>JAUIMM010000182.1:0-1308750 GCA_031769625.1 Taudactylus pleione
ACACACAAAAGCACCACTCCAAAAACACACAAGCACAACTCAAACAACACACAAAAGCTCCACTCAAACAACATACACAAACACCACTCAAACAACACACAAAAGCAACACTCAAACAACACACAAAAGCACCACTCCAAAAACACACAAGCACCACTCAAACAACACACAAAAGCACCACACAAACAACACACAAAAGCACCATTCCAAAAACACACGAACACCACACAAACAATACACAAAAGCACAACTCAAACATCGCACACAAACACCACTCAAACAACACACAAAAGCACCACTCCAAAAACACACAAGCACTACTCAAACAACACACAAAAGCACCACTCAAACAACACACTCAAGCACCACTCAAACAACACACACAAACACCACTCAAACAACACACAAAAGCACCACTCAAACAACACACACAAACACCACTCAAACAACACACAAAAGCACCACTCAAACAACACACAAAAGCACCACTCCAAAAACACACAAAAGCACCACTCCAAAAACACACAAAAGCACCACTACAAAAACACACAAGCACCACTCAAACAACACACAAAAGCACCACTAAAACAACTCACACAAACACCACTCAAACAACACACAAAAGCACCACTCCAAAAACACACAAGCACCACTCAAACAACACACAAAAGCACCACTCAAACAACACACACAAACACCACTCAAACAACACACAAAAGCACCACTCAAACAACACACAAAAGCACCACTCAAACAACACGCAAAAGCACCACTCAAACAACACGCAAAAGCACCACTCCAAAAACACACAAGCACCACTCAAACACACAAAAGCACCACTCAAACAACACACATAAACACCACTTAAACAACACACAAAAGCACCACTCAAACAACACACAAAAGCACCACTACAAAAACACACAAGCACCACTCAGAGATCACACAAAAGCACCACTCAAACAACACACAAAAGTACCATTCCAAAAACACACAAGCACCACTCAAACACACAAAAGCACCACTCAAGCAACACAAACAAACACCACTCAAACAACACACAAAAGCACCACTCCAAAAACAGACAAGCACCACTCAAACAACACACAAAAGCACCACTCAAACAACACACAAAAGCACCACTCAAACAACACACATAAGCACCACTCAAACAACACACAAAAGCACCACTCAAACAACACACAAGAGCACCACTCCAAAAACACACAAAAGCACAACTCCAAATACACACAAGCACCACTCAAACAACACACAAAATCTCCACTCAAACAACACACACAAACAACACTCAAACAACACACAAAAGCACCACTCAACCAACACACAAAAGCACCACTCCAAAAACACACAAGCACCACTCAAACAACACACAAATGCACCACTCAAACAACACACAAAAGCACCACTCCAAAAACACACAAAAGCACCACTCCAAAAACACACAAAAGCACCACTACAAAAACACACAAGCACCACTCAAACAACACACAAAAGCACCACTAAAACAACTCACACAAACACCACTCAAACAACACACAAAAGCACCACTCCAAAAACACACAAGCACCACTCAAACAACACACAAAAGCACCACTCAAACAACACACACAAACACCACTCAAACAACACACAAAAGCACCACTCAAACAACACACAAAAGCACCACTCAAACAACACGCAAAAGCACCACTCAAACAACACGCAAAAGCACCACTCCAAAAACACACAAGCACCACTCAAACACACAAAAGCACCACTCAAACAACACACATAAACACCACTTAAACAACACACAAAAGCACCACTCAAACAACACACAAAAGCACCACTACAAAAACACACAAGCACCACTCAGAGATCACACAAAAGCACCACTCAAACAACACACAAAAGTACCATTCCAAAAACACACAAGCACCACTCAAACACACAAAAGCACCACTCAAGCAACACAAACAAACACCACTCAAACAACACACAAAAGCACCACTCCAAAAACAGACAAGCACCACTCAAACAACACACAAAAGCACCACTCAAACAACACACAAAAGCACCACTCAAACAACACACATAAGCACCACTCAAACAACACACAAAAGCACCACTCAAACAACACACAAGAGCACCACTCCAAAAACACACAAAAGCACAACTCCAAATACACACAAGCACCACTCAAACAACACACAAAATCTCCACTCAAACAACACACACAAACAACACTCAAACAACACACAAAAGCACCACTCAACCAACACACAAAAGCACCACTCCAAAAACACACAAGCACCACTCAAACAACACACAAATGCACCACTCAAACAACACACAAAAGCACCATTCCAAAAACACACATGCACCACTCAAACAACACACAAAAGCACCACTCAAACAACACACACAAACACCACTCAAACAACACACAAAAGCACCACTCCAAAAACACACAAGCACCACTCAAACAACACACAAAAGCACCACTCAAACAACACACAAGCACCACTCAAACAACACACAAAAGCACCACTCAAACAACACACACAAACACCACTCAAACAACACACAAAAGCACCACTCAAACAACACACAAAAGCACCACTCCAAAAACACACAAGCACCACTCAAACAACACACAAAAGCACCACTCAAAAAACACACAAAATCCCCATTCCAAAAACACACAAGCACCACTCAAACAACACACAAAAGCACCACTTAAACAACACACAAAAGCTCCATTCCAAAAACACACAAGAACCACTCAAACAACACACAAAAGCTCCACTCAAACAACACACACAAACACCACTCAAACAACACACAAAAGCACCACTCAAACAACACACAAAAGCACCACTCAAACAACACACACAAGCACCACTGAAACAACACACAAAAGCACCACTCAAACAACACACAAAAGCACCATTCCAAAAACACACAAGCACCACTCAAACAACACACAAAAGCACCACTCAAACAACACCCACAAACACCACTCCAAAAACACACAAGCACCACTCAAACAACACACAAAAGCACCACTCAAACAACACGCAAAAGCACCACTCAAACAACACGCAAAAGCACCACTCCAAAAACACACAAGCACCACTCAAACACACAAAAGCACCACTCAAACAACACACATAAACACCACTTAAACAACACACAAAAGCACCACTCAAACAACACACAAAAGCACCACTACAAAAACACACAAGCACCACTCAGAGATCACACAAAAGCACCACTCAAACAACACACAAAAGTACCATTCCAAAAACACACAAGCACCACTCAAACACACAAAAGCACCACTCAAGCAACACAAACAAACACCACTCAAACAACACACAAAAGCACCACTCCAAAAACAGACAAGCACCACTCAAACAACACACAAAAGCACCACTCAAACAACACACAAAAGCACCACTCAAACAACACACATAAGCACCACTCAAACAACACACAAAAGCACCACTCAAACAACACACAAGAGCACCACTCCAAAAACACACAAAAGCACAACTCCAAATACACACAAGCACCACTCAAACAACACACAAAATCTCCACTCAAACAACACACACAAACACCACTCAAACAACACACAAAAGCACCACTCAACCAACACACAAAAGCACCACTCCAAAAACACACAAGCACCACTCAAACAACACACAAATGCACCACTCAAACAACACACAAAAGCACCATTCCAAAAACACACATGCACCACTCAAACAACACACAAAAGCACCACTCAAACAACACACACAAACACCACTCAAACAACACACAAAAGCACCACTCCAAAAACACACAAACACCACTCAAACAACACACAAAAGCACCACTCAAACAACACACAAGCACCACTCAAACAACACACAAAAGCACCACTCAAACAACACACACAAACACCACTCAAACAACACACAAAAGCACCACTCAAACAACACACAAAAGCACCACTCCAAAAACACACAAGCACCACTCAAACAACACACAAAAGCACCACTCAAAAAACACATAAAATCCCCATTCCAAAAACACACAAGCACCACTCAAACAACACACAAAAGCACCACTTAAACAACACACAAAAGCTCCATTCCAAAAACACACAAGAACCACTCAAACAACACACAAAAGCTCCACTCAAACAACACACACAAACACCACTCAAACAACACACAAAAGCACCACTCAAACAACACACAAAAGCACCACTCAAACAACACACACAAGCACCACTGAAACAACACACAAAAGCACCACTCAAACAACACACAAAAGCACCATTCCAAAAACACACAAGCACCACTCAAACAACACACAAAAGCACCACTCAAACAACACACACAAACACCACTCCAAAAACACACAAGCACCACTCAAACAACACACAAAAGCACCACTCAAACAACACGCAAAAGCACCACTCCAAAAACACACAAGCACCACTCAAACATACAAAAGCACCACTCAAACAACACACACAAACACCACTTAAACAACACACAAAAGCACCACTCAAACAGCACACAAAAGCACCACTCCAAAAACACACAAGCACAACTCAGACAACACACAAAAGCACCACTCAAACAACACACAAAGTACCATTCCAAAAACACACAAGCACCACTCAAACAACACACAAAAGCACCACTCAAACAACACACTCAAGCACCACTCAAACAACACACACAAACACCACTCAAACAACACACAAAAGCACCACTCAAACAACACACACAAACACCACTCAAACAACACACAAAAGCACCACTCAAACAACACACAAAAGCACCACTCCAAAAACACACAAAAGCACCACTCCAAAAACACACAAAAGCACCACTACAAAAACACACAAGCACCACTCAAACAACACACAAAAGCACCACTAAAACAACTCACACAAACACCACTCAAACAACACACAAAAGCACCACTCCAAAAACACACAAGCACCACTCAAACAACACACAAAAGCACCACTCAAACAACACACACAAACACCACTCAAACAACACACAAAAGCTCCACTCAAACAACACACAAAAGCACCACTCAAACAACACGCAAAAGCACCACTCAAACAACACGCAAAAGCACCACTCCAAAAACACACAAGCACCACTCAAACACACAAAAGCACCACTCAAACAACACACATAAACACCACTTAAACAACACACAAAAGCACCACTCAAACAACACACAAAAGCACCACTACAAAAACACACAAGCACCACTCAGAGATCACACAAAAGCACCACTCAAACAACACACAAAAGTACCATTCCAAAAACACACAAGCACCACTCAAACACACAAAAGCACCACTCAAGCAACACAAACAAACACCACTCAAACAACACACAAAAGCACCACTCCAAAAACAGACAAGCACCACTCAAACAACACACAAAAGCACCACTCAAACAACACACAAAAGCACCACTCAAACAACACACATAAGCACCACTCAAACAACACACAAAAGCACCACTCAAACAACACACAAGAGCACCACTCCAAAAACACACAAAAGCACAACTCCAAATACACACAAGCACCACTCAAACAACACACAAAATCTCCACTCAAACAACACACACAAACAACACTCAAACAACACACAAAAGCACCACTCAACCAACACACAAAAGCACCACTCCAAAAACACACAAGCACCACTCAAACAACACACAAATGCACCACTCAAACAACACACAAAAGCACCACTCCAAAAACACATAAAAGCACCACTCCAAAAACACACAAAAGCACCACTACAAAAACACACAAGCACCACTCAAACAACACACAAAAGCACCACTAAAACAACTCACACAAACACCACTCAAACAACACACAAAAGCACCACTCCAAAAACACACAAGCACCACTCAAACAACACACAAAAGCACCACTCAAACAACACACACAAACACCACTCAAACAACACACAAAAGCACCACTCAAACAACACACAAAAGCACCACTCAAACAACACGCAAAAGCACCACTCAAACAACACGCAAAAGCACCACTCCAAAAACACACAAGCACCACTCAAACACACAAAAGCACCACTCAAACAACACACATAAACACCACTTAAACAACACACAAAAGCACCACTCAAACAACACACAAAAGCACCACTACAAAAACACACAAGCACCACTCAGAGATCACACAAAAGCACCACTCAAACAACACACAAAAGTACCATTCCAAAAACACACAAGCACCACTCAAACACACAAAAGCACCACTCAAGCAACACAAACAAACACCACTCAAACAACACACAAAAGCACCACTCCAAAAACAGACAAGCACCACTCAAACAACACACAAAAGCACCACTCAAACAACACACAAAAGCACCACTCAAACAACACACATAAGCACCACTCAAACAACACACAAAAGCACCACTCAAACAACACACAAGAGCACCACTCCAAAAACACACAAAAGCACAACTCCAAATACACACAAGCACCACTCAAACAACACACAAAATCTCCACTCAAACAACACACACAAACAACACTCAAACAACACACAAAAGCACCACTCAACCAACACACAAAAGCACCACTCCAAAAACACACAAGCACCACTCAAACAACACACAAATGCACCACTCAAACAACACACAAAAGCACCATTCCAAAAACACACATGCACCACTCAAACAACACACAAAAGCACCACTCAAACAACACACACAAACACCACTCAAACAACACACAAAAGCACCACTCCAAAAACACACAAGCACCACTCAAACAACACACAAAAGCACCACTCAAACAACACACAAGCACCACTCAAACAACACACAAAAGCACCACTCAAACAACACACACAAACACCACTCAAACAACACACAAAAGCACCACTCAAACAACACACAAAAGCACCACTCCAAAAACACACAAGCACCACTCAAACAACACACAAAAGCACCACTCAAAAAACACACAAAATCCCCATTCCAAAAACACACAAGCACCACTCAAACAACACACAAAAGCACCACTTAAACAACACACAAAAGCTCCATTCCAAAAACACACAAGAACCACTCAAACAACACACAAAAGCTCCACTCAAACAACACACACAAACACCACTCAAACAACACACAAAAGCACCACTCAAACAACACACAAAAGCACCACTCAAACAACACACACAAGCACCACTGAAACAACACACAAAAGCACCACTCAAACAACACACAAAAGCACCATTCCAAAAACACACAAGCACCACTCAAACAACACACAAAAGCACCACTCAAACAACACCCACAAACACCACTCCAAAAACACACAAGCACCACTCAAACAACACACAAAAGCACCACTCAAACAACACGCAAAAGCACCACTCCAAAAACACACAAGCACCACTCAAACATACAAAAGCACCACTCAAACAACACACACAAACACCACTTAAACAACACACAAAAGCACCACTCAAACAGCACACAAAAGCACCACTCCAAAAACACACAAGCACAACTCAGACAACACACAAAAGCACCACTCAAACAACACACAAAAGTACCATTCCAAAAACACACAAGCACCACTCAAACAACACACAAAAGCACAACTCAAACAACACACAAAAGCACCACTCAAACAACACTCAAAAGAACCACTCAAACAACACACAAAAGCACCACTCCAAAAACACACAAAAGCACCACTCCAAAAACACACAAGCACAACTCAAACAACACACAAAAGCTCCACTCAAACAACATACACAAACACCACTCAAACAACACACAAAAGCAACACTCAAACAACACACAAAAGCACCACTCCAAAAACACACAAGCACCACTCAAACAACACACAAAAGCACCACTCAAACAACACACCAAAGCACCATTCCAAAAACACATGAACACCACACAAACAATACACAAAAGCACAACTCAAACATCGCACACAAACACCACTCAAACAACACACAAAAGCACCACTCCAAAAACACACAAGCACCACTCAAACAACACACAAAAGCACCACTCAAACAACACACAAAAGCACCACTCCAAAAACACACAAAAGCACCAATCCAAAAACACACAAGCACCACTCAAACAACACACAAAAGCACCACTCCTAATACACACAAGCACCACTCAGAGAACATACAAAAGCACCACTCAAACAACACACAAAAGCAACATTTCAAAAACACACAAGCACCACTCAAACAACACACAAAAGCACCACTAAAACAACACACACAAACTCCACTCAAACAACACACAAAAGTACCACTCCAAAAACAGACAAGCACCACTCAAACAACACACAAAAGCACCACTCAAACAACACACACAAGCACCACTCAAAAAACACACACAAACACCACTCAAACAACACACAAAAGCACCACTCAAACAACACACAAAAGCACCACTCCAAAAACACACAAAAGCACCACTACAAAAACACACAAAAGCACCGCTACAAAAACACATAAGCACCACTCAAACAACACACAAAAGCACCACTAATACAACTCACACAAACACCACTCAAACAACACACAAAAGCACCACTCCAAAAATACACAAAAGCACCACTACAAATACACACAAGCACCACTCAAACAACACACAAAAGCACCACTCAAACAACACACACAAACACCACTCAAACAACACACAAAAGCACCACTCAAACAACACGCAAAAGCACCACTCCAAAAACACACAAGCACCACTCAAACAACACACAAAAGCACCACTCAAACAACACACAAAAGCACCATTCCAAAAACACAAAAGCACCAGTCAAACAACACACAAAAGCACCACTCAAACAACACACACAAACACCACTCAAACAACACACAAAAGCACCACTCAAACAACACACAAAACACCACTCCAAAAACACACAAGCGCCACTCAAACACACAAAAGCACCACTCAAGCAACACACACAAACACCACTCAAACAACACACAAAAGCACGACTCCAAAAACAGACAAGCACCACTCAAACAACACACAAGAGCACCACTCCAAAAACACACAAAAACACAACTCCAAAAACACACAAGCACCACTCAAACAACACACAAAAGCTCCACTCAAACAACACACACAAACACCACTCAAACAACACACAAAAGCACCACTCAAACAACACACAAAAGCACCACTCCAAAAGCACACAAGCACCACTCAAACAACACACAAATGCACCACTCAAACAACACACAAAAGCACCATTCCAAAAACACACAAGCAACACTCAAACAACACACAAAAGCACCACTCAAACAACACACACAAACACCACTCAAACAACACACAAAAGCACCACTCAAACAACACACAAAAGCACCATTCCAAAAACACACAAGCACCACTCAAACAACACACAAAAGCTACACTCAAACAACACACATAAACACCACTCAAACAACACACAAAAGCACCTCTCAAACAACACACAAAAGCACCACTCCAAAAACACACAAACACCACTCAAACAACACACAAAAGCACCACTCAAACAACACACAAAAGCATCATTCCAAAAACACACAAGCACCTCTCAAACAACACAGAAAAGAACCACTCAAACAACACACACAAACACCACTGAAACAACACACAAAAGCACCACTCCAAAAACACACAAGCACCACTCAAACAACACACAAAAGCACCACTCAAACAACACACACAAACACCACTTAAACAACACACAAAAGCACCACTCAAACAACACACAAAGGCACCACTCCAAAAACACACAAGCACCACTCAGAGAACACACAAAAGCACCACTCAAACAACACACAAATGTACCATTCCAAAAACACGCAAGCACCACTCAGAGAACACACAAAAGCACCACTCAAACAACATACAAAAGTACCATTCCAAAAACACACAAGCACCACTCAAACAACACACAAAAGCCCCACTCAAACAACACACACAAACACCACTCAAAAGCACCACTCCAAAAACAGACAAGCACCACTCAAACAACACACAAAAGCACCACTAAAGCAACACACACAAGCACCACTCAAACAACACACACAAACACCACTCAAACAACACACAAAAGCACCACTCAAACAACACACACAAACACCACTCAAACAACACACAAAACCACCACTCAAACAGCACACAAAAGCACCACTCAAACAACACTCAAAAGTACCACTCCAAAAACAGACAAGCACCACTCATACAACACACAAAAGCACCACTCAGACAACACACACAAGCACCACTCAAACAACACACACAAACACCACTCAAACAACACACAAAAGCACCACTCAAACAACACACACAAACGCCACTCCAAAAACACACAAGCACCACTCAAACAACACACAAAAGCACCACTCAAACAACACACACAAACACCACTCAAACAACACACAAAAGCAGCACTCAAACAACACACAAAGCACCACTCCAAAAACACACAAGCACCACTCAAACAACACACAAAAGCACCACTTAAACAACACACAAAAGCACCATTCCAAAAACACACAAGAACCACTCATACAACACACAAAAGCTCCACTCAAACAACACACACAAACACCACTCAAACAACACACAAAAGCACCACTCAAACAACACACAAAAGCACCACTGAAACAACACACACAAGCACCACTGAAACAACACACAAAAGCACCTTTCCAAAAACACACAAGCACCACTCAAACAACACACAAAAGCACCACTCATACAACACACACAAACACCACTCAAACAACACACAAAAACACCACTCCAAAAACACACAAGAACCACTCAAACAACACACAAAAGCACCACTCAAACAACACGCAAAAGCACCACTCCAAAAACACACAAGCACCACTCAAACACACAAAAGCACCACACAAACAACACACACAAACACCACTTAAACAACACACAAAAGCACCACTCAAACAACACACAAAAGCACCACTCCAAAAACACACAAGCACAACTCAGACAACACCCAAAAGCACCACTCAAACAACACACAAAAGTACCATTCCAAAAACACACAAGCACCACTCAAACAACACACTAAAGCACAACTCAAACAACACACACAAGCACCACTCAAACAACACACACAAACACCACTCAAACAACACACAAAAGCACCACTCAAACAACACTCAAAAGAACCACTCAAACAACACACAAAAGCACCACTCCAAAAACACACAAAAGCACCACTCCAAAAACACACAAGCTCAACTCAAACAACACACAAAAGCTCCACTCAAACAACATACACAAACACCACTCAAACAACACACAAAAGCACCACTCAAACAACACACAAAAGGACCACTCCAAAAACACACAAGCACCACTCAAACAACACACAAAAGCACCACGCAAACAACACACAAAAGCACCATTCCAAAAACACACAAGCACCACTCAAACAACGCACACAAACACCACTCAAACAACACACAAAAGCACAACTCCAAAAACACACAAGCACCACTCAAACAACACACAAAAGCACCACTCAAACAACACACAAAAGCACCACTCCAAAAACACACAAAAGCACCACTCCAAAAACACACAAGCACCACTCAAACAACACACAAAAGCACCACTCCTAAAACACACAAGCACCACTCAGAGAACACAGAAAAGCACCACTCAAACAACACACAAAAGCACCATTTCAAAAACACACAAGCACCACTCAAACAACACACAAAAGCACCACTCAAACAACACACACAAACACCACTCAAACAACACACAAAAGCACCACTCCAAAAACATACAAGCACCACTCAAACAACACACAAAAGCACCACTCAAACAACACACTCAAGCACCACTCAAACAACACACACAAACACCACTCAAACAACACACAAAAGCACCACTCAAACAACACACACAAACACCACTCAAACAACACACAAAAGCACCACTCAAACAACACACAAAAGCACCACTCCAAAAACACACAAAAGCACCACTCCAAAAACACACAAAAGCACCACTACAAAAACACACAAGCACCACTCAAACAACACACAAAAGCACCACTAAAACAACTCACACAAACACCACTCAAACAACACACAAAAGCACCACTCCAAAAACACACAAGCACCACTCAAACAACACACACAAACACCACTCAAACAACACACAAAAGCACCACTACAAAAACACACAAGCACCACTCAAACAACACACAAAAGCACCACTAAAACAACTCACACAAACACCACTCAAACAACACACAAAAGCACCACTCCAAAAACACACAAGCACCACTCAAACAACACACAAAAGCACCACTCAAACAACACACACAAACACCACTCAAACAACACACAAAAGCACCACTCAAACAACACACAAAAGCACCACTCCAAAAACACACAAGCACCACTCAAACAACACACAAAAGCACCACTCAAACAACACGCAAAAGCACCACTCCAAAAACACACAAGCACCACTCAAACACACAAAAGCACCACTCAAACAACACACATAAACACCACTTAAACAACACACAAAAGCACCACTCAAACAACACACAAAAGCACCACTACAAAAACACACAAGCACCACTCAGAGATCACACAAAAGCACCACTCAAACAACACACAAAAGTACCATTCCAAAAACACACAAGCACCACTCAAACACACAAAAGCACCACTCAAGCAACACAAACAAACACCACTCAAACAACACACAAAAGCACCACTCCAAAAACAGACAAGCACCACTCAAACAACACACAAAAGTACCACTCAAACAACACACACAAGCACCATTCAAACAACACACACAAACACCACTCAAACAACACACAAAAGCACCACTCAAACAACACACAAGAGCACCACTCCAAAAACACACAAAAGCACAACTCCAAATACACACAAGCACCACTCAAACAACACACAAAATCTCCACTCAAACAACACACACAAACACCACTCAAACAACACACAAAAGCACCATTCAACCAACACACAAAAGCACCACTCCAAAAACATACAAGCACCACTCAAACAACACACAAAAGCACCACTCAAACAACACACTCAAGCACCACTCAAACAACACACACAAACACCACTCAAACAACACACAAAAGCACCACTCAAACAACACACACAAACACCACTCAAACAACACACAAAAGCACCACTCAAACAACACACAAAAGCACCACTCCAAAAACACACAAGAGCACCACTCCAAAAACACACAAAAGCACCACTACAAAAACACACAAGCACCACTCAAACAACACACAAAAGCACCACTAAAACAACTCACACAAACACCACTCAAACAACACACAAAAGCACCACTCCAAAAACACACAAGCACCACTCAAACAACACACAAAAGCACCACTCAAACAACACACACAAACACCACTCAAACAACACACAAAAGCACCACTCAAACAACACACAGAAGCACCACTCCAAAAACACACAAGAACCACTCAAACAACACACAAAAGCACCACTCAAACAACACGCAAAAGCACCACTCCAAAAACACACAAGCACCACTCAAACACACAAAAGCACCACACAAACAACACACACAAACACCACTTAAACAACACACAAAAGCACCACTCAAACAACACACAAAAGCACCACTCCAAAAACACACAAGCACAACTCAGACAACACCCAAAAGCACCACTCAAACAACACACAAAAGTACCATTCCAAAAACACACAAGCACCACTCAAACAACACACTAAAGCACAACTCAAACAACACACACAAGCACCACTCAAACAACACACACAAACACCACTCAAACAACACACAAAAGCACCACTCAAACAACACTCAAAAGAACCACTCAAACAACACACAAAAGCACCACTCCAAAAACACACAAAAGCACCACTCCAAAAACACACAAGCTCAACTCAAACAACACACAAAAGCTCCACTCAAACAACATACACAAACACCACTCAAACAACACACAAAAGCACCACTCAAACAACACACAAAAGGACCACTCCAAAAACACACAAGCACCACTCAAACAACACACAAAAGCACCACGCAAACAACACACAAAAGCACCATTCCAAAAACACACAAGCACCACTCAAACAACGCACACAAACACCACTCAAACAACACACAAAAGCACAACTCCAAAAACACACAAGCACCACTCAAACAACACACAAAAGCACCACTCAAACAACACACAAAAGCACCACTCCAAAAACACACAAAAGCACCACTCCAAAAACACACAAGCACCACTCAAACAACACACAAAAGCACCACTCCTAAAACACACAAGCACCACTCAGAGAACACAGAAAAGCACCACTCAAACAACACACAAAAGCACCATTTCAAAAACACACAAGCACCACTCAAACAACACACAAAAGCACCACTCAAACAACACACACAAACACCACTCAAACAACACACAAAAGCACCACTCCAAAAACATACAAGCACCACTCAAACAACACACAAAAGCACCACTCAAACAACACACTCAAGCACCACTCAAACAACACACACAAACACCACTCAAACAACACACAAAAGCACCACTCAAACAACACACACAAACACCACTCAAACAACACACAAAAGCACCACTCAAACAACACACAAAAGCACCACTCCAAAAACACACAAAAGCACCACTCCAAAAACACACAAAAGCACCACTACAAAAACACACAAGCACCACTCAAACAACACACAAAAGCACCACTAAAACAACTCACACAAACACCACTCAAACAACACACAAAAGCACCACTCCAAAAACACACAAGCACCACTCAAACAACACACACAAACACCACTCAAACAACACACAAAAGCACCACTACAAAAACACACAAGCACCACTCAAACAACACACAAAAGCACCACTAAAACAACTCACACAAACACCACTCAAACAACACACAAAAGCACCACTCCAAAAACACACAAGCACCACTCAAACAACACACAAAAGCACCACTCAAACAACACACACAAACACCACTCAAACAACACACAAAAGCACCACTCAAACAACACACAAAAGCACCACTCCAAAAACACACAAGCACCACTCAAACAACACACAAAAGCACCACTCAAACAACACGCAAAAGCACCACTCCAAAAACACACAAGCACCACTCAAACACACAAAAGCACCACTCAAACAACACACATAAACACCACTTAAACAACACACAAAAGCACCACTCAAACAACACACAAAAGCACCACTACAAAAACACACAAGCACCACTCAGAGATCACACAAAAGCACCACTCAAACAACACACAAAAGTACCATTCCAAAAACACACAAGCACCACTCAAACACACAAAAGCACCACTCAAGCAACACAAACAAACACCACTCAAACAACACACAAAAGCACCACTCCAAAAACAGACAAGCACCACTCAAACAACACACAAAAGTACCACTCAAACAACACACACAAGCACCACTCAAACAACACACACAAACACCACTCAAACAACACACAAAAGCACCACTCAAACAACACACAAGAGCACCACTCCAAAAACACACAAAAGCACAACTCCAAATACACACAAGCACCACTCAAACAACACACAAAATCTCCACTCAAACAACACACACAAACACCACTCAAACAACACACAAAAGCACCATTCAACCAACACACAAAAGCACCACTCCAAAAACATACAAGCACCACTCAAACAACACACAAAAGCACCACTCAAACAACACACTCAAGCACCACTCAAACAACACACACAAACACCACTCAAACAACACACAAAAGCACCACTCAAACAACACACACAAACACCACTCAAACAACACACAAAAGCACCACTCAAACAACACACAAAAGCACCACTCCAAAAACACACAAGAGCACCACTCCAAAAACACACAAAAGCACCACTACAAAAACACACAAGCACCACTCAAACAACACACAAAAGCACCACTAAAACAACTCACACAAACACCACTCAAACAACACACAAAAGCACCACTCCAAAAACACACAAGCACCACTCAAACAACACACAAAAGCACCACTCAAACAACACACACAAACACCACTCAAACAACACACAAAAGCACCACTCAAACAACACACAGAAGCACCACTCCAAAAACACACAAGCACCACTCAAACAACACACAAAAGCACCACTCAAACAACACGCAAAAGCACCACTCCAAAAACACACAAGCACCACTCAAACACACAAAAGCACCACTCAAACAACACACATAAACACCACTTAAACAACACACAAAAGCACCACTCAAACAACACACAAAAGCACCACTACAAAAACACACAAGCACCACTCAGAGATCACACAAAAGCACCACTCAAACAACACACAAAAGTACCATTCCAAAAACACACAAGCACCACTCAAACACACAAAAGCACCACTCAAGCAACACAAACAAACACCACTCAAACAACACACAAAAGCACCACTCCAAAAACAGACAAGCACCACTCAAACAACACACAAAAGCACCACTCAAACAACACACAAAAGCACCACTCAAACAACACACATAAGCACCACTCAAACAACACACAAAAGCACCACTCAAACAACACACAAGAGCACCACTCCAAAAACACACAAAAGCACAACTCCAAATACACACAAGCACCACTCAAACAACACACAAAATCTCCACTCAAACAACACACACAAACACCACTCAAACAACACACAAAAGCACCACTCAACCAACACACAAAAGCACCACTCCAAAAACACACAAGCACCACTCAAACAACACACAAATGCACCACTCAAACAACACACAAAAGCACCATTCCAAAAACACACATGCACCACTCAAACAACACACAAAAGCACCACTCAAACAACACACACAAACACCACTCAAACAACACACAAAAGCACCACTCCAAAAACACACAAACACCACTCAAACAACACACAAAAGCACCACTCAAACAACACACAAGCACCACTCAAACAACACACAAAAGCACCACTCAAACAACACACACAAACACCACTCAAACAACACACAAAAGCACCACTCAAACAACACACAAAAGCACCACTCCAAAAACACACAAGCACCACTCAAACAACACACAAAAGCACCACTCAAAAAACACATAAAATCCCCATTCCAAAAACACACAAGCACCACTCAAACAACACACAAAAGCACCACTTAAACAACACACAAAAGCTCCATTCCAAAAACACACAAGAACCACTCAAACAACACACAAAAGCTCCACTCAAACAACACACACAAACACCACTCAAACAACACACAAAAGCACCACTCAAACAACACACAAAAGCACCACTCAAACAACACACACAAGCACCACTGAAACAACACACAAAAGCACCACTCAAACAACACACAAAAGCACCATTCCAAAAACACACAAGCACCACTCAAACAACACACAAAAGCACCACTCAAACAACACACACAAACACCACTCCAAAAACACACAAGCACCACTCAAACAACACACAAAAGCACCACTCAAACAACACGCAAAAGCACCACTCCAAAAACACACAAGCACCACTCAAACATACAAAAGCACCACTCAAACAACACACACAAACACCACTTAAACAACACACAAAAGCACCACTCAAACAGCACACAAAAGCACCACTCCAAAAACACACAAGCACAACTCAGACAACACACAAAAGCACCACTCAAACAACACACAAAGTACCATTCCAAAAACACACAAGCACCACTCAAACAACACACAAAAGCACCACTCAAACAACACACTCAAGCACCACTCAAACAACACACACAAACACCACTCAAACAACACACAAAAGCACCACTCAAACAACACACACAAACACCACTCAAACAACACACAAAAGCACCACTCAAACAACACACAAAAGCACCACTCCAAAAACACACAAAAGCACCACTCCAAAAACACACAAAAGCACCACTACAAAAACACACAAGCACCACTCAAACAACACACAAAAGCACCACTAAAACAACTCACACAAACACCACTCAAACAACACACAAAAGCACCACTCCAAAAACACACAAGCACCACTCAAACAACACACAAAAGCACCACTCAAACAACACACACAAACACCACTCAAACAACACACAAAAGCTCCACTCAAACAACACACAAAAGCACCACTCAAACAACACGCAAAAGCACCACTCAAACAACACGCAAAAGCACCACTCCAAAAACACACAAGCACCACTCAAACACACAAAAGCACCACTCAAACAACACACATAAACACCACTTAAACAACACACAAAAGCACCACTCAAACAACACACAAAAGCACCACTACAAAAACACACAAGCACCACTCAGAGATCACACAAAAGCACCACTCAAACAACACACAAAAGTACCATTCCAAAAACACACAAGCACCACTCAAACACACAAAAGCACCACTCAAGCAACACAAACAAACACCACTCAAACAACACACAAAAGCACCACTCCAAAAACAGACAAGCACCACTCAAACAACACACAAAAGCACCACTCAAACAACACACAAAAGCACCACTCAAACAACACACATAAGCACCACTCAAACAACACACAAAAGCACCACTCAAACAACACACAAGAGCACCACTCCAAAAACACACAAAAGCACAACTCCAAATACACACAAGCACCACTCAAACAACACACAAAATCTCCACTCAAACAACACACACAAACAACACTCAAACAACACACAAAAGCACCACTCAACCAACACACAAAAGCACCACTCCAAAAACACACAAGCACCACTCAAACAACACACAAATGCACCACTCAAACAACACACAAAAGCACCACTCCAAAAACACATAAAAGCACCACTCCAAAAACACACAAAAGCACCACTACAAAAACACACAAGCACCACTCAAACAACACACAAAAGCACCACTAAAACAACTCACACAAACACCACTCAAACAACACACAAAAGCACCACTCCAAAAACACACAAGCACCACTCAAACAACACACAAAAGCACCACTCAAACAACACACACAAACACCACTCAAACAACACACAAAAGCACCACTCAAACAACACACAAAAGCACCACTCAAACAACACGCAAAAGCACCACTCAAACAACACGCAAAAGCACCACTCCAAAAACACACAAGCACCACTCAAACACACAAAAGCACCACTCAAACAACACACATAAACACCACTTAAACAACACACAAAAGCACCACTCAAACAACACACAAAAGCACCACTACAAAAACACACAAGCACCACTCAGAGATCACACAAAAGCACCACTCAAACAACACACAAAAGTACCATTCCAAAAACACACAAGCACCACTCAAACACACAAAAGCACCACTCAAGCAACACAAACAAACACCACTCAAACAACACACAAAAGCACCACTCCAAAAACAGACAAGCACCACTCAAACAACACACAAAAGCACCACTCAAACAACACACAAAAGCACCACTCAAACAACACACATAAGCACCACTCAAACAACACACAAAAGCACCACTCAAACAACACACAAGAGCACCACTCCAAAAACACACAAAAGCACAACTCCAAATACACACAAGCACCACTCAAACAACACACAAAATCTCCACTCAAACAACACACACAAACAACACTCAAACAACACACAAAAGCACCACTCAACCAACACACAAAAGCACCACTCCAAAAACACACAAGCACCACTCAAACAACACACAAATGCACCACTCAAACAACACACAAAAGCACCATTCCAAAAACACACATGCACCACTCAAACAACACACAAAAGCACCACTCAAACAACACACACAAACACCACTCAAACAACACACAAAAGCACCACTCCAAAAACACACAAGCACCACTCAAACAACACACAAAAGCACCACTCAAACAACACACAAGCACCACTCAAACAACACACAAAAGCACCACTCAAACAACACACACAAACACCACTCAAACAACACACAAAAGCACCACTCAAACAACACACAAAAGCACCACTCCAAAAACACACAAGCACCACTCAAACAACACACAAAAGCACCACTCAAAAAACACACAAAATCCCCATTCCAAAAACACACAAGCACCACTCAAACAACACACAAAAGCACCACTTAAACAACACACAAAAGCTCCATTCCAAAAACACACAAGAACCACTCAAACAACACACAAAAGCTCCACTCAAACAACACACACAAACACCACTCAAACAACACACAAAAGCACCACTCAAACAACACACAAAAGCACCACTCAAACAACACACACAAGCACCACTGAAACAACACACAAAAGCACCACTCAAACAACACACAAAAGCACCATTCCAAAAACACACAAGCACCACTCAAACAACACACAAAAGCACCACTCAAACAACACCCACAAACACCACTCCAAAAACACACAAGCACCACTCAAACAACACACAAAAGCACCACTCAAACAACACGCAAAAGCACCACTCCAAAAACACACAAGCACCACTCAAACATACAAAAGCACCACTCAAACAACACACACAAACACCACTTAAACAACACACAAAAGCACCACTCAAACAGCACACAAAAGCACCACTCCAAAAACACACAAGCACAACTCAGACAACACACAAAAGCACCACTCAAACAACACACAAAAGTACCATTCCAAAAACACACAAGCACCACTCAAACAACACACAAAAGCACAACTCAAACAACACACAAAAGCACCACTCAAACAACACTCAAAAGAACCACTCAAACAACACACAAAAGCACCACTCCAAAAACACACAAAAGCACCACTCCAAAAACACACAAGCACAACTCAAACAACACACAAAAGCTCCACTCAAACAACATACACAAACACCACTCAAACAACACACAAAAGCAACACTCAAACAACACACAAAAGCACCACTCCAAAAACACACAAGCACCACTCAAACAACACACAAAAGCACCACTCAAACAACACACAAAAGCACCATTCCAAAAACACACGAACACCACACAAACAATACACAAAAGCACAACTCAAACATCGCACACAAACACCACTCAAACAACACACAAAAGCACCACTCCAAAAACACACAAGCACCACTCAAACAACACACAAAAGCACCACTCAAACAACACACAAAAGCACCACTCCAAAAACACACAAAAGCACCAATCCAAAAACACACAAGCACCACTCAAACAACACACAAAAGCACCACTCCTAATACACACAAGCACCACTCAGAGAACATACAAAAGCACCACTCAAACAACACACAAAAGCAACATTTCAAAAACACACAAGCACCACTCAAACAACACACAAAAGCACCACTCAAACAACACACACAAACTCCACTCAAACAACACACAAAAGTACCACTCCAAAAACAGACAAGCACCACTCAAACAACACACAAAAGCACCACTCAAACAACACACACAAGCACCACTCAAAAAACACACACAAACACCACTCAAACAACACACAAAAGCACCACTCAAACAACACACAAAAGCACCACTCCAAAAACACACAAAAGCACCACTCCAAAAACACACAAAAGCACCGCTACAAAAACACATAAGCACCACTCAAACAACACACAAAAGCACCACTAATACAACTCACACAAACACCACTCAAACAACACACAAAAGCACCACTCCAAAAATACACAAAAGCACCACTACAAATACACACAAGCACCACTCAAACAACACACAAAAGCACCACTCAAACAACACACACAAACACCACTCAAACAACACACAAAAGCACCACTCAAACAACACGCAAAAGCACCACTCCAAAAACACACAAGCACCACTCAAACAACACACAAAAGCACCACTCAAACAACACACAAAAGCACCATTCCAAAAACACAAAAGCACCAGTCAAACAACACACAAAAGCACCACTCAAACAACACACACAAACACCACTCAAACAACACACAAAACACCACTCCAAAAACACACAAGCACCACTCAAACACACAAAAGCACCACTCAATCAACACACACAAACACCACTCAAACAACACACAAAAGCACGACTCCAAAAACAGACAAGCACCACTCAAACAACACACAAGAGCACCACTCCAAAAACACACAAAAACACAACTCCAAAAACACACAAGCACCACTCAAACAACACACAAAAGCTCCACTCAAACAACACACACAAACACCACTCAAACAACACACAAAAGCACCACTCAAACAACACACAAAAGCACCACTCCAAAAGCACACAAGCACCACTCAAACAACACACAAATGCACCACTCAAACAACACACAAAAGCACCATTCCAAAAACACACAAGCACCACTCAAACAACACACAAAAGCACCACTCAAACAACACACACAAACACCACTCAAACAACACACAAAAGCACCACTCAAACAACACACAAAAGCACCATTCCAAAAACACACAAGCACCACTCAAACAACACACAAAAGCTACACTCAAACAACACACATAAACACCACTCAAACAACACACAAAAGCACCACTCAAACAACACACAAAAGCACCACTCCAAAAACACACAAGCACCACTCAAACAACACACAAAAGCACCACTCAAACAACACACAAAAGCATCATTCCAAAAACACACAAGCACCTCTCAAACAACACAGAAAAGAACCACTCAAACAACACACACAAACACCACTGAAACAACACACAAAAGCACCACTCCAAAAACACACAAGCACCACTCAAACAACACACAAAAGCACCACTCAAACAACACACACAAACACCACTTAAACAACACACAAAAGCACCACTCAAACAACACACAAAGGCACCACTCCAAAAACATACAAGCACCACTCAGAGAACACACAAAAGCACCACTCAAACAACACACAAATGTACCATTCCAAAAACACACAAGCACCACTCAGAGAACACACAAAAGCACCACTCAAACAACATACAAAAGTACCATTCCAAAAACACACAAGCACCACTCAAACAACACACAAAAGCCCCACTCAAACAACACACACAAACACCACTCAAAAGCACCACTCCAAAAACAGACAAGCACCACTCAAACAACACACAAAAGCACCACTAAAGCAACACACACAAGCACCACTCAAACAACACACACAAACACCACTCAAACAACACACAAAAGCACCACTCAAACAACACACACAAACACCACTCAAACAACACACAAAACCACCACTCAAACAGCACACAAAAGCACCACTCAAACAACACTCAAAAGTACCACTCCAAAAACAGACAAGCACCACTCATACAACACACAAAAGCACCACTCAGACAACACACACAAGCACCACTCAAACAACACACACAAACACCACTCAAACAACACACAAAAGCACCACTCAAACAACACACACAAACGCCACTCCAAAAACACACAAGCACCACTCAAACAACACACAAAAGCACCACTCAAACAACACACACAAACACCACTCAAACAACACACAAAAGCAGCACTCAAACAACACACAAAGCACCACTCCAAAAACACACAAGCACCACTCAAACAACACACAAAAGCACCACTTAAACAATACACAAAAGCACCATTCCAAAAACACACAAGAACCACTCATACAACACACAAAAGCTCCACTCAAACAACACACACAAACACCACTCAAACAACACACAAAAGCACCACTCAAACAACACACAAAAGCACCACTGAAACAACACACACAAGCACCACTGAAACAACACACAAAAGCACCTTTCCAAAAACACACAAGCACCACTCAAACAACACACAAAAGCACCACTCATACAACACACACAAACACCACTCAAACAACACACAAAAACACCACTCCAAAAACACACAAGAACCACTCAAACAACACACAAAAGCACCACTCAAACAACACGCAAAAGCACCACTCCAAAAACACACAAGCACCACTCAAACACACAAAAGCACCACACAAACAACACACACAAACACCACTTAAACAACACACAAAAGCACCACTCAAACAACACACAAAAGCACCACTCCAAAAACACACAAGCACAACTCAGACAACACCCAAAAGCACCACTCAAACAACACACAAAAGTACCATTCCAAAAACACACAAGCACCACTCAAACAACACACTAAAGCACAACTCAAACAACACACACAAGCACCACTCAAACAACACACACAAACACCACTCAAACAACACACAAAAGCACCACTCAAACAACACTCAAAAGAACCACTCAAACAACACACAAAAGCACCACTCCAAAAACACACAAAAGCACCACTCCAAAAACACACAAGCTCAACTCAAACAACACACAAAAGCTCCACTCAAACAACATACACAAACACCACTCAAACAACACACAAAAGCACCACTCAAACAACACACAAAAGGACCACTCCAAAAACACACAAGCACCACTCAAACAACACACAAAAGCACCACGCAAACAACACACAAAAGCACCATTCCAAAAACACACAAGCACCACTCAAACAACGCACACAAACACCACTCAAACAACACACAAAAGCACAACTCCAAAAACACACAAGCACCACTCAAACAACACACAAAAGCACCACTCAAACAACACACAAAAGCACCACTCCAAAAACACACAAAAGCACCACTCCAAAAACACACAAGCACCACTCAAACAACACACAAAAGCACCACTCCTAAACACACAAGCACCACTCAGAGAACACAGAAAAGCACCACTCAAACAACACACAAAAGCACCATTTCAAAAACACACAAGCACCACTCAAACAACACACAAAAGCACCACTCAAACAACACACACAAACACCACTCAAACAACACACAAAAGCACCACTCCAAAAACATACAAGCACCACTCAAACAACACACAAAAGCACCACTCAAACAACACACTCAAGCACCACTCAAACAACACACACAAACACCACTCAAACAACACACAAAAGCACCACTCAAACAACACACACAAACACCACTCAAACAACACACAAAAGCACCACTCAAACAACACACAAAAGCACCACTCCAAAAACACACAAAAGCACCACTCCAAAAACACACAAAAGCACCACTACAAAAACACACAAGCACCACTCAAACAACACACAAAAGCACCACTAAAACAACTCACACAAACACCACTCAAACAACACACAAAAGCACCACTCCAAAAACACACAAGCACCACTCAAACAACACACAAAAGCACCACTCAAACAACACACACAAACACCACTCAAACAACACACAAAAGCACCACTCAAACAACACACAAAAGCACCACTCCAAAAACAGACAAGCACCACTCATACAACACACAAAAGCACCACTCAGACAACACACACAAGCACCACTCAAACAACACACAAAAGCACCACTCAAACAACACACAAAAGCACCACTGAAACAACACACACAAGCACCACTGAAACAACACACAAAAGCACCTTTCCAAAAACACACAAGCACCACTCAAACAACACACAAAAGCACCACTCATACAACACACACAAACACCACTCAAACAACACACAAAAACACCACTCCAAAAACACACAAGAACCACTCAAACAACACACAAAAGCACCACTCAAACAACACGCAAAAGCACCACTCCAAAAACACACAAGCACCACTCAAACACACAAAAGCACCACACAAACAACACACACAAACACCACTTAAACAACACACAAAAGCACCACTCAAACAACACACAAAAGCACCACTCCAAAAACACACAAGCACAACTCAGACAACACCCAAAAGCACCACTCAAACAACACACAAAAGTACCATTCCAAAAACACACAAGCACCACTCAAACAACACACTAAAGCACAACTCAAACAATACACACAAGCACCACTCAAACAACACACACAAACACCACTCAAACAACACACAAAAGCACCACTCAAACAACACTCAAAAGAACCACTCAAACAACACACAAAAGCACCACTCCAAAAACACACAAAAGCACCACTCCAAAAACACACAAGCTCAACTCAAACAACACACAAAAGCTCCACTCAAACAACATACACAAACACCACTCAAACAACACACAAAAGCACCACTCAAACAACACACAAAAGGACCACTCCAAAAACACACAAGCACCACTCAAACAACACACAAAAGCACCACGCAAACAACACACAAAAGCACCATTCCAAAAACACACAAGCACCACTCAAACAACGCACACAAACACCACTCAAACAACACACAAAAGCACAACTCCAAAAACACACAAGCACCACTCAAACAACACACAAAAGCACCACTCAAACAACACACAAAAGCACCACTCCAAAAACACACAAAAGCACAACTCCAAAAACACACAAGCACCACTCAAACAACACACAAAAGCACCACTCCTAAAACACACAAGCACCACTCAGAGAACACAGAAAAGCACCACTCAAACAACACACAAAAGCACCATTTCAAAAACACACAAGCACCACTCAAACAACACACAAAAGCACCACTCAAACAACACACACAAACACCACTCAAACAACACACAAAAGCACCACTCCAAAAACATACAAGCACCACTCAAACAACACACAAAAGCACCACTCAAACAACACACTCAAGCACCACTCAAACAACACACACAAACACCACTCAAACAACACACAAAAGCACCACTCAAACAACACACACAAACACCACTCAAACAACACACAAAAGCACCACTCAAACAACACACAAAAGCACCACTCCAAAAACACACAAAAGCACCACTCCAAAAACACACAAAAGCACCACTACAAAAACACACAAGCACCACTCAAACAACACACAAAAGCACCACTAAAACAACTCACACAAACACCACTCAAACAACACACAAAAGCACCACTCCAAAAACACACAAGCACCACTCAAACAACACACAAAAGCACCACTCAAACAACACACACAAACACCACTCAAACAACACACAAAAGCACCACTCAAACAACACACAAAAGCACCACTCCAAAAACAGACAAGCACCACTCATACAACACACAAAAGCACCACTCAGACAACACACACAAGCACCACTCAAACAACACACAAAAGCACCACTCAAACAACACACAAAAGCATCATTCCAAAAACACACAAGCACCTCTCAAACAACACAGAAAAGAACCACTCAAACAACACACACAAACACCACTGAAACAACACACAAAAGCACCACTCCAAAAACACACAAGCACCACTCAAACAACACACAAAAGCACCACTCAAACAACACACACAAACACCACTTAAACAACACACAAAAGCACCACTCAAACAACACACAAAGGCACCACTCCAAAAACACACAAGCACCACTCAGAACACACACAAAAGCACCACTCAAACAACACACAAATGTACCATTCCAAAAACACACAAGCACCACTCAGAGAACACACAAAAGCACCACTCAAACAACATACAAAAGTACCATTCCAAAAACACACAAGCACCACTCAAACAACACACAAAAGCCCCACTCAAACAACACACACAAACACCACTCAAAAGCACCACTCCAAAAACAGACAAGCACCACTCAAACAACACACACAAGCACCACTCAAACAACACACACAAACACCACTCAAACAACACACAAAAGCACCACTCAAAGAACACACACAAACACCACTCAAACAACACACAAAACCACCACTCAAACAGCACACAAAAGCACCACTCAAACAACACTCAAAAGTACCACACCAAAAACAGACAAGCACCACTCATACAACACACAAAAGCACCACTCAGACAACACACACAAGCACCACTCAAACAACACACACAAACACCACTCAAACAACACACAAAAGCACCACTCAAACAACACACACAAACGCCACTCCAAAAACACACAAGCACCACTCAAACAACACACAAAAGCACCACTCAAACAACACACACAAACACCACTCAAACAACACACAAAAGCAGCACTCAAACAACACACAAAGCACCACTCCAAAAACACACAAGCACCACTCAAACAACACACAAAAGCACCTCTTAAACAACACACAAAAGCACCATTCCAAAAACACACAAGAACCACTCATACAACACACAAAAGCTCCACTCAAACAACACACACAAACACCACTCAAACAACACACAAAAGCACCACTC
This sequence comes from Taudactylus pleione, assembly GCA_031769625.1. Classification (NCBI taxonomy): domain Eukaryota; kingdom Metazoa; phylum Chordata; class Amphibia; order Anura; family Myobatrachidae; genus Taudactylus; species Taudactylus pleione. Next base: position 28,417 of record JAUIMM010000182.1, read on the forward strand.
AAACAACACACAAAAGCACCACTGAAACAACACACACAAGCACCACTGAAACAACACACAAAAGCACCTTTCCAAAAACACACAAGCACCACTCAAACAACACACAAAAGCACCACTCATACAACACACACAAACACCACTCAAACAACACACAAAAACACCACTCCAAAAACACACAAGAACCACTCAAACAACACACAAAAGCACCACTCAAACAACACGCAAAAGCACCACTCCAAAAACACACAAGCACCACTCAAACACACAAAAGCACCACACAAACAACACACACAAACACCACTTAAACAACACACAAAAGCACCACTCAAACAACACACAAAAGCACCACTCCAAAAACACACAAGCACAACTCAGACAACACCCAAAAGCACCACTCAAACAACACACAAAAGTACCATTCCAAAAACACACAAGCACCACTCAAACAACACACTAAAGCACAACTCAAACAACACACACAAGCACCACTCAAACAACACACACAAACACCACTCAAACAACACACAAAAGCACCACTCAAACAACACTCAAAAGAACCACTCAAAAAACACACAAAAGCACCACTCCAAAAACACACAAAAGCACCACTCCAAAAACACACAAGCTCAACTCAAACAACACACAAAAGCTCCACTCAAACAACATACACAAACACCACTCAAACAACACACAAAAGCACCACTCAAACAACACACAAAAGGACCACTCCAAAAACACACAAGCACCACTCAAACAACACACAAAAGCACCACGCAAACAACACACAAAAGCACCATTCCAAAAACACACAAGCACCACTCAAACAACGCACACAAACACCACTCAAACAACACACAAAAGCACAACTCCAAAAACACACAAGCACCACTCAAACAACACACAAAAGCACCACTCAAACAACACACAAAAGCACCACTCCAAAAACACACAAAAGCACCACTCCAAAAACACACAAGCACCACTCAAACAACACACAAAAGCACCACTCCTAAAACACACAAGCACCACTCAGAGAACACACAAAAGCACCACTCAAACAACACACAAAAGCACCATTTCAAAAACACACAAGCACCACTCAAACAACACACAAAAGCACCACTCAAACAACACACACAAACACCACTCAAACAACACACAAAAGCACCACTCCAAAAACATACAAGCACCACTCAAACAACACACAAAAGCACCACTCAAACAACACACTCAAGCACCACTCAAACAACACACACAAACACCACTCAAACAACACACAAAAGCACCACTCGAACAACACACACAAACACCACTCAAACAACACACAAAAGCACCACTCAAACAACACACAAAAGCACCACTACAAAAACACACAAAAGCACCACTCCAAAAACACACAAAAGCACCACTACAAAAACATACAAGCACCACTCAAACAACACACAAAAGCACCACTCAAACAACACACAAAATCACCACTCCAAAAACACACAAGCACCACTCAAACAACACACAAAAGCACCACTCAAACAACACGCAAAAGCACCACTCCAAAAACACACAAGCACCACTCAAACACACAAAAGCACCACTCAAACAACACACATAAACACCACTTAAACATCACACAAAAGCACCACTCAAACAACACACACAAACACCACTCAAACAACACACAAAAGCACCACTCCAAAAACATACAAGCACCACTCAAACAACACACAAAAGCACCACTCAAACAACACACTCAAGCACCACTCAAACAACACACACAAACACCACTCAAACAACACACAAAAGCACCACTCGAACAACACACACAAACACCACTCAAACAACACACAAAAGCACCACTCAAACAACACACAAAAGCACCACTACAAAAACACACAAAAGCACCACTCCAAAAACACACAAAAGCACCACTACAAAAACACACAAGCACCACTCAAACAACACACAAAAGCACCACTAAAACAACTCACACAAACACCACTCAAACAACACACAAAAGCACCACTCCAAAAACACACAAGCACCACTCAAACAACACACAAAAGCACCACTCAAACAACACACACAAACACCACTCAAACAACACACAAAAGCACCACTCAAACAACACACAAAAGCACCACTCCAAAAACACACAAGCACCACTCAAACAACACACAAAAGCACCACTCAAACAACACGCAAAAGCACCACTCCAAAAACACACAAGCACCACTCAAACACACAAAAGCACCACTCAAACAACACACATAAACACCACTTAAACATCACACAAAAGCACCACTCAAACAACACACAAAAGCACCACTACAAAAACAGACAAGCACCACTCAAACAACACACAAAAGTACCACTACAAAAACACACAAGCACCACTCAGAGATCACACAAAAGCACCACTCAAACAACACACAAAAGTACCATTCCAAAAACACACAAGCACCACTCAAACACACAAAAGCACCACTCAAGCAACACAAACAAACACCACTCAAACAACACACAAAAGCACCACTCCAAAAACAGACAAGCACCACTCAAACAACACACAAAAGTACCACTCAAACAACACACACAAGCACCACTCAAACAACACACACAAACACCACTCAAACAACACACAAAAGCACCACTCAAACAACACACAAGAGCACCACTCCAAAAACACACAAAAGCACAACTCCAAATACACACAAGCACCACTCAAACAACACACAAAATCTCCACTCAAACAACACACACAAACACCACTCAAACAACACACAAAAGCACCATTCAACCAACACACAAAAGCACCACTCCAAAAACATACAAGCACCACTCAAACAACACACAAAAGCACCACTCAAACAACACACTCAAGCACCACTCAAACAACACACACAAACACCACTCAAACAACACACAAAAGCACCACTCAAACAACACACACAAACACCACTCAAACAACACACAAAAGCACCACTCAAACAACACACAAAAGCACCACTCCAAAAACACACAAGAGCACCACTCCAAAAACACACAAAAGCACCACTACAAAAACACAGAAGCACCACTCAAACAACACACAAAAGCACCACTAAAACAACTCACACAAACACCACTCAAACAACACACAAAAGCACCACTCCAAAAACACACAAGCACCACTCAAACAACACACAAAAGCACCACTCAAACAACACACACAAACACCACTCAAACAACACACAAAAGCACCACTCAAACAACACACAAAAGCACCACTCCAAAAACACACAAGCACCACTCAAACAACACACAAAAGCACCACTACAAAAACACACAAAAGCACCACTCCAAAAACACACAAAAGCACCACTACAAAAACACACAAGCACCACTCAAACAACACACAAAAGCACCACTAAAACAACTCACACAAACACCACTCAAACAACACACAAAAGCACCACTCCAAAAACACACAAGCACCACTCAAACAACACACAAAAGCACCACTCAAACAACACACACAAACACCACTCAAACAACACACAAAAGCACCACTCAAACAACACACAAAAGCACCACTCAAACAACACACACAAACACCACTCAAACAACACACAAAAGCACCACTCCAAAAACATACAAGCACCACTCAAACAACACACAAAAGCACCACTCAAACAACACACTCAAGCACCACTCAAACAACACACACAAACACCACTCAAACAACACACAAAAGCACCACTCGAACAACACACACAAACACCACTCAAACAACACACAAAAGCACCACTCAAACAACACACAAAAGCACCACTACAAAAACACACAAAAGCACCACTCCAAAAACACACAAAAGCACCACTACAAAAACACACAAGCACCACTCAAACAACACACAAAAGCACCACTAAAACAACTCACACAAACACCACTCAAACAACACACAAAAGCACCACTCCAAAAACACACAAGCACCACTCAAACAACACACAAAAGCACCACTCAAACAACACACACAAACACCACTCAAACAACACACAAAAGCACCACTCAAACAACACACAAAAGCACCACTCCAAAAACACACAAGCACCACTCAAACAACACACAAAAGCACCACTCAAACAACACGCAAAAGCACCACTCCAAAAACACACAAGCACCACTCAAACACACAAAAGCACCACTCAAACAACACACATAAACACCACTTAAACATCACACAAAAGCACCACTCAAACAACACACAAAAGCACAACTACAAAAACAGACAAGCACCACTCAAACAACACACAAAAGTACCACTACAAAAACACACAAGCACCACTCAGAGATCACACAAAAGCACCACTCAAACAACACACAAAAGTACCATTCCAAAAACACACAAGCACAACTCAAACACACAAAAGCACCACTCAAGCAACACAAACAAACACCACTCAAACAACACACAAAAGCACCACTCCAAAAACAGACAAGCACCACTCAAACAACACACAAAAGTACCACTCAAACAACACACACAAGCACCACTCAAACAACACACACAAACACCACTCAAACAACACACAAAAGCACCACTCAAACAACACACAAGAGCACCACTCCAAAAACACACAAAAGCACAACTCCAAATACACACAAGCACCACTCAAACAACACACAAAATCTCCACTCAAACAACACACACAAACACCACTCAAACAACACACAAAAGCACCATTCAACCAACACACAAAAGCACCACTCCAAAAACATACAAGCACCACTCAAACAACACACAAAAGCACCACTCAAACAACACACTCAAGCACCACTCAAACAACACACACAAACACCACTCAAACAACACACAAAAGCACCACTCAAACAACACACACAAACACCACTCAAACAACACACAAAAGCACCACTCAAACAACACACAAAAGCACCACTCCAAAAACACACAAGAGCACCACTCCAAAAACACACAAAAGCACCACTACAAAAACACAGAAGCACCACTCAAACAACACACAAAAGCACCACTAAAACAACTCACACAAACACCACTCAAACAACACACAAAAGCACCACTCCAAAAACACACAAGCACCACTCAAACAACACACAAAAGCACCACTCAAACAACACACACAAACACCACTCAAACAACACACAAAAGCACCACTCAAACAACACACAAAAGCACCACTCCAAAAACACACAAGCACCACTCAAACAACACACAAAAGCACCACTCAAACAACACGCAAAAGCACCACTCATACAACACACACAAACACCACTCAAACAACACCCAAAAACACCACTCCAAAAACACACAAGCACCACTCAAACAACACCCAAAAACACCACTCCAAAAACACACAAGCACCACTCAAACAACACACAAAAGCACCACTCAAACAACACGCAAAAGCACCACTCCAAAAACACACAAGCACCACTCAAACACACAAAAGCACCACTCAAACAACACACATAAACACCACTTAAACAACACACAAAAGCACCACTCAAACAACACACAAAAGCACCACTACAAAAACACACAAGCACCACTCAGAGATCACACAAAAGCACCACTCAAACAACACACAAAAGTACCATTCCAAAAACACACAAGCACCACTCAAACACACAAAAGCACCACTCAAGCAACACAAACAAACACCACTCAAACAACACACAAAAGCACCACTCCAAAAACAGACAAGCACCACTCAAACAACACACAAAAGCACCACTCAAACAACACACAAAAGCACCACTCAAACAACACACATAAGCACCACTCAAACAACACACAAAAGCACCACTCAAACAACACACAAGAGCACCACTCCAAAAACACACAAAAGCACAACTCCAAATACACACAAGCACCACTCAAACAACACACAAAATCTCCACTCAAACAACACACACAAACACCACTCAAACAACACACAAAAGCACCACTCAACCAACACACAAAAGCACCACTCCAAAAACACACAAGCACCACTCAAACAACACACAAATGCACCACTCAAACAACACACAAAAGCACCATTCCAAAAACACACATGCACCACTCAAACAACACACAAAAGCACCACTCAAACAACACACACAAACACCACTCAAACAACACACAAAAGCACCACTCCAAAAACACACAAGCACCACTCAAACAACACACAAAAGCACCACTCAAACAACACACAAGCACCACTCAAACAACACACAAAAGCACCACTCAAACAACACACACAAACACCACTCAAACAACACACAAAAGCAGCACTCAAACAACACACAAAGCACCACTCCAAAAACACACAAGCACCACTCAAACAACACACAAAAGCACCACTTAAACAACACACAAAAGCACCATTCCAAAAACACACAAGAACCACTCATACAACACACAAAAGCTCCACTCAAACAACACACACAAACACCACTCAAACAACACACAAAAGCACCACTCAAACAACACACAAAAGCACCACTGAAACAACACACACAAGCACCACTGAAACAACACACAAAAGCACCTTTCCAAAAACACACAAGCACCACTCAAACAACACACAAAAGCACCACTCATACAACACACACAAACACCACTCAAACAACACACAAAAACACCACTCCAAAAACACACAAGCACCACTCAAACAACACACAAAAGCACCACTCAAACAACACGCAAAAGCACCACTCCAAAAACACACAAGCACCACTCAAACACACAAAAGCACCACACAAACAACACACACAAACACCACTTAAACAACACACAAAAGCACCACTCAAACAACACACAAAAGCACCACTCCAAAAACACACAAGCACAACTCAGACAACACCCAAAAGCACCACTCAAACAACACACAAAAGTACCATTCCAAAAACACACAAGCTCAACTCAAACAACACACAAAAGCTCCACTCAAACAACATACACAAACACCACTCAAACAACACACAAAAGCACCACTCAAACAACACACAAAAGGACCACTCCAAAAACACACAAGCACCACTCAAACAACACACAAAAGCACAACGCAAACAACACACAAAATCACCATTCCAAAAACACACAAGCACCACTCAAACAATACACAAAAGCACCACTCAAACAACGCAAACAAACACCACTCAAACAACACACAAAAGCACAACTCCAAAAATACACAAGCACCACTCAAACAACACACAAAAGCACCACTCAAACAACACACAAAAGCACCACTCCAAAAACACACAAAAGCACCACTCCAAAAACACACAAGCACCACTCAAACAACACACAAAAGCACCACTCCTAAAACACACAAGCACCACTCAGAGAACACACAAAAGCACCACTCAAACAACACACAAAAGCACCATTTCAAAAACACACAAGCACCACTCAAACAACACACAAAAGCACCACTCAAACAACACACACAAACACCACTCAAACAACACACAAAAGCACCACTCCAAAAACATACAAGCACCACTCAAACAACACACAAAAGCACCACTCAAACAACACACTCAAGCACCACTCAAACAACACACACAAACACCACTCAAACAACACACAAAAGCACCACTCAAACAACACACACAAACACCACTCAAACAACACACAAAAGCACCACTACAAAAACACACAAGCACCACTCAAACAACACACAAAAGCACCACTAAAACAACTCACACAAACACCACTCAAACAACACACAAAAGCACCACTCCAAAAACACACAAGCACCACTCAAACAACACACAAAAGCACCACTCAAACAACACACACAAACACCACTCAAACAACACACAAAAGCACCACTCAAACAACACACAAAAGCACCACTCCAAAAACACACAAGCACCACTCAAACAACACACAAAAGCACCACTCAAACAACACGCAAAAGCACCACTCCAAAAACACACAAGCACCACTCAAACACACAAAAGCACCACTCAAACAACACACATAAACACCACTTAAACAACACACAAAAGCACCACTCAAACAACACACAAAAGCACCACTACAAAAACACACAAGCACCACTCAGAGATCACACAAAAGCACCACTCAAACAACACACAAAAGTACCATTCCAAAAACACACAAGCACCACTCAAACACACAAAAGCACCACTCAAGCAACACAAACAAACACCACTCAAACAACACACAAAAGCACCACTCCAAAAACAGACAAGCACCACTCAAACAACACAAAAAAGTACCACTCAAACAACACACACAAGCACCACTCAAACAACACACACAAACACCACTCAAACAACACACAAAAGCACCACTCAAACAACACACAAGAGCACCACTCCAAAAACACACAAAAGCACAACTCCAAATACACACAAGCACCACTCAAACAACACACAAAATCTCCACTCAAACAACACACACAAACACCACTCAAACAACACACAAAAGCACCATTCAACCAACACACAAAAGCACCACTCCAAAAACATACAAGCACCACTCAAACAACACACAAAAGCACCTCTCAAACAACACACTCAAGCACCACTCAAACAACACACACAAACACCACTCAAACAACACACAAAAGCACCACTCAAACAACACACACAAACACCACTCAAACAACACACAAAAGCACCACTCAAACAACACACAAAAGCACCACTCCAAAAACACACAAGAGCACCACTCCAAAAACACACAAAAGTACCACTACAAAAACACACAAGCACCACTCAAACAACACACAAAAGCACCACTAAAACAACTCACACAAACACCACTCAAACAACACACAAAAGCACCACTCCAAAAACACACAAGCACCACTCAAACAACACACAAAAGCACCACTCAAACAACACACACAAACACCACTCAAACAACACACAAAAGCACCACTCAAACAACACACAAAAGCACCACTCCAAAAACACACAAGCACCACTCAAACAACACACAAAAGCACCACTCAAACAACACGCAAAAGCACCACTCCAAAAACACACAAGCACCACTCAAACACACAAAAGCACCACTCAAACAACACACATAAACACCACTTAAACAACACACAAAAGCACCACTCAAACAACACACAAAAGCACCACTACAAAAACACACAAGCACCACTCAGAGATCACACAAAAGCACCACTCAAACAACACACAAAAGTACCATTCCAAAAACACACAAGCACCACTCAAACACACAAAAGCACCACTCAAGCAACACAAACAAACACCACTCAAACAACACACAAAAGCACCACTCCAAAAACAGACAAGCACCACTCAAACAACACACAAAAGCACCACTCAAACAACACACAAAAGCACCACTCAAACAACACACATAAGCACCACTCAAACAACACAAAAAAGCACCACTCAAACAACACACAAGAGCACCACTCCAAAAACACACAAAAGCACAACTCCAAATACACACAAGCACCACTCAAACAACACACAAAATCTCCACTCAAACAACACACACAAACACCACTCAAACAACACACAAAAGCACCACTCAACCAACACACAAAAGCACCACTCCAAAAACACACAAGCACCACTCAAACAACACACAAATGCACCACTCAAACAACACACAAAAGCACCATTCCAAAAACACACATGCACCACTCAAACAACACACAAAAGCACCACTCAAACAACACACACAAACACCACTCAAACAACACACAAAAGCACCACTCCAAAAACACACAAGCACCACTCAAACAACACACAAAAGCACCACTCAAACAACACACAAGCACCACTCAAACAACACACAAAAGCACCACTCAAACAACACACACAAACACCACTCAAACAACACACAAAAGCACCACTCAAACAACACACAAAAGCACCACTCCAAAAACACACAAGCACCACTCAAACAACACACAAAAGCACCACTCAAAAAACACATAAAATCCCCATTCCAAAAACACACAAGCACCACTCAAACAACACACAAAAGCACCACTTAAACAACACACAAAAGCTCCATTCCAAAAACACACAAGAACCACTCAAACAACACACAAAAGCTCCACTCAAACAACACACACAAACACCACTCAAACAACACACAAAAGCACCACTCAAACAACACACAAAAGCACCACTCAAACAACACACACAAGCACCACTGAAACAACACACAAAAGCACCACTCAAACAACACACAAAAGCACCATTCCAAAAACACACAAGCACCACTCAAACAACACACAAAAGCACCACTCAAACAACACACACAAACACCACTCCAAAAACACACAAGCACCACTCAAACAACACACAAAAGCACCACTCAAACAACACGCAAAAGCACCACTCCAAAAACACACAAGCACCACTCAAACATACAAAAGCACCACTCAAACAACACACACAAACACCACTTAAACAACACACAAAAGCACCACTCAAACAACACACAAAAGCACCACTCCAAAAACACACAAGCACAACTCAGACAACACCCAAAAGCACCACTCAAACAACACACAAAAGTACCATTCCAAAAACACACAAGCACCACTCAAACAACACACTAAAGCACAACTCAAACAACACACACAAGCACCACTCAAACAACACACACAAACACCACTCAAACAACACACAAAAGCACCACTCAAACAACACTCAAAAGAACAACTCAAAAAACACACAAAAGCACCACTCCAAAAACACACAAAAGCACCACTCCAAAAACACACAAGCTCAACTCAAACAACACACAAAAGCTCCACTCAAACAACATACACAAACACCACTCAAACAACACACAAAAGCACCACTCAAACAACACACAAAAGGACCACTCCAAAAACACACAAGCACCACTCAAACAACACACAAAAGCACCACGCAAACAACACACAAAAGCACCATTCCAAAAACACACAAGCACCACTCAAACAACGCACACAAACACCACTCAAACAACACACAAAAGCACAACTCCAAAAACACACAAGCACCACTCAAACAACACACAAAAGCACCACTCCAAAAACACACAAAAGCACCACTCCAAAAACACACAAGCACCACTCAAACAACACACAAAAGCACCACTCCTAAAACACACAAGCACCACTCAGAGAACACACAAAAGCACCACTCAAACAACACACAAAAGCACCATTTCAAAAACACACAAGCACCACTCAAACAACACACAAAAGCACCACTCAAACAACACACAAAAGCACCACTCCAAAAACACACAAGAGCACCACTCCAAAAACACACAAAAGCACCACTACAAAAACACAGAAGCACCACTCAAACAACACACAAAAGCACCACTAAAACAACTCACACAAACACCACTCAAACAACACACAAAAGCACCACTCCAAAAACACACAAGCACCACTCAAACAACACACAAAAGCACCACTCAAACAACACACACAAACACCACTCAAACAACACACAAAAGCACCACTCAAACAACACACAAAAGCACCACTCCAAAAACACACAAGCACCACTCAAACAACACACAAAAGCACCACTCAAACAACACGCAAAAGCACCACTCATACAACACACACAAACACCACTCAAACAACACACAAAAACACCACTCCAAAAACACACAAGCACCACTCAAACAACACACAAAAGCACCACTCAAACAACACGCAAAAGCACCACTCCAAAAACACACAAGCACCACTCAAACACACAAAAGCACCACTCAAACAACACACATAAACACCACTTAAACAACACACAAAAGCACCACTCAAACAACACACAAAAGCACCACTACAAAAACACACAAGCACCACTCAGAGATCACACAAAAGCACCACTCAAACAACACACAAAAGTACCATTCCAAAAACACACAAGCACCACTCAAACACACAAAAGCACCACTCAAGCAACACAAACAAACACCACTCAAACAACACACAAAAGCACCACTCCAAAAACAGACAAGCACCACTCAAACAACACACAAAAGCACCACTCAAACAACACACAAAAGCACCACTCAAACAACACACATAAGCACCACTCAAACAACACACAAAAGCACCACTCAAACAACACACAAGAGCACCACTCCAAAAACACACAAAAGCACAACTCCAAATACACACAAGCACCACTCAAACAACACACAAAATCTCCACTCAAACAACACACACAAACACCACTCAAACAACACACAAAAGCACCACTCAACCAACACACAAAAGCACCACTCCAAAAACACACAAGCACCACTCAAACAACACACAAATGCACCACTCAAACAACACACAAAAGCACCATTCCAAAAACACACATGCACCACTCAAACAACACACAAAAGCACCACTCAAACAACACACACAAACACCACTCAAACAACACACAAAAGCACCACTCCAAAAACACACAAGCACCACTCAAACAACACACAAAAGCACCACTCAAACAACACACAAGCACCACTCAAACAACACACAAAAGCACCACTCAAACAACACACACAAACACCACTCAAACAACACACAAAAGCAGCACTCAAACAACACACAAAGCACCACTCCAAAAACACACAAGCACCACTCAAACAACACACAAAAGCACCACTTAAACAACACACAAAAGCACCATTCCAAAAACACACAAGAACCACTCATACAACACACAAAAGCTCCACTCAAACAACACACACAAACACCACTCAAACAACACACAAAAGCACCACTCAAACAACACACAAAAGCACCACTGAAACAACACACACAAGCACCACTGAAACAACACACAAAAGCACCTTTCCAAAAACACACAAGCACCACTCAAACAACACACAAAAGCACCACTCATACAACACACACAAACACCACTCAAACAACACACAAAAACACCACTCCAAAAACACACAAGCACCACTCAAACAACACACAAAAGCACCACTCAAACAACACGCAAAAGCACCACTCCAAAAACACACAAGCACCACTCAAACACACAAAAGCACCACACAAACAACACACACAAACACCACTTAAACAACACACAAAAGCACCACTCAAACAACACACAAAAGCACCACTCCAAAAACACACAAGCACAACTCAGACAACACCCAAAAGCACCACTCAAACAACACACAAAAGTACCATTCCAAAAACACACAAGCTCAACTCAAACAACACACAAAAGCTCCACTCAAACAACATACACAAACACCACTCAAACAACACACAAAAGCACCACTCAAACAACACACAAAAGGACCACTCCAAAAACACACAAGCACCATTCAAACAACACACAAAAGCACCACGCAAACAACACACAAAAGCACCATTCCAAAAACACACAAGCACCACTCAAACAATACACAAAAGCACCACTCAAACAACGCAAACAAACACCACTCAAACAACACACAAAAGCACAACTCCAAAAACACACAAGCACCACTCAAACAACACACAAAAGCACCACTCAAACAACACACAAAAGCACCACTCCAAAAACACACAAAAGCACCACTCCAAAAACACACAAGCACCACTCAAACAACACACAAAAGCACCACTCCTAAAACACACAAGCACCACTCAGAGAACACACAAAAGCACCACTCAAACAACACACAAAAGCACCATTTCAAAAACACACAAGCACCACTCAAACAACACACAAAAGCACCACTCAAACAACACACACAAACACCACTCAAACAACACACAAAAGCACCACTCCAAAAACATACAAGCACCACTCAAACAACACACAAAAGCACCACTCAAACAACACACTCAAGCACCACTCAAACAACACACACAAACACCACTCAAACAACACACAAAAGCACCACTCAAACAACACACACAAACACCACTCAAACAACACACAAAAGCACCACTACAAAAACACACAAGCACCACTCAAACAACACACAAAAGCACCACTAAAACAACTCACACAAACACCACTCAAACAACACACAAAAGCACCACTCCAAAAACACACAAGCACCACTCAAACAACACACAAAAGCACCACTCAAACAACACACACAAACACCACTCAAACAACACACAAAAGCACCACTCAAACAACACACAAAAGCACCACTCCAAAAACACACAAGCACCACTCAAACAACACACAAAAGCACCACTCAAACAACACGCAAAAGCACCACTCCAAAAACACACAAGCACCACTCAAACACACAAAAGCACCACTCAAACAACACACATAAACACCACTTAAACAACACACAAAAGCACCACTCAAACAACACACAAAAGCACCACTACAAAAACACACAAGCACCACTCAGAGATCACACAAAAGCACCACTCAAACAACACACAAAAGTACCATTCCAAAAACACACAAGCACCACTCAAACACACAAAAGCACCACTCAAGCAACACAAACAAACACCACTCAAACAACACACAAAAGCACCACTCCAAAAACAGACAAGCACCACTCAAACAACACACAAAAGTACCACTCAAACAACACACACAAGCACCACTCAAACAACACACACAAACACCACTCAAACAACACACAAAAGCACCACTCAAACAACACACAAGAGCACCACTCCAAAAACACACAAAAGCACAACTCCAAATACACACAAGCACCACTCAAACAACACACAAAATCTCCACTCAAACAACACACACAAACACCACTCAAACAACACACAAAAGCACCATTCAACCAACACACAAAAGCACCACTCCAAAAACATACAAGCACCACTCAAACAACACACAAAAGCACCACTCAAACAACACACTCAAGCACCACTCAAACAACACACACAAACACCACTCAAACAACACACAAAAGCACCACTCAAACAACACACACAAACACCACTCAAACAACACACAAAAGCACCACTCAAACAACACACAAAAGCACCACTCCAAAAACACACAAGAGCACCACTCCAAAAACACACAAAAGCACCACTACAAAAACACACAAGCACCACTCAAACAACACACAAAAGCACCACTAAAACAACTCACACAAACACCACTCAAACAACACACAAAAGCACCACTCCAAAAACACACAAGCACCACTCAAACAACACACAAAAGCACCACTCAAACAACACACACAAACACCACTCAAACAACACACAAAAGCACCACTCAAACAACACACAAAAGCACCACTCCAAAAACACACAAGCACCACTCAAACAACACACAAAAGCACCACTCAAACAACACGCAAAAGCACCACTCCAAAAACACACAAGCACCACTCAAACACACAAAAGCACCACTCAAACAACACACATAAACACCACTTAAACAACACACAAAAGCACCACTCAAACAACACACAAAAGCACCACTACAAAAACACACAAGCACCACTCAGAGATCACACAAAAGCACCACTCAAACAACACACAAAAGTACCATTCCAAAAACACACAAGCACCACTCAAACACACAAAAGCACCACTCAAGCAACACAAACAAACACCACTCAAACAACACACAAAAGCACCACTCCAAAAACAGACAAGCACCACTCAAACAACACACAAAAGCACCACTCAAACAACACACAAAAGCACCACTCAAACAACACACATAAGCACCACTCAAACAACACAAAAAAGCACCACTCAAACAACACACAAGAGCACCACTCCAAAAACACACAAAAGCACAACTCCAAATACACACAAGCACCACTCAAACAACACACAAAATCTCCACTCAAACAACACACACAAACACCACTCAAACAACACACAAAAGCACCACTCAACCAACACACAAAAGCACCACTCCAAAAACACACAAGCACCACTCAAACAACACACAAATGCACCACTCAAACAACACACAAAAGCACCATTCCAAAAACACACATGCACCACTCAAACAACACACAAAAGCACCACTCAAACAACACACACAAACACCACTCAAACAACACACAAAAGCACCACTCCAAAAACACACAAGCACCACTCAAACAACACACAAAAGCACCACTCAAACAACACACAAGCACCACTCAAACAACACACAAAAGCACCACTCAAACAACACACACAAACACCACTCAAACAACACACAAAAGCACCACTCAAACAACACACAAAAGCACCACTCCAAAAACACACAAGCACCACTCAAACAACACACAAAAGCACCACTCAAAAAACACATAAAATCCCCATTCCAAAAACACACAAGCACCACTCAAACAACACACAAAAGCACCACTTAAACAACACACAAAAGCTCCATTCCAAAAACACACAAGAACCACTCAAACAACACACAAAAGCTCCACTCAAACAACACACACAAACACCACTCAAACAACACACAAAAGCACCACTCAAACAACACACAAAAGCACCACTCAAACAACACACACAAGCACCACTGAAACAACACACAAAAGCACCACTCAAACAACACACAAAAGCACCATTCCAAAAACACACAAGCACCACTCAAACAACACACAAAAGCACCACTCAAACAACACACACAAACACCACTCCAAAAACACACAAGCACCACTCAAACAACACACAAAAGCACCACTCAAACAACACGCAAAAGCACCACTCCAAAAACACACAAGCACCACTCAAACATACAAAAGCACCACTCAAACAACACACACAAACACCACTTAAACAACACACAAAAGCACCACTCAAACAACACACAAAAGCACCACTCCAAAAACACACAAGCACAACTCAGACAACACCCAAAAGCACCACTCAAACAACACACAAAAGTACCATTCCAAAAACACACAAGCACCACTCAAACAACACACTAAAGCACAACTCAAACAACACACACAAGCACCACTCAAACAACACACACAAACACCACTCAAACAACACACAAAAGCACCACTCAAACAACACTCAAAAGAACAACTCAAAAAACACACAAAAGCACCACTCCAAAAACACACAAAAGCACCACTCCAAAAACACACAAGCTCAACTCAAACAACACACAAAAGCTCCACTCAAACAACATACACAAACACCACTCAAACAACACACAAAAGCACCACTCAAACAACACACAAAAGGACCACTCCAAAAACACACAAGCACCACTCAAACAACACACAAAAGCACCACGCAAACAACACACAAAAGCACCATTCCAAAAACACACAAGCACCACTCAAACAACGCACACAAACACCACTCAAACAACACACAAAAGCACAACTCCAAAAACACACAAGCACCACTCAAACAACACACAAAAGCACCACTCAAACAACACACAAAAGCACCACTCCAAAAACACACAAAAGCACCACTCCAAAAACACACAAGCACCACTCAAACAACACACAAAAGCACCACTCCTAAAACACACAAGCACCACTCAGAGAACACACAAAAGCACCACTCAAACAACACACAAAAGCACCATTTCAAAAACACACAAGCACCACTCAAACAACACACAAAAGCACCACTCAAACAACACACACAAACACCACTCAAACAACACACAAAAGCACCACTCCAAAAACACACAAGCACCACTCAAACAACACACAAAAGCACCACTCAAACAACACACACAAACACCACTCAAACAACACACAAAAGCACCACTCAAACAACACACAAAAGCACCGCTCCAAAAACACACAAGCACCACTCAAACAACACACAAAAGCACCACTCAAACAACACGCAAAAGCACCACTCCAAAAACACACAAGCACCACTCAAACACACAAAAGCACCACTCAAACAACACACATAAACACCACTTAAACAACACACAAAAGCACCACTCAAACAACACACAAAAGCACCACTACAAAAACACACAAGCACCACTCAGAGATCACACAAAAGCACCACTCAAACAACACACAAAAGTACCATTCCAAAAACACACAAGCACCACTCAAACACACAAAAGCACCACTCAAGCAACACAAACAAACACCACTCAAACAACACACAAAAGCACCACTCCAAAAACAGACAAGCACCACTCAAACAACACACAAAAGTACCACTCAAACAACACACACAAGCACCACTCAAACAACACACACAAACACCACTCAAACAACACACAAAAGCACCACTCAAACAACACACAAGAGCACCACTCCAAAAACACACAAAAGCACAACTCCAAATACACACAAGCACCACTCAAACAACACACAAAATCTCCACTCAAACAACACACACAAACACCACTCAAACAACACACAAAAGCACCATTCAACCAACACACAAAAGCACCACTCCAAAAACATACAAGCACCACTCAAACAACACACAAAAGCACCACTCAAACAACACACTCAAGCACCACTCAAACAACACACACAAACACCACTCAAACAACACACAAAAGCACCACTCAAACAACACACACAAACACCACTCAAACAACACACAAAAGCACCACTCAAACAACACACAAAAGCACCACTCCAAAAACACACAAGAGCACCACTCCAAAAACACACAAAAGCACCACTACAAAAACACAGAAGCACCACTCAAACAACACACAAAAGCACCACTAAAACAACTCACACAAACACCACTCAAACAACACACAAAAGCACCACTCCAAAAACACACAAGCACCACTCAAACAACACACAAAAGCACCACTCAAACAACACACACAAACACCACTCAAACAACACACAAAAGCACCACTCAAACAACACACAAAAGCACCACTCCAAAAACACACAAGCACCACTCAAACAACACACAAAAGCACCACTCAAACAACACGCAAAAGCACCACTCCAAAAACACACAAGCACCACTCAAACACACAAAAGCACCACTCAAACAACACACATAAACACCACTTAAACAACACACAAAAGCACCACTCAAACAACACACAAAAGCACCACTACAAAAACACACAAGCACCACTCAGAGATCACACAAAAGCACCACTCAAACAACACACAAAAGTACCATTCCAAAAACACACAAGCACCACTCAAACACACAAAAGCACCACTCAAGCAACACAAACAAACACCACTCAAACAACACACAAAAGCACCACTCCAAAAACAGACAAGCACCACTCAAACAACACACAAAAGCACCACTCAAACAACACACAAAAGCACCACTCAAACAACACACATAAGCACCACTCAAACAACACACAAAAGCACCACTCAAACAACACACAAGAGCACCACTCCAAAAACACACAAAAGCACAACTCCAAATACACACAAGCACCACTCAAACAACACACAAAATCTCCACTCAAACAACACACACAAACACCACTCAAACAACACACAAAAGCACCACTCAACCAACACACAAAAGCACCACTCCAAAAACACACAAGCACCACTCAAACAACACACAAATGCACCACTCAAACAACACACAAAAGCACCATTCCAAAAACACACATGCACCACTCAAACAACACACAAAAGCACCACTCAAACAACACACACAAACACCACTCAAACAACACACAAAAGCACCACTCCAAAAACACACAAGCACCACTCAAACAACACACAAAAGCACCACTCAAACAACACACAAGCACCACTCAAACAACACACAAAAGCACCACTCAAACAACACACACAAACACCACTCAAACAACACACAAAAGCAGCACTCAAACAACACACAAAGCACCACTCCAAAAACACACAAGCACCACTCAAACAACACACAAAAGCACCACTTAAACAACACACAAAAGCACCATTCCAAAAACACACAAGAACCACTCATACAACACACAAAAGCTCCACTCAAACAAAACACAAAAACACCACTCAAACAACACACAAAAGCACCACTCAAACAACACACAAAAGCACCACTGAAACAACACACACAAGCACCACTGAAACAACACACAAAAGCACCTTTCCAAAAACACACAAGCACCACTCAAACAACACACAAAAGCACCACTCATACAACACACACAAACACCACTCAAACAACACACAAAAACACCACTCCAAAAACACACAAGCACCACTCAAACAACACACAAAAGCACCACTCAAACAACACGCAAAAGCACCACTCCAAAAACACACAAGCACCACTCAAACACACAAAAGCACCACACAAACAACACACACAAACACCACTTAAACAACACACAAAAGCACCACTCAAACAACACACAAAAGCACCACTCCAAAAACACACAAGCACAACTCAGACAACACCCAAAAGCACCACTCAAACAACACACAAAAGTACCATTCCAAAAACACACAAGCTCAACTCAAACAACACACAAAAGCTCCACTCAAACAACATACACAAACACCACTCAAACAACACACAAAAGCACCACTCAAACAACACACAAAAGGACCACTCCAAAAACACACAAGCACCACTCAAACAACACACAAAAGCACCACGCAAACAACACACAAAAGCACCATTCCAAAAACACACAAGCACCACTCAAACAATACACAAAAGCACCACTCAAACAACGCACACAAACACCACTCAAACAACACACAAAAGCACAACTCCAAAAACACACAAGCACCACTCAAACAACACACAAAAGCACCACTCAAACAACACACAAAAGCACCACTCCAAAAACACACAAAAGCACCACTCCAAAAACACACAAGCACCACTCAAACAACACACAAAAGCACCACTCCTAAAACACACAAGCACCACTCAGAGAACACACAAAAGCACCACTCAAACAACACACAAAAGCACCATTTCAAAAACACACAAGCACCACTCAAACAACACACAAAAGCACCACTCAAACAACACACACAAACACCACTCAAACAACACACAAAAGCACCACTCCAAAAACATACAAGCACCACTCAAACAACACACAAAAGCACCACTCAAACAACACACTCAAGCACCACTCAAACAACACACACAAACACCACTCAAACAACACACAAAAGCACCACTCAAACAACACACACAAACACCACTCAAACAACACACAAAAGCACCACTACAAAAACACACAAGCACCACTCAAACAACACACAAAAGCACCACTAAAACAACTCACACAAACACCACTCAAACAACACACAAAAGCACCACTCCAAAAACACACAAGCACCACTCAAACAACACACAAAAGCACCACTCAAACAACACACACAAACACCACTCAAACAACACACAAAAGCACCACTCAAACAACACACAAAAGCACCACTCCAAAAACACACAAGCACCACTCAAACAACACACAAAAGCACCACTCAAACAACACGCAAAAGCACCACTCCAAAAACACACAAGCACCACTCAAACACACAAAAGCACCACTCAAACAACACACATAAACACCACTTAAACAACACACAAAAGCACCACTCAAACAACACACAAAAGCACCACTACAAAAACACACAAGCACCACTCAGAGATCACACAAAAGCACCACTCAAACAACACACAAAAGTACCATTCCAAAAACACACAAGCACCACTCAAACACACAAAAGCACCACTCAAGCAACACAAACAAACACCACTCAAACAACACACAAAAGCACCACTCCAAAAACAGACAAGCACCACTCAAACAACACACAAAAGTACCACTCAAACAACACACACAAGCACCACTCAAACAACACACACAAACACCACTCAAACAACACACAAAAGCACCACTCAAACAACACACAAGAGCACCACTCCAAAAACACACAAAAGCACAACTCCAAATACACACAAGCACCACTCAAACAACACACAAAATCTCCACTCAAACAACACACACAAACACCACTCAAACAACACACAAAAGCACCATTCAACCAACACACAAAAGCACCACTCCAAAAACATACAAGCACCACTCAAACAACACACAAAAGCACCACTCAAACAACACACTCAAGCACCACTCAAACAACACACACAAACACCACTCAAACAACACACAAAAGCACCACTCAAACAACACACACAAACACCACTCAAACAACACACAAAAGCACCACTCAAACAACACACAAAAGCACCACTCCAAAAACACACAAGAGCACCACTCCAAAAACACACAAAAGCACCACTACAAAAACACACAAGCACCACTCAAACAACACACAAAAGCACCACTAAAACAACTCACACAAACACCACTCAAACAACACACAAAAGCACCACTCCAAAAACACACAAGCACCACTCAAACAACACACAAAAGCACCACTCAAACAACACACACAAACACCACTCAAACAACACACAAAAGCACCACTCAAACAACACACAAAAGCACCACTACAAAAACACACAAGCACCACTCAAACAACACACAAAAGCACCACTCAAACAACACGCAAAAGCACCACTCCAAAAACACACAAGCACCACTCAAACACACAAAAGCACCACTCAAACAACACACATAAACACCACTTAAACAACACACAAAAGCACCACTCAAACAACACACAAAAGCACCACTACAAAAACACACAAGCACCACTCAGAGATCACACAAAAGCACCACTCAAACAACACACAAAAGTACCATTCCAAAAACACACAAGCACCACTCAAACACACAAAAGCACCACTCAAGCAACACAAACAAACACCACTCAAACAACACACAAAAGCACCACTCCAAAAACAGACAAGCACCACTCAAACAACACACAAAAGCACCACTCAAACAACACACAAAAGCACCACTCAAACAACACACATAAGCACCACTCAAACAACACACAAAAGCACCACTCAAACAACACACAAGAGCACCACTCCAAAAACACACAAAAGCACAACTCCAAATACACACAAGCACCACTCAAACAACACACAAAATCTCCACTCAAACAACACACACAAACACCACTTAAACAACACACAAAAGCACCACTCAACCAACACACAAAAGCACCACTCCAAAAACACACAAGCACCACTCAAACAACACACAAATGCACCACTCAAACAACACACAAAAGCACCATTCCAAAAACACACATGCACCACTCAAACAACACACAAAAGCACCACTCAAACAACACACACAAACACCACTCAAACAACACACAAAAGCACCACTCCAAAAACACACAAACACCACTCAAACAACACACAAAAGCACCACTCAAACAACACACAAGCACCACTCAAACAACACACAAAAGCACCACTCAAACAACACACACAAACACCACTCAAACAACACACAAAAGCAGCACTCAAACAACACACAAAGCACCACTCCAAAAACACACAAGCACCACTCAAACAACACACAAAAGCACCACTTAAACAACACACAAAAGCACCATTCCAAAAACACACAAGAACCACTCATACAACACACAAAAGCTCCACTCAAACAAAACACAAAAACACCACTCAAACAACACACAAAAGCACCACTCAAACAACACACAAAAGCACCACTGAAACAACACACACAAGCACCACTGAAACAACACACAAAAGCACCTTTCCAAAAACACACAAGCACCACTCAAACAACACACAAAAGCACCACTCATACAACACACACAAACACCACTCAAACAACACACAAAAACACCACTCCAAAAACACACAAGCACCACTCAAACAACACACAAAAGCACCACTCAAACAACACGCAAAAGCACCACTCCAAAAACACACAAGCACCACTCAAACACACAAAAGCACCACACAAACAACACACACAAACACCACTTAAACAACACACAAAAGCACCACTCAAACAACACACAAAAGCACCACTCCAAAAACACACAAGCACAACTCAGACAACACCCAAAAGCACCACTCAAACAACACACAAAAGTACCATTCCAAAAACACACAAGCTCAACTCAAACAACACACAAAAGCTCCACTCAAACAACATACACAAACACCACTCAAACAACACACAAAAGCACCACTCAAACAACACACAAAAGGACCACTCCAAAAACACACAAGCACCACTCAAACAACACACAAAAGCACCACGCAAACAACACACAAAAGCACCATTCCAAAAACACACAAGCACCACTCAAACAATACACAAAAGCACCACTCAAACAACGCACACAAACACCACTCAAACAACACACAAAAGCACAACTCCAAAAACACACAAGCACCACTCAAACAACACACAAAAGCACCACTCAAACAACACACAAAAGCACCACTCCAAAAACACACAAAAGCACCACTCCAAAAACACACAAGCACCACTCAAACAACACACAAAAGCACCACTCCTAAAACACACAAGCACCACTCAGAGAACACACAAAAGCACCACTCAAACAACACACAAAAGCACCATTTCAAAAACACACAAGCACCACTCAAACAACACACAAAAGCACCACTCAAACAACACACACAAACACCACTCAAACAACACACAAAAGCACCACTCCAAAAACATACAAGCACCACTCAAACAACACACAAAAGCACCACTCAAACAACACACTCAAGCACCACTCAAACAACACACACAAACACCACTCAAACAACACACAAAAGCACCACTCAAACAACACACACAAACACCACTCAAACAACACACAAAAGCACCACTACAAAAACACACAAGCACCACTCAAACAACACACAAAAGCACCACTAAAACAACTCACACAAACACCACTCAAACAACAAAAGCACCACTCCAAAAACACACAAGCACCACTCAAACAACACACAAAAGCACCACTCAAACAACACACACAAACACCACTCAAACAACACACAAAAGCACCACTCAAACAACACACAAAAGCACCACTCCAAAAAACACACAAAGCACCACTCAAACAACACACAAAAGCACACACTCAAACAACACGCAAAAGCACCACTCCAAAAACACACAAGCACCACTCAAACACACAAAAGCACCACTCAAACAACACACATAAACACCACTTAAACAACACACAAAAGCACCACTCAAACAACACACAAAAGCACCACTACAAAAACACACAAGCACCACTCAGAGATCACACAAAAGCACCACTCAAACAACACACAAAAGTACCATTCCAAAAACACACAAGCACCACTCAAACACACAAAAGCACCACTCAAGCAACACAAACAAACACCACTCAAACAACACACAAAAGCACCACTCCAAAAACAGACAAGCACCACTCAAACAACACACAAAAGTACCACTCAAACAACACACACAAGCACCACTCAAACAACACACACAAACACCACTCAAACAACACACAAAAGCACCACTCAAACAACACACAAGAGCACCACTCCAAAAACACACAAAAGCACAACTCCAAATACACACAAGCACCACTCAAACAACACACAAAATCTCCACTCAAACAACACACACAAACACCACTCAAACAACACACAAAAGCACCATTCAACCAACACACAAAAGCACCACTCCAAAAACATACAAGCACCACTCAAACAACACACAAAAGCACCACTCAAACAACACACTCAAGCACCACTCAAACAACACACACAAACACCACTCAAACAACACACAAAAGCACCACTCAAACAACACACACAAACACCACTCAAACAACACACAAAAGCACCACTCAAACAACACACAAAAGCACCACTCCAAAAACACACAAGAGCACCACTCCAAAAACACACAAAAGCACCACTACAAAAACACACAAGCACCACTCAAACAACACACAAAAGCACCACTAAAACAACTCACACAAACACCACTCAAAACAACACACAAAAGCACCACTCCAAAAACACACAAGCACCACTCAAACAACACACAAAAGCACCACTCAAACAACACACACAAACACCACTCAAACAACACACAAAAGCACCACTCAAACAACACACAAAAGCACCACTACAAAAACACACAAGCACCACTCAAACAACACACAAAAGCACCACTCAAACAACACGCAAAAGCACCACTCCAAAAACACACAAGCACCACTCAAACACACAAAAGCACCACTCAAACAACACACATAAACACCACTTAAACAACACACAAAAGCACCACTCAAACAACACACAAAAGCACCACTACAAAAACACACAAGCACCACTCAGAGATCACACAAAAGCACCACTCAAACAACACACAAAAGTACCATTCCAAAAACACACAAGCACCACTCAAACACACAAAAGCACCACTCAAGCAACACAAACAAACACCACTCAAACAACACACAAAAGCACCACTCCAAAAACAGACAAGCACCACTCAAACAACACACAAAAGCACCACTCAAACAACACACAAAAGCACCACTCAAACAACACACATAAGCACCACTCAAACAACACACAAAAGCACCACTCAAACAACACACAAGAGCACCACTCCAAAAACACACAAAAGCACAACTCCAAATACACACAAGCACCACTCAAACAACACACAAAATCTCCACTCAAACAACACACACAAACACCACTTAAACAACACACAAAAGCACCACTCAACCAACACACAAAAGCACCACTCCAAAAACACACAAGCACCACTCAAACAACACACAAATGCACCACTCAAACAACACACAAAAGCACCATTCCAAAAACACACATGCACCACTCAAACAACACACAAAAGCACCACTCAAACAACACACACAAACACCACTCAAACAACACACAAAAGCACCACTCCAAAAACACACAAACACCACTCAAACAACACACAAAAGCACCACTCAAACAACACACAAGCACCACTCAAACAACACACAAAAGCACCACTCAAACAACACACACAAACACCACTCAAACAACACACAAAAGCACCACTCAAACAACACACAAAAGCACCACTCCAAAAACACACAAGCACCACTCAAACAACACACAAAAGCACCACTCAAAAAACACATAAAATCCCCATTCCAAAAACACACAAGCACCACTCAAACAACACACAAAAGCACCACTTAAACAACACACAAAAGCTCCATTCCAAAAACACACAAGAACCACTCAAACAACACACAAAAGCTCCACTCAAACAACACACACAAACACCACTCAAACAACACACAAAAGCACCACTCAAACAACACACAAAAGCACCACTCAAACAACACACACAAGCACCACTGAAACAACACACAAAAGCACCACTCAAACAACACACAAAAGCACCATTCCAAAAACACACAAGCACCACTCAAACAACACACAAAAGCACCACTCAAACAACACACACAAACACCACTCCAAAAACACACAAGCACCACTCAAACAACACACAAAAGCACCACTCAAACAACACGCAAAAGCACCACTCCAAAAACACACAAGCACCACTCAAACATACAAAAGCACCACTCAAACAACACACACAAACACCACTTAAACAACACACAAAAGCACCACTCAAACAGCACACAAAAGCACCACTCCAAAAACACACAAGCACAACTCAGACAACACACAAAAGCACCACTCAAACAACACACAAAAGTACCATTCCAAAAACACACAAGCACCACTCAAACAACACACAAAAGCACAACTCAAACAACACACAAAAGCACAACTCAAACAACACACAAAAGCACCACTCCAAAAACACACAAAAGCACCACTCCAAAAACACACAAGCACAACTCAAACAACACACAAAAGCTCCACTCAAACAACACACAAAAGCACAACTCCAAAAACACACAAGCACCACTCAAACAACACACAAAAGCACCACTCAAACAACACACAAAAGCACCACTCCAAAAACACACAAAAGCACCACTCCAAAAACACACAAGCACCACTCAAACAACACACAAAAGCACCACTCCTAAAACACACAAGCACCACTCAGAGAACACACAAAAGCACCACTCAAACAACACACAAAAGCACCATTTCAAAAACACACAAGCACCACTCAAACAACACACAAAAGCACCACTCAAACAACACACACAAACACCACTCAAACA
Organism: Taudactylus pleione; assembly: GCA_031769625.1. NCBI lineage: Eukaryota > Metazoa > Chordata > Amphibia > Anura > Myobatrachidae > Taudactylus > Taudactylus pleione. The sequence continues at coordinate 56,465 of JAUIMM010000182.1, forward strand.
ACACACAAAAGCACCACTCCAAAAACATACAAGCACCACTCAAACAACACACAAAAGCACCACTCACCACTCAAACAACACACAAAAGCACCACTCAAACAACACACACAAACACCACTCAAACAACACACAAAAGCACCACTCCAAAAACATACAAGCACCACTCAAACAACACACAAAAGCACCACTCAAACAACACACTCAAGCACCACTCAAACAACACACACAAACACCACTCAAACAACACACAAAAGCACCACTCAAACAACACACACAAACACCACTCAAACAACACACAAAAGCACCACTCAAACAACACACAAAAGCACCACTACAAAAACACACAAAAGCACCACTCCAAAAACACACAAAAGCACCACTACAAAAACACACAAGCACCACTCAAACAACACACAAAAGCACCACTAAAACAACTCACACAAACACCACTCAAACAACACACAAAAGCACCACTCCAAAAACACACAAGCACCACTCAAACAACACACAAAAGCACCACTCAAACAACACACACAAACACCACTCAAACAACACACAAAAGCACCACTCAAACAACACACAAAAGCACCACTCCAAAAACACACAAGCACCACTCAAACAACACACAAAAGCACCACTCAAACAACACGCAAAAGCACCACTCCAAAAACACACAAGCACCACTCAAACACACAAAAGCACCACTCAAACAACACACATAAACACCACTTAAACAACACACAAAAGCACCACTCAAACAACACACAAAAGCACCACTACAAAAACACACAAGCACCACTCAGAGATCACACAAAAGCACCACTCAAACAACACACAAAAGTACCATTCCAAAATCACACAAGCACCACTCAAACACACAAAAGCACCACTCAAGCAACACAAACAAACACCACTCAAACAACACACAAAAGCACCACTCCAAAAACAGACAAGCACCACTCAAACAACACACAAAAGTACCACTCAAACAACACACACAAGCACCACTCAAACAACACACACAAACACCACTCAAACAACACACAAAAGCACCACTCAAACAACACACAAGAGCACCACTCCAAAAACACACAAAAGCACAACTCCAAATACACACAAGCACCACTCAAACAACACACAAAATCTCCACTCAAACAACACACACAAACACCACTCAAACAACACACAAAAGCACCATTCAACCAACACACAAAAGCACCACTCCAAAAACATACAAGCACCACTCAAACAACACACAAAAGCACCATTCAAACAACACACTCAAGCACCACTCAAACAACACACACAAACACCACTCAAACAACACACAAAAGCACCACTCAAACAACACACACAAACACCACTCAAACAACACACAAAAGCACCACTCAAACAACACACAAAAGCACCACTCCAAAAACACACAAGAGCACCACTCCAAAAACACACAAAAGCACCACTACAAAAACACAGAAGCACCACTCAAACAACACACAAAAGCACCACTAAAACAACTCACACAAACACCACTCAAACAACACACAAAAGCACCACTCCAAAAACACACAAGCACCACTCAAACAACACACAAAAGCACCACTCAAACAACACACACAAACACCACTCAAACAACACACAAAAGCACCACTCAAACAACACACAAAAGCACCACTCCAAAAACACACAAGCACCACTCAAACAACACACAAAAGCACCACTCAAACAACACGCAAAAGCACCACTCCAAAAACACACAAGCACCACTCAAACACACAAAAGCACCACTCAAACAACACACATAAACACCACTTAAACAACACACAAAAGCACCACTCAAACAACACACAAATGCACCACTACAAAAACACACAAGCACCACTCAGAGATCACACAAAAGCACCACTCAAACAACACACAAAAGTACCATTCCAAAAACACACAAGCACCACTCAAACACACAAAAGCACCACTCAAGCAACACAAACAAACACCACTCAAACAACACACAAAAGCACCACTCCAAAAACAGACAAGCACCACTCAAACAACACACAAAAGCACCACTCAAACAACACACAAAAGCACCACTCAAACAACACACATAAGCACCACTCAAACAACACACAAAAGCACCACTCAAACAACACACAAGAGCACCACTCCAAAAACACACAAAAGCACAACTCCAAATACACACAAGCACCACTCAAACAACACACAAAATCTCCACTCAAACAACACACACAAACACCACTCAAACAACACACAAAAGCACCACTCAACCAACACACAAAAGCACCACTCCAAAAACACACAAGCACCACTCAAACAACACACAAATGCACCACTCAAACAACACACAAAAGCACCATTCCAAAAACACACATGCACCACTCAAACAACACACAAAAGCACCACTCAAACAACACACACAAACACCACTCAAACAACACACAAAAGCACCACTCCAAAAACACACAAGCACCACTCAAACAACACACAAAAGCACCACTCAAACAACACACAAGCACCACTCAAACAACACACAAAAGCACCACTCAAACAACACACACAAACACCACTCAAACAACACACAAAAGCAGCACTCAAACAACACACAAAGCACCACTCCAAAAACACACAAGCACCACTCAAACAACACACAAAAGCACCACTTAAACAACACACAAAAGCACCATTCCAAAAACACACAAGAACCACTCATACAACACACAAAAGCTCCACTCAAACAACACACACAAACACCACTCAAACAACACACAAAAGCACCACTCAAACAACACACAAAAGCACCACTGAAACAACACACACAAGCACCACTGAAACAACACACAAAAGCACCTTTCCAAAAACACACAAGCACCACTCAAACAACACACAAAAGCACCACTCATACAACACACACAAACACCACTCAAACAACACACAAAAACACCACTCCAAAAACACACAAGCACCACTCAAACAACACACAAAAGCACCACTCAAACAACACGCAAAAGCACCACTCCAAAAACACACAAGCACCACTCAAACACACAAAAGCACCACACAAACAACACACACAAACACCACTTAAACAACACACAAAAGCACCACTCAAACAACTCCAAAAACACACAAGCACAACTCAGACAACACCCAAAAGCACCACTCAAACAACACACAAAAGTACCATTCCAAAAACACACAAGCTCAACTCAACAACACACAAAAGCTCCACTCAAACAACATACACAAACACCACTCAAACAACACACAAAAGCACCACTCAAACAACACACAAAAGGACCACTCCAAAAACACACAAGCACCACTCAAACAACACACAAAAGCACCACGCAAACAACACACAAAAGCACCATTCCAAAAACACACAAGCACCACTCAAACAATACACAAAAGCACCACTCAAACAACGCACACAAACACCACTCAAACAACACACAAAGCACAACTCCAAAAACACACAAGCACCACTCAAACAACACACAAAAGCACCACTCCAAAAACACACAAGCACCACTCAAACAACACACAAAAGCACCACTCTAAAACACACAAGCACCACTCAGAGAACACACAAAAGCACCACTCAAACAACACACAAAAGCACCATTTCCAAAAACACACAAGCACCACTCAAACAACACACAAAAGCACCACAACAACAACACTCAAACAACACAAACACACACAAAACACACACTCAAACAACACACAAAAGCACCACTCCAAAAACACACAAGCACCACTCAAACAACACACAAAAGCACCACTCAAACAACACACTCAAGCACCACTCAAACAACACACACAAACACCACTCAAACAACACACAAAAGCACCACTCAACACCACACCAACACCACTCAAACAACACACAAAAGCACCACTACAAAAACACACAAGCACCACTCAAACAACACACAAAAGCACCACTAAACAACTCACACAAACACCACTCAAACAACACACAAAAGCACCACTCCAAAAACACACAAGCACCACTCAAACAACACACAAAAGCACCACTCAAACAACACACACAAACACCACTCAAACAACACACAAAAGCACCACTCAAACAACACACAAAAGCACCACTCCAAAAACACACAAGCACCACTCAAACAACACACAAAAGCACCACTCAAACAACACGCAAAAGCACCACTCCAAAAAACACACAAGCACCACTCAAACACACAAAAGCACCACTCAAACAACACACATAACACCACTTAAACAACACACAAAAGCACCACTCAAACAACACACAAAAGCACCACTACAAAAACACACAAGCACCACTCAGAGATCACACAAAAGCACCACTCAAACAACACACAAAAGTACCATTCCAAAAACACACAAGCACCACTCAAACACACAAAAAGCACCACTCAAGCAACACAAACAAACACCACTCAAACAACACACAAAAGCACCACTCCAAAAACAGACAAGCACCACTCAAACAACACACAAAAGTACCACTCAAACAACACACACAAGCACCACTCAAACAACACACACAAACACCACTCAAACAACACACAAAAGCACCACTCAAACAACACACAAGAGCACCACTCCAAAAACACACAAAAGCACAACTCCAAATACACACAAGCACCACTCAAACAACACACAAAATCTCCACTCAAACAACACACACAAACACCACTCAAACAACACACAAAAGCACCATTCAACCAACACACAAAAGCACCACTCCAAAAACATACAAGCACCACTCAAACAACACACAAAAGCACCACTCAAACAACACACTCAAGCACCACTCAAACAACACACACAAACACCACTCAAACAACACACAAAAGCACCACTCAAACAACACACACAAACACCACTCAAACAACACACAAAAGCACCACTCAAACAACACACAAAAGCACCACTCCAAAAACACACAAGAGCACCACTCCAAAAACACACAAAAGCACCACTACAAAAACACACAAGCACCACTCAAACAACACACAAAAGCACCACTAAAACAACTCACACAAACACCACTCATTCAACACACAAAAGCACCACTCCAAAAACACACAAGCACCACTCAAACAACACACAAAAGCACCACTCAAACAACACACAAAAGCACCACTCAAACAACACACATAAGCACCACTCAAACAACACACAAAAGCACCACTCAAACAACACACAAGAGCACCACTCCAAAAACACACAAAAGCACAACTCCAAATACACACAAGCACCACTCAAACAACACACAAAATCTCCACTCAAACAACACACACAAACACCACTCAAACAACACACAAAAGCACCACTCAACCAACACACAAAAGCACCACTCCAAAAACACACAAGCACCACTCAAACAACACACAAATGCACCACTCAAACAACACACAAAAGCACCATTCCAAAAACACACATGCACCACTCAAACAACACACAAAAGCACCACTCAAACAACACACACAAACACCACTCAAACAACACACAAAAGCACCACTCCAAAAACACACAAGCACCACTCAAACAACACACAAAAGCACCACTCAAACAACACACAAGCACCACTCAAACAACACACAAAAGCACCACTCAAACAACACACACAAACACCACTCAAACAACACACAAAAGCAGCACTCAAACAACACACAAAGCACCACTCCAAAAACACACAAGCACCACTCAAACAACACACAAAAGCACCACTTAAACAACACACAAAAGCACCATTCCAAAAACACACAAGAACCACTCATACAACACACAAAAGCTCCACTCAAACAACACACACAAACACCACTCAAACAACACACAAAAGCACCACTCAAACAACACACAAAAGCACCACTGAAACAACACACACAAGCACCACTGAAACAACACACAAAAGCACCTTTCCAAAAACACACAAGCACCACTCAAACAACACACAAAAGCACCACTCATACAACACACACAAACACCACTCAAACAACACACAAAAACACCACTCCAAAAACACACAAGCACCACTCAAACAACACACAAAAGCACCACTCAAACAACACGCAAAAGCACCACTCCAAAAACACACAAGCACCACTCAAACACACAAAAGCACCACACAAACAACACACACAAACACCACTTAAACAACACACAAAAGCACCACTCAAACAACACACAAAAGCACCACTCCAAAAACACACAAGCACAACTCAGACAACACCCAAAAGCACCACTCAAACAACACACAAAAGTACCATTCCAAAAACACACAAGCTCAACTCAAACAACACACAAAAGCTCCACTCAAACAACATACACAAACACCACTCAAACAACACACAAAAGCACCACTCAAACAACACACAAAAGGACCACTCCAAAAACACACAAGCACCACTCAAACAACACACAAAAGCACCACGCAAACAACACACAAAAGCACCATTCCAAAAACACACAAGCACCACTCAAACAATACACAAAAGCACCACTCAAACAACGCACACAAACACCACTCAAACAACACACAAAAGCACAACTCCAAAAACACACAAGCACCACTCAAACAACACACAAAAGCACCACTCCAAAAACACACAAGCACCACTCAAACAACACACAAAAGCACCACTCCTAAAACACACAAGCACCACTCAGAGAACACACAAAAGCACCACTCAAACAACACACAAAAGCACCATTTCAAAAACACACAAGCACCACTCAAACAACACACAAAAGCACCACTCAAACAACACACACAAACACCACTCAAACAACACACAAAAGCACCACTCCAAAAACATACAAGCACCACTCAAACAACACACAAAAGCACCACTCAAACAACACACTCAAGCACCACTCAAACAACACACACAAACACCACTCAAACAACACACAAAAGCACCACTCAAACAACACACACAAACACCACTCAAACAACACACAAAAGCACCACTACAAAAACACACAAGCACCACTCAAACAACACACAAAAGCACCACTAAAACAACTCACACAAACACCACTCAAACAACACACAAAAGCACCACTCCAAAAACACACAAGCACCACTCAAACAACACACAAAAGCACCACTCAAACAACACACACAAACACCACTCAAACAACACACAAAAGCACCACTCAAACAACACACAAAAGCACCACTCCAAAAACACACAAGCACCACTCAAACAACACACAAAAGCACCACTCAAACAACACGCAAAAGCACCACTCCAAAAACACACAAGCACCACTCAAACACACAAAAGCACCACTCAAACAACACACATAAACACCACTTAAACAACACACAAAAGCACCACTCAAACAACACACAAAAGCACCACTACAAAAACACACAAGCACCACTCAGAGATCACACAAAAGCACCACTCAAACAACACACAAAAGTACCATTCCAAAAACACACAAGCACCACTCAAACACACAAAAGCACCACTCAAGCAACACAAACAAACACCACTCAAACAACACACAAAAGCACCACTCCAAAAACAGACAAGCACCACTCAAACAACACACAAAAGTACCACTCAAACAACACACACAAGCACCACTCAAACAACACACACAAACACCACTCAAACAACACACAAAAGCACCACTCAAACAACACACAAGAGCACCACTCCAAAAACACACAAAAGCACAACTCCAAATACACACAAGCACCACTCAAACAACACACAAAATCTCCACTCAAACAACACACACAAACACCACTCAAACAACACACAAAAGCACCATTCAACCAACACACAAAAGCACCACTCCAAAAACATACAAGCACCACTCAAACAACACACAAAAGCACCACTCAAACAACACACTCAAGCACCACTCAAACAACACACACAAACACCACTCAAACAACACACAAAAGCACCACTCAAACAACACACACAAACACCACTCAAACAACACACAAAAGCACCACTCAAACAACACACAAAAGCACCACTCCAAAAACACACAAGAGCACCACTCCAAAAACACACAAAAGCACCACTACAAAAACACACAAGCACCACTCAAACAACACACAAAAGCACCACTAAAACAACTCACACAAACACCACTCATTCAACACACAAAAGCACCACTCCAAAAACACACAAGCACCACTCAAACAACACACAAAAGCACCACTCAAACAACACACACAAACACCACTCAAACAACACACAAAAGCACCACTCAAACAACACACAAAAGCACCACTCCAAAAACACACAAGCACCACTCAAACAACACACAAAAGCACCACTCAAACAACACGCAAAAGCACCACTCCAAAAACACACAAGCACCACTCAAACACACAAAAGCACCACTCAAACAACACACATAAACACCACTTAAACAACACACAAAAGCACCACTCAAACAACACACAAAAGCACCACTACAAAAACACACAAGCACCACTCAGAGATCACACAAAAGCACCACTCAAACAACACACAAAAGTACCATTCCAAAAACACACAAGCACCACTCAAACACACAAAAGCACCACTCAAGCAACACAAACAAACACCACTCAAACAACACACAAAAGCACCACTCCAAAAACAGACAAGCACCACTCAAACAACACACAAAAGCACCACTCAAACAACACACAAAAGCACCACTCAAACAACACACATAAGCACCACTCAAACAACACACAAAAGCACCACTCAAACAACACACAAGAGCACCACTCCAAAAACACACAAAAGCACAACTCCAAATACACACAAGCACCACTCAAACAACACACAAAATCTCCACTCAAACAACACACACAAACACCACTCAAACAACACACAAAAGCACCACTCAACCAACACACAAAAGCACCACTCCAAAAACACACAAGCACCACTCAAACAACACACAAATGCACCACTCAAACAACACACAAAAGCACCATTCCAAAAACACACATGCACCACTCAAACAACACACAAAAGCACCACTCAAACAACACACACAAACACCACTCAAACAACACACAAAAGCACCACTCCAAAAACACACAAACACCACTCAAACAACACACAAAAGCACCACTCAAACAACACACAAGCACCACTCAAACAACACACAAAAGCACCACTCAAACAACACACACAAACACCACTCAAACAACACACAAAAGCACCACTCAAACAACACACAAAAGCACCACTCCAAAAACACACAAGCACCACTCAAACAACACACAAAAGCACCACTCAAAAAACACATAAAATCCCCATTCCAAAAACACACAAGCACCACTCAAACAACACACAAAAGCACCACTTAAACAACACACAAAAGCTCCATTCCAAAAACACACAAGAACCACTCAAACAACACACAAAAGCTCCACTCAAACAACACACACAAACACCACTCAAACAACACACAAAAGCACCACTCAAACAACACACAAAAGCACCACTCAAACAACACACACAAGCACCACTGAAACAACACACAAAAGCACCACTCAAACAACACACAAAAGCACCATTCCAAAAACACACAAGCACCACTCAAACAACACACAAAAGCACCACTCAAACAACACACACAAACACCACTCCAAAAACACACAAGCACCACTCAAACAACACACAAAAGCACCACTCAAACAACACGCAAAAGCACCACTCCAAAAACACACAAGCACCACTCAAACATACAAAAGCACCACTCAAACAACACACACAAACACCACTTAAACAACACACAAAAGCACCACTCAAACAGCACACAAAAGCACCACTCCAAAAACACACAAGCACAACTCAGACAACACACAAAAGCACCACTCAAACAACACACAAAAGCACCACTCCAAAAACACACAAGAGCACCACTCCAAAAACACACAAAAGCACCACTACAAAAACACACAAGCACCACTCAAACAACACACAAAAGCACCACTAAAACAACTCACACAAACACCACTCAAACAACACACAAAAGCACCACTCCAAAAACACACAAGCACCACTCAAACAACACACAAAAGCACCACTCAAACAACACACACAAACACCACTCAAACAACACACAAAAGCACCACTCAAACAACACACAAAAGCACCACTCCAAAAACACACAAGCACCACTCAAACAACACACAAAAGCACCACTCAAACAACACGCAAAAGCACCACTCCAAAAACACACAAGCACCACTCAAACACACAAAAGCACCACTCAAACAACACACATAAACACCACTTAAACAACACACAAAAGCACCACTCAAACAACACACAAAAGCACCACTACAAAAACACACAAGCACCACTCAGAGATCACACAAAAGCACCACTCAAACAACACACAAAAGTACCATTCCAAAAACACACAAGCACCACTCAAACACACAAAAGCACCACTCAAGCAACACAAACAAACACCACTCAAACAACACACAAAAGCACCACTCCAAAAACAGACAAGCACCACTCAAACAACACACAAAAGCACCACTCAAACAACACACAAAAGCACCACTCAAACAACACACATAAGCACCACTCAAACAACACACAAAAGCACCACTCAAACAACACACAAGAGCACCACTCCAAAAACACACAAAAGCACAACTCCAAATACACACAAGCACCACTCAAACAACACACAAAATCTCCACTCAAACAACACACACAAACACCACTTAAACAACACACAAAAGCACCACTCAACCAACACACAAAAGCACCACTCCAAAAACACACAAGCACCACTCAAACAACACACAAATGCACCACTCAAACAACACACAAAAGCACCATTCCAAAAACACACATGCACCACTCAAACAACACACAAAAGCACCACTCAAACAACACACACAAACACCACTCAAACAACACACAAAAGCACCACTCCAAAAACACACAAACACCACTCAAACAACACACAAAAGCACCACTCAAACAACACACAAGCACCACTCAAACAACACACAAAAGCACCACTCAAACAACACACACAAACACCACTCAAACAACACACAAAAGCACCACTCAAACAACACACAAAAGCACCACTCCAAAAACACACAAGCACCACTCAAACAACACACAAAAGCACCACTCAAAAAACACATAAAATCCCCATTCCAAAAACACACAAGCACCACTCAAACAACACACAAAAGCACCACTTAAACAACACACAAAAGCTCCATTCCAAAAACACACAAGAACCACTCAAACAACACACAAAAGCTCCACTCAAACAACACACACAAACACCACTCAAACAACACACAAAAGCACCACTCAAACAACACACAAAAGCACCACTCAAACAACACACACAAGCACCACTGAAACAACACACAAAAGCACCACTCAAACAACACACAAAAGCACCATTCCAAAAACACACAAGCACCACTCAAACAACACACAAAAGCACCACTCAAACAACACACACAAACACCACTCCAAAAACACACAAGCACCACTCAAACAACACACAAAAGCACCACTCAAACAACACGCAAAAGCACCACTCCAAAAACACACAAGCACCACTCAAACATACAAAAGCACCACTCAAACAACACACACAAACACCACTTAAACAACACACAAAAGCACCACTCAAACAGCACACAAAAGCACCACTCCAAAAACACACAAGCACAACTCAGACAACACACAAAAGCACCACTCAAACAACACACAAAAGTACCATTCCAAAAACACACAAGCACCACTCAAACAACACACAAAAGCACAACTCAAACAACACACAAAAGCACAACTCAAACAACACACAAAAGCACCACTCCAAAAACACACAAAAGCACCACTCCAAAAACACACAAGCACAACTCAAACAACACACAAAAGCTCCACTCAAACAACACACAAAAGCACAACTCCAAAAACACACAAGCACCACTCAAACAACACACAAAAGCACCACTCAAACAACACACAAAAGCACCACTCCAAAAACACACAAAAGCACCACTCCAAAAACACACAAGCACCACTCAAACAACACACAAAAGCACCACTCCTAAAACACACAAGCACCACTCAGAGAACACACAAAAGCACCACTCAAACAACACACAAAAGCACCATTTCAAAAACACACAAGCACCACTCAAACAACACACAAAAGCACCACTCAAACAACACACACAAACACCACTCAAACAACACACAAAAGCACCACTCCAAAAACATACAAGCACCACTCAAACAACACACAAAAGCACCACTCAAACAACACACTCAAGCACCACTCAAACAACACACACAAACACCACTCAAACAACACACAAAAGCACCACTCAAACAACACACACAAACACCACTCAAACAACACACAAAAGCACCACTCAAACAACACACAAAAGCACCACTACAAAAACACACAAAAGTACCACTCCAAAAACACACAAAAACACCACTACAAAAACACACAAGCACCACTCAAACAACACACAAAAGCACCACTAAAACAACTCACACAAACACCACTCAAACAACACACAAAAGCACCACTCCAAAAACACACAAGCACCACTCAAACAACACACAAAAGCACCACTCAAACAACACACACAAACACCACTCAAACAACACACAAAAGCACCACTCAAACAACACACAAAAGCACCACTCCAAAAACACACAAGCACCACTCAAACAACACACAAAAGCACCACTCAAACAACACGCAAAAGCACCACTCCAAAAACACACAAGCACCACTCAAACACACAAAAGCACCACTCAAACAACACACATAAACACCACTTAAACAACACACAAAAGCACCACTCAAACAACACACAAAAGCACCACTACAAAAACACACAAGCACCACTCAGAGATCACACAAAAGCACCACTCAAACAACACACAAAAGTACCATTCCAAAAACACACAAGCACCACTCAAACACACAAAAGCACCACTCAAGCAACACAAACAAATACCACTCAAACAACACACAAAAGCACCACTCCAAAAACAGACAAGCACCACTCAAACAACACACAAAAGTACCACTCAAACAACACACACAAGCACCACTCAAACAACACACACAAACACCACTCAAACAACACACAAAAGCACCACTCAAACAACACACAAGAGCACCACTCCAAAAACACACAAAAGCACAACTCCAAATACACACAAGCACCACTCAAACAACACACAAAATCTCCACTCAAACAACACACACAAACACCACTCAAACAACACACAAAAGCACCATTCAACCAACACACAAAAGCACCACTCCAAAAACATACAAGCACCACTCAAACAACACACAAAAGCACCACTCAAACAACACACTCAAGCACCACTCAAACAACACACACAAACACCACTCAAACAACACACAAAAGCACCACTCAAACAACACACACAAACACCACTCAAACAACACACAAAAGCACCACTCAAACAACACACAAAAGCACCACTCCAAAAACACACAAGAGCACCACTCCAAAAACACACAAAAGCACCACTACAAAAACACAGAAGCACCACTGAAACAACACACAAAAGCACCACTAAAACAACTCACACAAACACCACTCAAACAACACACAAAAGCACCACTCCAAAAACACACAAGCACCACTCAAACAACACACAAAAGCACCACTCAAACAACACACACAAACACCACTCAAACAACACACAAAAGCACCACTCAAACAACACACAAAAGCACCACTCCAAAAACACACAAGCACCACTCAAACAACACACAAAAGCACCACTCAAACAACACGCAAAAGCACCACTCCAAAAACACACAAGCACCACTCAAACACACAAAAGCACCACTCAAACAACACACATAAACACCACTTAAACAACACACAAAAGCACCACTCAAACAACACACAAAAGCACCACTACAAAAACACACAAGCACCACTCAGAGATTACACAAAAGCACCACTCAAACAACACACAAAAGTACCATTCCAAAAACACACAAGCACCACTCAAACACACAAAAGCACCACTCAAGCAACACAAACAAACACCACTCAAACAACACACAAAAGCACCATTCCAAAAACAGACAAGCACCACTCAAACAACACACAAAAGCACCACTCAAACAACACACAAAAGCACCACTCAAACAACACACATAAGCACCACTCAAACAACACACAAAAGCACCACTCAAACAACACACAAGAGCACCACTCCAAAAACACACAAAAGCACAACTCCAAATACACACAAGCACCACTCAAACAACACACAAAATCTCCACTCAAACAACACACACAAACACCACTCAAACAACACACAAAAGCACCACTCAACCAACACACAAAAGCACCACTCCAAAAACACACAAGCACCACTCAAACAACACACAAATGCACCACTCAAACAACACACAAAAGCACCATTCCAAAAACACACATGCACCACTCAAACAACACACAAAAGCACCACTCAAACAACACACACAAACACCACTCAAACAACACACAAAAGCACCACTCCAAAAACACACAAGCACCACTCAAACAACACACAAAAGCACCACTCAAACAACACACAAGCACCACTCAAACAACACACAAAAGCACCACTCAAACAACACACACAAACACCACTCAAACAACACACAAAAGCAGCACTCAAACAACACACAAAGCACCACTCCAAAAACACACAAGCACCACTCAAACAACACACAAAAGCACCACTTAAACAACACACAAAAGCACCATTCCAAAAACACACAAGAACCACTCATACAACACACAAAAGCTCCACTCAAACAACACACACAAACACCACTCAAACAACACACAAAAGCACCACTCAAACAACACACAAAAGCACCACTGAAACAACACACACAAGCACCACTGAAACAACACACAAAAGCACCTTTCCAAAAACACACAAGCACCACTCAAACAACACACAAAAGCACCACTCATACAACACACACAAACACCACTCAAACAACACACAAAAACACCACTCCAAAAACACACAAGCACCACTCAAACAACACACAAAAGCACCACTCAAACAACACGCAAAAGCACCACTCCAAAAACACACAAGCACCACTCAAACACACAAAAGCACCACACAAACAACACACACAAACACCACTTAAACAACACACAAAAGCACCACTCAAACAACACACAAAAGCACCACTCCAAAAACACACAAGCACAACTCAGACAACACCCAAAAGCACCACTCAAACAACACACAAAAGTACCATTCCAAAAACACACAAGCTCAACTCAAACAACACACAAAAGCTCCACTCAAACAACATACACAAACACCACTCAAACAACACACAAAAGCACCACTCAAACAACACACAAAAGGACCACTCCAAAAACACACAAGCACCACTCAAACAACACACAAAAGCACCACGCAAACAACACACAAAAGCACCATTCCAAAAACACACAAGCACCACTCAAACAATACACAAAAGCACCACTCAAACAACGCACACAAACACCACTCAAACAACACACAAAAGCACAACTCCAAAAACACACAAGCACCACTCAAACAACACACAAAAGCACCACTCAAACAACACACAAAAGCACCACTCCAAAAACACACAAAAGCACCACTCCAAAAACACACAAGCACCACTCAAACAACACACAAAAGCACCACTCCTAAAACACACAAGCACCACTCAGAGAACACACAAAAGCACCACTCAAACAACACACAAAAGCACCATTTCAAAAACACACAAGCACCACTCAAACAACACACAAAAGCACCACTCAAACAACACACACAAACACCACTCAAACAACACACAAAAGCACCACTCCAAAAACATACAAGCACCACTCAAACAACACACAAAAGCACCACTCAAACAACACACTCAAGCACCACTCAAACAACACACACAAACACCACTCAAACAACACACAAAAGCACCACTCAAACAACACACACAAACACCACTCAAACAACACACAAAAGCACCACTACAAAAACACACAAGCACCACTCAAACAACACACAAAAGCACCACTAAAACAACTCACACAAACACCACTCAAACAACACACAAAAGCACCACTCCAAAAACACACAAGCACCACTCAAACAACACACAAAAGCACCACTCAAACAACACACACAAACACCACTCAAACAACACACAAAAGCACCACTCAAACAACACACAAAAGCACCACTCCAAAAACACACAAGCACCACTCAAACAACACACAAAAGCACCACTCAAACAACACGCAAAAGCACCACTCCAAAAACACACAAGCACCACTCAAACACACAAAAGCACCACTCAAACAACACACATAAACACCACTTAAACAACACACAAAAGCACCACTCAAACAACACACAAAAGCACCACTACAAAAACACACAAGCACCACTCAGAGATCACACAAAAGCACCACTCAAACAACACACAAAAGTACCATTCCAAAAACACACAAGCACCACTCAAACACACAAAAGCACCACTCAAGCAACACAAACAAACACCACTCAAACAACACACAAAAGCACCACTCCAAAAACAGACAAGCACCACTCAAACAACACACAAAAGTACCACTCAAACAACACACACAAGCACCACTCAAACAACACACACAAACACCACTCAAACAACACACAAAAGCACCACTCAAACAACACACAAGAGCACCACTCCAAAAACACACAAAAGCACAACTCCAAATACACACAAGCACCACTCAAACAACACACAAAATCTCCACTCAAACAACACACACAAACACCACTCAAACAACACACAAAAGCACCATTCAACCAACACACAAAAGCACCACTCCAAAAACATACAAGCACCACTCAAACAACACACAAAAGCACCACTCAAACAACACACTCAAGCACCACTCAAACAACACACACAAACACCACTCAAACAACACACAAAAGCACCACTCAAACAACACACACAAACACCACTCAAACAACACACAAAAGCACCACTCAAACAACACACAAAAGCACCACTCCAAAAACACACAAGAGCACCACTCCAAAAACACACAAAAGCACCACTACAAAAACACACAAGCACCACTCAAACAACACACAAAAGCACCACTAAAACAACTCACACAAACACCACTCAAACAACACACAAAAGCACCACTCCAAAAACACACAAGCACCACTCAAACAACACACAAAAGCACCACTCAAACAACACACACAAACACCACTCAAACAACACACAAAAGCACCACTCAAACAACACACAAAAGCACCACTCCAAAAACACACAAGCACCACTCAAACAACACACAAAAGCACCACTCAAACAACACGCAAAAGCACCACTCCAAAAACACACAAGCACCACTCAAACACACAAAAGCACCACTCAAACAACACACATAAACACCACTTAAACAACACACAAAAGCACCACTCAAACAACACACAAAAGCACCACTACAAAAACACACAAGCACCACTCAGAGATCACACAAAAGCACCACTCAAACAACACACAAAAGTACCATTCCAAAAACACACAAGCACCACTCAAACACACAAAAGCACCACTCAAGCAACACAAACAAACACCACTCAAACAACACACAAAAGCACCACTCCAAAAACAGACAAGCACCACTCAAACAACACACAAAAGCACCACTCAAACAACACACAAAAGCACCACTCAAACAACACACATAAGCACCACTCAAACAACACACAAAAGCACCACTCAAACAACACACAAGAGCACCACTCCAAAAACACACAAAAGCACAACTCCAAATACACACAAGCACCACTCAAACAACACACAAAATCTCCACTCAAACAACACACACAAACACCACTCAAACAACACACAAAAGCACCACTCAACCAACACACAAAAGCACCACTCCAAAAACACACAAGCACCACTCAAACAACACACAAATGCACCACTCAAACAACACACAAAAGCACCATTCCAAAAACACACATGCACCACTCAAACAACACACAAAAGCACCACTCAAACAACACACACAAACACCACTCAAACAACACACAAAAGCACCACTCCAAAAACACACAAACACCACTCAAACAACACACAAAAGCACCACTCAAACAACACACAAGCACCACTCAAACAACACACAAAAGCACCACTCAAACAACACACACAAACACCACTCAAACAACACACAAAAGCACCACTCAAACAACACACAAAAGCACCACTCCAAAAACACACAAGCACCACTCAAACAACACACAAAAGCACCACTCAAAAAACACATAAAATCCCCATTCCAAAAACACACAAGCACCACTCAAACAACACACAAAAGCACCACTTAAACAACACACAAAAGCTCCATTCCAAAAACACACAAGAACCACTCAAACAACACACAAAAGCTCCACTCAAACAACACACACAAACACCACTCAAACAACACACAAAAGCACCACTCAAACAACACACAAAAGCACCACTCAAACAACACACACAAGCACCACTGAAACAACACACAAAAGCACCACTCAAACAACACACAAAAGCACCATTCCAAAAACACACAAGCACCACTCAAACAACACACAAAAGCACCACTCAAACAACACACACAAACACCACTCCAAAAACACACAAGCACCACTCAAACAACACACAAAAGCACCACTCAAACAACACGCAAAAGCACCACTCCAAAAACACACAAGCACCACTCAAACATACAAAAGCACCACTCAAACAACACACACAAACACCACTTAAACAACACACAAAAGCACCACTCAAACAGCACACAAAAGCACCACTCCAAAAACACACAAGCACAACTCAGACAACACACAAAAGCACCACTCAAACAACACACAAAAGTACCATTCCAAAAACACACAAGCACCACTCAAACAACACACAAAAGCACAACTCAAACAACACACAAAAGCACAACTCAAACAACACACAAAAGCACCACTCCAAAAACACACAAAAGCACCACTCCAAAAACACACAAGCACAACTCAAACAACACACAAAAGCTCCACTCAAACAACATACACAAACACCACTCAAACAACACACAAAAGCAACACTCAAACAACACACAAAAGCACCACTCCAAAAACACACAAGCACCACTCAAACAACACACAAATGCACCACTCAAACAACACACAAAAGCACCATTCCAAAAACACACATGCACCACTCAAACAACACACAAAAGCACCACTCAAACAACACACACAAACACCACTCAAACAACACACAAAAGCACCACTCCAAAAACACACAAGCACCACTCAAACAACACACAAAAGCACCACTCAAACAACACACAAGCACCACTCAAACAACACACAAAAGCACCACTCAAACAACACACACAAACACCACTCAAACAACACACAAAAGCAGCACTCAAACAACACACAAAGCACCACTCCAAAAACACACAAGCACCACTCAAACAACACACAAAAGCACCACTTAAACAACACACAAAAGCACCATTCCAAAAACACACAAGAACCACTCATACAACACACAAAAGCTCCACTCAAACAACACACACAAACACCACTCAAACAACACACAAAAGCACCACTCAAACAACACACAAAAGCACCACTGAAACAACACACACAAGCACCACTGAAACAACACACAAAAGCACCTTTCCAAAAACACACAAGCACCACTCAAACAACACACAAAAGCACCACTCATACAACACACACAAACACCACTCAAACAACACACAAAAACACCACTCCAAAAACACACAAGCACCACTCAAACAACACACAAAAGCACCACTCAAACAACACGCAAAAGCACCACTCCAAAAACACACAAGCACCACTCAAACACACAAAAGCACCACACAAACAACACACACAAACACCACTTAAACAACACACAAAAGCACCACTCAAACAACACACAAAAGCACCACTCCAAAAACACACAAGCACAACTCAGACAACACCCAAAAGCACCACTCAAACAACACACAAAAGTACCATTCCAAAAACACACAAGCTCAACTCAAACAACACACAAAAGCTCCACTCAAACAACATACACAAACACCACTCAAACAACACACAAAAGCACCACTCAAACAACACACAAAAGGACCACTCCAAAAACACACAAGCACCACTCAAACAACACACAAAAGCACCACGCAAACAACACACAAAAGCACCATTCCAAAAACACACAAGCACCACTCAAACAATACACAAAAGCACCACTCAAACAACGCACACAAACACCACTCAAACAACACACAAAAGCACAACTCCAAAAACACACAAGCACCACTCAAACAACACACAAAAGCACCACTCAAACAACACACAAAAGCACCACTCCAAAAACACACAAAAGCACCACTCCAAAAACACACAAGCACCACTCAAACAACACACAAAAGCACCACTCCTAAAACACACAAGCACCACTCAGAGAACACACAAAAGCACCACTCAAACAACACACAAAAGCACCATTTCAAAAACACACAAGCACCACTCAAACAACACACAAAAGCACCACTCAAACAACACACACAAACACCACTCAAACAACACACAAAAGCACCACTCCAAAAACATACAAGCACCACTCAAACAACACACAAAAGCACCACTCAAACAACACACTCAAGCACCACTCAAACAACACACACAAACACCACTCAAACAACACACAAAAGCACCACTCAAACAACACACACAAACACCACTCAAACAACACACAAAAGCACCACTACAAAAACACACAAGCACCACTCAAACAACACACAAAAGCACCACTAAAACAACTCACACAAACACCACTCAAACAACACACAAAAGCACCACTCCAAAAACACACAAGCACCACTCAAACAACACACAAAAGCACCACTCAAACAACACACACAAACACCACTCAAACAACACACAAAAGCACCACTCAAACAACACACAAAAGCACCACTCCAAAAACACACAAGCACCACTCAAACAACACACAAAAGCACCACTCAAACAACACGCAAAAGCACCACTCCAAAAACACACAAGCACCACTCAAACACACAAAAGCACCACTCAAACAACACACATAAACACCACTTAAACAACACACAAAAGCACCACTCAAACAACACACAAAAGCACCACTACAAAAACACACAAGCACCACTCAGAGATCACACAAAAGCACCACTCAAACAACACACAAAAGTACCATTCCAAAAACACACAAGCACCACTCAAACACACAAAAGCACCACTCAAGCAACACAAACAAACACCACTCAAACAACACACAAAAGCACCACTCCAAAAACAGACAAGCACCACTCAAACAACACACAAAAGTACCACTCAAACAACACACACAAGCACCACTCAAACAACACACACAAACACCACTCAAACAACACACAAAAGCACCACTCAAACAACACACAAGAGCACCACTCCAAAAACACACAAAAGCACAACTCCAAATACACACAAGCACCACTCAAACAACACACAAAATCTCCACTCAAACAACACACACAAACACCACTCAAACAACACACAAAAGCACCATTCAACCAACACACAAAAGCACCACTCCAAAAACATACAAGCACCACTCAAACAACACACAAAAGCACCACTCAAACAACACACTCAAGCACCACTCAAACAACACACACAAACACCACTCAAACAACACACAAAAGCACCACTCAAACAACACACACAAACACCACTCAAACAACACACAAAAGCACCACTCAAACAACACACAAAAGCACCACTCCAAAAACACACAAGAGCACCACTCCAAAAACACACAAAAGCACCACTACAAAAACACACAAGCACCACTCAAACAACACACAAAAGCACCACTAAAACAACTCACACAAACACCACTCAAACAACACACAAAAGCACCACTCCAAAAACACACAAGCACCACTCAAACAACACACAAAAGCACCACTCAAACAACACACACAAACACCACTCAAACAACACACAAAAGCACCACTCAAACAACACACAAAAGCACCACTCCAAAAACACACAAGCACCACTCAAACAACACACAAAAGCACCACTCAAACAACACGCAAAAGCACCACTCCAAAAACACACAAGCACCACTCAAACACACAAAAGCACCACTCAAACAACACACATAAACACCACTTAAACAACACACAAAAGCACCACTCAAACAACACACAAAAGCACCACTACAAAAACACACAAGCACCACTCAGAGATCACACAAAAGCACCACTCAAACAACACACAAAAGTACCATTCCAAAAACACACAAGCACCACTCAAACACACAAAAGCACCACTCAAGCAACACAAACAAACACCACTCAAACAACACACAAAAGCACCACTCCAAAAACAGACAAGCACCACTCAAACAACACACAAAAGCACCACTCAAACAACACACAAAAGCACCACTCAAACAACACACATAAGCACCACTCAAACAACACACAAAAGCACCACTCAAAGAGCACCACTCCAAAAACACACAAAAGCACAACTCCAAATACACACAAGCACCACTCAAACAACACACAAAATCTCCACTCAAACAACACACACAAACACCACTCAAACAACACACAAAAGCACCACTCCAACCAACACACAAAAGCACCACTCCAAAAACACACAAGCACCACTCAAACAACACACAAATGCACCACTCAAACAACACACAAAAGCACCATTCCAAAACACACATGCACCACTCAAACAACACACAAAAGCACCACTCAAACAACACACACAAACACCACTCAAAACAACACACAAAAGCACCACTCCAAAAACACACAAACACCACTCAAACAACACACAAAAGCACCACTCAAACAACACACAAGCACCACTCAAACAACACACAAAAGCACCACTCAAACAACACACACAAACACCACTCAAACAACACACAAAAAGCACCACTCAAACAACACACAAAAGCACCACTCCAAAAACACACAAGCACCACTCAAACAACACACAAAAGCACCACTCAAAAAAGCACATAAAATCCCCATTCCCAAAAACACACAAGCACCACTCAAACAACACACAAAAGCACCACTTAAACAACACACAAAAGCTCCATTCCAAAAAACACACAAGAACCACTCAAACAACACACAAAAGCTCCACTCAAACAAACACACACAAACACCACTCAAACAACACACAAAAGCACCACTCAAACAACACACAAAAGCACCACTCAAACAACACACACAAGCACCACTGAAACAACACACAAAAAGCACCACTCAAACAACACACAAAAGCACCCATTCCAAAAACACACAAGCACCACTCAAACAACACACAAAAGCACCACTCAAACAACACACACACAAACACCACTCCAAAAACACACAAGCACCACTCAAACAACACACAAAAGCACCACTCAAACAACACGCAAAAGCACCACTCCAAAAACACACAAGCACCACTCAAACATACAAAAGCACCACTCAAACAACACACACAAACACCACTTAAACAACACACAAAAGCACCACTCAAACAGCACACAAAAGCACCACTCCAAAAACACACAAGCACAACTCAGACAACACACAAAAGCACCACTCAAACAACACACAAAAGTACCATTCCAAAAACACACAAGCACCACTCAAACAACACACAAAAGCACAACTCAAACAACACACAAAAGCACAACTCAAACAACACACAAAAGCACCACTCCAAAAACACACAAAAGCACCACTCCAAAAACACACAAGCACAACTCAAACAACACACAAAAGCTCCACTCAAACAACATACACAAACACCACTCAAACAACACACAAAAGCAACACTCAAACAACACACAAAAGCACCACTCCAAAAACACACAAGCACCACTCAAACAACACACAAAAGCACCACACAAACAACACACAAAAGCACCATTCCAAAAACACACGAACACCACACAAACAATACACAAAAGCACAACTCAAACATCGCACACAAACACCACTCAAACAACACACAAAAGCACCACTCCAAAAACACACAAGCACTACTCAAACAACACACAAAAGCACCACTCAAACAACACACTCAAGCACCACTCAAACAACACACACAAACACCACTCAAACAACACACAAAAGCACCACTCAAACAACACACACAAACACCACTCAAACAACACACAAAAGCACCACTCAAACAACACACAAAAGCACCACTCCAAAAACACACAAAAGCACCACTCCAAAAACACACAAAAGCACCACTACAAAAACACACAAGCACCACTCAAACAACACACAAAAGCACCACTAAAACAACTCACACAAACACCACTCAAACAACACACAAAAGCACCACTCCAAAAACACACAAGCACCACTCAAACAACACACAAAAGCACCACTCAAACAACACACACAAACACCACTCAAACAACACACAAAAGCACCACTCAAACAACACACAAAAGCACCACTCAAACAACACGCAAAAGCACCACTCAAACAACACGCAAAAGCACCACTCCAAAAACACACAAGCACCACTCAAACACACAAAAGCACCACTCAAACAACACACATAAACACCACTTAAACAACACACAAAAGCACCACTCAAACAACACACAAAAGCACCACTACAAAAACACACAAGCACCACTCAGAGATCACACAAAAGCACCACTCAAACAACACACAAAAGTACCATTCCAAAAACACACAAGCACCACTCAAACACACAAAAGCACCACTCAAGCAACACAAACAAACACCACTCAAACAACACACAAAAGCACCACTCCAAAAACAGACAAGCACCACTCAAACAACACACAAAAGCACCACTCAAACAACACACAAAAGCACCACTCAAACAACACACATAAGCACCACTCAAACAACACACAAAAGCACCACTCAAACAACACACAAGAGCACCACTCCAAAAACACACAAAAGCACAACTCCAAATACACACAAGCACCACTCAAACAACACACAAAATCTCCACTCAAACAACACACACAAACAACACTCAAACAACACACAAAAGCACCACTCAACCAACACACAAAAGCACCACTCCAAAAACACACAAGCACCACTCAAACAACACACAAATGCACCACTCAAACAACACACAAAAGCACCACTCCAAAAACACACAAAAGCACCACTCCAAAAACACACAAAAGCACCACTACAAAAACACACAAGCACCACTCAAACAACACACAAAAGCACCACTAAAACAACTCACACAAACACCACTCAAACAACACACAAAAGCACCACTCCAAAAACACACAAGCACCACTCAAACAACACACAAAAGCACCACTCAAACAACACACACAAACACCACTCAAACAACACACAAAAGCACCACTCAAACAACACACAAAAGCACCACTCAAACAACACGCAAAAGCACCACTCAAACAACACGCAAAAGCACCACTCCAAAAACACACAAGCACCACTCAAACACACAAAAGCACCACTCAAACAACACACATAAACACCACTTAAACAACACACAAAAGCACCACTCAAACAACACACAAAAGCACCACTACAAAAACACACAAGCACCACTCAGAGATCACACAAAAGCACCACTCAAACAACACACAAAAGTACCATTCCAAAAACACACAAGCACCACTCAAACACACAAAAGCACCACTCAAGCAACACAAACAAACACCACTCAAACAACACACAAAAGCACCACTCCAAAAACAGACAAGCACCACTCAAACAACACACAAAAGCACCACTCAAACAACACACAAAAGCACCACTCAAACAACACACATAAGCACCACTCAAACAACACACAAAAGCACCACTCAAACAACACACAAGAGCACCACTCCAAAAACACACAAAAGCACAACTCCAAATACACACAAGCACCACTCAAACAACACACAAAATCTCCACTCAAACAACACACACAAACAACACTCAAACAACACACAAAAGCACCACTCAACCAACACACAAAAGCACCACTCCAAAAACACACAAGCACCACTCAAACAACACACAAATGCACCACTCAAACAACACACAAAAGCACCATTCCAAAAACACACATGCACCACTCAAACAACACACAAAAGCACCACTCAAACAACACACACAAACACCACTCAAACAACACACAAAAGCACCACTCCAAAAACACACAAGCACCACTCAAACAACACACAAAAGCACCACTCAAACAACACACAAGCACCACTCAAACAACACACAAAAGCACCACTCAAACAACACACACAAACACCACTCAAACAACACACAAAAGCACCACTCAAACAACACACAAAAGCACCACTCCAAAAACACACAAGCACCACTCAAACAACACACAAAAGCACCACTCAAAAAACACACAAAATCCCCATTCCAAAAACACACAAGCACCACTCAAACAACACACAAAAGCACCACTTAAACAACACACAAAAGCTCCATTCCAAAAACACACAAGAACCACTCAAACAACACACAAAAGCTCCACTCAAACAACACACACAAACACCACTCAAACAACACACAAAAGCACCACTCAAACAACACACAAAAGCACCACTCAAACAACACACACAAGCACCACTGAAACAACACACAAAAGCACCACTCAAACAACACACAAAAGCACCATTCCAAAAACACACAAGCACCACTCAAACAACACACAAAAGCACCACTCAAACAACACCCACAAACACCACTCCAAAAACACACAAGCACCACTCAAACAACACACAAAAGCACCACTCAAACAACACGCAAAAGCACCACTCAAACAACACGCAAAAGCACCACTCCAAAAACACACAAGCACCACTCAAACACACAAAAGCACCACTCAAACAACACACATAAACACCACTTAAACAACACACAAAAGCACCACTCAAACAACACACAAAAGCACCACTACAAAAACACACAAGCACCACTCAGAGATCACACAAAAGCACCACTCAAACAACACACAAAAGTACCATTCCAAAAACACACAAGCACCACTCAAACACACAAAAGCACCACTCAAGCAACACAAACAAACACCACTCAAACAACACACAAAAGCACCACTCCAAAAACAGACAAGCACCACTCAAACAACACACAAAAGCACCACTCAAACAACACACAAAAGCACCACTCAAACAACACACATAAGCACCACTCAAACAACACACAAAAGCACCACTCAAACAACACACAAGAGCACCACTCCAAAAACACACAAAAGCACAACTCCAAATACACACAAGCACCACTCAAACAACACACAAAATCTCCACTCAAACAACACACACAAACACCACTCAAACAACACACAAAAGCACCACTCAACCAACACACAAAAGCACCACTCCAAAAACACACAAGCACCACTCAAACAACACACAAATGCACCACTCAAACAACACACAAAAGCACCATTCCAAAAACACACATGCACCACTCAAACAACACACAAAAGCACCACTCAAACAACACACACAAACACCACTCAAACAACACACAAAAGCACCACTCCAAAAACACACAAACACCACTCAAACAACACACAAAAGCACCACTCAAACAACACACAAGCACCACTCAAACAACACACAAAAGCACCACTCAAACAACACACACAAACACCACTCAAACAACACACAAAAGCACCACTCAAACAACACACAAAAGCACCACTCCAAAAACACACAAGCACCACTCAAACAACACACAAAAGCACCACTCAAAAAACACATAAAATCCCCATTCCAAAAACACACAAGCACCACTCAAACAACACACAAAAGCACCACTTAAACAACACACAAAAGCTCCATTCCAAAAACACACAAGAACCACTCAAACAACACACAAAAGCTCCACTCAAACAACACACACAAACACCACTCAAACAACACACAAAAGCACCACTCAAACAACACACAAAAGCACCACTCAAACAACACACACAAGCACCACTGAAACAACACACAAAAGCACCACTCAAACAACACACAAAAGCACCATTCCAAAAACACACAAGCACCACTCAAACAACACACAAAAGCACCACTCAAACAACACACACAAACACCACTCCAAAAACACACAAGCACCACTCAAACAACACACAAAAGCACCACTCAAACAACACGCAAAAGCACCACTCCAAAAACACACAAGCACCACTCAAACATACAAAAGCACCACTCAAACAACACACACAAACACCACTTAAACAACACACAAAAGCACCACTCAAACAGCACACAAAAGCACCACTCCAAAAACACACAAGCACAACTCAGACAACACACAAAAGCACCACTCAAACAACACACAAAGTACCATTCCAAAAACACACAAGCACCACTCAAACAACACACAAAAGCACCACTCAAACAACACACTCAAGCACCACTCAAACAACACACACAAACACCACTCAAACAACACACAAAAGCACCACTCAAACAACACACACAAACACCACTCAAACAACACACAAAAGCACCACTCAAACAACACACAAAAGCACCACTCCAAAAACACACAAAAGCACCACTCCAAAAACACACAAAAGCACCACTACAAAAACACACAAGCACCACTCAAACAACACACAAAAGCACCACTAAAACAACTCACACAAACACCACTCAAACAACACACAAAAGCACCACTCCAAAAACACACAAGCACCACTCAAACAACACACAAAAGCACCACTCAAACAACACACACAAACACCACTCAAACAACACACAAAAGCTCCACTCAAACAACACACAAAAGCACCACTCAAACAACACGCAAAAGCACCACTCAAACAACACGCAAAAGCACCACTCCAAAAACACACAAGCACCACTCAAACACACAAAAGCACCACTCAAACAACACACATAAACACCACTTAAACAACACACAAAAGCACCACTCAAACAACACACAAAAGCACCACTACAAAAACACACAAGCACCACTCAGAGATCACACAAAAGCACCACTCAAACAACACACAAAAGTACCATTCCAAAAACACACAAGCACCACTCAAACACACAAAAGCACCACTCAAGCAACACAAACAAACACCACTCAAACAACACACAAAAGCACCACTCCAAAAACAGACAAGCACCACTCAAACAACACACAAAAGCACCACTCAAACAACACACAAAAGCACCACTCAAACAACACACATAAGCACCACTCAAACAACACACAAAAGCACCACTCAAACAACACACAAGAGCACCACTCCAAAAACACACAAAAGCACAACTCCAAATACACACAAGCACCACTCAAACAACACACAAAATCTCCACTCAAACAACACACACAAACAACACTCAAACAACACACAAAAGCACCACTCAACCAACACACAAAAGCACCACTCCAAAAACACACAAGCACCACTCAAACAACACACAAATGCACCACTCAAACAACACACAAAAGCACCACTCCAAAAACACATAAAAGCACCACTCCAAAAACACACAAAAGCACCACTACAAAAACACACAAGCACCACTCAAACAACACACAAAAGCACCACTAAAACAACTCACACAAACACCACTCAAACAACACACAAAAGCACCACTCCAAAAACACACAAGCACCACTCAAACAACACACAAAAGCACCACTCAAACAACACACACAAACACCACTCAAACAACACACAAAAGCACCACTCAAACAACACACAAAAGCACCACTCAAACAACACGCAAAAGCACCACTCAAACAACACGCAAAAGCACCACTCCAAAAACACACAAGCACCACTCAAACACACAAAAGCACCACTCAAACAACACACATAAACACCACTTAAACAACACACAAAAGCACCACTCAAACAACACACAAAAGCACCACTACAAAAACACACAAGCACCACTCAGAGATCACACAAAAGCACCACTCAAACAACACACAAAAGTACCATTCCAAAAACACACAAGCACCACTCAAACACACAAAAGCACCACTCAAGCAACACAAACAAACACCACTCAAACAACACACAAAAGCACCACTCCAAAAACAGACAAGCACCACTCAAACAACACACAAAAGCACCACTCAAACAACACACAAAAGCACCACTCAAACAACACACATAAGCACCACTCAAACAACACACAAAAGCACCACTCAAACAACACACAAGAGCACCACTCCAAAAACACACAAAAGCACAACTCCAAATACACACAAGCACCACTCAAACAACACACAAAATCTCCACTCAAACAACACACACAAACAACACTCAAACAACACACAAAAGCACCACTCAACCAACACACAAAAGCACCACTCCAAAAACACACAAGCACCACTCAAACAACACACAAATGCACCACTCAAACAACACACAAAAGCACCATTCCAAAAACACACATGCACCACTCAAACAACACACAAAAGCACCACTCAAACAACACACACAAACACCACTCAAACAACACACAAAAGCACCACTCCAAAAACACACAAGCACCACTCAAACAACACACAAAAGCACCACTCAAACAACACACAAGCACCACTCAAACAACACACAAAAGCACCACTCAAACAACACACACAAACACCACTCAAACAACACACAAAAGCACCACTCAAACAACACACAAAAGCACCACTCCAAAAACACACAAGCACCACTCAAACAACACACAAAAGCACCACTCAAAAAACACACAAAATCCCCATTCCAAAAACACACAAGCACCACTCAAACAACACACAAAAGCACCACTTAAACAACACACAAAAGCTCCATTCCAAAAACACACAAGAACCACTCAAACAACACACAAAAGCTCCACTCAAACAACACACACAAACACCACTCAAACAACACACAAAAGCACCACTCAAACAACACACAAAAGCACCACTCAAACAACACACACAAGCACCACTGAAACAACACACAAAAGCACCACTCAAACAACACACAAAAGCACCATTCCAAAAACACACAAGCACCACTCAAACAACACACAAAAGCACCACTCAAACAACACCCACAAACACCACTCCAAAAACACACAAGCACCACTCAAACAACACACAAAAGCACCACTCAAACAACACGCAAAAGCACCACTCCAAAAACACACAAGCACCACTCAAACATACAAAAGCACCACTCAAACAACACACACAAACACCACTTAAACAACACACAAAAGCACCACTCAAACAGCACACAAAAGCACCACTCCAAAAACACACAAGCACAACTCAGACAACACACAAAAGCACCACTCAAACAACACACAAAAGTACCATTCCAAAAACACACAAGCACCACTCAAACAACACACAAAAGCACAACTCAAACAACACACAAAAGCACCACTCAAACAACACTCAAAAGAACCACTCAAACAACACACAAAAGCACCACTCCAAAAACACACAAAAGCACCACTCCAAAAACACACAAGCACAACTCAAACAACACACAAAAGCTCCACTCAAACAACATACACAAACACCACTCAAACAACACACAAAAGCAACACTCAAACAACACACAAAAGCACCACTCCAAAAACACACAAGCACCACTCAAACAACACACAAAAGCACCACTCAAACAACACACCAAAGCACCATTCCAAAAACACACGAACACCACACAAACAATACACAAAAGCACAACTCAAACATCGCACACAAACACCACTCAAACAACACACAAAAGCACCACTCCAAAAACACACAAGCACCACTCAAACAACACACAAAAGCACCACTCAAACAACACACAAAAGCACCACTCCAAAAACACACAAAAGCACCAATCCAAAAACACACAAGCACCACTCAAACAACACACAAAAGCACCACTCCTAATACACACAAGCACCACTCAGAGAACATACAAAAGCACCACTCAAACAACACACAAAAGCAACATTTCAAAAACACACAAGCACCACTCAAACAACACACAAAAGCACCACTCAAACAACACACACAAACTCCACTCAAACAACACACAAAAGTACCACTCCAAAAACAGACAAGCACCACTCAAACAACACACAAAAGCACCACTCAAACAACACACACAAGCACCACTCAAAAAACACACACAAACACCACTCAAACAACACACAAAAGCACCACTCAAACAACACACTAAAAAAGCACCACTCCAAAAACACACAAAAGCACCACTCCAAAAACACACAAAAGCACCGCTACAAAAACACATAAGCACCACTCAAACAACACACAAAAGCACCACTAATACAACTCACACAAACACCACTCAAACAACACACAAAAGCACCACTCCAAAAATACACAAAAGCACCACTACAAATACACACAAGCACCACTCAAACAACACACAAAAGCACCACTCAAACAACACACACAAACACCACTCAAACAACACACAAAAGCACCACTCAAACAACACGCAAAAGCACCACTCCAAAAACACACAAGCACCACTCAAACAACACACAAAAGCACCACTCAAACAACACACAAAAGCACCATTCCAAAAACACAAAAGCACCAGTCAAACAACACACAAAAGCACCACTCAAACAACACACACAAACACCACTCAAACAACACACAAAAGCACCACTCAAACAACACACAAAACACCACTCCAAAAACACACAAGCGCCACTCAAACACACAAAAGCACCACTCAAGCAACACACACAAACACCACTCAAACAACACACAAAAGCACGACTCCAAAAACAGACAAGCACCACTCAAACAACACACAAGAGCACCACTCCAAAAACACACAAAAACACAACTCCAAAAACACACAAGCACCACTCAAACAACACACAAAAGCTCCACTCAAACAACACACACAAACACCACTCAAACAACACACAAAAGCACCACTCAAACAACACACAAAAGCACCACTCCAAAAGCACACAAGCACCACTCAAACAACACACAAATGCACCACTCAAACAACACACAAAAGCACCATTCCAAAAACACACAAGCAACACTCAAACAACACACAAAAGCACCACTCAAACAACACACACAAACACCACTCAAACAACACACAAAAGCACCACTCAAACAACACACAAAAGCACCATTCCAAAAACACACAAGCACCACTCAAACAACACACAAAAGCTACACTCAAACAACACACATAAATACCACTCAAACAACACACAAAAGCACCTCTCAAACAACACACAAAAGCACCACTCCAAAAACACACAAACACCACTCAAACAACACACAAAAGCACCACTCAAACAACACACAAAAGCATCATTCCAAAAACACACAAGCACCTCTCAAACAACACAGAAAAGAACCACTCAAACAACACACACAAACACCACTGAAACAACACACAAAAGCACCACTCCAAAAACACACAAGCACCACTCAAACAACACACAAAAGCACCACTCAAACAACACACACAAACACCACTTAAACAACACACAAAAGCACCACTCAAACAACACACAAAGGCACCACTCCAAAAACACACAAGCACCACTCAGAGAACACACAAAAGCACCACTCAAACAACACACAAATGTACCATTCCAAAAACACGCAAGCACCACTCAGAGAACACACAAAAGCACCACTCAAACAACATACAAAAGTACCATTCCAAAAACACACAAGCACCACTCAAACAACACACAAAAGCCCCACTCAAACAACACACACAAACACCACTCAAAAGCACCACTCCAAAAACAGACAAGCACCACTCAAACAACACACAAAAGCACCACTAAAGCAACACACACAAGCACCACTCAAACAACACACACAAACACCACTCAAACAACACACAAAAGCACCACTCAAACAACACACACAAACACCACTCAAACAACACACAAAACCACCACTCAAACAGCACACAAAAGCACCACTCAAACAACACTCAAAAGTACCACTCCAAAAACAGACAAGCACCACTCATACAACACACAAAAGCACCACTCAGACAACACACACAAGCACCACTCAAACAACACACACAAACACCACTCAAACAACACACAAAAGCACCACTCAAACAACACACACAAACGCCACTCCAAAAACACACAAGCACCACTCAAACAACACACAAAAGCACCACTCAAACAACACACACAAACACCACTCAAACAACACACAAAAGCAGCACTCAAACAACACACAAAGCACCACTCCAAAAACACACAAGCACCACTCAAACAACACACAAAAGCACCACTTAAACAACACACAAAAGCACCATTCCAAAAACACACAAGAACCACTCATACAACACACAAAAGCTCCACTCAAACAACACACACAAACACCACTCAAACAACACACAAAAGCACCACTCAAACAACACACAAAAGCACCACTGAAACAACACACACAAGCACCACTGAAACAACACACAAAAGCACCTTTCCAAAAACACACAAGCACCACTCAAACAACACACAAAAGCACCACTCATACAACACACACAAACACCACTCAAACAACACACAAAAACACCACTCCAAAAACACACAAGAACCACTCAAACAACACACAAAAGCACCACTCAAACAACACGCAAAAGCACCACTCCAAAAACACACAAGCACCACTCAAACACACAAAAGCACCACACAAACAACACACACAAACACCACTTAAACAACACACAAAAGCACCACTCAAACAACACACAAAAGCACCACTCCAAAAACACACAAGCACAACTCAGACAACACCCAAAAGCACCACTCAAACAACACACAAAAGTACCATTCCAAAAACACACAAGCACCACTCAAACAACACACTAAAGCACAACTCAAACAACACACACAAGCACCACTCAAACAACACACACAAACACCACTCAAACAACACACAAAAGCACCACTCAAACAACACTCAAAAGAACCACTCAAACAACACACAAAAGCACCACTCCAAAAACACACAAAAGCACCACTCCAAAAACACACAAGCTCAACTCAAACAACACACAAAAGCTCCACTCAAACAACATACACAAACACCACTCAAACAACACACAAAATCACCACTCAAACAACACACAAAAGGACCACTCCAAAAACACACAAGCACCACTCAAACAACACACAAAAGCACCACGCAAACAACACACAAAAGCACCATTCCAAAAACACACAAGCACCACTCAAACAACGCACACAAACACCACTCAAACAACACACAAAAGCACAACTCCAAAAACACACAAGCACCACTCAAACAACACACAAAAGCACCACTCAAACAACACACAAAAGCACCACTCCAAAAACACACAAAAGCACCACTCCAAAAACACACAAGCACCACTCAAACAACACACAAAAGCACCACTCCTAAAACACACAAGCACCACTCAGAGAACACAGAAAAGCACCACTCAAACAACACACAAAAGCACCATTTCAAAAACACACAAGCACCACTCAAACAACACACAAAAGCACCACTCAAACAACACACACAAACACCACTCAAACAACACACAAAAGCACCACTCCAAAAACATACAAGCACCACTCAAACAACACACAAAAGCACCACTCAAACAACACACTCAAGCACCACTCAAACAACACACACAAACACCACTCAAACAACACACAAAAGCACCACTCAAACAACACACACAAACACCACTCAAACAACACACAAAAGCACCACTCAAACAACACACAAAAGCACCACTCCAAAAACACACAAAAGCACCACTCCAAAAACACACAAAAGCACCACTACAAAAACACACAAGCACCACTCAAACAACACACAAAAGCACCACTAAAACAACTCACACAAACACCACTCAAACAACACACAAAAGCACCACTCCAAAAACACACAAGCACCACTCAAACAACACACACAAACACCACTCAAAAACACACAAAAGCACCACTACAAAAACACACAAGCACCACTCAAACAACACACAAAAGCACCACTAAAACAACTCACACAAACACCACTCAAACAACACACAAAAGCACCACTCCAAAAACACACAAGCACCACTCAAACAACACACAAAAGCACCACTCAAACAACACACACAAACACCACTCAAACAACACACAAAAGCACCACTCAAACAACACACAAAAGCACCACTCCAAAAACACACAAGCACCACTCAAACAACACACAAAAGCACCACTCAAACAACACGCAAAAGCACCACTCCAAAAACACACAAGCACCACTCAAACACACAAAAGCACCACTCAAACAACACACATAAACACCACTTAAACAACACACAAAAGCACCACTCAAACAACACACAAAAGCACCACTACAAAAACACACAAGCACCACTCAGAGATCACACAAAAGCACCACTCAAACAACACACAAAAGTACCATTCCAAAAACACACAAGCACCACTCAAACACACAAAAGCACCACTCAAGCAACACAAACAAACACCACTCAAACAACACACAAAAGCACCACTCCAAAAACAGACAAGCACCACTCAAACAACACACAAAAGTACCACTCAAACAACACACACAAGCACCACTCAAACAACACACACAAACACCACTCAAACAACACACAAAAGCACCACTCAAACAACACACAAGAGCACCACTCCAAAAACACACAAAAGCACAACTCCAAATACACACAAGCACCACTCAAACAACACACAAAATCTCCACTCAAACAACACACACAAACACCACTCAAACAACACACAAAAGCACCATTCAACCAACACACAAAAGCACCACTCCAAAAACATACAAGCACCACTCAAACAACACACAAAAGCACCACTCAAACAACACACTCAAGCACCACTCAAACAACACACACAAACACCACTCAAACAACACACAAAAGCACCACTCAAACAACACACACAAACACCACTCAAACAACACACAAAAGCACCACTCAAACAACACACAAAAGCACCACTCCAAAAACACACAAGAGCACCACTCCAAAAACACACAAAAGCACCACTACAAAAACACACAAGCACCACTCAAACAACACACAAAAGCACCACTAAAACAACTCACACAAACACCACTCAAACAACACACAAAAACACCACTCCAAAAACACACAAGCACCACTCAAACAACACACAAAAGCACCACTCAAACAACACACACAAACACCACTCAAACAACACACAAAAGCACCACTCAAACAACACACAGAAGCACCACTCCAAAAACACACAAGAACCACTCAAACAACACACAAAAGCACCACTCAAACAACACGCAAAAGCACCACTCCAAAAACACACAAGCACCACTCAAACACACAAAAGCACCACACAAACAACACACACAAACACCACTTAAACAACACACAAAAGCACCACTCAAACAACACACAAAAGCACCACTCCAAAAACACACAAGCACAACTCAGACAACACCCAAAAGCACCACTCAAACAACACACAAAAGTACCATTCCAAAAACACACAAGCACCACTCAAACAACACACTAAAGCACAACTCAAACAACACACACAAGCACCACTCAAACAACACACACAAACACCACTCAAACAACACACAAAAGCACCACTCAAACAACACTCAAAAGAACCACTCAAACAACACACAAAAGCACCACTCCAAAAACACACAAAAGCACCACTCCAAAAACACACAAGCTCAACTCAAACAACACACAAAAGCTCCACTCAAACAACATACACAAACACCACTCAAACAACACACAAAAGCACCACTCAAACAACACACAAAAGGACCACTCCAAAAACACACAAGCACCACTCAAACAACACACAAAAGCACCACGCAAACAACACACAAAAGCACCATTCCAAAAACACACAAGCACCACTCAAACAACGCACACAAACACCACTCAAACAACACACAAAAGCACAACTCCAAAAACACACAAGCACCACTCAAACAACACACAAAAGCACCACTCAAACAACACACAAAAGCACCACTCCAAAAACACACAAAAGCACCACTCCAAAAACACACAAGCACCACTCAAACAACACACAAAAGCACCACTCCTAAAACACACAAGCACCACTCAGAGAACACAGAAAAGCACCACTCAAACAACACACAAAAGCACCATTTCAAAAACACACAAGCACCACTCAAACAACACACAAAAGCACCACTCAAACAACACACACAAACACCACTCAAACAACACACAAAAGCACCACTCCAAAAACATACAAGCACCACTCAAACAACACACAAAAGCACCACTCAAACAACACACTCAAGCACCACTCAAACAACACACACAAACACCACTCAAACAACACACAAAAGCACCACTCAAACAACACACACAAACACCACTCAAACAACACACAAAAGCACCACTCAAACAACACACAAAAGCACCACTCCAAAAACACACAAAAGCACCACTCCAAAAACACACAAAAGCACCACTACAAAAACACACAAGCACCACTCAAACAACACACAAAAGCACCACTAAAACAACTCACACAAACACCACTCAAACAACACACAAAAGCACCACTCCAAAAACACACAAGCACCACTCAAACAACACACACAAACACCACTCAAACAACACACAAAAGCACCACTACAAAAACACACAAGCACCACTCAAACAACACACAAAAGCACCACTAAAACAACTCACACAAACACCACTCAAACAACACACAAAAGCACCACTCCAAAAACACACAAGCACCACTCAAACAACACACAAAAGCACCACTCAAACAACACACACAAACACCACTCAAACAACACACAAAAGCACCACTCAAACAACACACAAAAGCACCACTCCAAAAACACACAAGCACCACTCAAACAACACACAAAAGCACCACTCAAACAACACGCAAAAGCACCACTCCAAAAACACACAAGCACCACTCAAACACACAAAAGCACCACTCAAACAACACACATAAACACCACTTAAACAACACACAAAAGCACCACTCAAACAAC
Organism: Taudactylus pleione; assembly: GCA_031769625.1. Taxonomy (NCBI): domain Eukaryota; kingdom Metazoa; phylum Chordata; class Amphibia; order Anura; family Myobatrachidae; genus Taudactylus; species Taudactylus pleione. Next base: position 95,727 of record JAUIMM010000182.1, read on the forward strand.
ACACAAAAGCACCACTACAAAAACACACAAGCACCACTCAGAGATCACACAAAAGCACCACTCAAACAACACACAAAAGTACCATTCCAAAAACACACAAGCACCACTCAAACACACAAAAGCACCACTCAAGCAACACAAACAAACACCACTCAAACAACACACAAAAGCACCACTCCAAAAACAGACAAGCACCACTCAAACAACACACAAAAGTACCACTCAAACAACACACACAAGCACCACTCAAACAACACACACAAACACCACTCAAACAACACACAAAAGCACCACTCAAACAACACACAAGAGCACCACTCCAAAAACACACAAAAGCACAACTCCAAATACACACAAGCACCACTCAAACAACACACAAAATCTCCACTCAAACAACACACACAAACACCACTCAAACAACACACAAAAGCACCATTCAACCAACACACAAAAGCACCACTCCAAAAACATACAAGCACCACTCAAACAACACACAAAAGCACCACTCAAACAACACACTCAAGCACCACTCAAACAACACACACAAACACCACTCAAACAACACACAAAAGCACCACTCAAACAACACACACAAACACCACTCAAACAACACACAAAAGCACCACTCAAACAACACACAAAAGCACCACTCCAAAAACACACAAGAGCACCACTCCAAAAACACACAAAAGCACCACTACAAAAACACACAAGCACCACTCAAACAACACACAAAAGCACCACTAAAACAACTCACACAAACACCACTCAAACAACACACAAAAGCACCACTCCAAAAACACACAAGCACCACTCAAACAACACACAAAAGCACCACTCAAACAACACACACAAACACCACTCAAACAACACACAAAAGCACCACTCAAACAACACACAGAAGCACCACTCCAAAAACACACAAGCACCACTCAAACAACACACAAAAGCACCACTCAAACAACACGCAAAAGCACCACTCCAAAAACACACAAGCACCACTCAAACACACAAAAGCACCACTCAAACAACACACATAAACACCACTTAAACAACACACAAAAGCACCACTCAAACAACACACAAAAGCACCACTACAAAAACACACAAGCACCACTCAGAGATCACACAAAAGCACCACTCAAACAACACACAAAAGTACCATTCCAAAAACACACAAGCACCACTCAAACACACAAAAGCACCACTCAAGCAACACAAACAAACACCACTCAAACAACACACAAAAGCACCACTCCAAAAACAGACAAGCACCACTCAAACAACACACAAAAGCACCACTCAAACAACACACAAAAGCACCACTCAAACAACACACATAAGCACCACTCAAACAACACACAAAAGCACCACTCAAACAACACACAAGAGCACCACTCCAAAAACACACAAAAGCACAACTCCAAATACACACAAGCACCACTCAAACAACACACAAAATCTCCACTCAAACAACACACACAAACACCACTCAAACAACACACAAAAGCACCACTCAACCAACACACAAAAGCACCACTCCAAAAACACACAAGCACCACTCAAACAACACACAAATGCACCACTCAAACAACACACAAAAGCACCATTCCAAAAACACACATGCACCACTCAAACAACACACAAAAGCACCACTCAAACAACACACACAAACACCACTCAAACAACACACAAAAGCACCACTCCAAAAACACACAAGCACCACTCAAACAACACACAAAAGCACCACTCAAACAACACACAAGCACCACTCAAACAACACACAAAAGCACCACTCAAACAACACACACAAACACCACTCAAACAACACACAAAAGCACCACTCAAACAACACACAAAAGCACCACTCCAAAAACACACAAGCACCACTCAAACAACACACAAAAGAACCACTCAAAAAAAAACACATAAAATCCCCATTCCAAAAACACACAAGCACCACTCAAACAACACACAAAAGCACCACTTAAACAACACACAAAAGCTCCATTCCAAAAACACACAAGAACCACTCAAACAACACACAAAAGCTCCACTCAAACAACACACACAAACACCACTCAAACAACACACAAAAGCACCACTCAAACAACACACAAAAGCACCACTCAAACAACACACACAAGCACCACTGAAACAACACACAAAAGCACCACTCAAACAACACACAAAAGCACCATTCCAAAAACACACAAGCACCACTCAAACAACACACAAAAGCAAAACTCAAACAACACACACAAACACCACTCCAAAAACACACAAGCACCACTCAAACAACACACAAAAACACCACTCAAACAACACGCAAAAGCACCACTCCAAAAACACACAAGCACCACTCAAACATACAAAAGCACCACTCAAACAACACACACAAACACCACTTAAACAACACACAAAAGCACCACTCAAACAACACACAAAAGCACCACTCCAAAAACACACAAGCACAACTCAGACAACACCCAAAAGCACCACTCAAACAACACACAAAAGTACCACTCCAAAAACACACAAGCACCACTCAAACAACACACAAAAGCACCACGCAAACAACACACAAAAGCACCATTCCAAAAACACACAAGCACCACTCAAACAACGCACACAAACACCACTCAAACAACACACAAAAGCACAACTCCAAAAACACACAAGCACCACTCAAACAACACACAAAAGCACCACTCAAACAACACACAAAAGCACCACTCCAAAAACACACAAAAGCACCACTCCAAAAACACACAAGCACCACTCAAACAACACACAAAAGCACCACTCCTAAAACACACAAGCACCACTCAGAGAACACACAAAAGCACCACTCAAACAACACACACAAACACCACTCAAACAACACACAAAAGCACCACTCCAAAAACATACAAGCACCACTCAAACAACACACAAAAGCACCACTCAAACAACACACTCAAGCACCACTCAAACAACACACACAAACACCACTCAAACAACACACAAAAGCACCACTCAAACAACACACACAAACACCACTCAAACAACACACAAAAGCACCACTCAAACAACACACAAAAGCACCACTACAAAAACACACAAAAGCACCACTCCAAAAACACACAAAAGCACCACTACAAAAACACACAAGCACCACTCAAACAACACACAAAAGCACCACTAAAACAACTCACACAAACACCACTCAAACAACACACAAAAGCACCACTCCAAAAACACACAAGCACCACTCAAACAACACACAAAAGCACCACTCAAACAACACACACAAACACCACTCAAACAACACACAAAAGCACCACTCAAACAACACACAAAAGCACCACTCCAAAAACACACAAGCACCACTCAAACAACACACAAAAGCACCACTCAAACAACACGCAAAAGCACCACTCCAAAAACACACAAGCACCACTCAAACACACAAAAGCACCACTCAAACAACACACATAAACACCACTTAAACAACACACAAAAGCACCACTCAAACAACACACAAAAGCACCACTACAAAAACACACAAGCACCACTCAGAGATCACACAAAAGCACCACTCAAACAACACACAAAAGTACCATTCCAAAAACACACAAGCACCACTCAAACACACAAAAGCACCACTCAAGCAACACAAACAAACACCACTCAAACAACACACAAAAGCACCACTCCAAAAACAGACAAGCACCACTCAAACAACACACAAAAGTACCACTCAAACAACACACACAAGCACCACTCAAACAACACACACAAACACCACTCAAACAACACACAAAAGCACCACTCAAACAACACACAAGAGCACCACTCCAAAAACACACAAAAGCACAACTCCAAATACACACAAGCACCACTCAAACAACACACAAAATCTCCACTCAAACAACACACACAAACACCACTCAAACAACACACAAAAGCACCATTCAACCAACACACAAAAGCACCACTCCAAAAACATACAAGCACCACTCAAACAACACACAAAAGCACCATTCAAACAACACACTCAAGCACCACTCAAACAACACACACAAACACCACTCAAACAACACACAAAAGCACCACTCAAACAACACACACAAACACCACTCAAACAACACACAAAAGCACCACTCAAACAACACACAAAAGCACCACTCCAAAAACACACAAGAGCACCACTCCAAAAACACACAAAAGCACCACTACAAAAACACAGAAGCACCACTCAAACAACACACAAAAGCACCACTAAAACAACTCACACAAACACCACTCAAACAACACACAAAAGCACCACTCCAAAAACACACAAGCACCACTCAAACAACACACAAAAGCACCACTCAAACAACACACACAAACACCACTCAAACAACACACAAAAGCACCACTCAAACAACACACAAAAGCACCACTCCAAAAACACACAAGCACCACTCAAACAACACACAAAAGCACCACTCAAACAACACGCAAAAGCACCACTCCAAAAACACACAAGCACCACTCAAACACACAAAAGCACCACTCAAACAACACACATAAACACCACTTAAACAACACACAAAAGCACCACTCAAACAACACACAAAAGCACCACTACAAAAACACACAAGCACCACTCAGAGATCACACAAAAGCACCACTCAAACAACACACAAAAGTACCATTCCAAAAACACACAAGCACCACTCAAACACACAAAAGCACCACTCAAGCAACACAAACAAACACCACTCAAACAACACACAAAAGCACCACTCAAACAACACACAAAAGCACCACTCAAACAACACACATAAGCACCACTCAAACAACACACAAAAGCACCACTCAAACAACACACAAGAGCACCACTCCAAAAACACACAAAAGCACAACTCCAAATACACACAAGCACCACTCAAACAACACACAAAATCTCCACTCAAACAACACACACAAACACCACTCAAACAACACACAAAAGCACCACTCAACCAACACACAAAAGCACCACTCCAAAAACACACAAGCACCACTCAAACAACACACAAATGCACCACTCAAACAACACACAAAAGCACCATTCCAAAAACACACATGCACCACTCAAACAACACACAAAAGCACCACTCAAACAACACACACAAACACCACTCAAACAACACACAAAAGCACCACTCCAAAAACACACAAGCACCACTCAAACAACACACAAAAGCACCACTCAAACAACACACAAGCACCACTCAAACAACACACAAAAGCACCACTCAAACAACACACACAAACACCACTCAAACAACACACAAAAGCAGCACTCAAACAACACACAAAGCACCACTCCAAAAACACACAAGCACCACTCAAACAACACACAAAAGCACCACTTAAACAACACACAAAAGCACCATTCCAAAAACACACAAGAACCACTCATACAACACACAAAAGCTCCACTCAAACAACACACACAAACACCACTCAAACAACACACAAAAGCACCACTCAAACAACACACAAAAGCACCACTGAAACAACACACACAAGCACCACTGAAACAACACACAAAAGCACCTTTCCAAAAACACACAAGCACCACTCAAACAACACACAAAAGCACCACTCATACAACACACACAAACACCACTCAAACAACACACAAAAACACCACTCCAAAAACACACAAGCACCACTCAAACAACACACAAAAGCACCACTCAAACAACACGCAAAAGCACCACTCCAAAAACACACAAGCACCACTCAAACACACAAAAGCACCACACAAACAACACACACAAACACCACTTAAACAACACACAAAAGCACCACTCAAACAACACACAAAAGCACCACTCCAAAAACACACAAGCACAACTCAGACAACACCCAAAAGCACCACTCAAACAACACACAAAAGTACCATTCCAAAAACACACAAGCTCAACTCAAACAACACACAAAAGCTCCACTCAAACAACATACACAAACACCACTCAAACAACACACAAAAGCACCACTCAAACAACACACAAAAGGACCACTCCAAAAACACACAAGCACCACTCAAACAACACACAAAAGCACCACGCAAACAACACACAAAAGCACCATTCCAAAAACACACAAGCACCACTCAAACAATACACAAAAGCACCACTCAAACAACGCACACAAACACCACTCAAACAACACACAAAAGCACAACTCCAAAAACACACAAGCACCACTCAAACAACACACAAAAGCACCACTCAAACAACACACAAAAGCACCACTCCAAAAACACACAAAAGCACCACTCCAAAAACACACAAGCACCACTCAAACAACACACAAAAGCACCACTCCTAAAACACACAAGCACCACTCAGAGAACACACAAAAGCACCACTCAAACAACACACAAAAGCACCATTTCAAAAACACACAAGCACCACTCAAACAACACACAAAAGCACCACTCAAACAACACACACAAACACCACTCAAACAACACACAAAAGCACCACTCCAAAAACATACAAGCACCACTCAAACAACACACAAAAGCACCACTCAAACAACACACTCAAGCACCACTCAAACAACACACACAAACACCACTCAAACAACACACAAAAGCACCACTCCAAAAACACACAAGCACCACTCAAACAACACACAAAAGCACCACTCAAACAACACACACAAACACCACTCAAACAACACACAAAAGCACCACTCAAACAACACACAAAAGCACCACTCCAAAAACACACAAGCACCACTCAAACAACACACAAAAGCACCACTCAAACAACACGCAAAAGCACCACTCCAAAAACACACAAGCACCACTCAAACACACAAAAGCACCACTCAAACAACACACATAAACACCACTTAAACAACACACAAAAGCACCACTCAAACAACACACAAAAGCACCACTACAAAAACACACAAGCACCACTCAGAGATCACACAAAAGCACCACTCAAACAACACACAAAAGTACCATTCCAAAAACACACAAGCACCACTCAAACACACAAAAGCACCACTCAAGCAACACAAACAAACACCACTCAAACAACACACAAAAGCACCACTCCAAAAACAGACAAGCACCACTCAAACAACACACAAAAGCACCACTCAAACAACACACAAAAGCACCACTCAAACAACACACATAAGCACCACTCAAACAACACACAAAAGCACCACTCAAACAACACACAAGAGCACCACTCCAAAAACACACAAAAGCACAACTCCAAATACACACAAGCACCACTCAAACAACACACAAAATCTCCACTCAAACAACACACACAAACACCACTCAAACAACACACAAAAGCACCACTCAACCAACACACAAAAGCACCACTCCAAAAACACACAAGCACCACTCAAACAACACACAAATGCACCACTCAAACAACACACAAAAGCACCATTCCAAAAACACACATGCACCACTCAAACAACACACAAAAGCACCACTCAAACAACACACACAAACACCACTCAAACAACACACAAAAGCACCACTCCAAAAACACACAAGCACCACTCAAACAACACACAAAAGCACCACTCAAACAACACACAAGCACCACTCAAACAACACACAAAAGCACCACTCAAACAACACACACAAACACCACTCAAACAACACACAAAAGCAGCACTCAAACAACACACAAAGCACCACTCCAAAAACACACAAGCACCACTCAAACAACACACAAAAGCACCACTTAAACAACACACAAAAGCACCATTCCAAAAACACACAAGAACCACTCATACAACACACAAAAGCTCCACTCAAACAACACACACAAACACCACTCAAACAACACACAAAAGCACCACTCAAACAACACACAAAAGCACCACTGAAACAACACACACAAGCACCACTGAAACAACACACAAAAGCACCTTTCCAAAAACACACAAGCACCACTCAAACAACACACAAAAGCACCACTCATACAACACACACAAACACCACTCAAACAACACACAAAAACACCACTCCAAAAACACACAAGCACCACTCAAACAACACACAAAAGCACCACTCAAACAACACGCAAAAGCACCACTCCAAAAACACACAAGCACCACTCAAACACACAAAAGCACCACACAAACAACACACACAAACACCACTTAAACAACACACAAAAGCACCACTCAAACAACACACAAAAGCACCACTCCAAAAACACACAAGCACAACTCAGACAACACCCAAAAGCACCACTCAAACAACACACAAAAGTACCATTCCAAAAACACACAAGCTCAACTCAAACAACACACAAAAGCTCCACTCAAACAACATACACAAACACCACTCAAACAACACACAAAAGCACCACTCAAACAACACACAAAAGGACCACTCCAAAAACACACAAGCACCACTCAAACAACACACAAAAGCACCACGCAAACAACACACAAAAGCACCATTCCAAAAACACACAAGCACCACTCAAACAATACACAAAAGCACCACTCAAACAACGCACACAAACACCACTCAAACAACACACAAAAGCACAACTCCAAAAACACACAAGCACCACTCAAACAACACACAAAAGCACCACTCAAACAACACACAAAAGCACCACTCCAAAAACACACAAAAGCACCACTCCAAAAACACACAAGCACCACTCAAACAACACACAAAAGCACCACTCCTAAAACACACAAGCACCACTCAGAGAACACACAAAAGCACCACTCAAACAACACACAAAAGCACCATTTCAAAAACACACAAGCACCACTCAAACAACACACAAAAGCACCACTCAAACAACACACACAAACACCACTCAAACAACACACAAAAGCACCACTTCAAAAACATACAAGCACCACTCAAACAACACACAAAAGCACCACTCAAACAACACACTCAAGCACCACTCAAACAACACACACAAACACCACTCAAACAACACACAAAAGCACCACTCAAACAACACACACAAACACCACTCAAACAACACACAAAAGCACCACTACAAAAACACACAAGCACCACTCAAACAACACACAAAAGCACCACTAAAACAACTCACACAAACACCACTCAAACAACACACAAAAGCACCACTCCAAAAACACACAAGCACCACTCAAACAACACACAAAAGCACCACTCAAACAACACACACAAACACCACTCAAACAACACACAAAAGCACCACTCAAACAACACACAAAAGCACCACTCCAAAAACACACAAGCACCACTCAAACAACACACAAAAGCACCACTCAAACAACACGCAAAAGCACCACTCCAAAAACACACAAGCACCACTCAAACACACAAAAGCACCACTCAAACAACACACATAAACACCACTTAAACAACACACAAAAGCACCACTCAAACAACACACAAAAGCACCACTACAAAAACACACAAGCACCACTCAGAGATCACACAAAAGCACCACTCAAACAACACACAAAAGTACCATTCCAAAAACACACAAGCACCACTCAAACACACAAAAGCACCACTCAAGCAACACAAACAAACACCACTCAAACAACACACAAAAGCACCACTCCAAAAACAGACAAGCACCACTCAAACAACACACAAAAGTACCACTCAAACAACACACACAAGCACCACTCAAACAACACACACAAACACCACTCAAACAACACACAAAAGCACCACTCAAACAACACACAAGAGCACCATTCCAAAAACACACAAAAGCACAACTCCAAATACACACAAGCACCACTCAAACAACACACAAAATCTCCACTCAAACAACACACACAAACACCACTCAAACAACACACAAAAGCACCATTCAACCAACACACAAAAGCACCACTCCAAAAACATACAAGCACCACTCAAACAACACACAAAAGCACCACTCAAACAACACACTCAAGCACCACTCAAACAACACACACAAACACCACTCAAACAACACACAAAAGCACCACTCAAACAACACACACAAACACCACTCAAACAACACACAAAAGCACCACTCAAACAACACACAAAAGCACCACTCCAAAAACACACAAGAGCACCACTCCAAAAACACACAAAAGCACCACTACAAAAACACACAAGCACCACTCAAACAACACACAAAAGCACCACTAAAACAACTCACACAAACACCACTCAAACAACACACAAAAGCACCACTCCAAAAACACACAAGCACCACTCAAACAACACACAAAAGCACCACTCAAACAACACACACAAACACCACTCAAACAACACACAAAAGCACCACTCAAACAACACACAAAAGCACCACTCCAAAAACACACAAGCACCACTCAAACAACACACAAAAGCACCACTCAAACAACACGCAAAAGCACCACTCCAAAAACACACAAGCACCACTCAAACACACAAAAGCACCACTCAAACAACACACATAAACACCACTTAAACAACACACAAAAGCACCACTCAAACAACACACAAAAGCACCACTCCAAAAACACACAAAAGCACCACTCCAAAAACACACAAAAGCACCACTACAAAAACACACAAGCACCACTCAAACAACACACAAAAGCACCACTAAAACAACTCACACAAACACCACTCAAACAACACACAAAAGCACCACTCCAAAAACACACAAGCACCACTCAAACAACACACAAAAGCACCACTCAAACAACACACACAAACACCACTCAAACAACACACAAAAGCACCACTCAAACAACACACAAAAGCACCACTCCAAAAACACACAAGCACCACTCAAACAACACACAAAAGCACCACTCAAACAACACGCAAAAGCACCACTCCAAAAACACACAAGCACCACTCAAACACACAAAAGCACCACTCAAACAACACACATAAACACCACTTAAACAACACACAAAAGCACCACTCAAACAACACACAAAAGCACCACTACAAAAACACACAAGCACCACTCAGAGATCACACAAAAGCACCACTCAAACAACACACAAAAGTACCATTCCAAAAACACACAAGCACCACTCAAACACACAAAAGCACCACTCAAGCAACACAAACAAACACCACTCAAACAACACACAAAAGCACCACTCCAAAAACAGACAAGCACCACTCAAACAACACACAAAAGCACCACTCAAACAACACACAAAAGCACCACTCAAACAACACACATAAGCACCACTCAAACAACACACAAAAGCACCACTCAAACAACACACAAGAGCACCACTCCAAAAACACACAAAAGCACAACTCCAAATACACACAAGCACCACTCAAACAACACACAAAATCTCCACTCAAACAACACACACAAACAACACTCAAACAACACACAAAAGCACCACTCAACCAACACACAAAAGCACCACTCCAAAAACACACAAGCACCACTCAAACAACACACAAATGCACCACTCAAACAACACACAAAAGCACCATTCCAAAAACACACATGCACCACTCAAACAACACACAAAAGCACCACTCAAACAACACACACAAACACCACTCAAACAACACACAAAAGCACCACTCCAAAAACACACAAGCACCACTCAAACAACACACAAAAGCACCACTCAAACAACACACAAGCACCACTCAAACAACACACAAAAGCACCACTCAAACAACACACACAAACACCACTCAAACAACACACAAAAGCACCACTCAAACAACACACAAAAGCACCACTCCAAAAACACACAAGCACCACTCAAACAACACACAAAAGCACCACTCAAAAAACACACAAAATCCCCATTCCAAAAACACACAAGCACCACTCAAACAGCACACAAAAGCACCACTTAAACAACACACAAAAGCTCCATTCCAAAAACACACAAGAACCACTCAAACAACACACAAAAGCTCCACTCAAACAACACACACAAACACCACTCAAACAACACACAAAAGCACCACTCAAACAACACACAAAAGCACCACTCAAACAACACACACAAGCACCACTGAAACAACACACAAAAGCACCACTCAAACAACACACAAAAGCACCATTCCAAAAACACACAAGCACCACTCAAACAACACACAAAAGCACCACTCAAACAACACCCACAAACACCACAACAAAAACACACAAGCACCACTCAAACAACACACAAAAGCACCACTCAAACAACACGCAAAAGCACCACTCCAAAAACACACAAGCACCACTCAAACATACAAAAGCACCACTCAAACAACACACACAAACACCACTTAAACAACACACAAAAGCACCACTCAAACAGCACACAAAAGCACCACTCCAAAAACACACAAGCACAACTCAGACAACACACAAAAGCACCACTCAAACAACACACAAAAGTACCATTCCAAAAACACACAAGCACCACTCAAACAACACACAAAAGCACAACTCAAACAACACACAAAAGCACCACTCAAACAACACTCAAAAGAACCACTCAAACAACACACAAAAGCACCACTCCAAAAACACACAAAAGCACTACTCCAAAAACACACAAGCACAACTCAAACAACACACAAAAGCTCCACTCAAACAACATACACAAACACCACTCAAACAACACACAAAAGCAACACTCAAACAACACACAAAAGCAACACTCAAACAACACACAAAAGCACCACTCCAAAAACACACAAGCACCACTCAAACAACACACAAAAGCACCACTCAAACAACACACAAAAGCACCATTCCAAAAACACACGAACACCACACAAACAATACACAAAAGCACAACTCAAACATCGCACACAAACACCACTCAAACAACACACAAAAGCACCACTCCAAAAACACACAAGCACCACTCAAACAACACACAAAAGCACCACTCAAACAACACACAAAAGCACCACTCCAAAAACACACAAAAGCACCAATCCAAAAACACACAAGCACCACTCAAACAACACACAAAAGCACCACTCCTAATACACACAAGCACCACTCAGAGAACATACAAAAGCACCACTCAAACAACACACAAAAGCAACATTTCAAAAACACACAAGCACCACTCAAACAACACACAAAAGCACCACTCAAACAACACACACAAACTCCACTCAAACAACACACAAAAGTACCACTCCAAAAACAGACAAGCACCACTCAAACAACACACAAAAGCACCACTCAAACAACACACACAAGCACCACTCAAAAAACACACACAAACACCACTCAAACAACACACAAAAGCACCACTCAAACAACACACAAAAGCACCACTCCAAAAACACACAAAAGCACCACTCCAAAAACACACAAAAGCACCGCTACAAAAACACATAAGCACCACTCAAACAACACACAAAAGCACCACTAATACAACTCACACAAACACCACTCAAACAACACACAAAAGCACCACTCCAAAAATACACAAAAGCACCACTACAAATACACACAAGCACCACTCAAACAACACACAAAAGCACCACTCAAACAACACACACAAACACCACTCAAACAACACACAAAAGCACCACTCAAACAACACGCAAAAGCACCACTCCAAAAACACACAAGCACCACTCAAACAACACACAAAAGCACCACTCAAACAACACACAAAAGCACCATTCCAAAAACACAAAAGCACCAGTCAAACAACACACAAAAGCACCACTCAAACAACACACACAAACACCACTCAAACAACACACAAAAGCACCACTCAAACAACACACAAAACACCACTCCAAAAACACACAAGCGCCACTCAAACACACAAAAGCACCACTCAAGCAACACACACAAACACCACTCAAACAACACACAAAAGCACGACTCCAAAAACAGACAAGCACCACTCAAACAACACACAAGAGCACCACTCCAAAAACACACAAAAACACAACTCCAAAAACACACAAGCACCACTCAAACAACACACAAAAGCTCCACTCAAACAACACACACAAACACCACTCAAACAACACACAAAAGCACCACTCAAACAACACACAAAAGCACCACTCCAAAAGCACACAAGCACCACTCAAACAACACACAAATGCACCACTCAAACAACACACAAAAGCACCATTCCAAAAACACACAAGCAACACTCAAACAACACACAAAAGCACCACTCAAACAACACACACAAACACCACTCAAACAACACACAAAAGCACCACTCAAACAACACACAAAAGCACCATTCCAAAAACACACAAGCACCACTCAAACAACACACAAAAGCTACACTCAAACAACACACATAAACACCACTCAAACAACACACAAAAGCACCTCTCAAACAACACACAAAAGCACCACTCCAAAAACACACAAACACCACTCAAACAACACACAAAAGCACCACTCAAACAACACACAAAAGCATCATTCCAAAAACACACAAGCACCTCTCAAACAACACAGAAAAGAACCACTCAAACAACACACACAAACACCACTGAAACAACACACAAAAGCACCACTCCAAAAACACACAAGCACCACTCAAACAACACACAAAAGCACCACTCAAACAACACACACAAACACCACTTAAACAACACACAAAAGCACCACTCAAACAACACACAAAGGCACCACTCCAAAAACACACAAGCACCACTCAGAGAACACACAAAAGCACCACTCAAACAACACACAAATGTACCATTCCAAAAACACGCAAGCACCACTCAGAGAACACACAAAAGCACCACTCAAACAACATACAAAAGTACCATTCCAAAAACACACAAGCACCACTCAAACAACACACAAAAGCCCCACTCAAACAACACACACAAACACCACTCAAAAGCACCACTCCAAAAACAGACAAGCACCACTCAAACAACACACAAAAGCACCACTAAAGCAACACACACAAGCACCACTCAAACAACACACACAAACACCACTCAAACAACACACAAAAGCACCACTCAAACAACACACACAAACACCACTCAAACAACACACAAAACCACCACTCAAACAGCACACAAAAGCACCACTCAAACAACACACAAAAGCACAACTCCAAAAACACACAAGCACCACTCAAACAACACACAAAAGCACCACTCAAACAACACACAAAAGCACCACTCCAAAAACACACAAAAGCACCACTCCAAAAACACACAAGCACCACTCAAACAACACACAAAAGCACCACTCCTAAAACACACAAGCACCACTCAGAGAACACACAAAAGCACCACTCAAACAACACACAAAAGCACCATTTCAAAAACACACAAGCACCACTCAAACAACACACAAAAGCACCACTCAAACAACACACACAAACACCACTCAAACAACACACAAAAGCACCACTCCAAAAACATACAAGCACCACTCAAACAACACACAAAAGCACCACTCAAACAACACACTCAAGCACCACTCAAACAACACACACAAACACCACTCAAACAACACACAAAAGCACCACTCAAACAACACACACAAACACCACTCAAACAACACACAAAAGCACCACTCAAACAACACACAAAAGCACCACTCCAAAAACACACAAGCACCACTCAAACAACACACAAAAGCACCACTCAAACAACACGCAAAAGCACCACTCCAAAAACACACAAGCACCACTCAAACACACAAAAGCACCACTCAAACAACACACATAAACACCACTTAAACAACACACAAAAGCACCACTCAAACAACACACAAAAGCACCACTACAAAAACACACAAGCACCACTCAGAGATCACACAAAAGCACCACTCAAACAACACACAAAAGTACCATTCCAAAAACACACAAGCACCACTCAAACACACAAAAGCACCACTCAAGCAACACAAACAAACACCACTCAAACAACACACAAAAGCACCACTCCAAAAACAGACAAGCACCACTCAAACAACACACAAAAGCACCACTCAAACAACACACAAAAGCACCACTCAAACAACACACATAAGCACCACTCAAACAACACACAAAAGCACCACTCAAACAACACACAAGAGCACCACTCCAAAAACACACAAAAGCACAACTCCAAATACACACAAGCACCACTCAAACAACACACAAAATCTCCACTCAAACAACACACACAAACAACACTCAAACAACACACAAAAGCACCACTCAACCAACACACAAAAGCACCACTCCAAAAACACACAAGCACCACTCAAACAACACACAAATGCACCACTCAAACAACACACAAAAGCACCATTCCAAAAACACACATGCACCACTCAAACAACACACAAAAGCACCACTCAAACAACACACACAAACACCACTCAAACAACACACAAAAGCACCACTCCAAAAACACACAAGCACCACTCAAACAACACACAAAAGCACCACTCAAACAACACACAAGCACCACTCAAACAACACACAAAAGCACCACTCAAACAACACACACAAACACCACTCAAACAACACACAAAAGCACCACTCAAACAACACACAAAAGCACCACTCCAAAAACACACAAGCACCACTCAAACAACACACAAAAGCACCACTCAAAAAACACACAAAATCCCCATTCCAAAAACACACAAGCACCACTCAAACAGCACACAAAAGCACCACTTAAACAACACACAAAAGCTCCATTCCAAAAACACACAAGAACCACTCAAACAACACACAAAAGCTCCACTCAAACAACACACACAAACACCACTCAAACAACACACAAAAGCACCACTCAAACAACACACAAAAGCACCACTCAAACAACACACACAAGCACCACTGAAACAACACACAAAAGCACCACTCAAACAACACACAAAAGCACCATTCCAAAAACACACAAGCACCACTCAAACAACACACAAAAGCACCACTCAAACAACACCCACAAACACCACAACAAAAACACACAAGCACCACTCAAACAACACACAAAAGCACCACTCAAACAACACGCAAAAGCAACACTCCAAAAACACACAAGCACCACTCAAACATACAAAAGCACCACTCAAACAACACACACAAACACCACTTAAACAACACACAAAAGCACCACTCAAACAGCACACAAAAGCACCACTCCAAAAACACACAAGCACAACTCAGACAACACACACAAACTCCACTCAAACAACACACAAAAATACCACTCCAAAAACAGACAAGCACCACTCAAACAACACACAAAAGCACCACTCAAACAACACACACAAGCACCACTCAAAAAACACACACAAACACCACTCAAACAACACACAAAAGCACCACTCAAACAACACACAAAAGCACCACTCCAAAAACACACAAAAGCACCACTCCAAAAACACACAAAAGCACCGCTACAAAAACACATAAGCACCACTCAAACAACACACAAAAGCACCACTAATACAACTCACACAAACACCACTCAAACAACACACAAAAGCACCACTCCAAAAATACACAAAAGCACCACTACAAATACACACAAGCACCACTCAAACAACACACAAAAGCACCACTCAAACAACACACACAAACACCACTCAAACAACACACAAAAGCACCACTCAAACAACACGCAAAAGCACCACTCCAAAAACACACAAGCACCACTCAAACAACACACAAAAGCAACACTCAAACAACACACAAAAGCACCATTCCAAAAACACAAAAGCACCAGTCAAACAACACACAAAAGCACCACTCAAACAACACACACAAACACCACTCAAACAACACACAAAAGCACCACTCAAACAACACACAAAACACCACTCCAAAAACACACAAGCGCCACTCAAACACACAAAAGCACCACTCAAGCAACACACACAAACACCACTCAAACAACACACAAAAGCACGACTCCAAAAACAGACAAGCACCACTCAAACAACACACAAGAGCACCACTCCAAAAACACACAAAAACACAACTCCAAAAACACACAAGCACCACTCAAACAACACACAAAAGCTCCACTCAAACAACACACACAAACAGCACTCAAACAACACACAAAAGCACCACTCAAACAACACACAAAAGCACCACTCCAAAAGCACACAAGCACCACTCAAACAACACACAAATGCACCACTCAAACAACACACAAAAGCACCATTCCAAAAACACACAAGCAACACTCAAACAACACACAAAAGCACCACTCAAACAACACACACAAACACCACTCAAACAACACACAAAAGCACCACTCAAACAACACACAAAAGCACCATTCCAAAAACACACAAGCACCACTCAAACAACACACAAAAGCTACACTCAAACAACACACATAAACTCCACTCAAACAACACACAAAAGCACCTCTCAAACAACACACAAAAGCACCACTCCAAAAACACACAAACACCACTCAAACAACACACAAAAGCACCACTCAAACAACACACAAAAGCATCATTCCAAAAACACACAAGCACCTCTCAAACAACACAGAAAAGAACCACTCAAACAACACACACAAACACCACTGAAACAACACACAAAAGCACCACTCCAAAAACACACAAGCACCACTCAAACAACACACAAAAGCACCACTCAAACAACACACACAAACACCACTTAAACAACACACAAAAGCACCACTCAAACAACACACAAAGGCACCACTCCAAAAACACACAAGCACCACTCAGAGAACACACAAAAGCACCACTCAAACAACACACAAATGTACCATTCCAAAAACACGCAAGCACCACTCAGAGAACACACAAAAGCACCACTCAAACAACATACAAAAGTACCATTCCAAAAACACACAAGCACCACTCAAACAACACACAAAAGCCCCACTCAAACAACACACACAAACACCACTCAAAAGCACCACTCCAAAAACAGACAAGCACCACTCAAACAACACACAAAAGCACCACTAAAGCAACACACACAAGCACCACTCAAACAACACACACAAACACCACTCAAACAACACACAAAAGCACCACTCAAACAACACACACAAACACCACTCAAACAACACACAAAACCACCACTCAAACAGCACACAAAAGCACCACTCAAACAACACACAAAAGCACAACTCCAAAAACACACAAGCACCACTCAAACAACACACAAAAGCACCACTCAAACAACACACAAAAGCACCACTCCAAAAACACACAAAAGCACCACTCCAAAAACACACAAGCACCACTCAAACAACACACAAAAGCACCACTCCTAAAACACACAAGCACCACTCAGAGAACACACAAAAGCACCACTCAAACAACACACAAAAGCACCATTTCAAAAACACACAAGCACCACTCAAACAACACACAAAAGCACCATTTCAAAAACACACAAGCACCACTCAAACAACACACAAAAGCACCACTCAAACAACACACACAAACACCACTCAAACAACACACAAAAGCACCACTCCAAAAACATACAAGCACCACTCAAACAACACACAAAAGCACCACTCAAACAACACACTCAAGCACCACTCAAACAACACACACAAACACCACTCAAACAACACACAAAAGCACCACTCAAACAACACACACAAACACCACTCAAACAACACACAAAAGCACCACTCAAACAACACACAAAAGCACCACTACAAAAACACACAAAAGCACCACTCCAAAAACACACAAAAGCACCACTACAAAAACACACAAGCACCACTCAAACAACACACAAAAGCACCACTAAAACAACTCACACAAACACCACTCAAACAACACACAAAAGCACCACTCCAAAAACACACAAGCACCACTCAAACAACACACAAAAGCACCACTCAAACAACACACACAAACACCACTCAAACAACACACAAAAGCACCACTCAAACAACACACAAAAGCACCACTCCAAAAACACACAAGCACCACTCAAACAACACACAAAAGCACCACTCAAACAACACGCAAAAGCACCACTCCAAAAACACACAAGCACCACTCAAACACACAAAAGCACCACTCAAACAACACACATAAACACCACTTAAACAACACACAAAAGCACCACTCAAACAACACACAAAAGCACCACTACAAAAACACACAAGCACCACTCAGAGATCACACAAAAGCACCACTCAAACAACACACAAAAGTACCATTCCAAAATCACACAAGCACCACTCAAACACACAAAAGCACCACTCAAGCAACACAAACAAACACCACTCAAACAACACACAAAAGCACCACTCCAAAAACAGACAAGCACCACTCAAACAACACACAAAAGTACCACTCAAACAACACACACAAGCACCACTCAAACAACACACACAAACACCACTCAAACAACACACAAAAGCACCACTCAAACAACACACAAGAGCACCACTCCAAAAACACACAAAAGCACAACTCCAAATACACACAAGCACCACTCAAACAACACACAAAATCTCCACTCAAACAACACACACAAACACCACTCAAACAACACACAAAAGCACCATTCAACCAACACACAAAAGCACCACTCCAAAAACATACAAGCACCACTCAAACAACACACAAAAGCACCATTCAAACAACACACTCAAGCACCACTCAAACAACACACACAAACACCACTCAAACAACACACAAAAGCACCACTCAAACAACACACACAAACACCACTCAAACAACACACAAAAGCACCACTCAAACAACACACAAAAGCACCACTCCAAAAACACACAAGAGCACCACTCCAAAAACACACAAAAGCACCACTACAAAAACACAGAAGCACCACTCAAACAACACACAAAAGCACCACTAAAACAACTCACACAAACACCAC
Organism: Taudactylus pleione; assembly: GCA_031769625.1. NCBI lineage: Eukaryota > Metazoa > Chordata > Amphibia > Anura > Myobatrachidae > Taudactylus > Taudactylus pleione. The sequence goes on from JAUIMM010000182.1 coordinate 116,550, forward strand.
TCAAACAACACACAAAAGCACCACTCCAAAAACACACAAGCACCACTCAAACAACACACAAAAGCACCACTCAAACAACACACACAAACACCACTCAAACAACACACAAAAGCACCACTCAAACAACACACAAAAGCACCACTCCAAAAACACACAAGCACCACTTAAACAACACACAAAAGCACCACTCAAACAACACGCAAAAGCACCACTCCAAAAACACACAAGCACCACTCAAACACACAAAAGCACCACTCAAACAACACACATAAACACCACTTAAACAACACACAAAAGCACCACTCAAACAACACACAAAAGCACCACTACAAAAACACACAAGCACCACTCAGAGATCACACAAAAGCACCACTCAAACAACACACAAAAGTACCATTCCAAAAACACACAAGCACCACTCAAACACACAAAAGCACCACTCAAGCAACACAAACAAACACCACTCAAACAACACACAAAAGCACCACTCCAAAAACAGACAAGCACCACTCAAACAACACACAAAAGCACCACTCAAACAACACACAAAAGCACCACTCAAACAACACACATAAGCACCACTCAAACAACACACAAAAGCACCACTCAAACAACACACAAGAGCACCACTCCAAAAACACACAAAAGCACAACTCCAAATACACACAAGCACCACTCAAACAACACACAAAATCTCCACTCAAACAACACACACAAACACCACTCAAACAACACACAAAAGCACCACTCAACCAACACACAAAAGCACCACTCCAAAAACACACAAGCACCACTCAAACAACACACAAATGCACCACTCAAACAACACACAAAAGCACCATTCCAAAAACACACATGCACCACTCAAACAACACACAAAAGCACCACTCAAACAACACACACAAACACCACTCAAACAACACACAAAAGCACCACTCCAAAAACACACAAGCACCACTCAAACAACACACAAAAGCACCACTCAAACAACACACAAGCACCACTCAAACAACACACAAAAGCACCACTCAAACAACACACACAAACACCACTCAAACAACACACAAAAGCAGCACTCAAACAACACACAAAGCACCACTCCAAAAACACACAAGCACCACTCAAACAACACACAAAAGCACCACTTAAACAACACACAAAAGCACCATTCCAAAAACACACAAGAACCACTCATACAACACACAAAAGCTCCACTCAAACAACACACACAAACACCACTCAAACAACACACAAAAGCACCACTCAAACAACACACAAAAGCACCACTGAAACAACACACACAAGCACCACTGAAACAACACACAAAAGCACCTTTCCAAAAACACACAAGCACCACTCAAACAACACACAAAAGCACCACTCATACAACACACACAAACACCACTCAAACAACACACAAAAACACCACTCCAAAAACACACAAGCACCACTCAAACAACACACAAAAGCACCACTCAAACAACACGCAAAAGCACCACTCCAAAAACACACAAGCACCACTCAAACACACAAAAGCACCACACAAACAACACACACAAACACCACTTAAACAACACACAAAAGCACCACTCAAACAACACACAAAAGCACCACTCCAAAAACACACAAGCACAACTCAGACAACACCCAAAAGCACCACTCAAACAACACACAAAAGTACCATTCCAAAAACACACAAGCTCAACTCAAACAACACACAAAAGCTCCACTCAAACAACATACACAAACACCACTCAAACAACACACAAAAGCACCACTCAAACAACACACAAAAGGACCACTCCAAAAACACACAAGCACCACTCAAACAACACACAAAAGCACCACGCAAACAACACACAAAAGCACCATTCCAAAAACACACAAGCACCACTCAAACAATACACAAAAGCACCACTCAAACAACGCACACGAACACCACTCAAACAACACACAAAAGCACAACTCCAAAAACACACAAGCACCACTCAAACAACACACAAAAGCACCACTCAAATAACACACAAAAGCACCACTCCAAAAACACACAAAAGCACCACTCCAAAAACACACAAGCACCACTCAAACAACACACAAAAGCACCACTCCTAAAACACACAAGCACCACTCAGAGAACACACAAAAGCACCACTCAAACAACACACAAAAGCACCATTTCAAAAACACACAAGCACCACTCAAACAACACACAAAAGCACCACTCAAACAACACACACAAACACCACTCAAACAACACACAAAAGCACCACTCCAAAAACATACAAGCACCACTCAAACAACACACAAAAGCACCACTCAAACAACACACTCAAGCACCACTCAAACAACACACACAAACACCACTCAAACAACACACAAAAGCACCACTCAAACAACACACACAAACACCACTCAAACAACACACAAAAGCACCACTACAAAAACACACAAGCACCACTCAAACAACACACAAAAGCACCACTAAAACAACTCACACAAACACCACTCAAACAACACACAAAAGCACCACTCCAAAAACACACAAGCACCACTCAAACAACACACAAAAGCACCACTCAAACAACACACACAAACACCACTCAAACAACACACAAAAGCACCACTCAAACAACACACAAAAGCACCACTCCAAAAACACACAAGCACCACTCAAACAACACACAAAAGCACCACTCAAACAACACGCAAAAGCACCACTCCAAAAACACACAAGCACCACTCAAACACACAAAAGCACCACTCAAACAACACACATAAACACCACTTAAACAACACACAAAAGCACCACTCAAACAACACACAAAAGCACCACTACAAAAACACACAAGCACCACTCAGAGATCACACAAAAGCACCACTCAAACAACACACAAAAGTACCATTCCAAAAACACACAAGCACCACTCAAACACACAAAAGCACCACTCAAGCAACACAAACAAACACCACTCAAACAACACACAAAAGCACCACTCCAAAAACAGACAAGCACCACTCAAACAACACACAAAAGTACCACTCAAACAACACACAAAAGTACCACTCAAACAACACACACAAGCACCACTCAAACAACACACACAAACACCACTCAAACAACACACAAAAGCACCACTCAAACAACACACAAGAGCACCACTCCAAAAACACACAAAAGCACAACTCCAAATACACACAAGCACCACTCAAACAACACACAAAATCTCCACTCAAACAACACACACAAACACCACTCAAACAACACACAAAAGCACCATTCAACCAACACACAAAAGCACCACTCCAAAAACATACAAGCACCACTCAAACAACACACAAAAGCACCACTCAAACAACACACTCAAGCACCACTCAAACAACACACACAAACACCACTCAAACAACACACAAAAGCACCACTCAAACAACACACACAAACACCACTCAAACAACACACAAAAGCACCACTCAAACAACACACAAAAGCACCACTCCAAAAACACACAAGAGCACCACTCCAAAAACACACAAAAGCACCACTACAAAAACACACAAGCACCACTCAAACAACACACAAAAGCACCACTAAAACAACTCACACAAACACCACTCAAACAACACACAAAAGCACCACTCCAAAAACACACAAGCACCACTCAAACAACACACAAAAGCACCACTCAAACAACACACACAAACACCACTCAAACAACACACAAAAGCACCACTCAAACAACACACAAAAGCACCACTCCAAAAACACACAAGCACCACTCAAACAACACACAAAAGCACCACTCAAACAACACGCAAAAGCACCACTCCAAAAACACACAAGCACCACTCAAACACACAAAAGCACCACTCAAACAACACACATAAACACCACTTAAACAACACACAAAAGCACCACTCAAACAACACACAAAAGCACCACTCCAAAAACACACAAAAGCACCACTCCAAAAACACACAAAAGCACCACTACAAAAACACACAAGCACCACTCAAACAACACACAAAAGCACCACTAAAACAACTCACACAAACACCACTCAAACAACACACAAAAGCACCACTCCAAAAACACACAAGCACCACTCAAACAACACACAAAAGCACCACTCAAACAACACACACAAACACCACTCAAACAACACACAAAAGCACCACTCAAACAACACACAAAAGCACCACTCCAAAAACACACAAGCACCACTCAAACAACACACAAAAGCACCACTCAAACAACACGCAAAAGCACCACTCCAAAAACACACAAGCACCACTCAAACACACAAAAGCACCACTCAAACAACACACATAAACACCACTTAAACAACACACAAAAGCACCACTCAAACAACACACAAAAGCACCACTACAAAAACACACAAGCACCACTCAGAGATCACACAAAAGCACCACTCAAACAACACACAAAAGTACCATTCCAAAAACACACAAGCACCACTCAAACACACAAAAGCACCACTCAAGCAACACAAACAAACACCACTCAAACAACACACAAAAGCACCACTCCAAAAACAGACAAGCACCACTCAAACAACACACAAAAGCACCACTCAAACAACACACAAAAGCACCACTCAAACAACACACATAAGCACCACTCAAACAACACACAAAAGCACCACTCAAACAACACACAAGAGCACCACTCCAAAAACACACAAAAGCACAACTCCAAATACACACAAGCACCACTCAAACAACACACAAAATCTCCACTCAAACAACACACACAAACAACACTCAAACAACACACAAAAGCACCACTCAACCAACACACAAAAGCACCACTCCAAAAACACACAAGCACCACTCAAACAACACACAAATGCACCACTCAAACAACACACAAAAGCACCATTCCAAAAACACACATGCACCACTCAAACAACACACAAAAGCACCACTCAAACAACACACACAAACACCACTCAAACAACACACAAAAGCACCACTCCAAAAACACACAAGCACCACTCAAACAACACACAAAAGCACCACTCAAACAACACACAAGCACCACTCAAACAACACACAAAAGCACCACTCAAACAACACACACAAACACCACTCAAACAACACACAAAAGCACCACTCAAACAACACACAAAAGCACCACTCCAAAAACACACAAGCACCACTCAAACAACACACAAAAGCACCACTCAAAAAACACACAAAATCCCCATTCCAAAAACACACAAGCACCACTCAAACAGCACACAAAAGCACCACTTAAACAACACACAAAAGCTCCATTCCAAAAACACACAAGAACCACTCAAACAACACACAAAAGCTCCACTCAAACAACACACACAAACACCACTCAAACAACACACAAAAGCACCACTCAAACAACACACAAAAGCACCACTCAAACAACACACACAAGCACCACTGAAACAACACACAAAAGCACCACTCAAACAACACACAAAAGCACCATTCCAAAAACACACAAGCACCACTCAAACAACACACAAAAGCACCACTCAAACAACACCCACAAACACCACAACAAAAACACACAAGCACCACTCAAACAACACACAAAAGCACCACTCAAACAACACGCAAAAGCACCACTCCAAAAACACACAAGCACCACTCAAACATACAAAAGCACCACTCAAACAACACACACAAACACCACTTAAACAACACACAAAAGCACCACTCAAACAGCACACAAAAGCACCACTCCAAAAACACACAAGCACAACTCAGACAACACACAAAAGCACCACTCAAACAACACACAAAAGTACCATTCCAAAAACACACAAGCACCACTCAAACAACACACAAAAGCACAACTCAAACAACACACAAAAGCACCACTCAAACAACACTCAAAAGAACCACTCAAACAACACACAAAAGCACCACTCCAAAAACACACAAAAGCACTACTCCAAAAACACACAAGCACAACTCAAACAACACACAAAAGCTCCACTCAAACAACATACACAAACACCACTCAAACAACACACAAAAGCAACACTCAAACAACACACAAAAGCACCACTCCAAAAACACACAAGCACCACTCAAACAACACACAAAAGCACCACTCAAACAACACACAAAAGCACCATTCCAAAAACACACGAACACCACACAAACAATACACAAAAGCACAACTCAAACATCGCACACAAACACCACTCAAACAACACACAAAAGCACCACTCCAAAAACACACAAGCACCACTCAAACAACACACAAAAGCACCACTCAAACAACACACAAAAGCACCACTCCAAAAACACACAAAAGCACCAATCCAAAAACACACAAGCACCACTCAAACAACACACAAAAGTACCACTCCTAATACACACAAGCACCACTCAGAGAACATACAAAAGCACCACTCAAACAACACACAAAAGCAACATTTCAAAAACACACAAGCACCACTCAAACAACACACAAAAGCACCACACAAACAACACACACAAACTCCACTCAAACAACACACAAAAGTACCACTCCAAAAACAGACAAGCACCACTCAAACAACACACAAAAGCACCACTCAAACAACACACACAAGCACCACTCAAAAAACACACACAAACACCACTCAAACAACACACAAAAGCACCACTCAAACAACACACAAAAGCACCACTCCAAAAACACACAAAAGCACCACTCCAAAAACACACAAAAGCACCACTACAAAAACACATAAGCACCACTCAAACAACACACAAAAGCACCACTAATACAACTCACACAAACACCACTCAAACAACACACAAAAGCACCACTCCAAAAATACACAAAAGCACCACTACAAATACACACAAGCACCACTCAAACAACACACAAAAGCACCACTCAAACAACACACACAAACACCACTCAAACAACACACAAAAGCACCACTCAAACAACACGCAAAAGCACCACTCCAAAAACACACTAGCACCACTCAAACAACACACAAAAGCACCACTCAAACAACACACAAAAGCACCATTCCAAAAACACAAAAGCACCAGTCAAACAACACACAAAAGCACCACTCAAACAACACACACAAACACCACTCAAACAACACACAAAAGCACCACTCAAACAACACACAAAACACCACTCCAAAAACACACAAGCGCCACTCAAACACACAAAAGCACCACTCAAGCAACACACACAAACACCACTCAAACAACACACAAAAGCACGACTCCAAAAACAGACAAGCACCACTCACACAACACACAAGAGCACCACTCCAAAAACACACAAAAACACAACTCCAAAAACACACAAGCACCACTCAAACAACACACAAAAGCTCCACTCAAACAACACACACAAACACCACTCAAACAACACACAAAAGCACCACTCAAACAACACACAAAAGCACCACTCCAAAAGCACACAAGCACCACTCAAACAACACACAAATGCACCACTCAAACAACACACAAAAGCACCATTCCAAAAACACACAAGCAACACTCAAACAACACACAAAAGCACCACTCAAACAACACACACAAACACCACTCAAACAACACACAAAAGCACCACTCAAACAACACACAAAAGCACCATTCCAAAAACACACAAGCACCACTCAAACAACACACAAAAGCTACACTCAAACAACACACATAAACACCACTCAAACAACACACAAAAGCACCTCTCAAACAACACACAAAAGCACCACTCCAAAAACACACAAACACCACTCAAACAACACACAAAAGCACCACTCAAACAACACACAAAAGCATCATTCCAAAAACACACAAGCACCTCTCAAACAACACAGAAAAGAACCACTCAAACAACACACACAAACACCACTGAAACAACACACAAAAGCACCACTCCAAAAACACACAAGCACCACTCAAACAACACACAAAAGCACCACTCAAACAACACACACAAACACCACTTAAACAACACACAAAAGCACCACTCAAACAACACACAAAGGCACCACTCCAAAAACACACAAGCACCACTCAGAGAACACACAAAAGCACCACTCAAACAACACACAAATGTACCATTCCAAAAACACGCAAGCACCACTCAGAGAACACACAAAAGCACCACTCAAACAACATACAAAAGTACCATTCCAAAAACACACAAGCACCACTCAAACAACACACAAAAGCCCCACTCAAACAACACACACAAACACCACTCAAAAGCACCACTCCAAAAACAGACAAGCACCACTCAAACAACACACAAAAGCACCACTAAAGCAACACACACAAGCACCACTCAAACAACACACACAAACACCACTCAAACAACACACAAAAGCACCACTCAAACAACACACACAAACACCACTCAAACAACACACAAAACCACCACTCAAACAGCACACAAAAGCACCACTCAAACAACACTCAAAAGTACCACTCCAAAAACAGACAAGCACCACTCATACAACACACAAAAGCACCACTCAGACAACACACACAAGCACCACTCAAACAACACACACAAACACCACTCAAACAACACACAAAAGCACCACTCAAACAACACACACAAACGCCACTCCAAAAACACACAAGCACCACTCAAACAACACACAAAAGCACCACTCAAACAACACACACAAACACCACTCAAACAACACACAAAAGCAGCACTCAAACAACACACAAAGCACCACTCCAAAAACACACAAGCACCACTCAAACAACACACAAAAGCACCACTTAAACAACACACAAAAGCACCATTCCAAAAACACACAAGAACCACTCATACAACACACAAAAGCTCCACTCAAACAACACACACAAACACCACTCAAACAACACACAAAAGCACCACTCAAACAACACACAAAAGCACCACTGAAACAACACACACAAGCACCACTGAAACAACACACAAAAGCACCTTTCCAAAAACACACAAGCACCACTCAAACAACACACAAAAGCACCACTCATACAACACACACAAACACCACTCAAACAACACACAAAAACACCACTCCAAAAACACACAAGAACCACTCAAACAACACACAAAAGCACCACTCAAACAACACGCAAAAGCACCACTCCAAAAACACACAAGCACCACTCAAACACACAAAAGCACCACACAAACAACACACACAAACACCACTTAAACAACACACAAAAGCACCACTCAAACAACACACAAAAGCACCACTCCAAAAACACACAAGCACTACTCAGACAACACCCAAAAGCACCACTCAAACAACACACAAAAGTACCATTCCAAAAACACACAAGCACCACTCAAACAACACACTAAAGCACAACTCAAACAACACACACAAGCACCACTCAAACAACACACACAAACACCACTCAAACAACACACAAAAGCACCACTCAAACAACACTCAAAAGAACCACTCAAACAACACACAAAAGCACCACTCCAAAAACACACAAAAGCACCACTCCAAAAACACACAAGCTCAACTCAAACAACACACAAAAGCTCCACTCAAACAACATACACAAACACCACTTAAACAACACACAAAAGCACCACTCAAACAACACACAAAAGGACCACTCCAAAAACACACAAGCACCACTCAAACAACACACAAAAGCACCACGCAAACAACACACAAAAGCACCATTCCAAAAACACACAAGCACCACTCAAACAACGCACACAAACACCACTCAAACACCACACAAAAGCACAACTCCAAAAACACACAAGCACCACTCAAACAACACACAAAAGCACCACTCAAACAACACACAAAAGCACCACTCCAAAAACACACAAAAGCACCACTCCAAAAACACACAAGCACCACTCAAACAATACACAAAAGCACCACTCCTAAAACACACAAGCACCACTCAGAGAACACAGAAAAGCACCACTCAAACAACACACAAAAGCACCATTTCAAAAACACACAAGCACCACTCAAACAACACACAAAAGCACCACTCAAACAACACACACAAACACCACTCAAACAACACACAAAAGCACCACTCCAAAAACATACAAGCACCACTCAAACAACACACAAAAGCACCACTCAAACAACACACAAAAGCACCACTCCAAAAGCACACAAGCACCACTCAAACAACACACAAATGCACCACTCAAACAACACACAAAAGCACCATTCCAAAAACACACAAGCAACACTCAAACAACACACAAAAGCACCACTCAAACAACACACACAAACACCACTCAAACAACACACAAAAGCACCACTCAAACAACACACAAAAGCACCATTCCAAAAACACACAAGCACCACTCAAACAACACACAAAAGCTACACTCAAACAACACACATAAACACCACTCAAACAACACACAAAAGCACCTCTCAAACAACACACAAAAGCACCACTCCAAAAACACACAAACACCACTCAAACAACACACAAAAGCACCACTCAAACAACACACAAAAGCATCATTCCAAAAACACACAAGCACCTCTCAAACAACACAGAAAAGAACCACTCAAACAACACACACAAACACCACTGAAACAACACACAAAAGCACCACTCCAAAAACACACAAGCACCACTCAAACAACACACAAAAGCACCACTCAAACAACACACACAAACACCACTTAAACAACACACAAAAGCACCACTCAAACAACACACAAAGGCACCACTCCAAAAACACACAAGCACCACTCAGAGAACACACAAAAGCACCACTCAAACAACACACAAATGTACCATTCCAAAAACACGCAAGCACCACTCAGAGAACACACAAAAGCACCACTCAAACAACATACAAAAGTACCATTCCAAAAACACACAAGCACCACTCAAACAACACACAAAAGCCCCACTCAAACAACACACACAAACACCACTCAAAAGCACCACTCCAAAAACAGACAAGCACCACTCAAACAACACACAAAAGCACCACTAAAGCAACACACACAAGCACCACTCAAACAACACACACAAACACCACTCAAACAACACACAAAAGCACCACTCAAACAACACACACAAACACCACTCAAACAACACACAAAACCACCACTCAAACAGCACACAAAAGCACCACTCAAACAACACTCAAAAGTACCACTCCAAAAACAGACAAGCACCACTCATACAACACACAAAAGCACCACTCAGACAACACACACAAGCACCACTCAAACAACACACACAAACACCACTCAAACAACACACAAAAGCACCACTCAAACAACACACACAAACGCCACTCCAAAAACACACAAGCACCACTCAAACAACACACAAAAGCACCACTCAAACAACACACACAAACACCACTCAAACAACACACAAAAGCAGCACTCAAACAACACACAAAGCACCACTCCAAAAACACACAAGCACCACTCAAACAACACACAAAAGCACCACTTAAACAACACACAAAAGCACCATTCCAAAAACACACAAGAACCACTCATACAACACACAAAAGCTCCACTCAAACAACACACACAAACACCACTCAAACAACACACAAAAGCACCACTCAAACAACACACAAAAGCACCACTGAAACAACACACACAAGCACCACTGAAACAACACACAAAAGCACCTTTCCAAAAACACACAAGCACCACTCAAACAACACACAAAAGCACCACTCATACAACACACACAAACACCACTCAAACAACACACAAAAACACCACTCCAAAAACACACAAGAACCACTCAAACAACACACAAAAGCACCACTCAAACAACACGCAAAAGCACCACTCCAAAAACACACAAGCACCACTCAAACACACAAAAGCACCACACAAACAACACACACAAACACCACTTAAACAACACACAAAAGCACCACTCAAACAACACACAAAAGCACCACTCCAAAAACACACAAGCACTACTCAGACAACACCCAAAAGCACCACTCAAACAACACACAAAAGTACCATTCCAAAAACACACAAGCACCACTCAAACAACACACTAAAGCACAACTCAAACAACACACACAAGCACCACTCAAACAACACACACAAACACCACTCAAACAACACACAAAAGCACCACTCAAACAACACTCAAAAGAACCACTCAAACAACACACAAAAGCACCACTCCAAAAACACACAAAAGCACCACTCCAAAAACACACAAGCTCAACTCAAACAACACACAAAAGCTCCACTCAAACAACATACACAAACACCACTTAAACAACACACAAAAGCACCACTCAAACAACACACAAAAGGACCACTCCAAAAACACACAAGCACCACTCAAACAACACACAAAAGCACCACGCAAACAACACACAAAAGCACCATTCCAAAAACACACAAGCACCACTCAAACAACGCACACAAACACCACTCAAACACCACACAAAAGCACAACTCCAAAAACACACAAGCACCACTCAAACAACACACAAAAGCACCACTCAAACAACACACAAAAGCACCACTCCAAAAACACACAAAAGCACCACTCCAAAAACACACAAGCACCACTCAAACAATACACAAAAGCACCACTCCTAAAACACACAAGCACCACTCAGAGAACACAGAAAAGCACCACTCAAACAACACACAAAAGCACCATTTCAAAAACACACAAGCACCACTCAAACAACACACAAAAGCACCACTCAAACAACACACACAAACACCACTCAAACAACACACAAAAGCACCACTCCAAAAACATACAAGCACCACTCAAACAACACACAAAAGCACCACTCAAACAACACACTCAAGCACCACTCAAACAACACACACAAACACCACTCAAACAACACACAAAAGCACCACTCAAACAACACACACAAACACCACTCAAACAACACACAAAAGCACCACTCAAACAACACACAAAAGCACCACTCCAAAAACACACAAAAGCACCACTCCAAAAACACACAAAAGCACCACTACAAAAACACACAAGCACCACTCAAACAACACACAAAAGCACCACTAAAACAACTCACACAAACACCACTCAAACAACACACAAAAGCACCACTCCAAAAACACACAAGCACCACTCAAACAACACACAAAAGCACCACTCAAACAACACACACAAACACCACTCAAACAACACACAAAAGCACCACTCAAACAACACACAAAAGCACCACTCCAAAAACACACAAGCACCACTCAAACAACACACAAAAGCACCACTCAAACAACACGCAAAAGCACCACTCCAAAAACACACAAGCACCACTCAAACACACAAAAGCACCACTCAAACAACACTCATAAACACCACTTAAACAACACACAAAAGCACCACTCAAACAACACACAAAAGCACCACTACAAAAACACACAAGCACCACTCAGAGATCACACAAAAGCACCACTCAAACAACACACAAAAGTACCATTCCAAAAACACACAAGCACCACTCAAACACACAAAAGCACCACTCAAGCAACACAAACAAACACCACTCAAACAACACACAAAAGCACCACTCCAAAAACAGACAAGCACCACTCAAACAACACACAAAAGCACCACTCAAACAACACACACAAGCACCACTCAAACAACACACACAAACACCACTCAAACAACACACAAAAGCACCACTCAAATAACACACATAAGCACCACTCAAACAACACACAAAAGCACCACTCAAACAACACACAAGAGCACCACTCCAAAAACACACAAAAGCACAACTCCAAATACACACAAGCACCACTCAAACAACACACAAAATCTCCACTCAAACAACACACACAAACACCACTCAAACAACACACAAAAGCACCACTCAACCAACACACAAAAGCACCACTCCAAAAACACACAAGCACCACTCAAACAACACACAAAAGCACCACTCAAACAACACACACAAACACCACTCAAACAACACACAAAAGCACCACTCAAACAACACACAAAAGCACCACTCCAAAAACACACAAGCACCACTCAAACAACACACAAAAGCACCACTCAAAAAACACACAAAATCCCCATTCCAAAAACACACAAGCACCACTCAAACAGCACACAAAAGCACCACTTAAACAACACACAAAAGCTCCATTCCAAAAACACACAAGAACCACTCAAACAACACACAAAAGCTCCACTCAAACAACACACACAAACACCACTCAAACAACACACAAAAGCACCACTCAAACAACACACAAAAGCACCACTCAAACAACACACACAAGCACCACTGAAACAACACACAAAAGCACCACTCAAACAACACACAAAAGCACCATTCCAAAAACACACAAGCACCACTCAAACAACACACAAAAGCACCACTCAAACAACACCCACAAACACCACAACAAAAACACACAAGCACCACTCAAACAACACACAAAAGCACCACTCAAACAACACGCAAAAGCACCACTCCAAAAACACACAAGCACCACTCAAACATACAAAAGCACCACTCAAACAACACACACAAACACCACTTAAACAACACACAAAAGCACCACTCAAACAGCACACAAAAGCACCACTCCAAAAACACACAAGCACAACTCAGACAACACACAAAAGCACCACTCAAACAACACACAAAAGTACCATTCCAAAAACACACAAGCACCACTCAAACAACACACAAAAGCACAACTCAAACAACACACAAAAGCACCACTCAAACAACACTCAAAAGAACCACTCAAACAACACACAAAAGCACCACTCCAAAAACACACAAAAGCACTACTCCAAAAACACACAAGCACAACTCAAACAACACACAAAAGCTCCACTCAAACAACATACACAAACACCACTCAAACAACACACAAAAGCAACACTCAAACAACACACAAAAGCACCACTCCAAAAACACACAAGCACCACTCAAACAACACACAAAAGCACCACTCAAACAACACACAAAAGCACCATTCCAAAAACACACGAACACCACACAAACAATACACAAAAGCACAACTCAAACATCGCACACAAACACCACTCAAACAACACACAAAAGCACCACTCCAAAAACACACAAGCACCACTCAAACAACACACAAAAGCACCACTCAAACAACACACAAAAGCACCACTCCAAAAACACACAAGCACCACTCAAACAACACACAAAAGCACCACTCAAACAACACACAAAAGCACCATTCCAAAAACACACGAACACCACACAAACAATACACAAAAGCACAACTCAAACATCGCACACAAACACCACTCAAACAACACACAAAAGCACCACTCCAAAAACACACAAGCACCACTCAAACAACACACAAAAGCACCACTCAAACAACACACAAAAGCACCACTCCAAAAACACACAAAAGCACCAATCCAAAAACACACAAGCACCACTCAAACAACACACAAAAGCACCACTCCTAATACACACAAGCACCACTCAGAGAACATACAAAAGCACCACTCAAACAACACACAAAAGCAACATTTCAAAAACACACAAGCACCACTCAAACAACACACAAAAGCACCACTCAAACAACACACACAAACTCCACTCAAACAACACACAAAAGTACCACTCCAAAAACAGACAAGCACCACTCAAACAACACACAAAAGCACCACTCAAACAACACACACAAGCACCACTCAAAAAACACACACAAACACCACTCAAACAACACACAAAAGCACCACTCAAACAACACACAAAAGCACCACTCCAAAAACACACAAAAGCACCACTCCAAAAACACACAAAAGCACCGCTACAAAAACACATAAGCACCACTCAAACAACACACAAAAGCACCACTAATACAACTCACACAAACACCACTCAAACAACACACAAAAGCACCACTCCAAAAATACACAAAAGCACCACTACAAATACACACAAGCACCACTCAAACAACACACAAAAGCACCACTCAAACAACACACACAAACACCACTCAAACAACACACAAAAGCACCACTCAAACAACACGCAAAAGCACCACTCCAAAAACACACAAGCACCACTCAAACAACACACAAAAGCACCACTCAAACAACACACAAAAGCACCATTCCAAAAACACAAAAGCACCAGTCAAACAACACACAAAAGCACCACTCAAACAACACACACAAACACCACTCAAACAACACACAAAAGCACCACTCAAACAACACACAAAACACCACTCCAAAAACACACAAGCGCCACTCAAACACACAAAAGCACCACTCAAGCAACACACACAAACACCACTCAAACAACACACAAAAGCACGACTCCAAAAACAGACAAGCACCACTCACACAACACACAAGAGCACCACTCCAAAAACACACAAAAACACAACTCCAAAAACACACAAGCACCACTCAAACAACACACAAAAGCTCCACTCAAACAACACACACAAACACCACTCAAACAACACACAAAATCACCACTCAAACAACACACAAAAGCACCACTCCAAAAGCACACAAGCACCACTCAAACAACACACAAATGCACCACTCAAACAACACACAAAAGCACCATTCCAAAAACACACAAGCAACACTCAAACAACACACAAAAGCACCACTCAAACAACACACACAAACACCACTCAAACAACACACAAAAGCACCACTCAAACAACACACAAAAGCACCATTCCAAAAACACACAAGCACCACTCAAACAACACACAAAAGCTACACTCAAACAACACACATAAACACCACTCAAACAACACACAAAAGCACCTCTCAAACAACACACAAAAGCACCACTCCAAAAACACACAAACACCACTCAAACAACACACAAAAGCACCACTCAAACAACACACAAAAGCATCATTCCAAAAACACACAAGCACCTCTCAAACAACACAGAAAAGAACCACTCAAACAACACACACAAACACCACTGAAACAACACACAAAAGCACCACTCCAAAAACACACAAGCACCACTCAAACAACACACAAAAGCACCACTCAAACAACACACACAAACACCACTTAAACAACACACAAAAGCACCACTCAAACAACACACAAAGGCACCACTCCAAAAACACACAAGCACCACTCAGAGAACACACAAAAGCACCACTCAAACAACACACAAATGTACCATTCCAAAAACACGCAAGCACCACTCAGAGAACACACAAAAGCACCACTCAAACAACATACAAAAGTACCATTCCAAAAACACACAAGCACCACTCAAACAACACACAAAAGCCCCACTCAAACAACACACACAAACACCACTCAAAAGCACCACTCCAAAAACAGACAAGCACCACTCAAACAACACACAAAAGCACCACTAAAGCAACACACACAAGCACCACTCAAACAACACACACAAACACCACTCAAACAACACACAAAAGCACCACTCAAACAACACACACAAACACCACTCAAACAACACACAAAACCACCACTCAAACAGCACACAAAAGCACCACTCAAACAACACTCAAAAGTACCACTCCAAAAACAGACAAGCACCACTCATACAACACACAAAAGCACCACTCAGACAACACACACAAGCACCACTCAAACAACACACACAAACACCACTCAAACAACACACAAAAGCACCACTCAAACAACACACACAAACGCCACTCCAAAAACACACAAGCACCACTCAAACAACACACAAAAGCACCACTCAAACAACACACACAAACACCACTCAAACAACACACAAAAGCAGCACTCAAACAACACACAAAGCACCACTCCAAAAACACACAAGCACCACTCAAACAACACACAAAAGCACCACTTAAACAACACACAAAAGCACCATTCCAAAAACACACAAGAACCACTCATACAACACACAAAAGCTCCACTCAAACAACACACACAAACACCACTCAAACAACACACAAAAGCACCACTCAAACAACACACAAAAGCACCACTGAAACAACACACACAAGCACCACTGAAACAACACACAAAAGCACCTTTCCAAAAACACACAAGCACCACTCAAACAACACACAAAAGCACCACTCATACAACACACACAAACACCACTCAAACAACACACAAAAACACCACTCCAAAAACACACAAGAACCACTCAAACAACACACAAAAGCACCACTCAAACAACACGCAAAAGCACCACTCCAAAAACACACAAGCACCACTCAAACACACAAAAGCACCACACAAACAACACACACAAACACCACTTAAACAACACACAAAAGCACCACTCAAACAACACACAAAAGCACCACTCCAAAAACACACAAGCACTACTCAGACAACACCCAAAAGCACCACTCAAACAACACACAAAAGTACCATTCCAAAAACACACAAGCACCACTCAAACAACACACTAAAGCACAACTCAAACAACACACACAAGCACCACTCAAACAACACACACAAACACCACTCAAACAACACACAAAAGCACCACTCAAACAACACTCAAAAGAACCACTCAAACAACACACAAAAGCACCACTCCAAAAACACACAAAAGCACCACTCCAAAAACACACAAGCTCAACTCAAACAACACACAAAAGCTCCACTCAAACAACATACACAAACACCACTTAAACAACACACAAAAGCACCACTCAAACAACACACAAAAGGACCACTCCAAAAACACACAAGCACCACTCAAACAACACACAAAAGCACCACGCAAACAACACACAAAAGCACCATTCCAAAAACACACAAGCACCACTCAAACAACGCACACAAACACCACTCAAACAACACACAAAAGCACAACTCCAAAAACACACAAGCACCACTCAAACAACACACAAAAGCACCACTCAAACAACACACAAAAGCACCACTCCAAAAACACACAAAAGCACCACTCCAAAAACACACAAGCACCACTCAAACAATACACAAAAGCACCACTCCTAAAACACACAAGCACCACTCAGAGAACACAGAAAAGCACCACTCAAACAACACACAAAAGCACCATTTCAAAAACACACAAGCACCACTCAAACAACACACAAAAGCACCACTCAAACAACACACACAAACACCACTCAAACAACACACAAAAGCACCACTCCAAAAACATACAAGCACCACTCAAACAACACACAAAAGCACCACTCAAACAACACACTCAAGCACCACTCAAACAACACACACAAACACCACTCAAACAACACACAAAAGCACCACTCAAACAACACACACAAACACCACTCAAACAACACACAAAAGCACCACTCAAACAACACACAAAAGCACCACTCCAAAAACACACAAAAGCACAACTCCAAAAACACACAAAAGCACCACTACAAAAACACACAAGCACCACTCAAACAACACACAAAAGCACCACTAAAACAACTCACACAAACACCACTCAAACAACACACAAAAGCACCACTCCAAAAACACACAAGCACCACTCAAACAACACACAAAAGCACCACTCAAACAACACACACAAACACCACTCAAACAACACACAAAAGCACCACTCAAACAACACACAAAAGCACCACTCCAAAAACACACAAGCACCACTCAAACAACACACAAAAGCACCACTCAAACAACACGCAAAAGCACCACTCCAAAAACACACAAGCACCACTCAAACACAAAAAAGCACCACTCAAACAACACTCATAAACACCACTTAAACAACACACAAAAGCACCACTCAAACAACACACAAAAGCACCACTACAAAAACACACAAGCACCACTCAGAGATCACACAAAAGCACCACTCAAACAACACACAAAAGTACCATTCCAAAAACACACAAGCACCACTCAAACACACAAAAGCACCACTCAAGCAACACAAACAAACACCACTCAAACAACACACAAAAGCACCACTCCAAAAACAGACAAGCACCACTCAAACAACACACAAAAGCACCACTCAAACAACACACACAAGCACCACTCAAACAACACACACAAACACCACTCAAACAACACACAAAAGCACCACTCAAATAACACACATAAGCACCACTCAAACAACACACAAAAGCACCACTCAAACAACACACAAGAGCACCACTCCAAAAACACACAAAAGCACAACTCCAAATACACACAAGCACCACTCAAACAACACACAAAATCTCCACTCAAACAACACACACAAACACCACTCAAACAACACACAAAAGCACCACTCAACCAACACACAAAAGCACCACTCCAAAAACACACAAGCACCACTCAAACAACACACAAATGCACCACTCAAACAACACACAAAAGCACCATTCCAAAAACACACATGCACCACTCAAACAACACACAAAGCACCACTCAAACAACACACACAAACACCACTCAAACAACACACAAAAGCACCACTCAAACAACACACACAAACACCACTCAAACAACACACAAAAGCACCACTCAAACAACACACAAAAGCACCACTCCAAAAACACACAAGCACCACTCAAACAACACTCAAAAGCACCATTCCAAAAACACGCAAGCACCACACAAACAACACACAAAAGCACCACTCAAACAACACACACAAACACCACTCAAACAACACACACAAACACCACTCAAACAACACACAAAAGCACCTCTCCAAAAACAGACAAGCACCACTCAAACAACACACAAAAGCACCACTCAAACAACACGCAAAAGCACCACTCCAAAAACACACAAGCACCACTCAAACACACAAAAGCACCACTCAAACAATACACACAAACACCACTTAAACAACACAAAAAAGCACCACTCAAACAACACGCAAAAGCACCACTCCAAAAACACACAAGCACCACTCAAACATACAAAAGCACCACTCAAACAACACACACAAACACCACTTAAACAACACACAAAAGCACCACTCAAACAGCACACAAAAGCACCACTCCAAAAACACACAAGCACCACTCAAACAACACACAAAAGCCACACTCAAACAACACACACAAACACCACTCAAAAGCACCACTCCAAAAACAGACAAGCACCACTCAAACAACACACAAAAGCACCACTAAAGCAACACACACAAGCACCACTCAAACAACACACACAAACACCACTCAAACAACACACAAAAGCACCACTCAAACAACACACACAAACACCACTCAAACAACACACAAAACCACCACTCAAACAGCACACAAAAGCACCACTCAAACAACACTCAAAAGTACCACTCCAAAAACAGACAAGCACCACTCATACAACACACAAAAGCACCACTCAGACAACACACACAAGCACCACTCAAACAACACACACAAACACCACTCAAACAACACACAAAAGCACCACTCAAACAACACACACAAACGCCACTCCAAAAACACACAAGCACCACTCAAACAACACACAAAAGCACCACTCAAACAACACACACAAACACCACTCAAACAACACACAAAAGCAGCACTCAAACAACACACAAAGCACCACTCCAAAAACACACAAGCACCACTCAAACAACACACAAAAGCACCACTTAAACAACACACAAAAGCACCATTCCAAAAACACACAAGAACCACTCATACAACACACAAAAGCTCCACTCAAACAACACACACAAACACCACTCAAACAACACACAAAAGCACCACTCAAACAACACACAAAAGCACCACTGAAACAACACACACAAGCACCACTGAAACAACACACAAAAGCACCTTTCCAAAAACACACAAGCACCACTCAAACAACACACAAAAGCACCACTCATACAACACACACAAACACCACTCAAACAACACACAAAAACACCACTCCAAAACCACACAAGCACCACTCAAACAACACACAAAAGCACCACTCAAACAACACGCAAAAGCACCACTCCAAAAACACACAAGCACCACTCAAACACACAAAAGCACCACACAAACAACACACACAAACACCACTTAAACAACACACAAAAGCACCACTCAAACAACACACAAAAGCACCACTCCAAAAACACACAAGCACAACTCAGACAACACCCAAAAGCACCACTCAAACAACACACAAAAGTACCATTCCAAAAACACACAAGCACCACTCAAACAACACACTAAAGCACAACTCAAACAACACACACAAGCACCACTCAAACAACACACACAAACACCACTCAAACAACACACAAAAGCACCACTCAAACAACACTCAAAAGAACCACTCAAACAACACACAAAAGCACCACTCCAAAAACACACAAAAGCACCACTCCAAAAACACACAAGCTCAACTCAAACAACACACAAAAGCTCCACTCAAACAACATACACAAACACCACTCAAACAACACACAAAAGCACCACTCAAACAACACACAAAAGGACCACTCCAAAAACACACAAGCACCACTCAAACAACACACAAAAGCACCACGCAAACAACACACAAAAGCACCATTCCAAAAACACACAAGCACCACTCAAACAATACACAAAAGCACCACTCAAACAACGCACGCAAACACCACTCAATCAACACACAAAAGCACAACTCCAAAAACACACAAGCACCACTCAAACAACACACAAAAGCACCACTCAAACAACACACAAAAGCACCACTCCAAAAACACACAAAAGCACCACTCCAAAAACACACAAGCACCACTCAAACAACACACAAAAGCACCACTCCTAAAACACACAAGCACCACTCAGAGAACACACACAAGCACCACTCAAACAACACACAAAAGCACCACTCAAACAACACACACAAACACCACTCAAACAACACACAAAAGCACCACTCCAAAAACATACAAGCACCACTCAAACAACACACAAAAGCACCACTCAAACAACACACTCAAGCACCACTCAAACAACACACACAAACACCACTCAAACAACACACAAAAGCACCACTCAAACAACACACACAAATACCACTCAAACAACACACAAAAGCACCACTCAAACAACACACAAAAGCACCACTCCAAAAACACACAAAAGCACCACTCCAAAAACACACAAAAGCACCACTACAAAAACACACAAGTACCACTCAAACAACACACAAAAGCACCACTAAAATAACTCACACAAACACCACTCAAACAACACACAAAAGCACCACTCCAAAAACACACAAGCACCACTCAAACAACACACAAAAGCACCACTCAAACAACACACACAAACACCACTCAAACAACACACAAAAGCACCACTCAAACAACACACAAAAGCACCACTCCAAAAACACACAAGCACCACTCAAACAACACACAAAAGCACCACTCAAACAACACGCAAAAGCACCACTCCAAAAACACACAAGCACCACTCAAACACACAAAAGCACCACTCAAACAACACACATAAACACCACTTAAACAACACACAAAAGCACCACTCAAACAACACACAAAAGCACCACTACAAAAACACACAAGCACCACTCAGAGATCACACAAAAGCACCACTCAAACAACACACAAAAGTACCATTCCAAAAACACACAAGCACCACTCAAACACACAAAAGCACCACTCAAGCAACACAAACAAACACCACTCAAACAACACACAAAAGCACCACTCCAAAAACAGACAAGCACCACTCAAACAACACACAAAAGCACCACTCAAACAACACACACAAGCACCACTCAAACAACACACACAAACACCACTCAAACAACACACAAAAGCACCACTCAAACAACACACATAAGCACCACTCAAACAACACACAAAAGCACCACTCAAACAACACACAAGAGCACCACTCCAAAAACACACAAAAGCACAACTCCAAATACACACAAGCACCACTCAAACAACACACAAAATCTCCACTCAAACAACACACACAAACACCACTTAAACAACACACAAAAGCACCACTCAACCAACACACAAAAGCACCACTCCAAAAACACACAAGCACCACTCAAACAACACATAAATGCACCACTCAAACAACACACAAAAGCACCATTCCAAAAACACACATGCACCACTCAAACAACACACAAAAGCACCACTCAAACAACACACACAAACACCACTCAAACAACACACAAAAGCACCACTCCAAAAACACACATGCACCACTCAAACAACACACAAAAGCACCACTCAAACAACACACAAGCACCACTCAAACAACACACAAAAGCACCACTCAAACAACACACACAAACACCACTCAAACAACACACAAAAGCACCACTCAAACAACACACAAAAGCACCACTCCAAAAACACACAAGCACCACTCAAACAACACACAAAAGCACCACTCAAAAAACACACAAAATCCCCATTCCAAAAACACACAAGCACCACTCAAACAACACACAAAAGCTCCACTCAAACAACACACACAAACACCACTCAAACAACACACAAAAGCACCACTCCAAAAACACACAAGCACAACTCAGAAAACACACAAAAGCACCACTCAAACAACACACAAAAGTACCATTCCAAAAACACACAAGCACGACTCAAACAACACACAAAAGCACCACTCAAACAACACACAAAAGCACCACTCAAACAACACGCAAAAGCACCACTCCAAAAACACACATGCACCACTCAAACACACAAAAGCACCACTCAAACAATACACACAAACACCACTTAAACAACACACAAAAGCACCACTCAAACAACACACAAAAGCACCACTCCAAAAACACACAAGCACCACTCAGAGATCACAAAAAAGCACCACTCAAACAACACACAAAAGTACCATTCCAAAAACACACAAGCACCACTCAATCACACAAAAGCACCACTCAAACAGCATACACAAACACCACACAAAAGCACCACTCCAAAAACTGACAAGCATGACTCAAACAACACACAAAAGCACCACTCAAACAACACACACAAGCACCACTCAAACAACACACACAAACACCACTCAAACAACACACAAAAGCACCACTCAAACAACACACAAAAGCACCACTCCAAAAACACACAAAAGCACCACTTCAAAAACACACAAGCACCACTCAAACAACACATAAAAGCACCACTCAAACAACACACAAAAGCACCACTCCAAAAACACACAAGCACCACTCAAACAACACACAAAAGCACCACTCAACCAAAACACAAAAGCACCATTCCAAAAACACGCAAGCACCACTCAAACAACACACAAAAGCACCACTCAAACAACACACAAAAGCACCACTCAAACAACACACACAAACACCACTCAAACAACACACACAAACACCACTCAAACAACACACAAAAGCACCACTCCAAAAACACACAAGCACCACTCAAACAACACACAAAAGCACCACTCAAACAACACTCAAAAGCACCATTCCAAAAACACGCAAGCACCACTCAAACAACACACAAAAGCACCACTCAAACAACACACACAAACACCACTCAAACAACACACACAAACACCACTCAAACAACACACAAAAGCACCACTCCAAAAACAGACAAGCACCACTCAAACAACACACAAAAGCACCACTCAAACAACACGCAAAAGCACCACTCCAAAAACACACAATCACCACTCAAACACACAAAAGCACCACTCAAACAATACACACAAACACCACTTAAACAACACAAAAAAGCACCACTCAAACAACACACAAAAGCACCACTCAAAAAACACACAAGCACCACTCACAGATCACACAAAAGCACCACTCAAACAACACACAAAAGTACCATTCCAAAAACACACAAGCACCACTCAAACACACAAAAGCACCACTCAAACAGCACACACAAACACCACTCAAACAACACACAAAAGCACCACTCCAAAAACAGACAAGCATGACTCAAACAACACACAAAAGCACCACTCCAACAACACACACAAGCACCACTCAAACAACACACACAAACACCACTCAAACAACACACAAAAGCACCACTCAAACAACACACAAAAAAACCACTCAAACAACACACAAAAGCACCACTCCAAAAACACACAAAAGCACCACTCCAAAAACACAAAAGCACCACTCAAACAACACACAAAAGCACCACTCAAACAACAATCAAAAGCACCACTCCAAAAACACACAAGCACCACTCAAACAACACACAAAAGCACCAGAAAAACAAAACACACACCACTTAAACAACACACAAAAGCACCACTCAAACAACACACAAAAGCACCACTCCAAAAACACACAAGCACCACTCAGAGATCACACAAAAGCACCACTCAAACAACACACTAAAGTACCATTCCAAAAACACACAAGCACCACTCAAACACACAAAAGCACCACTCAAACAGCACACACAAACACCACTCAAACAACACACAAAAGCACCACTCCAAAAACAGACAAGCACCTCTCAAACAACACACAAAAGCACCACTCAAACAACACACACAAGCACCACTCAAACAACACACACAAACACCACTCAAACAACACACAAAAGCACCACTCCAAAAACACACAAAAGCACCACTCCAAAAACACACAAAAGCACCACTACAAAAACATACAAGCACCACTCAAACAACACACAAAAGCACCACTAAAACAACTCACACAAACAACACTCAAACAACACACAAAAGCACCACTCCAAAAATACACAAAAACACCACTCCAAAAACACACAAGCACCACTCAAACAACACACAAAAGCACCACTCAAACAAAACACACAAACACCACTCAAACAACACACAAAAGCACCACTCAAACAACACACAAAAGCACCACTCCAAAAACACACAAGCACCACTCAAACAACACACAAAAGCACCACTCAAACAACACAGAAAAGCACCATTCCAAAAACACAAAAGCACCAGTCAAACAACACACAAAAGCACCACTCAAACAACACACACAAACACCACTCAAACAACACACAAAAGCACCACTCCAAAAACACACAAGCACCACTCAAACAACACACAAAAGCACCAGAAAAACAAAACACACACCACTTAAACAACACACAAAAGCACCACTCAAACAACACACAAAAGCACCACTCCAAAAACACACAAGCACCACTCAGAGATCACACAAAAGCACCACTCAAACAACACACTAAAGTACCATTCCAAAAACACACAAGCACCACTCAAACACACAAAAGCACCACTCAAACAACACACAAAAGCACCACTCCAAAAACAGACAAGCACCTCTCAAACAACACACAAAAGCACCACTCAAACAACACACACAAGCACCACTCAAACAACACACACAAACACCACTCAAACAACACACAAAAGCACCACTCCAAAAACACACAAAAGCACCACTCCAAAAACACACAAAAGCACCACTACAAAAACATACAAGCACCACTCAAACAACACACAAAAGCACCACTAAAACAACTCACACAAACACCACTCAAACAACACACAAAAGCACCACTCCAAAAATACACAAAAACACCACTCCAAAAACACACAAGCACCACTCAAACAACACACAAAAGCACCACTCAAACAAAACACACAAACACTACTCAAACAACACACAAAAGCACCACTCAAACAACACACAAAAGCACCACTCCAAAAACACACAAGCACCACTCAAACAACACACAAAAGCACCACTCAAACAACACACAAAAGCACCATTCCAAAAACACAAAAGCACCAGTCAAACAACACACAAAAGCACCACTCAAACAACACACACAAACACCACTCAAACAACACACAAAAGCACCACTCAAACAATACACAAAACACCACTCCAAAAACACACAAGCACCACTCAAACACACAAAAAAAACACTCAAGCAACACACACAAACACCACTCAAACAACACACAAAAGCACCACTCCAAAAACAGACAAGCACAACTCAAACAACACAAAAAAGCACCACTCAAACAACACACACAAGCACCACTCAAACAACACACACAAACACCACTCAAACAACACACAAAAGCACCACTCGAACAACACACATAAGCACCACTCAAACAACACACAAAAGCACCACTCAAACAACACACAAGAGCACAACTCCAAAAACACACAAAAGCACAACTCCAAAAACACACAAGCACCACTCAAACAACACACAAAAGCTCCACTCAAACAACACACACAAACACCACTCAAACAACACACAAAAGCACCACTCAAACAACACACAAAAGCACAACTCCAAAAGCACACAAGCACCACTCAAACAACACACAAATGCACCACTCAAACAACACACATAAGCACCATTCCAAAAACACACAAGCAACACTCAAACAACACACAAAAGCACCACTCAAACAACACACACAAACACCACTCAAACAACACACAAAAGCACCACTCAAACAACACACAAAAGCACCATTCCAAAAACACACAAGCACCACTCAAACAACACACAAAAGCTACACTCAAACAATACACACAAACACCACTCAAACAACACACAAAAGCACCACTCAAACAACACACAAAAGCACCACTCCAAAAACACACAAGAACCACTCAAACAACACACACAAACACCTCTGAAACAACACACAAAAGCACCACTCCAAAAACACACAAGCACCACTCAAACAACACACAAAAGCACCACTCAAACAACACACACAAACACCACTTAAACAACACACAAAAGCACCACTCAAACAACACACAAAGGCAACACTCCAAAAACACACAAGCAGCACTCAGAAAACACACAAAAGCACCACTCAAACAACACACAAAAGTACCATTCCAAAAACACACAAGCACCACTCAGAGAACACACAAAAGCACCACTCAAACAACATACAAAAGTACCATTCCAAAAACACACAAGCACCACTCAAACAACACACAAAAGCACCACTAAAGCAACACACACAAGCACCACACAAACAACACACACAAACACCACTCAAAAAACACACAAAAGCACCACTCAAACAACACTCACAAACACCACTCAAACAACACACAAAACCACCACTCAAACAGCACACAAAAGCACCACTCAAACAACACTCAAAAGTACCACTCCAAAAACAGACAAGCTCCACTCATACAACACACAAAAGCACCACTCAGACAACACACACAAGCACCACTCAAACAACACACACAAACACCACTCAAACAACACACAAAAGCACCACTCAAACAATACACAAAACACCACTCCAAAAACACACAAGCACCACTCAAACACACAAAAAAAACACTCAAGCAACACACACAAACACCACTCAAACAACACACAAAAGCACCACTCCAAAAACAGACAATCACAACTCAAACAACACAAAAAAGCACCACTCAAACAACACACACAAGCACCACTCAAACAACACACACAAACACCACTCAAACAACACACAAAAGCACCACTCGAACAACAAACATAAGCACCACTCAAACAACACACAAAAGCACCACTCAAACAACACACAAGAGCACAACTCCAAAAACACACAAAAGCACAACTCCAAAAACACACAAGCACCACTCAAACAACACACAAAAGCTCCACTCAAACAACACACACAAACACCACTCAAACAACACACAAAAGCACCACTCAAACAACACACAAAAGCACAACTCCAAAAGCACACAAGCACCACTCAAACAACACACAAATGCACCACTCAAACAACACACAAAAGCACCATTCCAAAAACACACAAGCAACACTCAAACAACACACAAAAGCACCACTCAAACAACACACAAAAGCACCATTCCAAAAACACACAAGCAACACTCAAACAACACACACAAACACCACTCAAACAACACACAAAAGCACCACTCAAACAACACACAAAAGCACCATTCCAAAAACACACAAGCACCACTCAAACAACACACAAAAGCTACACTCAAACAATACACACAAACACCACTCAAACAACACACAAAAGCACCACTCAAACAACACACAAAAGCACCACTCCAAAAACACACAAGAACCACTCAAACAACACACACAAACACCTCTGAAACAACACACAAAAGCACCACTCCAAAAACACACAAGCACCACTCAAACAACACACAAAAGCACCACTCAAACAACACACACAAACACCACTTAAACAACACACAAAAGCACCACTCAAACAACACTCAAAGGCACCACTCCAAAAACACACAAGCAGCACTCAGAGAACACACAAAAGCACCACTCAAACAACACACAAAAGTACCATTCCAAAAACACACAAGCACCACTCAGAGAACACACAAAAGCACCACTCAAACAACATACAAAAGTACCATTCCAAAAACACACAAGCACCACTCAAACAACACACAAAAGCACCACTCAAACAACACACACAAACACCACTCAAAAGCACCACTCCAAAAACAGACAAGCACCACTCAAACAACACACAAAAGCACCACTAAAGCAACACACACAAGCACCACTCAAACAACACACACAAACACCACTCAAAAAACACACAAAAGCACCACTCAAACAACACTCACAAACACCACTCAAACAACACACAAAACCACCACTCAAACAGCACACAAAAGCACCACTCAAACAACACTCAAAAGTACCACTCCAAAAACAGACAAGCTCCACTCATACAACACACAAAAGCACCACTCAGACAACACACACAAGCACCACTCAAACAAAACACACAAACACCACTCAAACAACACACAAAAGCACCACTCAAACAACACACACAAACGCCACTCCAAAAACACACAAGCACCACTCAAACAACACACAAAACCACCACTCAAACAGCACACAAAAGCACCACTCAAACAACACTCAAAAGTACCACTCCAAAAACAGACAAGCTCCACTCATACAACACACAAAAGCACCACTCAGACAACACACACAAGCACCACTCAAACAACACACACAAACACCACTCAAACAACACAAAAAAGCACCACTCAAACAACACACACAAACGCCACTCCAAAAACACACAAACACCACTCAAACAACACACAAAAGCACCACTCAAACAACACACACAAACACCACTTAAACAACACACAAAAGCACCACTCAAACAATACACAAAAGCACCACTCAAAAAACACACAAGCACCAGTCACAGATCACACAAAAGCACCACTCAAACAACACACAAAAGTACCATTCCAAAAACACACAAGCACCACTCAAACACACAAAAGCACCACTCAAACAGCACACACAAACACCACTCAAACAACACACAAAAGCACCACTCCAAAAACAGACAAGCATGACTCAAACAACACACAAAAGCACCACTCAAACAACACACACAAGCACCACTCAAACAACACACACACAAACACCACTCAAACAACACACAAAAGCACCACTCAAACAACACACAAAAGCACCACTCCAAAAACACACAAAAGCACCACTCCAAAAACACACAAACACCACTCAAACAACACACAAAAGCACCACTCAAACAACACACAAAAGCACAACTCCAAAAGCACACAAGCACCACTCAAACAACACACAAATGCACCACTCAAACAACACACAAAAGCACCATTCCAAAAACACACAAGCAACACTCAAACAACACACAAAAGCTACACTCAAACAATACACACAAACACCACTCAAACAACACACAAAAGCACCACTCAAACAACACACAAAAGCACCACTCCAAAAACACACAAGAACCACTCAAACAACACACACAAACACCTCTGAAACAACACACAAAAGCACCACTCCAAAAACACACAAGCACCACTCAAACAACACACAAAAGCACCACTCAAACAACACACACAAACACCACTTAAACAACACACAAAAGCACCACTCAAACAACACTCAAAGGCACCACTCCAAAAACACACAAGCAGCACTCAGAGAACACACAAAAGCACCACTCAAACAACACACAAAAGTACCATTCCAAAAACACACAAGCACCACTCAGAGAACATACAAAAGCACCACTCAAACAACATACAAAAGTACCATTCCAAAAACACACAAGCACCACTCAAACAACACACAAAAGCACCACTCAAACAACACACACAAACACCACTCAAAAGCACCACTCCAAAAACAGACAAGCACCACTCAAACAACACACAAAAGCACCACTAAAGCAACACACACAAGCACCACTCAAACAACACATACAAACACCACTCAAAAAACACACAAAAGCACCACTCAAACAACACTCACAAACACCACTCAAACAACACACAAAACCACCACTCAAACAGCACACAAAAGCACCACTCAAACAACACTCAAAAGTACCACTCCAAAAACAGACAAGCTCCACTCATACAACACACAAAAGCACCACTCAGACAACACACACAAGCACCACTCAAACAAAACACACAAACACCACTCAAACAACACACAAAAGCACCACTCAAACAACACACACAAACGCCACTCCAAAAACACACAAGCACCACTCAAACAACACACAAAACCACCACTCAAACAGCACACAAAAGCACCACTCAAACAACACTCAAAAGTACCACTCCAAAAACAGACAAGCTCCACTCATACAACACACAAAAGCACCACTCAGACAACACACACAAGCACCACTCAAACAACACACACAAACACCACTCAAACAACACAAAAAAGCACCACTCAAACAACACACACAAACGCCACTCCAAAAACACACAAACACCACTCAAACAACACACAAAAGCACCACTCAAACAACACACACAAACACCACTTAAACAACACACAAAAGCACCACTCAAACAATACACAAAAGCACCACTCAAAAAACACACAAGCACCAGTCACAGATCACACAAAAGCACCACTCAAACAACACACAAAAGTACCATTCCAAAAACACACAAGCACCACTCAAACACACAAAAGCACCACTCAAACAGCACACACAAACACCACTCAAACAACACACAAAAGCACCACTCCAAAAACAGACAAGCATGACTCAAACAACACACAAAAGCACCACTCAAACAA
This sequence comes from Taudactylus pleione, assembly GCA_031769625.1. Lineage (NCBI taxonomy): Eukaryota > Metazoa > Chordata > Amphibia > Anura > Myobatrachidae > Taudactylus > Taudactylus pleione. Next base: position 149,569 of record JAUIMM010000182.1, read on the forward strand.
CACACACAAGCACCACTCAAACAACACACACAAACACCACTCAAACAACACACAAAAGCACCACTCAAACAACACACAAAAGCACCACTCCAAAAACACACAAAAGCACCACTCCAAAAACACACAAACACCACTCAAACAACACACAAAAGCACCACTCAAACAACACACAAAAGCACAACTCCAAAAGCACACAAGCACCACTCAAACAACACACAAATGCACCACTCAAACAACACACAAAAGCACCATTCCAAAAACACACAAGCAACACTCAAACAACACACAAAAGCTACACTCAAACAATACACACAAACACCACTCAAACAACACACAAAAGCACCACTCAAACAACACACAAAAGCACCACTCCAAAAACACACAAGAACCACTCAAACAACACACACAAACACCTCTGAAACAACACACAAAAGCACCACTCCAAAAACACACAAGCACCACTCAAACAACACACAAAAGCACCACTCAAACAACACACACAAACACCACTTAAACAACACACAAAAGCACCACTCAAACAACACTCAAAGGCACCACTCCAAAAACACACAAGCAGCACTCAGAGAACACACAAAAGCACCACTCAAACAACACACAAAAGTACCATTCCAAAAACACACAAGCACCACTCAGAGAACATACAAAAGCACCACTCAAACAACATACAAAAGTACCATTCCAAAAACACACAAGCACCACTCAAACAACACACAAAAGCACCACTCAAACAACACACACAAACACCACTCAAAAGCACCACTCCAAAAACAGACAAGCACCACTCAAACAACACACAAAAGCACCACTAAAGCAACACACACAAGCACCACTCAAACAACACATACAAACACCACTCAAAAAACACACAAAAGCACCACTCAAACAACACTCACAAACACCACTCAAACAACACACAAAACCACCACTCAAACAGCACACAAAAGCACCACTCAAACAACACTCAAAAGTACCACTCCAAAAACAGACAAGCTCCACTCATACAACACACAAAAGCACCACTCAGACAACACACACAAGCACCACTCAAACAACACACACAAACACCACTCAAACAACACACAAAAGCACCACTCAAACAACACACACAAACGCCACTCCAAAAACACACAAGCACCACTCAAACAACACACAAAAGCACCACTCAAACAACACACACAAACACCACTTAAACAACACACAAAAGCACCACTCAAACAACACACAAAAGCACCACTCAAAAAACACACAAGCACCAGTCACAGATCACACAAAAGCACCACTCAAACAACACACAAAAGTACCATTCCAAAAACACACAAGCACCACTCAAACACACAAAAGCACCACTCAAACAGCACACACAAACACCACTCAAACAACACACAAAAGCACCACTCCAAAAACAGACAAGCATGACTCAAACAACACACAAAAGCACCACTCAAACAACACACACAAGCACCACTCAAACAACACACACAAACACCACTCAAACAACACACAAAAGCACCACTCAAACAACACACAAAAGCACCACTCCAAAAACACACAAAAGCACCACTCCAAAAACACACAAGCACCACTCAAACAACACACAAAAGCACCACTCAAACAACACACAAAAGCACCACTCCAAAAACAAACAAGCACCACTCAAACAACACACAAAAGCACCACTCAAACAACACACAAAAGCACCATTCCAAAAACACGCAAGCACCACTCAAACAACACACAAAAGCACCACTCAAACAACACACACAAACACCACTCAAACAACACACACAAACACTACTCAAACAACACACAAAAGCACCACTCCAAAAACAGAAAAGCACCACTCAAACAACACACAAAAGCACCACTCAAACAGCACGCAAAAGAACCACTCCAAAAACACACAAGCACCACTCAAACACACAAAAGCACAACTCAAACAATACATGCAAACACCACTTAAACAACACACAAAAGCACAACTCAAACAACACACAAAAGCAGCACTCCAAAAACACACAAGCACCACTCAGAGATCACACAAAAGCACCACTCAAACAACACACAAAAGTACCATTCCAAAAACACACAAGCACCACTCAAACACACAAAAGCACCACTCAAACAGCACACACAAACACCACTCAAACAACACACAAAAGCACCACTCCAAAAACAGACAAGCACCACTCAAACAACACACAAAAGCACCACTTAAACAACACACACAAGCACCACTCAAACAACACACACAAACACCACTCAAACAACACACAAAAGCACCACTCCAAAAACACACAAAAGCACCACTCCAAAAACACACAAAAGCACCACTACAAAAACATACAAGCACCACTCAAACAACACACAAAAGCACCACTAAAACAACTCACACAAACACAACTCAAACAACACACAAAAGCACCACTCCAAAAATACACAAAAGCACCACTCCAAAAACACACAAGCACCACTCAAACAACATACAAAAGCACCACTCAAACAACACACACAAACACCACTCAAACAACGCACAAAAGCACCACTCAAACAACACACAAATGCACCACTCCAAAAACACACAAGCACCACTCAAACAACACACAAAAGCACCACTCAAACAACAGATAAAAGCACCATTCCAAAAACACAAAAGCACCAGTCAAACAACACACAAAAGCACCACTCAAACAATACACAAAACACCACTCCAAAAACACACAAGCACCACTCAAACACACAAAAGCACCACTCAAGCAACACACACAAACACCACTCAAACAACACACAAAAGCACCACTCCAAAAACAGACAAGCACCACTCAAACAACACAAAAAAGCACCACTCAAACAACACACACAAGCACCACTCAAACAACACACACAAACACCACTCAAACAACACACAAAAGCACCACTCGAACAACACACATAAGCACCACTCAAACAACACACAAAAGCACCACTCAAACAACACACAAGAGCACCACTCCAAAAACACACAAAAGCACAACTCCAAAAACACACAAGCACCACTCAAACAACACACAAAAGCTCCACTCAAACAACACACACAAACACCACTGAAACAACACACAAAAGCACCACTCAAACAACACACAAAAGCACCACTCCAAAAACACACAAGCACCACTCAAACAACACACAAAAGCACCACTCAAACAACACACAAAAGCACCATTCCAAAAACACACAAGCACCACTCAAACAACACACAAAAGAACCACTCAAACAACACACACAAACACCTCTGAAACAACACACAAAAGCATCACTCCAAAAACACACAAGCAACACTCAAACAACACACAAAAGCACCACTCAAACAACACACACAAACACCACTCAAACAACACACAAAAGCACCACTCAAACAACACACAAAAGCACCATTCCAAAAACACACAAGCACCACTCAAACAACACACAAAAGCTACACTCAAACAACACACACAAACACCACTCAAACAACACACAAAAGCACCACTCAAACAACACACAAAAGCACCACTCCAAAAACACACAAGCACCACTCAAACAACACACAAAAGCACCACTCAAACAACACACAAAAGCACCATTCCAAAAACACACAAGCACCACTCAAACACACAAAAGCACAACTCAAACAATACATGCAAACACCACTTAAACAACACACAAAAGCACAACTCAAACAACACACAAAAGCAGCACTCCAAAAACACACAAGCACCACTCAGAGATCACACAAAAGCACCACTCAAACAACACACAAAAGTACCATTCCAAAAACACACAAGCACCACTCAAACACACAAAAGCACCACTCAAACAGCACACACAAACACCACTCAAACAACACACAAAAGCACCACTCCAAAAACAGACAAGCACCACTCAAACAACACACAAAAGCACCACTTAAACAACACACACAAGCACCACTCAAACAACACACACAAACACCACTCAAACAACACACAAAAGCACCACTCCAAAAACACACAAAAGCACCACTCCAAAAACACACAAAAGCACCACTACAAAAACATACAAGCACCACTCAAACAACACACAAAAGCACCACTAAAACAACTCACACAAACACAACTCAAACAACACACAAAAGCACCACTCCAAAAATACACAAAAGCACCACTCCAAAAACACACAAGCACCACTCAAACAACACACAAAAGCACCACTCAAACAACACACAAAAGAACCACTCAAACAACACACACAAACACCTCTGAAACAACACACAAAAGCATCACTCCAAAAACACACAAGCACCACTCAAACAACACACAAAAGCACCCCTCAAACAACACACACAAACACCACTTAAACAACACTCAAAAGCACCACTCAAACAACACACAAAGGCACCACTCCAAAAACACACAAGCACCACTCAGAGAACACACAAAAGCACCACTCAAACAACACACAAAAGTACCATTCCAAAAACACAAAAGCACCACTCAGAGAACACACAAAAGCACCACTCAAACAACATACAAAAGTACCATTCCAAAAACACAAAAGCACCACTCAAACAATACACAAAACAATACTCCAAAAACACACAAGCACCACTCAAACACACAAAAGCACCACTCAAGCAACACACACAAACACCACTCAAACAACACACAAAAGCACCACTCCAAAAACAGACAAGCACCACTCAAACAACACAAAAAAGCACCACTCAAACAACACACACAAGCACCACTCAAACAACACACACAAACACCACTCAAACAACACACAAAAGCACCACTCGAACAACACACATAAGCACCACTCAAACAACACACAAAAGCACCACTCAAACAACACACAAGAGCACCACTCCAAAAACACACAAAAGCACAACTCCAAAAACACACAAGCACCACTCAAACAACACACAAAAGCTCCACTCAAACAACACACACAAACACCACTCAAACAACACACAAAAGCACCACTCAAACAACACACAAAAGCACAACTCCAAAAGCACACAAGCACCACTCAAACAACACACAAAAGCTCCACTCAAACAACACACACAAACACCACTCAAACAACACACAAAAGCACCACTCAAACAACACACAAGAGCACCACTCCAAAAACACACAAAAGCACAACTCCAAAAACACACAAGCACCACTCAAACAACACACAAAAGCTACACTCAAACAACACACACAAACACCACTCAAACAACACACAAAAGCTACACTCAAACAACACACACAAACACCACTCAAACAACACACAAAAGCACTACTCAAACAACACACAAAAGCACCATTCCAAAAACACACAAGCACCACTCAAACAACACACAAAAGCACCACTCAAACAACACACACAAACACCTCTGAAACAACACACAAAAGCACCACTCCAAAAACACACAAGCACAACTCAAACAACACACAAAAGCACCACTCAAACAACACACACAAACACCACTTAAACAACACACAAAAGCACCACTCAAACAACACACAAAGGCACCACTCCAAAAACACACAAGCACCACTCAGAGAACACACAAAAGCACCACTCAAACAACACACAAAAGTACCATTCCAAAAACACAAAAGCACCACTCAGAGAACACACAAAAGCACCACTCAAACAACATACAAAAGTACCATTCCAAAAACACACAAGCACCACTCAAACAACACACAAAAGCACCACTCAAACAACACACACAAACACCACTCAAAAGCACCACTCCAAAAACAGACAAGCACCACTCAAACAACACACAAAAGCACCACTAAAGCAACACACACAAGCACCACTCAAACAACACACACAAACACCACTCAAACAACACACAAAAGCACCACTCAAACAACACACACAAACACCACTCAAACAACACACAAAACCACCACTCAAACAGCACACAAAAGCACGACTCAAACAACACTCAAAAGTACAACTCCAAAAACAGACAAGCTCCACTCATACAACACACAAAAGCACCACTCAGACAACACACACAAGCACCACTCAAACAACACCCACAAACACCACTCAAACAACACACAAAAGCACCACTCAAACAACACACACAAACGCCACTCAAAAAACACACAAGCACCACTCAAACAACACACAAAAGCACCACTCAAACAACACACACAAACACCACTCAAACAACACACAAAAGCACCACTCAAACAACACACAAAAGCACCACTCCAAAAACACACAAGCACCACTCAAACAACACACAATAGCACCACTTAAACAACACACAAATGCACCATTCCAAAAACACACAAGAACCACTCAAACAACACACAAAAGCTCCACTCAAACAACACACACAAACACCACTCAAACAACACACAAAAGCACCACTCAAACAACACACAAAAGCACCACTCAAACAACACACACAAGCACCACTCAAACAACACACAAAAGCACCACTCAAACAACACACAAAAGCACCTTTCCAAAAAGACACAAGCACCACTCAAACAACACACAAAAGCACCACTCATACAACACACACAAACACCACTCAAACAACACACAAAAACACCACTCCAAAAACACACAAGCACCACTCAAACAACACACAAAAGCACCACTCAAACAACACGCAAAAGCACCACTCCAAAAACACACAAGCACCACTCAAACACACAAAAGCACCACTCAAACAACACACACAAACACCACTTAAACAACACACAGAAGCACCACTCAAACAACACACAAAAGCACCACTCCAAAAACACACAAGCACCACTCAGACAACACACAAAAGCACCACTCAAACAACACACAAAAGTACCATTCCAAAAACACACAAGCATCACTCAAACAACACACAAAAGCACCACTCAAACAACACACAAAAGCACCATTCCAAAAACACACAAGCACCACTCAAACAATACACAAAAGCACCACTCAAACAACGCACACAAACACCACTCAAACAACACACAAAAGCACAACTCCAAAAACACAAAAGCACCACTCAAACAACACACAAAAGCACCACTCAAACAACACACAAAAGGACCACTCCAAAAACACACAAGCACCACTCAAACAACACACAAAAGCACCACTCCTAAAACACACAAGCACCACTCAGAGAACACACAAAAGCACCACTCAAACAACACACAAAAGCACCATTTCAAAAACACACAAGCACCACTCAAACAACACACAAAAGCACCACTCAAAAAACACACACAAATACCACTCAAACAACACACAAAAGCACCACTCAAACAACACACACAAACACCACTCAAACAACACACAAAAGCACCACTCAAACAACACACAAAAGCACCACTCCAAAAACACACAAGCACCACTCAAACAATATACAAAAGCACCACTCAAACAACACGCAAAAGCACCACTCCAAGAACACACAAGCACCACTCAAACACACAAAAGCACCACTCAAACAACACACATAAACACCACTTAAACAACACACAAAATCACCACTCAAACAACACACAAAAGCACCACTACAAAAACACACAAGCACCACTCAGAGATCACACAAAAGCACCACTCAAACAACACACAAAAGTACCATTCCAAAAACACACAAGCACCACTCAAACACACAAAAGCACCACTCAAGCAACACACACAAACACCACTCAAACAACACACAAAAGCACCACTCAAACACACAAAAGCACCACTCAAACAACACACACAAGCACCACTCAAACAACACACACAAACACCACTCAAACAACACACAAAAGCACCACTCAAACAAAAGACATAAGCACCACTCAAACAACACACAAAAGCACCACTCAAACAACACACAAGAGCACCAATCCAAAAACACTCAAAAGCACAACTCCAAATACACACAAGCACCACTCAAACAACGCACAAAATCTCCACTCAAACAACACACAAAATCACCACTCAAACAACACACAAAAGCACCACTACAAAAACACACAAGCACCACTCAGAGATCACACAAAAGCACCACTCAAACAACACACACAAGCACCACTCAAACAACACACACAAACACCACTCAAACAACACACAAAAGCACCACTCAAACAACAGACATAAGCACCACTCAAACAACACACAAAAGCACTACTCAAACAACACACAAGAGCACCACTCCAAAAACACTCAAAAGCACAACTCCAAATACACACAAGCACCACTCAAACAACACACAAAATCTCCACTCAAACAACACACACAAACACCACTCAAACAACACACAAAAGCACCACTCAAACAACACACAAAAGCACCACTCCAAAAACAGACAAGCACCACTCAAACAACACACAAAAGCACCACTCAAACAACACACACAAGCACCACTCAAACAACACACACAAACACCACTCAAACAACACACAAAAGCACCACTCAAACAACAGACATAAGCACCACTCAAACAACACACAAAAGCACCACTCAAACAACACACAAGAGCACCACTCCAAAAACACTCAAAAGCACAACTCCAATTACACACAAGCACCACTCAAACAACACACAAAATCTCCACTCAAACAACACACACAAACACCACTCAAACAACACACAAAAGCACCACTCAAACAACACACAAAAGCACCACTCCAAAAACACACAAGCACCACTCAAACAACACACAAATGCACCACTCAAACAACACACAAAAGCACCATTCCAAAAACACACATGCACCACTCAAACAACACACAAAAGCACCACTCAAACAACACACACAAACACCACTCAAACAACACACAAAAGCACCACTCCAAAAACACACAAGCACCACTCAAACAACACACAAAAGCACCACTCAAACAACACACAAGCACCACTCAAACAACACACAAAAGCACCACTCAAACAACACACACAAACACCACTCAAACAACACACAAAAGCACCACTCAAACAACACACAGAAGAACCACTCCAAAAACACACAAGCACCACTCAAACAACACACAAAAGCACCACTCAAAAAACACACAAAATCACCTCTGAAACAACACACAAAAGCACCACTCCAAAAACACACAAGCACCACTCAAACAACACACAAAAGCACCACTCAAACAACACACACAAACACCACTTAAACAACACACAAAAGCACCACTCAAACAACACACAAAGGCACCACTCCAAAAACACAAAAGCACCACTCAGAGAACACACAAAAGCACCACTCAAACAACACACAAAAGTACCATTCCAAAAACACAAAAGCACCACTCAGAGAACACACAAAAGCACCACTCAAACAACATACAAAAGATCCACTCAAACAACACACAGAAGCACCACTCCAAAAACACACAAGCACCACTCAAACAACACACAAAAGAACCACTCAAACAACACACACAAACACCTCTGAAACAACACACAAAAGCACCACTCCAAAAACACACAAGCACCACTCAAACAACACACAAAAGCACCACTCAAACAACACACACAAACACCACTTAAACAACACACAAAAGCACCACTCAAACAACACACAAAGGCACCACTCCAAAAACACACAAGCACCACTCAGAGAACACACAAAAGCACCACTCAAACAACACACAAAAGAACCATTCCAAAAACACAAAAGCACCACTCAGAGAACACACAAAAGCACCACTCAAACAACATACAAAAGTACCATTCCAAAAACACACAAGCACCACTCAAACAACACACAAAAGCACCACTCAAACAACACACACAAACACCACTCAAAAGCACCACTCCAAAAACAGACAAGCACCACTCAAACAACACACAAAAGCACCACTAAAGCAACACACACAAGCACCACTCAAACAACACACACAAACACCACTCAAACAACACACAAAAGCACCACTCAAACAACACACACAAACACCACTCAAACAACACACAAAACCACCACTCAAACAGCACACAAAAGCACCACTCAATCAACACTCAAAAGTACAACTCCAAAAACAGACAAGCTCCACTCATACAACACACAAAAGCACCACTCAGACAACACACACAAGCACCACTCAAACAACACCCACAAACACCACTCAAACAACACACAAAAGCACCACTCAAACAACACACACAAACGCCACTCCAAAAACACACAAGCACCACTCAAACAACACACAAAAGCACCACTCAAACAACACACACAAACACCACTCAAACAACACACAAAAGCACCACTCAAACAACACACAAAAGCACCACTCCAAAAACACACAAGCACCACTCAAACAACTCACAAAAGCACCACTTAAACAACACACAAAAGCACCATTCCAAAAACACACAAGAACCACTCAAACAACACACAAAAGCTCCACTCAAACAACACACACAAACACCACTCAAACAACACACAAAAGCACCACTCAAACAACACACAAAAGCACCACTCAAACAACACACACAAGCACCACTCAAACAACACACAAAAGCACCACTCAAACAACACACAAAAGCACCTTTCCAAAAACACACAAGCACCACTCAAACAACACACAAAAGCACCATTCATACAACACACACAAACACCACTCAAACAACACACAAAAACACCACTCCAAAAACACACAAGCACCACTCAAACAACACACAAAAGCACCACTCAAACAACACGCAAAAGCACCACTCCAAAAACACACAAGCACCACTCAAACACACAAAAGCACCAGTCAAACAACACACACAAACACCACTTAAACAACACACAAAAGCACCACTCAAACAACACACAAAAGCACCACTCCAAAAACACACAAGCACCACTCAGACAACACACAAAAGCACCACTCAAACAACACACAAAAGTACCATTCCAAAAACACACAAGCACCACTCAAAAAACACACTAAAGCACAACTCAAACAACACACACAAGCACCACTCAAACAACACACACAAACACCACTCAAACAACACACAAAAGCACCACTCAAACAACACTCAAAAGAACCACTCAAACAACACACAAAAGCACCACTCCAAAAACACACAAAAGCACCACTCCAAAAACACACAAGCACAACTCAAACAACACACAAAAGCTCCAGTCAAACAACATACACAAACACCACTCAAACAACACACAATAGCACCACTCAAACAACACACAAAAGCACCACTCCAAAAACACACAAGCACCACTCAAACAACACACAAAAGCACCACTCAAACAACACACAAAAGCACCATTCCAAAAACACACAAGCACCACTCAAACAATACACAAAAGCACCACTCAAACAACGCACACAAACACCACTCAAACAACACACAAAAGCACAACTCCAAAAACACAAAAGCACCACTCAAACAACACACAAAAGCACCACTCAAACAACACACAAAAGCACCACTCCAAAATCACATAAAAGGACCACTCCAAAAACACACAAGCACCACTCAAACAAAACACAAAAGCACCACTCCTAAAACACACAAGCACCACTCAGAGAACACACAAAAGCACCACTCAAACAACACACAAAAGGACCATTTCAAAAACACACAAGCACCACTCAAACAACACACAAAAGCACCACTCAAACAACACACACAAACACCACTCAAACAACACACAAAAGCACCACTCAAACAACACACACAAACACCACTCAAACAACACACAAAAGCACCACTCAAACAACACACAAAAGCACCACTCCAAAAACACACAAGCACCACTCAAACAATATACAAAAGCAGCACTCAAACAACACGCAAAAGCACCACTCCAAAAACACACAAGCACCACTCAAACACACAAAAGCACCACTCAAACAACACACATAAACACCACTTTAACAACACACAAAATCACCACTCAAACAACACACAAAAGCACCACTCAAACAACAGACATAAGCACCACTCAAACAACACACAAAAGCACCACTCAAACAACACACAAGAGCACCACTCCAAAAACACTCAAAAGCACAACTCCAAATACACACAAGCACCACTCAAACAACACACAAAATCTCCACTCAAACAACACACACAAACACCACTCAAACAACACACAAAAGCACCACTCAAACAACACACAAAAGCACCACTCCAAAAACACACAAGCACCACTCAAACAACACACAAATGCACCACTCAAACAACACACAAAAGCACCATTCCAAAAACACACATGCACCACTCAAACAACACACAAAAGCACCACTCAAACAAAACACACAAACACCACTCAAACAACACACAAAAGCACCACTCCAAAAACACACAAGCACCACTCAAACAATATACAAAAGCACCACTCAAACAACACGCAAAAGCACCACTCCAAAAACACACAAGCACCACTCAAACACACAAAAGCACCACTCAAACAACACACATAAACACCACTTTAACAACACACAAACACCACTCAAACAACACACAAAAGCACCACTCAAACAACAGACATAAGCACCACTCAAACAACACACAAAAGCACCACTCAAACAACACACAAGAGCACCACTCCAAAAACACTCAAAAGCACAACTCCAAATACACACAAGCACCACTCAAACAACACACAAAATCTCCACTCAAACAACACACACAAACACCACTCAAACAACACACAAAAGCACCACTCAAACAACACACAAAAGCACCACTCAAACAACACACAAAAGCACCACTCCAAAAACACACAAGCACCACTCAAACAACACACAAATGCACAACTCAAACAACACACAAAAGCACCATTCCAAAAACACACATGCACCACTCAAACAACACACAAAAGCACCACTCAAACAACACACACAAACACCACTCAAACAACACACAAAAGCACCACTCCAAAAACACACAAGCACCACTCAAACAACACACAAAAGCACCACTCAAACAACACACAAGCACCACTCAAACAACACACAAAAGCACCACTCAAACAACACACACAAACACCACTCAAACAACACACAAAAGCACCACTCAAACACCACACAGAAGCACCACTCCAAAAACACACAAGCACCACTCAAACAGCATACAAAAGCACCACTCAAACAACACTCAAAAGTACAACTCCAAAAACAGTCAAGCTCCACTCAGACAACACACAAAAGCACCACTCAGACAACACACACAAGCACCACTCAAACAACACCCACAAACACCTCTCAAACAACACACAAAAGCACCACTCAAACAACACACAAAAGCACCACTCCAAAAACACACAAGCACCACTCAAACAACACACAAATGCACCACTCAAACAACACACAAAAGCACCATTCCAAAAACACACATGCACCACTCAAACAACACACAAAAGCACCACTCAAACAACACACACAAACACCACTCAAACAACACACAAAAGCACCACTCCAAAAACACACAAGCACCACTCAAACAATATACAAAAGCACCACTCAAACAACACGCAAAAGCACCACTCCAAAAACACACAAGCACCACTCAAACACACAAAAGCACCACTCAAACAACACACATAAACACCACTTTAACAACACACAAACACCACTCAAACAACACACAAAAGCACCACTCAAACAACAGACATAAGCACCACTCAAACAACACACAAAAGCACCACTCAAACAACACACAAGAGCACCACTCCAAAAACACTCAAAAGCACAACTCCAAATACACACAAGCACCACTCAAACAACACACAAAATCTCCACTCAAACAACACACACAAACACCACTCAAACAACACACAAAATCACCACTCAAACAACACACAAAATCACCACTCCAAAAACACACAAGCACCACTCAAACAACACACAAATGCACCACTCAAACAACACACAAAAGCACCATTCCAAAAACACACATGCACCACTCAAACAACACACAAAAGCACCACTCAAACAACACACACAAACACCACTCAAACAACACACAAAAGCACCACTCCAAAAACACACAAGCACCACTCAAACAACACACAAAAGCACCACTCAAACAACACACAATCACCACTCAAACAACACACAAAAGCACCACTCAAACAACACACACAAACACCACTCAAACAACACACAAAAGCACCACTCAAACAACACACAGAAGCACCACTCCAAAAACACACAAGCACCACTCAAACAGCACACAAAAGCACCACTCAAACAACACTCAAAAGTACAACTCCAAAAACAGACAAGCTCCACTCATACAACACACAAAAGCACCACTCAGACAACACACACAAGCACCACTCAAACAACACCCACAAACACCACTCAAACAACACACAAAAGCACCACTCAAACAACACACACAAACGCCACTCCAAAAACACACAAGCACCACTCAAACAACACACAAAAGCACCACTCAAACAACACACACAAACACCACTCAAACAACACACAAAAGCACCACTTAAACAACACACAAAAGCACCACTCCAAAAACACACAAGCACCACTCAAACAACACACAAAAGCACCACTTAAACAACACACAAAAGCACCATTCCAAAAACACACAAGAACCACTCAAACAACACACAAAAGCTCCACTCAAACAACACACACAAACACCACTCAAACAACACACAAAAGCACCACTCAAACAACACACAAAAGCACCACTCAAACAACACACACAAGCACCACTCAAACAACACACAAAAGCACCACTCAAACAACACACAAAAGCACCTTTCCAAAAACACACAAGCACCACTCAAACAACACACAAAAGCACCACTCATACAACACACAAAAGCACCACTCAAACAACACACAAAAGCACCACTCCAAAAACACACAAGCACCACTCAAACAACACACAATTGCACCACTCAAACAACACACAAAAGCACCATTCCAAAAACACACATGCACCACTCAAACAACACACAAAAGCACCACTCAAACAACACACACAAACACCACTCAAACAACACACAAAAGCACCACTCCAAAAACACACAAGCACCACTCAAACAACACACAAAAGCACCACTCAAACAACACACAAGCACCACTCAAACAACACACAAAAGCACCACTCAAACAACACACACAAACACCACTCAAACAACACACAAAAGCACCACTCAAACAACACACAGAAGCACCACTCCAAAAACACACAAGCACCACTCAAACAGCACACAAAAGCACCACTCAAACAACACTCAAAAGTACAACTCCAAAAACAGACAAGCTCCACTCATACAACACACAAAAGCACCACTCAGACAACACACACAAGCACCACTCAAACAACACCCACAAACACCACTCAAACAACACACAAAAGCACCACTCAAACAACACACACAAACGCCACTCCAAAAACACAAAAGCACCACTCAAACAACACACAAAAGCACCACTCAAACAACACACACAAACACCACTCAAACAACAAACAAAAGCACCATTTAAACAACACACAAAAGCAACACTCCAAAAACACACAAGCACCACTCAAACAACACACAAAAGCACCACTTAAACAACACACAAAAGCACCATTCCAAAAACACACAAGAACCACTCAAACAACACACAAAAGCTCCACTAAAACAACACACACAAACACCACTCAAACAACACACAAAAGCACCACTCAAACAACACACAAAAGCACCACTCAAACAACACACACAAAAGCACCACTCAAACAACACACAAAAGCACCACTCAAACAACACACAAAAGCACCTTTCCAAAAACACACAAGCACCACTCAAACAACACACAAAAGCACCACTCATACAACACACACAAACACCACTCAAACAACACACAAAAACACCACTCCAAAAACACACAAGTACCACTCAAACAACACACAAAAGCACCACTCAAACAACACGCAAAAGCACCACTCCAAAAACACACAAGCACCACTCAAACACACAAAAGCACCACTCAAACAACACACACAAACACCACTTAAACAACACACAAAAGCACCACTCAAACAACACACAAAAGCACCACTCCAAAAACACACAAGCACCACACAGACAACACACAAAAGCACCACTCAAACAAAACACAAAAAAGTACCATTCCAAAAACACACAAGCACCACTCAAACAACACACTAAAGCACAACTCAAACAACACACACAAGCACCACTCAAACAACACACACAAACACCACTCAAACAACACACAAAAGCACCACTCAAACAACACTCAAAAGAACCACTCAAACAACACACAAAAGCACCACTCCAAAAACACACAAAAGCACCACTCCAAAAACACACAAGCACAACTCAAACAACACACAAAAGCTCCAGTCAAACAACATACACAAACACCACTCAAACAACACACAAAAGCACCACTCAAACAACACACAAAAGCACCACTCCAAAAACACACAAGCACCACTCAAACAACACACAAAAACACCACTCAAACAACACACAAAAGCACCACTCCAAAAACACACAAGCACCACTCAAACAATACACAAAAGCACCACTCAAACAACGCACACAAACACCACTCAAACAACACACAAAAGCACAACTCCAAAAACACAAAAGCACCACTCAAACAACACACAAAAGCACCACTCAAACAACACACAAAAGCACCACTCCAAAAACACACAAAAGGACCACTCCAAAAACACACAAGCACCACTCAAACAACACACAAAAGCACCACTCCTAAAACACACAAGCACCACTCAGAGAACACACAAAAGCACCACTCAAACAACACACAAAAGGACCATTTCAAAAACACACAAGCACCACTCAAACAACACACAAAAGCACCACTCAAACAACACACACAAACACCACTCAAACAACACACAAAAGCACCACTCAAACAACACACACAAACACCACTCAAACAACACACAAAAGCACCACTCCAAAAACACACAAGCACCACTCAAACAATATACAAAAGCACCACTCAAACAACACGCAAAAGCACCACTCCAAAAACACACAAGCACCACTCAAACACACAAAAGCACCACTCAAACAACACACATAAACACCACTTTAACAACACACAAAATCACCACTCAAACAACACACAAAAGCACCACTCAAACAACAGACATAAGCACCACTCAAACAACACACAAAAGCACCACTCAAACAACACACAAGAGCACCACTCCAAAAACACTCAAAAGCACAACTCCAAATACACACAAGCACCACTCAAACAACACACAAAATCTCCACTCAAACAACACACACAAACACCACTCAAACAACACACAAAAGCACCACTCAAACAACACACAAAAGCACCACTCCAAAAACACACAAGCACCACTCAAACAACACACAAATGCACCACTCAAACAACACACAAAAGCACCATTCCAAAAACACACATGCACCACTCAAACAACACACAAAAGCACCACTCAAACAACACACACAAACACCACTCAAACAACACACAAAAGCACCACTCCAAAAACACACAAGCACCACTCAAACAATATACAAAAGCACCACTCAAACAACACGCAAAAGCACCACTCCAAAAACACACAAGCACCACTCAAACACACAAAAGCACCACTCAAACAACACACAAAAGCACCACTCAAACAACAGACATAAGCACCACTCAAACAACACACAAAAGCACCACTCAAACAACACACAAGAGCACCACTCCAAAAACACTCAAAAGCACAACTCCAAATACACACAAGCACCACTCAAACAACACACAAAAGCACCACTCAAACAACACACAAAAGCACCACTCCAAAAACACACAAGCACCACTCAAACAACACACAAATGCACCACTAAAACAACACACAAAAGCACCATTCCAAAAACACACATGCACCACTCAAACAACACACAAAAGCAACACTCAAACAACACACACAAACACCACTCAAACAACACACAAAAGCACCACTCCAAAAACACACAAGCACCACTCAAACAACACACAAAAGCACCACTCAAACAACACACAAGCACCACTCAAACAACACACAAAAGCACCACTCAAACAATATACACAAACACCACTCAAACAACACACAAAAGCACCACTCAAACAACACACAGAAGCACCACTCCAAAAACACACAAGCACCACTCAAACAACACACAAAAGCACCACTCAAAAAACACACAAAATCACAATTCCAAAAACACACAAGCACCACTCAAAAAACACACAAAAGCTCCACTCAAACAACACACACAAACACCACTCAAACAACACACAAAAGCACCACTCCAAAAACACACAAGCACCACTCAGAAAACACACAAAAGCACCACTCAAACAACACACAAAAGTACCATTCCAAAAACACACAAGCACGACTCAAACAACACACAAAAGCACCACTCAAACAACACACACAAACACCACTCAAACAACACACAAAAGCACCACTCCAAAAACAGACAAGCACCACTCAAACAACACACAAAAGCACCACTCAAACAACACGCAAAAGCACCACTCCAAAAACACTCAAAAGCACAACTCCAAATACACACAAGCACCACTCAAACAACACACAAAATCTCCACTCAAACAACACACACAAACACCACTCAAACAACACACAAAAGCACCACTCAAACAACACACAAAAGCACCACTCCAAAAACACACAAGCACCACTCAAACAACACACAAATGCACCACTCAAACAACACACAAAAGCACCATTCCAAAAACACACATGCACCACTCAAACAACACACAAAAGCACCACTCAAACAACACACACAAACACCACTCAAACAACACACAAAAGCACCACTCCAAAAACACACAAGCACCACTCAAACAATATACAAAAGCACCACTCAAACAACACGCAAAAGCACCACTCCAAAAACACACAAGCACCACTCAAACACACAAAAGCACCACTCAAACAACACACATAAACACCACTTTAACAACACACAAACACCACTCAAACAACACACAAAAGCACCACTCAAACAACAGACATAAGCACCACTCAAACAACACACAAAAGCACCACTCAAACAACACACAAGAGCACCACTCCAAAAACACTCAAAAGCACAACTCCAAATACACACAAGCACCACTCAAACAACACACAAAAGCACCACTCAAACAACACACAAAAGCACCACTCCAAAAACACACAAGCACCACTCAAACAACACACAAATGCACCACTAAAACAACACACAAAAGCACCATTCCAAAAACACACATGCACCACTCAAACAACACACAAAAGCAACACTCAAACAACACACACAAACACCACTCAAACAACACACAAAAGCACCACTCCAAAAACACACAAGCACCACTCAAACAACACACAAAAGCACCACTCAAACAACACACAAGCACCACTCAAACAACACACAAAAGCACCACTCAAACAACACACACAAACACCACTCAAACAACACACAAAAGCACCACTCAAACAACACACAGAAGCACCACTCCAAAAACACACAAGCACCACTCAAACAACACACAAAAGCACCACTCAAAAAACACACAAAATCACAATTCCAAAAACACACAAGCACCACTCAAACAACACACAAAAGCTCCACTCAAACAACACACACAAACACCACTCAAACAACACACAAAAGCACCACTCCAAAAACACACAAGCACCACTCAGAAAACACACAAAAGCACCACTCAAACAACACACAAAAGTACCATTCCAAAAACACACAAGCACGACTCAAACAACACACAAAAGCACCACTCAAACAACACACACAAACACCACTCAAACAACACACAAAAGCACCACTCCAAAAACAGACAAGCACCACTCAAACAACACACAAAAGCACCACTCAAACAACACGCAAAAGCACCACTCCAAAAACACACAAGCACCACTCAAACACACAAAAGCACCACTCAAACAATACACACAAACACCACTCAAACAACACACAAAAGCACCACTCCAAAAACACACAAAAGCACAATTCCAAAAACACACAAGCACCACTCAAACAACACACAAAAGCTACACTCAAACAACACACACAAACACCACTCAAACAACACACAAAAGCACCACTCAAATAACACACAAAAGCACCACTCCAAAAACACACAAGCACCACTCAAACAACACACAAAAGCACCACTCAAACAACACACAAAAGCACCATTCCAAAAACACACAAGCACCACTCAAACAACACACAAAAGAACCACTCAAACAACACACACAAAAGCACCACTCAAACAACATACAAAAGCACCACTCAAACAACACACAGAAGCACTCCAAAAACACACAAGCACCACTCAAACAACATACAAAAGAACCACTCAAACAACACACACAAACACCTCTGAAACAACACACAAAAGCACCACTCCAAAAACACACAAGCACCACTCAAACAACACACAAAAGCACCACTCAAACAACACACACAAACACCACTTAAACAACACACAAAAGCACCACTCAAACAACACACAAAGGCACCACTCCAAAAACACACAAGCACCACTCAGAGAACACACAAAAGCACCACTCAAACAACACACAAAAGTACCATTCCAAAAACACAAAAGCACCACTCAGAGAACACACAAAAGCACCACTCAAACAACATACAAAAGTACCATTCCAAAAACACACAAGCACCACTCAAACAACACACAAAAGCACCACTCAAACAACACACACAAACACCACACAAAAGCACCACTCCAAAAACAGACAAGCACCACTCAAACAACACACAAAAGCACCACTAAAGCAACACACACAAGCACCACTCAAACAACACACACAAACACCACTCAAACAACACACAAAAGCACCACTCAAACAACACACACAAACACCACTCAAACAACACACAAAACCACCACTCAAACAGCACACAAAAGCACCACTCAAACAACACTCAAAAGTACAACTCCAAAAACAGACAAGCTCCACTCATACAACACACAAAAGCACCACTCAGACAACACACACAAGCACCACTCAAACAACACCCACAAACACCACTCAAACAACACGCAAAAGCACCACTCAAACAACACACAAAAGCACCACTCAGACAACACACACAAGCACCACTCAAACAACACACAAAAGCACCACTCAAACAACACACAAAAGCACCACTCAGACAACACACACAAGCACCACTCAAACAGCACCCACAAACACCACTCAAACAACACACAAAAGCACCACTCAAACAACACACACAAATGCCACTCCAAAAACACACAAGCACCACTCAAACAACACACAAAAGCACCACTTAAACAACACACAAAAGCACCATTCCAAAAACACATAAGAACCACTCAAACAACACACAAAAGCTCCACTCAAACAACACACACAAACACCACTCAAACAACACACAAAAGCCCCACTCAAACAACACACAAAAGCACCTTTCCAAAAACACACAAGCACCACTCAAACAACAAACAAAAGCACCACTCATACAACACACACAAACACCACTCAAACAACACACAAAAACACCACTCCAAAAACACACAAAAGCACCACTCAAACAACACACAAAAGTACCATTCCAAAAACACACAAGCACGACTCAAACAACACACAAAAGCACCACTCAAACAACACACACAAACACCACTCAAACAACACACAAAAGCACCACTCCAAAAACAGACAAGCACCACTCAAACAACACACAAAAGCACCACTCAAACAACACGCAAAAGCACCACTCCAAAAACACACAAGCACCACTCAAACACACAAAAGCACCACTCAAACAATACACACAAACACCACTCAAACAACACACAAAAGCACCACTCCAAAAACACACAAAAGCACAATTCCAAAAACACACAAGCACCACTCAAACAACACACAAAAGCTACACTCAAACAACACACACAAACACCACACAAACAACACACAAAAGCACCACTCAAATAACACACAAAAGCACCACTCCAAAAACACACAAGCACCACTCAAACAACACACAAAAGCACCACTCAAACAACACACAAAAGCACCATTCCAAAAACACACAAGCACCACTCAAACAACACACAAAAGAACCACTCAAACAACACACACAAAAGCACCACTCAAACAACATACAAAAGCACCACTCAAACAACACACAGAAGCACTCCAAAAACACACAAGCACCACTCAAACAACATACAAAAGAACCACTCAAACAACACACACAAACACCTCTGAAACAACACACAAAAGCACCACTCCAAAAACACACAAGCACCACTCAAACAACACACAAAAGCACCACTCAAACAACACACACAAACACCACTTAAACAACACACAAAAGCACCACTCAAACAACACACAAAGGCACCACTCCAAAAACACACAAGCACCACTCAGAGAACACACAAAAGCACCACTCAAACAACACACAAAAGTACCATTCCAAAAACACAAAAGCACCACTCAGAGAACACACAAAAGCACCACTCAAACAACATACAAAAGTACCATTCCAAAAACACACAAGCACCACTCAAACAACACACAAAAGCACCACTCAAACAACACACACAAACACCACACAAAAGCACCACTCCAAAAACAGACAAGCACCACTCAAACAACACACAAAAGCACCACTAAAGCAACACACACAAGCACCACTCAAACAACACACACAAACACCTCTCAAACAACACACAAAAGCACCACTCAAACAACACACACAAACACCACTCAAACAACACACAAAACCACCACTCAAACAGCACACAAAAGCACCACTCAAACAACACTCAAAAGTACAACTCCAAAAACAGACAAGCTCCACTCATACAACACACAAAAGCACCACTCAGACAACACACACAAGCACCACTCAAACAACACCCACAAACACCACTCAAACAACACGCAAAAGCACCACTCAAACAACACACAAAAGCACCACTCAGACAACACACACAAGCACCACTCAAACAACACACAAAAGCACCACTCAAACAACACACAAAAGCACCACTCAGACAACACACACAAGCACCACTCAAACAGCACCCACAAACACCACTCAAACAACACACAAAAGCACCACTCAAACAACACACACAAACGCCACTCCAAAAACACACAAGCACCACTCAAACAACACACAAAAGCACCACTTAAACAACACACAAAAGCACCATTCCAAAAACACACAAGAACCACTCAAACAACACACAAAAGCTCCACTCAAACAACACACACAAACACCACTAAAACAACACACAAAAACACCACTCCAAAAACACACAAAAGCACCACTCAAACAACACACACAAGCACCACTCAAACAACACACAAAAGCCCCACTCAAACAACACACAAAAGCACCTTTCCAAAAACACACAAACACCACTCAAACAACACACAAAACCACCACTCAAACAGCACACAAAAGCACCACTCAAACAACACTCAAAAGTACAACTCCAATAACAGACAAGCTCCACTCATACAACACACAAAAGCACCACTCAGACAACACACACAAGCACCACTCAAACAACACCCACAAACACCACTCAAACAACACACAAAAGCACCACTCAAACAACACACACAAACGCCACTCCAAAAACACACAAGCACCACTCAAACAACACACAAAAGCACCACTCAAACAACACACACAAACACCACTCAAACAACACACAAAAGCACCACTCAAACAACACACAAAAGCACCACTCCAAAAACACACAAGCACCACTCAAACAACAAACAAAAGCACCACTTAAACAACACACAAAAGCACCACTCCAAAAACACACAAGCACCACTCAAACAATATACAAAAGCACCACTCAAACAACACGCAAAAGCACCACTCCAAAAACACACAAGCACCACTCAAACACACAAAAGCACCACTCAAACAACACACATAAACACCACTTTAACAACACACAAACACCACTCAAACAACACACAAAAGCACCACTCAAACAACAGATATAAACACCACTCAAACAACACACAAAAGCACCACTCAAACAACACACAAGAGCACCACTCCAAAAACACTCAAAAGCACAACTCCAAATACACACAAGCACCACTCAAACAACACACAAAATCTCCACTCAAACAACACACACAAACACCACTCAAACAACACACAAAAGCACCACTCAAACAACACACAAAAGCACCACTCCAAAAACAGACAAGCACCACTCAAACAACACACAAATGCACCACTCAAACAACACACAAAAGCACCATTCCAAAAACACACATGCACCACTCAAACAACACACAAAAGCAACACTCAAACAACACACACAAACACCACTCAAACAACACACAAAAGCACCACTCCAAAAACACACAAGCACCACTCAAACAACACACAAAAGCACCACTCAAACAACACACAAGCACCACTCAAACAACACACAAAAGCACCACTCAAACAACACACACAAACACCACTCAAACAACACACAAAAGCACCACTCAAACAACACACAGAAGCACCACTCCAAAAACACACAAGCACCACTCAAACAACACACAAAAGCACCACTCAAAAAACACACAAAATCACAATTCCAAAAACACACAAGCACCACTCAAACAACACACAAAAGATCCACTCAAACAACACACACAAACACCACTCAAACAACACACAAAAGCACCACTCCAAAAACACACAAGCACCACTCAGAAAACACACAAAAGCACCACTCAAACAACACACAAAAGTACCATTCCAAAAACACACAAGCACGACTCAAACAACACACAAAAGCACCACTCAAACAACACACACAAACACCACTCAAACAACACACAAAAGCACCACTCCAAAAACAGACAAGCACCACTCAAACAATACACAAAAGCACCACTCAAACAACACGCAAAAGCACCACTCCAAAAACACACAAGCACCACTCAAACACACAAAAGCACCACTCAAACAATACACACAAACACCACTCAAACAACACACAAAAGCACCACTCCAAATACACACAAAAGCACAATTCCAAAAACACACAAGCACCACTCAAACAACACACAAAAGCTACACTCAAACAACACACACAAACACCACTCAAACAACACACAAAAGCACCACTCAAACAACACACAAAAGCACCACTCCAAAAACACACAAGCACCACTCAAACAACACACAAAAGCACCACTCAAACAACACACAAAAGCACCATTCCAAAAACACACAAGCACCACTCAAACAACACACAAAAGAACCACTCAAACAACACACACAAAAGCACCACTCAAACAACATACAAAAGCACCACTCAAACAACACACAGAAGCACTCCAAAAACACACAAGCACCACTCAAACAACATACAAAAGAACCACTCAAACAACACACACAAACACCTCTGAAACAACACACAAAAGCACCACTCCAAAAACACACAAGCACCACTCAAACAACACACAAAAGCACCACTCAAACAACACACACAAACACCACTTAAACAACACACAAAAGCACCACTCAAACAACACACAAAGGCACCACTCCAAAAACACACAAGCACCACTCAGAGAACACACAAAAGCACCACTCAAACAACACACAAAAGTACCATTCCAAAAACACAAAAGCACCACTCAGAGAACACACAAAAGCACCACTCAAACAACATACAAAAGTACCATTCCAAAAACACACAAGCACCACTCAAACAACACACAAAAGCACCACTCAAACAACACACACAAACACCACACAAAAGCACCACTCCAAAAACAGACAAGCACCACTCAAACAACACACAAAAGCACCACTAAAGCAACACACACAAGCACCACTCAAACAACACACACAAACACCACTCAAACAACAAACAAAAGCACCACTCAAACAACACACACAAACACCACTCAAACAACACACAAAACCACCACTCAAACAGCACACAAAAGCACCACTCAAACAACACTCAAAAGTACAACTCCAAAAACAGACAAGCTCCACTCATACAACACACAAAAGCACCACTCAGACAACACACACAAGCACCACTCAAACAACACCCACAAACACCACTCAAACAACACACAAAAGCACCACTCAAACAACACACACAAACGCCACTCCAAAAACACACAAGCACCACTCAAACAACACACAAAAGCACCACTTAAACAACACACAAAAGCACCATTCCAAAAACACACAAGAACCACTCAAACAACACACAAAAGCTCCACTCAAACAACACACACAAACACCACTCAAACAACACACAAAAGCACCACTCAAACAACACACAAAAGCACCACTCAGACAACACACACAAGCACCACTCAAACAACACCCACAAACACCACTCAAACAACACACAAAAGCACCACTCAAACAACACACACAAACGCCACTCCAAAAACACACAAGCACCACTCAAACAACACACAAAAGCACCACTTAAACAACACACAAAAGCACCATTCCAAAAACACACAAGAACCACTCAAACAACACACAAAAGCTCCACTCAAACAACACACACAAACACCACTCAAACAACACACAAAAGCCCCACTCAAACAACACACAAAAGCACCTTTCCAAAAACACACAAGCACCACTCAAACAACAAACAAAAGCACCACTCATACAACACACACAAACACCACTCAAACAACACACAAAAACACCACTCCAAAAACACACAAAAGCACCACTCAAACAACACACACAAGCACCACTCAAACAACACACAAAAGCCCCACTCAAACAACACACAAAAGCACCTTTCCAAAAACACACAAACACCACTCAAACAACACACAAAACCACCACTCAAACAGCACACAAAAGCACCACTCAAACAACACTCAAAAGTACAACTCCAAAAACAGACAAGCTCCACTCATACAACACACAAAAGCACCACTCAGACAACACACACAAGCACCACTCAAACAACACCCACAAACACCACTCAAACAACACACAAAAGCACCACTCAAACAACACACACAAACGCCACTCCAAAAACACACAAGCACCACTCAAACAACACACAAAAGCACCACTCAAACAACACACACAAACACCACTCAAACAACACACAAAAGCACCACTCAAACAACACACAAAAGCACCACTCCAAAAACACACAAGCACCACTCAAACAACAAACAAAAGCACCACTTAAACAACACACAAAAGCACCATTCCAAAAACACACAAGAACCACTCAAACAACACACAAAAGCTCCACTCAAACAACACACACAAACACCACTCAAACAACACACAAAAGCACCACTCAAACAATACACAAAAGCACCACTCAAACAACACACACAAGCACCACTCAAACAACACACAAAAGCCCTACTCAAACAACACACAAAAGCACCTTTCCAAAAACACACAAGCACCACTCAAACAACAAACAAAAGCACCACTCATACAACACACACAAACACCACTCAAACAACACACAAAAACACCACTCCAAAAACACACAAGCACCACTCAAACAACACACAAAAGCACCACTCAAACAACACACAAAAGCACCACTCCAAAAACACACAAGCACCACTCAAACACACAAAAGCACCACTCAAACAACACACACAAACACCACTTAAACAACACACAAAAGCACCACTCAAACAACACACAAAAGCACCACTCCAAAAACACACAAGCACCACTCAGACAACACACAAAAGCACCACTCAAACAACACACAAAAGTACCATTCCAAAAACACACAAGCACCACTCAAACAACACACTAAAGCACAACTCAAACAACACACACAAGCACCACTCAAACAACACACACAAACACCACTCAAACAACACACAAAAGCACCACTCAAACAACACTCAAAAGAACCACTCAAACAACACACAAAAACACCACTCCAAAAACACACAAAAGCACCA
The DNA here is from genome assembly GCA_031769625.1 of Taudactylus pleione. NCBI lineage: Eukaryota > Metazoa > Chordata > Amphibia > Anura > Myobatrachidae > Taudactylus > Taudactylus pleione. The sequence goes on from JAUIMM010000182.1 coordinate 177,547, forward strand.
CTCCAAAAACACACAAGCACAACTCAAACAACACACAAAAGCTCCAGTCAAACAACATACACAAACACCACTCAAACAACACACAAAAGCACCACTCCAAAGACACACAAGCACCTCTCAAGCAACACACAAAAGCACCACTCAAACAACACACAAAAGCACCATTCCAAAAACACACAAGCACCACTCAAACAATACACAAAAGCACCACTCAAACAACGCACACAAACACCACTCAAACAACACACAAAAGCACAACTCCAAAAACACAAAAGCACCACTCAAACAACACACAAAATCACCACTCAAACAACACACAAAAGCACCACTCCAAAAACACACAAAAGGACCACTCCAAAAACACACAAGCACCACTCAAACAACACACAAAAGCACCACTCCTAAAACACACAAGCACCACTCAGAGAACAAACAAAAGCACCACTCAAACAACACACAAAAGCACCATTTCAAAAACACAAAAGCACCACTCAAACAACACACAGAAACACCACTCAAACAACACACAAAAGCACCACTCAAACAACACACACAAACACCACTCAAACAACACACAAAAGCACCACTCAAACAACACACAAAAGTACCATTCCAAAAACACACAAGCACGACTCAAACAACACACAAAAGCACCACTCAAACAACACACACAAACACCACTCAAACAACACACAAAAGCACCACTCCAAAAACAGACAAGCACCACTCAAACAATACACAAAAGCACCACTCAAACAACACGCAAAAGCACCACTCCAAAAACACACAAGCACCACTCAAACACACAAAAGCACCACTCAAACAATACACACAAACACCACTCAAACAACACACAAAAGCACCACTCCAAATACACACAAAAGCACAATTCCAAAAACACACAAGCACCACTCAAACAACACACAAAAGCTACACTCAAACAACACACACAAACACCACTCAAACAACACACAAAAGCACCACTCAAACAACACACAAAAGCACCACTCCAAAAACACACAAGCACCACTCAAACAACACACAAAAGCACCACTCAAACAACACACAAAAGCACCATTCCAAAAACACACAAGCACCACTCAAACAACACACAAAAGAACCACTCAAACAACACACACAAAAGCACCACTCAAACAACATACAAAAGCACCACTCAAACAACACACAGAAGCACTCCAAAAACACACAAGCACCACTCAAACAACATACAAAAGAACCACTCAAACAACACACACAAACACCTCTGAAACAACACACAAAAGCACCACTCCAAAAACACACAAGCACCACTCAAACAACACACAAAAGCACCACTCAAACAACACACACAAACACCACTTAAACAACACACAAAAGCACCACTCAAACAACACACAAAGGCACCACTCCAAAAACACACAAGCACCACTCAGAGAACACACAAAAGCACCACTCAAACAACACACAAAAGTACCATTCCAAAAACACAAAAGCACCACTCAGAGAACACACAAAAGCACCACTCAAACAACATACAAAAGTACCATTCCAAAAACACACAAGCACCACTCAAACAACACACAAAAGCACCACTCAAACAACACACACAAACACCACACAAAAGCACCACTCCAAAAACAGACAAGCACCACTCAAACAACACACAAAAGCACCACTAAAGCAACACACACAAGCACCACTCAAACAACACACACAAACACCACTCAAACAACAAACAAAAGCACCACTCAAACAACACACACAAACACCACTCAAACAACACACAAAACCACCACTCAAACAGCACACAAAAGCACCACTCAAACAACACTCAAAAGTACAACTCCAAAAACAGACAAGCTCCACTCATACAACACACAAAAGCACCACTCAGACAACACACACAAGCACCACTCAAACAACACCCACAAACACCACTCAAACAACACACAAAAGCACCACTCAAACAACACACACAAACGCCACTCCAAAAACACACAAGCACCACTCAAACAACACACAAAAGCACCACTTAAACAACACACAAAAGCACCATTCCAAAAACACACAAGAACCACTCAAACAACACACAAAAGCTCCACTCAAACAACACACACAAACACCACTCAAACAACACACAAAAGCACCACTCAAACAACACACAAAAGCACCACTCAGACAACACACACAAGCACCACTCAAACAACACCCACAAACACCACTCAAACAACACACAAAAGCACCACTCAAACAACACACACAAACGCCACTCCAAAAACACACAAGCACCACTCAAACAACACACAAAAGCACCACTTAAACAACACACAAAAGCACCATTCCAAAAACACACAAGAACCACTCAAACAACACACAAAAGCTCCACTCAAACAACACACACAAACACCACTCAAACAACACACAAAAGCCCCACTCAAACAACACACAAAAGCACCTTTCCAAAAACACACAAGCACCACTCAAACAACAAACAAAAGCACCACTCATACAACACACACAAACACCACTCAAACAACACACAAAAACACCACTCCAAAAACACACAAAAGCACCACTCAAACAACACACACAAGCACCACTCAAACAACACACAAAAGCCCCACTCAAACAACACACAAAAGCACCTTTCCAAAAACACACAAACACCACTCAAACAACACACAAAACCACCACTCAAACAGCACACAAAAGCACCACTCAAACAACACTCAAAAGTACAACTCCAAAAACAGACAAGCTCCACTCATACAACACACAAAAGCACCACTCAGACAACACACACAAGCACCACTCAAACAACACCCACAAACACCACTCAAACAACACACAAAAGCACCACTCAAACAACACACACAAACGCCACTCCAAAAACACACAAGCACCACTCAAACAACACACAAAAGCACCACTCAAACAACACACACAAACACCACTCAAACAACACACAAAAGCACCACTCAAACAACACACAAAAGCACCACTCCAAAAACACACAAGCACCACTCAAACAACAAACAAAAGCACCACTTAAACAACACACAAAAGCACCATTCCAAAAACACACAAGAACCACTCAAACAACACACAAAAGCTCCACTCAAACAACACACACAAACACCACTCAAACAACACACAAAAGCACCACTCAAACAATACACAAAAGCACCACTCAAACAACACACACAAGCACCACTCAAACAACACACAAAAGCCCTACTCAAACAACACACAAAAGCACCTTTCCAAAAACACACAAGCACCACTCAAACAACAAACAAAAGCACCACTCATACAACACACACAAACACCACTCAAACAACACACAAAAACACCACTCCAAAAACACACAAGCACCACTCAAACAACACACAAAAGCACCACTCAAACAACACACAAAAGCACCACTCCAAAAACACACAAGCACCACTCAAACACACAAAAGCACCACTCAAACAACACACACAAACACCACTTAAACAACACACAAAAGCACCACTCAAACAACACACAAAAGCACCACTCCAAAAACACACAAGCACCACTCAGACAACACACAAAAGCACCACTCAAACAACACACAAAAGTACCATTCCAAAAACACACAAGCACCACTCAAACAACACACTAAAGCACAACTCAAACAACACACACAAGCACCACTCAAACAACACACACAAACACCACTCAAACAACACACAAAAGCACCACTCAAACAACACTCAAAAGAACCACTCAAACAACACACAAAAACACCACTCCAAAAACACACAAAAGCACCACTCCAAAAACACACAAGCACAACTCAAACAACACACAAAAGCTCCAGTCAAACAACATACACAAACACCACTCAAACAACACACAAAAGCACCACTCCAAAGACACACAAGCACCTCTCAAGCAACACACAAAAGCACCACTCAAACAACACACAAAAGCACCATTCCAAAAACACACAAGCACCACTCAAACAATACACAAAAGCACCACTCAAACAACGCACACAAACACCACTCAAACAACACACAAAAGCACAACTCCAAAAACACAAAAGCACCACTCAAACAACACACAAAATCACCACTCAAACAACACACAAAAGCACCACTCCAAAAACACACAAAAGGACCACTCCAAAAACACACAAGCACCACTCAAACAACACACAAAAGCACCACTCCTAAAACACACAAGCACCACTCAGAGAACAAACAAAAGCACCACTCAAACAACACACAAAAGCACCATTTCAAAAACACAAAAGCACCACTCAAACAACACACAGAAACACCACTCAAACAACACACAAAAGCACCACTCAAACAACACACACAAACACCACTCAAACAACACACAAAAGCACCACTCAAACAACACACAAAAGCACCACTCCAAAAACACACAAGCACCACTCAAACAATATACAAAAGCACCACTCAAACAACACGCAAAAGCACCACTCCAAAAACACACAAGCACCACTCAGAAAACACAAAAGCACCACTCAAACAACACACATAAACACCACTTAAACAACACACAAAATCACCACTCAAACAACACACAAAAGCACCACTACAAAAACACACAAGCACCACTCAAACAACACACAAATGCACCACTGAAACAACACACAAAAGCACCATTCCAAAAACACAAAAGCACCACTCAAACAACAACACACAAACACCACTCAAACAACACACAAAAGCACCACTCAAACAACACACAGAAGCACCACTCCAAAAACACACAAGCACCACTCAAACAACACACAAAAGCACCACTCAAAAAACACACAAAATCACAATTCCAAAAACACACAAGCACCACTCAAACAACACACAAAAGCTCCACTCAAACAACACACACAAACACCACTCAAACAACACACAAAAGCACCACTCCAAAAACACACAAGCACCACTCACAAAACACACAAAAGCACTACTCAAACAACACACAAATGTACCATTCCAAAAACACACAAGCACGACTCAAACAACACACAAAAGCACCACTCAAACAACACACACAAACACCACTCAAACAACACACAAAAGCACCACTCCAAAAACAGACAAGCACCACTCAAACAACACACAAAAGCACCACTCAAACAACACGCAAAAGCACCACTCCAAAAACACACAAGCACCACTCAAACACACAAAAGCACCACTCAAACAATACACACAAACACCACTCAAACAACACACAAAAGCACCACTCCAAAAACACACAAAATCACAACTCCAAAAACACACAAGCACCACTCAAACAACACACAAAAGCTACACTCAAACAACACACACAAACACCACTCAAACAACACACAAAAGCACCACTCAAACAACACACAAAAGCACCACTCCAAAAACACACAAGCACCAATCAAACAACACACAAAAGTACCACTCAAACAACACACAAAAGCACCATTCTAAAAACACACAAGCACCACTCAAACAACACACAAACGAACCACTCAAACAACACACAAACACCTCTGAAACAACACACAAAAGCACCACTCCAAAAACACACAAGCACCACTCAAACAACACACAAAAGCACCACTCAAACAACACACAAAAATACCACTTAAACAACACACAAAAGCACCACTCAAACAACACACAAAGGCACCACTCCAAAAACACACAAGCACCACTCAGAGAACACACAAAAGCACCACTCAAACAACACACAAAAGTACCATTCCAAAAACACACAAGCACCACTCAGAGAACACACAAAAGCACCACTCAAACAACATACAAAAGTACCATTCCAAAAACACACAAGCACCACTCAAACAACACACAAAAGCACCACTCAAACAACACACACAAACACCACTCAAAAGCACCTCTCCAAAAACAGACAAGCACCACTCAAACAGCACACAAAAGCACCACTAAAGCAACACACACAAGCACCACTCAAACAACACACACAAACACCACTCAAACAACACACAAAAGCACCACTCAAACAGCATTCAAAAGCACCACTCAAACAACACTCAAAAGTACCACTCCAAAAACAGACAAGCTCCACTCATACAACACACAAAAGCACCACTCAGACAACACACAAAAGCACCACTCAAACAACACACACAAACGCCACTCCAAAAACACACAAACACCACTCAAACAACACACAAAAGCACCACTCAAACAACACACACAAACACCACTCAAACAACACACAAAAGCACCACTCAAACAACACACAAAAGCACCACTCCAAAAACACACAAACACCACTCAAACAACACACAAAAGCACCACTCAAACAACACACACAAACACCACTCAAACAACACACAAAAGCACCACTCAAACAACACACAAAAGCACCACTCCAAAAACACACAAGCACCACTCAAACAACACACAAAAGCACCACTTAAACAACACACAAAAGCACCATTCCAAAAACACACAAGAACCACTCAAACAACACACAAAAGCTCCACTCAAACAACACACACAAACACCACTCAAACAACACACAAAAGCACCACTCAAACAACACACAAAAGCACCACTCAAACAACACACACAAGCACCACTGAAACAACACACAAAAGCACCACTCAAACAACACACAAAAGCACCTTTCCAAAAACACACAAGCACCACTCAAACAACACACAAAAGCACCACTCATACAACACACACAAACACCACTCACACAACACACAAAAACACCACTCCAAAAACACACAAGCACCACTCAAACAACACACAAAAGCACCACTCAAACAACACGCAAAAGCACCACTCCAAAAACACACAAGCACCACTCAAACACACAAAAGCACCACTCAAACAACACACACAAACACCACTTAAACAACACACAAAAGCACCACTCAAACAACACACAAAAGCACCACTCCAAAAACACACAAGCACAACTCAGACAACACACAAAAACACCACTCAAACAACACACAAAAGTACCATTCCAAAAACACACAAGCACCACTCAAACAACACACTAAAGCACAACTCAAACAACACACACAAGCACCACTCAAACAACACACACAAACACCACTCAAACAACACACAAAAGCAACACTCAAACAACACTCAAAAGAACCACTCAAACAACACACAAAAGCACCACTCCAAAAACACACAAATGCACCACTCCAAAAACACACAAGCACAACTCAAACAATACACAAAAGCTCCAGTCAAACAACATACACAAACACCACTCAAACAACACACAAAAGCACCACTCAAACAACACACAAGAGCACCACTCCAAAAACACTCAAAAGCACAACTCCAAATACACACAAGCACCACTCAAACAACACACAAAATCTCCACTCAAACAACACACACAAACACCACTCAAACAACACACAAAAGCACCACTCAAACAACACACAAAAGCACCACTCCAAAAACAGACAAGCACCACTCAAACAACACACAAAAGCACCACTCAAACAACACACACAAGCACCACTCAAACAACACACACAAACACCACTCAAACAACACACAAAAGCACCACTCAAACAACACACAAAAGCACCACTCCTAAAACACACAAGCACCACTTAGAGAACACACAAAAGCACCACTCAAACAACACACAAAAGCACCATTTCAAAAACACAAAAGCACCACTCAAACAACACACACAAACACCACTCAAACAACACACAAAAGCACCACTCAAACAACACACAAAAGCACCACTCCAAAAACACACAAGCACCACTCAAACAATATACAAAAGCACCACTCAAACAACACGCAAAAGCACCACTCCAAAAACACACAAGCACCACTCAGAAAACACAAAAGCACCACTCAAACAACACACATAAACACCACTTAAACAGCACACAAAATCACCACTCAAACAACACACAAAAGCACCACTACAAAAACACACAAGCACCACTCAGAGATCACACAAAAGCACCACTCAAACAACACACACAAGCACCACTCAAACAACACACACAAACACCACTCAAACAACACACAAAAGCACCACTCAAACAACAGACATAAGCACCACTCAAACAACACACAAAAGCACCACTCAAACAACACACAAGAGCACCACTCCAAAAACACTCAAAAGCACAACTCCAAATACACACAAGCACCACTCAAACAACACACAAAATCTCCACTCAAACAACACACACAAACACCACTCAAACAACACACAAAAGCACCACTCAAACAACACACAAAAGCACCACTCCAAAAACAGACAAGCACCACTCAAACAACACACAAAAGTACCACTCAAACAACACACACAAGCACCACTCAAACAACACACACAAACACCACTCAAACAACACACAAAAGCACCACTCAAACAACAGACATAAGCACCACTCAAACAACACAAAAAAGCACCACTCAAACAACACACAAGAGCACCACTCCAAAAACACTCAAAAGCACAACTCCAAATACACACAAGCACCACTCAAACAACACACAAAATCTCCACTCAAACAACACACACAAACACCACTCAAACAACACACAAAAGCACCACTCAAACAACACACAAAAGCACCACTCCAAAAACACACAAGCACCACTCAAACAACACACAAATGCACCACTGAAACAACACACAAAAGCACCATTCCAAAAACACAAAAGCACCACTCAAACATCAACACACAAACACCACTCAAACAACACACAAAAGCACCACTCAAACAACACACAGAAGCACCACTCCAAAAACACACAAGCACCTCTCAAACAACACACAAAAGCACCACTCAAAAAACACACAAAATCACAATTCCAAAAACACACAAGCACCACTCAAACAACACACAAAAGCTCCACTCAAACAACACACACAAACACCACTCAAACAACACACAAAAGCACCACTCCAAAAACACACAAGCACCACTCACAAAACACACAAAAGCACCACTCAAACAACACACAAATGTACCATTCCAAAAACACACAAGCACGACTCAAACAACACACAAAAGCACCACTCAAACAACACACACAAACACCACTCAAACAACACACAAAAGCACCACTCCAAAAACAGACAAGCACCACTCAAACAACACACAAAAGCACCACTCAAACAACACGCAAAAGCAACACTCCAAAAACACACAAGCACCACTCAAACACACAAAAGCACCACTCAAACAATACACACAAACACCACTCAAACAACACACAAAAGCACCACTCCAAAAACACACAAAATCACAACTCCAAAAACACACAAGCACCACTCAAACAACACACAAAAGCTACACTCAAACAACACACACAAACACCACTCAAACAACACACAAAAGCACCACTCAAACAACACACAAAAGCACCACTCCAAAAACACACAAGCACCAATCAAACAACACACAAAAGTACCACTCAAACAACACACAAAAGCACCATTCTAAAAACACACAAGCACCACTCAAACAACACACAAAAGAACCACTCAAACAACACACAAACACCTCTGAAACAACACACAAAAGCACCACTCCAAAAACACACAAGCACCACTCAAACAACACACAAAAGCACCACTCAAACAACACACAAAAACACCACTTAAACAACACACAAAAGCACCACTCAAACAACACACAAAGGCACCACTCCAAAAACACACAAGCACCACTCAGAGAACACACAATAGCACCACTCAAACAACATACAAAAGTACCATTCCAAAAACACACAAGCACCACTCAAACAACACACAAAAGCACCACTCAAACAACACACACAAACACCACTCAAAAGCACCTCTCCAAAAACAGACAAGCACCACTCAAACAGCACACAAAAGCACCACTAAAGCAACACACACAAGCACCACTCAAACAACACACACAAACACCACTCAAACAACACACAAAAGCACCACTCAAACAGCATACAAAAGCACAACTCAAACAACACTCAAAAGTACCACTCCAAAAACAGACAAGCTCCACTCATACAACACACAAAAGCACCACTCAGACAACACACACAAGCACCACTCAAACAACACACACAAACACCACTCAAACAACACACAAAAGCACCACTCAAACAACACACCCAAACGCCACTCCAAAAACACACAAACACCACTCAAACAACACACAAAAGCACCACTCAAACAACACACACAAACACCACTCAAACAACACACAAAAGCACCACTCAAACAACACACAAAAGCACCACTCCAAAAACACACAAACACCACTCAAACAACACACAAAAGCACCACTCAAACAACACACACAAACACCACTCAAACAACACACAAAAGCACCACTCAAACAACACACAAAAGCACCACTCCAAAAACACACAAGCACCACTCAAAAAACACACAAAAGCACCACTTAAACAACACACAAAAGCACCATTCCAAAAACACACAAGAACCACTCAAACAACACACAAAAGCTCCACTCAAACAACACATACAAACACCACTCAAACAACACACAAAAGCACCACTCAAACAACACACAAAAGCACCACTCAAACAACACACACAAGCACCACTGAAACAACACACAAAAGCACCACTCAAACAACACACAAAAGCACCTTTCCAAAAACACACAAGCACCACTCAAACAACACACAAAAGCACCACTCATACAACACACACAAACACCACTCCAAAAACACACAAGCACCACTCAAACAACACACAAAAGCACCACTCAAACAACACGCAAAAGCACCAATCCAAAAACACACAAGCACCACACAAACACACAAAAGCACCACTCAAACAACACAAACAAACACCACTTAAACAACACACAAAAGCACCACTCAAACAACACACAAAAGCACCACTCCAAAAACACACAAGCACAACTCAGACAACACACAAAAACACCACTCAAACAACACACAAAAGTACCATTCCAAAAACACACAAGCACCACTCAAACAACACACTAAAGCACAACTCAAACAACACACACAAGCACCTCTCAAACAACACACACAAACACCACTCAAACAACACACAAAAGCAACACTCAAACAACACTCAAAAGAACCACTCAAACAACACACAAAAGCACCACTCCAAAAACACACAAATGCACCACTCCAAAAACACACAAGCACAACTCAAACAATACACAAAAGCTCCAGTCAAACAACATACACAAACACCACTCAAACAACACACAAAAGCACCACTCAAACAACACACAAGAGCACCACTCCAAAAACACTCAAAAGCACAACTCCAAATACACACAAGCACCACTCAAACAACACACAAAATCTCCACTCAAACAACACACACAAACACCACTCAAACAACACACAAAAGCACCACTCAAACAACACACAAAAGCACCACTCCAAAAACAGACAAGCACCACTCAAACAACACACAAAAGCACCACTCAAACAACACACACAAGCACCACTCAAACAACACACACAAACACCACTCAAACAACACACAAAAGCACCACTCAAACAACAGACATAAGCACCACTCAAACAACACACAAAAGCACCACTCAAACAACACACAAGAGCACCACTCCAAAAACACTCAAAAGCACAACTCCAAATACACACAAGCACCACTCAAACAACACACAAAATCTCCACTCAAACAACACACACAAACACCACTCAAACAACACACAAAAGCACCACTCAAACAACACACAAAAGCACCACTCCAAAAACACACAAGCACCACTCAAACAACACACAAATGCACCACTCAAACAACACACAAAAGCACCTTTCCAAAAACACAAAAGCACCACTCAAACAACACACACAAACACCACTCAAACAACACACAAAAGCACCACTCAAACAACACACAGAAGCACCACTCCAAAAACACACAAGCACCACTCAAACAACACACAAAAGCACCACTCAAAAAACACACAAAATCACAATTCCAAAAACACACAAGCACCACTCAAACAACACACAAAAGCTCCACTCAAACAACACACACAAACACCACTCAAACAACACACAAAAGCACCACTCCAAAAACACACAAGCACCACTCACAAAACACACAAAAGCACCACTCAAACAACACACAAAAGTACCATTCCAAAAACACACAAGCACGACTCAAACAACACACAAAAGCACCACTCAAACAACACACACAAACACCACTCAAACAACACACAAAAGCACCACTCCAAAAACAGACAAGCACCACTCAAACAACACACAAAAGCACCACTCAAACAACACGCAAAAGCACCACTCCAAAAACACACAAGCACCACTCAAACACACAAAAGCACCACTCAAACAATACACACAAACACCACTCAAACAACACACAAAAGCACCACTCCAAAAACACACAAAAGCACAACTCCAAAAACACACAAGCACCACTCAAACAACACACAAAAGCTACACTCAAACAACACACACAAACACCACTCAAACAACACACAAAAGCACAACTCCAAAAACACACAAAAGCACCACTCCAAAAACACACAAGCACAACTCAAACAACACACAAAAGCTCCAGTCAAACAACATACACAAACACCACTCAAACAACACACAAAAGCACCACTCAAACAACACACAAAAGCACCACTCCAAAAACACACAAGCACCACTCAAACAACAAACAAAAGCACCATTCCAAAAACACACAAGCACCACTCAAACAATACACAAAAGCACCACTCAAACAACGCACACAAACACCACTCAAACAACACACAAAAGCACAACTCCAAAAACACAAAAGCACCACTCAAACAACACACAAAAGCACCACTCAAACAACACACAAAAGCACCACTCCAAAAACACACAAAAGGACCACTCCAAAAACACACAAGCACCACTCAAACAACACACAAAAGCACCACTCCTAAAACACACAAGCACCACTCAGAGAACACACAAAAGCACCACTCAAACAACACACAAAAGCACCATTTCAAAAACACACAAGCACCACTCAAACAACACACAAAAGCACCACTCAAACAACACACACAAACACCACTCAAACAACACACAAAAGCACCACTCAAACAACACACACAAACACCACTCAAACAACACACAAAAGCACCACTCAAACAACACACAAAAGCACCACTCAAACAACACACAAAAGCACCACTCAAACAACACGCAAAAGCACCACTCCAAAAACACACAAGCACCACTCAAACACACAAAATCACCTCTCAAACAACACACATAAACACCACTTAAACAACACACAAAATCACCACTCAAACAACACACAAAAGCACCACTACAAAAACACACAAGCACCACTCAGAGATCACACAAAAGCACCACTCAAACAACACACACAAGCACCACTCAAACAACACACACAAACACCACTCAAACAACACACAAAAGCACCACTCAAACAACAGACATAAGCACCACTCAAACAACACACAAAAGCACCACTCAAACAACACACAAGAGCACCACTCCAAAAACACTCAAAAGCACAACTCCAAATACACACAAGCACCACTCAAACAACACACAAAATCTCCACTCAAACAACACACACAAACACCACTCAAACAACACACAAAAGCACCACTCAAACAACACACAAAAGCACCACTCCAAAAACAGACAAGCACCACTCAAACAACACACAAAAGTACCACTCAAACAACACACACAAGCACCACTCAAACAACACACACAAACACCACTCAAACAAAACACAAAAGCACCACTCAAACAACAGACATAAGCACCACTCAAACAACACAAAAAAGCACCACTCAAACAACACACAAGAGCACCACTCCAAAAACACTCAAAAGCACAACTCCAAATACACACAAGCACCACTCAAACAACACACAAAATCTCCACTCAAACAACACACACAAACACCACTCAAACAACACACAAAAGCACCACTCAAACAACACACAAAAGCACCACTCCAAAAACACACAAGCACCACTCAAACAACACACAAATGCACCACTCAAACAACACACAAAAGCACCATTCCAAAAACACAAAAGCACCACTCAAACAACACACACAAACACCACTCAAACAACACACAAAAGCACCACTCAAACAACACACAGAAGCACCACTCCAAAAACACACAAGCACCACTCAAACAACACACAAAAACACCACTCAAAAAACACACAAAATCACAATTCCAAAAACACACAAGCACCACTCAAACAACACACAAAAGCTCCACTCAAACAACACACACAAACACCACTCAAACAACACACAAAAGCACCACTCCAAAAACACACAAGCACCACTCACAAAACACACAAAAGCACCACTCAAACAACACACAAAAGTACCATTCCAAAAACACACAAGCACGACTCAAACAACACACAAAAGCACCACTCAAACAACACACACAAACACCACTCAAACAACACACAAAAGCACCACTCCAAAAACAGACAAGCACCACTCAAACACACAAAAGCACCACTCAAACAATACACACAAACACCACTCAAACAACACAAAAAAGCACCACTCCAAAAACACACAAAATCACAACTCCAAAAACACACAAGCACCACTCAAACAACACACAAAAGTACCACTCAAACAACACACAAAAGCACCATTCCAAAAACACACAAGCACCACTCAAACAACACACAAAAGAACCACTCAAACAACACACACAAACACCTCTGAAACAACACACAAAAGCACCACTCCAAAAACACACAAGCACCACTCAAACAACACACAAAAGCACCACTCAAACAACACACACAAACACCACTTAAACAACACACAAAAGCACCACTCAAACAACACACAAAGGCACCACTCCAAAAACACACAAGCACCACTCAGAGAACACACAAAAGCACCACTCAAACAACACACAAAAGTACCATTCCAAAAACACACAAGCACCACTCAGAGAACACACAAAAGTACCACTCAAACAACATACAAAAGTACCATTCCAAAAACACACAAGCACCACTCAAACAACACACAAAAGCACCACTCAAACAACACACACAAACACCACTCAAAAGCACCACTCCAAAAACAGACAAGCACCACTCAAACAGCACACAAAGCACCACTAAAGCAACACACACAAGCACCACTCAAACAACACACACAAACACCACTCAAACAACACACAAAAGCACCACTCAAACAGCACACAAAAGCACCACTCAAACAACACTCAAAAGTACCACTCCAAAAACAGACAAGCTTCACTCATACAACACACAAAAGCACCACTCAGACAACACACACAAGCACCACTCAAACAACACACACAAACACCACTCAAACAACACACAAAAGCACCACTCAAACAACACACACAAACGCCACTCCAAAAACACACAAGCACCACTCAAACAACACACAAAAGCACCACTCAAACAACACACACAAACACCACTCAAACAACACACAAAAGCACCACTCAAACAACACACAAAAGCACCACTCCAAAAACACACAAGCACCACTCAAACAACACACAAAAGCACCACTTAAACAACACACAAAAGCACCATTCCAAAAACACACAAGAACCACTCAAACAACACACAAAAGCTCCACTCAAACAACACACACAAACACCACTCAAACAACACACAAAAGCACCACTCAAACAACACACAAAAGCAACACTCAAACAACACACACAAGCACCACTGAAACAACACACAAAAGCACCACTCAAACAACACACAAAAGCACCTTTCCAAAAACACACAAGCACCACTCAAACAACACACAAAAGCACCACTCATACAACACACACAAACACCACTCAAACAACACACAAAAACACCACTCCAAAAACACACAAGCACCACTCAAACAACACACAAAAGCACCACTCAAACAACACGCAAAAGCACCACTCCTAAAACACACAAGCACCACTCAAACACACAAAAGCACCACTCAAACAACACACACAAACACCACTTAAACAACACACAAAAGCACCACTCAAACAACACACAAAAGCACCACTCCAAAAACACGCAAGCACAACTCAGACAACACACAAAAACACCACTCAAACAACACACAAAAGTACCATTCCAAAAACACACTAGCACCACTCAAACAACACACTAAAGCACAACTCAAACAATACACACAAGCACCACTCAAACAACACACACAAACACCACTCAAACAACACACAAAATCACCACTCAAACAACACACAAAAGCACCACTACAAAAACACACAAGCACCACTCAGAGATCACACAAAAGCACCACTCAAACAACACACACAAGCACCACTCAAACAACACACACAAACACCACTCAAACAACACACAAAAGCACCACTCAAACAACAGACATAAGCACCACTCAAACAACACACAAAAGCACCACTCAAACAACACACAAGAGCACCACTCCAAAAACACTCAAAAGCACAACTCCAAATACACACAAGCACCACTCAAACAACACACAAAATCTCCACTCAAACAACACACACAAACACCACTCAAACAACACACAAAAGCACCACTCAAACAACACACAAAAGCACCACTCCAAAAACAGACAAGCACCACTCAAACAACACACAAAAGTACCACTCAAACAACACACACAAGCACCACTCAAACAACACACACAAACACCACTCAAACAACACACAAAAGCACCACTCAAACAACAGACATAAGCACCACTCAAACAACACAAAAAAGCGCCACTCAAACAACACACAAGAGCACCACTCCAAAAACACTCAAAAGCACAACTCCAAATACACACAAGAACCACTCAAACAACACACAAAATCTCCACTCAAACAACACACACAAACACCACTCAAACAACACACAAAAGCACCACTCAAACAACACACAAAAGCACCACTCCAAAAACACACAAGCACCACTCAAACAACACACAAATGCACCACTCAAACAACACACAAAAGCACCATTCCAAAAACACAAAAGCACCACTCAAACAACACACACAAACACCACTCAAACAACACACAAAAGCACCACTCAAACAACACACAGAAGCACCACTCCAAAAACACACAAGCACCACTCAAACAACACACAAAAGCACCACTCAAAAAACACACAAAATCACAATTCCAAAAACACACAAGCACCACTCAAACAACACACAAAAGCTCCACTCAAACAACACACACAAACACCACTCAAACAACACACAAAAGCACCACTCCAAAAACACACAAGCACCACTCACAAAACACACAAAAGCACCACTCAAACAACACACAAAAGTACCATTCCAAAAACACACAAGCACGACTCAAACAACACACAAAAGCACCACTCAAACAACACACACAAACACCACTCAAACAACACACAAAAGCACCACTCCAAAAACAGACAAGCACCACTCAAACACACAAAAGCACCACTCAAACAATACACACAAACACCACTCAAACAACACACAAAAGCACCACTCCAAAAACACACAAAATCACAACTCCAAAAACACACAAGCACCACTCAAACAACACACAAAAGCTACACTCAAACAACACACACAAACACCTCTCAAACAACACACAAAAGCACCACTCAAACAACACACAAAAGCACCACTCCAAAAACACACAAGCACCACTCAAACAACACACAAAAGTACCACTCAAACAACACACAAAAGCACCATTCCAAAAACACACAAGCACCACTCAAACAACACACAAAAGAACCACTCAAACAACACACACAAACACCTCTGAAACAACACACAAAAGCACCACTCCAAAAACACACAAGCACCACTCAAACAACACACAAAAGCACCACTCAAACAACACACACAAACACCACTTAAACAACACACAAAAGCACCACTCAAACAACACACAAAGGCACCACTCCAAAAACACACAAGCACCACTCAGAGAACACACAAAAGCACCACTCAAACAACACACAAAAGTACCATTCCAAAAACACACAAGCACCACTCAGAGAACACACAAAAGTACCACTCAAACAACATACAAAAGTACCATTCCAAAAACACACAAGCACCACTCAAACAACACACAAAAGCACCACTCAAACAACACACACAAACACCACTCAAAAGCACCACTCCAAAAACAGACAAGCACCACTCAAACAGCACACAAAGCACCACTAAAGCAACACACACAAGCACCACTCAAACAACACACACAAACACCACTCAAACAACACACAAAAGCACCACTCAAACAACACACACAAGCACCACTCAAACAACACACACAAACACCACTCAAACAACACACAAAAGCACCACTCAAACAACAGACATAAGCACCACTCAAACAACACACAAAAGCACCACTCAAACAACACACAAGAGCACCACTCCAAAAACACTCAAAAGCACAACTCCAAATACACACAAGCACCACTCAAACAACACACAAAATCTCCACTCAAACAACACACACAAACACCACTCAAACAACACACAAAAGCACCACTCAAACAACACACAAAAGCACCACTCCAAAAACAGACAAGCACCACTCAAACAACACACAAAAGTACCACTCAAACAACACACACAAGCACCACTCAAACAACACACACAAACACCACTCAAACAACACACAAAAGCACCACTCAAACAACAGACATAAGCACCACTCAAACAACACAAAAAAGCACCACTCAAACAACACACAAGAGCACCACTCCAAAAACACTCAAAAGCACAACTCCAAATACACACAAGCACCACTCAAACAACACACAAAATCTCCACTCAAACAACACACACAAACACCACTCAAACAACACACAAAAGCACCACTCAAACAACACACAAAAGCACCACTCCAAAAACACACAAGCACCACTCAAACAACACACAAATGCACCACTCAAACAACACACAAAAGCACCATTCCAAAAACACAAAAGCACCACTCAAACAACACACACAAACACCACTCAAACAACACACAAAAGCACCACTCAAACAACACACAGAAGCACCACTCCAAAAACACACAAGCACCACTCAAACAACACACAAAAACACCACTCAAAAAACACACAAAATCACAATTCCAAAAACACACAAGCACCACTCAAACAACACACAAAAGCTCCACTCAAACAACACACACAAACACCACTCAAACAACACACAAAAGCACCACTCCAAAAACACACAAGCACCACTCACAAAACACACAAAAGCACCACTCAAACAACACACAAAAGTACCATTCCAAAAACACACAAGCACGACTCAAACAACACACAAAAGCACCACTCAAACAACACACACAAACACCACTCAAACAACACACAAAAGCACCACTCCAAAAACAGACAAGCACCACTCAAACACACAAAAGCACCACTCAAACAATACACACAAACACCACTCAAACAACACAAAAAAGCACCACTCCAAAAACACACAAAATCACAACTCCAAAAACACACAAGCACCACTCAAACAACACACAAAAGTACCACTCAAACAACACACAAAAGCACCATTCCAAAAACACACAAGCACCACTCAAACAACACACAAAAGAACCACTCAAACAACACACACAAACACCTCTGAAACAACACACAAAAGCACCACTCCAAAAACACACAAGCACCACTCAAACAACACACAAAAGCACCACTCAAACAACACACACAAACACCACTTAAACAACACACAAAAGCACCACTCAAACAACACACAAAGGCACCACTCCAAAAACACACAAGCACCACTCAGAGAACACACAAAAGCACCACTCAAACAACACACAAAAGTACCATTCCAAAAACACACAAGCACCACTCAGAGAACACACAAAAGTACCACTCAAACAACATACAAAAGTACCATTCCAAAAACACACAAGCACCACTCAAACAACACACAAAAGCACCACTCAAACAACACACACAAACACCACTCAAAAGCACCACTCCAAAAACAGACAAGCACCACTCAAACAGCACACAAAGCACCACTAAAGCAACACACACAAGCACCACTCAAACAACACACACAAACACCACTCAAACAACACACAAAAGCACCACTCAAACAGCACACAAAAGCACCACTCAAACAACACTCAAAAGTACCACTCCAAAAACAGACAAGCTTCACTCATACAACACACAAAAGCACCACTCAGACAACACACACAAGCACCACTCAAACAACACACACAAACACCACTCAAACAACACACAAAAGCACCACTCAAACAACACACACAAACGCCACTCCAAAAACACACAAGCACCACTCAAACAACACACAAAAGCACCACTCAAACAACACACACAAACACCACTCAAACAACACACAAAAGCACCACTCAAACAACACACAAAAGCACCACTCCAAAAACACACAAGCACCACTCAAACAACACACAAAAGCACCACTTAAACAACACACAAAAGCACCATTCCAAAAACACACAAGAACCACTCAAACAACACACAAAAGCTCCACTCAAACAACACACACAAACACCACTCAAACAACACACAAAAGCACCACTCAAACAACACACAAAAGCAACACTCAAACAACACACACAAGCACCACTGAAACAACACACAAAAGCACCACTCAAACAACACACAAAAGCACCTTTCCAAAAACACACAAGCACCACTCAAACAACACACAAAAGCACCACTCATACAACACACACAAACACCACTCAAACAACACACAAAAACACCACTCCAAAAACACACAAGCACCACTCAAACAACACACAAAAGCACCACTCAAACAACACGCAAAAGCACCACTCCTAAAACACACAAGCACCACTCAAACACACAAAAGCACCACTCAAACAACACACACAAACACCACTTAAACAACACACAAAAGCACCACTCAAACAACACACAAAAGCACCACTCCAAAAACACGCAAGCACAACTCAGACAACACACAAAAACACCACTCAAACAACACACAAAAGTACCATTCCAAAAACACACTAGCACCACTCAAACAACACACTAAAGCACAACTCAAACAATACACACAAGCACCACTCAAACAACACACACAAACACCACTCAAACAACACACAAAATCACCACTCAAACAACACACAAAAGCACCACTACAAAAACACACAAGCACCACTCAGAGATCACACAAAAGCACCACTCAAACAACACACACAAGCACCACTCAAACAACACACACAAACACCACTCAAACAACACACAAAAGCACCACTCAAACAACAGACATAAGCACCACTCAAACAACACACAAAAGCACCACTCAAACAACACACAAGAGCACCACTCCAAAAACACTCAAAAGCACAACTCCAAATACACACAAGCACCACTCAAACAACACACAAAATCTCCACTCAAACAACACACACAAACACCACTCAAACAACACACAAAAGCACCACTCAAACAACACACAAAAGCACCACTCCAAAAACAGACAAGCACCACTCAAACAACACACAAAAGTACCACTCAAACAACACACACAAGCACCACTCAAACAACACACACAAACACCACTCAAACAACACACAAAAGCACCACTCAAACAACAGACATAAGCACCACTCAAACAACACAAAAAAGCGCCACTCAAACAACACACAAGAGCACCACTCCAAAAACACTCAAAAGCACAACTCCAAATACACACAAGAACCACTCAAACAACACACAAAATCTCCACTCAAACAACACACACAAACACCACTCAAACAACACACAAAAGCACCACTCAAACAACACACAAAAGCACCACTCCAAAAACACACAAGCACCACTCAAACAACACACAAATGCACCACTCAAACAACACACAAAAGCACCATTCCAAAAACACAAAAGCACCACTCAAACAACACACACAAACACCACTCAAACAACACACAAAAGCACCACTCAAACAACACACAGAAGCACCACTCCAAAAACACACAAGCACCACTCAAACAACACACAAAAGCACCACTCAAAAAACACACAAAATCACAATTCCAAAAACACACAAGCACCACTCAAACAACACACAAAAGCTCCACTCAAACAACACACACAAACACCACTCAAACAACACACAAAAGCACCACTCCAAAAACACACAAGCACCACTCACAAAACACACAAAAGCACCACTCAAACAACACACAAAAGTACCATTCCAAAAACACACAAGCACGACTCAAACAACACACAAAAGCACCACTCAAACAACACACACAAACACCACTCAAACAACACACAAAAGCACCACTCCAAAAACAGACAAGCACCACTCAAACACACAAAAGCACCACTCAAACAATACACACAAACACCACTCAAACAACACACAAAAGCACCACTCCAAAAACACACAAAATCACAACTCCAAAAACACACAAGCACCACTCAAACAACACACAAAAGCTACACTCAAACAACACACACAAACACCTCTCAAACAACACACAAAAGCACCACTCAAACAACACACAAAAGCACCACTCCAAAAACACACAAGCACCACTCAAACAACACACAAAAGTACCACTCAAACAACACACAAAAGCACCATTCCAAAAACACACAAGCACCACTCAAACAACACACAAAAGAACCACTCAAACAACACACACAAACACCTCTGAAACAACACACAAAAGCACCACTCCAAAAACACACAAGCACCACTCAAACAACACACAAAAGCACCACTCAAACAACACACACAAACACCACTTAAACAACACACAAAAGCACCACTCAAACAACACACAAAGGCACCACTCCAAAAACACACAAGCACCACTCAGAGAACACACAAAAGCACCACTCAAACAACACACAAAAGTACCATTCCAAAAACACACAAGCACCACTCAGAGAACACACAAAAGTACCACTCAAACAACATACAAAAGTACCATTCCAAAAACACACAAGCACCACTCAAACAACACACAAAAGCACCACTCAAACAACACACACAAACACCACTCAAAAGCACCACTCCAAAAACAGACAAGCACCACTCAAACAGCACACAAAGCACCACTAAAGCAACACACACAAGCACCACTCAAACAACACACACAAACACCACTCAAACAACACACAAAAGCACCACTCAAACAGCACACAAAAGCACCACTCAAACAACACTCAAAAGTACCACTCCAAAAACAGACAAGCTTCACTCATACAACACACAAAAGCACCACTCAGACAACACACACAAGCACCACTCAAACAACACACACAAACACCACTCAAACAACACACAAAAGCACCACTCAAACAACACACACAAACGCCACTCCAAAAACACACAAGCACCACTCAAACAACACACAAAAGCACCACTCAAACAACACACACAAACACCACTCAAACAACACACAAAAGCACCACTCAAACAACACACAAAAGCACCACTCCAAAAACACACAAGCACCACTCAAACAACACACAAAAGCACCACTTAAACAACACACAAAAGCACCATTCCAAAAACACACAAGAACCACTCAAACAACACACAAAAGCTCCACTCAAACAACACACACAAACACCACTCAAACAACACACAAAAGCACCACTCAAACAACACACAAAAGCAACACTCAAACAACACACACAAGCACCACTGAAACAACACACAAAAGCACCACTCAAACAACACACAAAAGCACCTTTCCAAAAACACACAAGCACCACTCAAACAACACACAAAAGCACCACTCATACAACACACACAAACACCACTCAAACAACACACAAAAACACCACTCCAAAAACACACAAGCACCACTCAAACAACACACAAAAGCACCACTCAAACAACACGCAAAAGCACCACTCCTAAAACACACAAGCACCACTCAAACACACAAAAGCACCACTCAAACAACACACACAAACACCACTTAAACAACACACAAAAGCACCACTCAAACAACACACAAAAGCACCACTCCAAAAACACGCAAGCACAACTCAGACAACACACAAAAACACCACTCAAACAACACACAAAAGTACCATTCCAAAAACACACTAGCACCACTCAAACAACACACTAAAGCACAACTCAAACAATACACACAAGCACCACTCAAACAACACACACAAACACCACTCAAACAACACACAAAAGCACCACTCAAACAACACTCAAAAGAACCACTCAAACAACACACAAAAGCACCACTCCAAAAACACACAAAAGCACCACTCCAAAAACACACAAGCACAACTCAAACAATACACAAAAGCTCCAGTCAAACAACATACACAAACACCACTCAAACAACACACAAAAGCACCACTCAAACAACACACAAGAGCACCACTCCAAAAACACTCAAAAGCACAAACCCAAATACACACAAGCACCACTCAAACAACACACAAAATCTCCACTCAAACAACACACACAAACACCACTCAAACAATACACAAAAGCACCACTCATACAACACACACAAACACCACTCCAAAAACAGACAAGCACCACTCAAACAACACACAAAAGTACCACTCAAACAACACACACAAGCACCACTCAAACAACACACACAAACACCACTCAAACAACACACAAAAGCACCACTCAAACAACAGACATAAGCACCACTCAAACAACACAAAAAAGCACCACTCAAACAACACACAAGAGCACCACTCCAAAAACACTCAAAAGCACAACTCCAAATACACACAAGCACCACTCAAACAACACACAAAATCTCCACTCAAACAACACACCCAAACACCACTCAAACAACACACAAAAGCACCACTCAAACAACACACAAAAGCACCACTCCAAAAACACACAAGCACCACTCAAACAACACACAAATGCACCACTGAAACAACACACAAAAGCACCATTCCAAAAACACAAAAGCACCACTCAAACATCAACACACAAACACCACTCAAACAACACACAAAAGCACCACTCAAACAACACACAGAAGCACCACTCCAAAAACACACAAGCACCACTCAAACAACACACAAAAGCACCACTCAAAAAACACACAAAATCACAATTCCAAAAACACACAAGCACCACTCAAACAACACACAAAAGCTCCACTCAAACAACACACACAAACACCACTCAAACAACACACAAAAGCACCACTCCAAAAACACACAAGCACCACTCACAAAACACACAAAAGCACCACTCAAACAACACACAAATGTACCATTCCAAAAACACACAAGCACGACTCAAACAACACACAAAAGCACCACTCAAACAACACACACAAACACCACTCAAACAACACACAAAAGCACCACTCCAAAAACAGACAAGCACCACTCAAACAACACACAAAAGCACCACTCAAACAACACGCAAAAGCAACACTCCAAAAACACACAAGCACCACTCAAACACACAAAAGCACCACTCAAACAATACAAACAAACACCACTCAAACAACACACAAAAGCACCACTCCAAAAACACACAAAATCACAACTCCAAAAACACACAAGCACCACTCAAACAACACACAAAAGCTACACTCAAACAACACACAAAAGCACCACTCAAACAACACACATAAGCACCACTCAAACAACACACAAAAGCACCACTCCAAAAACACACAAGCACCAATCAAACAACACACAAAAGTACCACTCAAACAACACACAAAAGCACCATTCTAAAAACACACAAGCACCACTCAAACAACACACAAAAGAACCACTCAAACAACACACAAACACCTCTGAAACAACACACAAAAGCACCACTCCAAAAACACACAAGCACCACTCAAACAACACACAAAAGCACCACTCAAACAACACACAAAAACACCACTTAAACAACACACAAAAGCACCACTCAAACAACACACAAAGGCACCACTCCAAAAACACACAAGCACCACTCAGAGAACACACAAAAGCACCACTCAAACAACACACAAAAGTACCATTCCAAAAACACACAAGCACCACTCAGAGAACACACAAAAGCACCACTCAAACAACATACAAAAGTACCATTCCAAAAACACACAAGCACCACTCAAACAACACACAAAAGCACCACTCAAACAACACACACAAACACCACTCAAAAGCACCTCTCCAAAAACAGACAAGCACCACTCAAACAGCACACAAAAGCACCACTAAAGCAACACACACAAGCACCACTCAAACAACACACACAAACACCACTCAAACAACACACAAAAGCACCACTCAAACAGCATACAAAAGCACCACTCAAACAACACTCAAAAGTACCACTCCAAAAACAGACAAGCTCCACTCATACAACACACAAAAGCACCACTCAGACAACACACACAAGCACCACTCAAACAACACACACAAACACCACTCAAACAACACACAAAAGCACCACTCAAACAACACACACAAACGCCACTCCAAAAACACACAAACACCACTCAAACAACACACAAAAGCACCACTCAAACAACACACACAAACACCACTCAAACAACACACAAAAGCACCACTCAAACAACACACAAAAGCACCACTCCAAAAACACACAAACACCACTCAAACAACACACAAAAGCACCACTCAAACAACACACACAAACACCACTCAAACAACACACAAAAGCACCACTCAAACAACACACAAAAGCACCACTCCAAAAACACACAAGCAACACTCAAAAAACACACAAAAGCACCACTTAAACAACACACAAAAGCACCATTCCAAAAACACACAAGAACCACTCAAACAACACACAAAAGCTCCACTCAAACAACACACACAAACACCACTCAAACAACACACAAAAGCACCACTCAAACAACACACAAAAGCACCACTCAAACAACACACACAAGCACCACTGAAACAACACACAAAAGCACCACTCAAACAACACACAAAAGCACCTTTCCAAAAACACACAAGCACCACTCAAACAACACACAAAAGCACCACTCATACAACACACACAAACACCACTCCAAAAACACACAAGCACCACTCAAACAACACACAAAAGCACCACTCAAACAACACGCAAAAGCACCAATCCAAAAACACACAAGCACCACTCAAACACACAAAAGCACCACTCAAACAACACACACAAACACCACTTAAACAACACACAAAAGCACCACTCAAACAACACACAAAAGCACCACTCCAAAAACACACAAGCACAACTCAGACAACACACAAAAACACCACTCAAACAACACACAAAAGTACCATTCCAAAAACACACAAGCACCACTCAAACAACACACTAAAGCACAACTCAAACAACACACACAAGCACCTCTCAAACAACACACACAAACACCACTCAAACAACACACAAAAGCAACACTCAAACAACACTCAAAAGAACCACTCAAACAACACACAAAAGCACCACTCCAAAAACACACAAATGCACCACTCCAAAAACACACAAGCACAACTCAAACAATACACAAAAGCTCCAGTCAAACAACATACACAAACACCACTCAAACAACACACAAAAGCACCACTCAAACAACACACAAGAGCACCACTCCAAAAACACTCAAAAGCACAACTCCAAATACACACAAGCACCACTCAAACAACACACAAAATCTCCACTCAAACAACACACACAAACACCACTCAAACAACACACAAAAGCACCACTCAAACAACACACAAAAGCACCACTCCAAAAACAGACAAGCACCACTCAAACAACACACAAAAGCACCACTCAAACAACACACACAAGCACCACTCAAACAACACACACAAACACCACTCAAACAACACACAAAAGCACCACTCAAACAACAGACATAAGCACCACTCAAACAACACACAAAAGCACCACTCAAACAACACACAAGAGCACCACTCCAAAAACACTCAAAAGCACAACTCCAAATACACACAAGCACCACTCAAACAACACACAAAATCTCCACTCAAACAACACACACAAACACCACTCAAACAACACACAAAAGCACCACTCAAACAACACACAAAAGCACCACTCCAAAAACACACAAGCACCACTCAAACAACACACAAATG
This sequence comes from Taudactylus pleione, assembly GCA_031769625.1. NCBI lineage: Eukaryota > Metazoa > Chordata > Amphibia > Anura > Myobatrachidae > Taudactylus > Taudactylus pleione. The sequence continues at coordinate 205,715 of JAUIMM010000182.1, forward strand.
CACCACTCAAACAACACACAAAAGCACCTTTCCAAAAACACAAAAGCACCACTCAAACAACACACACAAACACCACTCAAACAACACACAAAAGCACCACTCAAACAACACACAGAAGCACCACTCCAAAAACACACAAGCACCACTCAAACAACACACAAAAGCACCACTCAAAAAACACACAAAATCACAATTCCAAAAACACACAAGCACCACTCAAACAACACACAAAAGCTCCACTCAAACAACACACACAAACACCACTCAAACAACACACAAAAGCACCACTCCAAAAACACACAAGCACCACTCACAAAACACACAAAAGCACCACTCAAACAACACACAAAAGTACCATTCCAAAAACACACAAGCACGACTCAAACAACACACAAAAGCACCACTCAAACAACACACACAAACACCACTCAAACAACACACAAAAGCACCACTCCAAAAACAGACAAGCACCACTCAAACAACACACAAAAGCACCACTCAAACAACACGCAAAAGCACCACTCCAAAAACACACAAGCACCACTCAAACACACAAAAGCACCACTCAAACAATACACACAAACACCACTCAAACAACACACAAAAGCACCACTCCAAAAACACACAAAAGCACAACTCCAAAAACACACAAGCACCACTCAAACAACACACAAAAGCTACACTCAAACAACACACACAAACACCACTCAAACAACACACAAAAGCACCACTCCAAAAACACACAAAAGCACCACTCCAAAAACACACAAGCACAACTCAAACAACACACAAAAGCTCCAGTCAAACAACATACACAAACACCACTCAAACAACACACAAAAGCACCACTCAAACAACACACAAAAGCACCACTCCAAAAACACACAAGCACCACTCAAACAACAAACAAAAGCACCATTCCAAAAACACACAAGCACCACTCAAACAATACACAAAAGCACCACTCAAACAACGCACACAAACACCACTCAAACAACACACAAAAGCACAACTCCAAAAACACAAAAGCACCACTCAAACAACACACAAAAGCACCACTCAAACAACACACAAAAGCACCACTCCAAAAACACATAAAAGGACCACTCCAAAAACACACAAGCACCACTCAAACAACACACAAAAGCACCACTCCTAAAACACACAAGCACCACTCAGAGAACACACAAAAGCACCACTCAAACAACACACAAAAGCACCATTTCAAAAACACACAAGCACCACTCAAACAACACACAAAAGCACCACTCAAACAACACACACAAACACCACTCAAACAACACACAAAAGCACCACTCAAACAACACACACAAACACCACTCAAACAACACACAAAAGCACCACTCAAACAACACACAAAAGCACCACTCAAACAACACACAAAAGCACCACTCAAACAACACGCAAAAGCACCACTCCAAAAACACACAAGCACCACTCAAACACACAAAAGCACCACTCAAACAACACACATAAACACCACTTAAACAACACACAAAATCACCACTCAAACAACACACAAAAGCACCACTACAAAAACACACAAGCACCACTCAGAGATCACACAAAAGCACCACTCAAACAACACACACAAGCACCACTCAAACAACACACACAAACACCACTCAAACAACACACAAAAGCACCACTCAAACAACAGACATAAGCACCACTCAAACAACACACAAAAGCACCACTCAAACAACACACAAGAGCACCACTCCAAAAACACTCAAAAGCACAACTCCAAATACACACAAGCACCACTCAAACAACACACAAAATCTCCACTCAAACAACACACACAAACACCACTCAAACAACACACAAAAGCACCACTCAAACAACACACAAAAGCACCACTCCAAAAACAGACAAGCACCACTCAAACAACACACAAAAGTACCACTCAAACAACACACACAAGCACCACTCAAACAACACACACAAACACCACTCAAACAACACACAAAAGCACCACTCAAACAACAGACATAAGCACCACTCAAACAACACAAAAAAGCACCACTCAAACAACACACAAGAGCACCACTCCAAAAACACTCAAAAGCACAACTCCAAATACACACAAGCACCACTCAAACAACACACAAAATCTCCACTCAAACAACACACACAAACACCACTCAAACAACACACAAAAGCACCACTCAAACAACACACAAAAGCACCACTCCAAAAACACACAAGCACCACTCAAACAACACACAAATGCACCACTCAAACAACACACAAAAGCACCATTCCAAAAACACAAAAGCACCACTCAAACAACACACACAAACACCACTCAAACAACACACAAAAGCACCACTCAAACAACACACAGAAGCACCACTCCAAAAACACACAAGCACCACTCAAACAACACACAAAAGCACCACTCAAAAAACACACAAAATCACAATTCCAAAAACACACAAGCACCACTCAAACAACACACAAAAGCTCCACTCAAACAACACACACAAACACCACTCAAACAACACACAAAAGCACCACTCCAAAAACACACAAGCACCACTCACAAAACACACAAAAGCACCACTCAAACAACACACAAAAGTACCATTCCAAAAACACACAAGCACGACTCAAACAACACACAAAAGCACCACTCAAACAACACACACAAACACCACTCAAACAACACACAAAAGCACCACTCCAAAAACAGACAAGCACCACTCAAACACACAAAAGCACCACTCAAACAATACACACAAACACCACTCAAACAACACACAAAAGCACCACTCCAAAAACACACAAAATCACAACTCCAAAAACACACAAGCACCACTCAAACAACACACAAAAGCTACACTCAAACAACACACACAAACACCTCTCAAACAACACACAAAAGCACCACTCAAACAACACACAAAAGCACCACTCCAAAAACACACAAGCACCACTCAAACAACACACAAAAGTACCACTCAAACAACACACAAAAGCACCATTCCAAAAACACACAAGCACCACTCAAACAACACACAAAAGAACCACTCAAACAACACACACAAACACCTCTGAAACAACACACAAAAGCACCACTCCAAAAACACACAAGCACCACTCAAACAACACACAAAAGCACCACTCAAACAACACACACAAACACCACTTAAACAACACACAAAAGCACCACTCAAACAACACACAAAGGCACCACTCCAAAAACACACAAGCACCACTCAGAGAACACACAAAAGCACCACTCAAACAACACACAAAAGTACCATTCCAAAAACACACAAGCACCACTCAGAGAACACACAAAAGCACCACTCAAACAACATACAAAAGTACCATTCCAAAAACACACAAGCACCACTCAAACAACACACAAAAGCACCACTCAAACAACACACACAAACACCACTCAAAAGCACCACTCCAAAAACAGACAAGCACCACTCAAACAGCACACAAAGCACCACTAAAGCAACACACACAAGCACCACTCAAACAACACACACAAACACCACTCAAACAACACACAAAAGCACCACTCAAACAGCACACAAAAGCACCACTCAAACAACACTCAAAAGTACCACTCCAAAAACAGACAAGCTTCACTCATACAACACACAAAAGCACCACTCAGACAACACACACAAGCACCACTCAAACAACACACACAAACACCACTCAAACAACACACAAAAGCACCACTCAAACAACACACACAAACGCCACTCCAAAAACACACAAGCACCACTCAAACAACACACAAAAGCACCACTCAAACAACACACACAAACACCACTCAAACAACACACAAAAGCACCACTCAAACAACACACAAAAGCACCACTCCAAAAACACACAAGCACCACTCAAACAACACACAAAAGCACCACTTAAACAACACACAAAAGCACCATTCCAAAAACACACAAGAACCACTCAAACAACACACAAAAGCTCCACTCAAACAACACACACAAACACCACTCAAACAACACACAAAAGCACCACTCAAACAACACACAAAAGCAACACTCAAACAACACACACAAGCACCACTGAAACAACACACAAAAGCACCACTCAAACAACACACAAAAGCACCTTTCCAAAAACACACAAGCACCACTCAAACAACACACAAAAGCACCACTCATACAACACACACAAACACCACTCAAACAACACACAAAAACACCACTCCAAAAACACACAAGCACCACTCAAACAACACACAAAAGCACCACTCAAACAACACGCAAAAGTACCACTCCAAAAACACACAAGCACCACTCAAACACACAAAAGCACCACTCAAACAACACACACAAACACCACTTAAACAACACACAAAAGCACCACTCAAACAACACACAAAAGCACCACTCCAAAAACACGCAAGCACAACTCAGACAACACACAAAAACACCACTCAAACAACACACAAAAGTACCATTCCAAAAACACACTAGCACCACTCAAACAACACACTAAAGCACAACTCAAACAATACACACAAGCACCACTCAAACAACACACACAAACACCACTCAAACAACACACAAAAGCACCACTCAAACAACACTCAAAAGAACCACTCAAACAACACACAAAAGCACCACTCCAAAAACACACAAAAGCACCACTCCAAAAACACACAAGCACAACTCAAACAATACACAAAAGCTCCAGTCAAACAACATACACAAACACCACTCAAACAACACACAAAAGCACCACTCAAACAACACACAAGAGCACCACTCCAAAAACACTCAAAAGCACAAACCCAAATACACACAAGCACCACTCAAACAACACACAAAATCTCCACTCAAACAACACACACAAACACCACTCAAACAATACACAAAAGCACCACTCATACAACACACACAAACACCACTCAAACAACACACAAAAACACCACTCCAAAAACACACAAGCACCACTCAAACAACACACAAAAGCACCACTCAAACAACACGCAAAAGCACCACTCCAAAAACACACAAGCACCACTCAAACACACAAAAGCACCACTCAAACAACACACACAAACACCACTTAAACAACACACAAAAGCACCACTCAAACAACACACAAAAGCACCACTCCAAAAACACACAAGCACAACTCAGACAACACACAAAAACACCACTCAAACAACACACAAAAGTACCATTCCAAAAACACACAAGCACCACTCATACAACACACTAAAGCACAACTCAAACAACACACACAAGCACCACTCAAACAACACACACAAACACCACTCAAACAACACACAAAAGCAACACTCAAACAACACTCAAAAGAACCACTCAAACAACACACAAAAGCACCACTCCAAAAACACACAAATGCACCACTCCAAAAACACACAAGCACAACTCAAACAATACACAAAAGCTCCAGTCAAACAACATACACAAACACCACTCAAACAACACACAAAAGCACCACTCAAACAACACACAAGAGCACCACTCCAAAAACACTCAAAAGCACAACTCCAAATACACAAGCACCACTCAAACAACAAACAAAATCTCCACTCAAACAACATACACAAACACCACTCAAACAACACACAAAAGCACCACTCAAACAACACACAAAAGCACCACTCCAAAAACAGACAAGCACCACTCAAACAACACACAAAAGCACCACTCAAACAACACACACAAGCACCACTCAAACAACACACACAAACATCACTCAAACAACACACAAAAGCACCACTCAAACAACAGACATAAGCACCACTCAAACAACACACAAAAGCACCACTCAAACAACACACAAGAGCACCACTCCAAAAACACTCAAAAGCACAACTCCAAATACACACAAGCACCACTCAAACAACACACAAAATCTCCACTCAAACAACACACACAAACACCACTCAAACAACACACAAAAGCACCACTCAAACAACACACAAAAGCACCACTCCAAAAACACACAAGCACCACTCAAACAACACACAAATGCACCACTCAAACAACACACAAAAGCACCATTCCAAAAACACAAAAGCACCACTCAAACAACACACACAAACACAACTCAAACAACACACAAAAGCACCACTCAAACAACACACAGAAGCACCTCTCCAAAAACACACAAGCACCACTCAAACAACACACAAAAGCACCACTCAAAAAACAAACAAAATCACAATTCCAAAAACACACAAGCACCACTCAAACAACACACAAAAGCTCCACTCAAACAACACACACAAACACCACTCAAACAACACACAAAAGCACCACTCCAAAAACACACAAGCACCACTCACAAAACACACAAAAGCACCACTCAAACAACACACAAAAGTACCATTCCAAAAACACACAAGCACGACTCAAACAACACACAAAAGCACCACTCAAACAACACACACAAACACCACTCAAACAACACACAAAAGCACCACTCCAAAAACAGACAAGCACCACTCAAACAACACACAAAAGCACCACTCAAACAACACGCAAAAGCACCACTCCAAAAACACACAAGCACCACTCAAACACACAAAAGCACCACTCAAACAATACACACAAACACCACTCAAACAACACACAAAAGCACCACTCCAAAAACACACAAAATCACAACTCCAAAAACACACAAGCACCACTCAAACAACACACAAAAGCTACACTCAAACAACACACACAAACACCACTCAAACAACACACAAAAGCACCACTCCAAAAACACACAAAAGCACCACTCCAAAAACACACAAGCACAACTCAAACAACACACAAAAGCTCCAGTCAAACAACATACACAAACACCACTCAAACAACACACAAAAGCACCACTCAAACAACACACAAAAGCACCACTCCAAAAACACACAAGCACCACTCAAACAACACACAAAAGCACCATTCCAAAAACACACAAGCACCACTCAAACAACGCACACAAACACCACTCAAACAGCACACAAAAGCACAACTCCAAAAACACAAAAGCACCACTCAAACAACACACAAAAGCACCACTCAAACAACACACAAAAGCACCACTCCAAAAACACACAAAAGGACCACTCCAAAAACACACAAGCACCACTCAAACAACACACAAAAGCACCACTCCTAAAACACACAAGCAACACTCAGAGAACACACAAAAGCACCACTCAAACAACACACAAAAGCACCATTTCAAAAACACACAAGCACCACTCAAACAACACACAAAAGCACCACTCAAACAACACACACAAACACCACTCAAACAACACACAAAAGCACCACTCAAACAACACACACAAACACCACTCAAACAACACACAAAAGCACCACTCAAACAACACACAAAAGCACCACTCCAAAAACACACAAGCACCACTCAAACAATATACAAAAGCACCACTCAAACAACACGCAAAAGCACCACTCCAAAAACACACAAGCACCACTCAAACACACAAAAGCACCACTCAAACAACACACATAAACACTACTTAAACAACACACAAAATCACCACTCAAACAACACACAAAAGCACCACTACAAAAACACACAAGCACCACTCAGAGATCACACAAAAGCACCACTCAAACAACACACACAAGCACCACTCAAACAACACACACAAACACCACTCAAACAACACACAAAAGCACCACTCAAACAACAGACATAAGCACCACTCAAACAACACACAAAAGCACCACTCAAACAACACACAAGAGCACCACTCCAAAAACACTCAAAAGCACAACTCCAAATACACACAAGCACCACTCAAACAACACACAAAATCTCCACTCAAACAACACACACAAACACCACTCAAACAACACACAAAAGCACCACTCAAACAACACACAAAAGCACCACTCCAAAAACAGACAAGCACCACTCAAACAACACACAAAAGTACCACTCAAACAACACACACAAACACCACTCAAACAACACACAAAAGCACCACTCAAACAACACACAAAAGCACCACTCAAACAACACACACAAGCACCACTGAAACAACACACAAAAGCACCACTCAAACAACACACAAAAGCACCTTTCCAAAAACACACAAGCACCACTCAAACAACACACAAAAGCACCACTCATACAACACACACAAACACCACTCAAACAACACACAAAAACACCACTCCAAAAACACACAAGCACCACTCAAACAACACACAAAAGCACCACTTAAACAACACACAAAAGCACCATTCCAAAAACACACAAGAACCACTCAAACAACACACAAAAGCTCCACTCAAACAACACACACAAACACCACTCAAACAACACACAAAAGCACCACTCCAAAAACACACAAGCACCACTCAAACAACACACAAAAGCACCACTCAAACAACACGCAAAAGCACCACTCCAAAAACACACAGGCACCACTCAAACACACAAAAGCACCACTCAAACAACACACACAAACACCACTTAAACAACACACAAAAGCACCACTCAAACAACACACAAAAGCACCACTCCAAAAACACGCAAGCACAACTCAGACAACACACAAAAACACCACTCAAACAACACACAAAAGTACCATTCCAAAAACACACAAGCACCACTCAAACAACACACTAAAGCACAACTCAAACAATACACACAAGCACCACTCAAACAACACACACAAACACCACTCAAACAACACACAAAAGCACCACTCAAACAACACACAAAAGCACCACTCCAAAAACACACAAGCACCACTCAAACAATATACAAAAGCACCACTCAAACAACACGCAAAAGCACCACTCCAAAAACACACAAGCACCACTCAAACACACAAAAGCACCACTCAAACAACACACATAAACACTACTTAAACAACACACAAAATCACCACTCAAACAACACACAAAAGCACCACTACAAAAACACACAAGCACCACTCAGAGATCACACAAAAGCACCACTCAAACAACACACACAAGCACCACTCAAACAACACACACAAACACCACTCAAACAACACACAAAAGCACCACTCAAACAACAGACATAAGCACCACTCAAACAACACACAAAAGCACCACTCAAACAACACACAAGAGCACCACTCCAAAAACACTCAAAAGCACAACTCCAAATACACACAAGCACCACTCAAACAACACACAAAATCTCCACTCAAACAACACACACAAACACCACTCAAACAACACACAAAAGCACCACTCAAACAACACACAAAAGCACCACTCCAAAAACAGACAAGCACCACTCAAACAACACACAAAAGTACCACTCAAACAACACACACAAACACCACTCAAACAACACACAAAAGCACCACTCAAACAACACACACAAGCACCACTGAAACAACACACAAAAGCACCACTCAAACAACACACAAAAGCACCTTTCCAAAAACACACAAGCACCACTCAAACAACACACAAAAGCACCACTCATACAACACACACAAACACCACTCAAACAACACACAAAAACACCACTCCAAAAACACACAAGCACCACTCAAACAACACACAAAAGCACCACTTAAACAACACACAAAAGCACCATTCCAAAAACACACAAGAACCACTCAAACAACACACAAAAGCTCCACTCAAACAACACACACAAACACCACTCAAACAACACACAAAAGCACCACTCCAAAAACACACAAGCACCACTCAAACAACACACAAAAGCACCACTCAAACAACACGCAAAAGCACCACTCCAAAAACACACAAGCACCACTCAAACACACAAAAGCACCACTCAAACAACACACACAAACACCACTTAAACAACACACAAAAGCACCACTCAAACAACACACAAAAGCACCACTCCAAAAACACGCAAGCACAACTCAGACAACACACAAAAACACCACTCAAACAACACACAAAAGTACCATTCCAAAAACACACAAGCACCACTCAAACAACACACTAAAGCACAAATCAAACAATACACACAAGCACCACTCAAACAACACACACAAACACCACTCAAACAACACACAAAAGCACCACTCAAACAACACACAAAAGCACCACTCCAAAAACACACAAAAGCACCACTCCAAAAACACACAAGCACAACTCAAACAATACACAAAAGCTCCAGTCAAACAACATACACAAACACCACTCAAACAACACACAAAAGCACCACTCAAACAACACACAAGTGCACCACTCCAAAAACACTCAAAAGCACAACCCCAAATACACACAAGCACCACTCAAACAACACACAAAATCTCCACTCAAACAACACACACAAACACCACTCAAACAACACACAAAAGCACCACTCAAACAACACACAAAAGCACCACTCCAAAAACAGACAAGCACCACTCAAACAACACACAAAAATCACCACTCAAACAACACACACAAGCACCACTCAAACAACACACACAAACACCACTCAAACAACACACAAAAGCACCACTCAAACAACAGACATAAGCACCACTCAAACAACACACAAAAGCACCACTCAAACAACACACAAGAGCACCACTCCAAAAACACTCAAAAGCACAACTCCAAATACACACAAGCACCACTCAAACAACACACAAAAGCACCACTCAAACAACACACACAAACACCACTCAAACAACACACAAAAGCACCACTCAAACAACACACAAAAGCACCACTCCAAAAACACACAAGCACCACTCAAACAACACACAAATGCACCACTCAAACAACACACAAAAGCACCATTCCAAAAACACAAAAGCACCACTCAAACAACACACACAAACACCATTCAACAACACACAAAAGCACCACTCAAACAACACACAGAAGCACCACTCCAAAAACACACAAGCACCACTCAAACAACACACAAAAGCACCACTCAAAAAACACAAAAAATCACAATTCCAAAAACACACAAGCACCACTCAAACAACACACAAAAGCTCCACTCAAACAACACACACAAACACCACTCAAACAACACACAAAAGCACCACTCCAAAAACACACAAGCACCACTCACAAAACACACAAAAGCACCACTCAAACAACACACAAAAGTAACATTCCAAAAACACACAAGCACGACTCAAACAACACACAAAAGCACCACTCAAACAACACACACAAACACCACTCAAACAACACACAAAAGCACCACTCCAAAAACAGACAAGCACCACTCAAACAACACACAAAAGCACCACTCAAACAACACGCAAAAGCACCACTCCAAAAACACACAAGCACCACTCAAACAACACACAAAAGCTACACTCAAACAATACACACAAACACCACTCAAACAACACACAAAAGCACCACTCCAAAAACACACAAAAGCACAACTCCAAAAACACACAAGCACCACTCAAACAACACACAAAAGCTACACTCAAACAACACACACAAACACCACTCAAACAACACACAAAAGCACCACTCCAAAAACACACAAGCACCACTTAAACAACACACAAAAGTACCACTCAAACAACACACAAAAGCACCATTCCAAAAACACTCAAGCACCACTCAAACAACACACAAAAGAACCACTCAAACAACACACACAAACACCTCTGAAACAACACACAAAAGCACCACTCCAAAAACACACAAGCACCACTCAAACAACACACACAAACACCACTCAAACAACACACAAAAGCACCTCTCAAACAGCACACAAAAGCACCACTCAAACAACACCCAAAAGTACCACTCAAAAAACAGACAAGCTCCACTCATACAACACACAAAAGCACCACTCAGACAACACACACAAGCACCACTCAAACAACACACACAAACACCACTCAAACAACACACAAAAGCACCACTCAAACAACACACACAAACGCCACTCCAAAAACACACAAGCACCACTCAAACAACACACAAAAGCACCACTCAAACAACACACACAAACACCACTCAAACAACACACAAAAGCACCACTCAAACAACACACAAAAGCACCACTCCAAAAACACACAAGCACCACTCAAACAACACACAAAAGCACCACTTAAACAACACACAAAAGCACCATTCCAAAAACACACAAGAACCACTCAAACAACACACAAAAGCTCCACTCAAACAACACACACAAACACCACTCAAACAACACACAAAAGCACCACTCAAACAACACACAAAAGCACCACTGAAACAACACACACAAGCACCACTGAAACAACATACAAAAGCACCACTCAAACAACACACAAAAGCACCTTTCCAAAAACACACAAGCACCACTCAAACAACACACAAAAGCACCACTCATACAACACACACAAACACCACTCAAACAACACACAAAAACACCACTCCAAAAACACACAAGCACCACTCAAACAACACACAAAAGCACCACTCAAACAACACGCAAAAGCACCACTCCAAAAACACACAAGCACCACTCAAACACACAAAAGCACCACTCAAACAACACACACAAACACCACTTAAACAACACACAAAAGCACCGCTCAAACAACACACAAAAGCACCACTCCAAAAACACACAAGCACAACTCAGACAACACACAAAAACACCACTCAAACAACACACAAAAGTACCATTCCAAAAACACACAAGCACCACTCAAACAACACACTAAAGCACAACTCAAACAACACACACAAGCACCACTCAAACAACACACACAAACACCACTCAAACAACACACAAAAGCACCACTCAAACAACACTCAAAGGAACAACTCAAACAACACACAAAAGCACCACTCCAAAAACACACAAAAGCACCACTCCAAAAACACACAAGCACAACTCAAACAACACACAAAAGCTCCAGTCAAACAACATACACAAACACCACTCAAACAACACACAAAAGCACCACTCAAACAACACACAAAAGCACCACTCCAAAAACACACAAGCACCACTCAAACAACACACAAAAGCACCACTCAAACAACACACAAAAGCACCATTCCAAAAACACACAAGCACCACTCAAACAATACACAAAAGCACCACTCAAACAACGCACACAAACACCACTCAAACAACACACAAAAGCACCACTCAAACAACACACAAAAGCACCACTCAAACAACACACAAAAGCACCACTCCAAAAACACACAAAAGGACCACTCCAAAAACACACAAGCACCACTCAAACAACACACAAAAGCACCACTCCTAAAACACACAAGCACCACTCAGAGAACACACAAAAGCACCACTCAAACAACACACAAAAGCACCATTTCAAAAACACACAAGCACCACTCAAACAACACACAAAAGCACCACTCAAACAACACACACAAACACCACTCAAACAACACACAAAAGCACCACTCAAACAACACACACAAACACCACTCAAACAACACACAAAAGCACCACTCAAACAACACACAAAAGCACCACTCCAAAAACACACAAGCACCACTCAAACGATATACAAAAGCACCACTCAAACAACACGCAAAAGCACCACTCCAAAAACACACAAGCACCACTCAAACACACAAAAGCACCACTCAAACAACACACATAAACACCACTTAAACAACACACAAAATCACCACTCAAACAACACACAAAAGCACCACTACAAAAACACACAAGCACCACTCAGAGATCACACAAAAGCACCACTCAAACAACACACAAAAGTACCATTCCAAAAACACACAAGCACCACTCAAACACACAAAGCACCACTCAAGCAACACACACAAACACCACTCAAACAACACACAAAAGCACCACTCCAAAAACAGACAAGCACCACTCAAACAACACACAAAAGCACCACTCAAACAACACACACAAGCACCACTCAAACAACACACACAAACACCACTCAAACAACACTCAAAAGTACCACTCAAAAAACAGACAAGCTCCACTCATACAACACACAAAAGCACCACTCAAACAACACACACAAACACCACTCAAACAACACACAAAAGCACCACTCAAACAACACACACAAACGCCACTCCAAAAACACACAAGCACCACTCAAACAACACACAAAAGCACCACTCAAACAACACACACAAACACCACTCAAACAACACACAAAAGCACCACTCAAACAACACACAAAAGCACCACTCCAAAAACACACAAGCACCACTCAAACAACACACAAAAGCACCACTTAAACAACACACAAAAGCACCATTCCAAAAACACACAAGAACCACTCAAACAACACACAAAAGCTCCACTCAAATAACACACACAAACACCACTCAAACAACACACAAAAGCACCACTCAAACAACACACAAAAGCACCACTGAAACAACACACACAAGCACCACTGAAACAACACACAAAAGCACCACTCAAACAACACACAAAAGCACCTTTCCAAAAACACACAAGCACCACTCAAACAACACACAAAAGCACCACTCATACAACACACACAAACACCACTCAAACAACACACAAAAACACCACTCCAAAAACACACAAGCACCACTCAAACAACACACAAAAGCACCACTCAAACAACACGCAAAAGCACCACTCCAAAAACACACAAGCACCACTCAAACACACAAAAGCACCACTCAAACAACACACACAAACACCACTTAAACAACACACAAAAGCACCACTCAAACAACACACAAAAGCACCACTCCAAAAACACACAAGCACAACTCAGACAACACACAAAAACACCACTCAAACAACACACAAAAGTACCATTCCAAAAACACACAAGCACCACTCAAACAACACACTAAAGCACAACTCAAACAACACACACAAGCACCACTCAAACAACACACACAAACACCACTCAAACAACACACAAAAGCACCACTCAAACAACACTCAAAGGAACCACTCAAACAACACACAAAAGCACCACTCCAAAAACACACAAAAGCACCACTCCAAAAACACACAAGCACAACTCAAACAACACACAAAAGCTCCAGTCAAACAACATACACAAACACCACTCAAACAACACACAAAAGCACCACTCAAACAACACACAAAAGCACCACTCCAAAAACACACAAGCACCACTCAAACAACACACAAAAGCACCACTCAAACAACACACAAAAGCACCATTCCAAAAACACACAAGCACCACTCAAACAATACACAAAAGCACCACTCAAACAACACACAAAAGCACCACTCCTAAAACACACAAGCACCACTCAGAGAACACACAAAAGCACCACTCAAACAACACACAAAAGCACCACTCCAAAAACACACAAAAGGACCACTCCAAAAACACACAAGCACCACTCAAACAACACACAAAAGCACCACTCCTAAAACACACAAGCACCACTCAGAGAACACACAAAAGCACCACTCAAACAACACACAAAAGCACCATTTCAAAAACACACAAGCACCACTCAAACAACACACAAAAGCACCACTCAAACAACACACACAAACACCACTCAAACAACACACAAAAGCACCACTCAAACAACACACACAAACACCACTCAAACAACACACAAAAGCACCACTCAAACAACACACAAAAGCACCACTCCAAAAACACACAAGCACCACTCAAACGATATACAAAAGCACCACTCAAACAACACGCAAAAGCACCACTCCAAAAACACACAAGCACCACTCAAACACACAAAAGCACCACTCAAACAACACACACAAACACCACTTAAACAACACACAAAAGCACCACTCAAACAACACATAAAAGCATCACTCCAAAAACACACAAGCACAACTCAGACAACACACAAAAACACCACTCAAACAACACACAAAAGTACCATTCCAAAAACACACAAGCACCACTCAAACAACACACTAAAGCACAACTCAAACAACACACACAAGCACCACTCAAACAACACACACAATCACCACTCAAACAACACACAAAAGCACCACTCAAACAACACTCAAAGGAACCACTCAAACAACACACAAAAGCACCACTCCAAAAACACACAAGCACCACTCAAACAACACACAAAAGCACCACTTAAACAACACACAAAAGCACCATTCCAAAAACACACAAGAACCACTCAAACAACACACAAAAGCTCCACTCAAATAACACACACAAACACCACTCAAACAACACACAAAAGCACCACTCAAACAACACACAAAAGCACCACTGAAACAACACACACAAGCACCACTGAAACAACACACAAAAGCACCACTCAAACAACACACAAAAGCACCTTTCCAAAAACACACAAGCACCACTCAAACAACACACAAAAGCACCACTCATACAACACACACACACAAACACCACTCAAACAACACACAAAAACACCACTCAAACACACAAGCACCACTCAAACAACACACAAAAGCACCACTCAAACAACACGCAAAAGCACCACTCAAACACACAAAAGCACCACTCAAACAACACACACAAACATCACTTAAACAACACACAAAAGCACCACTCAAACAACACACAAAAGCACCACTCCAAAAACACACAAGCACAACTCAGACAACACACAAAAACACCACTCAAACAACACACAAAAGTACCATTCCAAAAACACACAAGCACCACTCAAACAACACACTAAAGCACAACTCAAACAACACACACAAGCACCACTCAAACAACACACACAAACACCACTCAAACAACACACAAAAGCACCACTCAAACAACACTCAAAGGAACCACTCAAACAACACACAAAAGCACCACTCCAAAAACACACAAAAGCACCACTCCAAAAACACACAAGCACAACTCAAACAACACACAAAAGCTCCAGTCAAACAACATACACAAACACCACTCAAACAACACACAAAAGCACCACTCAAACAACACACAAAAGCACCACTCCAAAAACACACAAGCACAACTCAAACAACACACAAAAGCACCACTCAAACAACACACAAAAGCACCATTCCAAAAACACACAAGCACCACTCAAACAATACACAAAAGCACCACTCAAACAACGCACACAAACACCACTCAAACAACACACAAAAGCACCACTCAAACAACACACAAAAGCACCACTCAAACAACACACAAAAGCACCACTCCAAAAACACACAAAAGGACCACTCCAAAAACACACAAGCACCACTCAAACAACACACAAAAGCACCACTCCTAAAACACACAAGCACCACTCAGAGAACACACAAAAGCACCACTCAAACAACACACAAAAGCACCACTCCAAAAACACACAAAAGGACCACTCCAAAAACACACAAGCACCACTCAAACAACACACAAAAGCACCACTCCTAAAACACACAAGCACCACTCAGAGAACACACAAAAGCACCACTCAAACAACACACAAAACACCATTTCAAAAACACACAAGCACCACTCAAACAACACACAAAAGCACCACTCAAACAACACACACAAACACCACTCAAACAACACACAAAAGCACCACTCAAACAACACACACAAACACCACTCAAACAACACACAAAAGCACCACTCAAACAACACACAAAAGCACCACTCCAAAAACACAAAAGCACCACTCAAACGATATACAAAAGCACCACTCAAACAACACGCAAAAGCACCACTCCAAAAACACACAAGCACCACTCAAACACACAAAAGCACCACTCAAACAACACACATAAACACCACTTAAACAACACACAAAATCACCACTCAAACAACACACAAAAGCACCACTACAAAAACACACAAGCACCACTCAGAGATCACACAAAAGCACCACTCAAACAACACACAAAAGTACCATTCCAAAAACACACAAGCACCACTCAAACACACAAAGCACCACTCAAGCAACACACACAAACACCACTCAAACAACACACAAAAGCACCACTCCAAAAACAGACAAGCACCACTCAAACAACACACAAAAGCACCACTCCAAAAACAGACAAGCACCACTCAAACAACACACAAAAGCACCACTCAAACAACACACAAAAGCACCACTCCAAAAACACACAAGCACCACTCAAACAACACACAAAAGCACCACTCAAAAAACACACAAAATCACCATTCCAAAAACACACAAGCACCACTCAAACAATACACAAAAGCTCCACTCAAACAACACACACAAACACCACTCAAACAACACACAAAAGCACCACTCCAAAAACACACAAGCACCACTCAGAAAACACACAAAAGCACCACTCAAACAACACACAAAAGTACCATTCCAAAAACACACAAGCACGACTCAAACAACACACAAAATCACCACTCAAACAACACACACAAACACCACTCAAACAACACACAAAAGCACCACTCCAAAAACAGACAAGCACCACTCAAACAACACGCAAAAGCACCACTCCAAAAACACACAAGCACCACTCAAACACATAAAAGCACCACTCAAACAATACACACAAACACCACTTAAACAACACACAAAAGCACCACTCAAACAACACACAAAAGCACCACTCCAAAAACACACAAGCACCACTCAGAGATCACACAAAAGCACCACTCAAACAACACACAAAAGTACCATTCCAAAAACACACAAGCACCACTCAAACACACAAAAGCACCACTCCAAAAACAGACAAGCATGACTCAAACAACACACAAAAGCACCACTCAAACAACACACACAAGCACCACTCAAACAACACACAAAAGCACCACTCAAACAACACAAAAAAGCACCACTCAAACAACACACAAAAGCACCACTCCAAAAACACACAAAAGCACCATTCCAAAAACACACAAGCAACACTCAATCAACACACAAAAGCACCACTCAAACAACACACAAAAGCACTATTCCAAAAACACACAAGCACCACTCAAACAACACACAAAAGATACACTCAAACAACACACACAAACACCACTCAAACAACACACAAAAGCACCACTCAAACAACACACAAAAGCACCACTCCAAAAAAACACAAGCACCACTCAAACAACACACAAAAGCACCACTCAAACAACACACAAAAGCACCATTCCAAAAACACACAAGCACCACTCAAACAACACACAAAAGCACCACTCAAACAACACACACAAACACCACTCAAACAACACACAAAAGCACCTCTTAAACAACACACAAAAGCACCATTCCAAAAACACACAAGAACCACTCAAACAACACACAAAAGCTCCACTCAAACAACACACACATACACCACTCAAACAACACACAAAAGCACCACTCAAACAACACACAAAAGCACCACTCAAACAACACACACAAGCACCACTGAAACAACACACAAAAGCACCACTCAAACAACACACAAAAGCACCTTTCCAAAAACACACAAGCACCACTCAAACAACACACAAAAGCACCACTCATACAACACACACAAACACCACTCAAACAACACACAAAAACACCACTCAAACAACACGCAAAAGCACCACTCCAAAAACACACAAGCACCACTCAAACACACAAAAGCACCACTCAAGCAATACACACAAACACCACTTAAACAACACACAAAAGCACCACTTAAACAACACACAAAAGCACCACTCCAAAAACACACAAGCACCACTCAGAGATCACACAAAAGCACCACTCAAACAACACACAAAAGTACCATTCCAAAAACACACAAGCACCACTCAAACACACAAAAGCACCACTCAAACAGCACACACAAACACCACTCAAACAACACACAAAAGCACCACTCCAAAAACAGACAAGCATGACTCAAACAACACACAAAAGCACCACTCAAACAACACACACAAGCACCACTCAAACAACACACACAAACACTACTCAAACAACACACAAAAGCACCACTCAAACAACACACAAAAGCACCACTCAAACAACACACAAAAGCACCACTCCAAAAACACACAAAAGCACCATTTGAAAAACACACAAGCAACACTCAAACAACACACAAAAGCACCACTCAAACAACACACACAACACCACTCAAACAACACACAAAAGCACCACTCAAACAACACACAAAAGCACTATTCCAAAAACACACAAGCACCACTCAAACAACACACAAAAGCTACACCCAAACAACACACACAAACACCACTCAAACAACACACAAAAGCACCACTCAAACAACACACAAAAGCACCACTCCAAAAACACACAAGCACCACTCAAACAACACACAAAAGCACCACTCAAACAACACACAAAAGCACCATTCCAAAAACACACAAGCACCACTCAAACACACAAAAGCACCACTCAAACAACACACACAAACACCACTTAAAGAACACACAAAAGCACCACTCAAACAACACACAAAAGCACCACTCCAAAAACACACAAGCACAACTCAGACAACACACAAAAGCACCACTCAAACAACACACAAAAGTACCATTCCAAAAACACACAAGCACCACTCAAACAACACACTAAAGCACAACTCAAACAACACACACAAGCACCACTCAAACGACACACACAAACACCACTCAAACAACACACAAAAGCACCACTCAAACAACACTCAAAAGAACCACTCAAACAACACACAAAAGCACCACTCCAAAAACACACAAAAGCACCACTCCAAAAACACACAAGCACAACTCAAACAACACACAAAAGCTCCACTCAAACAACATACACAAACACCACTCAAACAACACACAAAAGCACCACTCAAACAACACACAAAAGCACCATTCCAAAAACACACAAGCACCACTCAAACAACACACAAAAGCACCACTCAAACAACACACAAAAGCACCATTCCAAAAACACACAAGCACCACTCAAACAATACACAAAAGCTCCACTCAAACAACGCACACAAACACCACTCAAACAACACACAAAAGCACCACTCCAAAAACAGACAAGCACCACTCAAACAACACACAAAAGCACCACTCAAACAACACGCAAAAGCACCACTCCAAAAACACACAAGCACCACTCAAACACACAAAAGCACCACTCAAACAATACACACAAACACCACTTAAACAACACACAAAAGCACCACTTAAACAACACACAAAAGCACCACTCCAAAAACACACAAGCACCACTCAGAGATCACACAAAAGCACCACTCAAACAACACACAAAAGTACCATTCCAAAAACACACAAGCACCACTCAAACAACACACAAAAGCACCACTCAAACAACACACACAAGCACCACTGAAACAACACACAAAAGCACCACTCAAACAACACACAAAAGCACCTTTCCAAAAACACACAAGCACCACTCAAACAACACACAAAAGCACCACTCATACAACACACACAAGCACCACTCAAACAACACACACAAACACCACTCAAACAACACACAAATGCACCACTCAAACAACACACACAAACGCCACTCCAAAAACACACAAGCACCACTCAAACAACACACACAAACACCACTCAAACAACACACAAAAGCACCACTCAAACAACACACAAAAGCACCACTCCAAAAACACACAAGCACCACTCAAACAACACACAAAAGCACCACTCAAACAACACACAAAAGCACCATTCCAAAAACACACAAGCACCACTCAAACAACACACAAAAGCACCACTCAAACAATACACACAAACACCACTCAAACAACACACAAAAGCACCTCTTAAACAACACACAAAAGCACCATTCCAAAAACACACAAGAACCACTCAAACAACACACAAAAGCTCCACTCAAACAACACACACATACACCACTCAAACAACACACAAAAGCACCACTCAAACAACACACAAAAGCACCACTCAAACAACACACACAAGCACCACTGAAACAACACACAAAAGCACCACTCAAACAACACACAAAAGCACCTTTCCAAAAACACACAAGCACCACTCAAACACACAAAAGCACCACTCAAGCAATACACACAAACACCACTTAAACAACACACAAAAGCACCACTTAAACAACACACAAAAGCACCACTCCAAAAACACACAAGCACCACTCAGAGATCACACAAAAGCACCACTCAAACAACACACAAAAGTACCATTCCAAAAACACACAAGCACCACTCAAACACACAAAAGCACCACTCAAACAGCACACACAAACACCACTCAAACAACACACAAAAGCACCACTCCAAAAACAGACAAGCATGACTCAAACAACACACAAAAGCACCACTCAAACAACACACACAAGCACCACTCAAACAACACACACAAACACCACTCAAACAACACACAAAAGCACCACTCAAACAACACACAAAAGCACCACTCAAACAACACACAAAAGCACCACTCCAAAAACACACGAAAGCACCATTTGAAAAACACACAAGCAACACTCAAACAACACACAAAAGCACCACTCAAACAACACACACAACACCACTCAAACAACACACAAAAGCACCACTCAAACAACACACAAAAGCACTATTCCAAAAACACACAAGCACCACTCAAACAACACACAAAAGCTACACCCAAACAACACACACAAACACCACTCAAACAACACACAAAAGCACCACTCAAACAACACACAAAAGCACCACTCCAAAAACACACAAGCACCACTCAAACAACACACAAAAGCACCACTCAAACAACACACAAAAGCACCATTCCAAAAACACACAAGCACCACTCAAACACACAAAAGCACCACTCAAACAACACACACAAACACCACTTAAAGAACACACAAAAGCACCACTCAAACAACACACAAAAGCACCACTCCAAAAACACACAAGCACAACTCAGACAACACACAAAAGCACCACTCAAACAACACACAAAAGTACCATTCCAAAAACACACAAGCACCACTCAAACAACACACTAAAGCACAACTCAAACAACACACACAAGCACCACTCAAACGACACACACAAACACCACTCAAACAACACACAAAAGCACCACTCAAACAACACTCAAAAGAACCACTCAAACAACACACAAAAGCACCACTCCAAAAACACACAAAAGCACCACTCCAAAAACACACAAGCACAACTCAAACAACACACAAAAGCTCCACTCAAACAACATACACAAACACCACTCAAACAACACACAAAAGCACCACTCAAACAACACACAAAAGCACCACTCCAAAAACACACAAGCACCACTCAAACAACACACAAAAGCACCACTCAAACAACACACAAAAGCACCATTCCAAAAACACACAAGCACCACTCAAACAATACACAAAAGCTCCACTCAAACAACACACACAAACACCACTCAAACAACACACAAAAGCACCACTCCAAAAACAGACAAGCACCACTCAAACAACACACAAAAGCACCACTCAAACAACACACAAAAGCACCACTCCAAAAACACACAAGCACCACTCAAACACACAAAAGCACCACTCAAACAATACACACAAACACCACTTAAACAACACACAAAAGCACCACTTAAACAACACACAAAAGCACCACTCCAAAAACACACAAGCACCACTCAGAGATCACACAAAAGCACCACTCAAACAACACACAAAAGTACCATTCCAAAAACACACAAGCACCACTCAAACAACACACAAAAGCTCCACTCAAACAACACACACATACACCACTCAAACAACACACAAAAGCACTACTCAAACAACACACAAAAGCACCACTCAAACAACACACACAAGCACCACTGAAACAACACACAAAAGCACCACTCAAACAACACACAAAAGCACCTTTCCAAAAACACACAAGCACCACTCAAACAACACACAAAAGCACCACTCATACAACACACACAAGCACCACTCAAACAACACACACAAACACCACTCAAACAACACACAAATGCACCACTCAAACAACACACACAAACGCCACTCCAAAAACACACAAGCACCACTCAAACAACACACACAAACACCACTCAAACAACACACAAAAGCACCACTCAAACAACACACAAAAGCACCACTCCAAAAACACACAAGCACCACTCAAACAACACACAAAAGCACCTCTTAAACAACACACAAAAGCACCATTCCAAAAACACACAAGAACCACTCAAACAACACACAAAAGCTCCACTCAAACAACACACACATACACCACTCAAACAACACACAAAAGCACCACTCAAACAACACACAAAAGCCCCACTCAAACAACACACACAAGCACCACTGAAACAACACACAAAAGCACCACTCAAACAACACACAAAAGCACCTTTCCAAAAACACACAAGCACCACTCAAACAACACACAAAAGCACCACTCATACAACACACACAAACACCACTCAAACAACACACAAAAGCACCACTCCAAAAACACACAAGCACCACTCAAACAACACACAAAAGCACCACTCAAACAACATGCAAAAGCACCACTCCAAAAACACACAAGCACCACTCAAACACACAAAAGCACCACTCAAACAACACACACAAACACCACTTAAAGAACACACAAAAGCACCACTCAAACAACACACAAAAGCACCACTCCAAAAACACACATGCACAAATCAGACAACACACAAAAGCACCACTCAAACAACACACAAAAGTACAACTCAAACAACACACACAAGCACCACTCAAACAACACACTAAAGCACAACTCAAACAACACACACAAGCACCACTCAAACAACACACACAAACACCACTCAAACAACACACAAAAGCACCACTCAAACAACACTCAAAAGAACCACTCAAACAACACACAAAAGCACCACTCCAAAAACACACAAAAGCACCACTCCAAAAACACACAAGCACAACTCAAACAACACACAAAAGCTCCACTCAAACAACATACACAAACACCACTCAAACAACACACAAAAGCACCACTCAAACAACACACAAAAGCACCACTCCAAAAACACACAAGCACCACTCAAACAACACAAAAAAGCACCACTCAAACAACACACAAAAGCACCACTCCAAAAACACACAAAAGCACCACTCCAAAAACACACAAGCACCACTCAAACAACACACAAAAGCACCACTCCTAAAACACACAAGCACCACTCAGAGAACACACAAAAGCACCACTCAAACAACACACAAAAGCACCATTTCAAAAACACACAAGCACCACTCAAACAACACACAAAAGCACCACTCAAACAACACACACAAACACCACTCAAACAACACACAAAAGCACCACTCAAACAACACACACAAACACCACTCAAACAACACACAAAAGCACCACTCAAACAACACACAAGCACCACTCCAAAAACACACAAGCACCACTCAAACAACACACAAAAGCACCACTCAAACAACACGCAAAAGCACCACTCCAAAAACACACAAGCACCACTCAAACACACAAAAGCACCACTCAAACAACACACATAAACACCACTCAAACAACACACAAAATCACCACTCAAACAACACACAAAAGCACCACTACAAAAACACACAAGCACCACTCAGAGATCACACAAAAGCACCACTCAAACAACACACAAAAGTACCATTCCAAAAACACACAAGCACCACTCAAACACACAAAAACACCACTCAAGCAACACACACAAACACCACTCAAACAACACACAAAAGCACCACTCCAAAAACAGACAAGCACCACTCAAACAACACACAAAAGCACCACTCAAACAACACACACAAGCACCACTCAAACAACACACACAAACACCACTCAAACAACACACAAAAGCACCACTCAAACAACACACATAAGCACCACTCAAACAACACACAAAAGCACCACTCAAACATCACACAAGAGCACCACTCCAAAAACACTCAAAAGCACAACTCCAAATACACACAAGCACCACTCAAACAACAAACAAAATCTCCACTCAAACAACACACACAAACACCACTCAAACAACACACAAAAGCACCACTCAAACAACACACAAAAGCACCACTCCAAAAACACACAAGTACCACTCAAACAACACACAAATGCACCACTCAAACAACACACAAAATCACCATTCCAAAAACACACATGCACCACTTAAACAACACACAAAATCACCACTCAAACAACACACACAAACACCACTCAAACAACACACAAAAGCACCACTCCAAAAACACACAAACACCACTCAAACAACACACAAAAGCACCACTCAAACAACACACAAGCACCACTCAAACAACACACAAAAGCACCATTCACACAACACACACAAACACCACTCAAACAACACACAAAAGCACCACTCAAACAACACACAGAAGCACCACTCCAAAAACACACAAGCACCACTCAAACAACACACAAAAGCACCACTCAAAAAACACACAAAATCACCATTCCAAAAACACACAAGCACCACTCAATCAACACACAAAAGCTCCACTCAAACAACACACACAAACACCACTCAAACAACACACAAAAGCACCACTCCAAAAACACACAAGCACCACTCAGAAAACACACAAAAGCACCACTCAAACAACACACAAAAGTACCATTCCAAAAACAAACAAGCACGACTCAAACAACACACAAAAGCACCACTCAAACAACACACACAAACACCACTCAAACAACACACAAAAGCACCACTCCAAAAACAGACAAGCACCACTCAAACAACACACAAAAGCACCACTCAAACAACACGCAAAAGCACCACTCCAAAAACACAAGCACCACTCAAACACACAAAAGCACCACTCAAACAATACACACAAACACCACTTAAACAACACACAAAAGCACCACTCAAACAACACACAAAAGCACCACTCCAAAACCACACAAGCACCACTCAGAGATCACACAAAAGCACCACTCAAACAACACACAAAAGTACCATTCCAAAAACACACAAGCACCACTCAAACACACAAAAGCACCACTCAAACAGCACACACAAACACCACTCAAACAACACACAAAAGCACCACTCCAAAAACAGACAAGCATGACTCAAACAACACACAAAAGCACCACTCAAACAATACACACAAGCACCACTCAAACAACACACAAACACCACTCAAACAACACACAAAAGCACCACTCAAACAACACACAAAAGCACCACTCAAACAACACACAAAAGCACCACTCCAAAAACACACAAAAGCACCACTCCAAAAACACACAAGCACCACTCAAACAACACACAAAAGCACCACTCAAATAACACACAAAAGCACCACTCCAAAAACACACAAGCACCACTCAAACAACACACAAAAGCACCACTCAAACAACACACAAAAGCACCACTCAAACAACACACACAAACACCACTCAAACAACACACACAAACACTACTCAAACAACACACAAAAGCACCACTCCAAAAACAGACAAGCACCACTCAAACAACACACAAAAGCACCACTCAAACAATACGCAAAAGCACCACTCCAAAAACACACAAGCACCACTCAAACACACAAAAGCACCACTCAAACAATACACACAAACACCACTTAAACAACACACAAAAGCACCACTCAAACAACACACAAAAGCACCACTCCAAAAACACACAAGCACCACTCAGAGATCACACAAAAGCACCACTCAAACAACACACAAAAGTACCAGTCCAAAAACACACAAGTACCACTCAAACAACACACAAAAGCACCACTCAAACAACACACAAAAGCACCATTCCAAAAACACACAAGCACCACTCAAACAATACACAAAAGCTCCACTCAAACAACACACACAAACACCACTCAAACAACACACAAAAGCACCACTCCAAAAACAGACAAGCACCACTCAAACAACACACAAAAGCACTACTCAAACAACACACAAAAGCACCACTCCAAAAACACACAAGCACCACTCAAACACACAAAAGCACCACTCAAACAATACACACAAACACCACTTAAACAACACACAAAAGCACCACTTAAACAACACACAAAAGCACCACTCCAAAAACACACAAGCACCACTCAGAGATCACACAAAAGCACCACTCAAACAACACACAAAAGTACCATTCCAAAAACACACAAGCACCACTCAAACAACACACAAAAGCTCCACTCAAACAACACACACATACACCACTCAAACAACACACAAAAGCACTACTCAAACAACACACAAAAGCACCACTCAAACAAAACACACAAGCACCACTGAAACAACACACAAAAGCACCACTCAAACAACACACAAAAGCACCTTTCCAAAAACACACAAGCACCACTCAAACAACACACAAAAGCACCACTCATACAACACACACAAGCACCACTCAAACAACACACACAAACACCACTCAAACAACACACAAATGCACCACTCAAACAACACACACAAACGCCACTCCAAAAACACACAAGTACCACTCAAACAACACACACAAACACCACTCAAACAACACACAAAAGCACCACTCAAACAACACACAAAAGCACCACTCCAAAAACACACAAGCACCACTCAAACAACACACAAAAGCACCTCTTAAACAACACACAAAAGCACCATTCCAAAAACACACAAGAACCACTCAAACAACACACAAAAGCTCCACTCAAACAACACACACATACACCACTCAAACAACACACAAAAGCACCACTCAAACAACACACAAAAGCCCCACTCAAACAACACACACAAGCACCACTGAAACAACACACAAAAGCACCACTCAAACAACACACAAAAGCACCTTTCCAAAAACACACAAGCACCACTCAAACAACACACAAAAGCACCACTCATACAACACACACAAACACCACTCAAACAACACACAAAAGCACCACTCCAAAAACACACAAGCACCACTCAAACAACACACAAAAGCACCACTCAAACAACATGCAAAAGCACCACTCCAAAAACACACAAGCACCACTCAAACACACAAAAGCACCACTCAAACAACACACACAAACACCACTTAAAGAACACACAAAAGCACCACTCAAACAACACACAAAAGCACCACTCCAAAAACACACATGCACAAATCAGACAACACACAAAAGCACCACTCAAACAACACACAAAAGTACAACTCAAACAACACACACAAGCACCACTCAAACAACACACTAAAGCACAACTCAAACAACACACACAAGCACCACTCAAACAACACACACAAACACCACTCAAACAACACACAAAAGCACCACTCAAACAACACTCAAAAGAACCACTCAAACAACACACAAAAGCACCACTCCAAAAACACACAAAAGCACCACTCCAAAAACACACAAGCACAACTCAAACAACACACAAAAGCTCCACTCAAACAACATACACAAACACCACTCAAACAACACACAAAAGCACCACTCAAACAACACACAAAAGCACCACTCCAAAAACACACAAGCACCACTCAAACAACACAAAAAAGCACCACTCAAACAACACACAAAAGCACCACTCCAAAAACACACAAAAGCACCACTCCAAAAACACACAAGCACCACTCAAACAACACACAAAAGCACCACTCCTAAAACACACAAGCACCACTCAGAGAACACACAAAAGCACCACTCAAACAACACACAAAAGCACCATTTCAAAAACACACAAGCACCACTCAAACAACACACAAAAGCACCACTCAAACAACACACACAAACACCACTCAAACAACACACAAAAGCACCACTCAAACAACACACACAAACACCACTCAAACAACACACAAAAGCACCACTCAAACAACACACAAGCACCACTCCAAAAACACACAAGCACCACTCAAACAACACACAAAAGCACCACTCAAACAACACGCAAAAGCACCACTCCAAAAACACACAAGCACCACTCAAACACACAAAAGCACCACTCAAACAACACACATAAACACCACTCAAACAACACACAAAATCACCACTCAAACAACACACAAAAGCACCACTACAAAAACACACAAGCACCACTCAGAGATCACACAAAAGCACCACTCAAACAACACACAAAAGTACCATTCCAAAAACACACAAGCACCACTCAAACACACAAAAACACCACTCAAGCAACACACACAAACACCACTCAAACAACACACAAAAGCACCACTCCAAAAACAGACAAGCACCACTCAAACAACACACAAAAGCACCACTCAAACAACACACACAAGCACCACTCAAACAACACACACAAACACCACTCAAACAACACACAAAAGCACCACTCAAACAACACACATAAGCACCACTCAAACAACACACAAAAGCACCACTCAAACATCACACAAGAGCACCACTCCAAAAACACTCAAAAGCACAACTCCAAATACACACAAGCACCACTCAAACAACAAACAAAATCTCCACTCAAACAACACACACAAACACCACTCAAACAACACACAAAAGCACCACTCAAACAACACACAAAAGCACCACTCCAAAAACACACAAGTACCACTCAAACAACACACAAATGCACCACTCAAACAACACACAAAATCACCATTCCAAAAACACACATGCACCACTTAAACAACACACAAAATCACCACTCAAACAACACACACAAACACCACTCAAACAACACACAAAAGCACCACTCCAAAAACACACAAACACCACTCAAACAACGCACAAAAGCACCACTCAAACAACACACAAGCACCACTCAAACAACACACAAAAGCACCATTCACACAACACACACAAACACCACTCAAACAACACACAAAAGCACCACTCAAACAACACACAGAAGCACCACTCCAAAAACACACAAGCACCACTCAAACAACACACAAAAGCACCACTCAAAAAACACACAAAATCACCATTCCAAAAACACACAAGCACCACTCAATCAACACACAAAAGCTCCACTCAAACAACACACACAAACACCACTC
Source organism: Taudactylus pleione (assembly GCA_031769625.1). NCBI lineage: Eukaryota > Metazoa > Chordata > Amphibia > Anura > Myobatrachidae > Taudactylus > Taudactylus pleione. Next base: position 236,631 of record JAUIMM010000182.1, read on the forward strand.
AAACAACACACAAAAGCACCACTCCAAAAACACACAAGCACCACTCAGAAAACACACAAAAGCACCACTCAAACAACACACAAAAGTACCATTCCAAAAACAAACAAGCACGACTCAAACAACACACAAAAGCACCACTCAAACAACACACACAAACACCACTCAAACAACACACAAAAGCACCACTCCAAAAACAGACAAGCACCACTCAAACAACACACAAAAGCACCACTCAAACAACACGCAAAAGCACCACTCCAAAAACACAAGCACCACTCAAACACACAAAAGCACCACTCAAACAATACACACAAACACCACTTAAACAACACACAAAAGCACCACTCAAACAACACACAAAAGCACCACTCCAAAACCACACAAGCACCACTCAGAGATCACACAAAAGCACCACTCAAACAACACACAAAAGTACCATTCCAAAAACACACAAGCACCACTCAAACACACAAAAGCACCACTCAAACAGCACACACAAACACCACTCAAACAACACACAAAAGCACCACTCCAAAAACAGACAAGCATGACTCAAACAACACACAAAAGCACCACTCAAACAATACACACAAGCACCACTCAAACAACACACACAAACACCACTCAAACAACACACAAAAGCACCACTCAAACAACACACAAAAGCACCACTCAAACAACACACAAAAGCACCACTCCAAAAACACACAAAAGCACCACTCCAAAAACACACAAGCACCACTCAAACAACACACAAAAGCACCACTCAAATAACACACAAAAGCACCACTCCAAAAACACACAAGCACCACTCAAACAACACACAAAAGCACCACTCAAACAACACACAAAAGCACCACTCAAACAACACACACAAACACCACTCAAACAACACACACAAACACTACTCAAACAACACACAAAAGCACCACTCCAAAAACAGACAAGCACCACTCAAACAACACACAAAAGCACCACTCAAACAATACGCAAAAGCACCACTCCAAAAACACACAAGCACCACTCAAACACACAAAAGCACCACTCAAACAATACACACAAACACCACTTAAACAACACACAAAAGCACCACTCAAACAACACACAAAAGCACCACTCCAAAAACACACAAGCACCACTCAGAGATCACACAAAAGCACCACTCAAACAACACACAAAAGTACCAGTCCAAAAATACACAAGCACCACTCAAACACACAAAAGCACCACTCAAACAGCACACACAAACACCACTCAAACAACACACAAAAGCACCACTCCAAAAACAGACAAGCATGACTCAAACAACACACAAAAGCACCACTCAAACAACACACACAAGCACCACTCAAACAACACACACAAACACCACTCAAACAACACACAAAAGCACCACTCAAACAAAACACAAAAGCACCACTCAAACAACACACAAAAGCACCACTCCAAAAACACACAAAAGCACCACTCCAAAAACACACAAGCACCACTCAAACAACACACAAAAGCACCACTCAAACAACACACAAAAGCACCACTCCAAAAACACACAAGCACCACTCAAACAACACACAAAAGCACCACTCAAACAACACACAAAAGCACCATTCCAAAAACACGCAAGCACCACTCAAACAACACACAAAAGCACCACTCAAACAACACACACAAACACCACTCAAACAACACACAAAAGCACCACTCCAAAAACACACAAGCACCACTCAAGCAACACACACAAGCACCACTCAAACAACACACAAAAGCACCACTCAAACAACACACACAAACACCATTTAAACATCACACAAAAGCATCACTCAAACAACACACAGAAACACCACTCCAAAAACACACAAGCACCACTCAGAGAACACACAAAAGCACCACTCAAACAACACACAAAAGTACCATTCCAAAAACACACAAGCACCACTCAAACAACACACAAAAGCACCACTCAAACAACACACACAAACACCACTCAAACAACACACAAAAGCACCACTCCAAAAACACACAAGCACCACTCAGAAAACACTCAAAAGCACCACTCAAACAACACACAAAAGTACCATTCCAAAAACACACAAGCACCACTCAAACAACACACAAAAGCACCACTCAATCAACACACACAAACACCACTCAAACAACACACAAAAGCACCACTCCAAAAACAGACAAGCACTACTCATACAACACACAAAAGCACCACTCAAATAACACACACAAGCACCACTCAAACAACACACACAAACACCACTCAAACAACACACAAAAGCACCACTCAAACAACACACACAAACACCACTCAAACAACACACAAAAACACCACTCCAAAAACACACAAGCACCACTCAAACAACACACAAAAGCACCACTCAAACAACATGCAAAAGCACCACTCCAAAAACACACAAGCACCACTCAAACACACAAAAGCACCACTCAAACAACACACACAAACACCACTTAAAGAACACACAAAAGCAACACTCAAACAACACACAAAAGCACCACTCCAAAAACACACAAGCACAACTCAGACAACACACAAAAGCACCACTCAAACAACACACAAAAGTACCATTCCAAAAACACACAAGCACCACTCAAACAACACACTAAAGCACAACTCAAACAACACACACAAGCACCACTCAAACAACACACACAAACACCACTCAAACAACACACAAAAGCACCACTCAAACAACACTCAAAAGAACCACTCAAACAACACACAAAAGCACCACTCCAAAAACACACAAAAGCACCACTCCAAAAACACACAAGCACAACTCAAACAACACACAAAAGCAACACTCAAACAACATACACAAACACCACTCAAACAACACACAAAAGCACTACTCAAACAACACACAAAAGCACCACTCCAAAAACACACAAGCACCACTCAAACAACACACAAAAGCACCACTCAAACAACACACAAAAGCACCATTCCAAAAACACACAAGCACCACTCAAACAATACACAAAAGCTCCACTCAAACAACGCACACAAACACCACTCAAACAACACACAAAAGCACCACTCCAAAAACAGACAAGCACCACTCAAACAACACACAAAAGCACCACTCAAACAACACGCAAAAGCACCACTCCAAAAACACACAAGCACCACTCAAACACACAAAAGCACCACTCAAACAATACACACAAACACCACTTAAACAACACACAAAAGCACCACTTAAACAACACACAAAAGCACCACTCCAAAAACACACAAGCACCACTCAGAGATCACACAAAAGCACCACTCAAACAACACACAAAAGTACCATTCCAAAAACACACAAGCACCACTCAAACACACAAAAGCACCACTCAAACAGCACACACAAACACCACTCAAACAACACACAAAAGCACCACTCCAAAAACAGACAAGCATGACTCAAACAACACACAAAAGCACCACTCAAACAACACACACAAGCACCACTCAAACAACACACACAAACAGCACTCAAACAACACACAAAAGCACCACTCAAACAACACACAAAAGCACCACTCAAACAACACACAAAAGCACCACTCCAAAAACACACAAGCACCACTCAAACAACACACAAAAGCACCACTCAAACAACACACAAAAGCACCATTCCAAAAACACACAAGCACCACTCAAACACACAAAAGCACCACTCAAACAACACACACAAACACCACTTAAAGAACACACAAAAGCACCACTCAAACAACACACAAAAGCACCACTCCAAAAACACACAAGCACAACACAGCCAACACACAAAAGCACCACTCAAACAACACACAAAAGTACCATTCCAAAAACACACAAGCACCACTCAAACAACACACTAAAGCGCAACTCAAACAACACACACAAGCACCACTCAAACAACACACACAAACACCACTCAAACAACACACAAAAGCACCACTCAAACAACACTCAAAAGAACCACTCAAACAACAAACAAAAGCACCACTCCAAAAACACACAAAAGCACCACTCCAAAAACACACAAGCACAACTCAAACAACACACAAAAGCACCACTCAAACAAGACTCAAAAGAACCACTCAAACAACACACAAAAGCACCACTCCAAAAACACACAAGCACCACTCAAACAACACACAAAAGCACCATTCCAAAAACACGCAAGCACCACTCAAACAACACACAAAAGCACCACTCAAACAACACACACAAACACCACTCAAACAACACACAAAAGCACCACTCCAAAAACACACAAGCATCACTCAAGCAACACACACAAGCACCACTCAAACAACACACAAAAGCACCACTCAAACAACACACACAAACACCATTTAAACATCACACAAAAGCACCACTCAAACAACACACAGAAGCACCACTCCAAAAGCACACAAGCACCACTCAGAGAACACACAAAAGCACCACTCAAACAACACACAAAAGTACCATTCCAAAAACACACAAGCACCACTCAAACAACACACAAAAGCACCACTCAAACAACACACATAAACACCACTCAAACAACACACAAAAGCACCACTCCAAAAACACACAAGCACCACTCAGAAAACACTCAAAAGCACCACTCAAACAACACACAAAAGTACCATTCCAAAAACACACAAGCACCACTCAAACAACACACAAAAGCACCACTCAATCAACACACACAAACACCACTCAAACAACACACAAAAGCACCACTCCAAAAACAGACAAGCACCACTCATACAACACACAAAAGCACCACTCAAACAACACACACAAGCACCACTCAAACAACACACACAAACACCACTCAAACAACACACAAAAGCACCACTCAAACAACACACACAAACACCACTCAAACAACACACAAAAACACCACTCCAAAAACACACAAGCACCACTCAAACAACACACAAAAGCACCACTCAAACAACATGCAAAAGCACCACTCCAAAAACACACAAGCACCACTCAAACACACAAAAGCACCACTCAAACAACACACACAAACACCACTTAAAGAACACACAAAAGCAACACTCCAAAAACACACAAGCACAACTCAGACAACACACAAAAGCACCACTCAAACAACACACAAAAGTACCATTCCAAAAACACACAAGCACCACTCAAACAACACACTAAAGCACAACTCAAACAACACACACACAAGCACCACTCAAACAACACACACAAACACCACTCAAACAACACACAAAAGCACCACTCAAACAACACTCAAAAGAACCACTCAAACAACACAAAAGCACCACTCCAAAAACACACAAAAGCACCACTCCAAAAACACACAAGCACAACTCAAACAACACACAAAAGCAACACTCAAACAACATACACAAACACCACTCAAACAACACACAAAAGCACCACTCAAACAACACACAAAAGCACCACTCCAAAAACACACAAGCACCACTCAAACAACACACAAAAGCACCACTCAAACAACACACAAAAGCACCATTCCAAAAACACACAAGCACCACTCAAACAATACACAAAAGCTCCACTCAAACAACGCACACAAACACCACTCAAACAACACACAAAAGCACCACTCCAAAAACAGACAAGCACCACTCAAACAACACACAAAAGCACCACTCAAACAACACGCAAAAGCACCACTCCAAAAACACACAAGCACCACTCAAACACACAAAAGCACCACTCAAACAATACACACAAACACCACTTAAACAACACACAAAAGCACCACTTAAACAACACACAAAAGCACCACTCCAAAAACACACAAGCACCACTCAGAGATCACACAAAAGCACCACTCAAACAACACACAAAAGTACCATTCCAAAAACACACAAGCACCACTCAAACACACAAAAGCACCACTCAAACAGCACACACAAACACCACTCAAACAACACACAAAAGCACCACTCCAAAAACAGACAAGCATGACTCAAACAACACACAAAAGCACCACTCAAACAACACACACATGCACCACTCAAACAACACACACAAACACCACTCAAACAACACACAAAAGCACCACTCAAACAACACACAAAAGCACCACTCAAACAACACACAAAAGCACCACTCCAAAAACACACAAAAGCACCATTCCAAAAACACACAAGCACCACTCAAACAACACACAAAAGCTACACTCAAACAACACACACAAACACCACTCAAACAACACACAAAAGCACCACTCAAACAACACACAAAAGCACCACTCCAAAAACACACAAGCACCACTCAAACAACACACAAAAGCACCACTCAAACAACACACAAAAGCACCATTCCAAAAACACACAAGCACCACTCAAACACACAAAAGCACCACTCAAACAACACACACAAACACCACTTAAAGAACACACAAAAGCACCACTCAAACAACACACCAAAGCACCACTCCAAAAAGACACAAGCACAACTCAGACAACACACAAAAGCACCACTCAAACAACACACAAAAGTACCATTCCAAAAACACACAAGCACCACTCAAACAACACACTAAAGCACAACTCAAACAACACACACTAGCACCACTCAAACAACACACACAAACACCACTCAAACAACACACAAAAGCACCACTCAAACAACACTCAAAAGAACCACTCAAACAACACACAAAAGCACCACTCCAAAAACACACAAAAGCACCACTCCAAAAACACACAAGCACAACTCAAACAACACACAAAAGTTCAACTTAAACAACATACACAAACACCACTCAAACAACACACAAAAGCACCACTCAAACAACACACAAAAGCACCACTCCAAAAACACACAAGCACCACTCAAACAACACACAAAAGCACCACTCAAACAACACACAAAAGCACCATTCCAAAAACACACAAGCACCACTCAAACAATACACAAAAGCTCCACTCATACAACGCACACAAACACCACTCAAACAACACACAAAAGCACCACTCCAAAAACAGACAAGCACCACTCAAACAACACACAAAAGCACCACTCAAACAACACGCAAAAGCACCACTCCAAAAACACACAAGCACCACTCAAACACACAAAAGCACCACTCAAACAATACACACAAACACCACTTAAACAACACACAAAAGCACCACTTAAACAACACACAAAAGCACCACTCCAAAAACATACAAGCACCACTCAGAGATCACACAAAAGCAGCACTCAAACAACACACAAAAGTACCATTCCAAAAACACACAAGCACCACTCAAACACACAAAAGCACCACTCAAATAGCACACACAAACACCACTCAAACAACACACAAAAGCACCACTCCAAAAACAGACAAGCATGACTCAAACAACACACAAAAGCACCACTCAAACAACACACACAAGCACCACTCAAACAACACACACAAACACCACTCAAACAACACACAAAAGCACCACTCAAACAACACACAAAAGCACCACTCAAACAACACACAAAAGCACCACTCCAAAAACACACAAAAGCACCATTCCAAAAACACACAAGCAACACTCAAACAACACACAAAAGCACCACTCAAACAACACACACAAACACCACTCAAACAACACACAAAAGCACCACTCAAACAACACACAAAAGCACTATTCCAAAAACACACAAGCACCACTCAAACAACACACAAATGCTACACTCAAACAACACACACAAACACCACTCAAACAACACACAAAAGCACCACTCAAACAACACACAAAAGCACCACTCCAAAAACACACAAGCACCACTCAAATAACACACAAAAGCACCACTCAAACAACACACAAAAGCACCATTCCAAAAACACACAAGCACCACTCAAACAACACACAAAAGAACCACTCAAACAACACACACAAACACCTCTGAAACAACACACTAAAGCACCACTCCAAAAACACACAAGCACCACTCAAACAACACACAAAAGCACCACTCAAACAGCACACACAAACACCACTTAAACAACACACAAAAGCACCACTCCAACAACACACAAAGGCACCACTCCAAAAACACACAAGCACCACTCAGAGAACACACAAAAGCTCCACTCAAACAACACACAAAAGTACCATTCCAAAAACACACAAGCACCACTCAGAGAACACACAAAAGCACCACTCAAACAACATACAAAAGTACCATTCCAAAAACACACAAGCACCACTCAAACAACACACAAAAGCACCACTCAAACAACACACACAAACACCACTCAAAAGCACCACTCCAAAAACAGACAAGCACCACTCAAACAACACACAAAAGCACCACTAAAGCAACACACACAAGCACCACTCAAACAACACACACAAACACCACTCAAACAACACACAAAAGCACCACTCAAACAACACACACAAACACCACTCAAACAACACACAAAACCACCACTCAAACAGCACACAAAAGCACCACTCAAACAACACTCAAAAGTACCACTCCAAAAACAGACAAGCACCACTCATACAACACACAAAAGCACCACTCAGACAACACACACAAGCACCACTCAAACAACACACACAAACACCACTCAAACAACACACAAATGCACCACTCAAACAACACACACAAACGCCACTCCAAAAACACACAAGCACCACTCAAACAACACACAAAAGCACCACTCAAACAACACACACAAACACCACTCAAACAACACACAAAAGCACTGTGAGGATACCGGGTGTCCTGGGTATCCTGGGGTTCAGGGATCACACAGTGGAGCAGGTTATAATGAAGGAATGATGAACTTTATTCATGGAGACACAGAAATTCAGCAAACAGTAAGCAGGGTTATATCATTACAGTCCACTCAGAGTTCAGCAAAGTCTTTTCCAGCTGCTGTATATCTCTTCCCTACCTGGCCAGCTGTAACAGGGAACACAGAGCTGCTATATATCTCTTCCCTACCTGGCCAGCTGTAACAGGGCACACAGAGCTGTTATATATCTTAAGACACTGAGAGGGGACAACACCCCAACCTTCAGAGTCACACTCTACACACACACTATCCCACAATTCCTCTTGCTGCACCACCCTACTTCCCTCTCTCTCCCTCATTGGTGGGCTCAGGTGTCAGTCTTTGCAGAGAGGAAGGAGGAGGGTTTTGTAACAGGAACACACCTTTGCTGTCTGCTGCTGGCAAACTTCCTGTATGAGACATGCAGACTGAGGGTTTCAATTTAAGAACACAGAACTGGGTCATAACTCTTTTCAACATGCAGGCAAGTCCTAGAAGTCCTTTTCCCTTGTCTCCTCACATACCTCCCCCTTCTTAAATCGAGGAGACAGACATGGTCCCAATGTTGGAGTCCTGACTGTCGACTCGGCCCGAGGGTCTGCGAAGCTTGATATTTGTTTCCTCACATCTGGATAGCCCGTCAGCATTGTGATGTTCTCGTCCCTTTTTGTGAGAAATGGAAAAGTTGAAACTTTGTAACGCCAGACTCCACCTCAACAACCTCCCATTTTCCCCCGAGGTTCTGTTTAGCCAATACAACGGGTTATGGTCAGTGACAACAGTAAATTCTTTCCCATAAAGATATGGTTGTAGCTTCTTTAAGGCCCAGACTATGGCTAGACATTCTTTTTCAATAGTGGCGTAGGCTATCTCTCGGTCAGCTAGTTTACGGGATAGATACACAATTGGATGTTCCCTACAATCTGCTCCCACTTGACTCAACACTGCCCCAAGTCCACACCCTGATGCGTCTGTCTGCACAATAAACTTTCTGTTGTAGTCAGGGGCAGCCAACACTGGGGCTCGAGTCAGCAAGTCTTTTAAGGTGTTGAAAGCTTGCTCACATTCAACAGTCCATTCAATATTCCGAGCATATCTCTTTTTGGTCAAGTCTGTCAGAGCCTTGGCCACGGTGCTGTAATGTGGTATAAATTTCCTGTAATAGCCAGCGACTCCAAGGAACGCCCGCACTTGTTTTTGGTTGACAGGTTGGGGCCAATTGGAAATAGCCTCCACCTTTGCCGGATCAGGTCTGATAGCACCTCCTCCGACCCGATGTCCTAGGTACTGAACCTCAGCCATCCCCATTTGACACTTATCTGGGCGTATGGTGAGTCCAGCCTGTCTAATCCTCTTCAGCACTTCTGTCACCTGAATTAAATGCTCCTCCCAGGTATGGCTGAAGATGGCAATGTCATCTAAGTAGGCTTGGGAAAAGTCTTGACACCCCTCCAAGAGGTCATTAACCATTCGCTGGAATGTGGCAGGGGCGTTCTTCATCCCGAAAGGCATTGTAGTCCACTCAAAGAGTCCTTCCGGTGTGATGAAGGCAGAACGCTCCTGGGCCTCTTTGGTAAGTGGGATTTGCCAGTAGCCTTTGCTCAAATCCAATGTTGAGACAAACTCAGCCCCTCCAATCCGATCCAGTAGATCATCAACACGGGGCATAGGGTAAGCATCAGTGGTGGTGACTTCGTTCAATTTGCGATAGTCCACACAAAACCGTGTGGTCCCATCTTTCTTGGGAACCAACACAACCCCAGCAGCCCATGGGCTTTTAGATGGCACTATGACCCCCAAAGCTAGCATCTCCTCGATCTCAGCCTTTACCTGCCTCATAACACCTGGAGTCATCCGGTAAGCGACTTGTCGGATGGGCCTAGCACTCCCAGTGTCCACATGGTGGGCGGTCAGATGAGTTCGACCAGGTAGACAAGAAAACTGGGCCTGTTCAGCCTCTAAGATCCTCCACATCTCTTGCTGCTGGGCTGCATTCAACTGTTGTCCCACCTGGACTGATTCCACTCCTTTCTTCTCTTTAGCAGCTCCCAAAAGGTCAAGCAATGGATCAGTTTCTGGTGCCTCCATCGGAGGACAACATACCGCCATTGTTACTACTTGACGATCACGATAGGCCTTAATTCGATTTATATGGAAGGTGCGTAGGTACTTCCCTCCCTTATCCAGGGCAATCACGTAATTGACCGGCCCGGTGCGCCTTACCACGGTATACGGTCCTTCCCACATAGCCTGCAGTTTGTTTCTTCGCACTGGGATAAGCACCATTACTTTTTGCCCTGGATGCAACTCTCGGTCTTGAGCATGGGCGTCATACCATTCCTTTTGTCTCTCTTGTGATTCCCTGAGATGCTCTTGGGTTAACTGTAGCAATCTTCTCATGCGGTTCCGCATATTCTCTACATATTGTAAAATGGGCTGCTGGTGTTCTTGGAAAGTTCCCTCCCAGCTCTCTTTGACCAGGTCTAGAGGCCCCCGCACTTTCCGGCCGTACAAAAGTTCAAATGGGGAATATCCAGTAGACGCCTGTGGGACTTCCCGATAAGCGAAGAGAAGCTGTTGAAGGGCTCTCTCCCAGTCCCTCCCCTCGGACAGCACGTAAGCTTGTAGAAGTCTTTTTAGCGTTCCATTGAAACGTTCACAGAGTCCGTTGGTCTGTGGATGGTAAGAGGTGGTCCGAAGAGGTCGAACCCCCCACTTTTCCCACAGGGTTTGCATTAGTTCACCTTGGAATTGGGGCCCTTGATCTGTGATGACTTCCTGTGGGTATCCAAGCCGACTGAATATGTCTGTTAATGCTTGCGCAACGTGTTCTGTGTCAATAGATGATAGGGCCACAGCCTCAGGATAGCGTGTAGCAAAGTCCACCAGTGTTAGGATGTACTTCTTTCCTGTATGACTGGGAATAGCTAATGGTCCAATTAGGTCTATGGCAACACGGGCAAAGGGCTCCCCTATAATAGGTAATGGGTGCAGAGGAGCTTTTCGCTGGGGCTTCCCGAGCCTTTGGCAGGTATTGCAGGTGTCTCGATACTGCTTAACGTCTCTAGAGATTCGTGGCCAGAAGAAATTCCGCAACAATCGTGCCAGTGTTTTACGGGTGCCAAAATGCCCGGCCGCTGGAATGTCATGAGCAAGGGCTAGTAATTGTGCTCTGTACGGTGTAGGTACCACCAACTGTTTAGTAGGCATTACTGTTTCCTGTCCAGACTGAAGAACGACCACTCGGTACAGCAATTCCTCTTCCCAAACTATCTTGCTCCCATCAGCTGTTTCCAACCCCAGGTCGGCTGCACTCCTTATTTTACTTAGGGAAGGGTCTGTCCGTTGGGCCTGTCGAAACTCGCTCCGGTCCACCTCCCCCAAGTCTAACTCTGAAGTACTGGACAAGAAACTGGAATCACTCACCATTGTGGTCGGGGTAGGTTGGTTCTGTTCTGAATCTGTCACCTGGGTCGCTGCTCTTTGGGTTTGGCTCCGGGTCACCACTTGAACGAAGCGTGTCACCAGTCCCTGTCCCAGATCATTCCCGAGGATGACCTTGGCTGGTAGCCCCTTGAGTACTCCGACCTCCACGATTCCTTGATCAGCTCCCCAGTCGAGATGTATCTTGGCGACGGGGATATCGGTCTGTTGTCCCCCGGCGGTGGCAATTCGTACATACTGTCCAGGAATCACCCGGGAGGTGGGAATCAGGTCTGGCTCAATCAATGTGAGTGAGGCCCCAGAATCTCGTAGGCCCTGTACCCGCTGGTCCTCTACCAACACAGGCTGTAAGTGCCCCTGCATATTCTGAGGAGTTGCCTGCTCCTCCCCCAGAACCAGGTCTACAATATACACCCCATCCATCATCTCGGTCGCATCTGAATGGATGACCTCCTCGCAATAATCCTCCATGGGGTAACATACCACAGAGACTGGGGCCGGTCTAGCCCCAGGGAATGGCCCTCGCGTGCGTGGACAGTCCCTCAACAAGTGTCCTGGTTGATTGCAGCGGTAGCACTTCCGAGGTTCTGGGTTAGCCACTTTGAATCTGGGTGGTTGATAAGAAATGTTTTTGATAGGGCCTCCTTTACTACTATCATTTATGCGTGGTTCTCTGTCAGGGAGCTTCTCCGCTCGTGGGGTTCTTGTACCACCTGTTGCACTGAAGACTCTCCATTGGGGACGGTTAGCTATATATTCATCAGCCCATTCTGCAGCTTGTTCAGGCGTGCTGGGCTTCCGGTCTGCGACCCACTCCCGTATCTCTGGTGCCATCTTAATCATTAGTTGTTCTGCCACAATTAGGTTGATGATCTGCTCCACGGTAGAGGCCTGTCTACCCTCGAGCCAGTTTCCACAAGCTTGCCGTAGCTGACTGGCAAACTCTTGGTAGGAAGCAGTCCCACTTTTGCTCAGTGTCCTGAATTTGAGACGATAAGATTCTGCAGTGATCTGAAACTTAGCCAGCAATGCCTTCTTTATGCAGGTGTAGATTCCACATTCCTGGGAAGTTAGAGCCCTGTAGGCTTCCAAAGCCCTACCGGTGAGACTTGGCCCCAAGTACTTGGGCCATTCAGCTGGCTCTATCCCGTGCACTCCCATGAGATTCTCAAAGATCTGCAGGTGAGTGTCAATGTCAGTTTCATTCTCTCGAAATGTGGGAACATCCTTAAATCCCAAGCGCCGCTTCTCTTGTTCAGCCCCTCTGGGCGACAGCACAGTTCCGCTGCTAGTAGGGATTTGTACCCCTAATATTGCTTGGATCACTCCAGCTCTCTCTTGTGTAGTTGCACTTTCACCTAGCGCCCCCAGCCAGCTCTGTAGTAGGGCGGGAGTAGCGGTGGTTGACTCGGGTAACCGACTGGAAGTGCTTCCACTGCCTGTCGGTCCTTCTTCATCATCACTCAGGTGGTCGGGATCCTCTGGGTGTGCACGATCCCACTCCAACAACCGTAGTACCAGAATCTCCCGGGTGTCAGTCCCATTATAAGCAATTCCCTTCATCCTGCAAAATCCTTGCAGGTGCGGTTTCCGGGCTGTCCGGTAAAACTTCTCCTGCTCTCTCATGACGTTTTCAATTTGGCCGCCGGTTGCAACTGCTGACTGACTCTCCATGCTGATATTCTCTGGTATTAGCGTGGCTTCTACTCACTCCCCTGGAATTACTGCAGGAACTGTGTGACGTCCCACCACTGCCGCCAAATGTGAGGATACCGGGTGTCCTGGGTATCCTGGGGTTCAGGGATCACACAGTGGAGCAGGTTATAATGAAGGAATGATGAACTTTATTCATGGAGACACAGAAATTCAGCAAACAGTAAGCAGGGTTATATCATTACAGTCCACTCAGAGTTCAGCAAAGTCTTTTCCAGCTGCTGTATATCTCTTCCCTACCTGGCCAGCTGTAACAGGGAACACAGAGCTGCTATATATCTCTTCCCTACCTGGCCAGCTGTAACAGGGCACACAGAGCTGTTATATATCTTAAGACACTGAGAGGGGACAACACCCCAACCTTCAGAGTCACACTCTACACACACACTATCCCACAATTCCTCTTGCTGCACCACCCTACTTCCCTCTCTCTCCCTCATTGGTGGGCTCAGGTGTCAGTCTTTGCAGAGAGGAAGGAGGAGGGTTTTGTAACAGGAACACACCTTTGCTGTCTGCTGCTGGCAAACTTCCTGAATGAGACATGCAGACTGAGGGTTTCAATTTAAGAACACAGAACTGGGTCATAACTCTTTTCAACATGCAGGCAAGTCCTAGAAGTCCTTTTCCCTTGTCTCCTCACAAGCACCACTCAAACAACACACAAAAGCACCACTCCAAAAACACACAAGCACCACTCAAACAACACACAAAAGCACCTCTTAAACAACACACAAAAGCACCATTCCAAAAACACACAAGAACCACTCAAACAACACACAAAAGCTCCACTCAAACAACACACACATACACCACTCAAACAACACACAAAAGCACCACTCAAACAACACACAAAAGCACCACTCAAACAACACACACAAGCACCACTGAAACAACACACAAAAGCACCACTCAAACAACACACAAAAGCACCTTTCCAAAAACACACAAGCACCACTCAAACAACACACAAAAGCACCACTCATACAACACACACAAACACCACTCAAACAACACACAAAAGCACCACTCCAAAAACACACAAGCACCACTCAAACAACACACAAAAGCACCACTCAAACAACATGCAAAAGCACCACTCCAAAAACACTCAAGCACCACTCAAACACACAAAAGCACCACTCAAACAACACACACAAACACCACTTAAAGAACACACAAAAGCACCACTCAAACAACACACAAAAGCACCACTCCAAAAACACACATGCACAAATCAGACAACACACAAAAGCACCACTCAAACAACACACAAAAGTACAACTCAAACAACACACACAAGCACCACTCAAACAAAACACTAAAGCACAACTCAAACAACACACACAAGCACCACTCAAACAACACACACAAACACCACTCAAACAACACACAAAAGCACCACTCAAACAACACTCAAAAGAACCACTCAAACAACACACAAAAGCACCACTCCAAAAACACACAAAAGCACCACTCCAAAAACACACAAGCACAACTCAAACAACACACAAAAGCTCCACTCAAACAACATACACAAACACCACTCAAACAACACACAAAAGCACCACTCAAACAACACACAAAAGCACCACTCCAAAAACACACAAGCACCACTCAAACAACACACAAAAGCTCCACTCAAACAACACACACATACACCACTCAAACAACACACAAAAGCACCACTCAAACAACACACAAAAGCACCACTCAAACAACACACACAAGCACCACTGAAACAACACACAAAAGCACCACTCAAACAACACACAAAAGCACCTTTCCAAAAACACACAAGCACCACTCAAACAACACACAAAAGCACCACTCATACAACACACACAAACACCACTCAAACAACACACAAAAGCACCACTCCAAAAACACACAAGCACCACTCAAACAACACACAAAAGCACCACTCAAACAACATGCAAAAGCACCACTCCAAAAACACTCAAGCACCACTCAAACACACAAAAGCACCACTCAAACAACACACACAAACACCACTTAAAGAACACACAAAAGCACCACTCAAACAACACACAAAAGCACCACTCCAAAAACACACATGCACAAATCAGACAACACACAAAAGCACCACTCAAACAACACACAAAAGTACAACTCAAACAACACACACAAGCACCACTCAAACAAAACACTAAAGCACAACTCAAACAACACACACAAGCACCACTCAAACAACACACACAAACACCACTCAAACAACACACAAAAGCACCACTCAAACAACACTCAAAAGAACCACTCAAACAACACACAAAAGCACCACTCCAAAAACACACAAAAGCACCACTCCAAAAACACACAAGCACAACTCAAACAACACACAAAAGCTCCACTCAAACAACATACACAAACACCACTCAAACAACACACAAAAGCACCACTCAAACAACACACAAAAGCACCACTCCAAAAACACACAAGCACCACTCAAACAACACAAAAAAGCACCACTCAAACAACACACAAAAGCACCACTCCAAAAACACACAAAAGCACCACTCCAAAAACACACAAGCACCACTCAAACAACACACAAAAGCACCACTCCTAAAACACACAAGCACCACTCAGAGAACACACAAAAGCACCACTCAAACAACACACAAAAGCACCATTTCAAAAACACACAAGCACCACTCAAACAACACACAAAAGCACCACTCAAACAACACACACAAACACCACTCAAACAACACACAAAAGCACCACTCAAACAACACACACAAACACCACTCAAACAACACACAAAAGCACCACTCAAACAACACACAAAAGCACCACTCCAAAAACACACAAGCACCACTCAAACAACACACAAAAGCACCACTCAAACAACACACAAAAGCACCACTCCAAAAACACACAAGCAGCACTCAAACACACAAAAGCACCACTCAAACAACACACATAAACACCACTTAAACAACACACAAAATCACCACTCAAACAACACACAAAAGCACCACTACAAAAACACACAAGCACCACTCAGAGATCACACAAAAGCACCACTCAAACAACACACAAAAATACCATTCCAAAAACACACAAGCACCACTCAAACACTCAAAAGCACCACTCAAGCAACACACACAAACACCACTCAAACAACACACAAAAGCACCACTCCAAAAACAGAAAAGCACCACACAAACAACACACAAAAGCACCACTCAAACAACACACACAAGCACCACTCAAACAACACACACAAACACCACTCAAACAACACACAAAAGCACCACTCAAACAACACACATAAGCACCACTCAAACAACACACAAAAGCACCACTCAAACAACACACAAGAGCACCACTCCAAAAACACACAAGCACAACTCAAACAACACACAAAAGCACCACTCAAACAACATGCAAAAGCACCACTCCAAAAACACACAAGCACCACTCAAACACACAAAAGCACCACTCAAACAACACACACAAACACCACTTAAAGAACACACAAAAGCACCACTCAAACAACACACAAAAGCACCACTCCAAAAACACACATGCACAAATCAGACAACACACAAAAGCACCACTCAAACAACACACAAAAGTACAACTCAAACAACACACACAAGCACCACTCAAACAACACACTAAAGCACAACTCAAACAACACACACAAGCACCACTCAAACAACACACACAAACACCACTCAAACAACACACAAAAGCACCACTCAAACAACACTCAAAAGAACCACTCAAACAACACACAAAAGCACCACTCCAAAAACACACAAAAGCACCACTCCAAAAACACACAAGCACAACTCAAACAACACACAAAAGCTCCACTCAAACAACATACACAAACACCACTCAAACAACACACAAAAGCACCACTCAAACAACACACAAAAGCACCATTCCAAAAACACACAAGCACCACTCAAACAACACACAAAAGCACCACTCCAAAAACACACAAAAGCACCACTCCAAAAACACACAAGCACCACTCAAACAACACACAAAAGCACCACTCCTAAAACACACAAGCACCACTCAGAGAACACACAAAAGCACCACTCAAACAACACACAAAAGCACCATTTCAAAAACACACAAGCACCACTCAAACAACACACAAAAGCACCACTCAAACAACACACACAAACACCACTCAAACAACACACAAAAGCACCACTCAAACAACACACACAAACACCACTCAAACAACACACAAAAGCACCACTCAAACAACACACAAAAGCACCACTCCAAAAACACACAAGCACCACTCAAACAACACACAAAAGCACCACTCAAACAACACACAAAAGCACCACTCCAAAAACACACAAGCACCACTCAAACACACAAAAGCACCACTCAAACAACACACATAAACACCACTTAAACAACACACAAAATCACCACTCAAACAACACACAAAAGCACCACTACAAAAACACACAAGCACCACTCAGAGATCACACAAAAGCACCACTCAAACAACACACAAAAGTACCATTCCAAAAACACACAAGCACCACTCAAACACACAAAAGCACCACTCAAGCAACACACACAAACACCACTCAAACAACACACAAAAGCACCACTCCAAAAACAGACAAGCACCACTCAAACAACACACAAAAGCACCACTCAAACAACACACACAAGCACCACTCAAACAACACACACAAACACCACTCAAACAACACACAAAAGCACCACTCAAACAACACACATAAGCACCACTCAAACAACACACAAAAGCACCACTCAAACAACACACAAGAGCACCACTCCATAAACACACAAGCACAACTCAAACAACACACAAAAGCACCACTCAAACAACATGCAAAAGCACCACTCCAAAAACACACAAGCACCACTCAAACACACAAAAGCACCACTCAAACAACACACACAAACACCACTTAAAGAACACACAAAAGCACCACTCAAACAACACACAAAAGCACCACTCCAAAAACACACATGCACAAATCAGACAACACACAAAAGCACCACTCAAACAACACACAAAAGTACAACTCAAACAACACACACAAGCACCACTCAAACAACACACTAAAGCACAACTCAAACAACACACACAAGCACCACTCAAACAACACACACAAACACCACTCAAACAACACACAAAAGCACCACTCAAACAACACTCAAAAGAACCACTCAAACAACACACAAAAGCACCACTCCAAAAACACACAAAAGCACCACTCCAAAAACACACAAGCACAACTCAAACAACACACAAAAGCTCCACTCAAACAACATACACAAACACCACTCAAACAACACACAAAAGCACCACTCAAACAACACACAAAAGCACCATTCCAAAAACACACAAGCACCACTCAAACAACACACAAAAGCACCACTCCAAAAACACACAAAAGCACCACTCCAAAAACACACAAGCACCACTCAAACAACACACAAAAGCACCACTCCTAAAACACACAAGCACCACTCAGAGAACACACAAAAGCACCACTCAAACAACACACAAAAGCACCATTTCAAAAACACACAAGCACCACTCAAACAACACACAAAAGCACCACTCAAACAACACACACAAACACCACTCAAACAACACACAAAAGCACCACTCAAACAACACACACAAACACCACTCAAACAACACACAAAAGCACCACTCAAACAACACACAAAAGCACCACTCCAAAAACACACAAGCAACACTCAAACAACACACAAAAGCACCACTCAAACAACACGCAAAAGCACCACTCCAAAAACACACAAGCACCACTCAAACACACAAAAGCACCACTCAAGCAACACACACAAACACCACTCAAACAACACACAAAAGCACCACTCCAAAAACACACAAGCACCACTCAGAGATCACACAAAAGCACCACTCAAACAACACACAAAAGCACCTTTCCAAAAAAACACAAGCACCACTCAAACACACAAAAGCACCACTCAAGCAACACACACAAACACCACTCAAACAACACACAAAAGCACCACTCCAAAAACAGACAAGCACCACTCAAACAACACACAAAAGCACCACTCAAACAACACACACAAGCACCACTCAAACAACACACACAAACACCACTCAAACAACACACAAAAGCACCACTCAAACAACACACATAAGCACCACTCAAACAACACACAAAAGCACCACTCAAACAACACACAAGAGCACCACTCCAAAAACACTCAAAAGCACAACTCCACATACACACAAGCACCACTCAAACAACAAACAAAATCTCCACTCAAACAACACACACAAACACCACTCAAACAACACACAAAAGCACCACTCAAACAACACACAAAAGCACCACTCCAAAAACACACAAGCACCACTCAAACACACAAAAGCACCACTCAAACAACACACACAAACACCACTTAAAGAACACACAAAAGCACCACTCAAACAACACACAAAAGCACCACTCCAAAAACACACATGCACAAATCAGACAACACACAAAAGCACCACTCAAACAACACACAAAAGCACAACTCAAACAACACACACAAGCACCACTCAAACAACACACACAAACACCACTCAAACAACACACAAAAGCACCACTCAAACAACACACATAAGCACCACTCAAACAACACACAAAAGCACCACTCAAACAACACACAAGAGCACCACTCCAAAAACACACAAGCACAACTCAAACAACACACAAAAGCACCACTCAAACAACATGCAAAAGCACCACTCCAAAAACACACAAGCACCACTCAAACACACAAAAGCACCACTCAAACAACACACACAAACACCACTTAAAGAACACACAAAAGCACCACTCAAACAACACACAAAAGCACCACTCCAAAAACACACATGCACAAATCAGACAACACACAAAAGCACCACTCAAACAACACACAAAAGTACAACTCAAACAACACACACAAGCACCACTCAAACAACACACTAAAGCACAACTCAAACAACACACACAAGCACCACTCAAACAACACACACAAACACCACTCAAACAACACACAAAAGCACCACTCAAACAACACTCAAAAGAACCACTCAAACAACACACAAAAGCACCACTCCAAAAACACACAAAAGCACCACTCCAAAAACACACAAGCACAACTCAAACAACACACAAAAGCTCCACTCAAACAACATACACAAACACCACTCAAACAACACACAAAAGCACCACTCAAACAACACACAAAAGCACCATTCCAAAAACACACAAGCACCACTCAAACAACACACAAAAGCACCACTCCAAAAACACACAAAAGCACCACTCCAAAAACACACAAGCACCACTCAAACAACACACAAAAGCACCACTCCTAAAACACACAAGCACCACTCAGAGAACACACAAAAGCACCACTCAAACAACACACAAAAGCACCATTTCAAAAACACACAAGCACCACTCAAACAACACACAAAAGCACCACTCAAACAACACACACAAACACCACTCAAACAACACACAAAAGCACCACTCAAACAACACACACAAACACCACTCAAACAACACACAAAAGCACCACTCAAACAACACACAAAAGCACCACTCCAAAAACACACAAGCACCACTCAAACAACACACAAAAGCACCACTCAAACAACACACAAAAGCACCACTCCAAAAACACACAAGCACCACTCAAACACACAAAAGCACCACTCAAACAACACACATAAACACCACTTAAACAACACACAAAATCACCACTCAAACAACACACAAAAGCACCACTACAAAAACACACAAGCACCACTCAGAGATCACACAAAAGCACCACTCAAACAACACACAAAAGTACCATTCCAAAAACACACAAGCACCACTCAAACACACAAAAGCACCACTCAAGCAACACACACAAACACCACTCAAACAACACACAAAAGCACCACTCCAAAAACAGACAAGCACCACTCAAACAACACACAAAAGCACCACTCAAACAACACACACAAGCACCACTCAAACAACACACACAAACACCACTCAAACAACACACAAAAGCACCACTCAAACAACACACATAAGCACCACTCAAACAACACACAAAAGCACCAATCAAACAACACACAAGAGCACCACTCCAAAAACACACAAGCACAACTCAAACAACACACAAAAGCACCACTCAAACAACATGCAAAAGCACCACTCCAAAAACACACAAGCACCACTCAAACACACAAAAGCACCACTCAAACAACACACACAAACACCACTTAAAGAACACACAAAAGCACCACTCAAACAACACACAAAAGCACCACTCCAAAAACACACATGCACAAATCAGACAACACACAAAAGCACCACTCAAACAACACACAAAAGCACAACTCAAACAACACACACAAGCACCACTCAAACAACACACACAAACACCACTCAAACAACACACAAAAGCACCACTCAAACAACACTCAAAAGAACCACTCAAACAACACACAAAAGCACCACTCCAAAAACACACAAAAGCACCACTCCAAAAACACACAAGCACAACTCAAACAACACACAAAAGCTCCACTCAAACAACATACACAAACACCACTCAAACAACACACAAAAGCACCACTCAAACAACACACAAAAGCACCATTCCAAAAACACACAAGCACCACTCAAACAACACACAAAAGCACCACTCCAAAAACACACAAAAGCACCACTCCAAAAACACACAAGCACCACTCAAACAACACACAAAAGCACCACTCCTAAAACACACAAGCACCACTCAGAGAACACACAAAAGCACCACTCAAACAACACACAAAAGCACCATTTCAAAAACACACAAGCACCACTCAAACAACACACAAAAGCACCACTCAAACAACACACACAAACACCACTCAAACAACACACAAAAGCACCACTCAAACAACACACACAAACACCACTCAAACAACACACAAAAGCACCACTCAAACAACACACAAAAGCACCACTCCAAAAACACACAAGCAACACTCAAACAACACACAAAAGCACCACTCAAACAACACGCAAAAGCACCACTCCAAAAACACACAAGCACCACTCAAACACACAAAAGCACCACTCAAACAACACACATAAACACCACTTAAACAACACACAAAATCACCACTCAAACAACACACAAAAGCACCACTACAAAAACACACAAGCACCACTCAGAGATCACACAAAAGCACCACTCAAACAACACACAAAAGTACCATTCCAAAAACACACAAGCACCACTCAAACACACAAAAGCACCACTCAAGCAACACACACAAACACCACTCAAACAACACACAAAAGCACCACTCCAAAAACACACAAGCACCACTCAGAGATCACACAAAAGCACCACTCAAACAACACACAAAAGCACCTTTCCAAAAAAACACAAGCACCACTCAAACACACAAAAGCACCACTCAAGCAACACACACAAACACCACTCAAACAACACACAAAAGCACCACTCCAAAAACAGACAAGCACCACTCAAACAACACACAAAAGCACCACTCAAACAACACACACAAGCACCACTCAAACAACACACACAAACACCACTCAAACAACACACAAAAGCACCACTCAAACAACACACATAAGCACCACTCAAACAACACACAAAAGCACCACTCAAACAACACACAAGAGCACCACTCCAAAAACACTCAAAAGCACAACTCCACATACACACAAGCACCACTCAAACAACAAACAAAATCTCCACTCAAACAACACACACAAACACCACTCAAACAACACACAAAAGCACCACTCAAACAACACACAAAAGCACCACTCCAAAAACACACAAGTACCACTCAAACAACACACAAATGCACCACTCAAACAACACACAAAAGCACCATTCCAAAAACACACACAAACACCACTCAAACAACACACAAAAGCACCACTCAAACAACACACAAGCACCACTCAAACAACACACAAAAGCACCACTCAAACAACACACACAAACACCACTCAAACAACACACAAAAGCACCACTCCAAAAACACACAAACACCACTCAAACAACACACAAAAGCACCACTCAAACAACACACAAGCACCACTCAAACAACACACAAAATCACCACTCAAACAACACACACAAACACCACTCAAACAACACACAAAAGCACCACTCAAACAACACACAGAAGCACCACTCCAAAAACACACAAGCACCACTCAAACAACACACAAAAGCACCACTCAAAAAACACACAAAATCACCATTCCAAAAACACACAAGCACCACTCAATCAACACACAAAAGCTCCACTCAAACAACACACACAAACACCACTCAAACAACACACAAAAGCACCACTCCAAAAACACACAAGCACCACTCAGAAAACACACAAAAGCACCACTCAAACAACACACAAAAGTACCATTCCAAAAACAAACAAGCACGACTCAAACAACACACAAAAGCACCACTCAAACAACACACACAAACACCACTCAAACAACACACAAAAGCACCACTCCAAAAACAGACAAGCACCACTCAAACAACACACAAAAGCACCACTAAAACAACACACAAAGGCACCACTCCAAAAACACACAAGCACCACTCAGAGAACACACAAAAGCTCCACTCAAACAACACACAAAAGTACCATTCCAAAAACACACAAGCACCACTCAGAGAACACACAAAAGCACCACTCAAACAACATACAAAAGTACCATTCCAAAAACACACAAGCACCACTCAAACAACACACAAAAGCTCCACTCAAACAACATACACAAACACCACTCAAACAACACACAAAAGCACCACTCAAACAACACACAAAAGCACCACTCCAAAAACACACAAGCACCACTCAAACAACACAAAAAAGCACCACTCAAACAACACACAAAAGCACCACTCCAAAAACACACAAAAGCACCACTCCAAAAACACACAAGCACCACTCAAACAACACACAAAAGCACCACTCCTAAAACACACAAGCACCACTCAGAGAACACACAAAAGCACCACTCAAACAACACACAAAAGCACCATTTCAAAAACACACAAGCACCACTCAAACAACACACAAAAGCACCACTCAAACAACACACACAAACACCACTCAAACAACACACAAAAGCACCACTCAAACAACACACACAAACACCACTCAAACAACACACAATAGCACCACTCAAACAACACACAAAAGCACCACTCCAAAAACACACAAGCACCACTCAAACAACACACAAAAGCACCACTCAAACAACACGCAAAAGCACCACTCCAAAAACACACAAGCACCACTCAAACACACAAAAGCACCACTCAAACAACACACATAAACACCACTTAAACAACACACAAAATCACCACTCAAACAACACACAAAAGCACCACTACAAAAACACACAAGCACCACTCAGAGATCACACAAAAGCACCACTCAAACAACACACAAAAGTACCATTCCAAAAACACACAAGCACCACTCAAACACACAAAAGCACCACTCAAGCAACACACACAAACAACACTCAAACAACACACAAAAGCACCACTCCAAAAACAGACAAGCACCACTCAAACAAAACACAAAAGCACCACTCAAACAACACACACAAGCACCACTCAAACAACACACACAAACACCACTCAAACAACACACAAAAGCACCACTCAAACAACACACATAAGCACCACTCAAACAACACACAAAAGCACCACTCAAACAACACACAAGAGCACCACTCCAAAAACACTCAAAAGCACAACTCCAAATACACACAAGCACCACTCAAACAACAAACAAAATCTCCACTCAAACAACACACACAAACACCACTCAAACAACACACAAAAGCACCACTCAAACAACACACAAAAGCACCACTCCAAAAACACACAAGTACCACTCAAACAACACACAAATGCACCACTCAAACAACACACAAAAGCACCATTCCAAAAACACACATGCACCACTCAAACAACACACAAAAGCACCACTCAAACAACACACACAAACACCACTCAAACAACACACAAAAGCACCACTCCAAAAACACACAAACACCACTCAAACAACACACAAAAGCACCACTCAAACAACACACAAGCACCACTCAAACAACACACAAAAGCACCACTCAAATAACACACACAAACACTACTCAAACAACACACAAAAGCACCACTCAAACAACACACAGAAGCACCACTCCAAAAACACACAAGCACCACTCAAACAACACACAAAAGCACCACTCAAAAAACACACAAAATCACCATTCCAAAAACACACAAGCACCACTCAATCAACACACAAAAGCTCCACTCAAACAACACACACAAACACCACTCAAACAACACACAAAAGCACCACTCCAAAAACACACAAGCACCACTCAGAAAACACACAAAAGCACCACTCAAACAACACACAAAAGTACCATTCCAAAAACAAACAAGCACGACTCAAACAACACACAAAAGCACCACTCAAACAACACACACAAACACCACTCAAACAACATACAAAAGCACCACTCCAAAAACAGACAAGCACCACTCAAACAACACACAAAAGCACCACTCAAACAACACGCAAAAGCACCACTCCAAAAACACAAGCACCACTCAAACACACAAAAGCACCACTCAAACAATACACACAAACACCACTTAAACAACACACAAAAGCACCACTCAAACAACACACAAAAGCACCACTCCAAAAACACACAAGCACCACTCAGAGATCACACAAAAGCACCACTCAAACAACACACAAAAGTACCATTCCAAAAACACACAAGCACCACTCAAACACACAAAAGCACCACTCAAACAGCACACACAAACACCACTCAAACAACACACAAAAGCACCACTCCAAAAACAGACAAGCATGACTCAAACAACACACAAAAGCACCACTCAAACAACACACACAAGCACCACTCAAACAACACACACAAACACCACTCAAACAACACACAAAAGCACCACTCAAACAACACACAAAAGCACCACTCAAACAACACACAAAAAAACCACTCCAAAAACACACAAAAGCACCACTCCAAAAACACACAAGCACCACTCAAACAACACACAAAAGCACCACTCAAATAACACACACAAGCACCACTCCAAAAACACACAAGCACCACTCAAACAACACACAAAAGCACCACTCAAACAACACACAAAAGCACCATTACAAAAACACGCAAGCACCACTCAAACAACACACAAAAGCACCACTCAAACAACACACACAAACACCACTCAAACAACACACACAAACACTACTCAAACAACACACAAAAGCACCACTCCAAAAACAGACAAGCACCACTCAAACAACACACAAAAGCACCACTCAAACAATACGCAAAAGCACCACTCCAAAAACACACAAGCACCACTCAAACACACAAAAGCACCACTCAAACAATACACACAAACACCACTTAAACAACACACAAAAGCACCACTCAAACAACACACAAAAGCACCACTCCAAAAACACACAAGCACCACTCAGAGATCACACAAAAGCACCACTCAAACAACACACAAAAGTACCAGTCCAAAAACACACAAGCACCACTCAAACACACAAAAGCACCACTCAAACAGCACACACAAACATCACTCAAACAACACACAAAAGCACCACTCCAAAAACAGACAAGCATGACTCAAACAACACACAAAAGCACCACTCAAACAACACACACAAGCACCACTCAAACAACACACACAAACACCACTCAAACAACAAACAAAAGCACCACTCAAACAAAACACAAAAGCACCACTCAAACAACACACAAAAGCACCACTCCAAAAACACACAAAAGCACCACTCCAAAAACACACAAGCACCACTCAAACAACACACAAAAGCACCACTCCAAAAACACACAAAAGCACCACTCCAAAAACACACAAGCACCACTCAAACAACACACAAAAGCACCACTCCTAAAACACACAAGCACCACTCAGAGAACACACAAAAGCACCACTCAAACAACACACAAAAGCACCATTTCAAAAACACACAAGCACCACTCAAACAACACACAAAAGCACCACTCAAACAACACACACAAACACCACTCAAACAACACACAAAAGCACCACTCAAACAACACACACAAACACCACTCAAACAACACACAAAAGCACCACTCAAACAACACACAAAAGCACCACTCCAAAAACACACAAGCAACACTCAAACAACACACAAAAGCACCACTCAAACAACACGCAAAAGCACCACTCCAAAAACACACAAGCACCACTCAAACACACAAAAGCACCACTCAAACAACACACATAAACACCACTTAAACAACACACAAAATCACCACTCAAACAACACACAAAAGCACCACTACAAAAACACACAAGCACCACTCAGAGATCACACAAAAGCACCACTCAAACAACACACAAAAGTACCATTCCAAAAACACACAAGCACCACTCAAACACACAAAAGCACCACTCAAGCAACACACACAAACACCACTCAAACAACACACAAAAGCACCACTCCAAAAACACACAAGCACCACTCAGAGATCACACAAAAGCACCACTCAAACAACACACAAAAGCACCTTTCCAAAAAAACACAAGCACCACTCAAACACACAAAAGCACCACTCAAGCAACACACACAAACACCACTCAAACAACACACAAAAGCACCACTCCAAAAACAGACAAGCACCACTCAAACAACACACAAAAGCACCACTCAAACAACACACACAAGCACCACTCAAACAACACACACAAACACCACTCAAACAACACACAAAAGCACCACTCAAACAACACACATAAGCACCACTCAAACAACACACAAAAGCACCACTCAAACAACACACAAGAGCACCACTCCAAAAACACTCAAAAGCACAACTCCACATACACACAAGCA
Organism: Taudactylus pleione; assembly: GCA_031769625.1. Classification (NCBI taxonomy): domain Eukaryota; kingdom Metazoa; phylum Chordata; class Amphibia; order Anura; family Myobatrachidae; genus Taudactylus; species Taudactylus pleione. The sequence continues at coordinate 265,587 of JAUIMM010000182.1, forward strand.
CCACTCAAACAACAAACAAAATCTCCACTCAAACAACACACACAAACACCACTCAAACAACACACAAAAGCACCACTCAAACAACACACAAAAGCACCACTCCAAAAACACACAAGTACCACTCAAACAACACACAAATGCACCACTCAAACAACACACAAAAGCACCATTCCAAAAACACACACAAACACCACTCAAACAACACACAAAAGCACCACTCAAACAACACACAAGCACCACTCAAACAACACACAAAAGCACCACTCAAACAACACACACAAACACCACTCAAACAACACACAAAAGCACCACTCCAAAAACACACAAACACCACTCAAACAACACACAAAAGCACCACTCAAACAACACACAAGCACCACTCAAAAAACACACAAAATCACCACTCAAACAACACACACAAACACCACTCAAACAACACACAAAAGCACCACTCAAACAACACACAGAAGCACCACTCCAAAAACACACAAGCACCACTCAAACAACACACAAAAGCACCACTCAAAAAACACACAAAATCACCATTCCAAAAACACACAAGCACCACTCAATCAACACACAAAAGCTCCACTCAAACAACACACACAAACACCACTCAAACAACACACAAAAGCACCACTCCAAAAACACACAAGCACCACTCAGAAAACACACAAAAGCACCACTCAAACAACACACAAAAGTACCATTCCAAAAACAAACAAGCACGACTCAAACAACACACAAAAGCACCACTCAAACAACACACACAAACACCACTCAAACAACACACAAAAGCACCACTCCAAAAACAGACAAGCACCACTCAAACAACACACAAAAGCACCACTAAAACAACACACAAAGGCACCACTCCAAAAACACACAAGCACCACTCAGAGAACACACAAAAGCTCCACTCAAACAACACACAAAAGTACCATTCCAAAAACACACAAGCACCACTCAGAGAACACACAAAAGCACCACTCAAACAACATACAAAAGTACCATTCCAAAAACACACAAGCACCACTCAAACAACACACAAAAGCTCCACTCAAACAACATACACAAACACCACTCAAACAACACACAAAAGCACCACTCAAACAACACACAAAAGCACCACTCCAAAAACACACAAGCACCACTCAAACAACACAAAAAAGCACCACTCAAACAACACACAAAAGCACCACTCCAAAAACACACAAAAGCACCACTCCAAAAACACACAAGCACCACTCAAACAACACACAAAAGCACCACTCCTAAAACACACAAGCACCACTCAGAGAACACACAAAAGCACCACTCAAACAACACACAAAAGCACCATTTCAAAAACACACAAGCACCACTCAAACAACACACAAAAGCACCACTCAAACAACACACACAAACACCACTCAAACAACACACAAAAGCACCACTCAAACAACACACACAAACACCACTCAAACAACACACAAAAGCACCACTCAAACAACACACAAAAGCACCACTCCAAAAACACACAAGCACCACTCAAACAACACACAAAAGCACCACTCAAACAACACGCAAAAGCACCACTCCAAAAACACACAAGCACCACTCAAACACACAAAAGCACCACTCAAACAACACACATAAACACCACTTAAACAACACACAAAATCACCACTCAAACAACACACAAAAGCACCACTACAAAAACACACAAGCACCACTCAGAGATCACACAAAAGCACCACTCAAACAACACACAAAAGTACCATTCCAAAAACACACAAGCACCACTCAAACACACAAAAGCACCACTCAAGCAACACACACAAACAACACTCAAACAACACACAAAAGCACCACTCCAAAAACAGACAAGCACCACTCAAACAAAACACAAAAGCACCACTCAAACAACACACACAAGCACCACTCAAACAACACACACAAACACCACTCAAACAACACACAAAAGCACCACTCAAACAACACACATAAGCACCACTCAAACAACACACAAAAGCACCACTCAAACAACACACAAGAGCACCACTCCAAAAACACTCAAAAGCACAACTCCAAATACACACAAGCACCACTCAAACAACAAACAAAATCTCCACTCAAACAACACACACAAACACCACTCAAACAACACACAAAAGCACCACTCAAACAACACACAAAAGCACCACTCCAAAAACACACAAGTACCACTCAAACAACACACAAATGCACCACTCAAACAACACACAAAAGCACCATTCCAAAAACACACATGCACCACTCAAACAACACACAAAAGCACCACTCAAACAACACACACAAACACCACTCAAACAACACACAAAAGCACCACTCCAAAAACACACAAACACCACTCAAACAACACACAAAAGCACCACTCAAACAACACACAAGCACCACTCAAACAACACACAAAAGCACCACTCAAATAACACACACAAACACCACTCAAACAACACACAAAAGCACCACTCAAACAACACACAGAAGCACCACTCCAAAAACACACAAGCACCACTCAAACAACACACAAAAGCACCACTCAAAAAACACACAAAATCACCATTCCAAAAACACACAAGCACCACTCAATCAACACACAAAAGCTCCACTCAAACAACACACACAAACACCACTCAAACAACACACAAAAGCACCACTCCAAAAACACACAAGCACCACTCAGAAAACACACAAAAGCACCACTCAAACAACACACAAAAGTACCATTCCAAAAACAAACAAGCACGACTCAAACAACACACAAAAGCACCACTCAAACAACACACACAAACACCACTCAAACAACATACAAAAGCACCACTCCAAAAACAGACAAGCACCACTCAAACAACACACAAAAGCACCACTCAAACAACACGCAAAAGCACCACTCCAAAAACACAAGCACCACTCAAACACACAAAAGCACCACTCAAACAATACACACAAACACCACTTAAACAACACACAAAAGCACCACTCAAACAACACACAAAAGCACCACTCCAAAAACACACAAGCACCACTCAGAGATCACACAAAAGCACCACTCAAACAACACACAAAAGTACCATTCCAAAAACACACAAGCACCACTCAAACACACAAAAGCACCACTCAAACAGCACACACAAACACCACTCAAACAACACACAAAAGCACCACTCCAAAAACAGACAAGCATGACTCAAACAACACACAAAAGCACCACTCAAACAACACACACAAGCACCACTCAAACAACACACACAAACACCACTCAAACAACACACAAAAGCACCACTCAAACAACACACAAAAGCACCACTCAAACAACACACAAAAAAACCACTCCAAAAACACACAAAAGCACCACTCCAAAAACACACAAGCACCACTCAAACAACACACAAAAGCACCACTCAAATAACACACACAAGCACCACTCCAAAAACACACAAGCACCACTCAAACAACACACAAAAGCACCACTCAAACAACACACAAAAGCACCATTACAAAAACACGCAAGCACCACTCAAACAACACACAAAAGCACCACTCAAACAACACACACAAACACCACTCAAACAACACACACAAACACTACTCAAACAACACACAAAAGCACCACTCCAAAAACAGACAAGCACCACTCAAACAAAACACAAAAGCACCACTCAAACAATACGCAAAAGCACCACTCCAAAAACACACAAGCACCACTCAAACACACAAAAGCACCACTCAAACAATACACACAAACACCACTTAAACAACACACAAAAGCACCACTCAAACAACACACAAAAGCACCACTCCAAAAACACACAAGCACCACTCAGAGATCACACAAAAGCACCACTCAAACAACACACAAAAGTACCAGTCCAAAAACACACAAGCACCACTCAAACACACAAAAGCACCACTCAAACAGCACACACAAACATCACTCAAACAACACACAAAAGCACCACTCCAAAAACAGACAAGCATGACTCAAACAACACACAAAAGCACCACTCAAACAACACACACAAGCACCACTCAAACAACACACACAAACACCACTCAAACAACAAACAAAAGCACCACTCAAACAAAACACAAAAGCACCACTCAAACAACACACAAAAGCACCACTCCAAAAACACACAAAAGCACCACTCCAAAAACACACAAGCACCACTCAAACAACACACAAAAGCACCACTCAAACAACACACAAAAGCACCACTCCAAAAACACACAAGCACCACTCAAACAACACACAAAAGCACCACTCAAACAACACACAAAAGCACCACTCAAACAACACACAAAAGCACCATTACAAAAACACGCAAGCACCACTCAAACAACACACAAAAGCACCACTCAAACAACACACACAAACACCACTCAAACAACACACAAAAGCACCACTCCAAAAACACACAAGCACCACTCAAGCAACACACACAAGCACCACTCAAACAACACACAAAAGCACCACTCAAACAACACACACAAACACCATTTAAACATCACACAAAAGCACCACTCAAACAACACACAGAAGCACCACTCCAAAAACACACAAGCACCACTCAGAGAACACACAAAAGCACCACTCAAACAACACACAAAAGTACCATTCCAAAAACACACAAGCACCACTCAAACAACACACAAAAGCACCACTCAAACAACACACAGAAACACCACTCAAACAACACACAAAAGCACCACTCCAAAAACACACAAGCACCACTCAGAAAACACTCAAAAGCACCACTCAAACAACACACAAAAGTACCATTCCAAAAACACACAAGCACCACTCAAACAACACACAAAAGCACCACTCAATCAACACACACAAACACCACTCAAACAACACACAAAAGCACCACTCCAAAAACAGACAAGCACCACTCATACAACACACAAAAGCACCACTCAAACAACACACACAAGCACCACTCAAACAACACACACAAACACCACTCAAACAACACACAAAAGCACCACTCAAACAACACACACAAACACCACTCAAACAACACACAAAAGCACCACTCAAACAACACACAAAAGCACCACTCCAAAAACACACAAAAGCACCACTCCAAAAACACACAAGCACCACTCAAACAACACACAAAAGCACCACTCAAACAACACACACAAACACCACTCAAACAACACACAAAAGCATCACTCAAACAACACACAAAAGCACCATTCCAAAAACACACAAGCACCACTCTAACAACACACAAAAGCACCACTCAAGCAACACACACAAACACCACTCAAACAACACACAAAAGCACCACTCAAACAACACACACAAACACCATTTAAACATCACACAAAAGCACCACTCAAACAACACACAGAAGCACCACTCCAAAAACACACAAGCACCACTCAGAGAACACACAAAAGCACCACTCAAACAACACACAAAAGTACCATTCCAAAAACACACAAGCACCACTCAAACAACACACAAAAGCACCACTCAAACAACACACACAAACACCACTCAAATAACACACAAAAGCACCACTCCAAAAACACACAAGCACCACTCAGAAAACACTCAAAAGCACCACTCAAACAACACACAAAAGTACCATTCCAAAAACACACAAGCACCACTCAAACAACACACAAAAGCACCACTCAATCAACACACACAAACACCACTCAAACAACACACAAAAGCACCACTCAAACAACACACAAAAGCACCACTCAAACAACACGCAAAAGCACCACTCCAAAAACACACAAGCACCACTCAAACACACAAAAGCACCACTCAAACAACACACATAAACACCACTTAAACAACACACAAAATCACCACTCAAACAACACACAAAAGCACCACTACAAAAACACACAAGCACCACTCAGAGATCACACAAAAGCACCACTCAAACAACACACAAAAGTACCATTCCAAAAACACACAAGCGCCACTCAAACACACAAAAGCACCACTCAAGCAACACACACAAACACCACTCAAACAACACACAAAAGCACCACTCAAACAACAGACAAGCACCACTCAAACAACACACAAAAGCACGACTCAAACAACACACACAAGCACCACTCAAACAACACACACAAACACCACTCAAACAACACACAAAAGCACCACTCAAACAACACACATAAGCACCACTCAAACAACACACAAAAGCACCACTCAAACAACACACAAGAGCACCACTCCAAAAACACTCAAAAGCACAACTCCAAATACACACAAGCACCACTCAAACAACAAACAAAATCTCCACTCAAACAACACACACAAACACCACTCAAACAACACACAAAAGCACCACTCAAACAACACACAAAAGCACCACTCCAAAAACACACAAGTACCACTCAAACAACACACAAATGCACCACTCAAACAACACACAAAAGCACCATTCCAAAAACACACATGCACCACTCAAACAACACACAAAAGCACCACTCAAACAACACACACAAACACCACTCAAACAACACACAAAAGCACCACTCCAAAAACACACAAACACCACTCAAACAACACACAAAAGCACCACTCAAACAACACACAAGCACCACTCAAACAACACACAAAAGCACCACTCAAACAACACACACAAACACCACTCAAACAACACACAAAAGCACCACTCAAACAACACACAGAAGCACCACTCCAAAAACACAAAAGCACCACTCAAACAACACACAAAAGCACCACTCAAAAAACACACAAAATCACCATTCCAAAAACACACAAGCACCACTCAATCAACACACAAAAGCTCCACTCAAACAACACACACAAACACCACTCAAACAACACACAAAAGCACCACTCCAAAAACACACAAGCACCACTCAGAAAACACACAAAAGCACCACTCAAACAACACACAAAAGTACCATTCCAAAAACAAACAAGCACGACTCAAACAACACACAAAAGCACCACTCAAACAACACACACAAACACCACTCAAACAACACACAAAAGCACCACTCCAAAAACAGACAAGCACCACTCAAACAACACACAAAAGCACCACTAAAACAACACACAAAGGCACCACTCCAAAAACACACAAGCACCACTCAGAGAACACAAAAAAGCTCCACTCAAACAACACACAAAAGTACCATTCCAAAAACACACAAGCACCACTCAGAGAACACACAAAAGCACCACTCAAACAACATACAAAAGTACCATTCCAAAAACACACAAGCACCACTCAAACAACACACAAAAGCACCACTCAAACAACACACACAAACACCACTCAAAAGCACCACTCCAAAAACAGACAAGCACCACTCAAACAACACACAAAAGCACCACTAAAGCAACACACACAAGCACCACTCAAACAACACACACAAACACCACTCAAACAACACACAAAAGCACCACTCAAACAACACACACAAACACCACTCAAACAACACACAAAACCACCTCTCAAACAGCACACAAAAGCACCACTCAAACAACACTCAAAAGTACCACTCCAAAAACAGACAAGCACCACTCATACAACACACAAAAGCACCACTCAGACAACACACACAAGCACCACTCAAACAACACACACAAACACCACTCAAACAACACACAAATGCACCACTCAAACAACACACACAAACGCCACTCCAAAAACACACAAGCACCACTCAAACAACACACAAAAGCACCACTCAAACAACACACACAAACACCACTCAAACAACACACAAAAGCACCACTCAAACAACACACAAAAGCACCACTCCAAAAACACACAAGCACCACTCAAACAACACACAAAAGCACCTCTTAAACAACACACAAAAGCACCATTCCAAAAACACACAAGAACCACTCAAACAACACACAAAAGCTCCACTCAAACAACACACACATACACCACTCAAACAACACACAAAAGCACCACTCAAACAACACACAAAAGCACCACTCAAACAACACACACAAGCACCACTGAAACAACACACAAAAGCACCACTCAAACAACACACAAAAGCACCTTTCCAAAAAAACACAAGCACCACTCAAACAACACACAAAAGCACCACTCATACAACACACACAAACACCACTCAAACAACACACAAAAGCACCACTCCAAAAACACACAAGCACCACTCAAACAACACACAAAAGCACCACTCAAACAACATGCAAAAGCACCACTCCAAAAACACACAAGCACCACTCAAACACACAAAAGCACCACTCAAACAACACACACAAACACCACTTAAAGAACACACAAAAGCACCACTCAAACAACACACAAAAGCACCACTCCAAAAACACACTAAAGCACAACTCAAACAACACACACAAACACCACTCAAACAACACACAAAAGCACCACTCAAACAACACTCAAAAGAACCACTCAAACAACACACAAAAGCACCACTCCAAAAACACACAAAAGCACCACTCCAAAAACACACAAGCACAACTCAAACAACACACAAAAGCTCCACTCAAACAACATACACAAACACCACTCAAACAACACACAAAAGCACCACTCAAACAACACACAAAAGCACCACTCCAAAAACACACAAGCACCACTCAAACAACACAAAAAAGCACCACTCAAACAACACACAAAAGCACCACTCCAATAACACACAAAAGCACCACTCCAAAAACACACAAGCACCACTCAAACAACACACAAAAGCACCACTCCTAAAACACACAAGCACCACTCAGAGAACACACAAAAGCACCACTCAAACAACACACAAAAGCACCATTTCAAAAACACACAAGCACCACTCAAACAACACACAAAAGCACCACTCAAACAACACACACAAACACCACTCAAACAACACACAAAAGCACCACTCAAACAACACACACAAACACCACTCAAACAACACACAAAAGCACCACTCAAACAACACACAAAAGCACCACTCCAAAAACACACAAGCACCACTCAAACAACAAACAAAAGCACCACTCAAACAAAACGCAAAAGCACCACTCCAAAAACACACAAGCACCACTCAAACACACAAAAGCACCACTCAAACAACACACATAAACACCACTTAAACAACACACAAAATCACCACTCAAACAACACACAAAAGCACCACTACAAAAACACACAAGCACCACTCAGAGATCACACAAAAGCACCACTCAAACAACACACAAAAGTACCATTCCAAAAACACACAAGCACCACTCAAACACACAAAAGCACCACTCAAGCAACACACACAAACACCACTCAAACAACACACAAAAGCACCACTCCAAAAACAGACAAGCACCACTCAAACAACACACAAAAGCACCACTCAAACAACACACACAAGCACCACTCAAACAACACACACAAACACCACTCAAACAACACACAAAAGCACCACTCAAACAACACACATAAGCACCACTCAAACAACACACAAAAGCACCACTCAAACAACACACAAGAGCACCACTCCAAAAACACTCAAAAGCACAACTCCAAATACACACAAGCACCACTCAAACAACAAACAAAATCTCCACTCAAACAACACACACAAACACCACTCAAACAACACACAAAAGCACCACTCAAACAACACACAAAAGCACCACTCCAAAAACACACAAGTACCACTCAAACAACACACAAATGCACCACTCAAACAACACACAAAAGCACCATTCCAAAAACACACATGCACCAATCAAACAACACACAAAAGCACCACTCAAACAACACACACAAACACCACTCAAACAACACACAAAAGCACCACTCCAAAAACACACAAACACCACTCAAACAACACACAAAAGCACCACTCAAACAACACACAAAAGCACCACTCAAATAACACACACAAACACCACTCAAACAACACACAAAAGCACCACTCAAACAACACACAGAAGCACCACTCCAAAAACACACAAGCACCACTCAAACAACACACAAAAGCACCACTCAAAAAACACACAAAATCACCATTCCAAAAACACACAAGCACCACTCAATCAACACACAAAAGCTCCACTCAAACAACACACACAAACACCACTCAAACAACACACAAAAGCACCACTCCAAAAACACACAAGCACCACTCAGAAAACACACAAAAGCACCACTCAAACAACACACAAAAGTACCATTCCAAAAACAAACAAGCACGACTCAAACAACACACAAAAGCACCACTCAAACAACACACACAAACACCACTCAAACAACACACAAAAGCACCACTCCAAAAACAGAAAAGCACCACTCAAACAACACACAAAAGCACCACTCCAAAAACAGACAAGCACCACTCAAACAACACACAAAAGCACCACTCAAACAACACACACAAGCACCACTCAAACAACACACACAAACACCACTCAAACAACACACAAAAGCACCACTCAAACAACACACATAAGCACCACTCAAACAACACACAAAAGCACCACTCAAACAACACACAAGAGCACCACTCCAAAAACACTCAAAAGCACAACTCCAAATACACACAAGCACCACTCAAACAACAAACAAAATCTCCACTCAAACAACACACACAAACACCACTCAAACAACACACAAAAGCACCACTCAAACAACACACAAAAGCACCACTCCAAAAACACACAAGTACCACTCAAACAACACACAAATGCACCACTCAAACAACACACAAAAGCACCATTCCAAAAACACACATGCACCAATCAAACAACACACAAAAGCACCACTCAAACAACACACACAAACACCACTCAAACAACACACAAAAGCACCACTCCAAAAACACACAAACACCACTCAAACAACACACAAAAGCACCACTCAAACAACACACAAAAGCACCACTCAAATAACACACACAAACACCACTCAAACAACACACAAAAGCACCACTCAAACAACACACAGAAGCACCACTCCAAAAACACACAAGCACCACTCAAACAACACACAAAAGCACCACTCAAAAAACACACAAAATCACCATTCCAAAAACACACAAGCACCACTCAATCAACACACAAAAGCTCCACTCAAACAACACACACAAACACCACTCAAACAACACACAAAAGCACCACTCCAAAAACACACAAGCACCACTCAGAAAACACACAAAAGCACCACTCAAACAACACACAAAAGTACCATTCCAAAAACAAACAAGCACGACTCAAACAACACACAAAAGCACCACTCAAACAACACACACAAACACCACTCAAACAACACACAAAAGCACCACTCCAAAAACAGAAAAGCACCACTCAAACAACACACAAAAGCACCACTCAAACAACACACAAAAGCACCACTAAAGCAACACACACAAGCACCACTCAAACAACACACACAAACACCACTCAAACAACACACAAAAGCACCACTCAAACAACACACACAAACACCACTCAAACAACACACAAAACCACCTCTCAAACAGCACACAAAAGCACCACTCAAACAACACTCAAAAGTACCACTCCAAAAACAGACAAGCACCACTCATACAACACACAAAAGCACCACTCAGACAACACACACAAGCACCACTCAAACAACACACACAAACACCACTCAAACAACACACAAATGCACCACTCAAACAACACACACAAACGCCACTCCAAAAACACACAAGCACCACTCAAACAACACACAAAAGCACCACTCAAACAACACACACAAACACCACTCAAACAACACACAAAAGCACCACTCAAACAACACACAAAAGCACCACTCCAAAAACACACAAGCACCACTCAAGCAACACACAAAAGCACCTCTTAAACAACACACAAAAGCACCATTCCAAAAACACACAAGAACCACTCAAACAACACACAAAAGCTCCACTCAAACAACACACACATACACCATTCAAACAACACACAAAAGCACCACTCAAACAACACACAAAAGCACCACTCAAACAACACACACAAGCACCACTGAAACAACACACAAAAGCACCACTCAAACAACACACAAAAGCACCTTTCCAAAAAAACACAAGCACCACTCAAACAACACACAAAAGCACCACTCATACAACACACACAAACACCACTCAAACAACACACAAAAGCACCACTCCAAAAACACACAAGCACCACTCAAACAACACACAAAAGCACCACTCAAACAACATGCAAAAGCACCACTCCAAAAACACACAAGCACCACTCAAACACACAAAAGCACCACTCAAACAACACACACAAACACCACTTAAAGAACACACAAAAGCACCTCTCAAACAACACACAAAAGCACCACTCCAAAAACACACATGCACAAATCAGACAACACACAAAAGCACCACTCAAACAACACACATTAGTACAACTCAAACAACACACACAAGCACCACTCAAACAACACACTAAAGCACAACTCAAACAACACACACAAGCACCACTCAAACAACACACACAAACACCACTCAAACAACACACAAAAGCACCACTCAAACAACACTCAAAAGAACCACTCAAACAACACACAAAAGCACCACTCCAAAAACACACAAGCACAACTCAAACAACACACAAAAGCTCCACTCAAACAACATACACAAACACCACTCAAACAACACACAAAAGCACCACTCAAACAACACACAAAAGCACCACTCCAAAAACACACAAGCACCACTCAAACAACACAAAAAAGCACCACTCAAACAACACACAAAAGCACCACTCCAAAAACACACAAAAGCACCACTCCAAAACACACAAGCACCACTCAAACAACACACAAAAGCACCACTCCTAAAACACACAAGCACCACTCAGAGAACACACAAAAGCACCACTCAAACAACACACAAAAGCACCATTTCAAAAACACACAAGCACCACTCAAACAACACACAAAAGCACCACTCAAACAACACACACAAACACCACTCAAACAACACACAAAAGCACCACTCAAACAACACACACAAACACCACTCAAACAACACACAAAAGCACCACTCAAACAACACACAAAAGCACCACTCCAAAAACACACAAGCACCACTCAAACAACACACAAAAGCACCACTCAAACAACACGCAAAAGCACCACTGCAAAAACACACAAGCACCACTCAAACACACAAAAGCACCACTCAAACAACACACATAAACACCACTTAAACAACACACAAAATCACCACTCAAACAACACACAAAACCACCACTACAAAAACACACAAGCACCACTCAGAGATCACACAAAAGCACCACTCAAACAACACACAAAAGTACCATTCCAAAAACACACAAGCACCACTCAAACACACAAAAGCACCACTCAAGCAACCCACACAAACACCACTCAAACAACACACAAAAGCACCACTCCAAAAACAGACAAGCACCACTCAAACAACACACAAAAGCACCACTCAAACAACACACACAAGCACCACTCAAACAACACACACAAACACCACTCAAACAACACACAAAAGCACCACTCAAACAACACACATAAGCACCACTCAAACAACACACAAAAGCACCACTCAAACAACACACAAGAGCACCACTCCATTAACACTCAAAAGCACAACTCCAAATACACACAAGCACCACTCAAACAACAAACAAAATCTCCACTCAAACAACACACACAAACACCACTCAAACAACACACAAAAGCACCACTCAAACAACACACAAAAGCACCACTCCAAAAACACACAAGTAGCACTCAAACAACACACAAATGCACCACTCAAACAACACACAAAAGCACCATTCCAAAAACACACATGCACCACTCAAACAACACACAAAAGCACCACTCAAACAACACACACAAACACCACTCAAACAACACACAAAAGCACCACTCCAAAAACACACAAACACCACTCAAACAACACACAAAAGCACCACTCAAACAACACACAAGCACCACTCAAACAACACACAAAAGCACCACTCAAATAACACACACAAACACCACTCAAACAACACACAAAAGCACCACTCAAACAACACACAGAAGCACCACTCCAAAAACACACAAGCACCACTCAAACAACACACAAAAGCACCACTCAAAAAACACACAAAATCACCATTCCAAAAACACACAAGCACCACTCAATCAACACACAAAAGCTCCACTCAAACAACACACACAAACACCACTCAAACAACACACAAAAGCACCACTCCAAAAACACACAAGCACCACTCAGAAAACACACAAAAGCACCACTCAAACAACACACAAAAGTACCATTCCAAAAACAAACAAGCACGACTCAAACAACACACAAAAGCACCACTCAAACAACACACACAAACACCACTCAAACAACACACAAAAGCACCACTCCAAAAACAGACAAGCACCACTCAAACAACACACAAAAGCACCACTCAAACAACACGCAAAAGCACCACTCCAAAAACACAAGCACCACTCAAACACACAAAAGCACCACTCAAACAATACACACAAACACCACTTAAACAACACACAAAAGCACCACTCAAACAACACACAAAAGCACCACTCCAAAAACACACAAGCACCACTCAGAGATCACACAAAAGCACCACTCAAACAACACACAAAAGTACCATTCCAAAAACACACAAGCACCACTCAAACACACAAAAGCACCACTCAAACAGCACACACAAACACCACTCAAACAACACACAAAAGCACCACTCCAAAAACAGACAAGCATGACTCAAACAACACACAAAAGCACCACTCAAACAACACACACAAGCACCACTCAAACAACACACACAAACACCACTCAAACAATACACAAAAGCACCACTCAAACAACACACAAAAGCACCACTCAAACAACACACAAAAGCACCACTCCAAAAACACACAAAAGCACCACTCCAAAAACACACAAGCACCACTCAAACAACACACAAAAGCACCACTCAAATAACACACACAAGCACCACTCCAAAAACACACAAGCACCACTCAAACAACACACAAAAGCACCACTCAAACAACACACAAAAGCACCATTCCAAAAACACGCAAGCACCACTCAAACAACACACAAAAGCACCACTCAAACAACACACACAAACACCACTCAAACAACACACACAAACACTACTCAAACAACACACAAAAGCACCACTCCAAAAACAGACAAGCACCACTCAAACAACACACAAAAGCACCACTCAAACAATACGCAAAAGCACCACTCCAAAAACACACAAGCACCACTCAAACACACAAAAGCACCACTCAAACAATACACACAAACACCACTTAAACAACACACAAAAGCACCACTCAAACAACACACAAAAGCACCACTCCAAAAACACACAAGCACCACTCAGAGATCACACAAAAGCACCACTCAAACAACACACAAAAGTACCAGTCCAAAAACACACAAGCACCACTCAAACACACAAAAGCACCACTCAAACAACACACACAAGCACCACTCAAACAACACACACAAACACCACTCAAACAACACACAAAAGCACCACTCAAACAACACACATAAGCACCACTCAAACAACACACAAAAGCACCACTCAAACAACACACAAGAGCACCACTCCAAAAACACTCAAAAGCACAACTCCAAATACACACAAGCACCACTCAAACAACAAACAAAATCTCCACTCAAACAACACACACAAACACCACTCAAACAACACAAAAAAGCACCACTCAAACAACACACAAAAGCACCACTCCAAAAACACACAAGTACCACTCAAACAACACACAAATGCACCACTCAAACAACACACAAAAGCACCATTCCAAAAACACACATGCACCAATCAAACAACACACAAAAGCACCACTCAAACAACACACACAAACACCACTCAAACAACACACAAAAGCACCACTCCAAAAACACACAAACACCACTCAAACAACACACAAAAGCACCACTCAAACAACACACAAAAGCACCACTCAAATAACACACACAAACACCACTCAAACAACACACAAAAGCACCACTCAAACAACACACAGAAGCACCACTCCAAAAACACACAAGCACCACTCAAACAACACACAAAAGCACCACTCAAAAAACACACAAAATCACCATTCCAAAAACACACAAGCACCACTCAATCAACACACAAAAGCTCCACTCAAACAACACACACAAACACCACTCAAACAACACACAAAAGCACCACTCCAAAAACACACAAGCACCACTCAGAAAACACACAAAAGCACCACTCAAACAACACACAAAAGTACCATTCCAAAAACAAACAAGCACGACTCAAACAACACACAAAAGCACCACTCAAACAACACACACAAACACCACTCAAACAACACACAAAAGCACCACTCCAAAAACAGAAAAGCACCACTCAAACAACACACAAAAGCACCACTCAAACAACACACAAAAGCACCACTAAAGCAACACACACAAGCACCACTCAAACAACACACACAAACACCACTCAAACAACACACAAAAGCACCACTCAAACAACACACACAAACACCACTCAAACAACACACAAAACCACCTCTCAAACAGCACACAAAAGCACCACTCAAACAACACTCAAAAGTACCACTCCAAAAACAGACAAGCACCACTCATACAACACACAAAAGCACCACTCAGACAACACACACAAGCACCACTCAAACAACACACACAAACACCACTCAAACAACACACAAATGCACCACTCAAACAACACACACAAACGCCACTCCAAAAACACACAAGCACCACTCAAACAACACACAAAAGCACCACTCAAACAACACACACAAACACCACTCAAACAACACACAAAAGCACCACTCAAACAACACACAAAAGCACCACTCCAAAAACACACAAGCACCACTCAAGCAACACACAAAAGCACCTCTTAAACAACACACAAAAGCACCATTCCAAAAACACACAAGAACCACTCAAACAACACACAAAAGCTCCACTCAAACAACACACACATACACCACTCAAACAACACACAAAAGCACCACTCAAACAACACACAAAAGCACCACTCAAACAACACACACAAGCACCACTGAAACAACACACAAAAGCACCACTCAAACAACACACAAAAGCACCTTTCCAAAAAAACACAAGCACCACTCAAACAACACACAAAAGCACCACTCATACAACACACACAAACACCACTCAAACAACACACAAAAGTACCACTCCAAAAACACACAAGCACCACTCAAACAACACACAAAAGCACCACTCAAACAACATGCAAAAGCACCACTCCAAAAACACACAAGCACCACTCAAACACACAAAAGCACCACTCAAACAACACACACAAACACCACTTAAAGAACACACAAAAGCACCTCTCAAACAACACACAAAAGCACCACTCCAAAAACACACATGCACAAATCAGACAACACACAAAAGCACCACTCAAACAACACACATTAGTACAACTCAAACAACACACACAAGCACCACTCAAACAACACACTAAAGCACAACTCAAACAACACACACAAGCACCACTCAAACAACACACACAAACACCACTCAAACAACACACAAAAGCACCACTCAAACAACACTCAAAAGAACCACTCAAACAACACACAAAAGCACCACTCCAAAAACACACAAAAGCACCACTCCAAAAACACACAAGCACAACTCAAACAACACACAAAAGCTCCACTCAAACAACATACACAAACACCACTCAAACAACACACAAAAGCACCACTCAAACAACACACAAAAGCACCACTCCAAAAACACACAAGCACCACTCAAACAACACAAAAAAGCACCACTCAAACAACACACAAAAGCACCACTCCAAAAACACACAAAAGCACCACTCAAAAACACACAAGCACCACTCAAACAACACACAAAAGCACCACTCCTAAAACACACAAGCACCACTCAGAGAACACACAAAAGCACCACTCAAACAACACACAAAAGCACCATTTCAAAAACACACAAGCACCACTCAAACAACACACAAAAGCACCACTCAAACAACACACACAAACACCACTCAAACAACACACAAAAGCACCACTCAAACAACACACACAAACACCACTCAAACAACACACAAAAGCACCACTCAAACAACACACAAAAGCACCACTCCAAAAACACACAAGCACCACTCAAACAACACACAAAAGCACCACTCAAACAACACGCAAAAGCACCACTCCAAAAACACACAAGCACCACTCAAACACACAAAAGCACCACTCAAACAACACACATAAACACCACTTAAACAACACACAAAATCACCACTCAAACAACACACAAAAGCACCACTACAAAAACACACAAGCACCACTCAGAGATCACACAAAAGCACCACTCAAACAACACACAAAAGTACCATTCCAAAAACACACAAGCACCACTCAAACACACAAAAGCACCACTCAAGCAACACACACAAACACCACTCAAACAACACACAAAAGCACCACTCCAAAAACAGACAAGCACCACTCAAACAACACACAAAAGCACCACTCAAACAACACACACAAGCACCACTCAAACAACACACACAAACACCACTCAAACAACACACAAAAGCACCACTCAAACAACACACATAAGCACCACTCAAACAACACACAAAAGCACCACTCAAACAACACACAAGAGCACCACTCCAAAAACACTCAAAAGCACAACTCCAAATACACACAAGCACCACTCAAACAACAAACAAAATCTCCACTCAAACAACACACACAAACACCACTCAAACAACACACAAAAGCACCACTCAAACAACACACAAAAGCACCACTCCAAAAACACACAAGTACCACTCAAACAACACACAAATGCACCACTCAAACAACACACAAAAGCACCATTCCAAAAACACCCATGCACCACTCAAACAACACACAAAAGCACCACTCAAACAACACACACAAACACCACTCAAACAACACACAAAAGCACCACTCCAAAAACACACAAACACCACTCAAACAACACACAAAAGCACCACTCAAACAACACACAAGCACCACTCAAACAACACACAAAAGCACCACTCAAATAACACACAGAAACACCACTCAAACAACACACAAAAGCACCACTCAAACAACACACAGAAGCACCACTCCAAAAACACTCAAGCACCACTCAAACAACACACAAAAGCACCACTCAAAAAACACACAAAATCACCATTCCAAAAACACACAAGCACCACTCAATCAACACACAAAAGCTCCACTCAAACAACACACACAAACACCACTCAAACAACACACAAAAGCACCACTCCAAAAACACACAAGCACCACTCAGAAAACACACAAAAGCACCACTCAAACAACACACAAAAGTACCATTCCAAAAACAAACAAGCACGACTCAAACAACACACAAAAGCACCACTCAAACAACACACACAAACACCACTCAAACAACACACAAAAGCACCACTCCAAAAACAGACAAGCACCACTCAAACAACACACAAAAGCACCACTCAAACAACACGCAAAAGCACCACTCCAAAAACACAAGCACCACTAAAACACACAAAAGCACCACTCAAACAATACACACAAACACCACTTAAACAACACACAAAAGCACCACTCAAACAACACACAAAAGCACCACTCCAAAAACACAACAAGCACCACTCAGAGATCACACAAAAGCACCACTCAAACAACACACAAAAGTACCATTCCAAAAACACACAAGCACCACTCAAACACACAAAAGCACCACTCAAACAGCACACACAAACACCACTCAAACAACACACAAAAGCACCACTCCAAAAACAGACAAGCATGACTCAAACAACACACAAAAGCACCACTCAAACAACACACACAAGCACCACTCAAACAACACACACAAACACCACTCAAACAACACACAAAAGCACCACTCAAACAACACACAAAAGCACCACTCAAACAACACACAAAAGCACCACTCCAAAAACACACAAAAGCACCACTCCAAAAACACACAAGCACCACTCAAACAACACACAAAAGCACCACTCAAATAACACACACAAGCACCACTCCAAAAACACACAAGCACCACTCAAACAACACACAAAAGCACCACTCAAACAACACACAAAAGCACCATTCCAAAAACACGCAAGCACCACTCAAACAACACACAAAAGCACCACTCAAACAACACACACAAACACCACTCAAACAACACACACAAACACTACTCAAACAACACACAAAAGCACCACTCCAAAAACAGACAAGCACCACTCAAACAACACACAAAAGCACCACTCAAACAATACGCAAAAGCACCACTCCAAAAACACACAAGCACCACTCAAACACACAAAAGCACCACTCAAACAATACACACAAACACCACTTAAACAACACACAAAAGCACCACTCCAAAAACACACAAGCACCACTCAGAGATCACACAAAAGCACCACTCAAACAACACACAAAAGTACCAGTCCAAAAACACACCATCACCACTCAAACACACAAAAGCACCACTCAAACAGCACACACAAACACCACTCAAACAACACACAAAAGCACCACTCCAAAAACAGACAAGCATGACTCAAACAACACACAAAAGCACCACTCAAACAACACACACAAGCACCACTCAAACAACACACACAAACACCACTCAAACAACACACAAAAGCACCACTCAAACAAAACACAAAAGCACCACTCAAACAACACACAAAAGCACCACTCCAAAAACACACAAAAGCACCACTCCAAAAACACACAAGCACCACTCAAACAACACACAAAAGCACCACTCAAACAACACACAAAAGCACCACTCCAAAAACACACAAGCACCACTCAAACAACACACAAAAGCACCACTCAAACAACACACAAAAGCACCATTCCAAAAACACGCAAGCACCACTCAAACAACACACAAAAGCACCACTCAAACAACACACACAAACACCACTCAAACAACACACAAAATCACCACTCCAAAAACACACAAGCACCACTCAAGCAACACACACAAGCACCACTCAAACAACACACAAAAGCACCACTCAAACAACACACACAAACACCATTTAAACATCACACAAAAGCACCACTCAAACAACACACAGAAGCACCACTCCAAAAACACACAAGCACCACTCAGAGAACACACAAAAGCACCACTCAAACAACACACAAAAGTACCATTCCAAAAACACACAAGCACCACTCAAACAACACACAAAAGCACCACTCAAACAACACACACAAACACCACTCAAACAACACACAAAAGCACCACTCCAAAAACACACAAGCACCACTCAGAAAACACTCAAAAGCACCACTCAAACAACACACAAAAGTACCATTCCAAAAACACACAAGCACCACTCAAACAACACACAAAAGCACCACTCAATCAACACACACAAACACCACTCAAACAACACACAAAAGCACCACTCCAAAAACAGACAAGCACCACTCATACAACACACAAAAGCACCACTCAAACAACACACACAAGCACCACTCAAACAACACACACAAACACCACTGAAACAACACACAAAAGCACTACTCAAACAACACACACAAACACCACTCAAACAACACACAAAAGCACCACTCAAACAACACACAAAAGCACCACTCCAAAAACACACAAAAGCACCACTCCAAAAACACACAAGCACCACTCAAACAACACACAAAAGCACCACTCAAACAACACACACAAACACCACTCAAACAACACACAAAAGCATCACTCAAACAACACACAAAAGCACCATTCCAAAAACACACAAGCACCACTCTAACAACACACAAAAGCACCACTCAAGCAACACACACAAACACCACTCAAACAACACACAAAAGCACCACTCCAAAAACACACAAGCACCACTCAAACAACACACACAAGCACCACTCAAACAACACACAAAAGCACCACTCAAACAACACACACAAACACCATTTAAACATCACACAAAAGCACCACTCAAACAACACACAGAAGCACCACTCCAAAAACACACAAGCACCACTCAGAGAACACACAAAAGCACCACTCAAACAACACACAAAAGTACCATTCCAAAAACACACAAGCACCACTCAAACAACACACAAAAGCACCACTCAAACAACACACACAAACACCACTCAAATAACACACAAAAGCACCACTCCAAAAACACACAAGCACCACTCAGAAAACACTCAAAAGCACCACTCAAACAACACACAAAAGTACCATTCCAAAAACACACAAGCACCACTCAAACAACACACAAAAGCACCACTCAATCAACACACACAAACACCACTCAAACAACACACAAAAGCACCACTCAAACAACACACAAAAGCACCACTCAAACAACACACACAAACACCACTCAAACAACACACAAAAGCACCACTCAAACAACACACAAAAGCACCACTCCAAAAACACACAAAAGCACCACTCCAAAAACACACAAGCACAACTCAAACAACACACAAAAGCACCACTCAAACAACACACACAAACACCACTCAAACAACACACAAAAGCACCACTCAAACAACACACAAAAGCACCATTCCAAAAACACACAAGCACCACTCAAACAACACACAAAAGCACCACTCAAGCAATACACACAAACACCATTCAAACAACACACTAAAGCACCACTCCAAAAACACACAAGCACCACTCAAACAACACACAAAAGCATCACTCAAACAACACACAAAAGCACCACTCCAAAAACACACAAGCACCACTCAAACAACACACAAACACCACTCAAACAACACACAAAAGCACCACTCAAACAACACACACAAGCACCACTCCAAAAACACACAAAAGCACCACTACAAAAACATACAAGCACCACTCAAACAACACACACAAGCACCACTCAAACAACTCCAAACAATGTAACTACTAGCAAACCCTTCCTGCACCACAAATCACTCCAACTACAACCCACAAGTAAGGAAACATTTGGCTTTGCCTTAAATATGGAAAAAAAAATACAATTATTGATTCATGCAGGCAAGGTGTGCATTGTATTTAGGCAAATAAGGATGCACGGGTAACCAATCCAGGGATGTGCTCACATCTAGCCCAACCCACGCAGTGATTACGGAATGCAGGAAAGGTGTGCATTGTATTTAGGCAAATAAGGATGCATGGGTAACCAATCCAGGGATGCGCTCACATCTAGCCCAACCAACGCAGTGATTACATAATGCAGGAAAGGTGTGCATTGTATTTAGGCAAATAGGGATGCACGGGTAACCAATCCAGGGATGCGCTCACATCTAGCCCAACCCACGCAGTGATTACGGAATGCAGGAAAGGTGTGCATTGTATTTAGGAAAATTGGGATGCACGGGTAACCAATCCAGGGATGCGCTCACATCTAGCCCAACCCACGCAGTGATTACAGAATGCAGGAAAGGTGTGCATTGTATTTAGGCAAATAGGGATGCACGGGTAACCAATCCAGGGATGCGCTCACATCTTTAAAAAAGTCTGCACAAGCAGTATTCTTCATGCTCTCTCACATGTTTGAAAAATGTCAAGTGAGGAGCATTGTGAGCAGAGGCCAACTGAGGCAGGTAAGTGCGATTCACATTTTTTAAACAACACAAGAACAGTTCATATTTCTACAAATATACTTTTTTTAGTTTATCTAATTTTAAAAATGTTGTAGGTGCTGGGAATCCAATTCCACCACTAAAGGAGGAGGAGGCAGCCCAAGCTGGCCAAGGCCAAGAAACCCTCCGTTTTCACGGATCGAGCTTGAGACATTGGTGACCATAACAATGGAGAACCTTGTCCATGCCCCAAGAAATATGGGGGCTGGAGCCAAAGACAGGATTTGGGAGGAGATATCCAGGACTGTTAATGCTGTGGGTACAACCCACAGAACCATGAAAGTCGTTAAAAAATGGTAAGAAAATGATATTGAGAGTGTACTAAAGTCAAAAGCGAGATCTTATTTTAAAAGACTAACCCTTAAAAAATGCAAAATCACATTGACAGCTGGACTGATTTTAAGTACCAACTGAAGAGGAAGCTACGGAGTAGGGTGGACCATGCTGCGGGGACAGGTGGTGGTCCCATCCCTGAGGAGCTGACCCTGACAAGGTTGGAGACGTTGGCTCAGGGATGTGTGATGGAAGAGGAGATAGTCGGCGTGTCCACTATGGACACTGACATGGCCGACTTCAACGCTCCACATGTGCAAGAATGTAAATATTTTGAAGACTCAAAAAAGTATACAGCTAAAACGTGTATGTGTTTTTTTTAAAATGAAAAATACTAATGTTTTGTTTATCTTTTTTTTCCAGACTCAGAGGAGGTAGTGCCTGCTCCTGAGGTCAGGTCTGGGTCCAGCACAGATAGAGACTCTGCAGGGGAGGATCCAAGTACTCCATCTGGGGACCCTGTGGAGTCTACTCCAGGGCAACCATCAGACCGAGCAGCGCCTCTCCTCACCAGGTTGGTCTCCCAAACTCAGGAGAACAGATGTGTTCTTCTGAGGATGGAGACCACTCTGGTGAGGGTGGCGGTGGCCCTGGAGACCATTGCTGGGGCCCTAGATCGTTTGGCCAATACCCAGGAGCAGGCAAACCCACCTGCCATGATGGAGCGACACTCCCTTCCTCCCAGGACCACCACCTCTGGCAGCCAAACAGCCACCCCCGCAAGTATGGAAAGCCCTATGCCTAGGCCAGAGGAAATCCCATCTACCTCTGGCCAGGCCAGTCGGCGTGTTACAAACCAGTCGGCTGTCCGTAGCTTTCCTTTTCCTCCGAGCCGGTCAAAATGACGAAAGTAGCACTGGATATCTCCTCCCTCACCTGTTGTCCAGTCCCCATATTTCTTGTCACCAATGTCTCAAGCTCTTTTTTTTTTTTTTTTTTCTTATTATTTAAATTATATGCAAATGTTGCCCTAACAATTATTAGTTAAATTGTGCTGAAAGGCAAATCTCAAAAAAAAAAAAAAAAATTTGTTCAAAAATGTCTATATTTATCTATATCAATGTATACAAGGTTTAAAAAGTATGGTATCTGAAAAGGCTGCTAATCAAAACACAATGCTAGATGTTTAAAAAACTGTTTTCAAAAAATGAGTCAAAAAAGCACAAATAAACATTTGTGTTACGAATTCCCTAATGCACACGCAAGTGAAAACAGTTACAAGGTAATTAGCAGTGTTAATAGTTACAATGAAGCAATCTGAGCTGCTTGGTTTGTGTGGTTCCAATTAGAAACATCGCAAGTAACATCGGATTAACGATTGTACTGTTGTGGCTTACGGATGCTTCTTGCCTACCTTAGCCTGGACGATCATCCTGTTCATAGAGTGACGTTTTCATGCATCCGCAATTCTTGGTCGTACGAAGCAGATAATTTATGCACTCCCCTAAAACGCCTGGAAACGCTGAAGAACTCCTCCGTTTGCAGACCACCACCCCCGTATACTCCCACAAACGGTCTTTCCTGTCAATCAACTTTAGCTATCCACTTCCACGTCGGAAGCCCTACGACCGACAGTATTTTTCATCAGTAGAGCTCGTACGCACATGCGCACAGCTAGCCGTGAGCAGGCGCAGAAAGAAAAACATCGGATGTGTACGACCGTGCGGCCGCTACGACCGACTCTGAATGAGGGCCACAGTCCCCACCAAACAAGATATTTTGAAATATGTGGGATCATATAAGTGTGGAAAGTGCAACAAGTGCAAGCATCTCCATCCAAACCGAAAATCGGTCATGAATCATCACATCTCAAGAACTTACAAGATTAAAGATTTTATCAATTGTAACAGTTCCTCGATCATCTATGTTTTGGAATGTCCCTGCCATTTAAAATATGTGGGCAAGACTGAAAGGAACTTGAAGTACAGAATCCAGGAACATGTAAGAAATATAAGGAACAAGGTTGAAAGCCATTCAGTGTCCAAACATTTTAAAACTTGTCATGACTCGAACCCAGAGTTTTTAACCTTTAAAGGCATTGAACATGTGAAAGTAGGCCCAAGAGGCGGAAACCTTGCGAATAAATTATCACAGCAGGAAATGTTTCGAATTTTTGAACTGAATACACTCCAACCTAACGGCCTAAATGATAGCTACGAAATAGCTCCTTTCTTATAAACCCGGTTTTATGTGACATAATGACTTTTTTGTTTCTTTTAAAGTTTTTATGATTTCACATATTTTAATTTAACATTTTAGCTATTGTGTTACTATCAATTACCAGTATATTGTTCCTGTATAGTTTTGCATGTATGGGTGACAAGCCATCCTTTTTCAACATCCTTTTATAATTCACTTTTAATACCTGTTTTAACATTCATCTAACATCCTTCTGCCCCTTGGGAACTTATAACCATTCTGTATGTTATTAATGATAGTGGTTTATAATGGTATACATTATCTATGCTGATTTTGGCTATACCCAGATTTTAAGCAATTTATTACATTCCTTTCAACTATGTCTATCAATTCTTGTATCCCCCCTCCCCCCCCTTGTTTTCAATATGGTCACCATCAAGATGACATTAATAGTTATTTGCCCTACCAATAAGATGACCGCCATTATTTATGTATATACTTATATACATGTATATGTTATGTCCAATTAGACCTCTTTATAACCAGAAAGATGGACACCACATAACTGAATGCAGGTCTCTGCATCATTAAAATGGCTGCCTCCGTGTGGGTACTACGATCTGTCCCACCAACAAAATGGCCGCCAATATATAGCTAACTAGCGTACCTTCTAACTTAAAAGATGACCACCATAGAAGTGAATGCTGGTTTCCTGTGCAATTAAAATGGCCGCCGCCATGTGGGTACAGTTTTCTGACCCACCAACAAAATGGCCACCACTATATAAAAACGGACTTTAGAGGTCCTTTATTTAAGTCCCTGCTACATATAGACACAGTCAGGCTAGCGATTTAGCCCCTGACAGGTGTGGAGACACCACCACAATGTTTTTTCAGTGTTATTTGCAGAGAAATACAAACGTCTTTGATGACATCACACAAAATGGCCGCTGTGCATTGCACATGCGTGGAAACACTTTACCTGCCATTTTTTGGCGCTAACTACAGCAACATACCTCCCCCTTTTTAGGAGATAACTAGAATGCACTCCATTTAACCCTCACCACTTCTGAAGAAGTCCTTATAGGATGAAACGCATTGAGGCCACCTAACCCAGGCACTCTGTTTCTGTGGACTTTGATCTAAGAGGACTGGGTACCCGTTTATAAGATAAGCACATTTCTTATTCTTATTTTAACTTTGTACTGTGTACCCCCTAGCTTGTAACCAAATAAAAACCCCTGTTTTGAATTTACTGACGAGAGATTACATGTATCTAGCTCGCATAAGCTGAAACATCCATACCCCCATGAGGGATTCCAAAAGGGTGCAAGGCTTTTCTGGGAGGAGGACACATTACATGCTATTGAATTAGTGGTATCTGGTACGCAGCCTCTATATAATTATTGCGCTATTTATAAGAACATACTACACTATATATATCTTTTCTCTCATGAGCTCTTTATAAAGTGTTCCAGTTGATGACATCCAAATTAAACCTATCCACTTTGAATCACCCATCCCTGGAGTTCAGATAAGCCCAAAAGATTATATTTTTGGTACGCACACTTATTTCTATGAGCACCCATTGCCACTGAATTTTAAATACTACACTATTAGGCGCATGTCTTCTTAAACCTCTGTTTCATATATATATATATATATATATATATATATATATATATATATTTTTTTTTTTCCATCTTCCCTTGTTGTAATTCTAAAACCTCAGAGACATTTAATGGATATGGCTCTAACCCTACATTATGCTGTCCCTGAGGCATGTGAGAGCACACCCAACAGTCAGTCTGGTTAAAACTTTGCCCACCATAGTATGATAATCCTCTAAAGGATACCCACCTTAATACTGGTTATACTTAGGTTTGCACCGTTGGATGCATTTCTCATCAACTAGGGACCCACAAAACTCACAAATACAATAGTCCTCAGATGATAGACCTTCACACTGTCTCCGAGTTTCCAGGCTAACACATCTCTTTACAATCACTGTACTGCGTTTGGTCAGATACTCCCCTGATTGGTTTAGCACTCCTTCCCTAACTCCACTCCATCGATATCACCATCAGCTCCCCTCTTTGTCATCTGTCCTTCATCACAGAAACCCTGAAACTCTGGAAGAAGACACAAACATAATCCCAGCACACCACTCCACTAATGGGACTGTAATCTACAAATTTATTTTAGCTCAGGTGTCTCACTGCAAGTTTTAACCCTCACGGAGCAGGCTTACCTGTTACCTAGCGACCAGGAGGCCGCACTAGAAGATTCAAGCGGCCGCCCTCATTCAGAGCGAGCACTCGCTTCTTGCGACCGCCTCTGAATGAGGACCTAAGTCCTGTAATGGTAAAGCCAAAATAGAAAAACCTCGGATCCACATTCTGCAGTATCCACACATTCCCAAGAAGATATGGATTTGCTGTTGGTTCTGCGGCAGTGTCATGGTCTGTCTGGCCTGGATTCTGTCAGTAGTCAGATGTCATAATCCCTGGGTTAGACAGTGTCCTAAGTATTTAAACCTGGACTGACATGGCTGTAATTTGTCCTTAGCAACCTTGTGTCCTGTCTGTGAGAGATGAAGCAACAGTAGTTTAGTAACATTTAAACATGACATAAATTAATCAGAACACAACAGTAAATCGTCTACATATTTTATTAGAACAGCCCCATTGGCAGGTTGAAAAGATTATAAACAATCATGTAAGGCCTGGGAGAAGATACTGGGGCTGTCTATGAAGCACTGGGGCAATCGTGTCCATGTGTATTGTACCCCCTTGTATGTAAATGCAAATAGGTACTGACAGTCAGGATGAAGAGGGACAGAGAAGAAGGCAGAACAGAGGTCAATGACAGTAAAATGGGTTACAGTTGATGGGATCTGCATGAGAATGACAGCTGGATTCGGCACTACGGGGAATTGGCTCTCTACTACCTTATTAACTCATCTAAGGTCCTGTACCAGCCTATAACCCCTCCCACCACTCTTCTTCACTGGAAAAATGGGACTGTTGGGTACACTTGCTGTACAGACTAAAATTCCCTGTTGTAGTAACCACTCAATTATGGGAAATACCCCTATCTCTACTTCTGGTTTTAACAGGTACTGGGGAATTTTTGGAGCTTGCCTACCACTTTTTAGATTTACCATTACGGGAGCTACGTTTGCCATCAATCCAGTGTCCTGTCCATCTTTGGTCCAAAGTGAACCTGGTATTTGAGATAACATCTGATCTACCTGAGATGGATATTTATCTGAAAAAGTAGAGTGAAACATTAACCTTTGGGGAGTGTCCAATATATCCCTTACCTCGTGTGCAACTCTCTCTTGGATATCTAAAAATATACCATCAGGGGTACAATAAATGACACATCCCATTTTACATAACAAATTCCTTCCCAGTAGGTTAGTAGGGGCCGCTGCTGCCAGGAGAAAGGAATGCCTGGTATGCAATGGACCGATAGAAACCTCTGCAGATTTGGTTAAACGATAATGTTGCACTTTACCCATTATGCCCATTGCTGGTACTGTTTTGCTGGTCACCTGTAAATTAGATGGAGATTTTGTCACTGATCTGGTCGCCCCTGTGTCTACAAAAACAGAATGTTTAGTACCAGCTACATCAACTGTCATTACAGGTTCTTCCCTAGTACTCCCAGTTAACCTGATTGGCTGTAGACTACAGGTGTGACCTGACCCCTAGAGCTGACTATCTTCTTCCAGCAAAGTATTCACTGCTATGATGTGAGCAGGTGATGGCTGGAATTGCCCTTGTGGTGGGGGCCCCTTCTGTGAATATCTCTGTGTTCCCTGGTTTGGGGTTCCCATGGTCTAGCTTTACATAACCTACTTATGCACCCCTTCTTGTTACATCTATAACATCTTCGTGATTGACATGTATTGAAAGGTGGTTGTTGTGTGGGTTGTGGAGTGTAGAAAGATTGTGGTTGTGTATAGGGATAAGGGTTTGGAGGTTGTGTGGGATGAGTGTATTGCAGCTGTGTGTGATAAGTGTGCTGTGGTGGTATTTGCATTCCTTCCAGAGCTTGAATACTAATAAACAATAGTTTCTCACTGCATTTCTCTCTTCCTAAAGATGTTTTTATAATTTTCAATTGCAGATTCCCTGAGTGTGTCTACTGTAACTCCCCTCCACCCAGGAAGTGAGGTCTGAACCCTGGCCTTTAGAGTGTCCATAAGACCATCCATAAGCACTGTGATTGTCATTTCCCTATGATGTGTGTTGTCCTTTATATCCTCTATGCCTGTGTATTGAGTAATAGTCTCCAGCACTCTGGTGAAATAATCTGCTGCAGACTCACTCTATTTCTGCTTAATTGTTAAAATCTTGCTCAAGTTAACTACTACTGGGAAATATACTGCCAACTGAGTGACAATGCGGGCTATGTTGTCCTGATTACCTTTATCAGTTATGGGACTATCTCCATCCAATACACAGGCCGTAATAAACTTTTTCACGTCTGTATTGTGTGGAAGACAGCCCATAATACCACTCGCCAATCTTTGTTGGTTGGCTCATGAGCATTACCTAAATCCTTTACAAATCTCTGGCACTTTGCTAGTTCTTTCCTAGGGTCAGGGAAATCTGACATTATGGAATGTAGTTCTGCTCTTGTCCATGGACAATGCATCGCTACATTCCTTGTGGCCACTGCACCATGTGCATCCGGATTCCCATTGGGAACAGTTATTGTCCGGACAGGATGGATGCCTGTCACACTGCTACCTTTGGCCTGATTACCTGGTTACTACTACTACTACATATGGTATTAACAACCTCCGCTACTGTTACAGTGGGTGTTAATACCTCCTGCACTATCAATGGTGGGGCTACCTCCTTTATGGGTACTGGTGGGGCAGCTACCTGTGCTTGCTGTGATGGTACATTTAACATTTGGGCAACATGGGAAAGGGCTAACATTACAACAGGTTCATCATCTGCATCAAAAACATGTTCCTTATAGTTGCTTATGAGAGGGTACAAGTTACTGGTTACAATTTTATGATTTTTGAGATCGACTGTACCTTGACCCCCATCCACATAGGGCGGAGGTGGTGTAAATGCGCTACTAACAATACCTTCTGCAATGCTACCTTACTGTGCGTGCACACTCTTTTGCGGCGCACACATGCTATTTAGCATTGCATACGCACTCCCTTGTGTCGTGGACATGATGCTAGTTTGTGTCGCGTGCATACTGCTAAGCCACATGTTCCCCTCATGCTGCCACAACTTCAAGCAATCATTAAACTTTACCCTTTTCTTCAGAGCCTTCACTAAACATATACTGTCCCTGAGATTATTCAGAACCTCCGAATCAAAGCTAGCAATCTTAGGAAAAGGTGTTCTACATTTCTTGGTCATTTTGACCCATATGACACAGTATGCCGTAGCATACGCACCATACTTTTTAAACATAACATACCTGGCCGAACAAATCAGCCCTTCCATCAGCAGCACATCATCAACCATTTCCAGAGATTGCTGGCACCCATCTGAGAAAACGCTTAGCAATTTCTAGAGAGTTTTGATTGGTGAACGATTTTCAGTGAGCTACGTTCACGCACTCCCTCCCATTATGCACAGCCGGCCCGCCTGGCATTACAGTTGGCTTGCACAATGAGGAGCAGAATAACCACCTATTGTAAATTATTCTACCTGCGGCAATATTAAACCAAGCTTCCGTCGCTTGCTCCTTCCCGCTATACACCACTTTCCCGCTAAGTGATAGGGTCCGTGTGCATAAACGAGGAGTAGAATAACCGCCTAGCAAATCATTTTACTTATGGTGAATTTAACTCCAAGCTTCACCACTTGCTTCCTACTTTGAGTTTACTCCCACTGGTAGCATCTAGAAGTTCCAATAACTCCTAAACTTGCCAGCAGTTTCACTCCCACAACAACCCACTTCACAATCACGGTTTATATAACCATGCAGTTCGATCGCATTGCCCAAAGAACCTAACCGATCAATGGAGTTTGCAATTAATGGATGCTGGACCAAGAAATCCCTTAGTTTCTTGATAACTACAATGTACCTGCTTTGTACACTGGCCCAGTAGTTTGAACGGCCCTGTCAGGCACCTACCGAGTTTCCGCTGAGGTTTAACAGACAGTATCCTCCACTGAGGCTTAACCAGACAGTAGCCTCCACTTACAATCACACGGTTCAAATATACACTCCTTTTCTGCACAGAAAATAAAACATTTTCCCTTACAGCAGTATAATTCAGAGGTTTAACAAGCAATCACGCTATACATACAATGACCGTTTGAACACGTGGCAGCAATGCAGGAAATATGCGTATGCTATTGTATGACTTCCCCTTTTAACACAAAACTTTATCAATGAAGGAAAACAAACTTTTTCCTTCCTTGTCCCTGGATTCTAATCAGTGCTCCTTGAACTCACACAATAATGGATAGCGGTCTCTCAGCATCAAGTGGTAGCAGGTTTTCGAAGGCAGTGCATTCTTTCCTGCGTATGGCGCCTCCACCCTTTGATGAGAGACCGATAACCGTGTGTTACCATGTAAATTGGCAGCGTGATCTCACTCTACGAGCCCCCAGTTATGAATACCTAATAATCTATAAACTCTAAATGTCGCCATTTAGCGTTGTAAGTCGCACAAGAAATAATTGCTTTCCAGACTTTGAATGTGGTTCCAAAGCACAGAAAGTTATTATTCACATAAAAAGCATTTAGTTACATGATGTGATCTAAATACAATTAGCGCAAAAGATTATACATAAACAAGGTACAGTCGATACATATGCAGGCGTACTGGTCCCAGTTACAGTCGTCTATCCAGAGGTATGTGGTCATCCAAGAGAATGGCTACTAACTGGGACCGGGACATAGGCTATATATCCTAACAGATCATGATAACAACAATGAAGACAGACAAACATAAATCCATTGGTTCCTGCTCTTGGTCTTTGTAGTATGCTGTAGTTCATAGGACAGTCCACTAGGGGTATGTCCCAATTCTCCAGATTACATTGTCTTTCTTTATTGATTTAAACTAGATAGAGACACTACATTACAGTGTATACATTCTAACCAATAATTTCTTATATTCCATAACCATCAAACGCAAGATGCGACTCCCTCGCTGATAGTTTCACATATCTGGAAATAAACAGTGTGTCAGTTTAGTACCAAACATGCCATCTCTGTCATGTTGTATACCATTAATTTCAAATACATGCATTTTATATCATAATTAATAACTTTAATATAAACCATAATGTGCATGAACCTTTTATGAGTGCGTGTATAGTTATGATTATATGTAAGTATGCGTTGTATGTCTACATGCAGCATAAAAGGTGAGCTGTATGCTAGGGTTGTGTACAGTGCAAAACACGCATTGTTTGTGTGTTTTTTTTATTTACAAAAGCAATTGTGTATATGTGTGCACGCATTGTGGATACACATGTGATTGCTTAAGTGTATATTTATATATATATGTATATATATATGTATATATATATATATATATATATATATATATATATATATATATATATATATATACATATATTAATACATTAATATATATATAGCTATAAACAGTAACTGGTTTTATTTATTGTTTCTTCTGTCTGTACTAAGTTCATTAGAGATGGCAAGCAGACACTTGATGGAATCACAAAGTTATCAAAGGCCCCTCCAGCCTACTTGGAAATGTAAATGCAAGTTCATTTAGGCATAGAATGATAGTTTAAAGACAATGGTTCAGTTAAAACACTCGTCTGCACATCACAGTATCTTTGCGTATTCTTAATTAGTTGTCACAGACATGTCTACAAGACTCAGGGGCAGATCTAGACTGTTGTATTAGGGGGGCGAGTTTATGATTAATTCTGACCCCCCACCCTTGCGACCCCCATTCGTGGCAACCCCCCTCCCCCCGTGACCCCCCCTCATGGCAACCCTCCTCTTCCTGCGACCCCCCCTTGCGGCAAACCCCCTCCCCCTTTACTTTCACTTACCTCCGCTGCTCCGGTGATGTTCTCCCTCCAGGCTTCGGTCAGCTTCTCTCCCATCCTGTACTGTGACCCGGTCAGCTGTTTAATGCAGCAGCTGACCAGGTTGCAGGAGCCGGGAGACCAGCTGACTGGAGGGAGGACATCACCGGAGCCGGATCTTCGGTCCCTGGACAGAGGTAAGTTTTTTCTTTTTTAGCAGTGATCAGCGTGTGGTCAGTTTAAACCACACAGCTGATCACAGGGTGTAAGGAGCCGGCTGTGATAACTACCTCCCTGGCTCCCGGGTCAAGTGTCAGCCTGTCACTGACGCATCCCCCTAACTGGGAGATGGGAGCTCCGATCACAGCACAGCCCGGCAGTCATTATCATCTCTCTCCTCTGAACTTAATGATGCAGAGGAGAGAGATGATAAAGGTCCAACAAACTGTGCTAGGGGGGGGTGATCACTCCAATCGACCCCCCCCTGGATCCGCCACTGACAATACTTTGTCTGTTATCACTGATATATGTGTAGTCTTAATAAATGTACGTATTGTTTTTGTAAGGACTTTCAACAGTGTTCTATTGCGTAGTAAACCCACAACTCTAAATAATAACATAACGCCGTATACTGTGTAAGATTCGCAAAATGGCGCTGAGTAGCCATTCGCAAACTGGCGTCGTGCAGATTTTCATTCTAACAGATTTAGGTCTCAGCCAACCATCTGGCTTCGACAGGTGCCAGCCAATAGAGCTTCCAACTGTCATTTTTCAAACACGGCCTGTGAGATGGCAGTTAGGAGCTGATTGGCTGGCACCTTATCACTGTTCACTCTGTCTCCTAACACTGCTTAGTAAATAGACCCCTGTATCTGTAAGCGACCTGTTGCCCAATGCTAGTATTACTTCTCAACTCACAATTTCCATACTAACAACATTTTATTTGTTTTTAAGTACACAGCTTTTTCTTGGGCACAAGTTTACCAAATTTAGAGATTTAAAACATCATAGCATTATATGTGTAGATTGGTTTAGTAATACTTATGTGTACCCAGCATTTATGGAGAGGATGTGATGATTTAATAAACCATGAGATATTAGTACTTTGGTTTTTAAATATTGTCAAATGGTGCAGCCTACTCCAGCAACAATTAGTGCAATAAACAATATGTTTATTGATCCATTAAAAACATGGAGTTAATTATAGAGTAAGTCTTGTTGTCTTTTTTTGTACAACACAGTAAATTTGTTACCTATTATACAATCAAAGTTGTTACTTATTATACAGTCAAATTGAAGCATTTCATGGGTTGCCTGCACGCTTCATCAGAATAGGTTTGTGATTTGAAGTGGAAACTTCTGAAGGAAAGGTCAGTGTTTGTTCAGAGGAAACTTATGCTCTTGGGAAGCACTATAGTGTGTGTCTCTGGTTCCTGACAGTCAGCTTGTGGAATAAACAATAAGTAATAAACATATCAGTAGCCTTCCACTTTACATGTTGACTGGGACATTACTGTCAGACGATCATTCATTTCACTGTTATCCTGCAAATAGGTTTCAGCTGCATTATTATGAGAATGTTAGCATAACTGACAAATTCAGTCAGATGCATCATCATCATCATCATCATCAGTTGAAAAAATCCTCCAGGGGTCGAGCACCCACAAGTGATCTGCCTCGAAGCAGATGTATATATAGTAGGGGTGTGCACCGGCCACATTTCGTGTTTTGGATCTTGATTGGTTTTGCCAAAACCACCCTTCCGTGTTTTGGGTTCTGGGTTTTGTGTTTTGGATCTGTATTTTTTGAAAAAAAGCATAAAAACAGCTAAAATCACAGAATGTGTTGGTTTTTCTGCTCCTATGCTATTATTAACCTCAATAACCTTAATTTCCACTAATTTCCAGTCTATTCTGAACACCTCACACCTCACAATAGTGTTTTTATGTCCAAAAGGTTGCACCGAGGTAGCTGGATGACTATGCTAAGCGACACGAGTGGGCGGCACAAACACGTGGCCCATCTAGGAGTGACACTGCAGTGGCAGACAGGATGGCAGTTTGAAAAACTAGGCCCCAAACAGTACATAATGCAAAGAAAAAAAAGAGGTGCAAGATGGAATTGTCCTTGGGCCCTCCCACCCACCCTTATGTTGTATAAACAGGACATGCACACTTTAACAAACCAATCATTTCAGTGCCAGGGTCTGCCACATGACTGTGGCTGAAATGATTGGTTAGTTTCGGCCCCCACAAAACAAGCTGGCAATTAATCTGTCCTTGCACAAACTGGCTCTATGGAGGCAAGATGTTGTCCTTATCCTCCTCATTCACCGATTCCTCACCCTCTTCAGTGTTGTGTACATCCTCATCCTCACAGAGTATTAATTCATCCCCGCTGGAATCCACCACCACAGGTCCCTCTGTACGTTCTGGAGGCTCCCTGGAAGAGTTGATAATTAATTTTTATGAACATCATCTTCTCCACATTTTGTAGAAGCAACCTCCTACGCCTTTCGCTGACAAGGTTCCCTGCTGCACTAAACACTCTTTCGGAGTACACACTGGAGGGGGGGCAACTCAGGTAAAACAGCCAGTTTGTACAGGGGCCTCCAAATTGCCTTTTTTCTGCCAGTACAGGTACTGACTGTCTGACATGCCTACTTGGATGCTGTCACCGATGTAATCCTTTAACAGACAGACGAACGCTTGTCGCTGCTGCTTTGAGGATGCAGGTGCGTCTACAGCCCGCACAATTCACAAAGACAGAAAAAAAAAGGAGAATTTTTTATTTTTGTGGAGCGCACTTTGAGGGTTACACCACCCTTTAATAGACAGACGCACGCTTGTTGCTGCTGCTGTGTTGATGCACATGCAGCTACTGCACATACATTTCGCACACAAACACAGAAAAAAAACAATTTTTTTTTTTTTGTGGAGTGCACTTTGGGGGTTACACCACCCTTTAACAGACTTATGGGACACAGGCGCATGCTTGGCGCTGCTCCTTAGTTGATGCACGTGCAGCCACAGTGCACACAATTCCCAAACACAGAAAATATTTTTTTTATTTTGTTTGGAGTGCACTTTGGGGGTTACACCACCCTTTAACAGACTAGCCTGCCAGCCCTTTACTTATGACACAGGCGCATGCTTGGCGATACTGTGTTGATAACCGTGCGGCCACAGTGCACACAATTCACAAACACAGAAAATATTTTTTTATTTTGTTTGGAGTGCACTTTGGGGGTTATAGCACCCTTTAATGGTCAGGCCAGCTGGCCCTTTGCTTATGACACAGGCGCACGCTTGGCGCTACTTTGTTGATGCACGTGCGGCTACTGTGCACACAATTTACAAACAGAGAAAAAAAAATATATTATTTGGAGTGCACTTTGGGGGTTACAGCACCCTTTAACGGATGAGCCAGCCGGCCCTTTACTTATGACACAGGCGCACGCTTGGCGCTTTGTTGATGCACGTTCGGCTACTGCACACACAATTCACAAACACAGAAAAAATATATATTTTTTGCACTTGGGGCGAGCACCCCTGATGGACAGAGCACCCTCTGGACAACACTACAGCACCCCTTTAGGACTGGGACACTGTACAGGACTTTGGAGTGGACACAGCCCCTATGGACAACTGGCTGCACAACACAGCCCAGCCAGCCCCTATGGACTTTGGAGGAGTGGGCACAGCCCCTATGGACAACAGCAGCACAGCGCAACATAGCCAGCCCCTATGGACTTTGGAGGAGTGGACACAGCCCCTATGGACAACAGCAGCACAGCACAACACAGCCAGCCCCTATGGACTTTGGAGAAGTGGACACAGCCCCTATGGACAACAGCAGCACAGCACAACACTACACTGCACTACACTACACTACACAACCCAGCCAGCCCTATCTTCCACCCTCCCTCTTCACTGTCCACAGCCGAGTGAGAAAATGGCGCTGATGCGGGTACCATATATAGAATCCAAAACCCGCGAGACCCGGAAGGCAGCATTATGACGTTTTGCCTTGATTTCAGATCCGAGTCAGGCGGGAAAAGTCGAGCCTGACTCGGATCAGCCTCGGATCGGGGAGGCTCGGGGGGTTCGGATTTCAGAAATCCGAACCCGCTCACCCCTAATATATATGCATCTGTTTATTACTCAGCATAGAGCACATTTGGGGTGAACCCATCATTACAATACTTCAGTCATGTCTACAATCCCCTCCCACCCCTATCTCTGCCCCCTCTTGTGCAAGGAGTCTTAACTTTTATATGCAACTTAGTTGTCATGCTCACGGGTTGGTTTTGCCTCTTAAATTATTGGTGCTTTAAAACTTTGGGCAAACTCATCTCAATCATACTGATGCCTGCATCCCACAAACCATTACATTTCTCCTTATGATGCTCATTAGGTTATTCTCAATGAAGGTAAAATCAACCAGCACAAATGTTTATTAGGAAATTGGTTGAAGTACCCACTATTTACTCTAACCTATATTTCTCCTATATGAAATTATGTCACACTATTAAACTTTACCAGGAATAATATTTCTGAGTATACGTAGGGGTATATTTACTAAAGTGCAGATTTATAGAAATGGAGATGTTGCCCATAGCAACTAATCAGATTAAAGCTATCATCTTCTAGAAGGTGTATGATAAATGATAAGTAGAATATGATTGGTTGCTATGGGTAACACCTGCACTTCTATAAACCCGCACTTTAGTGAATATACCCCCCCAATTTTTTTTTTTTAATTACTAGTAGTTACAGTCACCAATGTTCAACTACAATCTGTTTCACATTTTGAACTGATTGTCCTGTAAACCAGATAAAAATGTGTTCACATGTTAAATTATAATTAGGACATAAACCAAATATCTAATCACATCCTGCATTGCTAAATAATGATTAATTAACACCTGGAATCCATCAAGAGGATGTTTATACTGTATATTCCATTAGAGCAGATACTCAGATGTAAACTCTACCTGATGAACTCGGTATACAGCAGAGATAAAACGTGTTGTTTAATCTTCAATACCTTTATAACATCTTTTTTATACAAGAAGGCACAAAGCTGCCCTGCTATACATGTGGCCCATTGTAGGAGGCACAAACACTTCATTTACCTAAGAAGAGAGATACACACTGGGTCTGATTCTTAGTCTGATGAAGCTCTGCATAATGCTGCAAATAATGACTTTCTAGAAGTGAATTTATAAATTTTTGCATATCTCCAGGAGGACCGATGTTGGCCAGATCTCACCTTGCAATGAAATGGGCATTTCTGGGTGGTAACATTGCGCTTGCATCCAAGAGGTCTGTGGTAGTGTCTTGGGAGAGTTGTGGGTTTGAAGCTAGAGTTTCATGGTATTCTGAGTCACCCATACAGCAAAGTGCAGCCTGTTTCTGAAGGATCTCTTGCACCCAGCATGGGACAAATGCTGATATTAATTAACACAATTCCAGTTGTGGATGGAAAAATAATGGGTGGTATGGCTTGCCGCTTGAAACAGTATGGATACTTCAATTAGCAATACGATGCTCATATTAGCATCAGGACAGTAAATCTGGCCTCGGCAACTTCCCACAAAAAACAGAAAATTTGCATCTAAATCAGAATCAGTTCCACTGTATCCAGGGAGATAGTGACACCTGAATATCCCTCTCCTTGCGAACACAAACTGAACATCTCAATTTTCTTTCACTAGCAGACTTGCACAGCTATGGGAGACAGTGGAGGTGCCTGCTGCTGGGCTCCAGCTCTAAAGGGGCACCTCCTCCATTGTCCATAACATATTCACCCCACTTAGGGCTGTAACTATGTACCCGGAGTGTACCGTCATGCCCACAAAATACATGGCACCCCTTCCCGGCACCAGAGAAGCCACCATACACTAGTGGAGAGCTCCATGTCAGACCATCAGCTGCTACTTTCGTTTATCTATAGCCTGTCTGCACGCAAATTGCTACATTACAGTGTCAGCGGCTGTGATGGAGGGGGCACCAAATTATAACTTGCCTCCAGGTGTCTGGGATGAACTTACACCACTGACTGCAGGACCAGATCTAAGCAAAGATATAAAAATTTTCCACATGCTGCAAGACAATAGAGCAGAAAAATAAGCTACTTTCTTCCTCAGTCAGACTGCCGCTGCAAGACTAGCCTGAATAGAGGTGAAATTAAATTTTCTTTCCCTTTCTCTAACTTTGGAGCAGGCCATTTCAACTCTGCAAGGAGCAACAGGATCATCTTATCCTACAGATAAAACAAGATACATATGAAGCTTGGAGGAAAGGTGGTAATTTTAATCTCCCTTTTTCTTCCAGTTGCATTTACCAAGTAAGTACAGTCATAGCAGACTACAGCTTATTTGATGAATAGTGCTGAAAGTTTAAAAAACACAGATTGAAACGGAAGACCTCTCTCTTTCCCAACAGAATTTGAAAAAAAAGACACTTAAGGGGCATACACACAAGACGATATCTTTGAACGATATGAACGATAAAGATATCATTCAATGATATATCGTTCAGTGTGTATGCAGTGAATGGCCAACAGTGCGTGTTCCCACTGGACAATAACGATATCTTTTGCCGTCCATACATGCAGGCCAATTTGGACAATATTGTCAAGAATTGCCTGTTCAGAGATGTGGCAGGATGACTTCACTGAAAGATATCTTTCAAAGATATCTTTCAGTGTGTACAACCAATATCATTTGTCCTGCACTGCAGAAAGTTCAAGGGAAATCTTTCACCAATATCGTTCATAAAGCACATCGTCCCATTGGTATGCTCCTTAACACTGCAGAACAGCATTACACTAGATTGTGACTTATTTGAAACAAAAGAGAAATACCACTTACTTTGACATATTGGCAGATGAATGGAGATGCTGCCATGGCTCTCAGCCAATCAGTTGCTGGAAACCAGCCAATCAGTGGCTAGTTTCTATGGCAGCAACCATTGATTAGCTGATGGCCGCTGCCATTGAGACAGCATCTCCATTATAGTGGATGGAGATGACCACAAATCACCTTAAGAAATTTTGGGTTGCAGTGGGCACTGCCCGCTACATGTCCATGTGGACTGGGATGTTTTTTTTTTTACGAAGACCATGGACATCTACTTGGAGAAGTGGACAGACCTCCTTCAGGAAGTAGGTATGTATGTAGTGTGAATGTGGGTGAGTTAGCGTGTTAGTGAGTGTGTGTGAGTGAATGTGCAATTAAGATTTACAATATTCAGTGTGTGTACTGTGGTTTGTGTAATCTTTTTTACACAGTGGAGATACATGTGACTTCTGGCACTTACAGTTCTACAAGTGCTGAAGGGCAAGCTTGCTGGTATCTGTAGTTCCAATGTGAAAAATAATATTACAATACATCTTAATTTAACCCATTACCCCAGCATCCACCTCCTCATGGGATGCATTGAAGACCAGTTTAATGCTCAGTATGGGGGACCCCATTGTTTTGGGGAAACAGGCTAAAAAGTCCAGGGCTGGATATGGGTATGGGGGCACACTGTTATTTTTTTTAATTTTTGCCTAATTCAACCCTAAGAAGCATGCACAGATCATAGTGATCTGTGCATGCTTCTCAAAAAAGTCACCTGCCTCAGGCAGATGTATTGTTTGGGTGATTGTAAAATTGGATTGAAAGTAAAATTTTAGTTTATTTGCAATCCAACTGTAAATGAGGGGATCCAATGTTTGGTTGATTGTCGATTTTGGTAGTGACTTTTGTGTGAAATTTTATAGTCGATTTTGCCTTTAGTGAATCCATGATTTGCAAAATCGATTTAAAATCATCTATAAATACACCAAAAACCCCAAATCAACCTATAGCAAATATACCCCTTCCTGTATATTCTACTTTACATATTAAAATATCCAAAGCTTTTTGTTAAGAATTTGTACCCAAAAGTTTTATCCTATTTTTCATTAAAAACACTATCTGTAATACAACAGTATAATAAGCTTATTTTACAATCCTTTTTAATTAAATTATTGCCTTAATGTACGCATAATTATTTTACAAACTATTATTTTAATATTAATTAATAATTTTAAAAGATATTGCTTATTATTAGCTGTCACTGTATTCTAATTAAACTTTAGCAAATTTCTAATTATATCTCAGTTACATAATTTACATGTTTGTTGCTTGAAGTTACCATTGCTTGAAGTTACAGCAACATGTGTTTATATGTATAAAGAGAGAACAAGAGAGAGATGTAGAGATGTCTCCCTTGTTATAGCACTACCTTCCCTATAACCTTTGTTCTGATCTATGATTATAAAAAGAGAGCTCTGAATTGCTTAACTTTTGTATGTGTATGCAACAAACATGCTTAAAAGTCCTGAGAACATTATTTTGATTAGGAAGAGAAAAAAGACAAAACCTAGTATAACAATGCCTGATTATTACTAATATCAGTATTTTAATGCCCCATGTCCTCCCTCATATTGGTGTGCCAGCATATTTCATTAGTGGTGTGCGCCGAGGGAAATCTAGGGACTAATGTTCTGCTCTGAGAGGTGTCTAGCAGCAAGAAGGGGCATATCTAGCTCTATATTTATATCATCAAGACCAACTGTAATCATGTCACCCAGATTTCTCCTAAAATCCTGTCCCACTCGAAGTCCATATGTATCATAATATCCACCACCAATTCCCAACAAACTCAATCATCAAACTTACCTATGACCATATAATGCTACATAGTATTGCCTTCAAATAATATTGTGCCAAATTGACCTGGATGGTGTGTGTTATATAGTAAATGTACACAGGGCTGACTCAAGGCCTGTTCCATCTGAGCAGACACACAGGGTCATCACCCCATAGTGGGCGTAGTGCTTCTGCTGGGTCCCATGCTCACTACTTGGTTTGGTCTTACCTGCCCATACACAGTGAGTGAGACACTGATGCAGGCTGTGCAGCTGCAGTGCTGTGGGGCTGTGGATAGTGGTGAGGTACTAAGGACTCAGGTGATGAGGGGCAGAGAACAGTGCTAAGCAGATGAGGAGATGAAGGGCAGAGTGCTGAAGTCAATGCTGAGGAGCTGAGGTGATGAGAGGCAGAAAGCTGAAGATGATGATGAGGGGCTGAGGTGATGAGCTGTTAAGGATGAGGTGATGAGAATCTAAGGGCTGAAGATGGTGATGTGGTGCTGATGGCTGAGGTGATGAGAGGCAGAGGATGGTGCTGAGCTGATGAGTGGCTGAGGGTTGAGTATGGTGATGAGGTGCTACGTTGAAGAGGGGTGGAGGGCTGAGGTGATATGGGGCTCAGGACTGAGAATGGTAATTGAGGTATTGAGGGGCTGAGAACACTGATAAGCTGCTGAGGGCTAAGGTGATGAAAGGCTGACAATGGTGTTGAGGTAATGAGGAGTTGAGTGTGATGATAAGGGCTGTGGTGACGAGAAGCCGAGGATGGGGATGAGGTGATAAGGGCTGAGGCCTGAGGATGGTAATGTGGTTCTGAGGGCTGGGGTGATGAAGGGCTGAGGATTATGCTGAGTTGATGAGGGGCTGGGGGCTGAGGTGCTGGGGATGGTGTTGAGAGGCTGAGGTTATGAGAAGCTGAGGATGGTGATAAGTGGCTGTGGGTGGAGAATGGTAATGTTGGGCTTAGGTGATGCAGGGATGAGCTGATGTGATGAAAAGCTGAGTGCCAAGGATGGTGAGGAGGTGCTGAGGGCTTAGGTGATGAGGACTGATGGTGGTGATGAGGGACTTAGGATGCTTTTGGGGCCTGAAGGCTGAGG
This sequence comes from Taudactylus pleione, assembly GCA_031769625.1. Taxonomy (NCBI): domain Eukaryota; kingdom Metazoa; phylum Chordata; class Amphibia; order Anura; family Myobatrachidae; genus Taudactylus; species Taudactylus pleione. The sequence continues at coordinate 309,614 of JAUIMM010000182.1, forward strand.
ATGGTGAGGAGGGACTGAGGGCTGAGAACAGTGATGAGGGAACGAAGGTGATGAGTTGCTGAGGTGATGAGGTGCTGAGGGCCACTGGTCTAGTCTGTACTCCCTGGAGGGAGACACTCACTGATCTGGACTCTCTGGAGGGAGGTACTCTTTGGAATTTTTGGAGTGACTGAGGTATCCACTGGTCTTGAAGCTGATCTCCTGGAATTGTAACTCTACAGGGCTGTAACTATGTACCCGGAGTGTACCGTCACGGCCACAAAATACATGGCACCCCTTCCCGGCACCAGAGAAGCCACCATACACTAGTGGAGAGCTCCATGTCAGACCATCAGCTGCTGCCTTGGTCTATCTATAGTCTGTCTGCACGCAAATTGCTACATTACAGTGTCAGCGGCTGTGATGGAGGGGGCACCAAATTATAACTTGCCACCAGGCATCTGGGATGAACTTACACCACTGACTGCAGGACCAGATCTCAGCAAAGATATTAAATTTTTCCACATGCTGCAAGACAATAGAGCAGAAAAAGAAGCTACTTTCTTCCTCAGTCAGACTGCCGCTGCAAGACTATATTTAATAGAGATGAAATTTAATTTTCTTTCCCTTTCTCTAACTTTGGAGCAGGCCATTTCAACTTTGCAAGGAGCAACAGGATCATCTTAGCCTACAGATAAAACAAGATACATATGAAGCTTGGAGAAAGGTGGGAATTTTAATCTCCCCTTTTCTTCCATTTGAATATACCAAGTAAGTACAGTCATAGCAGACTACAACTTATTTGATGCCTAGTGCTGAAAGTTTAAAAAACACAGATTTAAATGGAAGACCTCTCTCTTTCCCAACAGAATTAGAAAAAAAAGACACTTAAGGGGCATAAACATCAGACGATATCTTTGAACGATATGAACGATAAAGATATCATTCAATGATATATCGTTCAGTGTGTATGCAGTGAACGACCAGCAGTGCGCGTTCCCACTGGACAATAACGATATCTTTTGTCGTCCATACATGCAGGCCAATTTGGACGATATTGTCAAGAATTGCCTGTTCAGAGATGTGGCAGGATGACTTCACTGAAATATATCTTTCCAAGATATCTTTCAGTGTGTACACCCAATATCGTTTGTCCTGCACTACAGAAAGTTCAAGGGAAATCTTTCAGCAATATCGATCATACAGCACATCGTCCCATTGGTATTGTCAAAACTGGATTATTGGCTGAGACAAGATCAGTTTAAAATTGAAGCGTGCGCGACGCCATCTTGCAAATGGCAGCTAGACTCCATTTTAGAAACAAGAATCTACAAGACGCCATTTTGTGACCAGCGTCACTTCAAGTTACAACTCAGGAGCTAAGAACAGATGGCAATGTTTTTGTTAATCTACCAAGAGCAACTGGAAGAACAAGCTTCCTGAGTAAAAGTAAATAGAATAGACAATGGGTATTTTTACATACAAATTGGGAATCCCTGGATGCAGACAAAGTTAAGTTGTGGCAATTGTAATATAATCCAGGCATTGATCTACACAATTGGATTGAATCCTAAACAGGTCTTAGCCCCACACACAGACAGGATGGCCCCAACTTCACAGCTTGAGATGATAGCACAGTTTCCTTTGAACAGAAGAATGGTGGGGGCCTGCTGACAGAGGGCATGTGGAACTATCTGGCTCAGCATGTCACACTGCTAAAGTGCACCCATCTTCATACACACATTAATACGTCTTTATATCAAACCCCGAATACTCACACAGTACATATTCACACATAAGGTTTAATAAGCTTTAAAGTGTATGATTTAAGTTGGTTCAGTTAGTTTAAATGCTGAGAAATAAAGATATTTGATAACTAAGGTATTAAACATGCTAAACAAGTTGTGTTTGGAGTTCTACTGTTGCATACTCTTTTTACAGTATTCCGGTGTTATCGGTGGGGAGATCGCATCATGCATTCTCGAGTTATGGATTGCAGAGCCAACAAGCAACAAAATGTATATTTTAGGAACAGCTGTGAGGATGTTGCAGGGGGCGTGAAGAGGAAGATCCCCAGCTGTTAGAGGCAGGGAGAGTCTATTTGAACTAGCCTGTTAAATGTGCTGTAACAGATGCTTCTCCCCTGAGAACCAATGACACCAGCAACAAACTTCCCTATTGTCCTGTTTATTCTGGGGGGTATAAATATGTGTGCACGAACGCTGGTTCTCAGTCTTTGTGCTGAACACTGTATGACTAGGGGTCTCTTGCTGATACCTATCTCCCGGTCCAGAAGCGCCTGTGTATATATACTGTACTTGGGTCTGTATAATTTTCCTTTTGCACCTAAATTGTGTCTAGATCAATTGCGTGTAACTGTCTGAACTTTTACCTGAATAACACTTGTGCTTTGGAACCACAGATTCCACGTCTAAGTCTTTATTTATGGTATGACTGCGGACGCAAATTAGCGTCATCCTTAGAGGTTTATAGGAAGGATTTTAGATGGTACAGGCAGGGGTATAGAGAGGTTCATTTTAATATTAACAGAATGCACCTTAACATTGCAGAACAGCATTACACTAGATTGTGACTGATTAGAAACAAAAGAAAAAATACCACTTACTTTGACATATTGGCAGATGAATGGAGATGCTGCCATGGCTCTCAGCCGATCAGTTGCTGGAAACCAGGCAATCAGTGGCTGGTTTCTATGGCAGCAACAATTGATTAACTGATGGCCGCTGCCATTGAAACAGCATCTCCATTATAGTGAATGGAGATGACCGCAAATTACCTGAAGTCATTTTGGGTTGCAGTGGGCACTGCCCACTACATGTCCATGTGGACTCGGATGTTTTTTTATTTTACAAAGACCATGGACATCTACTTGGAGAAGAGAACAGACCTCCTTCAGGGAGTAGGTATGTATGTAGTGAGAATGTGGGTGAGTTAGCATGTTAGTGAGTGTGTGAGTGAGTGAATGTGTAACTAAGATTTACAATATTCAGTGTGTGTGTGTGTGTACTGTGGTTTGTGTAATATTTTTTACACAGTGTAGATGCATGTCACACCTGTCTTCTGGCACTTACATTTCTACAAGTTCCAAAGGGCAGGCTTGCTGGTATCTGTAGTTCCAATGTGAAAAACATTATTACAGTACATCTTAATTTAACCCATTACCCCAGCATCCACCTCCTCATGGGATGCAGGGAAGAGCAGGTTAATGCTCGGTATGGGGGACCTCATTGTTTTGGGGGAACAGGCTAAAAAGTCCAGGGCTGGTTATGGGTATTGGGGGAGCACACTGTTATTTTTTTAAGTTTTGCCTAATTCAACCCTAAGAAGCATGCACAGATCATAGTGATCTGTGCATGCTTCTCTCAAACTCACCTGCCTCAGGCAGATGTATTCTTTGGGTGATTGGAAAATTGGATTGAAAGTATATTTTTAATCGATTTGCAATCCAACTGTAAATGAGGGGATTCCCTGTTTGGTTGATTGTCGATTTTGGTAGTGACTTTTTTGTGAAATTTTATAGTCGTTTTTGCCTTTAGTGAATCCATACTTTGCAAAATCGATTTAAAATCATCTATAAATAAACCAAAAAGCCAAAATCAGCCTTTAGCAAATATACCCCTTCCTGTATAATCTACTTTATATATTAAAATATCCAAAGCTTTTTGTTTAGAATTTGTAACCAAAAGTTTTATCCTATTTTCTCATTAAAAACACTATCTGTAATACAACAGTATAATAAGCTTATTTTACAATCCTTTTTAATTAAATTACACCCTTAATGTACGCATAATTATTTTACAAACTATTATTTTAATATTAATTAATACTTTTAAAAGATATTGCTTATTATTAGCTGTCACTGTATTCTAATTAAACTTTAGCAAATTTCTAATTCTAACTCAGTTATATAATTTACATGTTGTTGCTTGAGGTTACCATATTTATAGCAAGTTCTTTCAGCAACATGTGTTTATATGTATAAAGAGAGAACAAGAGAGAGATGTAGAGATGTCTCCCTTGTTATAGCACTACCCTCCCTATAACCTGTCACAATCCGGGCGGCGTTGCCACGGAGCACTCGGACCTTACCTGTCCGGGCGCTCTGGCAGGGTCCTTCCTGCGGCGGCTCCTGGAGATGATCCAGGCGCTGGGGGGCTGATGGCAGTGGACCTCTGTGTTCGCCGGCGGCTGCTGGGCGCCGCCATCTTGCGGCAGACACGTGACCTGGGGGAAGCCTATCCCATCCCTGCATTGCTCCTGAGCTCCAGCCAATCCCTGCACAACCCATGGTACTTAAGGGTGCCTTGCACACTCTTTCCTTGCCAGTGCAACGTCGTACACAGCGTGAGCTGTGTGTTAGTTCCTGAGCTCCCATCCGCTGCAGGCTGTCACAGTCTGTCTGTATTCGCAGTTCAGCTCCAGCTTGTCTTCCACTGTCCCCAGTTCCAGTGTGTCGCTCTCTGTTCCTGCTCCCCAGGAGGGCCTGCCGTCCCTGAGACTCTGGTCCTAGTTCTCCACTCCGGTGCCTGGGTCCGACGTACCTTCACTTCTGCAGCACTTGTCCGGATCTTCTTGTCGTCTCGTCATTCATGATTCACACCCCCTTGAAACCGGCTTCCTTCCAGTACCAGCAAACCGGTCCACTGACGTCCTCTGTCTCCTCACTGGCTCCTAACCCAGACCCAGCCGTGACAGTTTGCACTGGCCCTATGGATACGGCTAGTGGGCAGAGTCCTAGTGTGGACCTTTTACAGGGTATTGCCAACCGGCTAGAATGTCTGGAAGCTTCGCAGCAGCAGTTAGCCCAATTCCTGCAAGATATGTCTCTTAGGCAGGACTCCTTACAAGCCTCCCTAGTTATGGTGAACATGCCCGCTGCTACCAACCCACCATCACTTCCAGTCGCTACTCCTGCTACCACCTCATCGCATTTGCACCTACCCACTCCGAGCAAGTTCGATGGGATGCCTAAACTGTGCCGCGGTTTTTTAAACCAGTGTGACGTTCATTTTACGCTCCAACCATCGAATTTTCCTACTGCCAAGTCTAAGGTAGCCTACATTGTCTCTCTGTTGTCCGGTTCAGCCCTGGACTGGGTATCCCCGCTTTGGGAAAGATCTGATCCCTTACTGGACAACTACACCGATTTTCTGACCTCTTTTCGTAGAATATTCGACGAACCTAGGAGAATTACTTCCGCGTCCACTGAGATTATGCGTCTCCGCCAAGGATCCCGACCAATCAGCCAATATGTTATACAATTCCAAACCTTAGCATCCAAGCTAAAGTGGAATGAGGAAGCCTTAGTCTCCGCCTTGTCGAATGGCCTCTCGGAGAGGTTAAAAGATGACCTTGCCACCCGGGAGGTTCCTGCCAAACTAAACGATATGATTTCTTTCTGCAATAAGGTAGACCTACGTTACCGCGAGAGACAGGCAGAGAGATTCAAGGGAGATCGTTTTAGGTCCCGAGTTTTTAGTCCACCTGTGGCACCATCGTCTGAAGCCCCGGCTGACGAACCCATGCAAATTAACCAGACCCGGCTCTCTATTGAAGAACGGCAAAAGCGCCGCCATGAGTATCTGTGCTTATATTGTGGTGAGCCTGGACATCTGGTCGCCTCCTGTTCTCGGCGTCCGGGAAACCCTCGCTCTTAACTGGCACTGGAGACACCAGGTTAGGAGTCTTGTCCCCGTCTCCAATTTTAAACGAATCCGTTATGTCTCTTGTATTAGACTTAAAACAAGGACCTCAAACTATTTTTTCTCTTCTTGATTCAGGAGCCGCTGAAAATTTCATTTCTGCCGAATTGGTTCAAGATCTCCAGATCCCGGTCACTCCTCTCACCCAAGCCATCTCCTTATCAGCCGTGGATGGTAGTCAAATATTCAACGGGAATGTCTCCTTACAAACCCAGGCTGTTCAAGTTCGAGTGGGGGCCCTTCATACAGAACTCATTCGCTTCCTGGTGATTCCCAAGGCCTCCCACAGGATAATTCTGGGATATCCGTGGCTATGTAAACATAACCCGCGTATCGACTGGAGTTCCATGCAAGTCACGGCTTGGGGAAACTCCTGCTTTGCCTCTTGCCTCCCTTGTATAAAGCCTATTAAAGAGATTAAAATACCAAGAGTTTCGTCCGTGCCTCTTCATTATCGGACCTGTTCTGACGTCTTCTGCAAGACCAGGGCTGACGAACTTCCTCCGCATCGGGACTGGGATTGCCTGATTGATTTGGTTCCTGGCAAGAATCCGCCCCGAGGCCGCATTTATCCCTTATCGTTGCCAGAGACCCAAGCAATGTTTGACTACATACAAGAGAATCTCCAGAAGGGGTTTATTCGGCCATCTACTTCTCCCGCTGGTGCTGGGTTCTTCTTTGTATCCAAGAAGGATGGAGGTCTTCGACCCTGTATCGATTATCGGGGTTTGAACGACATTACCATTAAGAATCGATATCCTCTGCCCCTTATTACTGAATTGTTCGACCGTGTCAAAGGAGCTACAGTATTCACTAAACTGGACCTACGCGGGGCGTATAACCTCATTAGAATCTGTGCCGGCGATGAATGGAAAACCACCTTTAACACCAGAGACAGTCACTTTGAATACCTAGTGATGCCATTTGGACTCTGCAATGCCCCCGCTGTATTTCATAACTTTGTAAATGAAATATTCAGAGATTTGTTATATGTTTCCGTTGTCATTTATCTGGATGACATATTGATCTTCTCCTCCTCTATTACTGAACATCGCTCTCATGTGAGGGAGGTCCTATCACGCCCGAGGAAAAATCATTTGTACTGCAAACTGGAAAAGTGTGAGTTCGAAGTTCCCTCCATTCCTTTCCTAGGTTATATTATCTCTGGCTCTGGATTAGAGATGGACCCCAAGAAGGTACAGGCCATCCTGGACTGGTCCCGCCCGGATTCCTTGAAAGCAGTCCAGAGGTTTCCTGGGTTCGCAAATTATTACAGGAAGTTCATCAAAGGATTCTCAACCCTAGCGGCGCCAATTTCCGCCCTTACTCGCAAAGGAGCTAACCTCTCTATGTGGTCCCCAGAAGCGGAGACAGCCTTTCAAATGCTAAAACAAGCATTCATCTCTGCACCCATCCTGAGACAGCAAGACATTTCCAGACCCTTTTTCTTGGAGGTAGACGCCCCTTCTGAAGCGGTGGGGGTGGTACTGTCCCAGAAGTTCAAAGATAACAGAATCCACCCCTGTGGTTATTTCTCCAAAAAATTCTTACCGGCAGAAAGAAATTATCCGATTGGGGAACAGGAACTATTGGCAGTCAAAGCGGCCTTTTCCGAGTGGCGTTATCTCCTCGAGGGAGCCCAGTTTCCCATCACGGTTTACACCGACCATCGGAATCTGCTGTACCTGAAGAACGTCCAGTGCCTCAGTTCTCGCTTAGCTAGATGGGCAATATTTTTCTCCAGGTTTAATTTTATTTTGGCCTTTTGTCCTGGAACCCAGAATCAGAAAGCAGATGCTCTCTCCCGTTCGCTCTCCTCCGAAGCTCTCTCCGGTCTTCCTAAGGAAACTCCAGTACTAGAGTCCAAGGTTTTTGCTACTATCCATATCCAGCCACCTCCCGGGAAAACCTTTGTTGCTCCTGCCCTCCATAAACGACTTCTCACTTGGGCACACTCGTCTCGCTTTTCTGGACATACTGGCATCCGCAAGACACTGGAATTCTTGCGCCATTTCTATTGGTAGCCCGCCATGAAGTCTGAAATTGCCGAGTTCATTGCCTCCTGCTCTGCGTGTGCCCAACATAAATCCTCCAGATTACCTCCAGCAGGAGCCCTCTTGCCACTCTCCATTCCTACTCGACCCTGGACTCATTTATCTATGGATTTTGTGACGGACTTACCTACCTCCAACGGATTTACCACCATTTGGGTCGTGATTGACCGTTTTTCTAAGATGGTACATTTTATCCCACTCTCCAAGCTACCCACCACCTCTGAGTTAGCTAGACTCTTTATTCATCACATATTCCGCCCACATGGTCTTCCATCGGAGATCGTATCGGATCGAGGGGTCCAATTTGTGGCCAAGTTCTGGAGGGCCCTATGTTCTACGTTCCAAGTTAAGTTAAAATTTTCTACCGCCTATCATTCTCAATCCAATGGATCTACAGAAAGAGTAAACCAAGACCTAGAAACCTTCCTAAGGATCTATATGTTGTCTTCCCAGGATAATTGGTCCGATTCTCTTCCATGGGCAGAATTTGCGCACAACAATTCCTACCACTCTTCGACTGGACAAACTCCCTTTATGATTGTTTATGGCCTCCATCCTCGAGTGCCCGAGTTTACAGACTTACCAACCTTCGATGTGCCTGCTGTGACCTCCACTATACAAGACTACTCTAAAATTTGGACTCAAGTTCACTCCTCCCTTCTGAAAACGTCCCTTCGATACAAGCTAAAGGCTGATACTAAAAGAAGGGCAATTCCTAGTATGAAGGTGGGAGATCAAGTGTGGTTATCTACCCGAAATTTACGACTCCGAGTTCCTTCGATGAAATTCGCTCCACGTTTTATCGGTCCTTTTTCTATCATCGAGGTCATCAACCCCGAAGCCTACAAGTTAAAACTTCCTCATTATCTCAGAATTTCGAACTCCTTCCATGTCTCCTTATTGAAACCGCTAATCCTAAATCGGTTCTTCAAGGTTCTTCCTCCAACTCCCAAAGTCAAGACTGTCAGGGGAGACGAATTCGAAGTTAAACAAATTTTGGATTCAAGACTCCGTTATGGTCAATTGCAATATTTGTTGGACTGGAAAGGTTACGGTCCTGAAGAAAGGTCATGGGATAAGGCCGAAGATGTCCAGGCTCCCTGTTTAATCCTCAATTTTCATTCTAAGAACCCTAAGAAGACTAGGAAACGTCCGGAGGCTGTCCCTAATGGAGGGGGTACTGTCACGATCCGGGCGGCGTTGCCACGGAGCACTTGGACCATACCTGTCCGGGCGCTCTGGCAGGGTCCTTCCTGCGGCGGCTCCTGGAGGTGATCCGGGCGCTGGGGGGCTGATGGCAGCGGACCTCTGTGTTCACCGGCGGCTGCTGGGCGCCGCCATCTTGCGGCAGACACGTGACCTAGGGGAAGCCTATCCCATCCCTGCATTGCTCCTGAGATCCAGCCAATCCCTGCACAACCCATGGTACTTAAGGGTGCCTTGCACACTCTTTCCTTGCCAGTGCAACGTCGTACAAAGCGTGAGCTGTGTGTTACTTCCTGAGCTTCCATCCGCTGCAAGTTGTCACAGTCTGTCTGTATTCACAGTTCAGCTCCAGCTTGTCTTCCACTGTCCCCAGTTCCAGTGTGTCGCTCTCTGTTCCTGCTCCCCAGGAGGGCCCGCCGTCCCCGAGACTCTGGTCCTAGTTCTCCACTCTGGTGCCCGGGTCCGACGTACCTTCACTTCTGCAGCATCTGTCCGGATCTTCTTGTCGTCTAGTCATTCATGATTTGCACCCCCTTGAAAATGGCTTCCTTCCAGTACCAGCAAACCGGTCCACTGATGTCCTCTGTCTTCACACCTGCTCCTATCCCAGACCCAGCCGTGACATAACCTTTGTTTTGATCTATGATTTCAAAAAAAGAGAGCTCTGAATTGTTTAACTTTTGTATGTGCATGCAACAAACATGCTTAAAAGTCCTGAGAACATTATTTTGTTTAGGAAGAGAAAAAAGACAAAACCTAGTATAACAATGCCTGATTATTACTAATATCAGTATTTTAATGCCCCATGTCCTCCCTCACACTGGTGTGCCAGCATATTTCATTAGTGGTGTGCGCCGAGAGAACTCTAGGGACTAATGCTCTGCTCTGAGAGGTGTGTAGCAGCACCAAAGGGCATATCTAGCTCTATATTTATATCATCAAGACCAACTGTAATCATGTCACCCAGATTTCTCCTAAAATCCTGTCTCACTCGAAGTCCATATGTACCATAATATCCACCACCAATTCCCAACAAACTCAATCATCAAACTTACCTATGACCATATAATGCTACATAGTATTGCCTTCAAATAATATTGTGCTAAATTGACCTGGATGGTGTATGTTATATAGTAGATGTACACAGGGCTGACTCGAGGCCAGATCCATCTGAGCAGATGCACAGGGTCATCACCCCATAGTGGGCGTAGTGCTTCCATTGGGTCCCATGCTCATTACTTGGTTTGGTCATACCTGCCCATACACAGTGAGTGAGACGCTGATGCAGGCTGTGCAGCTGCAGTGCTGTGGACAGTGGTGAGGTACTAAGGACTGAGGTGATGAGGGGCAGAAAACAGTGCTTAGCAGATGAGGAGATGAAGGGCAGAGTGCTGAAGACAGTGCTGAGGAGCTGAGGTGATGAGAGGCAGAGAGCTGAAGATGATGAGGGGCTGAGGTGATGAGAGGCAGAGAGCTGAAGATAATGATGAGGGGCTGAAGTGATGAGGATCTAAGGGCTGAAGATGGTGATGAGGTGCTGATGGCTAAGGTGATGAGAAGCAGAGGATGGTGCTGAGGTGATAAGTGGCTGAGGGTTGAGTATGGTGATGAGGTGCTAAGGTGAAGAGGGATGGAGGGCTGAGGTGATATGGGACTGAGGACTAAGGATGGTAATTGAGATATTGAGGGGCTGAGGACACTGATAAGCTGCTAAGGTGACGAAAGGCTGAGAATGGTGTTGAGGTGATGAGGAGTTGAGTGTGATGACAAGGGCTGTGGTGATGAGGGGCTGAGGATGGGGATGAGGTGATAAGGGCTGAGGCCTGAGGATGGTAATGTGGTTCTGAGGGTTGGGGTGATGAAGGGCTGAGGATGATGTTGAGGTGATGAAGGGCTGGGGGCTGAGGATGGTGTTGAGAAGCTGAGGTTATGAGAAGCTGAGGATGGTGATAAGGGGCTGTGGGTGGAGAATGGTAATGTTGGGCTTAGGTGATGTGGGGCTGAGCTGATGTGATGAAAAGCTGAATGCCGTGGATGGTGAGGAGATGCTGAGAGCTTAGCTGATGAGGACTGATGGTGGTGATGAGGGACTTAGGATGCTTTTGGGGCCTGAAGGCTGAGGATGGTGAGGAGGGACTGAGGGCTGAGAACAGTGATGAGGGAATGAAGGTGATGAGTGGCAGAGGTTATGAGATGCTGAGGGCCACAGGTCTAGTCTGTACTCCCTGGAGGGAGACACTCACTGATCTGGACTCTCTGGAGAGAGGAACTCTTTGGAATGTTTGGAGTGACTGGAGGCACCCACTGGTCTTGAGGCTGGTCTCCTGGAATTGTAACTCTGCAGGGCTGTAACTATGTACCCAGAGTGTACCGTCACGGCTGCCCAAAACATGGCACCTCTTCCTGGCTCATGAGAAGCCACCATACACTAGTGGAGTGCTCCATGTCAGACCATCAGCTGCTGCCTTCATCTATCTATAGCCTTTCTGCACGCGAATTGCTACATTACAGTGTCAGCGGCTGTGAAGGGGGCACCAAAATATAACTTGCATTCGGGCATCTGGGATGAACTTAAATCACTGAAGGAACTGGGCAACGAAAATGTGTAGGCAATGAATTGTGTATTTTATTGATTTTTTACTGTGGGGGCAATCATTGAATCAACATATTTGATTGATTTTCCTGTGGGGACAATTATTGTATCAATGTGTATTATTTTTTACTGTGGGGCAATGAATAAATGTGTGCTGAATTTTTTATTTCTGGAGGCGGCAATCAAGGATTCAACGTTTTTTTTTTACCCTTTGGTGGTCAACGTATGTTTTTTTCCCTTGGGGGCCAATGTGTTTGTGTTTTTTCCCTCTGGGGGCCAATTTGTGTGTGTTTTTTCCCTCTGGTGGCCAATGTGTGTGCATTTTTTTTAATCACTGGATTCTGCTTGCTCATTGTAAGAACTTAACAATATACTTGCTAAACTTTGTCCTAGCTCTCTGATTACACAAGACCTCAAAGCTCACTGTATTCTGTACCAATTTCAGTTTTCTTCTTAGAAATAATGGGCCTGATTCAGACCCACTCGCGAGCGGCTGTCCGCTCGCAAGTGGGTCGATGTTATGGACAGAGCATGCGCACGACGGAGTCCTTCGCTCGTTGTGTCTGATCAAAGGGGGTGTGCTGTCGATGTTGATTGACAGCACGCCCCCTTTGGTAGGCGTGCCGGGGGCGTGCCTCCCTGATGGGGGCGTTCCCAAGGGAACGCCTCCTGTCAGAAGCCGGCCCACTGACATCACTAGTGATGTCAGTGGGAGTGATTTTGGCTCTGATAGAGCCAAAATCACTCCGAGGCTTGCGGTTGAAAACCTCAACCGCAGGCTCCGGCTCGCAATTTCGATGGTCGCAATGGGCTCGACCATCGCGGCCATCAAAATGCACGCTCGTATAGCCTGTGGGTGGTGACCCACAGCTATACGAGCATCCAGAAGGACGCTCCATTTTCATGGAGGCCGGCCCTCATTCAGAGCGTGCGCTCTGCTCAGAGCGTATGGCTCTGAATGAGGGCCAATGTCTTGTTACCCAAGTCCTATGCCTTGCCACATATATTCTAGCTTCTAACAGTCTACTTTAACATTAATTTTCTCCACCTATTAAATCTCCCCTCAATAATAAACCTTTGTTATTGTGCAGACACCTTTTATCCACTGTATTCTCACTTGCTTTTTTGCAAATCTCCAGCACTGTCACTCACACTCAGACTTTATTCCTGCTTCCAGTTTTCCTCCTCCTAACCACCTCTGCAACACCATGACCATGTTTTCTTACACTTCCACCCTCAGTGTCTACCTAATCCTCTGCTCTGCCCCTTCTTCCACCTTCATCATTTTCCCCTTGCCTCCTTCACCTTCTCCTTCCCTTATCTCCCCTCCTCTGTCTGCCTTACTCTCTCTCCTCTGCCACTACTACACTTGCATTCTCTTCTACCCCACCATGGTCCTACTACCCCACTGCTAATCCCTCCTCCAACCCTCCTCTCCATGCCACCTCATCCCACCTCCATCCACATCTCGTTAAATTCCCTCCCTACTCACCACCTAAAGGTTCCCTTCCCAGCATTGGTGCCTGCACAATCTCTCCACTCAATTCATCTCAGTCCCCAAAATTAATCTCACAAACTCGTTACAGTAATCCTGAAAATCTCATTCACATCTCTCCTACAAACACTGTCCCTTTATCCTGTGCCCTCTGGAATGCCAGATCGGTCTGTAATAAACTGATTCCCACTCATGACCTTTTCATCTCCAACAACTTGCATCTCCTAGCCATTACTGAAACCTAAATTTCACCTTCTGACACCACTTCTGCTGCAGCTTTCTCCTCTGGGGCCCTCACCTTCTCTCAAACCCCTCGGCCTGGGGGTCGCCATGGTGGTGGTGTTGGCGTCCTTCTATTCCTTGGTTACACCTATTAACTTATACCCCCTACATTCTCTACATTTTAAGTTAATGCTATATGTCTTTTCCAACCAGTACACCTGCGAGTAGCTATCATTTACTGTCCCCCTAACCCTCCCTCCAAATTCCTTGACAACTTTGCTTCCTGGCTCCCTCACTTTCTTTCCTCAGACCTTCCCTCCATTATCCTAGGTGACTTCAATATTCTAATTGATATCCCCACTGAATCCTCTGCTTCCAAACTCCTTACTCTCACATCCTCATTTGGTCTTTCCCAATGGACCTCCTCACCCTCCCATGTGAGTGGGCATTCGCTTGATCTGGTCTTCACTCACTGTTGTGATATTTCTGATTATTCCAATTCCCCATTCCCCCTCTCTGACCATCACCTTCTCTCTTTTAACTTATCCTTCCCTCCTCTACCTCCTAAGGCCACTACAACTAGGCGTAAAATTAAGGCTATCAACACCATCTCTTTTTCTTCCATACTTGACTTGCTTCTCTCTTCTTTGCTCTCTCTCTCTCTTGCCCTGAACAAACTGCTTCCCTATACAATGCCTCCCTTACTTCTGCTCTTGACTCTGTTGCGCTGGCAATCACTACTCACCCTCGCAGATCCACACTTCAACCCTGGGATTCCAAATGCACCAGATATCTGCAAAAGTGTTCACGAACCGCTGAGCGACATTGGACAAGGTCACGCTCTAAGGCAGATTTTCTCATTTCAAATTTATGCTCTCATCCTACGGTACTGCCCTTTCCCTCTCTAAACAGTCATATTTCAAGCACCTCCTCTCCTCCCAGTCCTCAAATCCCCAGCATCTCTTCACCACCCTGAACTCCCTCCTCTGTCCACCCCCTCCTCACCTTCCCTCCTTGCTCTGTGCCCTTGACTTTGCTTCCTACTTCACATCTAAAATTTACTCCATATGTCAGGATATCATATCCCACCAGTCCCCCAACACTACACCTCCTCCTTTCCCAGATCATCCCTCCCCTTCCATTTTAGCTACACTGATATCCTTCTCCCTTGTATCTGGAGAGGAAGTCATGACCCTTATCCAGTCCCCCCCCCTTCCAAAGGCAACTACTCTCTACTCATTCTCCTTGACCTTTCTGCTGCTTTTGACAGTGGACCACCCTCTCCTGCTGCAAATCCTTCACTCCCTTGGTCTACATGACATTGCCCTCTCCTGGCTATCCTCCTACCACTCTGATCAATCCTTCTCTATCTCCTCTCATGGCTTATCTTCCCCCCCACATCCTTTCACAGTAGGTGTTCCCCAAGGTTCTGTTCTTGGACCACTCCTTTTCTCCCATTATTCATCCTCTCTAGGTGAACTCATCAGCTCTTTTTACCTCCATTATCATCTCTATGCTGATGACACTCAGATCTACCTTTCCTCCCCTGACATCTCTCCCTCTCTCCTTACTCGTATCTTCAACTGTCTTTCTGCTATATCTTCCTGGATGTCCCTGCAATTTCTTAAAACTTAATATGTCTAAGACTGAGATGATCATCTTCCCACCCTCCCACAAAACCTCACTTCCCACTATTTATTTATCAATTGATGGCACAACTATCTCCTCTAGCCCCAAAGTGCACTGTCTTGGAGTTATCCTGGACTCCTCCCTCTCCTTCAAACCACATATCCAGAACCTCTCACAGTCCCGTCGTTTCCATCTTAAAAATATTTCCAGGATCAGACCCTTTCTTACCCAGGATGCTACTAAGACCCTAATACACTCAATAGTCATCTCCAGATTGGATTACTGTAACCTTCTCCTATCTGGGCTCCCCAACTCCCATCTGTCTTCTTTACAGGCTGTCTTCAATGCTGTCGCTCGACTTATCTTTCTCTCCAAACACTCTACATCTGCCTCCCCTCTCTTACAAGCCCTCCACTGGCTCCCCTTCCCCTTTAGAACCCAATTCAAGGTTCTCACACTCACTTACAAAGCCCTCACACACTCCTCTCCCATTTACATCTCTGATCTCATCTCCCTTCACTCTCCTGTCCGCCCCATTCATTGATCAATTGCATGCCGCCTCTCATGCCAACTGATTACTTCATCCCACTTCCAAGACTTTGCCCGTGCTGCACCCCGCCTTTGGAACTCTCTCCATCTCCTCATCAGACTCAGCATCTCTCTATAATCCTTCAAATGGGCTCTCAAGACCCACTACTTCATCAATGCTTTCCAGCTCTCATCCTAACTTGCTACTACATGCAACCTCCTCCATGTCTTCCCCAATTGTATTATGCCCATCTGTCTGCCCCTCCCTTTGAGAATGTAAGCTCTTGCGAGCAGGGCCCTCTACCCTCTTGTGCTTCTCCTTACTTTATTTTCATCTACTTCTTACTCACCACAAGGACACCTAACACTTGGTGCTTGCTTATGCTCTGTTGCTTAATTGAGTGTTATGACCACCAATGTATCAATGTATATTATCCATGCCCTTGTCCTTCATTGTATTGTATTTTACTGTAAGTCACTTTTTTGGTTATGTACCTTGTAAGGCACTGTGGAACACTTGTGGTGCCATATAAATATTTGATGATAATAATAATAATAATAATAATAATAATAATAATAATAATAATAATAATAATTATGTCAGACACAATGAGCCTGATTTTGAGTTGTACGCTAATGCTGCCGCAGCTATGATTTTTGCTGCTGTGGATGTGCGAACATATGCTAATTGCAACAACCACAGAAACTTGTATTGAGAAGTCCATCAGAACCTTCATAGCTGTCCGCAACTGCTGCACATACACAGCATTGGATGTCAGTCAAACATCGACTCCTTTAGTGAGTCTATGGTCGTGCAGCATTGCTGCTGTATCTGAGATGCTGAAGCCATGATCTCTGCATACAGGATTGCAGACATTGCTGTTAACATGCCCCCAAAAACATTGCAAACTCACCTTTGTTTTAGCCGCCAATTCCTGTTACTCCCACAAAATGTTCGCCTTTTGTCAATCACTTGAGATTGAATCCTGACTGCAATCGGTATCACAATTCAATCATCGTGCGTGCGCATTGTGGCTGAGATGCATGCGCGAACCACCAATAGTCGTTCAACTGCGTGAACATCGGAATAGTGTACAACTCTGAATCAGCCCCTGTGTGTTTTCTTTATGTTGGGGACAATGTGTGTGTTGTTTTCATGTGGATGCTTGACTCCTTGGAGCGTCTTTGTTTCTCCTCTGTTGAATAATTTGTTTCATTAAATGAAGAAGTATATATTTGTTTTGTTCCTAAAAGTATTAATTATGGATATATTTGGATCAGTGGGTGGAGCTAGTTTACCTGGGGCCAGCCCTGCATGTGCATACAGTACAACTTACTGCAATGCCCCATCCTCAGCTCCTCTGAGTAGGGGGATAATTAGTGCATAAAGTGAATAGGAGGTGTTACTGCACTGCTATGTCATTGAGGGACTCACTGATTGACACTGTTGTCATCGTAATGCTGGCGGCACCTGTAAGTTTGCAGACATCAACCAATATTAAGGTGTGTACTCATCTATGCTTCCTCACACCCTCCACTCTGATCACCACCTTCCATTCTACCGGTTCTGCTGCCAACCTATGGAATTCCCTACCGTATCTGATCAGAGTCTGCCCCAAGTCTGCCCCGAGTCTGCCCAGCATTCAAATCTTTAAGCGCTCTCTGAAAACCCATTTGTTTACTAGAGCTTATCCTACTCACATGTATATAACTCAGCTGACACACCCATGCTGCTTTTGTAGTCTCCACTCCAGATTGTAAGGTCTCTCACAAACAAGGCTTTCATTACAGTTTTTTACTTTTGTTTATACTATCTATCTTATATGTCCAAGTTTTATTTAAGCACTGTGACACCTTAAAAATCACTAACAATAAAATATATCTGATAACAATACTTTTCAGAGCCTGTGTCTGCAAGAGGCTTTGCAAGGTACAATATCTACATTTAGGGGATTTAAAAGAAAATACATTGTAAAGCCTCTTGCTTGTGCTTTCTACAACTATTATTATTTTCCACTTTTTCTAAAACTCTGTACACATCGCTGTTCAAATAAAAAAAGGGAACACAAGTCTATATAAATGGATAAAGCGATGGGCCCTGCTCTTAAAGCTCAGTATCCAAAGTGAAGAACAAGCATGTAATATATAAAAGGGGTTTATGCTAAATTTTAAAACATATGCATCCAATTTCACAACTTAATAAAGAAAAACATTTGCATGTACTGTATATGCAAAGTTGCAAAGATATGCAAAATGTGTGCAGATTGTAGTAGCGGTACTACAGGTTTACATAAGATCCACTTACACCTGATTTTTCAAAAATTTGTTTTGGTACCAAAATACGCATTCACTTAAGGTCTGAATGAAAAAAAAAAAAAGTAAAATGCGCTCCCAAAATCTAGTAATACTGTATAATCACAAGCATTGAAAAAGCACCATATGTGAATCAGCAATCAGCCAATCAAGAGCAGGTAGCTAGTGCTGGTAACAGTCATCATTATTATTAGCATGTACAGTATTTGCATATGTATCTTTTTGCTACTCTTGTTTTACCCAACCTATGTTAGGAGGGGTGCAGAGAGGGGAAGGGGTGGATACAAAAAGGCCACGCACCCACTTATAAGGAATTGATAAGTAATGAGCCATAGGTATTAAGTATTTTCTGTTATGTACATATAATGGCTCAGAAATGTACTTCGAAGATTCTAGCTATTACTTTCTAGAAGGTGCTAGTTAAATGTTAAGTAGAATCTGATTGGTTGCTATGGTCAACATCTCCACTTCTAAAAACTCTCACTTTAGTAAATATACCTTATACTGTACACATGCCATTATTTATTGCAGCTATTGCATACATTTTAGCTATTATAGTTGAAAAAAGACACCTATACAACATATTAACAAATCCCAGAAATACTAATTATGTTGATCCAAATAAAGCAAAAATTCCATTTAAAAGGGTTGCCTCATGAGACAATTATTATACTGATATGCAAATAATAGCATATACTATACACAAGGAGCAACTTTATTTCTGCATCTTGGAAAAAATGTGGTTGGCTGGTACATTTTAACAACCATCAATTATTGAATGTGATGAGACAATAAAGTTCAGAATTAAGAACAAAAGTAATATAACTTTAATATACATTATATTGTTCTACCTTTCAGTATGACTCACACTGAATGCTTGTGTAAGATTCTTCTTTAAAGGTTTACTTTACTATTAAACATGTTTTTGAAAAAGGAGAAATTTCTCAATAAATAAAGTTTAGATTCTAAGGACTCGTTTCAATAAGAGACGCTCATCTTACGCCAATGAATAAATGGTAGCTTAAGACTCGCAGGCCACATAGGGCTGTGTCCAAAAATCAGCAAATTCAGGATGAGATTGGGGCAAATTAGCTCACAAAGGGGACGCGTTCAGCTAACATTGCAAAGGCAACTCCACCCCCTCGTATGCGGGGGCACGTTAACTGAATCGACCTCTGAGCATGAATAAAAGCGCTTTTATCAAAAACTACAGCAATGTATGTGCTAGAAGAGAATCTCCTAACCTGATTTAATGTCATTATTTCTGTTCCATTGCAATCAGTTACAGAACTTCTGACATTTAGGATCTACAGGGATTGTACTCTAATTAGAAGGGCAGTAGCTTTTTGTATTATTATGTATCATTATTCTATATTAGCTTATATCTGATTAATATGGTGGCTGTGAATAGAGCCTACTCTGCATTTTATAGCTGTGGTAATCAACAAATATAAATTGGAATCTAACAAAAAGAACATTAGATAAAGATGTTTCCATAATTATTATTGAGAATGTCGTAAAGTAAAAATATCTTGAAAGATCCATTACAAGGCAAATAACTATTTGGAAAATGTCCCCATGAATTACCCTTAATTTACTGGTAAGTTGACCTTGCCTATTTACTGTTCATGCTTTAACGTACTGTACTGATTTGTTTAAAGTGAAGTATAGATTGCATATATAACTATTTCTATTACAATTTCCTTTTTGGTTGATTGATGCATTTGAGTGTTGTAAACTAGAAATATTTATCTGCAGTATGACCATCACTTCTTAATTCTTGCTCAATGGTAGCTGCAATAATGATCCCTTTAATCTCAGATCGTTTATTGTGACAAATCCAATCCTTTACACCAGTGGCGGCTCCTACCTTTAGATTTAAGAAAGGCTGCAATTGCTAGTTGCACAGATCACACTACATACAAATAATTTAGTTTAAATCTATAGCTCAGGGCAGAGGCATCACCAGATGTGGTGACACCCAGTGGGAAATTCCATATACTAAAAAGGGTTTGTGGCCTACCATAAAGGAAATCCCTCCATGGGCATGCCCAGCATCCCCGGTGATTCTGGGCTGCCCACAGAGCCTAGTTGTTCCTGCACTGTAAGCCCCTCCTTCGTGACAGGAGCCGAGTGCTGCAGGAGAATGTCGCACTGCAGCACCCATATCCTGTCACTGAGGGTTACACCTGGTGCGACCCGCACCCCCTGCAACCCTATAGTGGTGCCACTGGCTCAGGGAGAGGAGTGGCCAGTACTGGAGTCAGTACTCTCCATGATGATAGTGCTGTGGAAGACTTTAATGGGAAGCTGTCGAATAGGTGTTGAGGCGGAGAAACGTGTAAACGAGTCTGCATAGATCACATTGCTACAGCCACCAGCCAGGTTCCAATTTGTCATTACTTGATGATTTTCCGCAGATTGGAATTTACTACCTTCTACCAAAGCTGCGTTATAGGGATTTCACCAGCAGCTGGGAGGTTAAGATACTGCACTTTTATATCATTCTTCTAAAGGACTATTACGGTCTGGTAATTGTATGCTGGCTTCATCTCTTTATATTTATTTTAACACATCAATGTGACCAGGAATGTGAACTATTTGAAATGATTACTAAGTAGAACCTTATACCTTATCTTACTAACCGGACTGCTGTGTTTGGAAACTCACTTTATTTACCAAGTGACAGATAATAAGACTTCTAACATTGTTTTGCACATTGATTTACACATGGATGTTATATAGATTGTTTGAAGCTAATATTTTATAATTTTATTGCATATTGTATTGTATATTAATTGCACCAGCCAGTGGTATAATTATGATAATTACTGTATATATTTGAATACAGTTCTGACAACCAGCGCTTCTTTGCAGCCCCTAGGTAAACCACTGCTTTCCATGCAAAGCGACTGTGCGCTACATGTAAAAACCCAATGAAAATTGAATAGGTCATTGAAATGAAGTAGCTATTTACATTAATATACATAGCTTCACTGTATTGACCATTTTTTTTGTTCCCCATTAAAAAAGGGAAATATAATATTTTTCCTTTGATTACAAAGAGATTCTTCATTGGTTTACAAGAATATTTTCTTGTGTATTAAAATGAAAAGAATCCCACTAGATTACAATCAGATATTGGAATATAATCAAATAACAAGTTAATGTAGAGTAGTGAGGGACAAAGTTAAAATCATGAAACAGGCAAAATATGCAATACTTTCAAGTACCAGCAGAGAAACAACATTTTCACCTGTCATCTGTTACGAATACTAGAGCGAAACCACACAGCAAGAAGTTGGTAGTCTCTGTGAAGAGGGTCATACTGATGATTGTAGGCCTTCCAACAGAGATGCCAGGCCTGCATTGACATTCTGGACTGGTTTTCACTATGAAGGGAGACCCTATGTTGCAGTTTTCCATGCTTATTTTGGAAACCAGCCCAAGCTGTAAAGAGCTGGTTTAGGAATTTGGGAGGGTCGCTAATTTTTTATTATTTATGACATTTCCTATTGCAATGGTTTAGTCATTTTGATGTGTTTCTACATGTAGCTCAAACGCGGGAAACCTTATTGTATTGCAAAGGTAATCTAATGGTGAGGGGCAAGATATGGGTAACATAGAATGTGGGTGTAGGGAGACTGGGCCATAAGAGTTATTATATTTATTAGAGAAGATAAAGATAATTAAACAGCTTTTCCACATTAACCTTTCTATACTATAAAGGGGTAAATTTACTAAAATGGGAGCTGTATTAAGAAGTAATGTTGCCCATAGCAACCAATCAGATTCCAGGTGTTATCTTCTAGAAGGTGCTAGATAAATGAGAAGTAGATCTGATTGGTTGCTATGGGCAACATCACTTCTTAAATAGAACTCCCATCTTAGTAAATTACCCCTAAGATTTCCTAAGTTCAACCCAGTAATATTTACTACCTAGGCTATTAAGTTGCTGCAGTATATGCTCGATATAGAGGAAACATACTGGGGAGAAATAATCTCTTCTTGTGAGATTGAAAAACTTAATTTTTTAATTTCTCCTTTGGATACATAGGATTTCCAATATGGTAAAAAAAACAACCCTAAAATGTATCTTGTATTTAGCCTAATATATTGTGTGCTTAACTATGTCACAGTTTACAGTTTTCACAGCAATATTTTAGGCTACTATGCTGGCATTTGTCATTTTTCTTATCTGCCCACCAAAAAAATGTAAGTTCTCAAAAGTAGTAAGAAAAAAAAAATCACAAAAAAATTATATTATTTTGTGCTTAGGGGGAGAATTCAATTAGCCCCGATTATTTTATTTATTGGGGGTGAAAAAAGGTAGTAGCCTTGGACATTCAATTACAGACTAAGGACCTCATTCAGAGTCGGTCGTTGAGGCCGCACGGTCGTACGCCACCGATGTTCGCTAAACTGCGCATGCGTAAAGTTCGCAATGCGCGTCCGCAAACTAGCTGTTAAGATCAGAAATATCTCTCTCCTTGAACACAGCCAGGTCGATAGTTTGAGTGACAGAATGAGGCGTTTGTGGGTGGTAACAGGGGAAGGTGCTTGAAAACGGGGAAGTGGAGATCCGAACGCAGGCGTGCCTAATTATGCGAACGGCGTTTTATGGGAGTGCATAATTAACAAAGTAGTGTCATAGCACACGTGACATGGTGGTTTGTACACTGACCTGATCGTAGTGCTTAAGAGAGGGTATGGTCAACCTTAAGCTCTACGACCAGTTCCGATGATTCCCAATGGTTTCAATTAATCCTTATATGCCCGGAGATGACGTGTAATGCATACGAGAACGGGGCGTATTTTTTGTCTTATGGCCGCATCCTCCCTTGGTCGGCCAGCTAACGATCCGATCCTAAGGACGCAACATGCGAGTGCATCATTTGCATATCCGGCCCCTTTTCCCTTACGACCGTGCGGCCGCAACGACCGACTCTGAATGAGGCCCTAAGTTTCTTACCTGATAAATTATATGTTATCGGCCATTAACACAAAGGGGTATATTTACTAAAGTGAGAGTTTTTATAAGTGTAGATGTTGCCCATAGCAACCAATCAGATTCTACTTAACATTTAACTATCACTTTCTGCAAGATAATAGCTAGAATCTGATTGGTTGCTATGGGCAACATCTCCACTTTCAAAAACTCTCACTTTAGTAAATTTACCCCATAGAATCTGGAAAAAGTTACCAGACGTATGTGTTAACCCACTGTTTTCACACAATAACAGGCTAATTATTGCATATATTTTTATGGGTCTGCTCAGACCCGAAAATAAATACGCATTAAGTGCAGTGCTGCAGGCTTACTTTGGAGCTAATTGGATTGCCTCAGGGTATCAATTAGCCCACGGTAAATTACCACTGCTGATTGAATTTTCCCCTTAGTCTTATATATTTTGTATCCAGTTTTATCACAGTTTACTTAGGAATATGCAAAAGGTTGTGGCACTACACTGGTATTTCATTTTTGTGACTTCCAGGGTGTCATTTCCCCCTTTCCCCGTCTCACTGTGTGTAATAACATACTGTTTACTTGTTGTAAATGTATTTAATTGTAAAATCATCAATCTGTATTCTATTCAGTGATGGATCAGTCTATGGGACAGGATGATCATCTTTGTACTAGCAACACCAGCACTAGTACTACTAGTAATTCAATGTCTTCTACTAGTGGAAACAAAGTTCATGTGGAAAGAAGATAGTTTAAATGAGGCCATACAAATCACAAAAATCGTGGTGATGTGACTGGCAATGGAAATGTCGTTTTTTGAAAAAATACGCCCCCTGGCCGCTCGCATCCTACGTCATGTCCGCTATTTATTAGATTA
The DNA here is from genome assembly GCA_031769625.1 of Taudactylus pleione. Classification (NCBI taxonomy): domain Eukaryota; kingdom Metazoa; phylum Chordata; class Amphibia; order Anura; family Myobatrachidae; genus Taudactylus; species Taudactylus pleione. Next base: position 333,199 of record JAUIMM010000182.1, read on the forward strand.
ATCAAGTACATCGACCAGGGTATGAACTGCTCGCTATTCTTGGGGCAGGTGTTTGCTACCACAATTTTGCGAGCAGTTCTGGCTATAAAATAACCCAGTGACGTGGTCAATGACGCTGCTGTTTTAAATATGCACACCAATAAAACGCCCGTTTTGACCTTTAAGCACGCCTGCGATCGGATCTCCACTCCCCGTTTTCAAGCACCTTCCCCTGTTACCACCCGCATACACCTCATCCTGTCACTCAAATTAGCAGGCATTCGCTATTTTGTGAGCACATGAATTTCAGCCGCACTGACTGGTTCGCGCATGTGTATAACGATCCGTACGAATGCGCAGTTGGGCAAACATTGCGCGGAGCGAACGAGCTGCCGCTTACGAGTGGCTCTGAATCAGGCCCATAGCTAACATGCCATACACCAGCAGTAGTAGCAGAGAAAGGCTCAAGCCATGGCCACTTTTGGCCCAACATGATACTAGTACTAGTAGAAACAAACCAATGTCAAAAGTCAGTCGCCAACACAGTCCTGCATCTCCTGCAATTTCCCAAGCACTAGTTTTTTGTGTAGGATTCAGGGGCGTATTTATAATAGGTGCAAAGTGTGCAGTGCACATGGGCCCATGGGTCCAGGGGATCCCACACACATTCTGCATCCAATATCATATACCTACCTCTCTGTCGGCCCGGCGCTGGCTTTAGCGCTGAGAAATTACCATTTTCTCTGTGATTTGGGCATGCACATTAAAGATGTCCCGGGAACAAGGCATGGGCGCCATGTTCCCAGGGACCTGCACATGCGCAGTACACTTTGGCACACTGCCAGAGTCTATCGTGGTGCCGGAGAGGAGGGGACCTGATTGGAGCTTGCACACGGGGCCCCCTCCTTTCTTAAAGCGCCTCTGGTAGTACTAGTAGTGTGACTGGTGTCAACTCCAAAAGATATATATCCACCATAACCAAAAATAATAAAACTTAGACATGAGTGTTCACAGAAGAATCCAGAGGAGAGTCCGAGGATGTCCATGAGCAGCCTGTGTGTGTCAGACAGATCACTTTTTGAAACTGCGATAAGTTCTGAGCAGCCTCTTCCCGCAATTTCTAAATTATCTGAAAATGTGAGGATTAGTAGTATTGAGGAAGATTTAGAAATAGAAGATGGAAATTTAAATGTTTTTAATCTGGACCAGGATGATGAGGATAATTGTGTATCTGACTATGAAGATGATGGTAATTATTATGATCGCTGTTGTCCATGAAAAAAATTATGATAATGATGGTGATGAATGTCTCCAAGTAATTCAGTCACCAGTGGTCCCACCTCATGGTCATGATAACCGCATTGTTGTTATGCCTGGCCAAAAGACAAAAAAAATCTACCTCTCAGGTTGGAATCGGTATGAATCACTGCCGAACGCAAGTCCGGCGGTTCATATCCCGACAACGGCAGGCCGACACGGCTGAAAATCATGATTGTCCCTAGGTAAGTATCAACTAACCTAACCCCCCTAACCTTAACCCTAACCTTCACCCCAGTGCCTAACCCTAATCCCCCCTCTAAGTGCCTAAACCTTACCCCCCCTTCCCTGCCACCTAAACCTAAGTCCCCCCGGGGGTGCCTAACCCTAACCCTCCCTTCCCTTAGCCTAACCCTAACCTCCCGGGGGGTGCCTAACCCTAAGTCCCCCCGGGAGCCCTATCCGTAAACTCCCCCCTGTGGCTGTCGGCAGCGGCGCCTGGCATCACTTTGATTGGGATGCTGGGCGCTGGTCTCCCAGCATCGGTAAAATGACAGGCATCTAGATTTAGATGCCTGTCATTTAACCCTCACCGGGATAAAGCAGTCAGGAAGCTGGCTGTCGGGCTTACATCCGCCGGCTTCCAGACTGCATGCCCTCAGGTTTTGTACTATTTTCCAACCCAGACAATGTTTGTCAAGCCATTTGTAGCATTTGTGACACCAAAATAAATTGAGGTAGAAATGTTATCCATCTAGGCATCTCCTAGCTAAAACATCAATTGCAGTATAATCATTCTCTACTAGGCTGCCATAGCCGGGGCTGCTTTAACATCAGTGCCTAGGTTTGAAGTGCATAGTTTAAAGTGTCAATAGAACATTTAAGTTAAAGCTGGAGTTATTCAGGAGTTATTACTTACTATACTAGAACCTGGAAGGAACTGTGATGTGATTTTTAATTTCTTATCATCCACAGGCTGCCATAGCCGGGGCTGCTATAACATCAGTGCCTAGGTTTGAAGTGCATAGTTTGAAGTGTCAATAGAACATTTAAGTTAAAGCTGGAGTTATTCAGGAGTTAAACAGGAGGAGAACAGAGGGAGAATTTAACAGATCAGCAAATCCTGCTTTTAGGGACTGTTTTTATCTACCACCACACTTCCAACATGCCTATGGATTGTTCCTGCACCTGGATCTCCAATGCTGCCCGAATCCCTCGTGATCTCCCCATGCAAAATGCTTATCCACTCCAACTATATCTTACCGAACCACACAGCAAGATGACCTCTCAAATGGTCCTTGGCTGTGGCCCCCTAATCATGAGGCTTGGTGCAATTATGCTGTACTCATATTTTTTTTTTATTTTCCCTAAGTTTAGACTAGCCTTTCCATAGATGTTAGACTACTGTAACCCTTGTATCCAGCCAGTATGTGTCACCCATGTTTGTCTGCCCCCTCCCCTTTAGAATGTAAGCTCTCACGAGCAGGGCCCTCTTCCCTCATGTGCTTCTCCTTCACTTAATTATACTCTAATTTACAACAGCACCCAACCCTTGGTTACAGACACCATGCTGCTTATCTAAGTGTTATGCAGCAATGTATAAATCATGTATCTGTCCTGCATTGTTTGTACTGTTAATATCTGTTTTCTTGTGTGCTTATTAGTTTATGTACTGTGTAAGGCGCTGCGGAACCCTTGTGGTGCCATATAAATAAAGGATAATAATAATAATAATAATAATAATAATAATAATAATAATAATAATAATAATAATAATAATTCACATGGCTCATCTAAAAAAGTGAAATCATGTGCAATAAGCAGTCCATTAACAGCTACTAGCAACATGGTTAAATTCCTTATGCAACCTTCATTGCCAACACCCTCATCTTTGGCCTCCTTAGTAACAATATTAAGTAGCCCTATATCATTGGGTCAAATGTAATCTGACTTGTGTAATTCATTGACAAAGCTGTAGTTTTTCCCTTTCCTGATTCTTTGGGCTGCTGTACAGCTGGCAAATTAATAATTTCCTGATTAAATTAATTGGATTGAAGTCATACAGAAGTCCTGAAGTTGTAACTGGTTTTGGACCATAAAGTTTGCATCACTGTCTTGTTTTTTAGCAGATTTCAAGTTGCTGAAATACACACACCTGTATACATATTACCAAGGACTGTGAAAATTTGGATTTGCATACAAGTCTACTTTCATTGCAGAATTAGTGATTATTTTCCTAACTTTACTTTAAAAAAGACCACTTCGCCTGAAGCTGAAATTCTCAGATAAGCAAATACAGTGCAACATCAATATGTCGGAACAAATAAACTCCCATTCTGGATTGCCCAGTACTTTTATATCCATATTTCAATTGTTAAACCATGGTTAGATATATCTGTTGCAACTTGGTTTGGTACCAACAGAAAGGAGAACTTGTCCTCTAGCTCTCTTCCATGCCTTCCAAGTTCTTTCATTTCCATTCTCTTTTCAATAAGGTTTTGTTCTAAATCACAATCATAATTATTGATGACTTCAATTTACAACTCATATTTAGTATTTGCTTATTTAAAGTATCCATGATGTTGTAAGGAGGTGGTAGGGCGGTTCCCTTTTGGGTGCTCATCTCTGATGTCCTGTATCCAAGATTCCTTACAAAAATGATCCTTCAGTTTGGTGGTATACAGATGAGAGACACAGAATGGACCTCAAAAGGAAACCACAGGACAAGGGATCAGGAACGTGCCTGATACAGTGGAACACCTTATTTTAACAAGTATCTCTCCTTGGGGTTGAGTGGAAGATCATAAAGAAACTGGCACTTTTGGCCTCAGATCCTGAGTGTCACCTATGGGTGCTTGCTCACCAGGTGGAAACTGCAACCTTATACCTTATTGTAAGGCCTACTGCACCTGGAAAGAAAGGGGACAGAAAAATGACAAACACACACAGATAAGGTTCTTACCACTATATATTCTTTTCAATTTGCCTCATCATCTACCCACAGAGCCCTGGGAAAAGAGGTAGATACACAGCCACAGTTCTCAGGTATTCTAGCTCAAACACTGGCAATAGACAAGTCAATAAACTGGAGCAACCTGTAACAATTAGTTCCCCCCCTGTACACCCTACCAGCTATCCAGCTCCATTGTGTTACCTGGGGCCTTCTGCTCTATCTATAGTTGTGCTTTTCTATTATTTTTGGTGGGACAACATGGGCACACTGTGTGGGAACAGCTAGCTCTCCACACCTAAATTGCCAAATGAACCTAGAGCCTGACTTACTAATGGTGCATGGGTCTATTGCCCAATCTAACTACAGGGTGTAGGCCTACCACCCATCCTAACTTTTGGGTGTGGGACTGGCACCCATTCTATCTTTGGGGATGCACGTCTAATACCCATTGACCTGGTTGTATATAGGTAATAGGGAGGTGCTGTGTGTTTAAAGTAGGGATGTGCAGGCTCGGATAGGTTCGAGTTTGCACGTGGAGTTCGGATTTTTCCCTCCAAAAAAACGGAACTCAGAAAGAGGCAAAACGTCATCTTGCACGGACGAACATCATCATTCCTGGACTTTTGTCCAGGAATGATGATGTTCGTCCGTGCAAGATGACATTTTGCCTCTTTCTGAGTTCCGTTTTTTTGGAGGGAAAAATCCGAACTCCACGTGCAAACTCGAACCTATCCGAGCCTGCACATCCCTAGTTTAAAGTGAATTAAAGGGTGTTACCTATATTAGTATGTTGTAAAATGCTTGAAAAAAATGATTAAAAGAATCTATATATGTGGTATATTTCATGCGTGTAAAAAGATATGTGTGAGAAATTGGGTAATGGGTGAAATGGCAGTCATCAAAAATACAATATGAATTTTTTTTAATAAAAACTCATAAAACCTACTTCTAAAAGTATAAAAAAATGAGTGGAAGACGGAGAGCACACTGCACACTGCACAGGAGCTTGTCTATTTAAGACACAAGCACCGGGGAGAGAACCGAAGCAGTGGCAGAAGTATCAACTATACTACCAAAGTAGGGCAAGAAGGCATCAATTAGGGTAATGTAGGGATAATCTCCCGAGGTGGGATGTAGTTACCAGACCAGTGACTGGGATTCCGCAGGTCTAAATCCTGATGGGGGACTTAAGATAGGCATCAAAATACCAATGCCTATCTTAATCTCGACACCGGAATCTAGAAGGACGCCATACCGAACAAAATAAGTCCACAGCATCTTAGCTGTTAGCCACGGGGGGGGGAGGGTTTAGGCACCACTGGGAGGGGGTTAGGGTTAGGCACTAAGGGGGGGAGGGTTAGGTTTAGGCATGAAGGGGGAACACTTAGGTTTAGGCACTAATGGGGAGGGTTAGGTGTGGGGTGTGGAGGATTAGGGTTAGGCTACAAGAAGGGAGGGTTAGGGGGAGTAGGGGGGAGGGTAAGTATACTTACCTGTCCCCTGATGGGATACCGTCCATCTGGAAGCCACTGTTGGTATTTTGACAGGAGGCATCCCGACTGTCGGTATTACATACCAATTCTTCCTGAGGCATTGCACTACAGCAGCAGGAATCTCACCAATCTGTAAACAGAGCTATAACAGTAAATACCTATGGTACATTTCCTAAGAATCAAATTGCCATTTTTTTATTTGATTTATAACTTGTTTTTTTTGTTTATTTTTCTCCACTCATCTTTTATACTTTTAGAAGTAGGTTTTATGAGTGTTTATAAAAATTTTCTTTGATATTTTATTTTTGATGACTAGAATTTCACTCTTTACCCAATTTCTCACTTGAATCTTTTTACACGCATGAAATATAATTAATATAATAATTATTTCAATAATTTTCTCAACCATTTTGCAACATACTATTATACGTCACACCTTCTAATTCTATGTTACTAGATACCTGCTTTCACAAAGAAGATGGTTTGGTTTCTGATGATCAGTTTGGTACTGGCCAACTGGTATTAGAGCTTCCTGCTAAATTTACATCCAGAAGGTTACAGTTGTGTATGAGACATGGTGTCAGTCTGTCTCTTTTTGGCACTATAATTTTCAAAAGTTGCCTTTTTTTGTTATGTTCTACAGCCTGATGTGTCCTCACCATCTTACTTTAATTTAGAATGTTTTCTATAGGTATAAAACCTATGGTATGTGTTAGGTGGTGACAGGGGGAGTGGTTGGAGAACCGTGTCAGTGCGTTTGAACACCATTACAGGGTCATGCATAAATTAGCCACTGTGACGGCATACGCAGCTTGAGCTTTCATCGCGTGCACTGAGGTTAGAAATTTCTGAGTAAGGTCAGACCTGTTGTAACTATGCATGAGGCTCCGATGGTACTCAATGTTACCGATGGTTTCACAGGCTTGCAATATATTACGGATGTGAGTAAGGGGATGTGGGCATCCTTATTTTAGGCTACAACGACATTGCGATTGCAAACATTAGCATATTTTCGCAGTGGGTCTGCGTGCATAATTGCAGCTGCAATCGCAATGGTAATTCATAATAAATCAGGCCCATAGACAGCAAAACTAAAATGATTTCCACTACCAGACTTAACTAAAAAGGTAAATTTTGACTCCTTTGGTTACACATTAATGATAAATTACCCCACTACGGGTTGAGTCTCCCATATCCAAATATTCCGAAATACAGAATATTCCAAAATACGGAATATTTTTAGCATGACCGAGATAGTGAAATCTTTGATTTTTGATGGTTCAATGTACACAAGTTTTGTTTAAGACACAAAATTATTAAAAATAAAGTATACAATGACTTATAGGCTGTGTGTATAAGGTGTATATGAAACATAAATGAATTTCATGTATGTACACAAACTTTGTTTGAGCCACAAAATTCTTGAAAGTATTGTATAAAATTACCTTCAGGCTGTGTATAAGGTTTATATGAATCATAAATGCATTCTGGGTTTAGATTTGTTCCCCATTCCTCTCACATTTCAATATGGTATAGAAATATTCCAAAATACGGAATATTCCGATATGCAAAATAGCCTTGGTCCCAAACATTTTGGATATGGGAGACTCAACCTGTATCTTGTTGCTATCAATCAGCTATTTAAAGTCATCACTGATAACTAGACAGGAAGTCTGCACAAGAACAATATCAATATCCTGATGTGGTTCTTTGAGAATGGATGATTTCATGAGAGGAAATGTATAGAAACTCTAAAGTAATCAAATTAACCATGAACATGCCAAGCTGTAATCTATATTAAAAACAGGTGAAGTTAGTTACACATATGTACATACAGTATATTAAACTGAAAAACGTATACCAAAATATTCTTGTTCTGGTCAATTCTACACAATACATTCTGAAATATAAACATGGCATTTTCTATGCTTTTTTGCACTAGACATCACACAGATTTTAATCATGATCTATGTTGTTAGGTCTGGGCTGAGGCACACAGGCTAAGATCTTCCTAAAGCACAGTAACTATGAGACATTTAAAGAATAACCAGACAGAAGATGGGTTTTCTTTATAAAAATTAAATAAAGAAAAAGGCATTAATCCACGGCACTGTCCACAACAAAATCTGGAGTGTCCACATTGTGTAAATGAAGAAAAAAAAAATCATAGATACTTTGCTCCAGGGGTGTATCTGTCAGGATGCGGCCTGGTATCGGCTACTACTCACCGCGGAGCCAGCTTCCCCTGATTTTCCAGACGGTCAGATGCCAAGTGCAGAGACAGGTGACATGCTGAGTATTCTCCCCGGGATCTGCTAAGACTTCTATGCAATGCTCCATTGCATAGAAGACCGTGCCTGTGGTCATGGGTGCAGCCATGTTGTCTGGATCACCTGACTTGACCCTCCTCCAATGGTAGTCCAGCGGTCCCACAGCGGATACCTTTCTCCAATAACCAACTACCTAAGGGTATATAGCTAGACTCCAGCAACAGGAAGCTGTCTGTACAACTTTGCTAATACAGTATCTGTTTGCTGTGACAGCATCCCAGGCTCCACGTTGTGCTCGTTCCTAGTGATCGACTCCAGTATTCTCTCCCAGAGCTAACCTGCATCTGGATTCCCAGTGATTTTCTATAGTGATTCCTACAGTCTGTGTACTGATTTCCTGTGGCATTTTCTAGTGTCCTCCTCTATCAGTGAACTGATCTTCAGAGAAGAGTCTCCAGTGTGTTCTAAAAAGCAGCGTACTGATCCTCTGTAATGCCCATAGTGCATATCTGCATCTGGAACCTCTGTACTGCCCACAGTGCACACCTGTGTCTGGATCCTCCATACTACCCACAGTGCATACCTGTGTACGGATCCTCTGTATTACCCTAAGTGCAAAATTGCGTACAAATCTCCAGTACTATCCATAGTGCCAACCTGTGTATGCATCTCCTCCTCTAAATCACCATACTACATTTGCAGAATCCATTCTTCATTGTTCTTCTCAAGTGAAGCTTTCTAGTCTCTTATTCAGTGTTGTTGTCCTCATATTCGTTTCTGTGTCCAATTTCTCTGTCTACACGCTATTCCCAGGTACCTGGCCTAAGGTCCACAACCTGCTCACTTGATGTGGCAAAATCCAAATCCCAATTGGAGGGGTCACTGGTGAAGACTCCGTGTCTCAGGTCAGGTGTCACCAACATCTCGGTTTTGCCTATGAGGAAGACATATATACAGCCACTCCATTTGCTTCTTCCTGCTCACTGTAACCCCCGGCTCTTAGACCTCTAACTGAGTATACCCAGTGTCAGGTTGTGACAGTATCTCCCTATTGGCCTGGATGGCACATGCCAGGGGCGCCAGCTGGTGGTGTGGGGGGTGCCTTCTGTCTGTCAGAAGTTTGTGCTGCTGCTGATCTCTCAGTCAGAAGCATCAGCGGCGGACAACGAGGAAGAAAAGGAGGATGATTACTGCCCATACAGCCACCATGGTGTCTGTTTACTAACTACTAACTAACAATGGGGAGGTGCCAGTCCCTTACAATGCCAAGGGTGCCTCCACATAATTATGTTAATTGCACATTGTAAATATATGTTTATGTGAACTAGTTAGCATGTGTGTCATGCCTTCAGCATAGGATTTGTTATGTTGCATTAATTCACATTAGCAGCCCCACCTAGTGGTCAAGACAGCAGCAGTTTAAATCTGATCTATTTTGTCCTTCTTAGCATTTCATAGCAGTCTAGCAATACATTCTGGGCTAAAGGAGCTGTAAGCAGCCATTTTCCATTTCACATGGTCCCAGACAGTCATCATTACATATGTTCATCCTGGTACAGCATCCGATGTTTTACCACACCACTTGCCATAGCTGTGGGTGACCACCCACAGCTATAGCGAGTAGCCAGGAGGATGGTCGCGATGGTCAAGACCATTGCGACCATTGGGCTTGTAACGAGACCCTTGTGGTAGGGTCTCCTTGCTGCAAGCCCCAGAGAGATTTTGGCTCTACCAGAGCCGAAATCTCTCCCACTGACATCACGAGTGATGTCAGTGGGGCCGGCCCGAAATAGAGGCGTTCACATGGGAAGGCCTCCATTTGGGCAGCCACTCCCCTGGCCCACCCACCAAAGGGGGCGTGCTGTCACTCAACATCGACAGCACGCCCCCTTTGGTACGAGACCCGGAGCGACAGATTGCCCATCGCTATCCAGGTCTCGTGCATGCGCACGACGGAGCCGACTCCGTCATGCGCATGTGCTCTGGGCCACCATCGACCCGGTTGCGAGTGCACAACACTTGCGACTGGGTCTGAATCAGGCTCTGATTCTCCACCAGCTCAATGTAACCTTGGACTCTTATGGGACTCAAAATCTGACTCTTTTACCTTCCAAGTGAACAGTGAGGAAAGACCCTATACCCGCAAAGGTGTCTTGTCTCTTATAAACAGCTTGTATGACCCCTAAGGATTTGCTGCTCCTGTCACTATCCAAGGTAAAGCCTTGCTCAGAGACCTAACCTGCGAGTCATTTGACTGGGACGCGCCACTGTCTCCTCAGAAAAGAGATTTGTGGGAGAAGTAGAAAAGTTCTCTGTCCACCTTAACCAACCTTTTATATTACACTTTCATATGCTCCTGTGCCTTCTACAGAAGTACAAAACCAGAGACTATGTGTATTTTATGATGCTTCAATCCAAAAAATTGCCGCTGTTGCATATATTAAAACTGTGGATATTAGAGGTCAGTGTCATATTGGGTTTGTCATGGGCAAAGCGAAGTTAGCACCACTTCCAGAGCATACCATACCCAGGCTAGAACTTTGTGTTGCAGTGCTAGCTGTGACAATGATCCATATCATGATCTCACATTGTCAACTTGAGCCACACAGATTCCAAAGATTCTCAACTTGGAAATCACTTCTTAGAGCAATGACCTGCCTAACTCATATAGCCAGTTCCTTTAAACGTGCCACATTTCTAAGAGTGACTGAATGTATAGGTTGGCATCACTGCCAAAATATTTATGCAACTAAAGAGCTACAAATTCACTCAATCATCAACACTAAAGGTGTAGAGAGATACCTCAGTGAGCAAAATTGTACTTGGACTTTCAACCCGCCTCATTCGTCTCATATGGGAGGTACATGGGAAAGGATGATTGGCATAATACGCAGAATCCTTGATTCCATATTCCTACAAGTAGGTACTGCAAGACTTACTCACGAGAGTTTAACAACTTTCATGGCTGAAGTCTCAGCTATCGTTAATGCTAGACCTTTGACTTCAGTTTCTAATGACCAAGAAGATCCGCTTCTACTTACTCCTGCTACTCTACTTACTCAGAAGACCGGGACTATCTATGCTCCTTCTGGAGAGTTCACCAACAAAGACTTATTCAAACCACAATGGAGGTAAGTTCAAAGCCTAGCGAACACCTTTTGGGACAGGTGGAAAAGACAATATATCTCTACCCTGCATGCAAGGACCGAGTGGCAAGTTGCCAAACCCAACCTAAAACCTGGTGACATTGTGCTTGTCAGAGATTGTCGGTCACAACGTAATGAGTGGCCTGTGAGTATTGTCACCAAGAAGTTCCCGAGCAAGGACGGAAAAGTTCGTAAGGTCGAGATCAAGATCTGTAAGCAAGGAGAGACTAAGTTGTTTCTCAGACCAGTGTTTGAACTGTTTTTACTGTTACCTACTTAGAGTTTAAATTTGTGGCATCGATGATACCAGATGGGGAGTGTCATGCCTTCAGCATAGGGTTTGTTATGTTGCACTAATTCACATTAGCAGCCCCACCTAGTGGTCAGGACAGCAGCAGTTTAAATCTGATCTATTTTGTCCTACTTAGCATTCCATAGCAGTCTAGCAATGCATTCTGGGCTAAAGGAGCTGTAAGCAGCCATTTTCCTTTTCACATGGTCCGAGACAGTCATCATTACATATGCTCAACCTGGTACAGCATCCAATGTTTTACCACACCACTTGCCATTACTTCACATCACTTGTCATATCATCATTTATCACATTACTTATAATTTCTACGGAAGTTCCTCTATCGAATAATAAACTCAGTTCTTCAGATCACATCTGACTGGATTATTGGAAGATAGAGTATTGGTTATGCTGGCTGCTCCAAATTTGTCAGACACTTAGTGTGGGGCAGTAAAATGTGTGTGTGTCAGTCTTTGACTTGTTGTTTGTTTTATTCCCCTTCTATACTGCAACAGGATCTGTATGTCACATTATAAATAATAATAATAATAATAATAATAATAATAATAATAATAATAATAATAATGTGCAGTTTGATTCTCCAGAAATCTGAATCCACCCACATTTTGTGAATCTGGACAGATCTGAGCTGTGGTTCTTATCTCCTAAGGAGATCCGGACAGACCTGGGTCAAGGTTCTGATCTTCCCGTGGTTTGGAATTTGGATTTTAAATCTGGATTTTAGGTTTTGTATTGCAAAAATTGCATGATTTTAGCTGATTTTTTATTATTTTATATCCTTTTAATAAAAAAAAAAAAACAGATCCAAAAGCAAAACACAAAGATGAATCCAGATTCAAAACTACAACCAAAACCGCAAATCTCTAAATAATAATAATAATAATAATAACGATGATTAGTGCTTGAACTTCAGCTGTTGATTCTGAGAGAGCTATTTTTGATAGAAATTTGCTTATTTGAATGTAGTGTCTTGATACTTTAAATAATCAATTATTCAAGCCAGAGGTTTTTTATGTAATACATGTATAAAATATCTGTTATTTGAGATAAGCATTTAAATAGTATTTGCATTTAATATTTGCAGTAGATCTGTAGATTTGTATTGCCAGAGCAAATTTGTTCCTAGTATTTAATGTTAACATACAGCATAGGTATTATGAGTAATGGTTTAAACTTTATATTGCTTAATGAATATTCATTTCTGTGCTTATGTTTAAGATATTTGGTGCACAATATTGAAACTTTTGTATACTGAGGTACATAGTATCACAGGGACACTCTTGGATTTCATCACACCAGAACATTCTTTATCTTAATTTCTTAGAAGGATCAATCCTTTAAGTTTTAAGTTTATTGATTACTTTATTTATTTAATTTGAAAAATAAATGAAATATGTTATTATTTCTGAAAATATTGCAATCCTATGTTTGACCCTATACATTTGTGAATGTTTTTTTATTCATATTTAATCCCTTGTTAAAGTGCTGTTCCTATTTTTTGTGTATTTTATACTTGTAATCAACTCCCTTAGAGCATAGCCGTCTCATGAGACATTTATTTTAATTTATTTGAATATATCATTTAAAAATCCATTGGTTGAGGTGTGTGTATTTGTTCCCACAGAATATATTTACCAGATCATATAGTATTTACAACATGCACACGTTAAAATGTTTATGTGTGGAAGATTAGTTTACAGGTCAGCTCTGAGTAACCTGATGTTTCAAGTGTTTCATCGATATGAACAGCTTGAGATACATTCCCATAGGAGAGGGAAGAGAGCTCTATTGATACATTCGATTGCCCATATTCTGGAAGTTTGGTGATGTTCTGTGATCTATTGAACACTATCAAGCAACTATAAAGAAATTCTACAATACCATTGTGGAGGAAATAAAACACAGCATTGTAAATGCCACATAAAGATGAAACATTATTCTAGTAAAAGCTAGAGTACATCTGTTTATTGAATGGCATAAACTTCCCTATGAGTTGGCAAGCGCATATTGTACATTTATTTCAACTTTTAAAAACATTATGTTTTACTTAACGTAATAATAGTATATTATTTCAAGTAATATATTGTTATAGCACTTTTCTGCAATATTCATCTGTACACAGTGCAGCCTAATAGAAAAGATAGCAAGAAAGTAGCATATTTGTATTATGTTTTGAACTACAAAAGGGATCTTCCAGCTGCTGTAAAGACGTTTTATAGAATAAATAGTGCTATGCATTCGCTGTTTTATATCTTGCACTGTTCCATTTAGAATTATTTTTTGTAACTCTCAATCACTTCTATCAGTGTATGGAGCACAAATTGCCAAAGGCATTAAACTTGTATTGTGGATAACTTTCACAAGGTACCATACAGAGAAATGTAACATAATTTTTATTGGCAAGCCACAATACTCAGTATGAAACCCCATTCCCATTTAAAGATCTCCTGGCCCAATTGATGCACAGCCACCCTCACAGAAATTAAATGCATTACCTTGTCCAGTCTCTTTCCTAGTCCTGTCACCGCTTCCTTAGAAATGTTGGCAGAATAAACTGCTTCCACACCTATACAATTATCAGGCTGATCTTGCAATTCCCGGCCTCTTCTTCATATATTGTAAGAGTATGTACACTCCTACGATCACATTTTATCACAATAATATCTATTATGTTTTTCCTGAAATTCATCAGAAGCGATGGTCCTATGTCAGACAAATCCAAGGCCAGTCCTACTATTACACGTAGTACGCAGCAGAGTACAGCACCATACTAAGGAGGGAACCTCTGTGCCACAACTTGACATGCACTGCTGCTGCCCTGCCTGGTTTTTAACTGAAGAAATGCTGCCTTTATTTGAGCACCCCGCTGACCTCTGGCAGGAAAAAAAAAACACACACTGGATACCGGAAAATAATAAAACATACATAATTGCCACAGTCCCCCACAGAAGATTGACCTGTCTGCAGTACTTGCCCGTAAACCACGGTCATAGAGCCAACTTGTGATGTCCTGGTTTTATTGTGGGCCCGGGGTGGTGATAGGAGCAGACACAGATGCAGATTTAATACAAAACATGGAACTTTTAATAAGTGGTTTGGCAGACAAGAACAATGGGAAAAAATAAGTCCAGGGATGGCACTAAAGTGCAAATGGGAACTGAGGTGAATGCAATGAATAAAAGTCCAGGTAGTGGCAGATAGGAGCAGTCCAGTATCCGAGTCTTGTGAGGGTGGTGAAAAAAGACTTGTCCAGCAGTTTGAGTTTCTGGTTAATAGGGAAATGTCCAGTTAATGACAGGCAGGGGAAATCAGGTGTAGTGGTTGAAATGAAAAATGCAGGCTGAGGGAAAATCATCCAGCAGAATGTCAGTGGTGGCAAGGTGCAGGGTGAACAGCAGATTCAGGTTCTCAGGCAAGGGGAAGGTAATGGAGGATGCAGGGTAGTCCAGCAGGGTAGGAGGACAAGCAGGCAGACAGGTAGCATTACACAGGAACAGATGGTGAGCACAGGGAACTCTCTCTCAGCTATGCTGAGAAACACGTTGCACTGGCAATGAAGTGAGGCTCTGAACCTCCCTAAATAGCAAGTGCCATGCCATGACTTGCCAGAGAGAGCATGTGACAAACCAGGATTGGGAGATTAGGTCACGTAACCAGAGGCAAGATGGTGGCACCCATGCCAGAGTGGAACGGAAGCACCACCAGGCCTCACCATCCCAAAGTGACAACATGCCCGCACAGAACCATGCACAGCCAATGCCCCAGCGCCACCACCAGACGCCCCCCACCATAGTGACCTCACAGGTAATACCCGTCGACCACCATGCCAAAAAACTCTGGTCGTGACAGTACCCCCCCTTATGGGTGGCCTCAGGACACTCACCAGGCTTTTCTGGATGAGCAGTATGAAATCTCCTGACCAGGGCGGGAGCATGGATATCTCGAGCATCGGTCCAACAGCGCTCCTCTGGACTGTAACCCCTCCAATCCAGGAGATACTGCAATTGTCCTCTGTTAAGAATCCAGGACCTGAGAGACCTCGAACTCCACGCCTCTTTCAGTCTGTCTGGATGCGAGGGGGAATAGGAAGGACCTTGTGGAATTTGTTCAATATTAGAGGTTTTAGGAGGGAGATATGGAATGAGTTTGGAATCTTTAGATAAGCAGGCAGCTGAAGGCAATAAGCCACAGGGTTGATTATTTCTGTGATGGAAAAGGGTCCGATGAACCGGGGAGCAAACTTCATCGAAGGTACTCTGCGACGGATGTTCTGGGTGGACAACCAGACTTGGTCTTCAACTTCCATGCAAGGTACCTTCCTATGTCTCCTATCTGCCTGAAGTTTGTAACGGGAGGACGCCTTCTCCAAATCAGAACATACTTGAGCCCAATTAGATGCAAATCTCTGTACAGTATCCTCCACGGCTGGCACATCAAAGGCAGGCAGGCTTCGAAACTCAGGAATATGAGGGTGAAGACCATAGATGATTTGAAATGGGGTTTGATTTGTCAAGAAATGATACGAGGCATTATGTGCAAATTCCGCCCATGGTAGCAATTCAGACCAATTGTCTTGGGATGATGTCATGAAAATCCATAGGAAGGTCTCAAGATCTTGATTGACCCTCTCTGCGGGTCCATTGCTTTGAGGTTGATAGACCGTGGAGAAGTTTAACTTTACTTGTAGAACAGAGCATAAGGCTTTCCAGAACTTTGCCACAAATTGAGTGCCACGATCAGAAACTATTTCGGTAGGAAGTCCATGGAGGCGAAATATGTGCTGAATGAACAGATGAGCCAAGTCAGGAGCAGTAAGCAGTTTCTTTAGAGGTATATAATGAACAATCTTCGAAAATCGGTCTAAAACAACCCAGATGGTGGTGTAACCCTGTGAGCTAGGTAAATCTGTTATGAAGTCCATGGAGTAATGTGTCCATGGACATGATGGAATAGGCAGGGGTAACAATACACCAGCTGGGGCTTGACACGAACACTTATGCTGAGCACATGAGGTACAAGAGGAAATAAACTCCAATACATCAGTCTTCATGGACAACCACCAATAACTTCTCTTTAAAAGTTCCAGAGTCTTCCGAGTACCTGTGTGACCTGCAAAATGGGAGGAGTGAGCCCTGGTGAGGAGCTGCTTCCTTAACTCCAGGGCCACAAAAGTTTTCCCAGTAGGGGGCTGTATCTGCTCGGTGGCAAACACTCTTGACTCCAGGACAGGGGCACTACGCAGTGTCTCCGAATTGTTGTTACAGAGGAGAGATCTAGACAGAGCATCTGCTTTCTGATTTAGAGCTCCAGATCGGAAAGTCAGGGTGAACTGAAAGCGAGCAAAGAAAATTGCCCATTGGGCCAGACGAGGGCTCACACACTGGACGTTTTTGAGGAAGAGGAGTATCCGATGATCAGTGAGAACAGTGAAGGGAAATTTAGCCCCTTCCAGTAGGTATCTCCACTCCTTCAGTGCCAACTTCACTGCCAGGAGTTTTTGTTCACCTATAGCATAGTTCCTTTCAGCAGGAGAGAACTTCTTGGGGAAAAACCCACAGGGATGAACTCTGTTGTCTTCATATCGCTGGGATAGGACTGCTCCTACTGCTTCAGATGAGGCATCAACCTCTAACAAAAAAGGTCTATTCAGGTCTGGTTGTCTTAATACTGGAGCTGAGATAAAGGTTTGTTTCAAAAGCTGGAAGGCTGTCTCTGCCTCAGGTGACCATATGCCAGGACTGTAATGGGAGCCATCAGTGATGAAAATCCCTTGATAAAGCATCTATAATAGTTGGCGAATCCGAGTAGTCTCTGGATGGCTTTCAAGGTTTGAGGTCGGGACCAATCCAGGATCACTAGCACTTTTTTGGGGTCCATTTCTAGACTGGAGCCAGAGATGACATAACCAAGAAAAGGCACACTGGGTACACTATAGACACACTATTCCAGTTTACAGTAGAGGTGGTTCTTCCTCAGACGAGACAGCACTTCCTTCACATGGTGATGATGTTCCTCTAGAGAAGACGAGAAAATCAATATGTCATCCAGATAGACAACAACTGACACATATAATAGATCCTGGAAAATTTTGTTAACAAAGCCCTGAAAGACAGCGGGGGCATTGCACAAGCCGAATGGCATCACAAGGTATTCAAAATGTCCATCCCTAGTATTAAAAGCGGTCTTCCACTCATCACCTGAGCGAATATGAATGAGATTATAGGCCCCTCTCAGATCTAACTTGGAGAATATGATGGACCCCTTGACCCTGTCAAATAACTCCGTGATTAGTGGAAGCGGATATTGATTTTTGACTGTTATATTGTTCAGGCCTCGGTAGTCTATACAAGGTCTTAATCCACCATCCTTCTTGCCAACAAAAAAGAACCCAGCTCCTGCAGAAGAGGTAGAAGGATGAATGAATCCTTTCTCCAAATTCTCTTTGATGTATTCAGACATCGCTTTGGTCTCTGGCAAGCATAGAGGATAGGTGTGGCCACAAGGAGGCATCTTGTCAGGCAATAAATCGATTGGATAATCCCATTCCCTGTAAGGAGGTAAGATATTCACTTGTTGTTCAGAAAAGACATCAGTAAACATTTGATACTCCTTGGGAATTGCTGGAGATACTAATGAGACTGTTTTCCTCACAGGTCGTATCTTGGGAAGACAGAATTTCAGACAGTCAACTCCCCATGAAAGGATTTGCAACGAGCACCAGTCAATCCTGGGATTGTGCTGGCATAACCAGGGTAGCCCTAAAATGATTTATTTGGAGGCCTCAGGTATCACTAAGAATTTTAGAGACACAGAATGGAATGCCCCAATATGGACCAGTACTGGTTGAGTTTCCTTGGTGACAACTCCGTTAGCCAGAGGATGTCCATCTAAAGTGGTCAGGGAAATCGCGTGAACAAGGAATCTGTAGCTTGCTAACTAAGCTGGAGGTCATAAAATTTCCGGCTGCTCCAGAATCTAGTAGAGCAGTAAGGAAGACATGTTTTGACTTGAGATCTATGGCTAAGATCAATATGAAATAATTAGAATTTGGGGACGGGCTCATAACTCCTAACTTGATGTCCCCAGGGTCAGTTAGGAGTGGGCGTTTCCAGATTTTCAGGAACAGGAGGCCACCAGGTGACCCGATTCTCCACACTATAGGCAGAGGATTTTTAATATTCTTCTCTGACATTCTTCTTTGGAGAGATGGGTATGATTCACCTGCATTTGCTCTTCATCTGTAAAAGGAGGGGTTGGGCGGGTAGTAGAGGGAGGAGTAGATGACCTTTGCCAGTCAGTTCTATGCTTTTCAGCCTAAAATTCCCTGAAGCGTAGGTCAATCTTATTACAGAGGGAAATCATATCGTTTAGGTTAACAGGTAGGTCACGGGTGACCAAATCATTCTTTAGTCGATCAGAAAGCCCATGCCAAAAAGCTGAGGTGAGGGCTTCCTCATTCCACTTCAGTTCTGATGCTAAAATCTGAAACTGTACGGCATATTGACTGACAGGATGGGTTCCTAGTTTCAGTGTCATAATACTAGATGAGGCTGATACAGTACATCCAGGCTCATCAAAAATCCTCCTAAATGATGTCACAAAGTCAGTGTAGTTATCCAGCAGAGAATCTGAATGCTCCCAGAGTGGGGAAGCCCAATCCAAGGCTGAGCCAGACAACAGGGAGATGATGTAAGCCACTTTGGTCCTTGCAGTGGGAAAATTATCAGGCTGTAGGGTGAAATGTATATCGCACTGATTCAGGAATCTGCGACAAAGCTTAGGGTTGCCGTCGAACTTGGTTGGCATAGGGAGATGTAAGCGGGGAGATGCCCTTCTTCCTGTATTCCCGGACATAGAAGTGGGTGTAGTTGCTGGTACCCCAGAGGTGGATAAGGAGGTTTGCAGATTATCCTGTCGTTTAGACATTTCTTGCAGAAACCGAGCCATTTGGTGCTGCATGGTTTCCAGGTTTTCCAGATGGCCAGCAATGCACCGAAATAAATCTACTCCAGACTCCTGTTCCATTGCTGGGTCCATGAGGCCAGTGCAAACTGTGATGTTCTGGTTTTGTTGTGGGCCCGGGGTGGTGATAGGAGCAGACACAGAAGTAGATTTAAAACAAAACGTTGAACTTTTAATAAGTGGTTTGGCAGACATGAACAATGGGAGAAAATAAGTCAAGGGATGGCAGGTGAATGCAATGAGTAAAAGACCAGGTAGTGGCAGATAGGAGTGGTCCAGTATCTGGGTCTTGTGAGGGTGGTGAAAAAAGACTTGTCCAGCAGTGTGAGTTTCTGGTTAATAGGGAAATGTCCAGTTAATGACAGGCAGGGGAAATCAGGTGTAGTGGTTGAAATAAAAAATGCAGGCTGAGGGAAAATCATCCAGCAGAATGTCATTGGTGGCAAGGTGCAGGGTGAACAGCAGACTCAGGTTCTCAGGCAAGTGGAAGGTAATGGAGGATGCAGGGTAGTCCAGCGGGGTAGGAGAAGACAAGCAGGCAGGCAGGTAACGTTACACAGGAACAGATGGTGAGCACAACAGGGAACTCTCTCTCAGCTATGCTGAGAAACACGTTGCACTGGCAATGAAGTGATGCTCTGAACCTCCCTAAATAGCAAGTGCTGTGCCATGACTGGCTAGAGAGAGCATGTGACAAACCAGGATTGGGAGATTAGGTCACGTGACCAGAGGCTAGATGGCAGCGCCCCATGGCTGAACGGAATGGAAGCACCACCAGGCCTCACCATCCCGAAGTGACAACATGCCCGCACAGAACCACGCACAGCCAATGCCCCTCGCCAAAGACCAGCGCCACCGCCAGACACCCGCCATAGTGACCTCACAGGTAATAGCCATCAACCACCATGCCAAGGAACTCTGGTCATGACACAACTGCAGGACTCCCTGGTGGTCCATCTCCCAGCCAGAGGCATAGCGAGGAGCTACAGCAGGTTGTGTATGCCCCTCGGGTGGGTAGTGTTTGTCCCTGGGGGCAGGGCAGAGCAGGCAGAGTATGTCACTGGGGATGGGGAATGGTGTTTAGGTTAAGTCCTTTAGCCCATTTGGATCTAGCAATTACCACTGGGTTCCTTACAACACACACTGACCAAGTTACTGTCCACCTCACAGCAATCACTAACCATCCTCATAGCACCACTTACTGCCCTCTTTGCAGCACCACATAATGCCCCTTTCACAGCTGCCTCAAAGAACATCACCCATCATCACAGAACAGCACCCCTCACCCCTCTCCCCCATCACAGCATCCCTCCACAGCACAGAAAACCCCTCTCCCCTAACAAACCTCTCGCAGAACAGCCACCCACACAGCACAGCCCTCCTCACATCACAGTCTCCCTCACAGCACAGCCCCTCACAGCACAGCTCAACACATCACAGCCCATCACACCACAGTCCCTCTCATTGCAGCCCCTTCACATCACAGCCCCCATCATCACAGCCCTTCACTTCACAGCTCCCATCATCACAAACCCACACATCACAGCCCCTTCCATCACAGCACAACCCCTCACAGCATGGCTTTCACAACACAGCCCCTCTCATCACAGCCACTCACACCACAGCCCCCCTCATCACAGTCCCTTACATCACAGCCTCCCTCACACCACAGCCTCCCTCACAGCAGACCTACTTGCATCACAGTCCCCCTCACAGCACAGCCCCCTCATAGCACAGGACCTCACAGCACAGCCCCTCACAGCACAGCCCCCATCAGCACAGACCTTCACAGAACAGCCCCTCACAGCACAAGGTCCCCTCATCACAGCCCCCTCATCATAACCCCCCAGCACAGTCCCCCTCATCACCAGCCCTCACATCATAGCCTACCTCATCACAGCCCCTGACAGCACATCCTCCTCACATCACAGCCCCCTCATCAGAGCCACTAACATCACAGCCTACCTCATCACAGCCCCTCACAGCACAGCCTGCTCAGAGCACATTCCCCCTCAGCACAGCCGCTCTCATCACAGCCCCTCTCCTCTGCCCACCAGAAACAGCAAACTTATCTGCCAGCTCCTACACAGTGGGCGATTGGCAGCAGTGGGAGATTGGTGATGAGACACCATCTGTAGTGTGAAACTCTAAGCGGTCACATACCCAGCATAGCGGGTGGGCCGGCACTGCACTCAGTGGAGAGATGGGGGTTGGGGAGAGTCAGGAGTAGCACAGCCAGACAGAAGCATCCAGCACCCAGCCCTGGTTGCACAAGGTTGCCTGACCAAATTACAGCTTCCAATCCTGGAAGTGTGGCATCCATATGAATTGGCCGTGAGCCGGTCTGGCCACCAAGGTGGCCGACCCAAAATAGGGGAATATGGGACCAGCCCAGTGGGAACTTTCCCATTTTTCATGTGGCCCAATGCCTTGCTCACAACCATATATTAGCATTTCTGCCAATATCCGCCTACCATTATTACGCAGCCAGGATCAGGGGTCATAGATTGTTAGAAACATTATCAATAAGTAAAACTAGAAAAAAAGCATAAATTTATGCAATAGCATAAAATTTGAACAGTGTTTGAAGTAACCGTCAACCACTGTAAACTGAATACAGAAACCAGAAGACTCACATATGTATGCACACACACTTGTCTTAAATTTCATGTCCCCTGATCTCATTGTGTCACGCATAAGAGTTGGAGTTTGTTGGAACAGGCATGAGAGGCTGAAGTGGAGCTTAAGGAGGCGTGATTGAATTTGGATGGTTTGTATCTGGACTTCCTCATGCAATGAGGGAAGATAGGAGGCAATGTAACTGCTGGAGGAGATGAGCCAGAAGACAAAGACAGTAGCAAACAATTTGATTAGACTGGAAATTGAATTGGACCTGTAGTGATAGAATTGGATAGGAACTGATGTAGAAGAATCGATGATATGGAATTGATGAAGTAGGATCGGATTGGAACCGATGTTTTGCAGACAGTTATGTTGGAACTAATGTTTGGAGACAGTTTGGAACTGTTGTTTGGAGACAATTGGATGGAGAGTAATGTTAATGAATTGAAGAACTGTATCAGTTTTAGACCGACGATGATGAATTGAAGTACTGGATCGGTTTGAGACTGTTGATGACTGATTGAAGTACTGGATCAGTTTGAGACTGATTGGAAATATCGGCTGGAACCGATGATTGGAGATATCGGCTGGGACTGATAATTAAAGATATTAGCTAGCACCGATGGTTGTAGGGATAAGCAAGTCTCTATGGTAAAACCAGATTGACGTGCTAGATGGAATTGAAGACTTGATAACCAGACTTGGAACTGGAATGATACGGATTGATACCATTCAGATACAGAGTACCTGTGAGCTCAGCACAGAGCTGTAAATTTAGCAGAAGCAACATTGTGCTGGCAATGTTGGCCAGTCAGGATATTGAATTTCTAGGGATGGAACCCCAGGGATTAGATGCTGCGATCAGCTGGCCTAGGAGCAGCACTCTGAGTGGTGGAGGAGAGTCAGGTAACTGATTCCAACATGGCTGTACCCATACTGAGTTTTGGAGGGAACTCTGGAGTGCACCCTGAGTGCATGCATGCTGAGTAAACACACTGAGAGAGCACAGAGATGGAACAGTGTGGACAGATCTCACAGCCATCTGGATGTGATGTGCAGTGCAGGCAGACCTCTGTGGCATCTGGGAGTGATGTGCGGTCACAGCCCAATTGGACCTCAGCGCTAGCTGAAACAAACACCACAGAGGTAAAACATAGGAGAAACTAATAGAATGTGGGAAAAATGAGTACGGATCGTGACACATTGACAGCAAGTAGGAAATGTTTCCTAAAGTGTCAACCACCATATGAATCTGAATCAATATCTGTAACATACAAAATGCATCTTTACTACCATACATATCTGTATCAAAGGGAGGATCCAAAAGAAAAATGACAGGACACCATGATAGGGGAAGAAGAGGGATGGTTGTGATAGGAACCCAAAGCTAAGACAAGTTATGTCCTACCTGCACTTGCAGTGTTGACAACTTGCTGAAGCTGCCAGCTGGTGTTCTAAGTTCTTTGGTGCTTGTCTAAATCTTTGAAAGTTTTAGACCAATCTGGAAAGTGATAGGGAATAAATACCTGCAATTAAAAGTGTCAAATAAAGTAGATCCCTCCACCTGAATCTGCAACTGCCAGCCAACATTATTAGAATGCATGGATCTCTCTCATTGCCCCCTTCCTGAATATCTCTCATTGCCCATATCTATATTACTGCCTACTCCATTGCTGTATCATGGCCCCCCTCCCTCCATATTGCTCTGGTTGTCCTGTCTATTGTCATCTTATTGCATAGCTTTCTGATTGTCCTCTAAACATCTGTCTCATTGCTCTCTCACTCCATATCACACTGATCCCCTCACAGCTCTAACTGACCCCCTCGCCGCACACAGTATCACATATTTCCCCTTCACTGCCCCCTTCAAAATAGATACTGTCCCTTTCCCTGCCCTCCTCACAGCACATATTGCCTACTTCATTGCCCAGATCACAGCATCACATACTGCCCCATCACATCACATACTGTCCCCTCACAGCACCACATACTGCCCCCTCACATCACATATTGCCACCTCACAGCGCAACATACTGCCTCCCCCACAGCACATACTGCCTACTTCATTGTCCAGATCACAGCATCACATACTGCCCCCTCACAGCACCACATACTGCCCTCCTCACAGAACCACATACTGCCTCCTCACAGCACCACATACAGCCTCCTCACAGCACCACATACAGCCTCCCTCACAGCACCACATACTGCCTCCCTCACAGCACCACATACTGCCTCCTCACAGCACCATATACTGCCTCCCTCACAGCAACACATGCAGCCCCCTCACAGCACCACATACTGCCTCCCTCACAGCACCACATACAGCCCCGTCACAGCACCACATACTACCTCCCTCACAGCAACACATACTGCCTCTCTCACAGCACCACATACTGCCTCCCTCACAGCACCACATACAGCCCCCTCACAGTACTACATACTGCCTCCCTCACAGCACCACATATAGCCCTCTCAGAGCACCACATACTGCCTCCCTCACAGCACCACATACTGCCTACCTCACAGCACCACATATAGCCCTCTCACAGCACCACATATAGCCTCCCTCACAGCATCACATTCTACCTCCCTCACAGCATCACATACAGGCCCCTTACAGCACCACATCCTGCCTCCCTCACAGCACCACATACTGCCTCCCTCACAGCATCACATACAGCCCCCTTACAGCACCACATATAGCCTCCTTCACAGCACTACATACTGCCCCCTCATAGCACAACATATAGCCCTCACAGCATCACATACAGCCCCCTTACAGCACCACATACTGCCCCCTCACAGTACCACATATAGCCTCCCTCACAGCATCACATACAGCCCCATCATAGCACCACATCCTGCCTCCCTCACAGCACCACATACTGCCTCCCTCACAGCATCACATACAGCCCCCTTACAGCACCACATATAGCCTCCCTCACAGCACCACATACTGCCCCCTCATAGCACCACATATAGCCCTCACAGCATCACATACAGCCCCCTTACAGCATCACATATAGCCTCCCTCACAGCACCACATACTGCCCCCTCACAGCACCACATATAGCCTCCCTCACAGCATCACATACAGCCCCCTCATAGCACCACATACTGCCTCCCTCACAGCACCACATACTGCCTCCCTCACAGCACCACATACTGCCCCTATCAAGGCATCACTACATTTTGCCCCCTCTCACAGCTCCACATGTCCCGTGTACAGCACAATGCACCCTCAGCACATAATGTCCCCCTTGCAGCACCACATACTGCCCTCTCACAGTACATAATGTCCCAAACACAGCACATACTTCCCCTACACTGCACACCTCGCAGTATCCCCTCCCCTCCAGCAAACTTACTTGCTTGCTTTGCCTTGGGTCTTGTCTCCCTGTTAGCGATAGTGTCCTTCTGGTGGCTGTTCTAAGTAACGGAGGCCAGTTCTCTCCTCTGCAGTGGCTGCGGAGAGGAGCACAGGGAGGCAGAGGGGCCAGCCAGAATGGAACTACATATTGAAAGAAACCAAAGTCCCAAAAATTACATGGTGTGCATGTGCCCCTATGCCTTCCCCCTGATCCACCTATGTCTGTATTAGAGATGTGCGGGTTTGGTTCCCAGAGAATTGTCAACAACTGAATTTAGGGGTTCTGAGTCAACCTAAGTCCGAGTTTGAAATCATTGTGGGGTACTGAGTCGAACCAAGTTCCGGTTCGGATCTTCCACTGGTTCAGAACTTTTAAAACCAAGCTCGGGTTTTGGATTGCATGTAAACAGGTCACAATTACATAATTTTAGCGGTTTGTTTTATTTATTTATTTAAAATATAGATCCAAAACCAAAGTACATGAGGGTGGTTTTGCAATTTTCAAAACACAAAGATGAATCAAGATTCAAAAACACAAACAAAAACACAGGGGGCGGCACACATCTCTAGTCTGTATACATTGCTATTACCAACTTAGATATAACCTATATCAGTTAATATGACACATTTCTCCCATGTATATAATGGCCCTAAAGTTGCTGATAGGCATATCAGGGGCCTTATCTATACTAAAAATACTTCTTAATTAACTAGCTATTTCCAAGCTGTTAAAATTACATATATGTACAGATTGACTCTCCCATATCCAAATATTCTGAAATAAGTAGTATTCAGAGATACAGATTTTTTTTAGCATGACTGAGATAGTGACACCTTTGCTTTTTGATGGTTCTACTATACGTACACTAACTTTGTTTAAGGCAGAAAATTATTAAAATATGGTATAAACTTGCCATCAGGCTGTGTGTATAAGGTGTATATAAAATATAAATGAATTTCATGTATGTACACAAACTTTGTTTGAGCCACAAAATTATTGAAAATATTGTATAAAATTACCTGCAGGTTCTGTGTATATGCTGTATATAAAACATAAATGCATTCTGTGTATAGATTTGGGTCCTATTCAAGGGTGTCTAATGAGGTAGGGATGCCACTGCCCTGGTCCCAAGCATTTTGGATATGGGAGACTCAACCTGTACAATAAAAATAAGCACTCTGATATTTGAATACATTTCTGGTTATTTTCCTGTGTTATAAAAGTCACTGTTTTTCTGTTGCAGAAGCCACCAAAATGGACAGACATATAAAGATGACAGTAAGTCATAGTTGCCGACTTTCTGGCTGCTCCTTCCGGGAGGGAGCAGCCAGATCGGCAGGGCAGCGGTGGGCGTGGCCGAAAAAGGGGGCGTGTCCGGATGGGTGCCTGCTGTTTGTAGGCGTCACGGGGGAGGGGTAACGCGATCGCGTCATTTTGGCCCCGCCCCCGCCACACAATGCCGATAATATAGGCATTGTGAGGCAGGGGGCGGGGTCAAAATGACGTGAATCGCGTCACTGGCTGCCCTCAAAGCGGGGGTTAAGAGTAAGTTGCGGGGGATGTCGGGGGGATCACTGGCTGCCGGGAGGCTTGCCTGCCTTTCCGGGGGGCGGGAGCTGCACCCTATTATCGGGAGGCTCCCGCCCAAATCGGGAGGGTAGGCAACCCTGCAGTAAGTATTCTACATTAAATTGAGCATATGAGATCTTACAGCAGCATATTTTTAATCACTCAAAAATGTTGTTCCTACAGTATAAGGTTTACAAACATGATTAGAAGTACAGTAATGAGTGTTTATAAAGTGATCTATATTAAACTACACACATCAGTCAGATATGTAAAAAATTTGGAAGGCTGTCTGAATAAATGTATATTCTTGTGAACAACAGTTTTAAGTTATTAGGGGTATGCACGGGCCACTTTTTGTGTTTTGTGTTTTGGATCTGGATCTGGATCTTTCTTCGTGTTTTGGATCTGGATTGGTTTTGGCAAAACCACCCTTCCGTGTTAACTGCAGTGGCAGACAGGATGGCAGTTTGAAAAAATAGGCCCCAAACAGTACATAATGCAAAGAAAAAAAACAGGTGCAAGATGGAATTGTCCATGGGCCCTCCGACCAACCCTTATGTTGAATAAACAGGACATGCACATTTTAACAAACCAATCATTTCAGCGATAGGGTCTGCCACACGACTGTGGCTGAAATGATTGGTTCGTTTGGGCCCCCACAAAACAAGCTGGCAATTAATCTGTCCCTGCACAAACTGGCTCTACGGAGGCAAGAGTTCATCCTCATCTTCCTCATATGCCGATTCTTCACCCTCTTCAGTGTTGTGTACATCCTCATCCTCACAGAGTATTAATTCGTCCCCACTAGAATCCACCACCACAGGTCCCTCTGTACTGTCTGGAGGCTGGTCTCCCTGGAAGAATTGATAATTCATTTTGATGAACATCATCTTCTCCACATTTTGTTGAAGCAACCTCCTATGCCTTTCGCTGACAAGGTTCCCGGCTGCACTAAACACTCTTTCAGATTACACACTGGAGGGGGGGCTACTTAGGTATAATAGAGCCAGTTTGTACAGGGGCCTCCAAATTGCCTCTTTTTCCTGCCAGTACAGGTACGGACTGTCTGACATGCCTACTTGGATGCTGTCACTGATGTAATCTTCCACCATTCTGTCAATGGTGACATTATCATATGCAGTGACAGTAGACATGTCAGAAATTGTTGGCATGTCCTTCAGTCCGGACCAGATGTCCAAACTTGGTCCTGCCTGCCCTGCATCACTGCCAGTGGGTTGCTTAGGATACCTAAGTTGTTTCCTGGCAGCCCCAGTTGCAGGAGAAATGAATAAGGAGCTGTTGACGTGTCACGTTCCACTTCAGCTGACAGTGTTTTCACCAGCAGGTCTTTGTACCTGTGCAGGCTTGTGTCAGCCGGAAAGAAAGAGAGACACCGCATAAGGCTTTAAACCTAGGATTGAGCATGGTGACCAAAATGTAGTGGTCTGATTTCAACAGATTGACCACCCTCGAATCCTGGCAAAGCAAATGAAGGGCTTTATCCACAAGTCCCACATGCCGAGCGTAATCACTCCATCATAGCTCCTCCTTCACTTTCTCCAGCTGCTTCTGCCAAAGCCTGATGAGGGGAATTACCTCACTCAAGCTGGTAGTGTCTGAGCTGACTTCACGTGTGGCAAGTTCGAAGGGCTGGAGAACTTTTCACAACACGGAAATCATTATCCACTGTGCTTAAGACAGGTGCATACCCCCTCATTTGCCTATGTCATAGCTGGATGTATAGGCTTGAATGGCATTTTGCTGCTCCTCCATCCTCTGAAGCATATAAAGGGTTGAGTTCCACCACGTCACAACCTCTTGCTTCAGGTGATGGCAGGGCAGGTTCAAGACTGTTTGCTCATACTCCAGTCATTGGCACACAGTTGCTGAATGGCGAAAGTGGGCAGACATTTTTGGGCCACCCAAAGCGTGTCCTGCACGCCCTTGTTGTGTTTCAGAAAATTCTGCACCACCAAGTTTATTGTGTGAGCAAAACATGGGACATGCTGGAATTTGCCCATGTGTAATGCCCACACTATATTGGTGGCATTGTCAGATATCACAAATCCCCAGGAAAGTCTAAGTGGGGTAGGCCACTGGGCGATGATTTCCCTCTGTTTCTCTAAGAGGTTGTCGACAGTATGCCTCTTACTGAAACCGGGGATACACAGCGTAGCTTGCCTTGGAATGAGCTGGCATTTCTGAGATGCTGCTACTGGTGACGCTGCTGTTGTTGCTGCATAAGGTGATACATCTACCCAGTGGGCTGTCACAGTCATATAGTCCTTAGTCTGCCCTGTTCCACTTGTCCACATGTCCGTGGTTAAGTGGACATTGGGTACAAACGCATTTTTTAGGACACTGAGAACACTTTTTATGACGTCTCTATACATTCTCGGTATCGCCTGCCTAGTGAAGTGGAATCTAGATGGAATTTGGTACCGGGGACACACTACAGTACCTCCATTAATTGTCTAAATCCCACTTCACTAATGGCATATACCCGGATGCATGTCTAACACCAACATAGCAGTCAAGGCCTCAGTTATCCACTGTGCTTCACGATGACTGCTGTCGTACTTCATCCTCCTCACTAAGGACTGTTGGAGGGTCAATTGCTTAGTTAAAGAAGTAGTGGTGTTCCTACTGCCTCTCTGGGATGATGAATGACTCCCAGCAGCAACAGCAGCAGTGGCAGCAGTTGGTGTAGCAATGCAGGATCCTCCGGAGGAATCCCGTATAGTAGAGGAGTCAGTCATGCCAGTGACATGGCCTGCCGGACAACTTCCGATCATGACTGAGGAGGGAATTGACGGTGTGGTTTACAGGCGCTTGGATAAAACAGGTCAAAGGGATTTAGGTGTCCCTGGACTGCTTACGGTCTTAGCCAAAGTTTCTGAACTTGATAGTAACTTTTTATGAATGCGCTGCAGGTGCCATATAAGTTGAGGATGTTGCTAGTTGGTTAACATCCCTACCCCTATTTATTCCACCTTTACATATGGTATATATGGAAAGACAGTTGTAGTCCGGATTTGGATAGAAATATTTTGAGACCAAAGAGGTGAACTGTTTGGTCTTCTGCCCAGGCTTGACCGTGATGGGCTTTTTCAACCCACGGACGACAACTGTCTCCCCTGGTGCCTGATTTAAACAAACCACATCACCATCAGAATACTCTGGTCAACTTCCTCCTCAGCACAACTACACCAATATCCTCATCCTGTTGAACTTCAACAGTGACATCTTGAATTTGAATATCAGCAACTGGACTGTGGGTGCTCCTTCTAGCACTTGCAGAGGGCATGCATATGGTGGAAGGAGCCACCTCTTCCCATCCAGTGTTGGAAAGGTCAGACATCGCAACCGCCATCACACTTGGACTCTCCTTGGGGATTTGTGATATCTTCTTAGAATACACAGTTCTTTGCTGTGCTTTTGCCAGCTTAACTTGTTTGATTTTTGTACTGGGAGGAGTTCTTCCTTCATCATGTGAAGCTGAACCACTAGTCATGAACATAGAGAAAGGGCTTAGCCGTTCCTTACCACTCTGTGTCGTAAATGGCATATTGGCAAGTTTACGTTTCTCCTCAGATGATTTAAATGTATTTTTTAAGGTCATTTTCATGAACTTTGTCACTTGGTATTTTATATGCCCTCTACTATGAAATTGGGCATCGGCCTTGGCAGATGACGTTGATGGCATTTTATTGTCTATGTCATGACTAGTGGCAGCAGCTTCAGCACTAGGAGGAAGTAGTTCTTGATCTTTCCCTATTTTATTTTTATCGGACAAATTTTAGTCCTCCATTTATGTGATATTGATATATACGTGCTGCTAAGGCGCACACAAACACAGTAAAAAAATTAATTTTTTTTTTGGATGGAGCACACTTTGGGGGTTACAGCACCCTTCAACAGATGAGCCAGCTGCCCCTTTACTTATGACGCAGGCGCACACAAGGATCGCAACTGCTAATACGAATGCAATCACCCAATTGTTGTGTACTGCGCTTGCATCACAGTGCACAACCAGCCACTGCGATCAGGACTGCGTGCGTAATCGCTACTGCAATCGCAGTTGCAATCTGTTATGAATCAGGCCCTCAGTAATCATTATGCAAGCAATTAAGTATAAAGTGATCTATTCACATAATCATATCTGTACATTTACAGCTAATGTTACTCCTAGCAAGGAACACTTTAACATATTGAAGATTTTAGTCATCAGTTTAGTTTGAACTGGTTGTCCCATTTATAAGATTTACTTTATGTATGTTTGAACTTGTAGACACTAGGGTAAAAATATTGAGTCTTTCTTTCTAAACTTGGTGCCAGTGTCTTCCAGTTGCAATGTTTCGTTTTTTTTTGTTTGTGCACTAGTTTTATCTGATCTTTATCTGACTTTCCTTAGGTCTCACAAGTGGACCCCTGAAGAACAAAGTGATGAAGGAGAAACACCACAGGTGTTATGATTCTATCATGTTGGACATAAAAAAAATGAAACTTCTTTGATATCTATAAACTTTCTTCTTCGTTGCTCCTGTTCCTTCAGGCTTCTGTTGGGTTTGTAGACTCTATACAAAATTAGTTTTCAATGTCGAAACTAAAAGTGTGTTGTCAATATAACTACTAAATATACTATTTCAAAATAATAATAAACTTTACATGTATACTATTCTTACTGATTATATTGGTAAATATTAGAGATAAGCAGTTCGGTTTTGCAGAAATCCAGCCACACACCCGAACCAGGGGTTTACGAGTAGAACCGAGTCCCGGCTCGGGTCTTTCCACCAAGTTTGGATATCAAAATGTGGCAAAACATAAAATTCCTGGAAATCTCAAATCTTGCATGGTTTGGAATGCACACAAGAGTCACTCCCTCCTGGTCAGGTGCCATTTCACACAAGAGAGTGTATGGAGAAGGCATGGGCTGTAGTTGCTCTTCAAAAGTTGCCATTAGGACACCATTAGATTAGAGATCGTTGTAGTAGGTAGACAGAGTAGGTGGGAAGGGTGACTGTGGGCATCTTTGTCCTGTGTATGTGTTTTTGAGACACACTAGCTAGCAACTGCTATCCAGTGCACTGCACACCAGGTACTGTATTTGTTGGTCAGACATACAGTAGTAGCACCTGCAATCCAGTGCTGCAAGCAGGCTGTTATATATGTTTGTTAAGTATATCTAATATATCTACACTGCAGTATATAATTTAGCTTGTCACTTGTGCATGAGGGTAGAGAGACAGCATTAGTAATATAATATTATTATAATATAATATTGGTTATATATTATACTTTCTATTAGGCTTTTACTTTTAGACTATTAATTCTCGATCAATGAAAACATTCTATAGGGTTATATGCCATCCTGTCTGCCACTGCTGTACCACCATGTTTCATATATGTTCTATATTCTTTTAAACTGCCATGTGTTTGTGCCGCTGCTCTGTCGCTTAGTTTAGCCAGCCAGCTCACTGAAGCCTTTAGCCAATATTATACCCCTTTTCCACTGCTCAAATAACCCGGATTATTGTTGGGTCTACCCAGGTCACAACTTGGTGTAAAAGGGTCCTTAAAAAATAACCCAGGTGGAGTGACCAGGGAATCCGACCCATAGCTACCAGGGTCAAACCCGGGAAGGACCCGGGTAACTGTGCGGTGAAAACAGTGTGACCTGGGTTATCCGACCCGGGTCATGTGAAAAAGCTGCTGATTGGAGCTTCAGTAAGCAGCCCCCACCCACTTTTTATGACCTCATCTTTGTGAGCCTGAAAAATCCCATTTCTAATGACATACAAAGATTTTGCAGGGCAGATTCGGCTTCGGTGTAAACGGGGCTGGCCAAGGAACATCTAGGTCTAAGGTGCAGTGTAAACAGGGTCTGACCCAGCTCTGACACGGGTTGGAACCATATTCGAAAAACGGGTCGGACCCAGGTTTTTGGTGGAAAAGGGGCATTAGTGAAAACATTATTGTGAGCTGTGAGGTGGTCAAAATTGACTGGAAATGTGTGAAAATGAATGTTATTGAAGTTAGTAATACTGCAGGAACAAAAACAAGTTCAAATTTGAGCTGAATTATACATATTTAAAGAAATCCATATCCAAAACCAAAACATTTAACGGTGGTTTCCCATAAATCAAAACTAAAACACGATAATGATTTAGAACCAAAACATGGTGTTTTCAGTACATCTCCGGCAAATATATCATAATGACATCAGAAACTACCTATGAATCATGAATGCTTCTTGTCATAGAAATGTATTTTTTTATATTTCCCAAGCATATTATTATGGCTGCCATGGTTTGCTGGAATCAGTGTACTATGGGCCTGATTCAGCAAGGATCGCTACTAGTATGCTAATATGTAGGGATGTGCAGGCTCGGATAGGTTCGAGTTTGCACGTGGAGTTCGGATTTTTCCCTCCAAAAAAACGGAACTAAGAACGAGGCAAAACGTCATCTTACATGGACGAACATCATCATTCCTGGTCTTTTGTCCAGGAATGATGATGTTCGTCCATGTAAGATGACGTTTTGCCTCGTTCTGAGTTCCGTTTTTTTGGAGGGAAAAATCCGAACTCCACGTGCAAACTCGAACCTATCCGAGCCTGCACATCCCTACTAATATGTGCAATCACAAAGCACTCTCACTGACAACATGCAGACGCCCACTTCCCCTCGCGCACATCCATAACACTTTGCAATCCAGCCAAAACATTGGTAACATCGAAGTACATCGGAGCCACTCGCACATTTAAGCAGGTTTGACCCTACCAATAAATTGCTAACTTTCCTGCACGCAGTGAGAGCTCAAGCTGCATATGCCATAGCAGTGGCTAATTTATGCACATCCCTGCAACGGCGTTCAAATTCACTGGCACGCCAGCGTTTCTCCGACCACACCCCCCCCGTCACCACCCACAGACGACACTTCCTGTCAATCACGCTGTGATGGGTCTGTGTAGTCACTGTGATCGCAGTGGTGCCTTCACGCACTGCAATGCATACGCATGAGCAGCGCGCAACAGTCGACCATATGCGTATGCTTTAACTGCTGCGATCCTGGCTGAATCAGGCCCTACATACAAACATTTTATTATTTAGCTGTTAAGCTCTCTTACCCCAACAGTCTTTTTTAGTTCATCCCTACACCTTAATGGCAACCAATCCAAGTTTTAATGTTTTTTGGGGTAATATTTTCTTTATTTTTATTTAGATTTTAATATTTTTTTATCATTGCAAAGGCCCATGCTGTTTGCTCTTCAAGCCAGTGGCGTAACTATAGAGGGTGCTATGGGGCCCAGCGGCTTAGGAGGCCCACCAGCCCAGCAAGCGTCCCACTGCACCCTCTGTAGCACGGCCGGCCAAGTTACTGGTGCAACTGGGAACGTTGGTCTCTGAAGCGATCAGAGACTAAAGACACCTCTGATAACTTCAGAGGCCAGCTTTCACAGTGCTGCAGTGCACGGGTGCACAGGTGACGTCATGAAATCACTCTCGTAACCCCTGATGAGAGGATCTTGCGCCTGCTTCTGGATCTAGTTAGATCCAGTCAGCTGCAGCGTCTACGCAGATGGAGAGCTGACGGCGTTGCCCCGTGGCCAGCATGAGAGGTAAGTACTGCACAGGGGAGGGGGCCCACTTCATTAGGGGAACTACTAGAGGCATTACTGAGGGCACAGCATAAGTGGCACTACTAGGGCCATTACTGGGGGCACTGTATTAGGGGCATTACTGGGAGCACTGCATAATGGGTACTACTGGGGGTAATGCATAAGGGGCTTTAACACAGGTGGAATTGCATAAGGAGCTCTAACATCGGCGGCATTACATAATGGGCACAACTACAGGGGGCATTACATAATGGGCACAACTACAGGTGGCATTGCATAATGGCCACAACTACAGGGGGTACTGTATAATGGGTACATATACTGGGGGTACAGCATAATGCGAACAACTACAGGGGGCATTGTATAATGGGCACTGCAAAAGGGGCACAACTACAGCAGGTATTGCATAATAAGCGCAACTACAGGGGCACTGTATAGGTAGACCTATGTGGGCCCCATGGAAATTTTGCTATGGAGCCCCCATACCTCTGGTTATGCCCCTGCTTCAAGCACAAGCATGCTCACACAGTTTATGGCTACCAGGGCTTGCTATGACCTGTAGTGCCACAGGTAAAGAAGTTAATTTATTTAATGTGTCCATTTATTACTCCAACACCCAATATCAGAGGTGTTTTGGTAGGAGCCTTTATCTTTTTAGCATGGGGCTGGTTTTCCTAGAGGGTTTTTTTAGCCCCATGCTAAACAGGTTGAGGCTGTGTGACATTAAGACAGGGTGACCCCATGCTTTCAGTCAATTTGATACTGATCCTGATTCAGAGATGATAATCACACAAATGTTAATTGTTTTTTCTTCTGTGCATACATTCCAGTTTTGTTCGGATCTAATTTAGATGCTCGTAGCAGAAATTTAAGAGGCATTTCTGGAAGATCATGGGGAGGCAACAGAGGGGTGGCTAAAAATTCACTAAGGTGTTGCGTTTTATGTGAGAGCCGCGGGGGCACGTCGTTGAAAGTGGTTGTGTACAAAGTAGGGGTGAGCGGGTTCGGATTTCTGAAATCCGAAACCCCCCCAATCCGAGGCTGATCCGAGTCAGGCGGGAAAAGTCGAGCCTGACTCAGATCAGCCTCGGATCGGGGGGGCTCGGGGGGGTTCGGAAGTTAGGGCTGGCTGGGCTGTGTAGTGTAGTGTAGTGCAGTGTAGTGTTGTGCTGTCCTGCGCTGCGCTGTGCTGCTGTTGTCCATAGGGGCTGTATCCACTCCTCCAAAGTCCATAGTGGCTGGCTGTGTTGTGCTGTGCTGCTGTTGTCCATAGGGGCTGTGTCTACTCCTCCAAAGTCCATAGGGGCTGGCTGTGTTGTGCTGTGCTGCTGTTGTCCATAGGGGCTGTGTCCACTCCTCCAAAGTCCATAGGGGCTGGGTGGACTGTGTTGTGCAGTCAGTTGTCCATAGGGGCTGTGTCCACTCCAAAGTCCTGTGCAGTGTCCCAGTCCTAAAAGGGGGTGCTCTGTCCATCAGGGGTGCTCCCCCCAAGTGCAAAAAAAATAAAAATTTCTGTGTTTGTGAATTGTGTGCGCAGTAGCCGCACGTGCATCAACAAAGTAGCGCCAAGCATGCGCCTGTGTCATAAGTAAAGGGCCGGCTGGCTTGTCCGTTAAAGCGTGCTGTAACCCCCAAAGTGCACTCCAAACAAAATAAAAAAATAAAAATTTCTGTGTTTGTGAATCGTGTGCACTGTGGCTGCACGTGCATCAACAAAGGAGCAGCGCCAAGCGTGCGCCTGTGTCATAAGTAAAGGGCCGGCTGGCTTGTCCGATAAAGGGTGCTGTAACCCCCAAAGTGCGCTCCACAAAAAATAAAAAATTCTTCTTTTTTTTTCTGGCCTTGTGAATTGTGTGGGCTATAGCCGCACCTGCATCTTCAAAGCAGCAGTGCAAAACGTTCGTCTGTCTGTTAAAGGGTGGTGTAACCCTCAAAGTGCGCTCCACATAAAATATTTTTTTTTTCCTTTTTTTCTGTCTTTGTGAATTGTGTGCACTGTGGCTGCACGTGCATCAACAAAGGAGTAGCACCAAGCGTGCGCCTGTGTCCCATAAGTAAAGAGCCGGCTGGCTCATTTCTTAAAGGGTGGTGTAACCCACAAAGTGCACTAGTCT
Organism: Taudactylus pleione; assembly: GCA_031769625.1. Taxonomy (NCBI): domain Eukaryota; kingdom Metazoa; phylum Chordata; class Amphibia; order Anura; family Myobatrachidae; genus Taudactylus; species Taudactylus pleione. Next base: position 369,875 of record JAUIMM010000182.1, read on the forward strand.
CCAACAAAAATAAAAAATTATTTTCTGTGTTTGTGTGCGCCTTAGCCGCACGTATATATCAATATAACATAAATGGAGGACCAAACTTTCTCAGATAAAAATAAAATAGAGAAAGATCAAGAACCACTTCCTCCTAGTGCTGAAGCTGCTGCCACTAGTCATGACATAGACGATAACATGCCATCAACGTCGTCTGCCAAGGCCGATGCCCAATGTCATAGTGGAGGGCACATATAATCCCAAATGACAAAGTTCAGGAAAATGTCCTTAAAAAAAAACATTTAAATCATCTGAGGAGAAACATACACTTGCCAATATGCCATTTACGACACGGAGTGGCAAGGAACGGCTAAGGTCTTTCCCTATGTTCATGACTAGTGGTTCAGCTTCACATGACGATGGAAGCCCTCCTCCAGCCAAAAGAAATCAAATGAGTTAAGCTGGCAAAGCAAAGAACTGTGCATTCTAAGAAGATATCACAAATCCCCAAGGAGAGTCCAAGTGTGGTGGCGGTTAAGATGCCTGACCTTCCCAGCACTGGACGGGAAGAGGTGGCTCTTTCCACCATTTGCAAGCCCCCTGCTAGTGCTGAAAGGAGCACCCACAGTCCACTTGCTGCTATGCAAATTGAAGATGTCACTGTTGAAGTACGACAGGATGAGGGTACTGGTGTAACTGGCGCTGAGGAGGAAGTTGGCGAGGAGGATTCTGATGGTGATGTGGTTTGTTTAAATCAGGCACCAGGGGAGACAGTTGTTGTCCGTGGGATGAAAAAGCCCATCACGGTCATGCCTGGGCAGAAGACCAAACATTTCACCTCTTTGGTCTGGCAATATTTCTATCCAAATCCGGACAACAACTGTCTTGCCATATGTACCATATGTAAAGGTGAAATAAGTAGGGGTAGGGACGTTAACCACCTAGGAACATTCTCCCTTATACGGCACCTGCAGCGCATTCATAAAAAGTTACTGTCAAGTTCAGAAACTTTGTCTAAGACCGTAAGCAGTCCAGGGACACCTAAATCCCGTTCTCCTGTTGTATCCAAGCGCCTGCAAACCACACCGTCAACTCCCTCCTCATCAATTTCCTCCTTAGTTAGGATCGGAAGTAGTCCTGCAGGCCATGTCACTGGCATGACGGACTCTCCTATCCGGGATTCCTCCGGAGGATCCTGCAATGCTACGCCTACTGCTGCCCCTGCTGCTGTTGCTGCTGCTGGGAGTCATTCATCATCTCAGAGAGGAAGTAGGAACACCACTACTTTTACTAAACAATTGACCCTCCAACAGTCCTTAGCGAGGAGGATGAAGTACGACAGCAGTCATCCTGAAGCAAAACGTATAACTGAGGCCTTGACTGCTATGTTGGTGTTAGACGTGCGTCCAGTATCCACCATTAGTGCAGTGGGATTTAGACAATTGATGGAGGTAGTGTGTCCCCTTTTCCAAATCCCGTCTAGATTCCACTTCATTAGGCAGGCGATACCGAGACTGTACAGAAACGTCAGAAAAAGTGTCCTCAGTGTCCTGAAAAATGCAGTTGTACCCAATGTCCACTTAACCACGGACATGTGGACAAGTGGAACAGGGCAGACTAAGGACTATATGACTGTGACAGCCCACTGGGTAGATGTATCACCTTATGCAGCAACAACAGCAGCATCCCCAGTAGCAGCATCTCAGAAAGGCCAGTTCGTTCCAAGGCAGGCTACGCTGTGTATCACTGGTTTCAGTAAGAGGCACACCACCGACAACCTCTTAGAGAAACTGAGGGAAATCATCGCCCAGTGGCTTACCCCACTTAGACTCTCCTGGGTATTTGTGATTTCTGACAATGACACCAATATTGTGCGGGCATTACATCTGGGCAAATTCCAGCATGTCCCATGTTTTGCTCACACAATAAACTTGGTGGTGCAGAATTTTCTGAAAAGCGACAGGGGTGTGCAGGAGACGCTTTGGGTGGCCCGAAAAATTTCTGGCCACTTTCGCCATTCAGCAACTGTGTGCCGAAGACTGGAGCACCAGCAAACAGTCTTGAACCTGCCATCACCTGAAGCAAGAGTTTGTTACGCCATGGAACTCAACCCTCTATGTGCTTCAGAGGATGGAGGAGCAGCAAAAGGCCATTCAAGCCTATACATCCAGCTATGACATAGGCAAAGGAGGGGGTATGCACCTGACTCAAGCGCAGTGGAGAATGATTTCCGTTTTGTGCAAGGTTCTCCAGCCCTTCGAACTTGCCACACGTGAAGTCAGTTCAGACACTGCCAGCTTGAGTCAGGTCATTCCTCTCATCAGGCTTTTGCAGAAGCAGCTAGAGAAAGTGAAGGATGAGCTAAGATGGAGCGATTCCGCTCAGCATGTGGAACTTGTGGATGAAGCCCTTCATTCGCTTTGCCAGGATTCCAGGGTGGTCAATCTGTTGAAATCAGACCACTACATTTTGGCCACCGTGCTCGATCCTAGGATTAAAACCTATGTGGTGTCTCTCTTTCCAGCTGACACAAGCCTGCAGAGGTGCAAAGACCTGCTGGTGAAAACACTGTCAGCTGAAGCGGAATGTGACACATCAACAGCTCCTTCTTCCTTTTCTCCCGCAACTGGGGCTGCCAGGAAAAAACTTAGGTATCCTAAGCAACCCACTGGCGGTGATGCAGGGCAGGACAGTCTGTACCTGTACTTGCAGCAAAAAGAGGCAATTTGGAGGCCCCTGTACAATCTGGCTCTATTTTACCTGAGTTGCCCCCCCTCCAGTGTGTACTCCTAAAGAGTGTTTAGTGCAGCTGGGAACCTTGTCAGCGAAAGGCGTAGGAGGTTGCTTCCACAAAATGTGGAGAAGATGATGTTCATCAAAATTAATTATCAACTCTTCCAGGGAGACCAGCCTCCAGAACATACAGAGGGACCTGTGGTGGTGGATTCCAGTGGGGACGAATTAATAGTCTGTGAGGATGAGGATGTACACAACACTGAAGAGGGTGAGGAATCGGTGGATGAGGAGGATGAGGACGACACCTTGCCTCCGTAGAGTCAGTTTGTGCAGAGACAGATTAATTGCCAGCTTGTTTTGTGGGGTCCCAAATGAACCAATCATTTCAGCCACAGTCGTGTGGCAGACCCTGGCGCTGAAATGATTGGTTTTTTAAAGTGTGCATGTCCTGTTTATACAACATAAGGGTGGGTGGCAGGGCCCATGGACAATTCCATCTTGCACCTCTTTTTTTTTCTTTACATTAAGTACTGTTTGGGGCCTAGTTTTTCAAACTGCCATCCTGTCTGCCACTGCAGTGTCACTCCTAGATGGGCCACGTGTTTGTGCCGCCCACTCGTATCTCTTAGCATAGTCATCCAGCTACCTCGGTGCAACCTTTTGGATATAAAAACACTATTGTGAGGTGTGAGGTGTTCAGAATAGACTGGAAATTAGTGGAAATTAAGGTTATTGAGGTTAATAATAGCATAGGAGCAGAAAAATCCACAAATTCTGTGATTTTAGCTGTTTTTATGCTTTTTTTCAAAAAAATACAGATCCAAAACACAAAACCCAGAACCCAAAACACGGAAGGGTGCTTTTGGCAAAACCAATCCAGATCCAAAACACAAAGAAAGATCCAGATCCAAAACCAAAACACAAAACACGAAAAGTGGCCGGTGCACACCCCTAGTACAAAGACGCTCAAACACTCACATAGAAGGCCATACTTGGATGGAGAAACTGTACTTGTCATAGGGCTTGTGCAAGTTTTGATGGTGCTAGAGATTGCATGTCTAAAGATGCACTAAGTGGTATTTTCAGCATCTACACATGCAAGCAGTGGGTGTCTCAGTCCTTGCACATTTGGATGCACAGATTCAAACCAGAGAAGGGATCCGGTCAGCTGCCAGGCTGATCCGGTCACCTGCCCAGGCTGATCCGGTCACCGGCCCAGGCTGATCCGGTCACCGGCCCAGGCTGATCCGGTCACCGGCCCAGGCTGATCCGGTCACCGGCCCAGGCTGATCCGGTCACCTGCCAGGCAGATCCGGTCACCTGCCAGGCTGATCCGGTCACCTGCCCAGGCTGATCCGGTCACCTGCCCAGGCTGATCCGGTCACCTGCCCAGGCTGATCCGGTCACCTGCCCAGGCTGATCCGGTCACCTGCCCAGGCTGATACCGTCACCTGCCCAGGCTGATCCGGTCACCTGCCCAGGCTGATACCGTCACCTGCCCTGGCTCATAGCTTAGTGCTGGTAGCTCCTTTTTCAGTTGGACTCCACTCTGTTCGACTCTGAAATTGCTGCTATCATTCTTTATTATTGTTTATTTATTTTATTATTCAACATTGAAATGCCAGTCATCAATTTGATGACTGGCTTCTGTACAGTATAATGCTCTTTATACATGCTATCCAGCAGCAGACAAATGTAACATAGCATGCTGAGTCGTACCTATTGTGTCTTTTTTAGATGCATTTTACATCTGCGTTTTTTAAGCAAAATGTATTCACCTCTACATCAGGTTTACCATGTCTTTTGATGACTCCTACTGTGAGTTTTTGCACACAAGAATTTACTTTTTAACAGTGACATTGGCAAAAGTAAGAAAACTTGTCAAGCAAACAATAAAAAAACTCAAAAAGCAGTTTCTCGGCTTACTGATTGTAATGACAGCACATATTCCCAATGCATTGCGGAGAAGGATTTAGCTCTCATCAAAAAAAATGCAACAGCTGTAACTATGAAAACACTGGTAAATATTTATATTTGTTTCTATTATTTTATACTGCAGTCTGTAGCAGGGGTAGAACTATGGGAGACAATGGAGGTGCCTGCCGCCGGGCGCCAGCACTGAAGGGGAGTCTCCTCCATTGCCCGCAATACATTCACCCCACTTAAGGCTATTACATATAAGTGTTTTTGTGCATATGTGATAGATAGATAGATAGATAGATAGATAGATAGATAGATAGACATTTTTTTAGGGGGGGCACCAAATTATAACTTGCCTCCGGGCGTCTGGGATGAACTTACGCCACTGGTCTATAGCAGTGGGAATCAGAGTGTAAGAAAAGATGTAAAAACAACCCATGAGATGGACAAAGTAAATGTAGTTGCGTTGACCACCGCAGTATAATTACTGAAAGTTGACACTACTCGCAGTCAAATACATTAACTATTAGTTATGTAAATGCAACAATCGGATGCACCATCGAAACTTGCACCAGCTTCATGCTAGGTACGGAATCTCCATCAGTGTATGGCCTCCAGTGTAATGTAAATGATTAAATATCTGGGGGCCTGAATAAAAAATGTAAGCTAATCCAATCGTAACTACACAGCTGATATAAAAAATATGCAAATGTCGCAGCAGCCGGGTGATGTATTGAGAATCCCACCTTCGGCTTTGCAAATCTAAGAACCTGCATAAAGAGCTGCATCATCTTCATATAATGTCGCAGCCTCATCACAGATCAGTTGATCATCGGCCTCCTGCATAACCCTATGACTACTTAGAATGAACAACGGAACTAATATGTCGGCACCAGTAAATCTGCATACAAAGAGCCATCACTGGATCCAACACTCCTATAAAACAGTTGCAACACTCTCATGTTTTTCCTTACCATACACCGTTACCACCCACAAAAAGTCCCTAGCTGTCAATCACTTTGCATCTAAATTAGTGGTCGAAGTGGGGCGGTATACGGCGGTATGACATACCGCCCCTTCCCGGCCCCACTTCATTTTAAATGCAGATGAGAATGTATCAGCGCTGGGATCCAGTATGGGAACAGCGGCGCCTATGTGTAGAGATGTGTCCCGCAGGGGACACATCTCGATCAGGGTAGCGGAGGCGCTGGCATGTAGCCGGGACAAATTACTGGGTCCCGGCTGTACTAGAAGCACCACCACCACACACTGGGCGGCCACCAGCCAATGAGGAGGATCGCGGCCGCCAGCCAATGAGGAGGCTTGCGGCCCCCAACCATTCAGGAGGCTCACGGCTGCCAGCCAATCAGGAGGCTCGCGGCCGCCAGCCAATGAGGAGGCTCGCGGCCACTAGCAAATCACAAGGCTCGCGGACGCCAGCCAATGAAAAGCTGCCAAATGGCAGCTTGTCATTGGCATGCATCGGCACCAGATAACTGCAATGAGGAACAGAGGCTCCCGGTGGCTCTATTCCAGCAGAACAGGTCAGAGGGAATTAGAGAGAGGGGGGGGGGTGTGAGAGAGGGGCAGACAGAGGGAGGCAGGCATTTAGTATTGTAGGGGGTGGAAGAGAGGGAATCAGTAAGTGAGAAGGACAGGGTGTGAGAGAGGGGAGCAGGCAGTGAGAATTGTGTGTGGAAGGGGGGGGAACGTACAATGGGGTGTAATGGTAAACAGTGGCCCAATGGGGGGGAATCAATCTCCATACCCCCACCTCTAAATTCCCACTTCGAGCACTGATCTAAATCCTCTCTGCACTGGGTGAAGATTAAATAAGGTGTCTTTTTTCATTTATGTGTGTCTTGATAAAAGTGGTACAACTCTGAAATGCAGTGCTGTGGCTTCTTATGTTGCAGAGTCTCACTGAGTGCCATCCATCTGTTGCTTGGTATATATATATATATATATATATATATATAGTTACTATTATTAACAAAATTTGTCCTTACATGCACACAGGTGGGAACAGTACAGCTGTACGATGCATAACCCTCTGTATACAAATACAGCAGACTTGTATTCAGCTCCATCTCTCTCTCGCTCTCTTTTTCTCTCTCTCTAGTATGTAAATAAATATATCTATATATATATATATACAGTCAGGTGCATAAATATTGGGACATTCTCAGAATTTTCATATTTTGGCCTCTATTCACCACCACAAATGGCTTTGAAATGAAACAAACAAGATGTGCTTTAACTGCAGACTTTCAAATTTAATTTGAGGGTAATTACATCCAAATCAGGTGAAAGGTGTAGGAATTACAACAGTTTCTATATGTGCCTCCCACTTTCTAAGTGGCCAAAAGTAATGGGACTATCAACTCAAAAGCTATTTCATGGACAGGTGTGGGCTATTCCCTCATTATTTCATTATCAATTAAGCAGGTAAGAGGTCTGGAGTTGATTCTAGGTGTGACATTTGCATTTGGAATCAGTTGCTGTCGACTCTCAATATGAGATCCAAAGAGCTGTCACTATCAGTGAAGCAAGCCAGCATTAGGCTGAAAAATCATATACAAACCCATCAGAGAGATAGCAAAAACATTAGGTGTGGCCAAATCAACTGTTTGGAACATTCTTAAAAAGAAAGAACGCACCGGAGAGCTTAGCAACACTAAAAGACCCGGAAGACCACAGAAAACAACTGTGGTGGATGACGGATTTCACTGGTGAAAAAAAAACCCTTCACAACAGTTGGCCAAATCAAGAACACTCTCCAGGAGGTAACTGTATATGTGTCAAAGTCAACAATCAAGAGAAGACTTCAGGCTGTAATTGCCTGCAAAGGATTTGCAACAAAGTATTAAAAAGTGAAAGTTAGATTTAGGATTGTTTAGTTTGTCCCATTACTTTTGGCCCCTTAAAAAGTGGGAGGCAAATATAGAAACCGTTGTAATTCCTACACCGTTCACCCGATTTTAAATCTGAAAGTCTGCAGTTAAAGCACATCTTGTTTGTGTCATTTCAAAGCCATTGTGGTGGTGAATAGAGGCCAAAATATGAAAATTCTGTCAATGTCCCAATATTTATGCACCTGACTGTATATATATATATATATATATATATATATATATATATATATATATATATATCAAAAGGATATCCTATAATTTTTATTTTCTTTAAGAGTATTGCTGTTACTTGCATAGCAGTGATATTGGAGCAAAGTATAGAATAAAATGTGCAATGTGTATATATATATATATATATATATACATATACAGTATATATATATATATATATATATATATATATATATAAATATACTGTTCTTATTGCCTCATTGAATAAAGACTGCTATTTGTAACATAAGATATATTTGATCAAGGAATAGCTTCTGCACCCGTAAATAAGCATGTTTTTGTATTTCTCAAAGAGCTAAAGATTACATTTTTTTTTATTATAGTACCACAAGGAAGTAATTATCAGACGCTAGTCCTGGAAGGTGAACTTGTAATATTGAAGAAGAGAAGATTGTTTATTAGAGGTGCAGGCAGTCATAAACATGATTATCAATTTACTTTCTGTGCAGCAGATTGTTTAATTTTTTACCACGCTTTGTATCGGTTATACAATAAATACATAGAATTTGTATTGAAGTGGAAGCACATGCCTTAAATGTCTAATATGCTATTTGACTGTCTTTTACTCTACAATACATAGATTACATGGGTTACAATGCAGCATGAGGACTACATGTATACTGTACTAACATACTGTACTGTTTATTAATTCAGGTTTAATAAAATAATTAATGTCACTTTTACATAAGTCCATGATCAGTATAAAGATGTGCCTTACAATCCTTTCAAACCCAGGACGGTGTAGGCAGTGGCAGAACTCCTGAAGACAGTGGAGTCATTGGCTTCTAGGCATCTGCTGTCAGGAGGCACGGCCACAGGGGGATACAAGTAACACTTAGATAAATCCATTTATAACCAATGTCTGCGCCCTGTCAGTGGTCATTATAGATGGCTCTTTATGTGGGGTCCGGGGACCCACTCTCTCTTATCTTAAGGCACTGCCGGTGGTGGCTGGTACAAGAACGATTTTTTTATTACGTACACAATAAACAAAGATGAAGATTTGAGATTTATTATTATTTATTTATTACCAGTTATTTATATAGCGCACACATATTCTGCAGCGCTTTACAGAGAATATTTGGCATTCACATCAGTCCCTGCCCCAGTGGAGCTTGCACTCTATGGCCCTCATTCAGAGCCGTACGCTCTGAGCAGAGCGCACGCTCTGAATGAGGGCCGGCCTCCATGAAAATGGAGCGTCCTCCTGGACGCTCGTATAGCTGTGGGTCGCCACCCACAGCACATACGAGCGTGCATTTTGATGGCCGCGATGGTCGAGACCATCGCGACCATCGAAACTGCGAGCCGGAGCCTGCGGTTGAGGTTTTCAACCGCAAGCTCCGGAGTGATTTTGGCTCTATCAGAGCCAAAATCACTCCCACTGACATCACTAGTGATGTCAGTGGGCCGGCTTCTGACGGGAGGCGTTCCCATGGGAACGCCCCCGTCAGGGAGGCATGCCCCCGGCACGCCTACCAAAGGGGGCGTGCTGTCAATCAACATCGACAGCACGCCCCCTTTGATCAGACACAACGAGCGAAGGACTTTCCTTCGCTCGTCGCGTCTGGCGCATGCGCACGACGGAGCTCCCTCCGTCGTGCGCATGCTCAGTCCAGAACATCGACCCACTTGCGAGCGGACAGCCGCTCGCGAGTGGGTCTGAATCAGGCCCTATATTCCCTACCATATGCTCACACACTAGGGTAAATTTTTTTGGGAGCCAATTAGCCTACCAGTATATTTTTTGGAGTGTGGGAGGAAACCGGAGCACCCGGAGGAAACCCACGCAAGCACAGGGAGAATATACAAACTCCACACAGTTAGGGACGAGGTGGGAATCGAACCCACGACCTCAGTGCTGTGAGGCAGTAATGCTAGCCATTACACTGTCTGTGCTCCCAGCTCACATGATGTCTTGATGTCACGCTGCTGTGCCACACCACTGAAGGAGGAGCCACACATGAAGAGGAGCAGCCATAAGACCCAGAAGTAGGTGTCTGTGGGCTGCAGCCAGAGGGATGCAGGGACAGGAGCTGGGGAGACTGAAGGGGGCTGTCTAGGGAGACATGAGACTGGCTGGGGTGACACTAGGGATGGGGAACTGGAGAGACAGTAGGAACTTGCTGGAGAAATATTGGGTTGGAGAAACACTGGCGGGACTGGAGAGACAGAAGTGGCTGGCTGGAGAGACAGCCAGCTGGAGAGACACTGGGGGGGCTGAAGAGACCTCAGGGGTATGGAAGCCAATCCAGGGATTGGTGGGATCCTGGGATTTAGCCCCAAAAAGTCAGGAATTTTAATTCCAGGACTGGATCCTTCAATCCCAGGATTTCTGGTTTGCGAATAGTGGGTGCGGCATGCTCTGCAGTAGCGCAGTCACTGAAGTCCAAATCATTTCTTCCTTTCTAGCCCAGGCAGCTTGTCAAGTTTCGGCTGCTCGTCCCGGAAATCCAGCCCACACAGAGTGGGCTGCATTCTTCTCTGTGAGAGACTCTTTGCACAGCAATGAAGAAGTGAGTGGCTGGCAAGCAAGGGACTAGGAGGCGGAGTTCCTCTTCTTCCACTACATGTGAGTCAAGGTTTCTGGGTCATTCTTCAGTTTGGGGCTGGGGCAATGACACATGAATGTCGGTTTTATTTTTTTCCTTTGGGGCACTGAATGTGGGATATTTGCCTCTGAGTGTCTGACATGGACATGCCCCTGTGTGTAGGTGACCATAACATGTCAATTGAGAATGGAGAAGAAACAGCATACTGTAGAAATGAGTCTTGTGCTAAACCAGTGGTTCTCAAACTCGGTCCTCAGGACCCCACACAGTTCTTGTTTTCCAGGTCACCTAGCAGGTGCACAGGTGTATTCATAACTCATTGACACAGTTTAAAAGATCCACTGGTGGATATAATTATTTTATTGGTGATTCTGTGAGGAGACCTGGAAAGCATGCACTGTTTGGGTTCCTGAGGACCGAGTTTAGAACCTGTGTGCTAGACAATGTTCTGTCTTCTTGTGTATTTGAATAAGTTGAGCAGAGTTTCCCTTGACATGAGATCTCTCATGATGGCCAGAGGGGAATGAAGGCAAGGGGAATGTCTTAGCCATAGAGAGCAATATATTTGAACAATCATTGTTCCTCAACTACATTGCCTGCTAGCAATAGGACCCAGAGATTCCACAGACTTGACCTCCCCAGTGTGTGTGTGCTGATCACTGGATGAGCTAGCCCGGCTGCACCCCCCACCACTGCTCCTGGTCCCAAGTCACAATGCTGCATACTATACATAACCCAGGTGGCTGCAGAGAAGAGCAGCCACCGGATATGTACAAGAGCAGTGCAGCTCCTTCAATCAAATACTCCAGCGGCTGTAGAGAAGAGCAGTCACCGGTTATGTGAAGGAGCAGTGCAGCCTACAGGGCATTTCTGACTGGTCGCATCTGATGCAACCATGCCAGGCAAGTCGTTAACTAACATAACAGTTCATAAAACTGAGGATGCAGTGACTGAGCAGACTGTCACCACCAGCCAGCATGAGTTACATCAGATAATATCATATTAGGTATATACACTATATATGGCAATATGGGGCCAGAATACAAATATTTTCTAAGGTGTTCTTAAAAAAACTAAATCATTGATAGGTCCCCTTGACTTACACAGTAAAAGGAACCTGATGAAACCCCTCTTCCATGATATGAGCAGTCACATCTATACCACTCTAGAAAACAGTGGATAACTGGAGACAAAACTGCAATACACACTATGGGCCTGATTTGCAGTGTACGCTAATGCGATTTCACATGGAACGCAACTGCAAAAATATGCTAATGCCTACCAAAGCTAAGCCAGCATAAAGGCGCCCACTGCTGCTTTCTCATATCCATCCAATGTCGCTCTTTTACATAAACATCGGTACCATCAATTCAGATCAGCCAGTCACGCAGCATTTACACCAAGTTTTACACCAGCATTTACACCAGGTCTGACCATCTGCAAACACTATGTTTCCTCGCACGCAGAGAACTCTCATGCTGAATATTCAAATCCAGTGGCTAATTTATGCACGGCCATTAAATGGCGTTGAAACAGACAGGCACCAGCGTTTTTCGGACCATCCCCCATCACTACCCCGAAACGCAGCATGTCACTCACTTTGCAATGTATTCTCTACACGTCCATAATTGTAATGCGATCGCTGCGCATGCAAAGTGCGGCTTATATGCATGTGCACTGGCAAACAATCGCTAGAACTGCATCCATAATGGCCATTGCATACGCTGCTGAATCAGGCCCTATATTCCATATATATATGTGAAAGTCAAACTATATATCCTAGCATGCTACTGTATGTTACTGGCTTTTATGTCATACTGGGACCTAACAGTATATATAACAATCATAGTGGTGAGTCCAGAGTCTTGGTACAAGTATCCACACCTAGTTTTATAAGACCTCCACTGGTTTATTGTCAATTACCACCTTAAATGCCTTTTAACTTAATTTATAAACTTAACTAACCCTAATGAAATAAAAGCACGGACACATAACAGGCTAAAAGGTCTCAGCTTTTATTTAATTAATAATTAATTTGAGAAAGGTGGCCAAAAGGTGCTGCAATCTCAGTTCTAGCCTCTCTTGATGTAACCTTGCTAGGGGATGACTAAGACGTTCCACATACATACGCACTTACGCTGTGGAAGACACACTTCACTGGCACAATCCAAACGTTTCCACACAAGAAGCACCAAGGCCTCTCCACATTAAGGGCCTGATTCAGAGCCGTTCGCTGTTTGCGAGCGCTCGCTCTGAATCAGGGCGGGGATTTTTTTTCTTTCAGCCTCCAGGCCGCTCGCTAAGCTGTGGGTGACCACCCACAGCTTTTGCGAGCGGCCTGGCGATGGTTGCGATTATCGCGACCATCGGGCTTGCGAGGAGACCCTGTGGTAGGGACTCAGCTCTCGCAAGGCTGAGTGGACTTCCTGCCCTAATAGAGCAGGAAGTCCACTACTGACATCACGAGTGATGTCAGTAGGGCAGCCCACAAATGGCAGGCGTTCCAAAGGGAACGCGTGCATTTGTGCAGCCACCCCCCCTCCCCGCCTACAAAACGGGGCGAGCTGTCAATCAACAGCGAAAGCCGCCCCATTTTGTAGCGAGACCCGTGCGATGGAGCTGCCATCGCAGTACGGGTCTCGCACATGGCAACGCCAGAGGAGGTGCATGCGCAGTCCGGGACCATCGACCTGCTTGCGAGCGCTGTGCGCTCGCGACCGGATCTGAATCAGGCCCTAAGTAAGACAAACTCACTTGTATAATAGAGGGCAAGTGCTCCACAATGCTATCTGCACCAAACAAAGCCACTGAGATGCAGCTCTCTCCCACCCAGGCTGCACTTCCACTTAAATGGAATAAATAAATCATTAACATACAGAAAAAAAATAGAAGCAAAGTTTTGAGTGGGAGGGTGGACTCCAAACTGCAAACACCTTTCCTATAAGCTAAGACCCCTAGATCAAGCCATTTGACTCAGAATAATCCTCATCAAGGCTGTCACCTTATTACATATTCTCAAGCCTATTCCACTTTCATCTACTACTAGCAGCACTAAAATAAACAAAACATAAAAGTATATTTTGCAATACCAAGAACCATCTAGTTATTCTCCCACTGGTCTCTTTATTCTTAGCCATCCACTTCAACAGAGCATGATCCATAATCAATTTAAATTTTCACCCAAAAGGTACAAGCTTAGTTTTTCTAATGCCCAGAGCCAGTCCTAACCAATTTGGTGCCCTAGGCAAGATTTTGGCTGGTGCCCTCTAGCAGATAATTGCACCACCTAGCTTAATGTTGCATTCAATATGAAAATTTGCACTCAAATTAATTAGTTAGTATTTCCTTTCGGGCCCAGCCAATTTGAATATAAATTCATTAAATGTAAATTAACACTACTGTTCTCCCCTTATAGCACGCCAGGCTCTCCCTTCAATGAACCCTTCTCCCCTCACTGCAAAGTCCTCATCACCCTCTCACCCATCACCTCTCATCCAGCACCCCTCTCTCATCACCGCATCTGTCACCCCTCATCCAGCATCCCTCATACAGCCCCCCTCTCCCAGCACAGAACCCCTCTCTCATCACAGTATGCATCAGCCCTCATCCGGCAACCCTCATCCAGCACAGCTCCCCTCTCTCATCACCGCATCTGTCACCCCTCATCCAGCATCCCTCATACAGCACCCCTCTCCCAGCACAGCACCCCTCTCTCATCACAGTATGCATCAGCCCTCATCCGGCACCCCTCATCCAGCACAGCACCCCTCTTTCATCACCGCATCTGTCACCCCTCATCCAGCATCCCTCATACAGCACCCCTCTCCCAGCACAGCACCCCTCTCTCATCACAGTATGCATCAGCCCTCATCCGGCACCCCTCATCCAGCACAGCTCCCCTCTCTCATCACCGCATCTGTCACCCCTCATCCAGCATCCCTCCTACAGCATCCCTCTCCCAGCACAGAACCCCTCTATCACCGCATCTATCACCCCTCATCCAGCATCCCTCATCCAGCATACCTCATACAGCACCCCTCTCCCAGCACAGCACCCCTCTCTCATCACAGTATGCATCAGCCCTCATCCGGCACCCCTCATCCAGCACAGCTCCCCTCTTTCATCACCGCATCTGTCACCCCTCATCCAGCATCCCTCATACAGCACCCCTCTCCCAGCACAGCACCTCTCTCTCATCACAGTATGCATCAGCCCTCATCCGGCACCCCTCATCCAGCACAGCTCCCCTCTCTCATCACCGCATCTGTCACCCCTCATCCAGCATCCCTCATCCAGCATCCCTCATACAGCACCCCTCTCCCAGCACAGCACCCCTCTCTCATCACCGCATCTGTCACCCCTCATCCAGCATCCCTCATACAGTATCCCTCTCCCAGCACAGCAACCATTACCCAGCACAGCACCCTTCATCCAGCACCCATCTCCCAGCACAGTACACATCTCCCCTCACCCAGCATGCCAGGAAATCTGGATCTACCCATGCTGTAAACGGGACCCGGGCCGTCCTTTCCACTTAGCCGCAATGTGAGTAGACCCAGCAATAACACGTGTTATTGCAGCAGTGGAAAAGGGGTATGAATGATGTCACTTCTACCTGGAATTGATAGGCCTTTGTATTGCTCAGTGAACAAAATGGTTGCTTCCACTGTGTGTAGAATAGGTGCTTGCTAAATCACCCGCCTTGTATATATATTTTTTTTTTGTAAACAAAGTTTAAAGAAACATACTTTATAGAAAGAGATGTTTTTGTAGCGGTTCCCTGTCTGTTAATCAACTTTTGTTAAAGCAGCAGACATCATTGACAATGTTGCAGATGAATCTGAACGTGCCCAGATTGGTAGATCACAGGTACAGACGTTTGTTTATTATTTTACTGTAAGCAGTTATGGCAGAAGAATATTGTTAAAGAAAACATTTTTTTTCCCTCTGGATTTTGGGCAATTGTTTTCTACCTGACTGGTCACTAGTGTTCCTCTTTTTCACTCTCTCCTGTAGCGTATTTTCAATTTATTAGCAATCCCCACTGTGTTTTTAGATACATTATTAACACTATGTTACTGTCTAGTAACCTTTCCTTCCAGCTTGCAGATTTGTTAGCCAGACATTAAAATGACCTTTATCCTTTTTTATGCTTAAGAGGAAAATGTAAATATGCAAGAATGAAACATAGCGGTGCCACAGACTCACCCTTGTATAATTTATTGTCACAATATTCCGTGAAAACAAGTTTATGTATTATATGATCCTGACACTTGCGTTTTGGTTGGTGCATCATACCCATTTTAACATGAATTAAAATAGAAGAGACAAAGCTCTTATTTTACCTTACTTATTGCTTTGTTCAGTTAAAGTAGCTAATTATGTTTGTCTGACTCGCAAGTGGAAACATTATCATTTGGTTTTCATGTTCTTATGCTAGTGCTGGTTTGTTCTACGTGAATGTCAAGCTCAGAATTACAATTTCCAGATTATGATTTCATTGCAAGGCATTACATTTTTTTTTTATTCCTCCCCTGAGTCTTTTTGAATCTCGCTTCATCATTTTTGATCCTTGTATAGATGGGGAAATGTAACATTTTAGCTTAACTGTCCTAATCGTTCTGATGAAAGAAAGGTTATGAAAATGTTAAGGATACAATGTCATTGCAAAATATTGCTGAGTCTTTTACTATAGTGATATTCAAGGTCATAACTCTGACCATAGCAACCCCATACAACTGCTGTGGGGCCTGATGCACACAAGGTGGTCCCAGAGAAAAAAATGTGCAACCCATAATATGACATTATATTTATACAGGGAGAGGTAGGCATTTGCAAATAATAAAGTAAGTCAGACACATGTGCTGCCAGATTGAGAATTATGTTATTATGAAGACACTGCTTGTTATTGTTATGGAGGAGATGTAGATAGTGAGCAAATTATTTCTATAGGGCCCAAACACTTCATTTAAACCCCTGATAGCGAATTTTGAGCAATATTTCACATTTTAATATTATTGATTGATTGATATTACAAAATACCCTAATTTTTTTGAGAATGACCTGGAAACTGCATCCTCCAGGTCCATATACATTATATATATATATATATATATATATATATATATATACACAGGTTGAGTCTCCCATATCCAAATATTCCGAAATACGGAATATTCCGAATTACGGAATATTTTTAGTATGACTGAGAATGTGAAACCTTTGCTTTCTGATGGTTCAATGTACACAAACTTGTTTTAAAGCACAAATTCATTAAAATACAGTATACAATAAACTTCAGGCTGTGTGTATAAGGTGTATATGAAACATAAATGAATTTCATGTATGTACACAAACTTTTTTTGATGCTCAAAATTATAAAAAATATTGTATAAAATGACCTGCAGGCTGTGTGTATAAGGTGTATATAGAACATAAATGCATTGTGTGTTTAGTTTTGGGTCCTATACCCAAGATATTTCATTATAGTATGCAAATATTCCAAAATACGGAATAATCCGATATCCAAAATAACCCTGGTCCCGAGCATTTTGGATATGGGAGACTCAACCTGTACAGTCAGGTGCATAAATATTGGGACATTGACAGAGTTTTCATATTTTGGCCTCTATTCAAACAAACAAGCACTAAAATATCAATATCATAATAATAATAGAAAAGTTAATACGATCATAGTATCGAAAAAATATTTTTTGTATATATATATATATATATATATATATATATACAGTATATATATATATATATATATATACATACATATACAGTCAGGTCCATAAATAAAACATTGACAGAATTTTCATATTTTGGCCTCTATTCACCACCACAATGGCTTTGAAATGAAACAAACAAGATGTGATTTAACTGCAGACTTTCAGATTTAATTTGAGGGTAATTACATCCAAATCAGGTGAACGGTGTAGAAATTACAACGGTTTCTATATGTGCCTCCCACTTTTTAAGGGGCCAAAAGTAATGGGACTATCAACTCAAAAGCTATTTCATGGACAGGTGTGGGCTATTCCCTCATTATTTCATTATCAATTAAGCAGGTAAAAGGTCTGGAGTTGATTCTAGGTGTGACATTTGCATTTGGAATCAGTTGCTGTCGACTCTCAATATCAGATCCAAAGAGCTGTCACTATCAGTGAAGCAAGACATCATTAGGCTGAAAAATCAAAACAAACCCATCAAAGAGATAGCAAAAACATTAGGTGTGGCCAAATCAACTGTTTGGAACATTCTTAAAAAGAAAAAACGCACCGGAGAGCTCAGCAACACCAAAAGACCCAGAAGACCATGTAAAATAACTGTGGTGGATGACTGAAGAATTATTTCCCTGGTGAAGAAAAACCCCTTCACAACAGTTGGCCAAATCAAGAACACTCTCCAGGAGGTAGGTGTATATGTGTCAAAGTCAACAATCAAGAGAAGACTTCACAAGAGTGAGTATAGAGGGTTCACCACAAGATGTACAGCATTGGTGATCCTCAAAAACAGGAAGACCAGATTAGAGTTTGCCAAACAACATCTAAAAAAGCCATTACAGTTCTGGAACAACATCCTATGGAAAGATGAGACAAAGATCAATTTGTACCAGAGTGATGTGAAGAGAAGAGTATGGAGAAGCAAAGGAACTCATGATCCAAAACATACCACCTCATCAGTGAAGCATGGTGGTGGTAGTGTCATGGCGTGGGCATGTATGGCTGCCAATGGAACTGGTTCCCTTGTATTTATTGATGATGTGACTGCTGACAAAAGCAGCAGAATGAATTCTGAAGTGTTTCGGGCAATATTATATGCTCATATTCAGTCAAATGCTTCAGAACTCATTGGACGGCGCTTCACAGTGCAGATGGACAATGACCCGAAGCATACTGCAAAAGCAATCAAAGAGTTTTTAAGGCTGAAAAGTGGAATGTTATGCAATGGCCAAGTCAATCCCCTGACCTGAATCCGATTGAGCATGCATTTCACTTGATGAAGACAAAACTGAAGGGAAAATTCCCCAAGAACAAGCAGGAACTGAAGTAATTTGCAGTAGAGGCCTGGCAGAGCATCACCAGGGATGAAACCCAGCGTCTGGTGATGTCTTTGCATTCCAGACTTCAGGCTGTAATTGCCTGCAAAGGATTTGCAACAAGGTATTAAAAAGTGAAAGTTAGATTTAGGATTGTTTAGTTTGGCCCCTTAAAAAGTGGGAGGCACATATAGAAACCGTTGTAATTCCTACACCGTTCACCTGATTTGGATGTAATTACCCTCAAATTAAATCTGAAAGTCTGCAGTTAAAGCACATCTTGATTGTTTCATTTAAAGCCATTGTGGTGGTGAATAGAGGCCAAGATATTAAAATTCTGTCAATGTCCCAATATTTATGCACCTGACTCTATGTATATATATATATATATATATATAAATATATATATATATATATATAGATAGATAGAGAGAGAGAGAGAGAGAGAGAGAGAGAGAGAGAGAGAGAGAGAGAGAGAGAGAGAGAGAAAACACAGTCTGCCGGCACTCATATGAATCCAGACAACATGCTCCGATGCATCCAGTAAAACAAGAAATCCAGAAAAGTCAATAACTGGCACTCAGAGTCGTCATATCACAAAAATGGTATATAATGTCAAACATTTTCGGGGTCACCACCCCATCTGCAGGACAAAATACATATAAACAAACAAACACCACTTACCCCACATGTAGCCGTCTTCCATCGCCAGACACCATGGCGCACGCACCTCCCACCGGATGTTGTCTCTGCCGAACTTCCGGATCGCCCTCCAGCGGTCACCATAGGAACCAAAAGCTTGCATTCCACTGGCTGGCTTTGTGCGTTCCAGCCATGTTCATGCTCCGATCTGCCATCTGCGGAAACAATGCTTTGCAACCTGTATGTGAACAAGCTACAGAAGAGATGGAATAGCAGTAAATACATAATCCCATGAACAAATACACATATATAAATCAGACTATACAAACAAGCACTAAAATATCAATATCATAATAATAATAGAAAAGTTAATACGATCATAGTATCGAAAAAATATTTTTTGTATATATATATATATATATATATATATATATATATACAGTATATATATATATATATATATATACATACATATACAGTCAGGTCCATAAATAAAACATTGACAGAATTTTCATATTTTGGCCTCTATTCACCACCACAATGGCTTTGAAATGAAACAAACAAGATGTGATTTAACTGCAGACTTTCAGATTTAATTTGAGGGTAATTACATCCAAATCAGGTGAACGGTGTAGAAATTACAACGGTTTCTATATGTGCCTCCCACTTTATAAGGGGCCAAAAGTAATGGGACAAACTAAATAATCCTAAATCTAACTTTCACTTTTTATTACTTTGTTGCAAATCCTTTGCAGGCAATTACAGCCTGAGGTCTGGAAAGCATAGACATCACCAGACGCTGGGTTTCATCCCTGGTGATGCTCTGCCAGGCCTCTACTGCAAATGTCTTCAGTTCCTGCTTGTTCTTGGGGAATTTTCCCTTCAGTTTTGTCTTCATCAAGTGAAATGCATGCTCAATCGGATTCAGGTCAGGGGATTGACTTGGCCATTGCATAACATTCCACTTTTTAGCCTTAAAAAACTCTTTGGTTGCTTTTGCCGTATGCTTCGGGTCATTGTCCATCTGCACTGTGAAGCGCCGTCCAATGAGTTCTGAAGTATTTGACTGAATATGAGCATATAGTATTGCCCGAAACACTTCAGAATTCATTCTGCTGCTTTTGTCAGCAGTCACATCATCAATAAATACAAGGGAACCAGTTCCATTGGCAGCCATACATGCCCACGCCATGACACTATCACCACCATGCTTCACTGATGAGGTGGTATGTTTTGGATCATGAGCAGTTCCTTTCCTTCTCTTCCCATCACTCTGGTACAAGTTGATCTTTGTCTCATCTGTCCATAGGATGTTGTTCCTGAACTGTAATGGCTTTTTTAGATGTTGTTTGGCAAACTGTAATCTGGTCTTCCTGTTTTTGTGGCTCACCAATGGTTTGCATCTTGTGGTGAACCCTCTATATTCACTCTTGTGAAGTCTTCTCTTGATTGTTGACTTTTACACATATACACCTACCTCCTGGAAAATGTTCTTGATTTAGCCAACTGTTGTGAAGGGGTTTTTCTTCACCAGGGAAATAATTCTTCTGTCATCCACCACAGTTGTTTTCCATGGTCTTCCGGGTCTTTTGGTGTTGCTGAGTTCTCCGGTGCATTCTTTCTTTTTAAGAATGTTCCAAACAGTTTATTTGGTGCCACCTAATGTTTTTGCTATCTCTCTGATGGTTTTGTTTTGATTTTTCAGCCTAATGATGGCTTGCTTCACTGATAGTGACAGCTCTTTGGATCTCATATTGAGAGTTGATAGCAACTGATTCCAAATGCAAATGTCACACCTAGAATGAACTCCAGACCTTTTACCAGCTTAATTGATAATTAAATAATGAGGGAATAGCTCACACCTGTCCATGAAATAGCTTTTGAGTTGATAGTCCCATTACTTTTGACCCCTTAAAAAGTGGGAGGCACATTTCAAAGCCATTGTGGTGGTGAATAGAGGCCAAAATATGAAAATTCTGTCAATGTCCCAATATTTATGGACCTGACTGTATATGTCATCACCATTATCCTACATGAAAGCAGCAATAGATCAATCATGTCAACAAAAAGCACACACAAAACCTTCACCTAAACTTTTAAAGAAGACTATTCCAATTGATTTTATCGTTTAACCCCCCTGGTTTTGTAGTACCTAGTTTAATGATCCAGCAATTTTCTTTGAATAACAATGATCTAGCCCGGTCCCCACCCCGGAAATAAATAAAGAAATACTGCGCTGGTGTGTCCCTGTCAGAAACAACAATCAATTGTATCAGTAATAAAAATCACACATATTTAATGAAAATAAATTAGATACAAATACATACATGAAAACACTAGACAATAACAATGAAATTAGCCTCAAAATGCCTATACTGTATGATGGCTAATATTATTAGCACATTATCATTGGTAATTGTGTATACCACAAGGGTATCCAATGAAGGTAATGAAGTGGCAATGTCCCATATGCAAATGAATGCTAAACACGGATTATCAACCGTAATAATGAAGGAAGTCCAGCACTTGATGTAAATAAATATATCATATGATTGGAACAGTCCTGGCCCGCAAGTATGATAAAGGAGAAAGGACAGTCTGACAAATCCGATGACACCTGCTCAGATGGTTATAGCCCACTTGAAATTTAGTAGATGGAGCCCCATGCAGGGGATTTACTCACGGAGCGTCTCTGGCTCAATGCTCCACATGTAGCAGGTAAAGTGGCAGGCTAAATCTCCCTCGAATGCCTGCAGCAGTCTTGCTCTCTCACTCTCTCCACCGGCAGAGAGGGGAGGAGCGGCCTCCGTTCTGTGACAGACCATGCAAGTGTGAAGTCTCCGTGTACTCCGCCACGCCAGCAGCTGTGATGGTAATCAAGTAACACGTGGAAGACAAAGTATCCAAATGATCTTCAATAGTTTCCAATGTCAGGTATCAAGATGCTGGATAAAAATAGATCAATGAGGTAAACAGCAACGCGTTTCGGCAATGGCCTTTATCAAGCTGGATAATTCCTCATCCTATGGATCCGATTTAAATAGAAAGGTAATTTCTTTCATTGGTTAATCAAAATTAACTCTTTCAACCTATATCCGTCTAATGCATCCCACTAATTTCATTTATTATCTTTACAACCACATTAGTTTATCACAACCTATAATTATTTCTAGTCACAATTAATATATTTACATGTGATACGAACATTATAGTTCACACAAATATTTAATATAAATTAATATAAAAATACAACTAATTAATATTCTGACAGAGAATATGACGGAGAATAAAAATAATATAAAAACTAAAAATTAAACTAAAAACTAATTCATAAATATTTATATCAGTAAAATATTACTCTATGAGTAATCATAGAACAATCATTCCTATATACCAAAAACATATATATACATACATACATACATATTCTGCCCATGTACACGATCATTATATAAAATTAATTAACATTTAAATAATATAAATTTTATTAAAATGAAATAATATTAGATCATTATAATCAATTTCATAAATAAATATCAACACCATAAATGACAACAAACATAATCAAGATAAACTAGATAAACACTAAATAATGTACCTTCATTTAAGAAAGTACATAAGCTACTCCTCTGTTTGTATCTTACCTCTGTTTGTATGGTAAGATACAAACAGAGGTGGTCCATAAGCCTACAGAAAGGAGCACCTTGCTGATGGCTAATAGCCACCATCCACCATCTTTAAAGAAAGGTTTGCTACATTCACAAATGATGCGGGTGGCACACATCACTAGTGTTCCTGCTATGATTGAAACCGAGCTAGATATACTGATTGATGAATACGCCACTATGGGTTATGACATTAAGATATTGAAGGAACAGAAAAAAAGAGATCATGGGGATGCAAGTATCACTTTTGTTGAATCCTATTAAAAGGGATGAGGCCAATGTAATTCTGTGGATCAGTGATTACACGGTGGCCAGTCCGGTAATTAGAAGAGCTACTAAAGCGCTATGGCCGATTGTGAGCACTGACAAAGATCTACCTATGTTCCGTAATAAAAGACCTTTAGCAGCCTTTAGGAGAGGTCGCAATCTTAGAGACAGACTAGTGCAGTCTGATATCTCTGATTTAGATAAGATTCCCTGCCCTAACGTGTACTTTAAACCACCTGGGTGTTACAAATGTAGTGGTTGTACTACATGCAAATTCTTGATACAGTGTAAAACGTTCAAGCATCCACACAATGACACTATATTTGAAATAAGATATGTTCTTACTTGTCTTTCGACCCATGTTGTATATATTATTATATGTCCGTGTGGATTACAGTATGTTGGTCAAACTACCAGGAAATTTAGGGAAAGGATGACAGCACATCGTTTTGCTATAAGGATGATGTTAAATGGTAGGGACATGGACCAGCCAGTGGCACGTCACATTCAGGATGCTGGGCACTCATTAGATTCGCTGCAATATTACATTATTGATCCTGTCCCTTCCTCTGTGTGGGGTGGGGACCGGGCTAGATAATTGTTATTCCAAGAATCTCACTGGATCATTAAACTAGGTACTACAAAACCAGGGGTGTTAAGCGATAAAATCAATTGGAATAGTCTTCTTTAAAAGTTTAGGCGAAGGTTTTGTGTGTGCTTTGTGTTTACATGATTGATCTACTGCTGCTTTCATGTAGGATAATTGTGATAATATATATAATATAATGTGTATATATATATATATATATATATATATACACAAAAAATATTTTTTCGATACTATGATCGTATTAACTTTTATATATATATATATATATATATATATAAATATAAATATATATATATATATATATAATTTGTTTTATTTTTATTGTATGAGGGGTTCCCTTACAGCTGGCTATGGAACTGCTATCACCGGTGGTAAAGTTTGGTAGGTTTCAGGTATGTAAAAATCTCAGTATGGCAATTACAAGAAAATGTATTGATTTTTTTTTTTTTTATTTATCTATTTTATGCAATTATTATTTATTACTAAGTACTGTAGAAGCGCACATCCACTGAAGCTGGCCACAGACATAACAATGTGCTCATGATCAGCCGATGTGTACGATTTGTGTACGATTTCCCTTGAAACTCTCCCCGGCAGCTCTGCACACGATCTCCACACGATCGGCACACGATTTGGTGTCCAATCTTCATACGATCTCTCTTGCATCAAGACTTTCACAGTGCATCGCCTCCTAGATTGTCAGATCTGCCCTACTGCACGGCAGATCTAACGATGCGATGTGCGACCAGCTAGGTCGCGCATCGCATCGTGATCGTGAGTGGGGACTCACGATTTACTCAGTATTTGGACATATTTTACACAATCTGTCATTCCAATGTGTCAGAATCGGCCAGATTGGGTAAAATATCGCTATGTGTGTGGCCAGCATAAGACCTACCCATATCTATCAGCTGCTGTGGTGAAGTTTTAAGCATAGCTTACAGTAAAAGGTGATATTTGTTCGCTGCTATAAGCGGCAATTTAAAATTAACCTTATCACTACATATACATGAAACCCTTATATATGTAGTACGACTAAAAAGTGCCCACGGAATTATGTTGCTAGGTTGTTTAGTCTTTTTGGTCTACAGGTAGGTGACCAACCAAAGGATTTTGAAAGTCAGGGGTGGTGGACTATCTTTGAGTCTTTCCAGTATGAATGAGGTTTTACTGGAATATAAGTGGTTAAAGTATGAGCTTCTGTTTATCAAGAAGACAGATAATGATGTGGAGCAGGTGGAAGGGAATAGGGTAAAGTGGACAGTTTGAGGGGAAATTGGAAGAGAGAATTGTGAACATCTTGAGAAATGTGAGTAAAAGTACTAAGGATAGGTAGGTCAGTAATGGATACAGTGGGTATAGAGTGAAGAATCTACTGAGAAAAGGTTTGATGGACGATGATGAAGTAGATAGCAAAGTCATAAGCAGTGAGGTAAGTAGGTTTGCTTGATAAGAGAAAGGGCAATAACAATTTTTTTCATTAATTCTCCTCTATATAGGACCAAGTTGTAGGCACTGAGCCTGTTTGAATGCAAGAGTTAGAATTTGCGCCATCAGATATTATTTATGGTCTTCACCTGGGTGGAACCCTGTAGTGATGGAGATCCGGAGCAGAGTGAACCCTGTGATGTGGTGAAAGACAGAGGAGGGTTGAGCCCTGTGATGCTGTGAGGCTGAAGCAGGGATGAGCCCTGTAATGCAGTGAGGTTGGAGCAGGGTTGAGCCCTGTGATGTGATGAGGTCGTAGCAGGGTTGAGCCCTGTGATGCGATGAGGTCGGGGCAGGGTTGAGCCCTGTGATGCAGTGAGATTGGATCATGGTTGAGCCCTGTGATGTGATGGGGTTGAAGCAGGGTTGAGCCCTGTGAAGTGGTGTAGTTCTGGAACTGGGTTGAGCCCTGCAGAGTAACTAGAATTCGGAGCAGGGTTGAGCCCAGCGATGCAATGAAGGTTGAGGCAGGGTTGAGCCCTGTGAAGCGGTGTGGTTCCGGAACAGGGTTGAGCCCTCCAGTGTGACTAGAATCCGGAACGGGGTTGAGCCCCGCGATGCGGTGATGATAACTGTAACGATGCAGTTGACAACTGTAACGAAGATGGGTTTGATGTCCACACATCGTTGTGTATGACTCAGAATACAGGTATGTCATGCCCCTCGCTCAGACTAAGACCCTGCTGCTTACCTGTCCGGGTGCTGGCTGCTCTCCTCCGTGGTGTGTCAGTGGTAGCTTTCTACTGTTCCCATCCCCACCACGGGCTTCTTCACTCTCGGATCTCTGATGGCTCCTTTTCACTGAGACAGCATCTGGGTACAATGAGGGCAGATGGGGTCAACATCCCACGTGTTCAGCTCTCAGCACCTCATGGAGTATATGGGTAGCCATATTCTTCCCTATGACATAACTGCTGTTCCACTAATGGAGTCCTTGGTTCTGCCTTACCGATGATCCCAGCCAATCAGCATCAATCAGTCCCTATAAAAGGACTTCCTGGGGAGCAAACAGGCTGCCAGTGCAATAAGTCTCACAGATCTCTGTGTGAGTCTTGTTTTTGTGCTCCTCAGAGTGATCCTTGCAAAATCTCTAATTCTGTCTCTGATATTAGCAATCCAGCTATTCTTGCTTCAGCAGACATCTCTCCGGTACCAGCCCAGAGTTCATCGGACATCTCTGCAGTACCAGCCCGGAGTTTAGCCGACATCTCTGTGGTACCAGTCCGGAGTTCAGCCAACATCTCTCCAGTACCAGCCCGGAGTTCAGTGACATCTCTCCAGTACCAGCCCGGAGTTCAGCCGACATCTCTCCAGTACAAGCCCGGAGTTAAGCCAACATCTCTCCGGTAACAGCCTGGAATTCAACCGACATCTCTCTGGTACCAGCCAGAGTTCAGCCAACGTTCCTCCAGTATCAGCCCGGAGTTCAATCCTGAGCTCTCCGATTCCACTGAGTTCAGTTAAATTTCCTCCAGTTTTCAACAGATATCAAGCTACTATTCCCATACGAGTTCTTCCACATCATCCTACAGCAAGTTGGTTCAAAAACTTCAGTTTCTGCTCCATTTCACAACAAACTTTCATCCAGTGTGACCCTGTATCTCCAGTTGCCTCTACAGTCATCCAGGATTCCCCTAGGCTGTCCCAGAACTTCCCTACTTTGTAAATGCATAGAAATTACATCAAGCCACCAAGCTTTCTACACACTGCTGCATCATCTAATACAGACACAGATTCCAGGCTGGGAACACAATACCAGTTACCTTTGACAAAGTGGATATTCACCTAGGACTTTGGGTTGCTGGAGGCACCCAGCATTGCAAACATATTATGTGCGAATTAGGCCCATAGCCATTAAAATGATAATATAAAAGACAATGGCTTGTATAAGATTCCTGTTTGAGCATAGTTGAACAGGCAGGTGATCAAGAGGTCTTTACATCATCACTAATGGGCACATTATACATGTGGAAATGCTAGTTTTTGCAGGGTTTTTTTAAGGCACAGCCCCATTTTTTGTTTGGGGCATGATAGGGCCTTCTAGTATTCAGCAAACTCCAAAAAGTAAAAGTTTGCTTGTGGGAAACCAAACATTCTTTAGATGCCATTGATTCCCAGAGCCCTGCTCATTCCTATGGGAAGGAGGTCTGGGGTTGCGAAGAGGGATCTGTCTGCGGCCATGCGGATGCGTGACCTCAGGTGACCACTTGGCTGGCATGGAGGTGGTACGTATCATCGGTAGCAGTGTTACTGATCAATGGGACACCTGCTTTTCAGAGCAGCTGTCCCAGCACTGGAGCAATGCTGAATTTTTTCAGTAAATAAGTAGCCACTGCCACAAATCGCAGCCAGCTGTCCCTAGTCGATGAATAGGCCCCCAATTTACAGCAACAGCCAGTTGTTGCTTTTGATTATATATGAAATGAACAGAGACAAATATAATATTACAGTAGCTGCTAAGGAAGTATGAACAATTAAATACTACAGTACATGCTAAAAAGACAGTTACAATAGCATTGTTCAACAAATGTATCTACTATATTATTAATTGAGTTGACTCATCTCTTTTTTATAACTGAAAATCATGTACTTTCATATAAATATTTCTATAATAAACATATATTCTAAGAAATAATTTACTCATATTGAAAAGGATTATGAAGACCCCCTCAGCATTTTGTGACTTTTGTATAACATCCATGGATCACGTCATATATTATGTCATTGATAAGGACATTTACAAAATGTTATTAGGGAAAAGTTGGAAGGGAGCAACTATTGATTTCAGCACCAAGTTTTACCTGTCTTTGCATTTTAGCTCTCCATTTCTTTCGACTCTTGGCACTCTACCATTTTATCTTTGATCTTGACCTATTATCCTTCTCTAAAAAATACTAATGAAATTTCTCGCTATATCAGGACTTTTGTTGGAAGCGAAGCCTCATAATTTCCCTTGAGTTACTATCAAATCAAAGCACAAAGATTTATATGAAATCCTTAACCCATAGTACAAGCTATAGGAATAATAAAAAAACTGACTAAAAAGAACCCATGACATTTAGCTGTAGGTCTGTACGACCCTACGTTTTAATAATACAAATCTGTATTAAGTATAGTGTAAAATCCCAGATGTGCTACACATAGTTCACAGATCAATCAGCTATAAATCTTATTTTCAAACTCTTCTTCCATAAATTTAAAATCATATTATACATCATTTCTGCTTTATGCCACACAATTTAGGCATTCAGTCTAAAAGTAAAATATAATGTGCAGAAAAAAGTTACTTCATCTTAGTGCATCTTAGTAGGTGAAATGTATTGGTAGACTTTTAAATGCAGTTTTTTTATAGCTTATGTCTGGATTACTAAAAATAAATAAAATCATAGGAAGACCTGGCACGGTTCCACATCTGTTGTGGGTTTGTCTGCAGTGTTACAGTTTAGGGCTTGTAGGAGAGCAGAAATATAGAAGCAGAGAATAACATATGGTAAGGCTGCATGATGTGTTGAATAGTTGGTTTGTTCAAACAACAGATGACAAGTCAACATTAGATTGTCAAGCCAAAATGAATATAGCAGCATATGAGTTTGTTTCACAGTTTTTTCTCAGTGCTACAATTTGATAGATACTTCTATGAGATTATTTAGCAGTGATAAAGTAACACAAGGCCAGAAATAAAAGGTGATGCTCGAAGAGGACTTTTATAATTTAGGAATGAAAAGCCGGCTTACTGCCAATTGTTTTTGACTGTAAAGCACAATTGTGTATGCTGGTGCTTTATACTGTAAATAAATGTTATTAAATAAAATAATAATAAATACCACTATGACCAATGTTTTGCTCAGGCCATAAAAACCACCTTACTCCTTTTTGCCTACCAGACTTATTAGAACATATATAATCAGTTCTATGAATTGAGGCACAAGAGAATTCCCAAATATAAGAAGACTGTCAAGGTAAATTAGGAAACTGCAAAAATAAATATTCACAATTTTTTTAAGCATTAAAGTTATTAGAATTAGAAGATTTAGGGTCATATTCATGATGTTAATTAACATTCTTACGCCCGTGGAATCTGGAGCAATTCATCATTGTACATATAGTAGGAGTACCTGCTTGGTTACAAAACTGCCCTATTAAAGAATAGTCTGATGCTCAATGTCCCCCAATTATGAGTAAGTGAAATCAGGATGAGGAAGCCCTGTGACCACTATCTAAAGTCGGCATGCTGAGATAAATGTGCAATATCATCTCCTTTAAACTCCCTTACATAGTTAATTCTGTAACATGAAATCTTGTTTTTGCATGTGGGCAAATGATGAAGAGCTTTCCTGTGCCTTGCCATATTCATCAAGGAACATGCAATTCAACCAAATCCTGAAATTATAAGTATGCACCATCATGCATGAACCCAAATAACAAAAAGTATTCAATCATAAATCTGAGTATGGTAGTGTACTGATTAGAGATGAGCCGGTCGGGTTCTATGAGAACCGGTCCCACCCGTACTTCCAGAGAACCGAGCTAGGCTCTGGTTTTCCCACCTGACTCGGATCTGAAAATGAGGCAAAACGCGTCATTCTTTTGCTGTCGGATTCTCGTGGGTTTTCGATTATATAAAGGTCCCCGAGATCTGCGCCATTATCACTCCGGCTGTGGAGAGAGAACCTAGCAGACGTGTAGTCAGCCACTGTCAGTCACTCAGTGTGTGTGTCTAGCCGGGGTCTTGGCCTGAAGGCTGCTGCTGTGTTGTCCATAAAGGGGCTTAGGCTGCAGTATAGGGGGGCTTCATTTAGTGGGTGCTGCAGCTGTTGTGTCACTTGTCCTGTTAATTAACTGTGGCTGCTGCTGTGTTTTTGTCCTTTCCATCAGGCTAGGGCTGCAGTCCATAAAGGGGTGCTGTGTTGTCCAGGGGGATGCTCTGTCAATTAGGAGTGCACTTACCCAGTTTAAAAAAAAAATAAAAGTGCTTTTTGTGTGTGTGTGTGTGTGTGTGGGTTAGCAACTTAGCTGTGCTAATATTGTATGGTGACACTGTCACAGTTTATCGTCCACTTATTTGTGACTGCAGTTGGTCTGTCCACAATCGGCAGGGGTGCTTTGTTGTTCATCAAAAAGTGGTGCTGTCTGTCTTGTTCATCAAGGGGCTGCTGCCTCATTCATGGGTGCTCTTCTGCAGTGTAAAAAAAATAAATGTGAAATTAAATTAATATCATCAATATCAATTCACAAAAAATGTAAAAAAACATTTTTTGTTTTTTGCATTAGCAATTTAGATGTGCCAGACCTCAGTTTATCGTCCACGTATTGTGAAGTCGTAGCGCAGTGTGTTATTCTTATTCATAAATAAATAATCTTGTGACACTAAGTGGTATCACAGTGTGTTATTCTTATTCCTAAATAATCTTGTGACACTAAGTGGCAGCACAGTGTGTTATTCTTTCCTTTTCATAAAAAATCTTGTGACACTGTAGTTCATTGATACTACAGTGTAATATTTAAAATTGGTACAAATTGACGTGTGCTGTACCACACTTCATTTGTGTTTGTTGATATGGAGAATGAATAGTTGAGAGGAGAGCAGGAACCACATACTAGTGCTGGAGCTGCTGCCAGTGCCACCAGTCATCACAAAACTAGTCCATCTACATCATTTACTAAAGCCAATGCCCAAGGGCATACAGGGCTTAAGTCAGGGCATCTAAAATCAAGAACCAATCTTTTACAGTGGTAAAGAAAAAAACTTCAAAAGGAAATATTATCTGCGGAAAGACATAACATTGGCAATATGCCAGTTTCACCACATGAAGTGGCAAGGAAAAGCTTATTTAAGACTGGTGGTTCTGCCTCTTATGATGATGTAAGCACAAGTGAATATGCTGACATAAAAATCGAGGATGCCTCTGTGGAAGTGCATCAGGTTAAGCAGAATATTTGAGTAGCTGACACTAATGAGGATGTTGATAATAAGGATGTTGATGATGAGAATGTTGTTTGTGTAAATTTGGCACCAGTGGATGAAACAGATGTTGTCTATGATAAGGAAAAGCCCATTATCATGCCTTGGCACAAGACAAAAAAATCTATTTATTTTGTGTGGAATCATTTCTACCCAAATCTGGACATCAATTGTCAAGTCATCTGTACCCTTTGTAAAACCAGAGTAAGTAGAGGTAGGAACCTTAACCATCTAGAAATCTCCTCCCTGTTACGTCATCTGCAGCGCATACATCCAAAAAGATTTTGTGTTTTGTTTTGACTCATCTGCATCACCAGTGGGTCTTTTGGGAAAGTTTCATTTTTACTCGGCAGATGCACTTGCTGGATTAACTGGAGGAGAAGCCATCGCTGCATCACATGCCATTTGAGCTGACAATTTGCTTACCAACAGCTCTTTGCATCTCTTCAGATCTGTGTCCGTTGGAAAGAAAGACACAATGGATGACTTAACCTTATGTGTTAAAGCTTGCATTTACTCGGTTCAGCTTGTCCACATACCTGTGGCATACCTGTGGTTAAGTGGACAGTGGGTACAACGACATTTTGGAGGCCACTAATTAAGTTTTTTTACTGTGCCTGTACAGTTGAGGAATTGCTTTTCTAGTGTAGTGGAATCTTGATGGGATTTGGTAGTGGGGACACAGGACCTCAATTAATTGTCTAAAACATACTGCATTATTGGCAGATATTGGATGCACATCTAATACCAGCATAGATGTTATGGCGTCAGTGATCCACTATGCAATTGGGTGACTGCTGTCATACTTGCTCCCCTTGCAAAGGATTCTAGAAGCAGCAGCAGGCATAGAGCTCAAGGATTCTTCTGATGTGAATGATTTAAATATTTTTTTGTAAATGCCTTCCCTCCTTTCTTTCCCTCCTCCCTCATAAATTTGCTTCAGAATCAAAAAAATAAATAAAATTTACTACTAATCAATCTTCGATTCCCTGCCTTCAACTACATACATACTCCAATTCCCTCAGGCCTTTTGAATAATATAAACATTTGTTTCCAGATGTGCCATGTTGAAAGTTGAACTGCTACTGCAAACTTTGAAATGTGGTTGCTGAATGCTAAATATGTCCAGTGAGGTTTATGGCCACAGACAGCATCTCCTGCATGCCCCTTTAACTTAAAAATAAATAATTCTGAACCACTAAGTTGATATTGTGGGCAAAACATGGGACATATTGTTCACCCATGCTCTCCCCTCCTCCCTCATAAATTTGTTTTGGAATCAAAAAAATAAATAAAATTTACTACTAATCAATCTTCGATTCCCTGCCTTCAACTACATATAAACTCCAATTCCCTCAGACCTTTTGAATAATATAAACATTTGTTTCCTTATGTGCCATGTTGGAAGTTGAACTGCCACATGTTTGTGCCGCCCACTGCTGCTGCATAGCTTAGTCAGCCAGCTATATTGGTACAAATTTTGGGCCTAAACTGGATAAAAACAATATTGTGAGCTGTGAGGTGGCCAAAATTGACTGGAAATGAGTGGAAATTAATGTTATTGAGTTTAATAATATTGTAGGAACAAAAACCCCAAAAGATGTGATTTTAGCAGTTTTTATACATTTTTGAAAATAATTACAGATCCAAAACCAAAACAAACAAGGGGCGGTTTTGGCAAATCCAAATCCAGATCAAAAACATGAGGAAATACAGATCCAAAACCAAAACACAGTATCTGCTCACATCCCTAGTACTGATGGGTCCTGACAATTGCCCCCATATATGTCTGCAATATATAAATAGATATTCCCCAGGAATAAGTGCACTATAACAGTGCACATCTTATTCATTTAGTTTCCCATAGATGTACTGTTTAGTAAAACATCACCAATTATATTAACAGCTAAGTAAGACTGATATTCTACATATACACACACACATATATATATATATATATATATATATTTATATAGACATGCTAGCAGATAAGGGCACTGCTTGTGTTTTATGTGGCATGTCACAATATTACCTCTGCTATAAATGAATGTAGAAATGTATATAATGAACACTGTGCCTGTTTGATTTGATTCTCTCTTGAGGTTTTATCTGAGGCAGAAAATCTGCATGAGCTTTTCAAAGATATATTTGATAAATCAACATCAGTGTTTGAGTTTCTGCTTGGTGAATCTGAAAACAAATCTAAAGTGACAAAAGTATGAAGAACAGCATAAATGCGAAAATAAATCAGCTAGGTAGAAGCCAGCCGTGTTTTGGGATTAGCCTACAGAGAAAACGAAAAAAAATAGATCAAACATTGCAGAGCCTAAAAATAAAATTGCACTTTAATTTATTGAACATCATCTTAACAAAATGGCCCTGTATGAGTGAAACTTTTTATATAATAAAGTATATATGGCACACAAGATAGAAATCACAGTAACCTAGACTATTATTCTAGTGATGCTTTTCAAAAATGAAAACAAACACTGGTCAGAATTTCCAAATGCTTTAAGTTATAAATCAGCATTAAAACAGCATGAATACCTACAAGCACATTCCTAATTCAGCACATGATATAATAAGATCATCAATAGACATTTACAATTTGTCTGCCATGCCACACAAATGAGGTACTTTACAGTTGTTAGATGTGAATGTTTGAGTCAAGGACCCCAAATGTTGTGAATATCTCTGAAGTGCACCTGAGACAATTGTCCGAAGTTGCTTTAACATATCACTCCCACAACCACAGCCAATGACATACAGTATAGCAAATTCCTTCTGGAAACAGTATCGATATTCATACAGTATATATGGAGGTAGTATAGATTTGCAAAGATATACAGTACTGGGCTCTATATATGTAGACTAGAGATGAGCGGGTCCGGTTCTCCGGGACCCGGACCCACCGGAACTTTGTGTATTTGAGCTAAGATCCGAGCTCACGTTTTCCAGCCTGATTTCGGATCTGAAAACGAGGCAAAACACGTCATCCTCCCACTGTCGGATTCTCATGGGTTTTGGATTGTATATTGTTAGGTGACACTGCCGGCCAGACCGCAGTTTATCATCCAAGTATTAGTGACTCTGCATGTGGTCCGTCAACACTCCACAGGGGTGCTTTGTTGTCCATAAAGGGGTGCTGTGCTGTGTTGTTCATTAAGAGGCTTCTGCCAGGTTGTGAATTACTTTTCTAGTGATTTGGAATCTAGATGGGATTTGGTAGTGTGGACACAGGACCTCAATCAACTGTCTAAACTCCACTGCATTATTGGTGGATATTGGATGCACATCTAATACCAGCATAGATGTTATGGTGTCAGTGATCCACTGTGCAACTGGGTGACAGCTGTTAAACAATCCTTTGCAAGGAGGAGCAAGTATAACAGTCAATTGTTTTTTAAAGTACTTCTAGTAGTCTACCTGGTCCCCTTCTGGGATGAAAATCCACTCCCAGCAGCAGGCATAACGCTCAAGGATTCTTCTGGGGCAAGGACTGATGTGAATGATTTAAATATTTTTTGCAAATGCCTCCCCTCCTCTCCTCCCTCATAAGTTTGCTTCAAAATCAAAAAATGAAATTAAATTTACTACTAATCAAATCTTCCTTTCCCGCCTTCAACTACATACATACTCCAACTCACTCAGGCCTCTTGAATAATATAAACATTCGTTTTCTGATATGCCACATTGGAAGTTGAACTGCCACAGCTGCTGCAATCTTTGACATGTGGTTCCTGAATGCCAAAAATGTACAGAAATGTTTATGGTCACATACAGCATCTCCTGCATGCCCATTTTTTTTTTAAATATTCTGAACCACCAAGTTGATTTTGTGGGCAAAACGTGGGACATATTGTTCACCCATGTTCTCCCCTCCACCATTATAAATTTGCTTCGAAATCAAAAAATTTAATTAAATTTACTACCAATCAATCTCTTCATTTCCCTTCTTCAACTACATACAAACTCCATCTTCCTCAGGCCTCTTGATTAATGAAAACATATGTTTCCTTATGTGCCATGTTGGAAGTTGAACTGCCACGTGTTTGTGCCACCCACTGCTGCCACATAGCTTAGTCAGCCAGCTAGCTTGGTACAAATTTTGGGCCTAAACTGGATGAAAATAATATTGTGAGGCGTGAGGTGGTCAAAATTGACTGGGAATTAATGTTATTGAGGTTAATAATGCTGTAAGAACAAAAAAAAGCCCAAATTATGTGATTTTAGCAGTTTATCAATTTTTGGAAAAAAAATACAGATCCAAAACCAAAACACACAAGAGGTTTTGGCAAAACTGAAACCAGATCCAAACCACGAAGGACATACAGATCCAAATCCAATACCAAAACACGGGGGTCGGCGCACATCCCTAATGTAGACCATCGGAAATTTGCAAATCTTTATTGTGCTTTCGTGCTAATACAGATTTAATTTGTGCTGCTATTTAGCAATCTGGGACTCCTTTCTGCTGAGCTAGTATTTTCTCTCCTTATCGGCAGGCTATCACAGCTGGAAAAGAGTTCCTGCAAGCCAGCAAAGCCGTGCATGTGCGCTGAGCTCTGATCTAGAGGTGATCTTGTGAAGTCTTTATGATGCGCCAAGAGAGTGAGTCCCTGTTGGAAGGGATGTGGTGCAGGAGCCTTGTGTGACAGTTGACTGTGTGCCTTATGATATGAGAGATTGCAACCTGTGATGCTGTGGGGCACTACTGGTCCCATAATACCCTGGTATGTACTGCTGCCTCTCAGATTTGATTTCACCGCAACTAAGTACTGTGCTGGAGGAGGTGTTCTATTGAGTTTCTGATTTAACTCATATGATTAATGTGCAGGAGGAGTTGGCGAGATGTAAGTGACCTAAAATGTAACCGTTATGCTTTGTGCTGGTGGAGAGGAGTATGTTTTCAAAAGATATCCCTGCTTTATTTCAAATAAACATTTTATCCTGTTTTTTTTTTAATGAGACCTGGCGCCCAATTTTTCTGACAGCATTGGACCTGTAACCCACTCACACCTGTAAGCCACAACACACCTGTATTAAACACCCGAGTATTCAGGGGATTTACCGGTACCTTTGCCTCACCCACAACCAGCCAGAGCAGAGTTACTGTGACTGCAGACATTTGTATCCAGTACCAAAGGGCTTACTTTTGCGTTATTTAAAAACAAAAAGTCCTCAACAATCAGGATCTGTTTCTGATTGAGCAAGCAGCTTGCCTGAGCATGTATTCAGCATATTGTAAGTATGCACAACACCATAAAATGCATACCTATAATAATTAATGAAATCACAACATTTTATGATTCTGGGTACCTAGTGTTAAATGTCAGCATCATCCATTCAATACCCCATACCCTCTCTGGTGGCATCAATCTTAATAGACTTGTGTACCAACACCATGCTGCACCCAATACTATGACTTAATTGGAGATAACCAGAAACTAACCGTGAACACTGAAGAAAGTGGAGATGAATATGTCAACATTTTATAAACAATTGTCATAAAGTGACTGTACCATTAAGGATGAAAAGAACATGAGTGCGTGTCATTTGGTATACCTGAAGAAAGACCATTTAAGTGGTATAGAGGTACTTTGGTGACTACATACACCTATCTAGTCTGTTCTTATACCCTATTAAATATAAATAACCCTGTAAACACTGCTTTCTTGATACATCACTTCTGCCCAGCTACTACCAGACAGAACACCTGGTGTTGCAATAGGAGTACTCGTGTATGAAAAGCAACCTTTGTAACACCAGAGACCCACATAATGCCCCAGGAACAGTTTAGGAATAAATAGGGTAAGCTGTAGTCTCTTGTACTGTCCCAAATAAACCGGTGAACACCAACCATTACTCATAAAAGTGTATAAACATTATTTATTCTATTTCTTATTTGCTCTTATTTCTTCATCTTTTTCATTACCTTCATTTAATTTTTACTTTATTATATAATTATTTTTCATTTTATTTTATTGTGTATACACCTATCTAATTTGCTGACAATATTGTTCATTATACATTTAAAGCAATCTAGATAGAGCGCTCATTCTGTACGGAGCTGCAACACACTACACTCCTAGCGCAAGTGTTTCTTTTATATATTATAGTACAAAACCAAACATAATTCAGAAGTGCAGATTTATATCTTAAAACTAAGCACAACTATGTACAATTATATATGCAAACATGGCATTTGCGTATGTAGTTGCACACCATCTATTACAATATATATAGTATAAAGTATATCATGATAACAAAAAATACATACTGTATATTGGCACACCAATATTTTATTTTAATGAGAAAATAGGCGCAATTTGCTGTATTAGAATATACTAAACCACATTGTTGACATTTATACAGTTGTTTTGTTAATCTTAATAGAATTGAAGAAAATTTTAGTTTATTTACAGGACAAATAATGTTCCAATGGATATGGATATGTCATTTGCTTAGTAGTCGGTGTCACTGTACAGGTACTATTTTCTTCAAATTGCTGCCATGAAATAATCACCTGACCTGTGACTTTACACTGTGAAAAAAGACCAATGTATTTGTTAATGTTAGACAGTCTTTTATTTTCCTAGCATGGTAAGAAGTCTTGCTATGTCCCAATTATAGTATCTAGGAAGCAATGTGGTTTTGGCTCACTTATTAAATGTGATATCTGAGGATACAGCAGATGGTTACTTTTCTTCTTTTTGCCATCATGGCTCAATCACACAGGCCATGATAGTACAGATGAAAATGAACCTCCGCTACAAAGAACAGCAGGTTGCTGAACAGACGTACTTATTCTGGGCGCTTTTAGGTTTTTATGAGCAAAGAGTGTAGATGCAACCATTTCTTTCTCTATGTCCCGAAGTTCTGGATACAGTAGATGTTGCCCCTTATAATTGGTTCAAGATTCGTACAAAGCACCATATAAAATATCCAATCTTACTATATGGTCTGTGAAATCGTAACTCCTGAAATGTCTATTTGCAGTTATCATTGTAATGACCAATGCAAACAGTACTGACTATGGGCCCATTTCAGAGATGGACGCAGTTTCGATGTTCAAACAGTTTGCAATTGTTTTTGTACTGTGCATGCATCGGAGTCATACTGCCGCAATTGATTATCATCATCGCTCGCAGAGAGATGCATACAGAGTGATTGACAGATGCCAGTGTTTGTGGGAGGGGGTTAGAGAAACAGGTGAGTTGCAACTGTTTTGTAGGCATGTCATAGCTAGCGACTGCGTCCTTGTTTGCAGTTTCGCTGTCCCTGGCATGTTAGTCCTAGCGGCCCTTCTGGGTATACATAGGCTTATTCAAACCATCGATATTCAACTGATCAGCATCCGATGCTGCGTCCTTGTACACAAGCGCTTGCATTAGTGAAGCCACTGGTGGGCATATTAATACAAATCCTGGCGGGTGCAACATTTGCATATTTTTGCACAGCCGCTGTGTACATATTCGCATTAGCATCCATCTCTGAATCAGGCCCTAGATCCAGAATCACTGGGCTAGACTATACTTACTGCTCCAAAATCCCAAACAAAAACTTGAAATTTCAATGAACATACACTACCTTCAAATTATACTGAGGCTTAAATAGTCCGTCTTATCGGATCTACAGTACTTCACCACTTTCAGAGGAACCCTTACTTCTCCACCACATTAATACACCACAAAAACATATACATTAATTTGTGGCTGGTATAACAAAGTACTGTTGTTTTCTAGAAGTACATTGCTGTATTATTCTCTTAATAAGCTGCTCTGAATACAGGGCCTGATTCAACTTTGGAAATAGAGTGAGATATAGCACTTAACTGATCATCTTGGTGAAACAATGCTGCACTGCAGGTGGGGCAGATTTAAAATGTGTAGAGGGATTTTGGGGTCTACTTACTAAGCAGTGTCAGGAGACAGAGTGAAAAGTGATAAGGTGCCAGTCAATCAGCTCCTAACTGTCATCTCATAGGCTGTGTTTGAAAAATGACAGTTAGGAGCTGATTGGCTGGCACCTTATCACTTTCACTCTGTCTCCTAACACTGCTTAGTAAATAGACCCCTGAGATTTGGGAGGGAGGTGTCCAAACTGACATCTAAAGTGCAGTGTAACAATAAAGCTGTGCAGTATTTGTGGGCTACATGCAAAAGCAGCCAGTAATTACCCTGCATGCAAAATTTTTATGTATTTACACCCCTTACATTGCATTGCAATATGGTTTGTCCGGGTACACAGTTAAGTGCTAATTCTCACTCTATTCCCAAAGCTGAATCAGGCCCACAGTTTAAAGTGAAGGTGTCACTAAAGATACTATTTTAGGTGACTCTTGCACTTGTACTCTTTGTTACACACTTTATTATACAGACTAACTAATTATCAGTATTACATTATGTTGTTTTTATACTCATATTCATTTTCAATAACAAAAATATTACGGAGATTTGATACTTATTGATAAAATATTATGTTTCTACCTTTGGCAAGGTAGCACTGGTTGATAGCTTGAATTTAAAATTCTACCCTAGAGGGCGCAAATTCTTACATACAAATGTGTCTTCTCATACATCTAAATTTGCTAAACACTGATTTTTTTGTGTGTGTGGTTTTACCTTAATTTTGAAATCTGGAGCTTTACTAAAGGCAAATCCAATGGAAAATCGCAAAAAAACAAAACAGACTTTAGACAGCAATAGACCATCAGAGTAAGCATTGATTATTATAAGTAGACAGCAATAGAAACCCAGGATTTACTTACCATCGGGTTAGTAAATTCGATCTAAGCTGCATAAACATCACAGCTGAATAGTAAAATAAAACAAACCTGTCTGTGAGCGGCGCATTTGACAGAAGCACTGCATAGATCAGTATGATATGTGCATGCTTCATTATGTGTCAAAGAAATAAAAGGCTAATTGTTAGAAAAAAAAGTGTGGTTCCCCCCTCAAATCTATAATCAGCCTTTGACCTCTGAGACTGATATGACATTGGGAAATCAGGGTAAAAAACATGGTGGGGTTCCCCCTATTTTGCAATAATCAGCACCAGGGTGAACCAGCAGGGGGCTTGATGAGGATACAGAGTGTGATGGTA
Source organism: Taudactylus pleione (assembly GCA_031769625.1). Taxonomy (NCBI): domain Eukaryota; kingdom Metazoa; phylum Chordata; class Amphibia; order Anura; family Myobatrachidae; genus Taudactylus; species Taudactylus pleione. Next base: position 409,991 of record JAUIMM010000182.1, read on the forward strand.
ATAATCCCTAAACTGGTCAGCCCAGGGCTGGAATCATTTGAAAAGTCAGGACCTCATCAGGGGTTAATGGTAAATGAATAATAACTTTGCAGTCAGACTACATGTCCCAGAAAGCCTGTCCAGGCATGATTGCACTTGTACAACACAAGTGCCAACATGCCCAGACATTAAGTTCCTGCTGATGCTTGTAGTCAATCTGAAAAATATATATTTAAACAACCACAAGACATGGACAAGCTGCTTGTTGTAGCAATTAATAAAGAAAAAAAATACACACACCCACCCCTCTTCCCCAATTTAATCCTTACTAAATCCTTGGATGGGCTCTTCTTTGTTCCAAGTAGGCATCCACAGGTCATGGAAAACTGAATGAAGCCCAATGGACAGGCTGCTGGCACAGCCACCCCAAAACTACAGGCAATTTGCAGACACTGCCATAAAAATAAAAGGGGAAGCATTTATTGGATGAGAGTGGAGAATGCCATAAAAACCATTCCCACACTCTCATCCAATCAGCGCTTCCCCATTCATTTCTATGTAACATGTTAGGTGAAATGACTAGCGCATGAGATGCTGTCTATCAGTTCTGACACCGGGGGCCAAATGTAATAGTGTGAGAGTTCAGAAAATGTGAGTTTTCTCACACTTTTTGAACTTGGCCAATGTATTAGAGTCCGAGAACAAAGCAACAGAGCAAACTCGCATGTTTTTCAGACTCGAAAAACTGTCACAATTTAAAATCTCATTCAGATGTTTCCCATTTTGAAGATAAAACTTGACCAATGTGAGAGTCTACTGCTCAACTCTCATATTTTCTAAACTCTCTCCCTATTACATTTGGCCCAGGTTCTTATAAAAACCATAAGCAAAAGTGACAAAGTGAGATTCAGTGATCTCAGTGGTACAGTATACTGTATATGTGAATGTAGTGGCTGGTGACCCACTTTCAGACATTTTGGCCGCCCCAATCACTGGACCTCATCCCATGCATCTTTTAGTTGTGGGGTTTTTTGAAAAACAGGGGCCAAATATAATAGGGTAAGAGTTTAGAAAATGTGAGAGTTTAGCAGCAAAACTCACACCTAATACACTGATCGAGTTGTATTTTCAAACCAGGAAACAACCGGATGAGAGTTTAAGGGGCCTATGTATCAAATCTTGATTTGAGATAAAATTGTGAGATATATATCACCAAAAAATCAGCTTCTAACTTACATTTAGCAGGCTGTGCTTAAGAAATAATAGTTTGGAGCTGATTGGTTGGTGATATATATTTCACAATTTTATCTCACATTAAGCTTTGATACATATGCTCCATAGGCCCTTAAATCTTTTTTGAGTCTGAAAAACATGCAAGTTTGCATGTCTTGTGACTTTATTACATTGGCTGAGTTTAAAAATTTGAGCGTTTTCTCACATTTTCTAAACTTTCACCCTATTACATTTGGCCCCATGTGTCAGATCTGATAAACAGCAATAGATGTGCTGGACATTCCACCTGACGTGTTACTTTCTGCTACAGACAATGCTGAACAGGGCTGTTGCTGCTGATCTTTCCCTCACTGTGTGTTTGTGTGAGTCTGCATCTGCTTTTTTATGTCCTCCTAATAGGTCATGACAGGCTGGTGGTAATTATCTAATTAATCAGCTCCTACTTAGTTAGATAAGTTTTCAGTGCCATTTCTTATAAAACAGATACATGTAGTATACAATTATATCAAATCAAAGTATAATGTATCCTTTTATATGATTTTACACATAACATTATATTAAGAAGACATGTTAAGTGAAAATCTATATATGAATATAATGCAGACATTTAGATTTTATTATTATTAAGTACCCAATTTGTAGGGACTCACATAAAACACATCCTTATGATATATAATAGTTAAATGTTTCTCTGTAACTATACCCTGAAAAAAAGAAAAGAGGGACAACCATCTGAAATACTAAAAATCTGTAAATACCATACTTATGCTGGGCATACATTATACAATTATCTGTCAGATATATGTCCAATCTGACTGGTTGGAATGAAAATCTGGTAATATATGGGTGCAAATTACAGTCGATCATATAGTTTTAAACACTGGAAAATGGACAAAAAACAATTGTTCATATTGGTTAAATTTGTGTGTTTTAACCAATTTGTCTGAACAACCATCTTTGTCTGTTTTCCAGTGTTTGTGAGCAAATGGTCGATTGTCATTTGCTCCCATACATTACCAGATTTTCATTCCAACCAGCCAGATTGGACAGATATCTGACATATAATTGTATAGTGTATGCCCAACATTACATTTAGACCCTCTGGACTTAAGGTATGGAATTGGAATATCCAAAAAGCTTCACTTGAAAAAAGTCTCCTAAATCTGCTCCAACCCTGTTCTCTTCAGACCTATTGGGTCACTACCATAAAAATCCATAAAATGTCTTGGAACACTGTAATACCTTAATAACTTAAAATATTGCTACAATGTTTCATAAATCTACTTTTCAAGGTTCTAGTAGTGCCTAACTGCAATTTTTGTATTTTCTTGCATTTACAGCATGTTTGACATTATATTAAATTATATATTATATTATTATAAGGGCACAGTCGTGTCCTTATATTAAGGCAGAATCGAAAAAAACGGAAATCTCCATAGAGAATTCCGAAGGGGTTTAAGGAGCTACAACTCAAAAGCTATTGGAGGTACTGGGCTAAAATTTGGCATGGGCAGGTAGAACTGTCGCTCAAATTTCAGGGCAAAAAAATGAAAAATTAGTATTTGGGAGAAATCTATAGCTCCAACTGTCACTTTTTTCTGACACTCTGGACCACTTTTCTGCTGTTCTCTATGGGGGATATTTAGGAAGGCCTAACTCAGGGTAGGGGGCAAATTTAGACTTGGGGTTTATTTTATTAGGTAGCTATTGTTCCAGAATAGAGCCTTTTGGGGTTCAGATATTTGATAAAGTTACAGTTTTTAAACTATTACCTCACGAATCCGCCATTATAGAGATAGAAAATTTAAATTTCTTGTGCAGCCTCAGTGGGAGCCTCCAGCAGGTGTACTCACTGTGGCTTCACTTAGGTGCACCAAGATGGCTGCCTTTAGTGGGTGGTAGCGGGGGCCGGGACAGGGAGGAAGAAAGTGGTTGTTAACTGCGGCTGGGATCCGGGGGAGGAGGGCGGGGGGTAGCGAGCATCAGCTGTGGCCAGGACCCACAGACTATAGCAGGCATTAGCGGCATCGGCAATTTGGGCAGCAGCATCAGTGCGGCTGGCAGGACCAGGGGGAGGTAGCAGCACACAGATGCAGACTTGGAGCTGAAAGATCCGTGATACCTGCATCTGTGTTTAAATAAACAAAGGGAAATAGGAACAGATCAGTGAGACTTGTCTGTGCTTCTGTGTTTAATTTAAAAAAAAACTTGTGTATAAAAAAATGGGATGGCCCCCACCCTAAAAACAACAACCAGCACTGGGCTCTGGAGATCCAGTACTGGTTGTGCTAAATACAGGGGACAAATGACGTAGAGGTCCCCCGTATGAAGCACAACCAGCATCAGGCTTTTCAGAACCAGTCCTGGTTGCTAAAATATGGGGGTCAAATGATGTAGGGGTCCCCCATATTCAGCGCAACCAGCACTGGTCTCTGACATGGCCCTCGTTCTTGAAATAAAGAGGAAAAAATGCATAGGGTCCCCCTGTATTTACCAGAACCTGCACCGGACCCTTTCTAGCGGGGTGGTGATGCCACAGCTAGGAAAGCCCTTTCACTGGGCCCCCAAGACAAATCATCACCCCTGACCGCTAGTCAGCCCAGGCCGGGGAGTTTGCAATTTGTTAATTGATAAAAATAAACTATTAAGACTTTCGATTTTGAAAGCATTCTTACTTTGCAGCATTTTTCCACAACTGCCTACAACTTTTGCACAGTACTGTATATATATATATATATATATATATATATTATGACTTGGGAAATTAGCTGGTAGATGGGTGTCAGTGGTGCAGTGGCTAATGTGCTCAATCAGGATCCACACATCTTTTCATGTATAAATAAAAGATAAGTGCTGTACTGTCAGCATACTGTAGAAATAAAGCAACAAACACCTAGCCCCAATTTAGGACACTGACTCACTTCTTCGACCCTGACTAACCTTGGGCAGCTAGTCTGCAAATAAAGTCTAAAGACTCTCTCTGCTTCCTGCAGAATCTATAACAGGCTCCGGCCTGGCTTTCATACAAAGTTTCTCTTGTGGTCCTCCCTGCCTCTTGTAGGTATGGACACTGGCTTATTTAGCCTGTCACACAGTCTGAGAGGTTTGTGGCCCTCCCTGTGTATATGTCTATTCTAGTACAAGTAATTATTTGATTGATTTTTTAATACCTTTCCCATGACTAGATTGACTATGTCATTACCGGAAGTGACGACATAGCGTTCCAGAGTGGAACGCGTAAGTTGAGCTGTGAGACTGCCAGTGGACATCACAGCAGTGCACAGTGCTTAGTGTTTACATGCATCATTGGCACGTGTATTTACAATACGTGGCTGAGCGGGACTTTGACAGATTAGGCATATCACTTGGGTGCATCGGAAGTGGCGTATGCGTGTCACTAGAGATGCGAACGCGGTGGTGGTTGGTGCCTTTTTTGGATGCAGATCTGCTATTTAAGGGACTGGACCTGAAGGGTAAGTGTATCTTGTGCTTTCTTTAGTGATTATTGTCCTTGTCTGATATAATGATGTGCTGATGGATGTCTTGATAAAGGTCTATTATTAGACTGAAACGTCAACAGGATTTACATATGAAATATTAAATGAAATTATATATTTTTTACTTTTTTTCAAAACCCTGGTGAGTGCCCCTGTTTATATATATATATATATATATATATATATATTGTTATGACTTGGGTAATTAGCTGGTAGATGGGTGTCAGTGGTGCAGTGTCTAAGATGCTCAATCACTGTCAACATACTGTAGAAAGAAAACAAACAAATGCCTAGCCCCTATTTAGGGCACTGACTCACTGACTCACCCCTGACTAACCTTGGGCAGCTAGTCTGCAAATAAAGTCCAAAGTCTCTCTCTGCTTCCTGCAGAGTCTATAACAGGCTCTGGCCTGGTTTTCACACAAAGTTTCTCTTGTGGTCCTCCCTGCCTCTTGTAGGTATGGACACTGGCTTATTTAGCCTGTCACACAGTCTGAGAGGTTTGTGGTCCTCCCTGTCTCCTGCAGGGCTGGACATAGCCCCCCTGGCCCCCAATGGATTGGCTTAGCTTCACTGGGCTCTCTGGTTCCCACTTAGACTGTCTCCAATGGCAGCCTGACTGGTCTGCCTTCTCATCAGCCCACACCTGGGCTCTCTCCACAAGGCAGCCTCTATGTGTGGCAAAACTTGGTTTAATGACCCTGTGTGAGTGGATCCCTCCAGCCCCACACAGAATCCATGGCTCACTAGCACCATCTTTGGTGATAATGCCACATATCCCCCTCCCCAGCTTGAAACCCCTGGGTTCAGTGACATGGGACAAGGCATTTACATTTCGAAGTCCCTCTCATAATCCTCATGACATTCATTCTCTGCATATATGGTCATACAGACTCTTGTGAACTCTGGGGGTCTCATATTTCAGGTTCCAGAGTTTATTTTCCACCTCACTTTTTTTCTCACCTTATGGTACCAATTATACTTTTTGCTTTCTTTATGCAGTACTTGAGGCTTATCCTTGGATACCACATTATTCATTGTGAAGGTGAAGTAACTGTTCCCAAAGTGACACACTTCATCTTCACATTTGTCAACTGAATCAAAATCCAGCAAGTTATTTTCCTCAAAATCTTCTGATTCAGACCAAGAACAGCCTTTTCTTAATTTATTTTTCATACAAAAAAAGTTTCTCTTGCTTAAACCTCTTAAAGGCACACCCACTGGCCAACTTCTGCTTGTCAAATCTTTAACCTTCAGCCTTGAAGTACTGTATTGGCTATTGGCATACTTCACTGGCAACTCAATTTATTCCAAAGTGCCACTCTCATCCTGAGAGTCACTAGTATCACAATATCCAAGCTGTATGTCATCAGAGCATGTACTGGTAAAACCACCCTCAGATTCCAGACTCTCATGTCAATGCAAAATACTCAAATCTTTGCTACATTGATTCACAAACTTTATATCATGGCTTTGATGACTATCTGCCACTGAAATAAGGCATATATCACTTGGATTTTCTTGTGCATCCACTTTTTGGGACTGGAAACATGATGAACAACTTCCACATGTTCCACCAGCACAGCTTGAAGTTCACTCTCCACAGAGATCTTTATTTTCAAATTCTGTTTAGCTGAACTACTTGTTTTAAGCTTTATAATGTGAGACCACTCCACTGCCCCACAGACAAATTCAGCAGCATTGCAAGTTCCATCCTGCTTACACGAATGCATTGTTTCACATACATGAGTATTACTCTTCAAAAGACTGTCAGTATTAACTTTCTTTAAAGTTCTGCTTTCCACAGCCAAACGTGTGATTAGGTCACATTCACGTCACTCTGATCATCCGGTGGCAACCGATTCTCATATGTTGAAGCCATCAGCATCTCTGTAGACTTCTGTACACCATGTACCTTTGCTTCACGGGATTTGTGATCATCATCTGTATACTGTACGCCACTTCTTTATCATCAACTTCAGACACAGTTTTGTAATCTGAACCTGTTTGGGAGGACTTCACATCCTCATCTATCACTGTAAGCTGAAAGACACTGCAAGGAATCTCATCCACTTTTACAAGACAGTCTTTAAGAGAGTTTCCCAACTTTGATACTTTGTTTCCATCTTGGACATTGTGGCATTTAATGAGGACATCTCCATTGTCAAATTACAGTTGACAAACATCATTCTTTTGGAACATTTTACTTTGTTCAAGCATCTCACTGCTTGTCCGCTGCTCATCACACAAGACACTCTCCACTGGTAACATATCACTCTGCATGCTAGCCTCTTCAGGATCAAGCTGTAGCAAATGCTGCTTGTATTTTTGTCACACTGGGTTCAGTGAGCACAATGGATGCCATTTTGAGTCCAGAATTCAATCTTAGAGTGCCATTCAGCTTTCCCTGCTTTTCTGCTTTTCCCACTACCATATGGAACTTTTTCTGAGCCACAGACAGCTGCTCTTCCAGCTGGGCAATTTTCGCCATGGCGCCTTCCAACTTGCTCTCCAACTGCAGAAGATTGCTCTCCACAACTTCAAACTCAGAAAGTCTTAACTTCTGTACAGCTATTTGAGACTCAAGGTTCTCAATCTCTTCTTGCAATTTCCAAGTCATGCCATGTGCCTGGTTAAGTTTTTCCTCCAAAGATTCACTTTGCTCTGCTGTTTTATGCAGAATTTCCTCCATAAATAAATTCCTTTCTGTCAGACATTCTGAAGCTGCAGCCAAGTTGGATTGGAGTGTCTGTACTTGTTCCTTAAAGCTTGCCTCAAGACGGACAACCTCCATGTCCTTTGCATCATGCTCTTTCTGCAGCATCTGGAGATATTTCTCCCTTCTTCCTATCATTCATGGAGCTTCTCAGACAGATAATTTCTTTCTAACTCACATTCTGCAAGTCTTGCTTTTGTGGAGACCACTAGAAAGTCTTTTCCTTCTAACATCAAAGTTAGATACACCACTTTTACTTGTATGTTAGCTGCATTACTCTGGTGTCCCTTGACACTTTCTTTAAATTCTTCTACTTCTTGCTGAAGTACCACATAGTTTTGATGCAGTTCAACAATGTCTTGCTCTAATAAAGATGTGTCCTTATATATCTAGCCACCTTGCGAGTTAAACAGCCCTTCTAGCTGCGCCATGCCACGACGTGACTCAGTAGCACAGAGCATCTGTTCGTGCAACTTTTTACCTTCAAACAGCTTCTGATGATTAAAATGATATGCAGCTGCCTATATTCTGTGAGTGACTGTGGTTGTATCTGCATTCAAAATGCTGTGTTACAGTATCAGCAGCAGTAACACTGTAATGTAGCGTTTCGTATGCAGATACACCCACAGTCACACACAGAACATAGTCATGCTGCATATCATTTTAATCAACAGAAGCTAAATATTTGCTTTGCATAAGATGCATTTAAAGACAAAAATTTGCACAAAAAAGACATGCAGTGCTACCGAGTCACACGGAGCTCCCACATTATGTGTAGAATGACTTGTAGCGCATGGAGGATGGATGTATGTGGACATATCTATACTTCATTCTTTTACTAGCAGCATATCATTCTCATACTTTGTAATACATTTCAATGCTTCAGCATCCTCAAAGCGTTTAAACATAACCACTAATTTGAGGTCTGTCTCTTTAAGAGCTTTATATTTTTTATTTCTTCCTGCTCAAATACCATTTTTAAAGAGGACAATTCACTCTGAAACATTTTTTCAGTGTGCGCATGCAAAAGCTTCTCTTTTGTAGACATCCACTAAGTCACTTATCTGATCACAACAGCATAAAAGTGTTTCATGCCAAACTTCACACAGAGAGTTAAATTTTTCTATGCTGATATAATCCTCTCCTGGTGGACCTTGTATCATACACTGTTCACACGCACACTGACATTTTTACTCTGATTTGGCAATTTAAATGTCCCTTTCTCTGGAACATTATTTGGAGTCCCAGTATTTTGAAAAGATTTACAACAGAGAATTTCAGACAACTTTAATTCACTTCCTTGCAAGACACTGGTTTCACATTCAGACTGGACACTCCTGGATTGGCATCTCTCCAGCTTGAAATTGGACATTTGTAGCAGACCTTCTGCCTTTAACATATTTCTTTTTACTTCCCATAATTGTTGGCACAAAATACACATAATCAATTTGCTTTTGTTTTCACTATATCACACATTGCCTTTAAAAGTATTTTCAATACAGCAAAACATTTTTCTTCATAAGGCACTACAATTACCAGCATGTATCATGCACTGTCTCTTTAACAGCCTTTCAAAAGGAATCTCTGCTCAACACTACACTTGATTAGCCACACCTTGACTTAATGAGCTTGAACATTTCAGCAGGAAAAACCACAATTTTTTCTTTAACCCTACCAATGCTGCAACACTTTAAATTCTTTTAAACACTTTGCTTTTTTCTTGCAGGATTTTCAACATTTGTGCACATTTCTCTTCACAGACACAATATATGCTTCATAGCTGGCAATTCCCAAACATTTGCATGTGTCATACCGGTTTTTCATATGTAGACAACTTTTTTGTTCAACCAATAGACTTATCTTCACTCACCAGTCTGTTGAACATTGCACTGTTGAGTCCACTATGCAGGTGCAGTACACATCCATATTTCCATTAGCTGCTGTAATCCACTTTTTTTGCACAGATTGAACTGCCTATATTCTCCACCGTATTGAGATGACTTGCAATACTTAGTTGATAGATGTGTGTCAGTGGTGCAGTGTCTAAGGTGCTCAATCAGTGTACACACATCTTCAGGTATAAGTAAAAGATAAGTGCTTTACTGTCAGAATACTGTAGGAAAAAAACAACAAATGCCTAGCCCCTATTTAGGCACTGAATCACTTTTCGCCCCTGACTATCCTTGGGCAGCTAGTCTGCAAATAATGTTCAAAGTCTCTATCTACTTCCTGCAGAGTCTATAACAAGCTTTGGCGCCTGACTTTCACACAAAAAATTTCTTGTGGTCCTCCCTGCCTCCTGCAGGTATGGACACTGGCTTCCTTAGCCTGCCACTTAGCTGTTTTTACATCACATAGTCTCCCTGCCTCCTGCCGGTCTGGACTTAGGCCCCCTGGCCCCCAATGGCTTGGCTTAGCTTCACTGGGCTCTCTGGCTTCCACTTAGACTGACTTCTGGCTTAGACTGACTTCCACTTAGACTGGCATCCTGACTGTTCTGCCTTCTCATCAGCCCACACCTGGACTCTCTCCACAAGGCAGCTTCTAAGTGTGGCAAAACTTAGTTTAACTACCCTGTGTGGGCAGATCCCTCCAGCCCCACACATAATTCGTGGCTCACTATCGCCATCTTTGGTGATACTGACACAGTAAATGATAGGCATCACCCAGAGACTAATATACAGTAAATGGTGAACCCTACACCAGGGTATTTAATAAGTCAATGTTTCGGGGATCAAGTCCCCTTCCTCCGGACACCATACATTGTTTGATGTCCTGAGGAAGCGGACCTGATCCACGAAACGGTGACTTAATAAATACTCTGGCGTTGGGTTCAGCATTTATATTAGTCTCCGAGTGACAGGATATATTGGATATGCATCGGAGTGCCGGGATGTTGTTTGCTGTTTATATATACAATGCAAAAAATAGACCGGCGCTCCACAGAAATTTTCTTCAAACACCAGAGTGCATATCAAAGATGACTAGCAGGCATCATGTAATTCTAGCATTTGTAAAGGATAGCACTCCGTGGATTTGCAAATACAGTAATATGTCACCAGACCTCTATATTTCCAGTGTTTCAGATTAATTTATTAACATCTTTCTTCAAGGATCATAAATAACAAAAAACATCTTACCTTTAAATACCTTCATCACATGTGAAATCATGATGCCCTGCAGTGCCACTGACATCCACAATGCGCCCTCCGACCCCTTGGAAGTGGGTTCTTACATAACACACCTTGTCTCTAGTAAAAAAAAATACCTATCAAATTTGTTCTGTCCGGCATGAGCAAGTTTATCATCTATGTATGTGACCTAGCATGCTTAGCTATAACTACATGTACATCCAGGGAAAGTGCAGCCCATCATAGGTCCACTATCTGGCTGACTTCAGAGGGTAAAGAAAGTGAACAGCCTGTGGATAGACACTTTGTGTCAGCCAGGCATTCTTTAGCAACCCTGAGGGGGGGTGACAGGGCTAAGAAGTTGCTTCGACTGGAGGCTTACTAGATATATAGCTTTAACACAGTGATGCCCATAGGTCTTAATGAAAATCTAAGCCTGTCATGTTTTCATTAAATGGTGATCTACTTCTTATGAGTCTGTATTGGTATGTAGCTCCATTGGTATGTAGCAAGAGGAAGGCCAAAGAAGACTGAAACGCATTGGGGCTACACTCCAATACAGACTGATTTAACAGACATTTTCCAATCCTGCAAGCAATGAGGAGAAACCGTACCCATGATTTCAATGACCCACAATCACGTGACCAACCCAGAAGTTAAAGCGACAAAGGAAGACGGAACACGGACAGCAAGCTGGCAAGGAGTGGGAGTGGATGTCTGTAGAGCATACAAGAGGTGAGTCTCTACCCAGAAGGGATGCCCGGTAACTGGTTCAATTGAGCCCTAGCCTATACGTCCCGTCGCCAAGCACCGACGAGCCCCCCTTGAGTGATGGTTCCCGGCATTCCTAAGAAGGCATCGTTTAGTAACTATTTTTTACTATTTTTTGCCACCCACCCGACCAGAGTTAGACTAGCGGAACGCCGCAGTCTACCTAGACTCTTAAGGTGCATACACACACAACGATTTTGTTACCAACGATTTTATGAACGATTTTATGAACAATTTTCTGTCAGATTATCTGTCAGATTTTTTAAAGTGTAATGAACGATTTTTATGAACTACAAACGATTTTTGCATATTCCCTTAATGAAAATCGTTCAGTTGACAAGTCTGACTGAACTACAAACTACAAACTACAAACGTGAACGTGCATGAATGATAATCGTTCATCATTTGACTCAGAAAGTGAACGATTTTTATAAACCATTATCGTTAAACGATATCGTTTAACGATAATCGGTCAAAAAATCATTGTGTGTGTATGCAGCTTAACACTACATTTACTATTTGGGTTGTCCATCATTAACAGCAGAGACTATTACTGTGCAGACCCCGCCCACCTATGGGGTATATTCTTTATCAAACTTACTGGAACTGGATGATTATTTAATACCATCATCATATCAGCATCCACTGATTATCATTATTAATATATTTTGCCTTTCTTACTGTTTTGCACCTGTATACTCTTCATATGTTTTGGTTTATTTATTTATCTGTGTTATAAGTAAAGTCATTTTATATACTTATAATATTGGGTTCTCATTGTATAACCAGCTGAGATAAGACACATACTCCCCCGTGCAGGCAATCATTGCTATACATCTCTATAAACTACAGGCTGAGGGCTACACCGTTTTTATTTTCCATGTTTCTACAAGAGTAGATATTCCCTGCAGAAATATTATAAAGTCTTCTTGCTTGGTCCCACTCTAGACTAGCACAAATTGTTCCCATTGGTGCCTTACCCTGTACGGCTCGGGTAATGATCATGTGCAGACTTTGCTTATACAGTACCTTGCAAAAGCCTAGCTACTCATTACTTAGATATATGGAGGTACAGTACCATGTCTGTGCTCGTTATTGTTCCCCTCTCAGTCTGTATGGAGAAACGTTTCCTAATTTCAATATGTTATATTGTGCGAGCTATACACATGGTGCATCAGTGCTGATTCATAAGCTTTGTATGTCATGTTTATTCTCTTTGTCATACTTCACAAAACCCTATGTATTCCTGTTCTTGGCGGGTGTCACATCTTTTTCAAATAGAAAGACACAATATAAAAAAAAATTATAATGTACAGATTTTTCCCTTAGGTTGCTACATATTTATGTGTATTTCAAATTCAGATGTTTCCCTTGTTAATATTAGCAATCTGTATTCCACCTCCTTTTAACAGTGATGTTCTGAAACACGTTACTGCCTTTATGGCTCATTTCACAGACTCATCCATAGTTTGCATGAGTGAATTTAACAATGTGTGACTGAATAAAGTTCTTTTACTCCCTAGACTATGCTATGGTGAGAGTGTGTTACCCCTTTTATTTAAGTCAGCCCAACATTTGCACAATTCATTCACAGAATGGGTTTAGTGGATGGTTGGCATGCGAGACATCTTACTGTTAAACATGTTTTAATTCTACATACAGTACCTTTATTTTTCTCACATAGATATTGCTGGCCCATAGCTTACTGCAGGTAAGTATAGAGATGTTTGTTTTGTCAAAAACCACCCTCAAGTATTTTGGTTCAGGTTTGGTTTTGGATTATTTTTTTTAAATTGATAAAAACAACTAAAATCATGTAATTTGCAGTTTTACACATGATTACATGCAATCCAAAACCGAGATTCGGTTTTTAAAACCAAATTACAATCTTACAGCACACCTGAAAAGAGACTCAATTTTACTCAGAACCCCAAAAGTAATCTGAGTTGGGACTTGATTCAACTCGGAAGAGTTCGGGTGTGCTAGTTTTTCAGGAAAACCAAACTGCTCATCTCTAGTGCAGTACAGATAAAAAGGTATATCGTATCATTTCCCCTGAGAGTAAGTTGAATTTTTCTTTGTCACAGATTGAAAAGTAGTGGAGTCTTCACTCTTTTTGATTAACTCTTATGGGAATGGATTCTAATTTGTTACATCAAAACGAATGCTACTTTTTTGCCAAACATGCGAGCTGCCAAACGGTCTGTGTTGTGGGATGGATTCAGCACGTATTCAAGCAGTACACATACAGCGCATCCAGAAAGTATTCACAGTGCTTCACTTTTTCCACATTTTGTTATGTTACAGCATTGGTTCCCAAACTGTGCGCCGCGGTACCCTGGGGTGCCTCGGGACACTTGCAGGGGTGCCTCAGGTTGGTGGTCCAGCATCAAATCAAATTCTTTATGGTCAATGTAAAGTAAATATGTGCACAAACAGAAGCACAAACCTTTCCAGCACTATATAACCAAACCTAAAGATGACAGGTAAACCCAATTTACATCACTGTACTACTTCACTAAATTTTTTCTGAATTTCTCAATAAGAAACTTTTGGCTTAGGGGTGCCGTGAAAATAATTTTTATGCACTAGGGTGCCATGATTTTAAAAAGTTTGGGAACCACTGTGTTACAGCCTTATTCCAAATTGGGATAAATTCATTTTTGGCCTCTAATTCTAAACACAATACCCCATAATGACAATGTGTAAAAAGTTTTATTGAGATTTTTGCAAATTTAATAAAAAAAAAACACTAAGAAATCACATGTACATAAGTATTCACAGCCTTTGCTCAATACTTTGTTGATGCACCTTTGGCAGCAATTACAGCCTCAAGTTTTTTTGAATATAATGCCACAAGCTTGGAACACCTATCATTGGGCAGTTTTGCCCATTCCTCTTTGCAGCACCTCTCAAGCTCCATCAGGTTGGATGGGAAGCATCTGTGCACAGTCAATTTCAGATCTCTCTAGAGATGTTCAATCAGATTCAATTTGCAAAAATCTCAAAAAAACTTTTTACATGTTGTCATTATGGGGTACTGTGTGTAGAATTTTGAGGTCAAAAATGAATTTATTCCATTTTGGAATAAGGCTGTAAAGTAACAAAATCTGGAAAAAGTGAAGCGTTGTGAATACTTTCCAGATGCACTGTACATCTACAGTGTCAAGTATTAAGAAATTTTTAATACAAAAAAGTTTGAAAAGAATTGTTGAGATTTAAAGTTGGATTATTTAACTCCTGTTTACAAGAGGCACACAAATATTGAACACATCATTTATGGGACTAATCAAGGAGAAGTGCATTATTTGGCCATCATGTCCAATATGACCAATCCAATGAAGCATTAAACTCTATGAGGGGTATTCAATATGAAATGTTAACTTCACTGTCAAAGTTAACGTTTCATATCGGAGTTTTTACCTGCATTAAAGTATCGGGTGCAATCCCGCTTATCCCCGTATTCAATATAAAACGAAAAGGGGAAACTCCGAAGTTGGACTAGCGTAAAGTTACAAATTTTTCCTTTAAAAATTTGTAAGATCCCCCTAAAGTTGTAAAAACATGGGGGAACACTATGGGTACCCCCATTTTAGCCTTTAAATGTAAGTCGGTGATTTAAATAGCCGCAGCAGGTGTTTTTTTCCCGACATTGAAGAAGTGTTGCAGAAGAGCACTTAGGTTTTTTTTTTCATTTTTTTAAGTGGTCCCATCAAATTTGGGGTACATGAAAATGGGTACTAGCATATTTTTAAGTCCCTAAAGTAAATTTTTTTAAATTCTGCATTTGTGCACCTGCCGCTATAATTCTATTCTTCAAAACACCTGCCGCGTACTTGCAGAATAGCACTGAACCTATTTCCCTATTGTTATACAATTTTTTCCCAATTTTTTTTTTTTCACTCCAATTTTTAAATAAATTTTTTGGGGTGTCCCTATTTTTTTTTTAAACTTTTTTTGACACAGTTCTTTTTTAAATGTCATTCCCAGGGGTGCAGGCTATTTTTTTTAAGCCTGCACCCCTAAACCACAGTTGTGCACTTTTTTTCGACACCTATTCAATGGTGAAAAGTTGTCACCAGTTTTTATCAAAGACTTTTCAAAACTGCGATAAGTCTTTGAAATTGAATACGGTATATATATATATATATATATATATATATATATATATATATATATATATGTAAAACCTGCGATAATGACGTCATACCTCCGATATTAACGCAAAAACGATGTTTTCGCTCCCATATTGAATACCCATGTTTGTCCTATCTAGTGAAAGAATATAACCAAAATATGACAGTTCTTGAAATGGTTAATGATCGTGCTCTAACTTCAGATATTACTTGAGCTTAATGTGATTAAGGTACGATTTCTATACATGAAAATCTGTATTTGCTATATATGTTATTTTTACATTTTTAGATGATGTGTGTTATGTATGTCCCTTAAAAGCATTTTACGATAGTGATAGCTTCTTTCCATAGTAATAAGGTTTCATGTTTAGATGGTCACCCTATTGCGTTCTATAAAAATAAAACTAAATTATTTGTCCCAAGATGTAGGGTTACTAGTTGAAAGCAGTCTGTCATCCTCAGTGTCTGAAGCTCTTATTATACGTATCCCAAAAACTTGTAAGGATCCAGTGTATCCTCGTTGTTGCACTGTAGGTTGATATCTTTAAACAGACGTGAATATTTTAGCAAAAATATTAGCTTTGAGATTAAGCTAGGTAGCAAAAATTATTATCCAGATGTGGCAGGATTTATATAAGGGAAAATCTACCTCTGTGAATGTTAGACATCATGTTACACAATTACTGTTATCAGTCTTAATGCCAATTATAGTGCATCTTAATGTAATTGTCCATGTCTGGCTGCAGCTCTTTCTGCCCTGGCTGGGTGGTGGGCACCCATTCTCTGTCTGCCCTAGCTGGGTGGTGAGCAACCATTCCCTGTCTGGGTGGTTGACAACCATTCCTTGGCTAGGTGGCTGGCAACCATTCCCTGGCTGGGTGGCTGGCACCCATTCCCTGGCTGGGTGGCTGGCACCCATTCCCTGGCTGGGTGGCTGGCACCCATTCCTGGCAGGGTGGCTGGCACCCATTCCCTGGCTGGGTGGCTGGCACCCATCCCCTGACTCAGTTGCTGGCACCTCTTTCCTGGCTGGATGGCTGGAACACATTCCCTGCATTCCTCCCAACCATCCCGATATTGGTGGGACATTCCATGCTCCCTTTTTGGGGCGTTACATGTTTCCTTTTTTGGGCACAAATGTACCTGCTTAGTAGATTGCAAACGATTTTCAGCCTTTAGAGTAGATCACCAACTCCAAAAGTCTGGCCGCCCTGGTCTAGATCAATGCTTCCCAAACCTGGTCCTTATGGCCCACTCACAGTCCAGACATTAGGGATATCCCTGCTTCAGTAGAGGTGGGTATACTGATTGAGGTAGTAATAATAATAAGGCCATCTGTGCTCATGCGTGGCTATGCTTAATACATAGACTGTGAGTGGGCATTGAGGACTGGGTTTGGAACACAGTGGTTTAGCTAGACTAAATACATTTTTGCAATAGGTGGAAAGCACAACAGTATTCAATAACCCAAGTGCTTAGCTCCTGAATTTTATTTTATTTATTCTTCCTATTCTCATGACTATTGTTGCTGTATGTTTGTATTTTCAACTTATTTCTAGATGACAATATTGCAAATGTTCGATAGAGATTTCTTATACATTCTTGCATGTAGATTTTTAATTGTTTTTGGCTTTTATAGACATAAATAATAATACATTTGATGGAAATAATAATAATAATAATAATAATAATAATAATAATAATAATAATAATAATAATTTGATGGATAGTCACATATTTAAGATTTTTACATATGTCCAAAATAACAACAGTGTAATATAATGACAGCAAATGCAGTATAAGGCAAAATTAACGATTGTAAATAGTTAATTTTGCCTTATACTGCACATTAAATGTGATA
Organism: Taudactylus pleione; assembly: GCA_031769625.1. Classification (NCBI taxonomy): domain Eukaryota; kingdom Metazoa; phylum Chordata; class Amphibia; order Anura; family Myobatrachidae; genus Taudactylus; species Taudactylus pleione. The sequence continues at coordinate 427,315 of JAUIMM010000182.1, forward strand.
TATTATTGTCCTTGGTATGCAAACTCAAATCTACTCAAGCTAACACATGTACATAGATATAACATTACAATATACCCTAAAACCATTTCATTTCAAGGTAATCTGGTTCGAAAATATATGTATGACTTAATTGTCTTCAACAAACTGCAGTTTTAATGCCTTGGGGAAAGTGTATGTCGGTCTAATCAATAAATAGATCATGCACAAATCCTCTCTACTAATGATAATATGGTACAATGTATAGGGAAAAATGCTATAATAGATAACCATCTGGTCATATAGATCTGCTTATGCAATACGATTTCTTGGAAACCATAATTGGAAGCTATTTTCATAAATGTATTTTATTCATTTATGCCCAGTCTATGTTGCAGAGACAGATCATGGGTTTATAATTTATACAAATACAAGTTTTATAGAACAAATATTGAATGTAATACATGTAGGCATCAAATATTGATATTTACACTAGTTTTTTTTTTTTCTTGAACCATTTAATACCTACAGTTCTATACAAAATAATGAAAATGAGAGATGGAATGGACATCTTATTTAAATTGTGATTAAATGTATTGTTTTATGTAAATAAAAATGATATTTAAATATTTGGGTTCATCAATAATACAATGTTTAAAGTAGAACTTAAAATAAATTATTTCTTAGTTTCACATAGAGGTAAGATTGACACCACAGTTTTCCTGCATCAGTTTGACAAGAACTTTACATTACTCTGTGCCTGATCAACCACTAGGCTGTTTAGGCTGCCGCCAAGGGTGCCAGGACTTGGGGGTAGGCACCACTGAGTTGGCAGCCAGGGAATAAAAAAAGACCAAATTCATTCCATGTCGGCATCAGCTGCACAGTCTTGAAGAAGCTTTGCCGATGTGGTATTGAAGGAAAAGTTTTTAAAGTGTCTACCAGATTGCTGTAGCAATTTGACCATGTAATTTAGTGCTAAAACCCTTACTTTATGTACATTATGCTACAGCGCCCTCTGGGTCGGTTGGCCTGCTGCATGCAATTATCTTTAGAGAATTCTTATTTCTCTTGCTATTAGGAGTTACTTTTACACAATGTTCCATGGAAAGGAATATCTTAATCCAACTCAAAGTGAATTGAAATCAATACATATCTCCCAATAGAAGTTTGTTTAGAATCTGGGGTTATTATACTCCAGAAACTAAATGACTGTGGACAGATGATACTACCACCTGTTACTCACAATCAGAGAGAAGCTATCTTTCTAAAATGTGTAATCAGATTGAAATGAAATGTCAAACATGGGTGTTATATCCCCCAGGTACTTATGCGTCTAGGTGTGTAACAGTGTGAGTTTGCACGGCAGTTATGTTTCTTTTTACCTGATAGCCGAGCTCGGGGTCCCGATTTGAGGTTCGATTAGCTACTTCGGAGAGGTAAGGAATACAGGTCCCGACCAATGATAATTCAGGGAGACACGGTATATTAACTGTGTATATTTCCACTACTTTGGGGTGACACACTATTGTTTGAATCCAAGAGGTGATCTAAGAAAGTCTTTATGCAGAGTAAGGCTCAGTACAATTATCCAACATGCAGTCCTAGTTTTGTCTGCTAGGTGGTTCTATCCTTCACACTTTTCTTACATAAGTCTTTCTAGCACAATTTTAGAGCACCGTCCTTCATAAACATGGAGTCACTCCTGGCCAGTTATCACACTGTCTGTCCTCAACCGTTGAAAGAGAGTTTGTATGTTTTAGCTTTCCTGCCACTGCTGGGTTTACTGTGCTCATGTGAATTCTTACAGGTTTCTCCTGCTGATCTAACTCCAAAAGATCACTGATCTGTAGTGTGTCACAGGTAGACAAGGGTTGTACTGGAGTTGGTCTATTCCTTTACTAAGGTTGGGTGCTGGGACATAGCAGAAGAATATTACTGGCTGACAATAAGCTACCCTGTGCCTTAGAGTAAAATGAGTGCTTCCTACACTCCAGAACAATTCAACTAAGGTGTGTGTGTAAGAGATGCATGAATAGTGTCCCTTCTTACTTGTACAGGATTTTCCTTGAAAGCATGCCAACCCACCTCCCAGGGTTGTCACAGGCTGCTGAAAACACTGTGCCAGCTCTGTATTCGTTTCTTCCCCTCTCAGGGCTCTCTCTTGTTGCAACTGCTCCTAGTCCTCCATATATGGGCAGCAGGGCGTCACTGGTAATGGGGAAGCTTTACTCTGGCTGCTCTGCCTCTCAATGGGGGATTTCTCTCCTGTGTCTGCCCAGGTCTCTGCAATATCACTGAAGAAATCAACACACTTCAGTCTGCAGACTGCAGACTACATTTCTTGCTGCTGGGATCACTGCTGCTCTCACTGCACAGAACAGACCAGCAATGGCTTCTCTTCCCAGTCTGCCTCAACATTCTCTTTCCTGTCTCTGCTGCTGCTCCATCCATTAAGGTGAGGAGTGCTGGCTGTTCCCTCATTTACACCTCCCCCTGCTGCAGCCAAGTTTTCCAATGAGGATAGGGGAGGAAGACTAAGTTGAGGGCTTTGTGCTTGTGTGCCTGTCAGTCCAGGGGCACACCACTTATATTTTAGTGGCACAGGGAGGGCTATGTGAGTTCTCCCAGGCTATAGGATAATATATCTATTTTTTTAATGTATATACTATGGGCTGTCATGCACCCTGTAATTTCTGGGGGTACATGGGCATACAGTACAGTGTGTACATATAAATGTGCTAATTTTATAATGAACGACACTTGTTATGATCTTTACAAACTTTATGTCCCCAACTTCTATTACATATTTATTCTTGAAGCTCAGTACAAAGCCTTAAGTAATAAAAGGTTGATTATAGGAGGTGATCTTAAAATTTTGGCATGACTAAATGAAATGTAGATATATTGGTAGGACCTTCAGCAAAGGTTAACATACCTAGTAAAGGGGTAGACTATATTTTGTAGCTGTTCCACCCTTATTTGAAGATATATCCCTGAGGAAGTCTGATAGGCACCAGATGAAATGCATTAGGTACTGACTGAAAAACATTAACCATAGCCCATCTTGAACAAAAGCTGACTTAATCATTCCTCTACCTACACTGTATTCCACAGATCATGTTCTATTGAATGATATAAGGACAGACACCGGGGTGGATTTACTAAAGTTTCTAAAAAGTGAATAGTGGTTGTGCTCCCTTAGCAACCAATCAAATTGTAGCTATTATTTCTCTATTGCATTTTGGAAAATGATATAATCTTATTGGTTGCTATGGGCAACAACACCACTTATCTGTTTTAGAAGTTTTAGTAAATTTACCCCACTATGTGAAAATTATAGGAAAGAATTAAGTTTGAAAAAGCCAAATTACAGAAAGTTAATGAGAGAAATAGGGTTTTACAGATCACTTTCAGTCATTGACTCTTTTAACAAAATATGAAAATTTCAGAAATTGATATAATTGGGGAAACAAAGTGGAAGGATTTAACAGTTAAACCTAAATGAGTATTGATAGTGATTGTGCTGTGATGGAATTTGACGATGTTTCGATAATTCAACATGTCCCTTTAGGAGTCTGAACATGGGTGTAACTAGGAACCACACAATGGCCCTCATTCAGAGCCGCTCGTAAGTGGCCGCTCGTTCGTTCTGACTGATGTTCGCACATCTGCGCATGCGTACGGATTTTAATACACATGCGCGAACCAGTCTGTGCGGCCAAAAATCGTTTGTTCTCTATATAGCGAATGCCTGCTACTTTGAGTGACAGAAGGAGGCGTATGTGGGTGGTAACAGGGGAAGGTGTTTGAAAACGGAGAGTGAAATTCAGAACGCAGGCGTGCTTAAAGATCAAAACGGGCGTTTTAAGGGAGTGCATAATTACTCCAGCAGCATCATTGACCACGTCACTTGTTTTTTTTAACTCAGAACTGCTCGCAAAATAGCGGTTGAAAAAACCAACCTCAAGAATAGCGAGCAGTTCATACGCTGTACGATGTACTCGATTAATCTATTAAATAGGGGACATGACGTATGGTGCGAGCGGCCAGGGGGCGTATTTTTCAAAATTACAACCGCAAGTTTTGCTTGCTCGTTCAGACTTAGAGGCATGAACAGACCGCAAAGTGCGAACGGTTCATTTGAATAGCCACCCCTTTTTAGAAAAAGAACGACCGCAAATAGTGAGCGGCTCTGAATCAGGCCCAATGTTTTCTACCAGGAGGTGGGGTCAGAATAAGCAGCTCAAAAATAATTCAAGAAAAGAACTGAGTTCAGAGTAAAGCAAAGAAGAGCAAGTAACTTTGCACCTTGGCAAAGTCATGTTGCCAAGTAAAGGGAGATTTAGATTTGAGAGGGGCATGTCTAAACTCAAACAAAAAAAATAGCTGTCCATATGTGAGCTACATGTAAAAGCAGCCAGTACTTACCCTGCATGCATGCAAAAAAAAGCACCCCTCGCATTGCAACATAGTATGTTTTTAATCTACTGTACAGTTGTGTCCACATACATGTAGCCTACTTGCGTGTTAAACAGCCATTCTAGTTGCGCCATGGCGAGGCACGACTCGGTAATGACAGAGAGTCTTTTTCTACGACTTTTTCCCTTAAAATGCATCTTATTCACAATGGGAAATGTAACATTGCAGTGTCACAGCTGCTGACACTGTAACGTAGCTTTTCTCATGCAGATACACCCGCAGTCACTTTAAGAAAAAGTCGTACAAAAAGATGCTCGGCACTACCGACCTGTATCCTCCAGGAACTTCATGGTAACAGAAGGAAGGTTTTCAATAGAGGTATTGCTTTTACGTACACAAATATTAATTGTTATTTTGAATGGCAGATCAATATGCAAAAATTAGCCTCCACACTGAAACTCAAGGAACACTTCAGATATCAGAGGGACAATTTTGGTGACAGTCTATATCTGAAATGATTTAATAGAAGATCTGAGGGCCCTTATTTAGCAGCGCACTGCTGGGAATCTGCACAGGCGCAGGACTCATACCCGGATTTGCAGTACGGGTCCTGAGTGTTCGCATGTAGTCTGGCAGCAGACTGTCAGTGATTGATAGTCTGCTGCAGATTGTGGGTGGGAGGGTGTAAAAGTTTGGAAAATTTTAAAAGAAATGCTAAAAAATACAAAAAGATCAAGATAACCACCTGGCAGACCAATCATTATTTCAACTCATCTCACAGTTTCTACTGTAGATAAATTATTGCAACAATGTATTGTGTAGGAAAGCACTTATGTGATTACTTAACTAGCCAATGTTTTTTCCAAAAATGTCCCCAATTTTTTTCTGTTTATATATTATCAAATTATGTAAATAATAGTTATTTAAACCTGATTCAATATATTTTGTATTAACAAATATTCAGATTTTTCAATTAAATTATAAAAATTTACATTGCAAAACAATTGGGAGACATATGTAGATAAATAGTTAGACATTTAATTTTTGTTAACATGCTATTCTATCTATCTATCTATCTATCTATCTATCTATCTATCTATCTATCTGTCTATCTATTTATCTATCTTATATTTATTTACCAAAAAGAAAGCCAGTACATCACTGATTGCCAAATCTATTTACATTATACAGTCAAATATAAAACCTCACTGGTATGTCACATAAAAAATTATCGAATAGGCATGCATGACATGATGCATACATCAAGAAAAAAGGGTACAGTTATCCAAAAGTCTAATACTTACATTTGGTTAAGTGTAAGTGCATTTATCAAACTCAGTGATGTGTTGGCATTTTGGTAAACCTGGCAATTCTTTATGTGCCATGAACTCCACATTTTCTACTTCGTTTAGAGTACTGCTACATTGTGTCTGTCTGTTGGTTCTAAGTTGGCGCAAAAACTGCTCATCCAAGTTTTCATGAAAACTGTATCATTTTGTAGTGGAAACCCCTAGAAATAACCTGCACTTTGTTTAATCTAGATCTGTCAAGTTAAAACTAAGCAATAATAAAAACAACATTTATTGACATCATCAATGCAAGAGATAGGTGTGGCTCAGTTCGTGCGACCGGTAAGGGATGGGAGGAGAGGTGGTTTGTGCCCATGTTCACTTGAATAGAATAGGTTACATAGCAGTCTGTGCAAGGGCATAGTGAAATTGGTGTGAGTGGTGGGTGAAGGCGCTGCCACCCATCTGTGTAGCGCTGCTGGTTACATCGGCCACTCCTGCATCAGGGTCCTTATATATACATCAAATAAAAATAATGTTGGCTGAAGCAATTTCATCATGGGCAAAGCCATGGGCAACATATATATATATATATATATATATATATATACACATTAGCAACCCACCCTAGCTTCGCCCCAGCCCCAAGCATCTCATAACAACCTACGCCATGTTACCACAGTCCCCTGCATCCTACCACAACTCCCTGTCTCACACCATGAGCATTTGGAATCTGCAGTTAACCACAGGGTGTGATGGCATACCATATCTGTATTGCTCAAGGAACACATCCACTAAGGCGTCAGCCTTAATGATCAGAATTTCATTGATTTCTTGAGTTTAAATGATAGATAATCTGAAATTTCACAAAACTACTGGTCATGTCTAAGAAGCCTTAATGGGACATGTGAAGCTGTAAGGTTTTTTTTGTACATGGAATTGTATAGCTTTTTTCAATTTATTTATTATTAATTCAGAAATCTGAAATTTTACTGCTTAGAGAGGTGGAGACACTGAGGGAAAAGAAGGGATACAGAAAGATAGAGAGGTCGGATGAGGGACAGGTGAAGACACTGTAAGGAAAAAGATTGACTCAGACAGAGGGAGCTAACAGAAAGGTGGGAACAGGCGAAAAAAACAGGTATACAGAGAAATTGGTGGAGACACGGTGGAAAAACATAGGGACTGAGTGAAAGGAGACTGAGGGAAGAAGCAGGCATTGAAACAGAGAGCGATATTCAAATTTTTATCACTCCCGATCTCCCGTCTAAAGTGATGGGAGATTGGGAGGGGGCGATATTGAATTTTGCTGATTTATTGTCCTTGTTGCACCCAGAGAGGTTGGGTTTAGCCGCGTAAAGCAGCTAAACCCGACCAAACTATTGGGCGCGATGCAAAAGATCCCATTTGAGTGGTAAACTAGTCACTTTTCGCTGATTTCAGCTCCCCACCCCTGGGGAATGCGAGCTGAAATGCCAGTGCCAGCAGCTGCTCACACTCGAATGCAGCTACAATTGAATAGCTCTGTTGGGCACCATCTACTGACTGCCGTTGAAGAAACAATTGAATAAAAGCCCAAAGAGAGGGGACAGGTGGAAACACTGTGGTAAAAAATAGGGACTAACAGAGAAGACTGAGGGTGGTGGATAAACTGAATGAAAAGAAGGGATTAAGAAAGACAGAGGGGTGGGGACAGGTGGAGACACAGTAAGTAAAAAGATTGACAGAGGGAGCTGACAGAAAGGTGGAGACAGGCGGAAAAAGAGAGAGAAACAGTGCTGAGGGAGAGAAGGACACAGAGGTTAAGGGGAGCTAAGGGAGAGACATTGAGCACAAACAGGGATTCAGAGATAGAGAGAGAAGAACAGCGGGGCTGAGGAAGAGGTGGCGACTGAGGGAAAAAGAGGGATTCAGAGAGAGAAAGGGGGTGGTGGCTTAGGGAGAAATGCAGACACTGTGCAGGATTTCGGAACATGGGAATATGCTGAGAGAAAAGATTACCAAACATAAGATGGGAACTCTAACTCAGCAGACTATACACTATATGATGAGGGAGGGGAATGCAAAGAAAGAGACATGGGAGAGTGGGAAAAATGGAGGATAAGCACCTAAAGTACAATTTGAACAGTTTTCTTCCTGCGCAATCAGACTGGCATGCTCCAGCTGAAGCCGTTTCTGTTTTCTTCTAGTGCTTTCTGGGCAGCTGACTCAGCCTATAGTCATATGACATTTAATATCTGCCTTTAACACTCCTGCTATAAGTAATTCAGCAGGAATAAGTGACCTGCTAACAATGAAATGTGTGCAGTGGTGGCATGCTGGGACTCACTAATCACACAACATATGACACAAAACTGATTAATATAATATTATTAAATAATAAAATTAATAAAATCAACATCTGGGCTGGGTTTGTTATTGCTGCTGACTGCCTGCCGTTGGCCCCCAATGCAGCTCTTTAGTAGCACATTACTTCCAGCATGCATCTCTTGTTGCTGGGGGCCGCAGCTGCAGCAGACGCTTCGGGACCGCAGCTCTCTCTCATTTAATGCAGCATGGCAGAGAGGGGTGATAACAGGCGGGCATACTGTGCACTGAGCACTGGTTGAAGACACAGGCAGTGGGAGGACGTCAGGAGGGACCGGGGGATGCAGACATCACATGGCTCTGCTGACCTGAACAGTGGGGATGGTCCGCTAATAGGAAGAGACATGCAGGAGGAGGCCAGGACATAGGAAGAGACAGGCAGGGGGAGGAGGCCAGAACATAGGAAGAGACAGGCAGCGGGAGGAGGCCAAAACATAGATAGAGACATACAGGGGAGGAGGACAGGTGGGACTGGGGGATGAAATCATCACACGGCTCTCTGCTGACCTGCACTGTGGTCAGGGGCAGAAGTATAGTAGACAATGGAGGCACCTGCCGTCGGGCGCCAGCATTGAAGGGGCACCTCCTCAATCACCCACAATATATTCACCCCATTTAGGGCTGTAAATATGGGGGACAGGGGGTCCCTAAATGATAACTTGCTTCCGGGCGTCTGGGATGAACTTACGCAACTGACTGTGGTGATGGTCTGCTGACAGGACGGGCATGGGGGACAGGGAGAGGCAGGACAGATGGGCTCTCATCTGGCAGCTGCTTTTCATATGAGCTTCTTACTCAGCTGCCACCACCAGGGCCATTCCTAAGGGCTGGAGCTCCCAGAGCGAACAGTCAAACAGCCCCCCCCCCCAAAAAAAAAAGCTTGTGTTCATTCATTTTAGTATTTTGCTAACTGATTGATAAAAAAAAACTATGAGCACTTCTATTTTTTTAAAGCGTTTTTACTTTGCAGCATTTATTCCACATCTGCCTAAAACGTTTGCACAGTATTGTATATATGGGTAAGTGGTAGAAGGCGACACTCAGAGGCTGCAAGACTGGTTATACAATGGTGTTTATTTGTGATGTTCAGAAGACCGTATCTCCTCCCTCAAGGCACACACCAGTCACTGCCATTGACATGAATTGCAAAGCAATGATTTGCTGAGAGCGGCACTCCCACACTCTCACCCAATCAGTGCTTTCTCCATTCATTTTAATGAGAGTGACTTGTTATTCAGGTTTAGGCACTGTACAGAGTGCAGTGCTGTCCATGATGGAAAGAAACATATTGGGAGCCTTTACCCCTCTGCACCAGGGACCTCTATCACTCTAATTGAGACATGCTTAAACTTTTTTAAAAAAATTATCTTTTTAACATATTTATGCTTATATATCTACGTCATTTCTAAACTGTGTGTTAGGAATGGGTATGAAGTCCCGGCGGCTGAATAGCCCCGGGTTCATATCTCAATTCAGGCATCCCAAAGGGAGATGATCCCGACAGGGCAAGTAAGTACCCTATCCCTACCTCTCCCCCTGCCTAACTATAACCCTCCTTTAGTGGTGCCTAACTCTAACCTCCTCCCTAGTGCCTAACCCTAACCTCCCTCTGGGGGTGCCTAACCCTAATCCCCCTTACTACACCCTAAACCTAACCCTCCCCCCAGTGGCTAACGCTAAGGGCACCCCGGACTTACCTCATTTGGGCTGGCATCCTTCTGTGTTTTGGCATTGGGATTAAGGTAGGCGTCGGTATTTCAATGCCTATCTTAAGTCCCTTGTCGGGATTTGGATGCCGGTATTGAGACCGGTGGAACTACATTCCGTGTGTTATATATTCAGTGTAGTATGTGTATGTGTACTGCCTTCATTATTTATGGTTTTTATATATTTATCCTTGTTAAATAATACATTATATGCTTTTTAAACTCTCTGGTTGATAGACCTGTGCTACTAAGATATAGGGCCTGATTCAGCATGGATCACTATTGCGATCACAGATGCGTAATCGCACGCAGTGCTGCTGCAAAAATATGTTAATGTTTGCAACTGCTCGGCCAGCATAGAGACGCCCACTACCGCTATCTCACATCCGTAATACCTCACAGACCTGAGTATACATCGGTAACATCGAGTAACAATGGACCCTCAAGCACAATTACAGCAGCTCTGATCTGTCTCAGAAATTGCAACTTGCGTCGCCTGCAGTGAGTACTCAAGCTGCTTATGCTGTCGCAGTGGCTAAATTATGCATGCCCAGGAAACGGCATTCAAACAGGCTGGCATTTCAGGCCCACAGTCCTTAATATATAGCATGTACTTTTTGCTACCTGTTTACTATATGCACTTTCCATGCATTGCAATTAGCACTTTAAGATTATTGGCACTATAAGGCGTTCTGATCCTATTCCATTTTCTACACACACACACAGAGTTATGGTTGTATTATTGATGTATTCTGTTTATACATTTTTCAGAATGTATTCACATTTGTTCTATATACATATAATATTATATGTATATATTCCTTTAATATGTTATGTTTTGGATTTATAAGTACATACCAATCATGTATGAATCTTTATTATACATACATAGATCTAGTCTATATTTATTTTATTCTTTGACACCCGTTCTTAAACATTGTAATATATTTTAATTTTTTATTTAATTTTATGAAATTGCGGATATTGACTCCAACAAACGGTGAACTGTACATGCTCAGATGTGGGATTCTTTTATGTATTAATCATTGATTGTAAATTATACTTATTAAGATGACTTACATGAAATGTTTTATAAAATAAATACCATTTTGTTTTATAAGGGTGTCGTATATTATGTCAGTAATCTTTTAAAAGGACTATTTCACGAATAATTGTAACCATAAAGGTATACTTGGTCAGAGGCGTCACTAGGGTTGGTGTCACCTGGTACTGTAATGCACGGTGACACCCCCCCCACAGAAAAAAAATCGGGACCATGGAGCGCAGCTCCGCGAACTCTTCCTTTACCAGTCCAGCAGTCACACTGTGCTCCTCACGGAATGCCAGGCGCACCCGGCAGGCGTGCGATGCCACGCCCGATATTCTGGGTAGCAATGCTTAAAGTGGTCCTAGAGATGTGGTGGAACGACCCCCCCCTCCCCCGGCGATTTATCAATAAAAGGACAGCGTGCGCCTAAGGCGTGTAGCGCAAAAAAGGGGCGTGACCTTGAAAGAAAGGGACATGGCCATACAATACTATCCCTAATTCAAATTACGCCACACAGTAGCACAATCTTATCCACATTACACCGCACATAGTGCTAGAGATTCACATTACACCATAAAGTAGTGTCCCTTATTTATGTTCTGACACACAGTAGTGCCCATTTCACACAATGACCACGTTATTGACACTTATACACAATGCCCACAGTAGTAGTGCCCCTTATTCAATGCCCCCAGTAATAGTGTCCATTATGCAGTTTCCCCTTTAGTAATACCCCTTTATGCAATGCCTCCTGTAGTTGTGCCCAATATGCAGTGCTTCCTGTATTAGAACCCATTATGCAATGCCTCCTATATTAAAGCCCATTATGCAATGCTTCCTGTATTAGAGCCCCTGATGCTGTGCCCCCAGTAGCTCCCCTTATGCAGTGCCCCCTATAGTGCCCTTATACAGTACCCCAGTAGTGCCCTTATACAGTACCCCCAGTAGCACTCCTTATACAGTACCCCAGTAGTGCCCTTATACAGTACCCCGCAGGAGCTCCCCTTATGCAGTGCCCCCAGACAGTAGTGCCCCATATGCTGTGCCTTCTATAATGCCCTTATACTGAGCCCCCTATACAGTACCCCCAGTAGTGCCCCCAGAACACCCCCAGTAATGCCCCTTATGCTGTGCCCCCTCCCCTGTGCAATACTAGTACTTACCTATCTTCAGGATGTCCACTCCAGGCTGGCTTCCACCAGGAGGGTTCCGGGCGCGCACCTCCTTCTTCCTCATGCCGCGCGAGTGATGATGTCACCGCGGCCGGCGTCCAGAGCCACACACAGGCACATAGAAATGCTCTGTGGCTCTGGACGCCGGCCGCGGAGAGAGAACTAAGTCACTCCCGGCGGCGGCGGTGGAGTGCAGGACCTCGGTGGAGAGGAAGGGGGTGTGCTGGAAGCAGGTGCGGCCCGCGGCTCTGTATGCTGCTGTTTTTGGTGTCACCCCCTTGAAGGGTGACACCCGATGCGGGCCGCATGCCCCGCACCCCCCTTCTGACGCCACTGTACTTGGTAGAATTTTTTTCACTTTTGACCATCTTTAATCTAGAATAGCGCCCTCTCATAGACATTTCACCAAACTTAACCTTTGACCTCACTAACAGGAGTCCCTTTGAAAGGTGCAACTTCAAAATCTGCTTTACCCAAATAGGCGCAGGATAAAGGTTTTTTAGGAGCCGATTCACATTTTCTGTTAGTTACCTGTAACAGCAGCCTTGTCAAAAAATAAATAACTAAAAGAGCACAGAAATGCAAAGTAATATTTTCAGAGAATGAACAAATTTTACATGACATGGTATTTGAATAATATGGAAAAGTTAGCTACTAAAGAGCTTAAGGGTTGGTATAACATCATTACTCTAGAAAAGTACTTAGAAGTGGGATACATCCCAAGAGGTCTTAGACTATCTAAAACTCCAACATTCAAAACACAGGATGAAAGTTTCCTAACAAATTGGAACAAAACTTTAGATGAGTGCTCAGTCAAATTGATTAAACTCATCATAACAGAATGAAAAAAGAATTGGTTCAAATAAATGAGGACCTTGATTTGAAAATAGCAAGGAGTTTAAGAAGGATGTTAATGATTTACAATAAAATTTAGACACTCTTGAAAATTATATTGTCATTAGGAAACATAAAAAAATTGCCCGTGACAAATATGATTATGATACTGGCAGAATACATAATTGGTCAAATAGTGCATTTAGATTTGAAATAAAGTCACAACATCAAAGATGGCAAAAATAAAGATATGCTGAGGGCGATGTGTTCGATAATAAATCCTATCATAACAAAAGGTCCCATAGACAATAGGATGACTATAGGATAGGAAGTAAAACATCATATCAGTCTCCATGCTACAATTATAGATGATGTTCCTATAATCTATCTACTTATTACAAGAAACAGAAATTTCCTACTTATCAAAATAGCTATGAAGTATTAAGGTCTCCATCCACAGGAAAATCATAGTCCTCAACTTTCAGCTACCCAGAGGGAACTATTAGAAAAGGGACTTACACTTGCCCCAGATCAGCATAAATTTGATATTTTTGTTGACCTTAATAAATATATAAGAAACCAAACCCTGAAAAGACATTTTCTAAAAATTCTATACCCAAGTTGGCTTATTAACCTAAAAAGCAACCACTTGTCTCTTGACCCTCAAAGCATTAACCAGTCGAGTCTAGAGGTAGTCACATTGATATTTGACTTTGAGTCAGTAAAGAAGACTTTAGAAAACTTAAATTACAAAATAATCAGTTTCATAATAACCTTACTCCTTTAGAAAAATAGGCACTCAAACATCTAAAAAAAGATGATAAAATTCTTTAAAAAATTACTGATAAAGGGGGAACTGTGGTCATTCGATAGGTCAGCATTACTATAGGAAGCATATAGAATCATTAATGACACCACTACCTGTAGACAATTGGTAAAATGACCTGACAGATTTTTTCAAGGAAAAATTATATAACCTTTTAGAGGAAGCCAACAGGGAAGGTTTACAATGTAAAGAAGAATACCAGTATTTATATGTTCAAAACCAGAGTGTACCTATATTTTATCACATTACAAAAATACATAAAACTAAAGAACATCCCCCTGGGAGGCCTATCATCTCAGGGGTCGATTCGCTGACCACTAATTTATCACATTTCATTGATTTAAAATTACAGCCGTATGTGAGGAAACAGAAGTCCTATTTAAGGAGCTTAGCTTGTTAAGAGAAATTAAGGACTCAGCTTGGCTCCCCTCATTCAAATGGCTCACCATAGAGGTTTAAGCCTTATATTCATCTATACCTCATAAATAAGGTTTAGAGGAAGTCAATACCCTTTTGTTGACTGACACCACAATCTCTGAAAAAGATAGGATTTTTCTATTCATATTTCTAGTATACGTTTTATATTATAAAATAATTATTTTGAATTTGATGGTAATTTTTTCATACAAGAATTTGGCACTGCGATGGGGACTAAATATGCTACTTTGTATGCAAATATAGTGATGGAAAACTGGGAGGAGGAGTATATTTATAATTCCACTTTTTTCAAAGAAAACATTAAATTTTACCATCATTATATCGACGATCTAATCCTAATATGGGAAGGAGATAATGACAGCATAAAGGAATTTCTGCACTATATAGACAGACACAACTTAAAATTCACATATAAACATCATGATTCTATCATTGATTATTTTGGACATTAGTTTGGAAGTCAGCTCGGAGGACTCTATTTTAAAACATTTTTTAAAAGTATGGCTGCCAATAGTGCCATACCATCCAACAGTTGCCATTTGCCAGTATGGAAAAATAATGTTCCTTATGCTCAATTTTTAAGATTTATGAAAAATTGCAACAAAATTGTATCTGTCATTGTAAGGATTTTATATATGCTTTGTTTCCAATGTGAAATTGAAGTCAGATTTTAAAAGCCATATCAGACATACCTATTATTCTGCATTAATAAACAACACCTAGTTATAGTCATAATAATATCAACTTACCTATACCCAATTTAGGACTGTCAGATTAAGGTATCATACATTTTAGGTACTGTCACTTTAAGGTATAGTCACCTACAGTTAGGGTCATTAATATTGTTGATACATACACTTATTTAAATCACACAAAACACACAGTTATAGTTCACGAACACCTACCACACAATTCAGTTACTGTTCCTTTAAGGAATAAACTCAAATTTTTTAAGGCTTGCACTGCATCATGGGATGCCCGCAATGCATTATGGGACATACACTTTATTTATGTAATTCCCACTATAGAAACTTTATATAATAGTGATTTTTACTTGTATTAACACACTGCAATACACATCAGTGGATTAATTCATAATTTAGTTTGATTTTTTGTAAAAACGGGAAAATGACACCGATTAAATTGAGCACAGCAGGTATTGATGGTATATTAAGCCATCCAGGAACAGCCCCATTCTCTCACATTGAAGCAAGTTCCTCTGCTGAAACAAACAAATTGGTAAGAAACAGAATTTTCAAACCTAACTTTAATTGCTGCTTTTGACTTGCATTGTTTGAACTATGGCCCTGATCAGAGCCGGACGCTCCGAAAGAGCGCTCACTCTGAATCAGGGCATCTTTTCTTTTTTGTGCGGCCTCCTGGCCGCTCACATAGCTGTGGGTGACCACCCACAGCTATAGCGAATGGCCAGGTTGATGGTCGCGATGGTCAAGACCATCGTGACCATCGGGCTTGCGACGGGACCCTTGTGGTAGGGTCTCGTGGCCGCAAGCCCCAGAGAGCTTTCGGCTTGTGATGTCAGTGGGGCCGCCCCCAAATGACAGGCGTTCTCATGGGAACGCCTCCGTTTGGGCAGCCAACCCCCCGGCCCGCCCATCAAAGGGGACGAACTGTCACTCAACATCGACAGCTCGCCCCCTTTGTTGCGAGACCCGGAGCGACGGAGTGCCGTCACTATCCGGGTCTCGCGCATGCGCACGACAGAACCAGCTCCGTCGTGCACATGCGCTCTGGGCCACCATCGACCTCGTTGCGAGCGCTCAGCGCTTGCGATCGGGTCTGAATCAGGCCCTATGTGTGAACAGCACCTCTATTAAATATATGTGCAGGTGTCTGTAAAATATATTTATACTTATTTGTATCTGCATCTGGAAAATATATTTATGCTCATTTGTACCTGCATCTCTATGTAATACTGTATATGTGCAGGTTAATATAAACAAATTGGTAAGAAGCAGGCTTTTCAAACCTGACTTTAATTGCTATATTTGATCTGTAGTGTTTGAACAATATGTGCATCTCTATGTAATATATGTGCAGGTTTTTGTAAAATATATACATACAGTATGCTGATCATGATGCAAATTATGATATATACATCCCTATGTAATGGCATTTTTGCTATTATATGGTTCATTACATTTAAGTATGGGGCTACAGAAAACTATTTAAAGGTGCTTAGTTCTAAAAACCATGTACCTTATGTATTTTCAACTTATGTAAATAGTTATTTTTCCTCTTATGATCTCACTCAAACTATAATAATTTATACTATTACTTTTATGTAGTAATTATTATGAATATACCAGAAGGACATCATACTTCCACAGCTGGCTATGTGCAGCCTATAATTATCTCATTTTTGGTCCTAGATGTTAAAGGTTTGTGAAATACCTGAACTACCATCATTTATAAAAATGATCTCTCTTTTTGATAGGAACCTGCAATCTGGCGCTGACCACAACAGGAAAACACTCTAGCTGTAATTTCCTAATAAATCAGACTACTGCTTCAGAGTCAAGATAGGTTATACCGTACCTATCAAAATTAGAACATGTCACACAACAAGTAGAATACAAAAGCGCTGTCTGAGCGTTAAGCTAATAATTAGCAGTTTTAATAGCATATATAAAATATTAACAAATATTTATTAAAAAAGCATTTCCCAGATCAACCTAGATGACGTAAGTATTCTAGTAAGAACATTTATCTGAGGCTTACACAGAGTGACTTATTAATAATGTCCCAGGAATATAACATGCATATACTAGAGACAATTTCCCCTTTACCAATGTCTTAAACGTCCTGCAGCAGAAAGCAGTTGGCCCGTCCTCTGTGCACACAGCCCGATACTAATCCAGTGGATACAAATTAGTCAATTAAAATTCAGCAGTGTAGTTCCACAGATGTTATTTTGTAATGGACCAATTTATACCATTGTGCCTCTTCTCAAGCAAAATTGTAACTCTGCAGTAATGATGTCTGTATGCTTACACTTTGTATATAAAACACAGCAGTATATCATCAGGAAAAAAATATTTTTTCAGTTGCAGCAGGACGGTTCTCCAGGAATTAAGTTGTAGCAGACCATAGTATAATATGCGCTTTATCAGGGAATGTAGTATCACCGTATTTATTGATCATTCATCCATACATTTAGTAGTGGGAGAGCTGATATTATTTGTGTATATAAATAATGTGGTGTACTCACATAAAGCTCAATCCCAGTGGGCAGGGGCGTTTCTAGTGAGAAAGGGACCCGTGTGCAGTCTCCGTCATGGGCCCCCTCCTCTCCTTTCGGCAGCGCACTGAGCTGTGCGTGACCAGCACCGGAGTTATAGACTCTGGGCACTAGAGTGTGCCCAAAATCTATAGTGTAGCGCAGGTCACCGGGAAAATGGCTGCGGCAGCCATTTCCCTGTACTGCGCATGCGCAAACGATGCAAAAATGGCCGCCGTGGCCATTTTCCAGTTGTTTTTTACAACGTCGGACCCCCGCGCCGATGTGGGACTCCGGAGAGGTAAGTATATTATGGGTGCACCCATTATAGATACGCCCCTGCAGTGGGTGATAGAGCACCTTAGAGCTTTCCATGGCGTCCATCTCATCCAAAACCCCAAGCCGATATCACTATTTGACGGTAGTCAGCACAGTAGTTCAATAGACATTATGGGCAGTGTGATCATACTCTTTTTGATAAGCTTTTTTTTTATATAAGCAAAATTAAGTGTAACCCCCCTTCAGTGTGCAGTGTGATACAAAGATGTATTTGGAGTGATACACCTCCTATTGCCTCAGGCTAGCTCTCCAGGGTGTGGGCAAAACCTGAGAAGGGGGTCCCTGCCCATGTAGGCTTTATAACAGTCACACATATAGATACAGGTATAGATAGACACATGCAGCAACAGTTCATTTGAATAACTTGGGCGCCAGACCTTCTCTTATAAAAATAAACCATTTTATTTCTCTCCTCCTGCACATGACTTTACAGGACAAGAATATGGTTACAGCAGCTTCTCCTCTCCCTCCAGCTCATATACTTGGCATGTCAGATGGTGTAGGACAATCTTATGGATATGGTTACATCACACTCTTCTTCACCAGCACAGTTTTTAAGCACAGTCACAATGAATGTTTTGCATTTTATACACACAGGTCCACCTGGCCCTTTGCTGGCTGGTGCCTGTAGTTCTCCACTTCATACATGCAGGTCCACCTGGCCCTATGCTGGCTGGTGCCTGTAGTTCGCCACTTCATACATGCAGGTCCACCTAGCCCTTCGCTGGCTGGTGCCTGTAGTTCTCCACTTCATACATGCAGGTCCACCTGGCCCTATGCTGGCTGGTGCCTGTAGTTCTCCACTTCATACATGCAGGTCCACCTAGCCCTTCGCTGGCTGGTGCCTGTAGTTCTCCACTTTATATGTGCAGGTCCACCTAGCCCTATGCTGGCTGGTGCCTGTAGTTCTCCACTTTATACGTGCAGGTCCACCTAGCCCTATGCTGGCTGGTGCCTGTAGTTCTCCACTTCATACGTGCAGGTCCACCTAGCCCTATGCTGGCTGGTGCCTGTAGTTCCACAGCTTCACACACATCTCACATAACTTCTTTTGCACTCTGCCTCTCCTTTGTCTCTTCTAAGACAATATACAGAGTGTCTCATACCCAGTCTGCCTCTCTCTGCTCCCCTTCTCTGTCACATGGGACAGCAATATACAGACTTTTCTATTGCAGCTATCACACTCTCAGCTCCAGCCCATCCCTATCCTACAGGAATGGCTCCTATAGCCACACTGCAACCACAGTGACCCCCCCCTTTAATGGCTGCTGGGGGGCTTTATGCATAAGAGACTTCTCTTGTCCCCTAACAGTAAAGCTCCTGGGAAGTTCCTCTTCCCCATCTCTCCAACACATATACTGACATCTCTTACCCCTCTCGTGGGTGTTAAACACTTCACTGGGCTGCTCACGCTGCAACATTCCAGCTCTTTCTCTGTGGTCTCTCACATACTTTATCTCAGTGGTCTCCAGACCTATCTCTCCTTTGGTGTTAGATGGGCATCGTGGTAGCCACCACGGCCCCGCCAATCTCCCCCTGCCAGGGGAGCACGAGGGCTACATTTCTGCTTCCAGTCTGACTCCCCCAAATTCTTCTTCTCAATCCCTTTGTTCTCTCCCCCTCCTCCCTCTGCTCTGCCAGCTACACACCCAGTCTTCCCACCCCTGCGTGTCTATCTCTCCAGCCCCTTCTTTACCTGAAAACTGATCCCAGGGTCTCAGGAATGTAATATCTACAACAGGAAGCAAGCTTTATCACTGAGAGGGGTTTATTTACAAATACCATCCCTTAGAGGGTGTTACATAAGGGTCTTTTATTATGAGACCATTAAAGATCCATTAACGCATCCCACTTTATTAGGTGTGATATACTTCCTAAACCAGTACAGATTGTTGAAGGAAGCAAGAAAATCACTGACCTTCCATTCCCGGATATTACTGCACAAGTTGCACTTTGATTGACAACAATTGTCCGTAATATGTAATCAAATTGAGGTATGGAGTTGAAGTTGTATTATTGATGTATTTTGTTTATACTTTTTCAGAATGTATACACATCTGGTCTAGAATGTGTTATTCATAATATTATATGTATATATTCCTTTAATATGTTACTTTTTAGATTTGTATGCACATACCAATCCTGTATGAATATTTATGAGGCCTACATTGATCTAGTCTATATTTATTTTATTCTTTAACACCTTTCTTAAAAATTGTCATATATTTAAATTTTTAAGATTAACCCCTGAAGAAGTATCTTGGAGACGAAAAGCGTAGGATAACCATTCACTGGACCCACTCTGAGAATATGAAATTGTGGATATTGACTCAGCAAAAGGGTGAACTGTACATACTCAGATGTGAGATTCTTTTATGTATCATTCATTGATTGTAAATTGTACTTATTAAGCTGACTGTGCAAGTGTTATATATAGGTA
Organism: Taudactylus pleione; assembly: GCA_031769625.1. Taxonomy (NCBI): domain Eukaryota; kingdom Metazoa; phylum Chordata; class Amphibia; order Anura; family Myobatrachidae; genus Taudactylus; species Taudactylus pleione. The sequence continues at coordinate 447,413 of JAUIMM010000182.1, forward strand.
AGTGGTAGATGGCGGCACTCAGAGGCTGCAAGACTGGTTATACAATGGTGTTTAATTGTGATGTTCAGAAGACCGTATCTCCTTCCTCAAGGCACACACCAGTCACTACCATTTACATACAGAGCATAGCAATGATTGGCTGAGAGCGACGCTCCCACACTCTCAGCCAATCAGCGCTTTCTCCATTCATGTTAATGGGAGTAACTTGTTATTCAGGTTTAGGCACTGTATAGAGTGCAGTGCTGTCCATGAAGGGATCGGGTTGCATTTTTTTTATTTTACCAAGACCGTTGTATGCCTACATTGAACGAAGAACAGGCCACCCAATGATTTAGTAAGTATGTAATTAGTGTTTTTTTTTCTTTTTAATAAAGGATTACCACCTTCTATGTCCTTGTACTGTGGTCAGTTTAATATTTTCTTCACTGGTGGACTATGGTTGCCAGCGAGCCCTTAATGTCCAGGCTTGCTCATACTTGTTGTTCCACAAGTGCCATCATGCCGCGGCTGGCTGTCTGGGACTTGTAGTCCATTGGTTACAAACAATTTTAGTTGCTATTTATAGAGATGAGCATGTTTGGTTTCCTTGAAACCAAACCCACATGAATTTCAGCTTTCAGACGGGATCCAAGTCCCAACTTATTTCTTTCAGGCTCGGATCCCAAAACGAGGCAAAACATCATCTTCCCAGCATCGGATCTTGCGTGTTTTGGATTGTATATAAAAGTCCCTCCCTCCTGTTCGAGGGACATTTCACGCAGGAGATCCAACGGTGATGGTGTGGGCAGGCATGGTTCTGTAAAATAGCCCTGTAGTTACTTAGCAGCAGCAGTCATTTATTTATAAAACTCCATTAGGATCTCAGGGGGCATTGTGTTCAAGCAGGGGCCACTGTGTTTAATTTAGAAAAATGCCATTGGCATTGTATCTTCTTTTTAAAGGGGCACTGTGTGTTTCATTAAAATAAGCCAATTAGGAGCAATGTATTATGTGATCTTTTATTATAAAAACTCTAACAGGCCAGGCAGTGGTACTGTGTTAAATAATAACTTTCAGTCGGTGCCGTGCCACCAAGTTAATATCAGCACTGTGAGTTGCAATGTAAAGTTGTGGCTAATATCAGTGCTGTGAAAATAAAAATCTTATTTTTATTTTTATAAAACTTGTGTGTGTTCAGGCAGGCCAGGCAGCAGTGCAGCAGCAGTGCAGTGCCACCGTGTTAATTAATTGTTGTTAATATCAGCACTGTGAGTTGCAGTGTGAAGATGTCAGTCATTTCAGCGCTATGAGTCGCAGTGTGAAGTTGTCTTTTTTGTTAAAAAAAGAAAACACACATTTTTATTTTTCTAAAACCTGTTTATGATCAGGAAGGCCAGGCAGTTGTACTGTATTAAGTAATAATGCTCAGTAGGTGCTGTGCTACTGTGTTAATAATATAAATGCTGTGAGTCGATGTGGATCATGATTAGTCAATAAAAGAGCAGGAGCAGCAACCAAGTGCTAACGCTGTAGCTTCTGCCAGTCATGATGATACTAATCCTTCAACATTGACCAAAGCTGGTGCTCGAGGGCATAGGACGTTTAGGACAGGGCATCTCAAATCAAAACAATATTTCACAATGTTAAAGAAAAAACATCACTTCTAATAATAAAGGTAAAGTTCACTGCTGAAAAACATAAAATTGGCAACATGCCATACAGCACAGGCAGTGACAAGAAAAGGCAAAGGCCTTGGCCTTCATTTGCAAGTGGTAGTTCAGAGGCAGACTGGGGTTATCGTTGGGACACCTACACCCTGTGTTGGATTCATTTTAGTGTGGATATTCACTTTTTACCTGTATATCTTTTTTGTTAACATTTTTCCTTGTTTGGAATATGATTGATTTCCTTCACCACCTCTGCCACATCTCTCTGAAAGATACCTTTATGTGCATGTGGGATAGGACGCCAATGTAAGTTGGAGATTCACATTTATTTTATCCTGGCATTATCCTGTTTGCAAACATACCTTGAGATGTACACGTAAAAGTACGATCATGTAAGTGTGGTTGTTTCAGTTGTGACAGAGAGTGTAAGAAGATTGCCTCATTTATTCAAGATTGCCCTGGGAGAAATAAAGGGGTATTTAATCTGTGCAGCGCTGGTTTACTATTTATCTTTTGTGTTGTATCTTTTTCTGTGAGCTTTTGGGTGTGCCCACTTTTCAGTATACCAGCTGCTTCCCATGCAGCGCAGGTGTTTCATTTTATAATCTTTTGTATCTAGAACATCTGTCAATCAGGGATCTTCTTCTGTAACATCAAATGATGATGCAACAGCCTCTCAATCAGATTCTAGAAGAGGTGTCAAATAGGCAAATCAGTGCAGAAAAAAACACTAAGGCTGAAGAACAAACTATGTGTTCAGAAATGTCACAAATCTCTGAGGGGTAAATTTATTAAAGTGAGAGTTTTTAGAAGTGGAGATGTTACCCATAGCAACCAATCAGATACTAGTTAAATGTTAAGTAGAATCTGATTGGTTGCTATGGGCAACATCTCACTTTAGTAACTTTGCCCCTAAGGGTGTCCACGAGTGCTGTTTGTGAGTCTAACATTTCTTGTACTGTACTCATATAGAAGCCTCCATCCACTATTTCTGCAAATATGGGGATGAGCTGCCCAATAAAGATGGTGACATATAAATTTGAGGATGCTACTGTGGAAGTACAACAGGTTGAGGGGGATATTTGTGTATCTGATACTGGTGCTAATGAAGATGTTGATGATGAAAATGTGTAATTCAGGCACCAGTGGAAGCAGTTTTTGCCCGTGATAAGAATAAGGTCATTGTCATGCCTGGTCATAAGACCAACAATTCCACCTCTTACTGTATGTGTGGATTTATTCTTACCCAAATCCTGACAACAATTGTTAAGTCATCTGTAGTCATCTGTAGTGTTTATAAAGCCAAAGTAAGTAGAGGTAGGGCTGTTAACCATCTAGGAATCTCATTTCTCTTATGTAATTTGCAGCAAGTTCATGCAAAGTTTTTGGCAAAATCTGAAAATTGTGCTAAAATAATAACAACAACCAGTCCAGCATCAGATAGCTCCTTTCTCTCAGCTAGGTCAAAGCACCTATAATATCCATCTCCAACACTTTCATCATCAATCTCCTCATTAATGATTGGAGGTAGTCCTGCATCCAATTTGCTATGCCTAACTGACTCCTCCTCTATCAAGAATTCTTCAGAAGAACCCTTGAGCACAAGGCCTGCTGCTGCTAGGGATGGATCTTCATCCCAGAAGGGTACCAAGAAGACTGCTAGTAGTTTCAAAAAATAATTGACTGAAACAATTATTTGCAAGCAGAAGCAGGTTTGACAGCTGCCTCCCAGTTGACTGAATATATCTAGGCTATGCTAGTATTAGATCTGCATCCAATATCTTTAATTAATGCATTGGGTTTTATAAAGTTAATTGAGTTCATGTGTCCCTGCTTTCAAATTCCATCTCAATTCCATTTGACCAGAAAAACAATTCCTCGTCTGTACCAGGAGTTAAAAACATAACAAAATTAATTATTGACCTACATAATACCATTGTACCCACTATCCACTTAACCAGATATGTGGACAAGTGGTACTGGTCAAAATAAAAATTACATGACTGTGACAGCCTACTGGGAAGGTGTATCACCTTCAGCAGCAGCATCTAACAAACAATGCCAGCTCATTTACATGCAGACTAGTCTCTGTATCACTAGCTTCACTAAGGGGCATATTGGTGTCACCCTGTTTAAAAAAAAGGGATGCCATACTGTAGCAAAATGGCTTACTCTGCTAGGACTCTCCTCGGTATTTGTCATTTCGGATAATGCAACACATATTGTGAGAGCTTTATAACTGGGTGAATTTGAACACATCTCATGTTTTGCACACATGATTAACTTGGTGGTACATAATTTTTTTTTAAATGTCAGGTGCAGCAGGAGATGCTGTCTGTGGGCCAAGAAATTTCGGGACATTATCGTCTTTCAGCTGCTGCATTTAGAATGCAGCTCCTGCAAGAACAGTTCAATTTGTCATGCTACCAACTGAAGCAAGAGGTATTAACAAGGTAAACATCCTTTACATGCATCAGCAAATGGAGGAACAGCAACAAGCCATCCAAACCTAAACAACAAGCCATGACATGGGGATAGGAGCAGAAATGTACCTTAGTCCAGCATGGTGGAGAATATTTTCCATGCTATGCAAGGTGCTAAAACTATTCGTAGTAGTAGTAACATGTGAAGTGAATTCAGACACTGCCATCTTGAGTCAGGTAATTCTTTTATTTATATTACTGGAAAAGCAGCTCCAGAAACTGAAGGAGGAGATGAAACAAAGTGATTCTGCCAAGTACATTGGACTTGTAGATCAAGTTCTTCATTCTCTTCACCAGGATCAAAGGATTGTCAACTTTTTGAAATTGGATCACGACATTTTGGCGACCAATTGATCCTAGGTTTAACTTGTACATCATGTCTTTCTTTCCAACTGACACAGATTATTATTATTATTCTTTATTTATATGGCGCCACAAGGGTTCCACAGCGCCTTACAAAGTACAGAAACAAATGAGCACACAAGACAACAGTTATTAACAGTACAGACAATGCAGGATAAGTACATGATTTATAAACAATGCTGCATAACACCTAAATAAGCAGCAGGGTGTCAGTAAGCAGTTTTAGGTGCCATTGTAAATGAAAGTAAAATTAAGGCACAAAGAAGCACGTGAGGAAAGAGGGCCCTGCTCTGAGGGGAGGGTCAGACAAACAGGGGTGACACAGATGGGCTAGATAGTGAGAGATGCAAAGAGCTCCTTGTGAGCAAGTTTCAGCTCACGTGGTACATGACATGATGATATCTCCTTCAGCTTCTCCTGCAACTGCTGCCAGGAAAAAATAAAATGAACGTTCCCAAGAGACCCACTGGTGATAAGGATTAGTCAACTGAGAGCACTAAAGTACTACAAAAGTTTGTCATCTACTCAGGTCTAAAAGAATTGCCCAAAATTATTGACACCTCTGTAAGTGGCAGTCCCTGTCACTGAAGTGCTTGGATTGTTAAACTGTCCATGTCCTTTTTAATATACAACATAATGGTGGGTGGGAGGACAATTACATCTTGCACCTCTATTCTATGCATAATGCACAGTTTGGGTCATTGGGGATAAAAGTAAAACTTTTTTATTGGTTCTTTTATTATTGCCATAACACATTACTAATTTGCAACTCATTTTTAACAAGAAATAATGTGGTGATAAATGTGGTGCACCTCATAAATGTACCACAGGGATGTGGGGGAGGGGTGATAGTATGGCCAGCTTCTCTACCAACCCTTGTTAGGAATCCTTTTATTGTTTTATGGCCTTGTCTCAGTTTCTGCAAAACAGCTCTCAATATAAATGTTTGGATTTTTTTAATTAATTAATCAATCAATCAATCTTTTTTATGGCCTTTTCTTTTCTCAATTTCTGCAAAATAGAACATCAATTTATATATAGTCCATGTCTTAGAGGGGTATTCAATATGAAACGTAAACTTCGCTGTAGAAGTTTACGTTTCATATCGGAGATTTTACCTGTGTTAAAGTATCGGGCACGCTCCCGCTTATCCCCGTATTCAATTTTAAATCGTCGAAAACGGGACCCGGCGATACTTGGATCGGCGAAAAAAAACTGGAATTTTCTGGAAATAATTGTAGGATCCCCCTAAAGATGTCCAGACCTCAGGGATCACTGTGGATACCCCTGTTTTTGCCTGCAGAAGAAAGTCGGGGTTTTTAAATAGCCGCAGCAGGTGTTTTTTTTCCCGACATTGAAGAAGTGATGCAGAAGAGCACTTAGGGTTTTTTTTTAGTTTTTTTAAGTGGTCCCATCAAATTTGGGGTACATGAAAATGGGTACTAGCATATTTTTAAGTCCCTAAAGGTAATTTTTTAAAATTCTGCAAAAATGCACCTGCCGCTACATTGTGCAATGAATAAAACACCTGCCCCATACTTGGGGACCCCACCAGAAATAATTTTGTTAGTTTGGAAAAATTTTTACCTAATTTTTTTTTTTTAACCCAAAATTTTTTTTATTTTTTTTTTTTAATGGTGTCCCGAATTTTTTGGGGACTTTTTTTTTTAACATTTCCTTTCAAGGGGACATTCCCAAAACTACAGGCTATTTTTTATAAGCCTACACCCCCAAACCCCTATTCTGCATTTTTTTCACTTGCTATAGTGATTTGAAAAATTATCCGTTTTTTAAAAATGACCCTTGACCCCATTTAAGGAAAAAAACGGGAATTTTCGGGAAATATGCCTGGGACCCCCCTAAAGATGTCCAGACATGGGGGATCACTATGGGTAACCCCGTTTTTGCCTGCAAAAGAAAGTCTGGTTTTTAAAAAGCTTTGCTCACTGTAGAGCGCTGGCGGATTGGCTCCAGCAACTGACAGTTCCCACATGGGCGAGTCACACCACGTGGGAACTGTCAGTTGCTGGAGCCAATCAGCGTGCGCTCTACAGTGAGCGCTGCCGCTGATTGGCTGACGGGACAGCAATGCCCCATGAGGTGCCGATAGCAGGCATTCGGGAGCTATCTGTATGTGTGGCAACACACATACAGATAGCTTGTAGCTTGTAGCGTGGATCGGCTAAATGCGTTTTTTTATTTTTAAATCCCATGGATTACTGCGGAGACCAGCGCTGGATGTAGGTGAGTATGAAATTTTTCTTGCAGGGCCATGTTTTTTGGATATTCTACTTGGACAAGGGGACCGAACATCTGGTATAGGTAAGTATGTGTGAATGGGTAGGTGTGTGTAATAAACTTATACTGGGCACGGTGTGTGTTTTGTCTTTTTTTAACTATTTATTTTACAGTGAAATGACAGGTGCCGCATGTCTGCTGGCACTTGTAGTTCCACAAGTGCAAAATGGCAGGCATGCTGGCACTTGTAGTTCCACTGTAAATTACAATAGTCTTACATTATTTGGCCCCCCTATTACCCCCATACCCACCGCTCCAGGGGTATGGGGATGAGCCCCTGGCTTCAGCGTAAGCCTGTGGTGCTCGGGAGAGGGGGACCCTTTTTTGGGGGGTCCCCAACTCCCCCGAGATCACCGGCTTGCGCTGACCGACTTGGGGTGTAATGCTTTGGACCGGGAGCCCCGGCGATTGGGTCTCCGGGCTGTGGCATTACACCCCGGTCGGTTGGGTCTTGTGCTGGTCTTAAATATAGGGGGTACCCAACGTCGTTTTTGCTCCCTATATTTAAAACCAGCACTAGTCCCTGCAGCCTTGGGTTGGTTTCTAAAATATGGTGGAACCCTACACTTTTTGTTCCCCGTATTTTTAGAAACCACCACTGGCTGCAAGCCTGGAGCTGGTTTTGCTTTTGGGGGGGGGACCTTATGTCATTTTTTTTTTAAATTTTTACTAATTTTTTTTACAGGATAACAAAAACGGGAATTTTTGGGAAATATTCTAGGGACCCCCCTAAAGATGTCTACACATGGGGTTTCACTTAGGGTACCCCCATTTTTAACTGCTGAAGGAAGTCAGGGTTTCTAATAGCCGCGGCAAGTGCATATATGTGACTTTGAAGAAAGTGGTGCAGAAGAGCATTTAGATTTTTTGGGGGGAAAAATAACTATGCCCAGCAAATTTGGGGTACTTGAAAATGGGGGTCAGCATATTTTAAAGTTGCAAAAGAGACTTGAAAAAAATTGTGAAAAATCCACTTGCGCAAGGAGCTGCAATGAAAAAAACACCTGGGGCATACTTGGGGACCACCCCAGAGTCAAGTTCGCTATTTTTTAACTTTGATCCCCAACATTTTTTTTTTTGGCCCCCAAATTCAATTTGGGGTGTCCCGATTGTTTTTTTTTTTTTTTTTTGACACAGATCATTTCAAGGGGTCATTCTGAAGGGTGCAGGCTATTTTTTTTAAACCTGCACCCCTAAACCCCAATTCTGCACTTTTTTTCGCCACCTATTCAGCGGTGAAAAGTTATCCCCGTTTTTTGTCAAAGATTTTTCAAAACTGCGATAAGTCTCTGAAATTGAATACGGTGTAAAAGTAAAACCTGCGAAAATGACGTCATATCTCCGATATTAACGCAAAAATGGACTTATCGCTCCCATATTGAATACCCCTGTTAATCTTTTTTAATCAATTAATTAATCAATCAATCTTGTCTTTTTTTCATGTCTTTGTCTCTTCTCAATTGCTGCAAAATAGAATGTCGATTTTGATTTAGTCCACGTTTTAATGTTTATTTTTTAAATTAATCAATTAAACACAATATTGTAATGTTTATAATTTATATTTATACTTTATATTGTTTTTACTGTACAATGTATAACACTGTTTTTTGGGGGTGCATTTATGATGATCTTCAGTTTCTGCAAGGTCATTTGAATCTCTTGTATTGTATACTACTGAGGCCTATGATTTGCTGCATGGATCAGTGTGTAATTGCATTAAATGAAAAGTAAACTCACATTTGGATGATTGGTTTTTAAAAGATACTCCACATCTCAAGTTTAATTTTCTTAATCAATCAATTAATCGATCAATCAATCATTTACCTACCTTCCACTACATATGCCACCTCCATTTCCTTGTACTTGCCTTGGGCCTCTGATCTAGATCTTGATTGATGAAAATAGGTTTCTTTGTTTCTATGTAGTTGTATAGTTTATTAAACTGCCATCCTGTCTGCCACTGCCGTGTGCCAATGTTTCATAGATGTGCTATAGTTTTTAAACTGCAGTACATTTGTGCCACTGCTCTGTTGCTTAGTTTAGCCAGCCAACCCTTGGACAATATTGGTGAACAATACTGTGAACTGTGAAGTGGTCAAAATTGACTGGTAATGACTGGAAAATAATGCTATTGAGGTTAATAATACTGTTGGAAAAACAGGCCCAAATTACATGATTCCAGCTGTTTTAATACATTTTTAAAGAAAACCAATACCAAAGCCAAAACACGAAAGGGGGGTTTTTCCAAAACCAAAACACAATGAAGATTTAGAACTAAAACCAAAAGACGGGGATCCACGTACATTTCTACGTAGAACTGGTTAAGCTGTGTCATGTGTGGACTAACTGGCACCAGCACCTTTGCCTGTTACCAATCCAGCATGCACTTCACCAATCCAGCACGCACCATTAGAACTCCCAGAGCTCAGAGTACTGTTAAAATCAGCCAACTTGGCTAATACTATTCTGATAGGTTACAGACCCAGTGTCTTAACCCTTGTCACTCTGCTAATACCTGTCATGCTTACTGTGCTAAACCTGCTGATTCATCTTTTGATTAAGTTTTGCTGACATATAGCATTGTTTGTTATTCTGTTTACCCACTGTTTTTCTGACCTTGGTTTGTTTCCTGGATATTTTTTTATCTGCTTCCCCCAACTTGGACTATGTCCTGACTTCTCTTCTTGCTGCAAGCCTTGATTTTTTAGCAATGCTTGACCCTGTGTGCCCTCTTGTTGTACCCAGTTACTGCATTTCAACTATTTGATTCTACTTCCTTCTAGCACAACATCCAGAGTCTTATTTAGTGTACTGAAATAATTCCATTTTGGAGTAAACTTTCACTTAGATCCTTTGAATACTGTTAAGCATTAAGGGAAAAGCAGCTGCTAAAGGTGAGCATCTTTTACTTACTTGCAGTTATTGTCATAGTAAGCACATCCTACAATATTCAGTACAGTAGTACAATTCCCATCGAAATCAGTATTGCCAGTTCTTTCATTGCAACCAATTTCAAAACTTCATCTAAATATATAATGATTCATGTATCATGTAGCGATGTGTTTTAAATACTGTATAGTATTGCATGATTTTATCTCACCTTTATCAAAGGAAATACTTTTCACAGCATCTACAGTATTTATTTTTATATACAGTATATTGCTTCAAGTCCCAAGGCTGCACATATTGTAGCTTACTGGCATTTGCTGAATAGAATGTTCTATTCTAGACATTGATGTACATGCCAAAATCCTCTTGTCAAATTGCCAATTCTTTTTTCCTTGACCTGAACATGTGACCTCTAAGTAATGTTATGATATCCTGTGCATCTTTCATATAATAAGACTTTGACCTCTCTAAGCAATATCACATCTTTCTGTACAAGTAAGAGGAAAGTATTCTTAAAGGTACATTGGTTTGTCAATTTATTGGCCATAGAATGAAATTCTCTTCTCTTTAAAACTGTTCAAGTGTGCTATGCCACAGACCTGATAAAACTTCTCTTCCATACTTACAACTTTACAGGAATAAGTTATTGATCAGATTTTATTTATGACACCCATGGCTATGAACTGATTTACATTAACTTTGTCCACCTAAAATTAAAAAAATAAAACTATAATAACAGTGAGGATCAGAAGCACAAAAAGGCTCTACTACACATGTCACATTCAGATACACCTTACAAATCAAATTCCAAGTCATTTATCACACTACAGCCTAATCTACAATCCTATTAAAAAATGTCTCCATTCTATAGTAATGTTGTCCCAAGTCATGATCTTATGCTCCTCTACCAGCAAGGTACAGATGGGTCCACATACATCTAGCCTCCTGGCACATTAAACAGCCCTTCTAGTCGCGCCATGCCATTGCATGACTCAGTAGCACCGAGCATCTTTTCATGCGTGTTTTAGATAGCACAAGTCGCTTCTGCTGATTAAAATGATATGCAGCATGTCTATGTTCTGTGAGCAGATGCCGGTGTATCTGCATGCGAAATGCTACATTACAGTGTCAGCAGTTGTAACACTGTAACATAGTGTTTAGCATGCAGATACACCAGCAGTCACACACAGAATATAGGCATGCTGCATTTCATTTTAATCAGCAGAAGCTGCTTGTGCTATTTATTTGCATCGCTGTGTGGCACGACTTGTAGCGCACGGAGGATAGATGTATGTGGGCACATTTGTAGGCATGATGTCAACCACTTTGGACAGAATCATAAAGTAATATTAAGAGATCTATGATCAGAGGATCTGACATGATACTAAGCTTGTCTAACAACAGCCTTAACTTCTAGTCATAACTTTCCAGAAATAATATCTTTTTGGATCCCCCTTCTTTATTCCTTATCCAGTACTGTGGTGGTATGGTTTCAGCAGAGCTTTTTTAAATATCTTACCTTCACATGACTGATATTTGCTTATCAAAAGGGCTATTACATAGCCTCCCCAAGTCTTTGGATTGAGGCAAACACCCTTCTTTGAGCAGCTCCCAATGCTCACAATGGGCATCCACTTTACCAAACAAATGGAGCTTAATCACATGGTGTCCTGTGCCCAGTCCCAATTTGACACTACTAGTTTTCTGTGATATGTTGTCTTGGACCAAATAGTACAGAATGGCCAATCAATAGTTAAGGAAATCCTGAAATGTCTGAAGATAATGGTCAATGCATCTTTTTAAGGTACCTCTGGTTAAATACAGTAGGACCCTGAAGACCAAAGAAGTGGCATCACTAGGGTCATGTTGATCACACTGGGTGTCCCCCTCTGAGGGGTTGACACTAAAATGCTGGCTCCTCAGTGACAGAGAGCCGGGCAATGTACATTAACATGTATCCAGAGGAGCAGGCAGTGCAGAAAGAGTCTCTGGGGGCAAGACCTACTCAAAATCAGAGGCTATTATATTTCTTCCATGTAGTGTGTATATCTCTGTTAACCTCTGATAAAAATAACCAATATATCAGGGGCAGAGTTTGGCAGTCATCTTAGACAGACACAGTTTTCTAGTGCGCCAGATAGAGACTAAAAATAGAAAATAAAAATTGCAGCCACCTGGAATTTCTTAACCCTGAATGACCTCCAATGGTCATATTTAGTTACTTGACCAAAGCCAGACAACTGTGCTCAGTACCCGGTATCCAAACCCATTTTTTGACCTGGGCTCACTTAAGCATATTAGCACCTCACACCAGGCCCTTACTGTCACTGTCTGTATCCATTTCCCCTGCATAATACCAGGATAGGGGCAGAACTATGGGAGACAATGGAGGCTCCTGCCGCTGGGCTCCAGCACTGAAGGGCCACCTTCTCCATTGCCCACAATATATTCACCCTACTTAGAGCTGTAACTATGTATCCAGAGTGTACCATCACAGCCCAGCCGCCTAATAGATGGCACCTCTTCTCGGCACCTGAGAAGCCACTATACACTAGTGGGGACCTCTGTGTGAGACCATCAGCTGCTGCCTTCATCTATCTATAGCCTGTTCCTACTCATTAGTGTCGCTGCTCCTCAGTAGCTTCTTTTGTCAGTGTGACACGTCCGGTGCCCCCCCTCACCCACAACTCTCTGTCTCACTCCTCCCTGGTGGAAGCCCTAGCCGCTCAGATCAGTGCAGCAGTCCCATTGCATACCCTCACCAACAACTCTCCTTACCCACTCTTCCCTAGGGACAGTCCTAGCCATGGACCCATGCAGCAATCCAGGCACCAGCCACACTGACAACTCTCCATTCCACTCCTCGCTGGTGGCAGCCTTAGCTGCTTGGACCTGTGCAGCAGTCTCGGGGCATCACCTCTCCAACAACTCCCCGTCCCACTCTTCCCTGGGGACAGCTCTTGCCATGGACCCGTCCAGCCATCCTGGCACCCCACACACCCAGGACTCTTCATCCCACTCCTCCCTGCCCTAGCTGCAGTAGAGTCCTGAGTGGTTGGCCCAAGCATAAGTGTAGCTGCAGATCTTCTTTCAGGAGCTGGATGTCAACAAGGATGCATCGAACGGAGCTGTGGGTAAGAGGGCATGCAAGGTGGGGGCCTGCAGCACAAGCTACTGAGACTGAGGGGCAAATCATTGGTGGAGCAACTACCAAGTATGTGATGCAGTTGGCAGTAGACTGGGCATTTTGTGATTTGAAGTCCCACCACAGTGGCAGTCTTACAGTATCTTGACTTAAACTCAGTCCTCAAAGCCACAACATCAGGTGGTTTCCCCCTCCATCAAGGGGTATCAAGAGGGCTACCCACCCCACATCAGGTGGCTTTCACATCCATCAGGAGGACTCTGAGCTTCATGCTAATTGCACCATACAGGTCAATATCTTAACTGTGACTAATGCATACAGATGTGTCCGCATACATCTATCCTCCTTGCGACATATAACACGTGAACAAAGAGTGACTCGTTAGTGCCAAGCATCTTTTTTCGTGGGAATTTCTCCCTTCAAATGCAACTTATTCGCACAGCGATGCTAATAGGATGCACAAGCAACTTCTGCTAATTAAAATGACCTGTGGCATGCCTATATTCTGTGTGCAACTGCGGGTATATCTGCATGTGAAATGCTACATTACAATGTTAATGGCTGTGATGGGCCGTGGGGGTACCAAATTATAACTTGCTGTCCCAGGATGAAGACAGAGCAGGGGTGCAAGACCAGTTTCTCCTGTCTGGTTTCCATTTGCTGACTGCAGCACTTTTTCCTTGTTTGTGGGCTCCCATTGTTCCCTCCACTGATGTGCCTATTCATCTGAACTTCCCTGATCACAGACCAATCATCTGAATGTAGTGGATGTGCCTTTGATCTTGTTACTGCTTCTGACCCCTTCTAGCTTGCCTTTGAACAGTCCCCCCTCTGGCTTTCTACACCATTCTGGCACTGTGAGGTTGTTCACTTCACAAATCTGCACGAGGGGCTGACCTGCTGTTTGCTGTAAGGACCTGCTCCACATCTCCTTCCATCCCCATTAACCTCTGCCTCAACCACCTGCACTAGCCATATGGCTAGTGCATCTGCTTCTGCATGCCATAGAAAAAGATCTCTGTCATTCTGAATATGCCGGGGTGCTTATCTCCTAGCAGTGTTCCTACCTCAATACCTTCCTGCAGGGTTTGAGCTGCTTTCTCTGAGAAGCCAGTTGTCTCTCCATCCTGAAATTTTATATGACTGAGTATTCAATGTGCAACTCTTGATATTTGCTCACTGCCTCCATGTTTCAGTGTGAATTTTAGTGTGAATATGGGGGAGATGTATCATCGTCGACATCGCCGATGCGGTACATCCCCCCCGACTTCACGTACATACCGCGGTTAATTACCGCAGCATGTACCAAGAATATCGCAAAGAACAGCTCTCTCGATGAGAGCTGCCCTTAGCGATGCTGCCGGGCAGAGGGACTTCTGCGTTTAACACCCAAAAGTCCTTCTGCACATGCGCAGAAGGACGCGGGCAGCGGGGCACAGAAGGACGCGGGCCGGACGGATCCCTCCCAGCCCCGAGCGTTGCGCTAAGAAGCCCATAGGCTTCTATTGGGTACCGCCACCTGAATGTGGCGTTACCTAGCAACGCGAAGCAGCAGAATGCAGCGCATTCTGCTGCTTAATACATACGGGGAATGCGGTAAAACCCGGTTTTACCGCATTTTTGCCGTTAATACATCTCCCCCTTAATCATGGGCACACTCTCCTGCCAAAACTATTGTAGCTGTTTTGGAATTCCTGAGGATTTTTGCTTCAGCATCCATATTCTCTACTGGAACAGTGTTACCATTAAAGGAAGTTACTGATCTTTTCCTTTATCTGTAACATAAGTCTGCGAAATTTCCAGACCTTGTCCCTGAGATTCACTCAGGTCTGCTTGCCCTTCTCCATGTGAACTGGTCTGACATTTGTACATCTGTGTGTGAATCAGTCTGAATCTATATACTAAGTGCTACAATGCAGTGACCATGTCTATTTCTCATGGCAAGTTCCGTTGTTCTTTATCTGCAACTTTGTACATGTTTAAAAAAATTCCTGTGCATAAAAAGTCACAGCCCAGGATGTGTAGTACACTCTGAGTGGTGTTCTGCTGCATCTGTGATGCGAAACAGATGCAAAATTGAAAGAACTATGGGTCTCATTTATACCCAGTCGCAAGCGCCGATGCGCTCGCAACCGGGTCGATGGTCCCCACAGAGCATGCGCACAAGGGAGCCGCCTCCGTCGTGCGCATGCGCGGACCCGGCTAGTGGCGGGCGCTCCATCGCTAGGGGTCTCGTAGCAGACAGGGCGAGAACTGTCGATGTTGAGTGACAGCTCGCCCCATTTGCTGGGCGGGCCGGAACGCTTGCCGTTTGGGGGCGGCCCCACTGACATCATTGATGATGTCAGTGGGGAACTTCCTGCTCAAACAGAGCATGAAGTTCCCAGGGGCTTACGAGTGCCCAGACCCAACCTTAGGGTCTGGTCGTAAGCCCCAATGGTCACGATGGTGATGACCATCGCGACCATCACCCTGATCGCAAGCTAAGCTGTGGGTGGTAACCCACAGCTTAGCTTGCGACCTGGAGGCAGCACTTCAAAACAAGAAGTGCCTGCCCTCATTCAGAGTGAGCGATCACTTCTTGCGATCGACTATGAATGAGGGCCTATATGCTCAGTCTCAGTCTCGCCAAGTGTCCTGTGCCATATGGCATATTGAGGCTAGGTGTCGTCTTGCACCGTATGGCGTATTGAGGCTAAGTGTATGATCTGTATGTAAAGCTGTATGTGTACTGTATAAAGGGGAAGAAACTAGGAGAATAGCTTATGGAGATTATATGGGAAGTTCTGGAAATTAATAAATTTACCTGCAGAGGTGAGTTTTCGGGGAACGCTTGAAGATTTGGAGATAAGAAGAAATGGTTGTTATGCAAATGAGGGCATTCCACAAAGTGGGTGCAGCATAAAAAGTCCTGTAACCATGAATGGGTGCAGGAAATGAGTGTGAATGAGAGACCTAGATCTTCTTCAAAGTGAGATATTTAGGGATAGGAAAAGAGATGTATGTTGGTATAGTTAGGTTGATAACTAGAAGTACTTTATAATGACTTTGGTAAAATACAGGCAACCAATATAAGGACTGAGAAATGTAGCAAGGGAAGAAGGTTTTACAAGGAAGATCAATCTAGCTGATGCATTCAAAACAGATTGTAGGTGTGAAATTCAGTTTAGAGGAAGACCATTAAGCAGACTTGCAATAAGCGATATGTGAGACAATGTGTGCAGTTTCTTCTGTGCGTTATAGATGTATTCTGGATATGTTTCTTATATGTAGGTAAAAAAAATGGATTTGATTAAAAGTGGGGCACTTGGGACAGACTAGAGTCAAGGATGTCACCTAGGCAACAAGCTTGATGTGTAGGGTTTATTGTTGTGTTGTCAACAGAAAGAGTTGTCAGGTGAGTAACTATTATTTTTCAGAGGAACCCTAAACCTAACCCTCCCCCCCACGCAGCTGTCCGATCAGGATGCTGGGCGCCGGTCTCCCGGCGTAGGTTAGTTAACCCACGCCGGGATTCTGTAGTCTAGATGCCGGCGGTCAGCATAGTTACCGCCAACATCTTAAACGTATACCAAATTAATATAGGGATGAGCATAGGAGAGAGAGCTTTACTGATTTGTGGGATTATATGATCATGATCAGGATGAGAGGTAGTAGAGTAGGAAGATGAGAAGAGAGTAGATACTTTAAGTTTTATTTGTGGAATTAAAGAGAAGGTTCTATGTTGTGGGAGTGTCAGAGTTTAGCAAGTTTCTACTATTTTTCTACAAACCGTGTCTTGTGAGGATTACCCCTGTTTATTCTGGAGTTAGTCAGCATTATACTGTACTTCAGTATGAGACGGAGGTTCAGCGGCTGTAAGCGGCAGTGGTCAGATCTTCTGGTAATAAAGTATCCTCAGTCTGAGACTGTACTCACAACATAACAAACTATGGGACTTGTGGTCCCTTAATTACTTCACAAGTGATTTGTTCATTTAACTCTTTTGATTACTCTATCCTAAGGACATTCGAAGCATTCTACACTTTTAAAGGAGTATCAATCTAAATTACCTCAATAGTGATTTTCTTTCGCATATATAAAGAATATATATATAATATATATATATATATATATATATATATATATATTAGGGGTGAGCGGGTTCGGATTTCTGAAATCCGAACCCCCCCGAGCCCCCTCGATCCGAGTCCAATCTGAGTCAGGCTCGACTTTTCCCGCCTGACTCGTATTCTGAAATCGAGGCAAAACGTCATCTGCCCGCCTTCCGAGTCTCGCGGGTTTTGGATCCTATATAAGGTACCCGCGTCGGCGCCATTTTCTCACTCGGCTGTGGACAGTGAAGAGGGAGGGTGGGAGTTAGGGCTGGCAGGGCTGTGTAGAGTAGTGCTGCTGTTGTCCACTACTTCAAAGTCCATAGGGGCTGGCTGTGTTGTGCTGTGCTGCTGTTGTTAATAGGGGCTGTGTCCACTACTTCAAAGTCCATAGGGGCTGGCTGGACTGTGTTGTGCAGTAAGTTGTCAATAGGGGCTGTGTCTACTCCAAAGTCTAAAAAAATTATATTTTTTTTGTGTTTGTGAATTGTGTGTGCAGTAGCCGCACGTGCATCAACAAAGTAGTGCCAAGCGTGCGCCTGTGTCATAAGTAAAGGGCCGGCTGGCTTGACCGTTAAAGGGTGCTGTAACCCCCAAAGTACACTCCAGTCCAAACCAAAAAAAAAATTATTTTCTGTGTTTGTGAATTGTGTACGCAGTAGCCGTACGTGCATCAACAAAGTAGTGCCAAGCGTGCGCCTGTGTCATAAGTAAAGGGCCGCTGGCTTGACCGTTAAAGGGTGTTGTAACCCCCAAAGTACACTCCAGTCCAAACCAAAAAAAAATATATTTTCTGTGTTTGTGAATTGTGTGCGCAGTAGACGCACGTGCATCAACAAAGTAGTGCCAAGCGTGCGCCTGTGTCATAAGTAAAGGGCCGGCTGGCTTGACCGTTAAAGGGTGCTGTAAACCAGAAAGTACACTCCAGTCCAAACCAAAAAAAAAAAATATTTTCTGTGTTTGTGAATTGTGTACGCAGTAGCAGCACGTGCATCAACAAAGTAGTGCCAAGCGTGCACCTGTGTCATAAGTAAAGAGCCGGCTGGCTTGACCGTTAAAGGGTGCTGTAACCCCCAAAGTACACTCCAGTCCAAACCAAAAAAATATATATTTTCTGTGTTTGTGAATTGTGTACGCAGTAGCCGCACGTGCATCAACAAAGTAGTGCCAAGCGTGCGCCTGTGTCATAAGTAAAGGGCCGGCTGGCTTGACTGTTAAAGGGTGTTGTAACCCCCAAAGTACACTCCAGTCCAAACCAAAAAAAAAAATATTTTCTGTGTTTGTGAATTGTGTACGCAGTAGCCGCACGTGCATCAACAAAGTAGTGCCAAGCGTGCGCCTGTGTCATAAGTAAAGGGCCGGCTGGCTTGACCATTAAAGGGTGCTGTAACCCCAAAAGTACACTCCTGTCCAAACCCCCCAAAAAATATTTTCTGTGTTTGTGAATTGTGTGCGCAGTAGCCGCACGTGCATCAACAAAGTAGTGCCAAGCGTGCGCCTGTGTCATAAGTAAAGGGCCGGCTGGCTTGAAAGTTAAAGGGTGCTGTAACCCCCAAAGTACACTCAAGTCCAAACTAAAAAAAAAATATTTTCTGTGTTTGTGAATTGTGTGCGCAGTAGCCGCACGTGCATCAACAAAGTACTGCCAAGCGTGCGCCTGTGTCATAAGTAAAGGGCCGGCTGGCTTGACTGTTAAAGGGTGCTGTAACCCTCAAAGTACACTCCAGTCCAAACCAAAAAAAAAAATATTTTCTGTGTTTGTGAATTGTGTACGCAGTAGCCGCACGTGCATCAACAAAGTAGTGCCAAGCGTGCGCCTGTGTCATAAGTAAAGGGCCGGCTGGCTTGACCGTTAAAGGGTGTTGTAACCCCCAAAGTACACTCCAGTCCAAACCAAAAAAAAAATATTTTCTGTGTTTGTGAATTGTGTGCGCAGTAGCCGCACGTGCATCAACAAAGTAGTGCCAAGCGTGCGCCTGTGTCATAAGTAAAGGGCCGGCTGGCTTGACCGTTAAAGGGTGCTGTAACCCCCAAAGTACACTCCAGTCCAAACCAAAAAAAAAATATTTTCTGTGTTTGTGAATTGTGTGCGCAGTAGCCGCACGTGCATCTACAAAGTAGTTCCAAGCGTGCGCCTGTGTCATAAGTAAAGGGCCGGCTGGCTTGACCGTTAAAGGGTGCTGTAACCCCCAAAGTACACTCCAGTCCAAACCAAAAAAAAAAATATTTTCTGTGTTTGTGAATTGTGTACGCAGTAGCCGCACGTGCATCAACAAAGTAGTGCCAAGCGTGCGCCTGTGTCATAAGTAAAGGGCCGCTTGCTTGACCGTTAAAGGGTGCTGTAACCCCCAAAGTACACTCCAGTCCAAACCAAAAAAAAAAATATTTTCTGTGTTTGTGAATTGTGTACGCAGTAGCCGCACGTGCATCAACAAAGTAGTGCCAAGCGTGCGCCTGTGTCATAAGTAAAGGGCCAGCTGGCTTGACCGTTAAAGGGTGTTGTAACCCCCAAAGTACACTCCAGTCCAAACCAAAAAAAATAATATTTTCTGTGTTTGTGAATTGTGTACGCAGTAGCCGCACGTGCATCAACAAAGTAGTGCCAAGCGTGCGCCTGTGTCATAAGTAAAGGGCCGCTTGCTTGACCGTTAAAGGGTGCTGTAACCCCCAAAGTACACTCCAGTCCAAACCAAAAAAAAAAATATTTTCTGTGTTTGTGAATTGTGTACGCAGTAGCCGCACGTGCATCAACAAAGTAGTGCCAAGCGTGCGCCTGTGTCATAAGTAAAGGGCCAGCTGGCTTGACCGTTAAAGGGTGTTGTAACCCCCAAAGTACACTCCAGTCCAAACCAAAAAAAATTATATTTTCTGTGTTTGTGAATTGTGTGCGCAGTAGCCGCACGTGCATCAACAAAGTAGTGCCAAGCGTGCGCCTGTGTCATAAGTAAAGGGCTGGCTGGCTTGACCGTTAAAGGGTGCTGTAACCCCCAAAGTACACTCCAGTCCAAACCAAAAAAATATATATTTTCTGTGTTTGTGAATTGTGTGCGCAGTAGCCGCACGTGCATCAACAAAGTAGTGCCAAGCGTGCGCCTGTGTCATAAGTAAAGGGCCGGCTGGCTTGACCATTAAAGGGTGCTGTAACCCCCAAAGTACACTCCAGTCCAAACCAAAAAAATATAAATTTTCTGTGTTTGTGAATTGTGTGCGCAGTATCCACACGTGCATCAACAAAGGAGCAGTGCCAATCGTGCGCCTGTGTCCCATAAGTAAAGAGCCGGCTGGCTCATTTCTTAAAGGGTGGTGTAACCCACAAAGTGCACTTCTCTCCAGCAAAAATAAAAAAATATTTTCTGTGTTTGTGTGCGCTTTAGCTGCACGTATCTATCAATATGACATAAATGGAGGACCAAACTTTCTCCGATAAAAATAAAATAGGGAGAGATCAAGAACCACTTCCTCCTAGTGCTTTTGCTGCTGCTGGGAGTTGTTCATCATCCCAGAGAGGAAGTAGGAACACCACTACTTTTACTAAACAATTGACCCTCCAACAGTCCCTAGCGATGAGGATGAAGTACGACAGCAGTCATCCTGAAGCAAAACGTATAACTGAGGCCTTGACTGCTATGTTGGTGTTAGACGTGCGTCCGGTATCCGCCATTAGTGCAGTGGGATTTAGACAATTGATGGAGGTAGTGTGTCCCCGGTTCCAAATCCCGTCTAGAATCCACCTGCATCCTCAAAGCAGCAGCGACAAGCGTGCGTCTGTCTGTTAAAGGGTGGTGTAACCCTCAAAGTGCGCTCCACAAACAATAAAAATATTCTTCTTTTTTTTTCTGTCTTTGTGAAATGTGTGGGCTGTAGCATCACCTGCATCCTTAAAGCAGCAGCGACAAGCGTGCGTCTGTCTGTTAAAGGATTACATCGGTGACAACATCCAAGTAGGCATGTCAGACAGTCCGTACCTGTACTGGCAGGAAAAAGAAGCAATTTGGAGGTCCCTGTACAAACTGGCTCTATTTTACCTGAGTTGCCCCCCCTCCAGTGTGTACTCCGAAAGAGTGTTTAGTGCAGCTGGGAACCTTGTCAGCGAATGGCATAGGAGGTTGCTCTCACAAAATGTGGAGAAGATGATGTTCATAAAATGAATTATCAACTCTTCCAGGGAGACCAGCCTCCTGAACGTACAGAGGGACCTGTGGTTGTGGATTCCAGCAGGGATGAATTAATACTCTGTGAGGATGAGGATGTACACAACACTGAAGAGGGTGAGGAATCGGTGGATGAGGAGGATGAGGACGACATCTTGCCTCCGTAGAGCCAGTTTGTGCAGGGACAGATTAATTGCCAGCTTGTTTTGTGGGGGCCCAAATGAACCAATCATTTCAGCCACAGTCGTGTGGCAGACCCTGGCGCTGAAATGTTTGGTTTGTTAAAGTGTGCATGTCCTGTTTATACAACATAAGGGTGGGTGGGAGGGCCCAAGGACAATTCCATCTTGCACCTCTTTTTTTTCTTTGCATCATGTACAGTTTTGGGCCTAGTTTTTCAAACTGCCATCCTGTCTGCCACTGCAGTATCACGCCTAGATGGGCCACGTGTTTGTGCCGCCCACTCGAATCTCTTAGCATAGTCATCCAGCTACCTCGGTGCAACCTTTTGGATATAAAAACACTATTGTGAGGTGTGAGGTGTTCAGAATAGACTGGAAATGAGTGGAAATTAAGGTTATTGAGGTTAATAATAGCATAGGAGCAGAAAAACCCACAAATTCTGTGATTTTAGCTGTTTTTATGCTTTTTTAAAAAAAAAATACAGATCCAAAACACAAAACCCAGAACCCAAAACACGGAAGGGTGGTTTTGGCAAAACCAATCCAGATCCAAAACACGAAGAAAGATCCAGATCCAAAACCAAAACACAAAAAGTGGCCAGTGCACACCCCTAATATATATATATATATATATATAGACAGTATTATGGCAACACTCTAAGGGAATTTTTCACAACAAGCCAAAAAGCAACTTTATTCCAACATTTCACACTATTGCATCTTTCTTCAACTGTGATTTTATTGTATGTACATATATATATATATATATATATATATATTGTGATAGGGTCACTGGTAAAATGGTCTGTGGCAGGTACATTTGTCCCAGATTCCTGTCTTATGTGTTTTAAACCCCCAAGAGAAAGTCTGCAGTGTAGCAGGCTTGAGTCTCGGCTTTTTGAAAAGCCGGTTTGGGACCTGGGGGTTGTGGGTGAGAGGAGAGGGAGGGCTCCACCCACGGCCACTCCAGGTTTTGGATCTTGCAGCCTGGTAACAGGCTTGTTAGGGTTTCCACCTGAGAGTGGCCAATATAAGCCTAGTGTGTTTAGAGCTGAGTGTCTCACCTGGGAGAGCAGGCAGGGAGTTTGCTCAGAGACACTTGAAAACCTATTTGTAAGTGCTGTGCTGTGCCTTTGATGCTGGCGAGGGCATTAGGCCCTGCCAGGTTCTTGTAGTGAGGGAAGTCACTTGTGAAGTTAGTGCCCAGACAGGGCTAGGATTTATGTTTGTTTTCTTTATGTTATTTCTGACATTGTACAATAAAGACTGGCGCCGACCAGCTTGTACTCGAATCCAGTCTGGCGTACTGTTTCCCAGCTGCTGTGTGTGTAAGGAAGGAGTCCTCTACCCAGGAGAGGGTTCCCCCTAACCTGACTGTGTCACAATATGGTGGAGAATGCGGGCAACCACACACACTGAAGTTGCAGCGAGAGGAAAACTTTCCGTTTAAAAATTAAAGGGACAGACACCCAATTTGTGAGTGTGGAAATAACACTGTGTCCTTGGAGTCCCATAGGGGAGGCGTCAGCCAATGCTCAGAGAGGCAAGGTTCAGCTTCCAACCTACACCCCAGGACAAAATGGAGGAAATTATTAAAACCTTGCTCCAAGCTACAGCAGCTCAGCAGGAATCTACCAGGGCTCAGCAGGAAGCTACAGCAGCTCAGCAGGAATCCACCTGGGTGCAACTGTTGGCCTTGGAGACAGCCCAGAGGCAACAACAGGTCGCTATCAAGGAAACCCACCAGGCCTTAGCGGAAAACAGCCAGGCCATAACAGAGGTGGTACAGCACCTGGTCGCCCTGCCCAGAGATGTTACTACTGGTCCTCCCACCACCATTCACTCCATACAAGCCAGTCACTTCCTCCAAAAGATGACTTCGGGCGATGATGTGGAGGCCTATCTCACCGCATTTGAAAGAACGGCTGAAAGGGAGAGTTGGCCCAAGGAGCAGTGGGCAAGTCTGGTGGCACCTTTTCTGTCTGGGGAGCCACAAAAGGCCTATTTCGACTTATGCCTGGCGGATGCCAAGGACTATAAAAAACTAAAACAGGAGATCCTAACTCGCTTGGGAGTCACCACCTTTGTTCATGCCCAACGGGTCCACCGCTGGGAGTTCCATATGGACAAGCCTCCACGTTCACAGATGCATGACCTCGTCCATCTGTCCTCAAAATGGCTACAGCCCGAGATGCTGACAGGACCACAGATCGTGGAAAGGGTCGTGATGAACCGGTACCTGCGATTGTTACCTGTGACTCTGCGCAAGTGGGTTAACCATGCAGACCCTAAGTCCGCGGACCAGTTGGTCGAGCTGGTGGAGAGGTATGTGGCGGCTGAGGAGCTGATGAGTATGCCCCACCGAGCCCCGATGGTGCACTGGCGAACTCCCACAGACACTGGTAAGATTGTTCCAGGGGAGAAGGGTGCGGGGTGGTGGAATGTACCTAACACTGAGGGTGTAGAACCTGGAGACAGGCCTGCAAGGCCAGGAAGGTTCTTGCCCCGTAAACGAATAGACATTAATATGACTCAGTGTTTCCGATGTGGTGACTTCGGCCATATTGCCGCTAATTGTTCACTTACAACAGAACCTATGCAATGTGATACTGCTCATGTCTACCGCAGGGCATCTTTCTTTGCACAGACAGCCTGTACAGCTGACATGCAGGCTGAGACTGATAAGCACATGTGTGTACTCACTGTAGATGGCAACCGAGTAGAGGCACTGTTAGACTCTGGTAGCTTGGTGACCCCCTTGAGGCATAAGGGGAAAACTGTTGGTGTGACCTGCATACATGGGGATACTCGATATTATGTTACTGCTGAGGTGAACATCGAGGCACCATGTGGCTCTGCTATAGTTTCTGTGGGTTTGGTGCATGGTCTGATGTACAATGCAATATTGGGGAAAGACTTTGCTCACATCTGGAAGTTGTGGGAAATCCGTTTTGTTCCAGAAGTGAACAACCCCGATCCTTTTGAGAAGGTTGTCGATGTAGTGGAGGAGGGAGTTTCTTCTGAGTCAGAGTTATTCCCTTTTTCTACTATGATTGGCGAACTAGAGAATGCGGAGCGTGACGGTGGCCCGCCAACTGATGTGCCTCCCATTGAGGTGGGAAGTGTTGTTGGGTCAGTGGATCGTCTGCCTGATTTAGAGGTCAGAAGAGAGGTCTTTGCCGTGGAGCAGTTGAATGACCCTACTTTGGTAAAAGCCAGGGAGAATGTAAAAGTAGTTGATGGTAAACCCGTAGACCCTGATAGTCCTTTGTCCTATCCCCACATGGCAATGTGTCAGGATTTGTTATATCAGGTGACTAAGAAGGGGGAAGATATTGGGGAACAACTAATAGTTCCCAAAGCCTACAGAAGAACAGTGTTGGATCTGGCCCAAGGTCATATAATGGCAGGCCATCTAGGGGTAGAGAAAACCACTGAGCGAATAATACAGAGGTTTTTCTGGCCCGGGCTCCATAGAGGTATCTGACTTCTGCGTATCCTGCCCTGAGTGTCAGTATCATGCTCCCAGGCCACATTTTAAGGGTCCACTAGTTCCATTGCCTATTATAGAGGTGCCGATAGTGAGAGACCACCTGGAACAGGCTCAACAGGCACAGCAGAGGGTATACAACCACAATGCTCGGTTATGCAGCTTTGCTCCTGGGGACAGAGTGTTAGTGTCGGTTCCCACTGTGGAAAATAAACTTTTGGCTAAATGGCAAGGCCCCTTTGAAATCTTAGAAAGAGTGGGACAGGTCAATTACAAAGTTTACCAGCCGGGGAAAAGAAAGCCGGAACAGATATACCATATAAATCTGTTAAAGCCCTGGAAAGATAGAACGGTACTGTCGGCCGTCCGAGCCCCTCCAGTAAAACCAGGGCCCTTAGTTCCTGAAGTGACAGTGGCAAAAACCCTGTCAGCAATTCAACAACAAGAGGTCAAGGAGTTTCTGATCAGAAATAGGGTGCTGTTCTCTGACGTACCAGGGAAAACCTTGGTCGTTAAACATGACATCATCACTGACCCAAGGGTTAAAGTTAATCTAAAACCCTATAGGTTACCAGAAGCACAAAGAGAATCGGTGTCAAAAGAAATTAAAAATATGCTTGAGTTAGGGGTTAATGAAAAATCAAATAGTGAATGGTCAAGTCCCATTGTGTTGATTCCAAAGCCCGACGGGAGTGTGCGTTTCTGCAATGACTTCCGAAAGTTGAACAGTGTTTCAAAATTCGATGCCTACCCGATGCCACAGTGGAGAAGGAGGCGTTGGCCGTAAAGTGGGCGTTAGAGGCTCTCAGGTACTACTTGGTTGGAAGAAAGTTCAAATTGATCACTGGTCATGCCCCTTTGAAGTGGATGTCCGAAAATAAGGACAGTAAGGCGAGAATTACGAGATGGTTGTTGGCGTTACAAACTTTAAAATTTTCAGTGGAACACAGGCCAGGAAGCCAGCTGGCCAATGCAGACGCATTGTCACGCGTGCATTGTTTGGGGGCTTCAGTTGTTCCGCCCCACAGGTCGAAACAAAGGGGGGGATATGTGATAGGATCACTGGTAAAATGGTCTGTGGCAGGTACATTTGTCCCAGATTCCTGTCTTATGTGTTTTAAACCCCCAGGAGAAAGTCTGCAGTGTAGCAGGCTTGAGTTTCGGCTTTTTGAAAAGCCGGTTTGGGACCTGGGGGTTGTGGGTGAGAGGAGAGGGAGGGCTCCACCCACGGCCACTCCAGGTTTTGGATCTTGCAGCCTAGTAACAGGCTTGTTAGGGTTTCCACCTGAGAGTGGCCAATATAAGCCTAGTGTGTTTAGGGCTGAGTGTCCCACCTGGGAGAGCAGGCAGGGAGATTGCTCAGAGACACTTGAAAACCTATTTGTAAGTGCTGTGCTGTGCCTTTGTTGCTGGTGAGGGCATTAGGCCCTGCCAGGTTCTTGTAGTGAGGGAAGTCACTTGTGAAGTTAGTGCCTCGACAGGGCAAGGATTTATGTTTGTTTTCTTTATGTTATTTCTGACATTGTACAATAAAGACTGGCGCCGACCAGCTTGTACTCGAATCCAGTCTGGCGTACTGTTTCCCAGCTGCTGTGTGTGTAAGGAAGGAGTCCTCTACCCAGGAGAGTGACCCCCTAACCTGACTGTGTCACAATATATATATATATATATATATATATATGTGTAAATACACAGTCTATAATATGTCTTGATAAAGGAGGTCGTACCTCCGAAACGTCGATTTATCCTACAGACAGTCTCTGTGATATTCATTTCTATTAGAAGTCTCCAAGTGCCGTCCATTGCTCTATATATACTAATTACTCAGGAAGGGCACTGGAGCACAGAGTCTACCAGTATCTGGACTGCCGGACTTTATGAATATATATATGCAATATATATATATATATATATATATATATATATATATTTATATATATATAGTATCCCCTTAGCGCACCTGGAAAAGCAGCCAAGGTTAAAACACGTACCGTAGGTCACCTTTAAAATCCCACAATAACATGTGGATAAAAAGTATAGAATGTGTAAAACCCAGTGGTGCTAAACCAATAAATAAAGGAAAATATGAAAACGGATTACTTCTCTCTTGGTTTCTCACTTCAGTTGTGTTTCACACATATAGATAGAGAGGAGAGATAAAACATAGTGTGATACTGTATATAGATCAGAATATCAATTTAATAGGTTTACATTGACCAATAAAATAAAATTGTTACAAAACAAATGTAGTAAAATATAAAGTTAGCATATAAATTCATGTTAGAAAAAGCAGCAATGAGAAACCCAATGGCCTGCGTACCAGACAGTCGTTAAAGTTCAGCACTGGAATGCACTGTGGAGAATTTGGATCTGTCCACAGTGTCTCGCAAGCAGTATTGGCAGTAGGTATAGGCTTCTTATTGTGGTGACAGTCCTAAGGACTGCAGACCATCACCACAATAAGAAGCCTATACCTACTGAGAAAGAGCATACCATTTCTCGTTGGATCGTTTCATTCATATCCTTGAGTAGGAAGCAAGATCTTTGGAAGTGAAAGTAGCTGGTGGATTTGTTTCTATAGGAGCGGTTATTAGCCTTAAAAGTAAGAAAGTCATTAGGAGTATGAGACGTATGCCAATTATGTTCTAACTTATCTCCCTTGTTTTTCTACATGCATTTACATCTCCCCTGCATACAGGAAAGATGTATACAGGAGGGCTCCAGCAACCACAAGTAAGCTTTGTATGCTGATGATGTCTTCCTCACACTTACCAAACCAACTGACTCTCTCTCTATCTCTCTCTCTCTCTCTCCTTACTTAATATTTCTAATTGATTTTAAACTTTTCAGTCTTAAAACTAATTCAGATAAAACTAAAGTGCTACCTTTAAACATACAGATGTTTCTACATAAACCTTTCCTAAAATCTAGCCATATGGCCTAATTTGTCATGCCATGGACTCTGCGATATAGCCTCGCTGTGTGATTATTCTTACTATGTGCTACTTTAATCTGCTAATATAGAATATAGAAATTCTTTTGCAGCAGAAAAAAGTTAGTAATTTATCCAATCACTACTGGTGGTGGAGCGTCTTAGCCATGCAAAACAGCTGTAGATCACTCGCTTTCCACTTGCTTGTGTCCAATTACAGTTTTTGATGATGCACGGACACATGTAAGTACTTGGGTGTTTATCTTTCTCCAGCTTTAAGGAAAAATGTGGGGGCAACATTTTATCTGCCCATGGAAATTATGAAAAAAAGGATCTAGAATCCTGGAAAAGTCTATGAATATACTTGAAATTAATATTCTCCTAAAATTTCTTTACCTCTTTCACACCCTCCCTGTTTGTCAAGCAATTATTGTACACTCTCACACTCCAATATGGACAGCTTTAGGGGCAGACTTTTATAGCATCTGTTCCCTGAGCACTTTTTTGTCTGACTCAAAGTATAGACTCCTGACTGTGCAACTTCTCCTGGCCATTAGATTTAAGTTATCTATCTGTGACTACTGTTCCAGAGTCTTTAATCTTATCCAAAACTACAGCATATGTCTCCTCTCAGGAATAATCTGCCTTTCCCCCAGGTTATGGACTCATCTTTATTTGTTCACTGGACAAAGCATAATATTACATTCTTACAGTGTGGAACATTACGTCAATGCGCTCCTTCCTTGAGTTTTTGGATATTCGGGATCGTTTGACATTCCACCAAGGAACATTGTTCAGTATCACCAGGTCAGACATTCTTACACATCACTAGTAGGGAACATCATCAGAACTCAATTTGCCTTCCTAAAATCTCTCTGCCTTCAGTTCTTGCACTCCCAGGGATTAATCTTACTATAGAGTATGCTACACAGACAGATGTGGTAGAGACCTTAGATTGGGCTTGGATTAGAGAGAGTTCTCCAAAAATCACTGGTCTTTAGCTGATTAAAGGAAAACACATATGCAAATATACGTATAGATAATATCTAGTTCCTACTAATTTTTGATCCATCTAAACTTTATTGTCTGACAAATGCTGGAATAATTGTGGTCACAAGGGCTCCCTGGCTAACATATTGTGTTCTTGCCAGAAACTTAGACCATGCTGGAAATTTGTTGATACACAACATTACTCAGATCCATCTCACTTTATGCCTGTCATACTCTGTTTTACCTATGCCAGTCCTGAATGCTCCAAAATACTAGCCTGCCTTATGTTTGTACCACCAACTGCTCAATAGCTGCAAACTGGAAGAAATGAGAACCTCTTTTCTCTAATGCACTGATTAATTTAGTATGGATCGCATACCACATAGTACATAAAACAAGCATAGTTCACAAATAACCCCATAAATGTAACAGTTTGTGGTTGTCGCATCTTGAGGCTGCAACACGTAATTGTTTGTGCTACAATGCATTTTCTGGCATGCTCTGTCACTCCTCTGCTACCTCCTTTCCTTTTTCCCTTAGTAACTTCCCTCCATGTCGCTTATCCTCCTTTTACTTTGTCCTAACTCCTTACCTCTCCCATCCCTCTCCTCCTTGCTTTGTCCTCTCATCACAGACTTCAACTTCAATTTCAGGTTGTTAAATATTTTTAGGTCTCACATTTAGAAGTTCAAGTATTTTTATGGTCATTTGAGGCTTTCCTTTATTAGACCAGTAATCTGAAATCTGTTATAATCTTATCCTTCTCTTGTATTCCCTTGCTCCACTCTCCCTTTTTTCATTCTGTTCTCCCGGTTAATAAAAGTAAATAACCAATATCTGTGCAATGATTCATAAGCACTCCTTCTTATATACCAGAGTTTCCCAAACTGCCATTACAGTCCAGATTTTAAGCATATAAATGCTAGATGATGAAATAAAATCACTGTGTTACTGATTAAGAGGTCTATGTACTATAGCTTGATGAGAGATAATCTCACAATTTTCTCTCTCTCCGGTCTTTGACAAATACCCCCTAAAGTCACATGTGCTCAAGCATAAATATCTTTAAAATCTGGATGAAGCTCACAACCTATTACATATGCCCTTTAACGCAATGTGGAATACTACTGCACAAAGTTAGATAATGTACTGCTATCACCATAGTTTCCTATTCATATAGGTTAAATAATCGCACACTGATGTTATAATTATCAATGTCTAACTTTGCTTATCTACAGAGCATACTGTCCCGTTATGCCTCCCAAAGAAACATGGGCCATCACCCTCAGTGCACAATGCTGTAGTCACCTACACAGAAGCTTGTAGAAAGTACGGACAGTCATAGAGATACATTTTACGATATACATATATACACACACATACACACACACACACACATATATATATAATATATATATATATATATATATATATACACAGTCAGGTCCATAAATATTGGGGCGTTGACAGAATTTTCAGATTTTGGCCTCTATTCACCACCACAATGGTTTTGAAATGAAACAAACAAGATGTGCTTTAACTGCAGACTTTCAGATTTAATTTGAGGGTAATTACATCCAAATCCGGTGAACGGTGTAGGAATTACAACAGTTTCAATATGTGCCTCCCACTTTTTAAGGGGCCAAAAGTAATGGGACTATCAACTCAAAAGCTATTTCATGGACAGGTGTGGGCTATTCCCTCGTTATTTCATTATCCATTAAGCAGGTAAAAGGTCTGGAGTTGATTCTAGGTGTGACATTTGCATTTGGAATCAGTTGCTGTCAACTCTCAATATGAGATCCAAAGAGCTGTCACTATCAGTGAAGCAAGCCATCATTAGGCTGAAAAATCAAAACAAACCCATCAGAGAGATAGCAAAAACATTAGGTGTGGCCAAATCAACTGTTTGGAACATTCTTAAAAAAAAAGAACGCATCGGAGAGCTCAGCAACACCAAAAGACCTGGAAGACCACGGAAAACAACTGTGGTGGATGACAAAAGAATTATTTCCCTGGTGAAGAAAAACCCCTTCACAACAGTTGGCTAAATCAAGAACACTCTCCAGGAGGTAGATGTATATGTGTCAAAGTCAACAATCAAGAGAAGACTTCACAAGAGTGAATATAGAGGGTTCACCACAAGATGCAAACCATTGGTGAGCCACAAAAACAGGAAGACCAGATTAGAGTTTGCCAAACAACATCTAAAAAAGCCATTACAGTTCTGGAACAACATCCTATTGACAGATGAGACAAAGATCAACTTGTACCAGAGTGATGGGAAGAGAAGAGAAGGAAAGGAACTGCTCATGATCCAAAACATACCACCTCATCAGTGAAGCATGGTGGTGGTAGTGTCATGGTGTGGGCATGTATGGCTGCCAATGGAACTGGTTCCCTTGTATTTATTGATGATGTGACTGCTGACAAAAGCAGCAGAATGAATTCTGAAGTGTTTCGGGCAATATTATATGCTTATATTCAGTCAAATGCTTCAGAACTCATTGGACAGCGCTTCACAGTGCAGATGGACAATGATCCGAAGCATACTGCAAAAGCAACCAAAGAGTTTTTTAAGGCTAAAAAGTGGAATGTTATGCAATGGCCAAGTTAATCCCCTGACCTGAATACGATTGAGCATGCATTTCACTTGAGGAAGACAAAACTGAAGGGAAAATGCCCCAAGAACAAGCAGGAACTGAAGACATTTGCAGTAGAGGCCTGGCAGAGCATCACCAGGGATGAAACCCAGCGTCTGGTGATGTCTATGCGTTCCAGACTTCAGGCTTTAAATGCCTGCAAAGGATTTGCAACTAAGTATTAAAAAGTGAAAGTTAGATTTAGGATTGTTTAGTTTGTCCCATTAGTTTTGGCCCCTTAAAAAGTGGGAGGCACATATAGAAACCATTGTAATTCCTACACCGTTCACCTGATTAGGATGTAATTACCCTCAAATTAAATCTGAAAGTCTGCAGTTAAAGCACATCTTGTTTGTTTCATTTCAAAGCCATTGTGGTGGTGAATAGAGGACAAAATATGAAAATTCTGTCAATGTCCCAATATTTATGGACCTGACTGTATATATATATATATATATATATATATATATATATATATATTGGATTTCTGACTTTGTTTATTTGGCTAATTTTGAATTAGCCTTTTTGTGACCAGAGCTGTCTCATGCATCCCTGTGCAAGCTCATTTATATTTACCTGTGCCAGCTACCTTGTTGGTAGTAAGATAGAAGCTATGTTTGGTGACTGTCTTGCCTTTAAAAGCCATAAGTGGCATTTAAGCTTTAAACCAGTTAACATTTTTTCAGTTTAAACTCTGTGATAGCAGCTACCAGGTTTCCATAAGTATGATATATAGTGTAGGACCTGCAAAGAAATGGGGTCTCGTGATGAGGGCTGCAGGCTTAAATGCATTGATCAATCCATGAACCAAAACCCCATTATTTATTTATTATTGTGAGTGATTTGGCAGTGGTGAGCGCTGAGTTTTCTGTTTTTATTTATTTGGGCAATGTAGTCACAAGTAGGGATGTGCAGGCTCGGTTCTACTCGGTTCCGTTCGGTCCGAGCCTGCACATCCCTAGTCACAAGCCACTTGCACCCCAGTCCTGGGAATGGCGAGGGGAGGTTTGCACCCCAGGTCTGGGAGTGGCAAGTGCAGTGGATTTCTGACATATATATATATATATATATATATATATACACACACATATATGTGTACATACATACACATGCATATATATATGTGTGTGTGTGTGAACTAAGTGTACGTTAGTTGTAGAAGTCATTGCACAGAACTTAGCAAGAACAAGCTCTTATGGAAATATCAACCTTGTATCAGCTGGCATTCAGCAAGACTACATTATTTGTCATGTTTTATTAAAAAGACCATCTGGCCATGTGATAGATTGGTAACCAGATAGCACTTCTACATTCTGTAGTCAGGGGTTTTCAAGTGTGTTTCTATCACATTTATTAGATTTAGAATTAACCACTTGCGTGCAGTCAAACTGTCATAGACTGCAGAATATATGATCTACTGACAGAGTGTTCACAGTACAACCATGGATTTAATCAAGCTCTAGTTTAGTAAAAATGGATGTGTGCCTTAAATGGATGTTACAATGAAATGTCACTTACAGACCCCATAAAAAAATATATTATTAGAGACTTCAACTAATATTTCCAGTCTGCTTCCCCTTCTATTACATACAAATGGAAAGTCTTTAAAAGTCAAGTCAACCCACTCATGTACATTAATATATATAGTATTAAATTGTGTGTACTACTGAACTAAGTAACATACCTGAACAAAGTGTTTGTACTTTGCTAAACCTGTCACATGTTGCCTGTCATATCACAATGCAGAAAGCAGTTTATCTAAACATCTATTAGATCTTTTAGGACTAGTGAGAGCCAGCACTGTGGGTACTTTATCTGCACACTCCCATTACGGTAATGTCTAAATCCACTTCATGTAGAGGACCCTGACATCATCAGCCAGTGTCCAGCGTCATTCCCTGCCATCCAAGTGAGCATAGAGGGGGAATATAACCATGTGGCGAGTATAGCGAGCCACCGTGCCCGAAGCATGGCGAGCGGACAACAAACTTGTTTAAGTGGGGACAAAGTACTTATTTCGCTTGCTGTCATTGGCAGGAACTGCACTTCCGCCCTCACACATCTCTTCCAGGTCCCTAGCACCAAGGGGAAGTACAGCCAATCCTCCCATTACCTGTGCTACATTTTGGGATGTTTCCAAAGAATGGATTAAATAGTAAAAAAACTTTATTAACCAGAAATGTAAAAACAGGTCCTGGGAAAACAGTGGCATTGTAATTAGGTTGTGAATAAGTTTGGAATATTTTCTTCCACATATTTGAGATAATCTGGTATGGTAAATAAACTAAAGAAATAGAATTTTTGTGTATTGTATTTATTACAACTTAAGTAATATGGGATAAAATATTTTATGTTAAAAGTTGCTGTTTATAAAAAAATATTTTTTATTTGATATCTATGTTTAGACCATGGGGCTTTGGAAACATCCGAACATCCTTGAGAAAGCACCTATCAGGTGTGAAACGCATTGGGAGGAAAGCGGAGGAACTACACTGTCATCAATGCACAAGTGGTTACACAGAAGTCCTTACTGCCAGGACGCGAGCGGCGTCTGACGTCATCACTGGGCACTGCTCCTGCCGCCTGTGCTAGAGGACGCCAGGTACAACATTGGCAAAAAGCCAATATACATGTATGGAGGAACAGCACAAGAATACAAGAATATTGTGGGTATACAGGCTGCTGCACGTAATGGTTCAAATTTATGAATTTATTTGAGACGATTTTATCATAACTTATTTAAACATAACAATGGAAAAATTCCAAATGTACAAAATAAAATCGGAGCAGTAAAATAAATTATATGTGTACAGGGAGTGTAATAAAATCCCATAAGGTTATGTCTCTGGTGCAAATGATAGACCTGTCCCGCAGTTCAAAATGGGTTAATCTGTCCAAAAGTAAATATCCATACCATCCACAAGGAGCAGTCCTGGAAGTGGAATAAATCCCTGGAGCTACGTGCAGTCCCACTGATGGGAAGAAGTTGTGAGGAGGAAATGAAATTCCAGCAGTTTCGTGCAATACCGCTTGGGGTGTCAGTTGTAATCCTTTGTTGGAGTGTCCGATAAGGACGCCTGATGGAATGGTGGTAATTGGAGACAAAATCTCCATTGATAGTGTATTAGGTCCGCCTAACGCGTATGTATTGTCCAAATGTATGCACATTGATTCTGCTTCTATTGCTTATATTACTTTAATCGCCTGCTTCCAAAGTTAAGTCCAGGGGCTATTGCTCATCTAACACCTTACACCTGGAAAGGCATAAAGATGGCTGGGAGGGGTAGGCAATCATAGATAAAGTGCAGTGAAGATGTGTTCACGTAAATGTGACACTATTAGACATGGATGCAAAAGACAATATGGGCCAAATGTAATAAAGTTTTTAAAGTTTTTGAACTTGGCCAATGTAATAGAGTTAGAGAACATGCAAACTCGCATGTTTTTCAGACTTAAAAAACCCTTACGAATTAAACTCCCATCCAGATGATTTTCCATTTTAAAGATAAAACTCAACCAATGTAATAGTGTGAGAGTTTACTGCTAAACTCTGACATTTTCTAAACTCTTACACTATTACATTTGACCCTACATCTTTTAGGAAGCATCTCTTTACTAAAGTGCTGCTGCAACATATCCATTGATAGTAATGAATTAAACCACTATCTAACCACTAGGGGTGTGCACCGGCCACTTTTCGTGTTTTGTGTTTTGGTTTTGGATCTGGATCTTTCTTCGTGTTTTGGATCTGGATTGGTTTTGCCAAAACCACCCTTCCGTGTTTTGGGTTCTGGGTTTTGTGTTTTGGATCTGTATTTTTTTGAAAAAAAGCATAAAACAGCTAAAATCACAGAATTTGTAGGTTTTTCTGCTCCTATGCTATTATTAACCTCAATAACCTTAATTTCCACTCATTTCCAGTCTATTCTGAACACCTCACACCTCACAATAGTGTTTTTATGTCCAAAAGGTTGCACCAAGGTAGCTGGATGACTATGCTAAGCGACACGAGTGGGCGGCACAAACACGTGGTCCATCTAGGAGTGATACTGCAGTGGCAGACAGGATGGCAGTTTGAAAAACTAGGCCCCAAACTGTACATAATGCAAAGAAAAAAAAGAGGTGCAAGATGGAATTGTCCTTGGGCCCTCCCACCCACCCTTATGTTGTATAAACAGGACATGCACACTTTAACAAAGCAATCATTTCAGCGCCAGGGTCTGCCACACAACTGTGGCTGAAATGATTGGTTCATTTGGGCCCCCACAAAACAAGCTGGCAATTAATCTGTCCCTGCACAAACTGGCTCTACGGAGGCAAGATGTCATCCTCATCCTCCTCATCCACCGATTCCTCACCCTCTTCAGTGTGTACATCCTCATCCTCACAAAGTATTAACTCGTCCCCACTTGAATCCACCACCACAGGTCCCTCTGTACGTTCTGGAGGCTGGTCTCCCTGGAAGAGCTGATAATTCATTTTGGTGAACATCATCTTCTCCACATTCTGTGGAAGCAACCTCCTACGCCTTTCGCTGACAAGGTTCCCGGCTGCACTAAACACTCTTTCGGAGTACACACTGGAGGGGGGGCAACTCAGGTAAAATAGAGCCAGTTTGTACAGGGGCCTCCAAATTGCCTCTTTTTCCTGCCAGTACAGGTATGGACTGTCTGACATGCCTACTTGGATGCTGTCACCGATGTAATCCTCCACCATTCTGTCAATGGTGACAGTATCATATGCAGTGACAGTAGACATGTCAGAAATTGTTGCCAGGTCCTTCAGTCCGGACCAGATGTCCAAACTTGGTCCTGCCTGCCCTGCATCACCGCCAGCGGGTTGCTTAGGATACCTAAGTTTTTTCCTGGCAGCCCCAGTTGCGGGAGAAAATGAAGAAGGAGCTGTTGACGTGTCAAGTTCCGCTTCAGCTGACAGTGTGTTCACCAGCAGGTCTTTGCACCTCTGCAGGCTTGTGTTTGCCGGAAAGAGAGACACCACATAGGCTTTAAACCTAGGATCGAGCACGGTGGCCAAAATGTAGTGGTCTGATTTCAACAGATTGACCACCCTGGAATCCTGGCAAAGCGAATGAAGGGCTTCATCCACAAGTCCCACATGCCGAGCGGAATCGCTCCGTCTTAGCTCCTCCTTCACTTTCTCCAGCTGCTTCTGCAAAAGCCTGATGAGGGGAATTACCTGACTCAAGCTGGCAGTGTCTGAACTGACTTCACGTGTGGCAAGTTCGAAGGGCTGGAGAACCTTGCACAACACGGAAATCATTCTCCACTGCGCTTGAGTAAGGTGCATACCCCCTCCTTTGCCTATGTCATAGGTGGATGTATAGGCTTGAATGGCCTTTTGCTGCTCCTCCATCCTCTGAAGCATATAGAGGGTTGAGTTCCACCGCGTCAGAACCTCTTGCTTCAGGTGATGGTGGGGCAGGTTCAAGAGTGTTTGCTGGCGCTCCAGTCTTTGGCACGCAGTCGCTGAATGGCGAAAGTGGGCAGAAATTTTTTGGGCCACCCAAAGCGTCTCCTGCACGCCCCTGTCGCTTTTCAGAAAATTCTGCACCACCAAGTTTATTGTGTGAGCAAAACATGGGACATGCTGGAATTTGCCCAGATGTAATGCCCGCACAATATTGGTGGCGTTGTCAGATATCACAAATCCCCAGGATAGTCTAAGTGGGGTAAGCCACTGGGCGATGATTTCCCTCAGTTTCTCTAAGAGGTTGTCGGCAGTGTGCCTCTTACTGAAACGAGTGATACACAGCGTAGCCTGCCTTGGAATGAGCTGGCGTTTCTGAGATGCTGCGACTGGTGACGCTGCTGCTGTTGCTGCGTAAGGTGATACATCTACCCAGTGGGCTGTCACAGTCATATAGTCCTTAGTCTGCCCTGTTCCACTTGTCCACATGTCCGTGGTTAAGTGGACATTGGGTACAACGGCATTTTTCAGGACACTGAGGACACTTTTTCTGACGTTTCTGTACAGTCTCGGTATCGCCTGCCTAGTGAAGTGGAATCTAGATGGGATTTGGAACCGGGGACACACTACCTCCATCAATTGTCTAAATCCCACAGCACTAATAGCGGATACCGGACGCACGTCTATCACCAACATAGCAGTCAAGGCCTCAGTTATACGTTTTGCTTCAGGATGACTGCTGTCGTACATCATCCTCCTCGCTAAGGACTGTTTTAGGGTCAATTGTTTAGTAAAAGTAGTGGTGTTCCTACTTCCTCTCTGGGATGATGAATGATTCCCAGCAGCAGCAACAGCAGCAGCGGCAGCAGGAGGCGTAGCAATGCAGGATCCTCCGGAGGAATCCCGGATAGGAGAGTCAGTCATGCCAGTGACATGGCCTGCAGGACTACTTCCGATCCTGACTAAGGAGGAAATTGATGAGGAGGGAGTTGACGGTGTGGTTTGCAGGCGCTTGGATACAACAGGACAACGGGATTTAGGTGTCCCTGGACTGCTTACGGTCTCAGCCAAGGTTTCTGAACTTAACAGTAACTTATTATGAACGCGCTGCAGGTGCCGTATAAGGGAGGATGTTCCTAGGTGGTTAACGTCCCTACCCCTACTTATTCCACCTTTACATAAGGTACATATGGCAAGACAGTTGTTGTCCGGATTTGGATAGAAATATTGCCAGACCAAAGAGGTGGAATGTTTGGTCTTCTGCCCAGGCATGACCGTGATGGGCTTTTTCATCCCACGGACAACAACTGTCTCCCCCGGAGCCTGATTTAAACAAACCACATCACCATCAGAATCCTCCTCGCCAACTTCCTCCTCAGCGCCAGCTACACCAGTATCCTAATCCTGTTGTACTTCAACAGTGACATCTTCAATTTGCATATCAGCAAGTGGACTGTGGGTGCTCCTTTCAGCACTTGCAGGGGGCGTGCAAATGGTGGAAAGAGCCACCTCTTCCCGTCCAGTGCTGGGAAGGTCAGGCATTGCAACCGCCACCACACTTGGACTCTCCTTGGGGATTTGTGATATCTTCTTAGAACGCACAGTTCTTCGCTGTGCTTTTGCCAGCTTAACTCATTTGATTTTTTTAGTGGGAGGAGGGCTTCCATCGTCATGTGAAGCTGAACCACTAGTCATGAACATAGGGAAAGACCTTAGCCGTTCCATGCCACTCCGTGTCATAAATGGCATATTGGCAAGTTTACGTTTCTCTTCAGCTGATTTAAATGATTTTTTTAAGGTCATTTTCCTGAACTTTGTCATTTGGGATTGTATGTGGCTTCTATTATGACATTGGGCATCGGCCTTGGCAGACGACGTTGATGGCATGTTATCGTCTATGTCATGACTAGTGGCAGCAGCTTCAGCACTAAGAGGAAGTGGTTCTTGATCTTTCTCTATTTTATTTTTATTGGAGAAAGTTTGGTCCTCCATTTATGTTATATCGATTTGATATATATACGTGCGGCTAAGGCGCACACAAACACAGAAAATATTTTTTTATTTTTGCTTGAGAGTAGTGCACTTTGTGGGTTACACCACCCTTTAAGAAATGAGCCAGCCAGCTCTTTAATTATGGGACACAGGCGCACGCTTGGCTCTGCTCCTTTGTTGATGCACGTGCGGCTACTGCGCACACAATTCACAAACACAGAAAATATTTTTTTTTTTCGTTTGGAGTGTACTTTGGGGGTTACAGCACCCTTTAACGGTCAAGCCAGCCGGCCCTTTACTTATGACACAGGCGCACGCTTGGCACTACTTTGTTGATGCACGTGCGGCTACTGCGCACACAATTCACAAACACAGAAAATAATTTTTTTTTTGGTTTGGACTGGAGTGTACTTTGGGGGTTACAGCACCCTTTAACGGTCAAGCCAGCCGGCCCTTTACTTATGACACAGGCGCACGCTTGGCACTACTTTGTTGATGCACGTGCGGCTACTGCGCACACAATTCACAAACACACAAAAAATATTATTTTTTTAGCACTTGGGGGAGCACCCCTGATGGACATTGCACCCCCTGGACAACACTACAGCACCCCTTTAGGACTGGGACACTGCACAGGACTTTGGAGTGGACACAGCCCCTATGGAGAACTGACTGCACAACACAGTCCAGCCAGCCCCTATGGACTTTGAAGTAGTGGACACACCGCCCCTATTAACAACAGCAGCACAGCACAACACAGCCAGCCCCTATGGACTTTGAAGTAGTGGACAACAGCAGCACAGCGCAGCACAGCACAACACTACTCTGCCCTACACTACACTACACAGCCCAGCCAGCCCTAACTCCCACCCTCCCTCTTCACTGTCCACAGCTGAGTGAGAAAATGGCACTGACGCGGGTACCTTATATAGGTTCCAAAACCCGCGAGACTCGGAAGGCGGGATGATGACGTTTTGCCTCGATTTCAGATCTGAGTCAGGCGGGAAAAGTCGAGCCTGACTCGGATCTGCCTCGGATCGGGGGGGCTCGGGGGGGTTCGGATTTCAGAAATCCGAACCCGCTCACCCCTACTAACCACTTCTCATTGTTGCACTGTTTTACTACACTCTTCACATTGTGAATTTATATTTTTGGTAATATAGTTTACATAAAATCTTTATAACATTGTAACTTTATAGTCACAAAATATAATCCTAATACAGTATCTTACATTTTTTTGTGAACCTGGCCGTGGGTTCAGCAGCAAAATTAGAATCACTACTCTGATTGACAGTGTGGAGTCAAGAGGGCTGTCTTTGTCAATGTATTTCGTTGATGTGAATTTTGCTAAAATTCCATGACTAAAATGGGCACATAAGGAACATTCATAGAATAATCTATAGCTAGAATTAATGCACATGTACGACTCCACCACAGTAAAGGCCTACTATGAAAAAATGCCAAAAAAAGTTTTGCAAGACACCATAGACAATTGTTGTAGTTTTCATAAAACAAAAAAATATATAAACTATCACATTGTGTCCCAACTAGTCCATGTTTTAATAATATCCATGCTAAAGCACAGGTGATGTAATTAGTACCTCAGTTAGTTTGATTATACCATCTGTGACAAATCATGGATATACTGAAAAGCTGGACATTTGAAATGCCAACGCCTGCAGGTAAGTAAACACACCTTAACCCTAACCCACCTTTCCTGCAGCCTAACCCTAATGGAGCGTACACACGGTCAGATTTGTCAGACTTGTCAGATTTGTCAGATGAACGATTGAACGATTAAACGATTTGAACGATTGAACGATTTTTGACTGCATTAAAATGAATGGAATCGTCCAAGTCTGACTGCAAACACATCAGATATCAGAAATCGTTATCTGACCATCGGGAACGCGCATCGTTGATCGTCCATCGTTCAGGCATGTCAGATATGAACGATTTTCCTTCAGATATGAACGACTGAACGATTTTTAAATCGTTATCGTTCATATCTGAAGGAAAAATCTGATCGTGTGTATGCACCATATGGAGCGTACACACGGTCAGATTTGTCAGACTTGTCAGATTTGTCAGATGAACGACTGAACGATTGGACGATTTGAACGATTTGACCAAAGTTTTGAACGATTTGAACGATTTGAACGATTGAACGATTTTTGACTGCATTAAAATGAATGGAATCGTCCAAGTCTGACTGCAAACCCATCAGATGTCAGATATCGTTATCTGACAAACGGGAACGCGCATCGTTGATCGTCCATCGTTCAGGCTTGTCAGATATGAACGATTTTCCTTCAGATATGAACGACTGAACGATTTTTAAATCGTTATCGTCCATATCTGAAGAAAAAATCTGATCGTGTGTATGCACCATAAGCCTCAGCTCTTGCAGCCTAACCCTAAACCTAGCCCTAACCCTAACACTTACTTTTGGGTTCACGGCTGCCGGGATTGTCGAGACAGGCTTCTGACCCTTGTCGGGATTCATGTGTCGGCATTGCGTGCACCAGGATCTGAACTACATCCCATTTGGGGAATACATCTTTGTAAAGCCCCAAAAATACAGCTATGCCAGTAGTAAATATACTATATTTGTTACAGACCAAAGCCATAGTAGCTTAAAAAATATTTTTCTGTACATATATTTTTAATAATAATATACTTTTCAAATATCTTATAGTCAGGTCTATTAAATATGTTTTTGAGATTTTAATGTAACTTAAATTAAATGATTCAATTATAACATTTAGTGTCAGGGTTTTTTTTTTGCATTTAATGTTGCCTAATAATTGTGTTCATTTCTTATGGCTAAAAAAATGTAATATAATTATCCTGATATTATAGCTATTGAAAATGTTATATTCAAAATGTTTAAAAGCCTGAATACAATAACAGCTGCCTCTTAGTTAATGCCGTCCACTGCAATCACGTTTTATTGTGAACAATATTCAGACTTCAAAACTATTAGTAGCTTTACTTCAGGCATATTATAAAATTTTTTGGAGATATAAATCCTTATTGTACTATTTTGTTTTACATATAATAGCACAGTTGTGCCTTTATATTAAGTCTGAATTGAAAACACAGCTTTCGCCATGCTAATCTTGTGAGAGGAGGTCATAGTGTTTGAGGGGAATCAACTGAAAAAGTAGCTAAAGTACTAAATTGAAATTTGGCATGTCCATGGAGAAATGTGTGTGTATGCTAAATTTCACAGCAAAAGAATAATAGACAAATTTAAAATAATTTCAACTTGAAAATGTTGCCATGTGCTGTTAAAAAAATAAGTTATTTTTTAAATCTTTTCTCTGATCAGAAAATAAAGGTTAGTAATTTGTTTTGTTAGAATATTTTTAAGATTACTAGCTGTATAGTGCCACAGGAGGCTGTTAGAGAATCGCTTAATCACTTAATTTATTCATTTATTCACTGTGCCCTTTGCTAGGTAATCAAACTTCTTCACCTCAGTTTTATGCTGTTAGGACTCTAGGCCTGATTCAGCACAGAACGCAATTGCGATCACAGCTGCGTAATCGCATGCAATGCAGCTGCAAAAATATTCTCATGGCTGCCACCGCTCAGCCAGCATAGAGACACCCACTACTGCTTTCTCAAATCCGTAATACCTCGCAGTCCTGCATATACATCAATAACATCAAAGCACATCAGCCCGTTACGCACAATTGCAGCAGGTCTGACCCGTCACATAAATTGCAAGTCTCGTCGCACGCAGAAGGCTCTCAAGATGCATAAGCAGTCGCAGTGGCTGATTTATGTACGCCCAAGCAACGGCGTTCAAATGGACGGGCACGCCTGCGTTTTTCCGACCACACCCCAGTCGCCACCCCCAAATCTTCACAGCCTGTAACTCACTCTGTGATGGATTCCTATTTGTATGCGTAATCGCAGTGTGATCGCCACGCACACGCAGTGGGGTGCATACGCAGTTGCTAACAATCGCTCGATGTGCGTTCATAGTTGCAATTGCTATCGCTGCTGAATCAGGCCCTCTGTCCTTTTTTTTGTATCTGGCCTGCCCCACAGTACCTCTGTGCAACCAGAGGTGCAGCTGCTGTATTCTGACATTTTCTCCTCACATGCAGGAGTTGATCTCAGTCCACTGTTTAATCATCTGCACCTGTCTCATAGAATATTTATTCCTGCCCCTCACCATGCAATTTGCTGGTCATTGATTGTTTTCCCTGGACTGTATTCCACTGCTTGAACCTGCACTCCTGTCTACTGGACCTCTGCAAGTTGCAGCTCCACTGCTGTCTGTGAGTTGGTCTAATCTACTCTGCATTTTTTGCCTTTGCTTGTATTCAGTTTGTATATATCCAGTCTGTAATCTGAGCCTCTGCAAGATGCTCCTCCTATTGCTGTATGTGAATCTGACTCCTATACTCATGCATGCTTGTTTGTATCCAGTTTTGCATACCACAGGTTCCTGTCTGATTCAAGCCTCTGGTTCCAGTCAGGTTTAAGTATCACTCCTGTTTTTTCTGCATTGCATGGACTGTTTTTATAAAAAAAAAAACAGTTTATATATATCACTATGCCCCTTGGTCCACAGCTATCATTAGAAATACCCAGTTACATAACATCTTCAAGGACCGTTAAGTCCACTGTCCCACCTCTTCCTAATGTTTCCCTCCCTCTAGATTATAAACGCTAATGTATTGGTCGTCTTCTCTACTCTCTCGTGCCTGTCCACTCTCCGTCCTCACTGTACGAGTACATCCTGTCATATTTTACAGATGTAAATATTGAACAGAATATGTAAAGACATTATTGCGCACTGAGGGAGCTGTAAATACACTTAATGGATAATGTGTCACCTAACACATTAAAAGACCTTGTAAAATAAAAACATCCAAGCAGAAAAATGCACTCACCAAAAATGGATATACAATAAAACAAATGATTAATACAATAGCACATAAATCAATGACCAATACAGAAGGTCAAAAACG
Source organism: Taudactylus pleione (assembly GCA_031769625.1). NCBI lineage: Eukaryota > Metazoa > Chordata > Amphibia > Anura > Myobatrachidae > Taudactylus > Taudactylus pleione. Next base: position 491,128 of record JAUIMM010000182.1, read on the forward strand.
GTTTTGGAGAGAAATGCTGGATTGTCCAGAATCAACATATTCTCTATACTTTTAAGTCTTTGTTGCTAATAAAAGCTGACACAGAATCTACCAGACTGTTTCCACTTTATTTCTTGATGAATCTTATACCACATGGGGGATAGAAAACAAGAGGACAACCTCCAATAGTGAAATAAGTTTTGGGTCATTAGTGGGTGTGAAATAAAAATTGGTGGAGAAATAAACTCCAATAACAGAGAGAAGAGTAAAGCGGTGATCGTACCCTACTCACAATAAAAATGAATTGTGGACGCATAGCCGCTGGGTGAAATGCCGACATCGGAAGACCGAACAGTCAGAATCCCGATGAACAAGGTAAGTACCTTATGCCTACCCCTCCACTGCCTAACCCTCCCTTAGGGGTGCCTACCCATAACACTCCTGGTGTGGTGCCTAACCCTAAGTCCCCCCAGGGGTGCCTAAATCTAACCCCCCTGCCTGCACCCTAAACCTAACCCTCCCGACGCCTATCTTTAGTCCTATGTCGAGATTTCTACGCCGATATTCCATCAGACGGCTTCCCTAGCATCGGCATTATAATTACATCCCAAATAAGCATATACAAATCTACAGGCCTTATAACAGCCCTTACCATTTACTAAAATATGGCAATACTTTAAGATTTTGGATTATTTAGTGTAACTTAAAAAATAAATACAAAGAAATGAAAATAATCTTTGTTACATATCTTTAAGGTTAAAAATATTCTACTGGATGTTGTAAATACATAATTAATTATAATCACTCTGTCTATATAACTTCTCCCGTGCTGCTCGCATCCTCTGGAATGCAAGTAACACACTCACGTGATATGAATAAAAGCTTGCATCTCAGCTTGAGGAGTATATATTAAGTCCTTTTATGGGTTCTGGACAGCCTCCAAGGTCACTCCTCACATCAGCTCTAGGTCCAGATAGAGCATCCTTTTACCTCCATAGCACTATTCCACAAACACGTTTCGATTAGATATGTCTGCGGACCACCATGTTTTGGTTCTAAATCTTCCTTTTTTTGTTTTTGAATCCTATAGAATGTTTTCATTAATCGATAGCAAGAACAGAGGGCCAAGGCGAGCACAGGTAAATAGAGGATTATTTAGAGGAAGACAGGTAAAACATTGATTGACTAATTAATTGATTGATTACCAACAGTACTATAAAGAAAAGTAAATCATAGACATGGAAAAAACAAGCTTCCAAAATCCCAATGAGATTTTTAATATGGAAAGTAAACTGTATACAAACCACAAATCACAGGCCTCATGACAATACAATAGATTCAATGCAGGGTTTAGTAGAACTCTATTATTAGTAGTAGTAGTAGTAGTAGTAGTGGTAATTATTATTATAGTATTTGATGATACTATTCTATCTGAGGAGAAGCTGCAGGAAATGGCCTATATGTCTGGATGACAAGCTGGTGTGATGATTGGCCTTGCAAGATACAAAAAAAATGAATGCCCCTATAAAGTACAGTAATATTTCCTGCTTGTCAAACACATCTTGGCAAAACCCAGAATGAAAAGTGGTGCTTGATGGAATTGTACTTGGACCCTCCCACCCACCTTTATGTTGTATATTTAAAAGTACATGCATGGTTTAACTAACCAAGTACCTCAGCAACAAGGACTGCCACTAAAGTGGCTGAAGTGCTTGGTTTGTTTGGGCTCCCACTAAACAAGCTACCAATGGGCTTGAAATGGCTAATGGTGTTGTTAATCATCATCTCAGTTGGAAGATGTCATTATCATCCTCATCATCACCCTTATCTCTGTTAATATCATCATCGCACAATGGCCCTCATTCAGAGCCGTACGCTCTGAGCAGAGCGCACGCTCTGAATGAGGGCCGCCCTCCATGAAAATGGAGCGTCCTCCTGGACGCTCGTATAGCTGTGCGTCACCACCCACAGCCTATATGAGCGTGCATTTTGATGGCCGCGATGGTCGTGACCATCGCGACCATCGAAACTGCGAGCCGGAGCCTGCGGTTGAGGTTTTCAACCGCAAGCTCCGGAGTGATTTTGGCTCTATCAGAGCCAAAATCACTCCCACTGACATCACTAGTAATGTCAGTGGGCCGGCTTCTGAAGGGAGGCATTCCAGTGGGAACGCCCCCGTCAGGGAGGCACGCCCCCGGCACGCCCACCAAAGGGGGCGTGCTGTCAATCAACATCGACAGCACGCCCCCTTTGATCAGACACAACGAGCGAAGGACTTTCCTTCGCTCGTCGCATCTGGCGCATGCGCACGACGGAGCTCCCTCCGTCGTGCGCATGCTCAGTGCATAACATCGACCCACTTGCGAGCGGACAGCCGCTCGTGAGTGGGTATGAATCAGGCCCTATATTAGCTCAACCCCACTGGAATTCACCATTATAGAAGTCTGTACTTACTTTGTTGTAATTTGCAGCAAAGGTCTTTCTCATTTAATTTGTAGTTCATAATAATGAACATCAGTTTTTTCATGCAGATCACTCACTAGGATCCCAGCTGTGCTAAACACTCTTTTTCAGTACACACTGGAAGGTGGGCAGCTTAAGTAAACCAAAGCTAGTATTTACAAGGGCTCCAAACTGCCTTTTTTTTCTCCTAGTATTCAACAGGACTGTGTGACATGCTAATTTCTACATCATTAAAATAATCCTTTGCTATTCTATTGATGCTTAGATACTGCTGCTGCTGCTGAAGGTGAACTCCACACTTAGTGGGCTTCAACGGTCATGTAATCTTCAGTTTACCCAGTACCGTTTGTCCACAAATCTGTAGTTAAGTGGATAGTCAGAACAGTGGCATTTTCTAGGTCAAGAATAACCTTTCTTTTAATTTTCCATTACAGGTGAGAAATTGCTATTATGGTAAAATGGATTTGAGTTGGAATTTGGTAGCATGGACTCATGACTTCAAATAATCGTTTAAAATAGATGCATTAATGGAGAAAATTGAACACAGGTCTAATGGTAGCATAGCCATCATGGATTCAGTGATCTGCTGTGCAACAGGAAGGTGTCTCTCATACTTGTTTCCACTTGCAAATGCTTGTTTTACAGTCAATTGTTGTTTATAACTACTAGTCTTCTTGGTCCCCTACTTTGACAAGGATTAACTACCAGCAGCACCAGCCCTAGTTCGCAAGGATTGTTATTGATCCTGGATAGGAGATTAGTCATTTAGCCTTTGCAAAATGGATGCAGGAGAATTACCTCTGATCATTAATGAAGAGGTTGATGATGAAGGTGTTCACAGTTGCATGTGCTAGGATCTGTCCATGCTGCTGGTAGCTGATGCTGGACTGCTTGTCATTATTTGACAGGATTTTTCAGATTTTGATAAATAATTTGCATGAACTTGCTGCAAATATCGTGACAGAGAGGAGGTGCCTAGATGGTTAATGTCACTACCTCTACTTACTTTGGCCTCACAAATTGTACAGATTCCTTGTCAAATGTTAGCAGGATTTGGCAAAACAATTATTCCACATGAAATAGGTGTTTTTTTGTGGTCTTTATGCCCAGGCATAACAATGTCTATATTCTTACCACTGGCAAGAATTTTTGCCACTGGTGGCTAATGTACTTTCACACAAACAATATATTCCTCCTGAGTTTTATTAACTTCTTCTTATCCAACACATTCATTATTAACATCTTCATTAGCATCAGATACAATAATATCTCCCTTATCCTGTTGCAGTTCCACAGCAGCATCTTTAATTTCAATGTCATCATCATTACTTTTAATACTACTCATCCTCACATTTGCAGAGGGTCCAGATATGGTGGAAGGTGGCTTCTCTATAATTACAGAAATGTTAGACTCACACATAGCACTCGTGAACACCTTAGACTCTCCTCAGGGATCTGTGTAGTTTGTGAACACACAGTTTTTTTTTTTCTCAGAGCAAGAAGGTGTTGCATTTGAGGTTACAGAGGGTGCATGACAGTGCTTGGCCCCAGCTTTCACAGTATGCATTCTAGTGCATGATACTGCAGTAACAGGGCAACCACCAGGGGAGTTTCTAGTTTCTAGAGAGGAGGGGACCCATGTGCAGTCTCTATCTGGGGCCCCCTTCTCTCTCTGGTGGCCAGCTATGCTCAGTGGTGAGCACCGCACTTGTATGTAGACTCTGGGCACTAGAGTGTGCCCAGAGTCTACAGCACATGCCCAGGTCACAGGGAAAAAGGAGCTGCGGCCATTTTCACCGTATTTTCCCTAGTGCGTCTGCGCAAAATGCTGGGAAAATGGCAGCAGAGGCCAAACGACTTTGACAGCGCTGATACCGGCACCAACGTGGGACTCCGGAGGCGGAGAGGTAAGTATTAAACATATGGGTGCAGGGTGTGCAGTGTGGGCACCCCTGGACCCAGGGGCCCATGTGCCCCGCACACCCTGCATCCATTATAGATATGCCCCTGACGACCACTCACAAAGAAAGGCCATCGTCTGATTCTTTCTTTGCCACTGCGTGTGGTGTATGGCATGCATCCAATTTTACATTTTTTTTTTGGTAAGTTTTCTCTTCATAGTTAGAGATAATGTATTATTTATGATTGTAAAATACTGTTTAGAATTCAGCTGCCCTTTATACCTTCTCTCTCCTTTACCTCCCTTAGTAGCTGTTGAAGAAGTACCTCTGACTGGCAGCACTAGCACTGCGTTGTTCCTGCTCTTTTATCGACTGATCCATAATTGGGTTTATTTTTTACACCAGGACAGAAGTAAAGCTACTTTACTTGAACTCAACTGCCACTACACCAAGTGAAAATACAGTGAGATAGGGAAAGGAGGGAATGTTACCTTTACCATCTTATTAAAAGACTGGAGATTTTTGTTGACACTAAAAAAAAAATGCCTTATTTCTACTTATATATTTTTGGGGTGCAGCTGTTATGGACACATCTAGTCTACACACAGCCACTAAGCACAGTTATATATGCTGCATTTATGAAACACACACTCTTGAAAAAAAAAAATACTATTTTAATTTAATTATTATAAAAACCTTAAAATGGCTTCTAAGCACCAGCAAAAAGTGTTTCTTATATTATTTTTGGGGTGCAGCTGTCATGAACTTGTCTAGTCTACACACACCCACTAAGCACAGTTATATGCACTTTCTTTAAGGAACACATAGGCCCTGATTCAGAGCCGGACGCTCTGACCAGAGCGCTCGCTCTGAATCAGGGCCCACCTCCATTAATATGGAGCGTCCTCCTGGACGCTCGTATAGCTGTGGGTCACCACCCACAGCATATACGAGCGTGCAGGATGATGGTCGCGATGGTCTTAACCATCGCGACCATCGAAACTGCGAGCAAAAGCCTGCGGTTGAGTTTTTCAACCTCAAGGCCAGGAGTGATTTTGGCTCTATCAGAGCCAAAATCACTCCCACTGACATCACTAGTGATGTCAGTGGGGCTGGCTTCAGACGGTAGGCGTTCCCTTGGGAACGCCTCCGTTTGGCAGGCACGCCCCCGGCACACCCACCAAAGGGGGCGTGCTGTCAGTCACCATCGACAGCATGCCCCCTTTGAAGAGACACTCCGAGCGAAGGAAAGTCCTTCGCTCGTCGGGTCTCGCGCATGCGCATGACGGAGCTCCCTCCGTCGTGCGCATGCGCAGTGGGGACCATCGACCCACTTGCGAGCGGACAGCCGCTCGCGAGTGAGTCTGAATGAGGGCCATACTCAAAAAAATAGTTATAGATTTATTTGACTTATTAGTAAGGATTTTAAATGGTTTTCAAACGCCAGCAAAAAATGTTTCTTATTTATTTTTGGGGTGCAGTCTAGTCTACACACCCTCACTAAGTATAGTAATGTATGCTGCCTTTAGGAAACACACACTCTTGGAAAAAATAAAATGTTATTTGAATTATGATTAAATCTTTGAAAGCATTTTAAACACCAGTATGTCTAGTCCACACACACCCACTAAGCACAGTTATATACACTGCCATTAGAAAACACACTCGTGAAAAAAATAATATTTTATTTGAATTATTATTAAAGCCTGGAAATAGTTTCTAAAACACCAGCAAAAAAAGTATTTTTTATTTATTGTTGGGGTGCAGCTGTCATGGATAGGTCTAGTTTACACCCCCCCCTCCCCCCCACTAAGCAAAGTAAGAGTATATAGCGGCATTTGCAGAAACTCGCAGAGTATGTAGCGGCATTTGCTACTGTCTGTGCTTCTGCATCTTCCTATGAATCTGTCTGATTTTCAAAGAGATGTCTTTTTCCCCTCATTTAAAAACAAATAAGAAAGTCTCAGTTTACATAAACACTTTTTACAGCAACATGTCTGCATATGGGCAGCTTTTAAATGGGGATAATGTCTCTGACAGGTGGAGACTCAGGATTAGGGACACACTTGTTATTGGGATTAAATAAATAGAGAACTGTGGGCCTGATTCAGAGCTGCTCGCTAGATGCGAGCGCCCACACGATGTTTATGCAAATTGCGTAGCCATTGCTATCGCACTGCAATGCATTGGCCAGGGTTGCCTACGCTCACAATTTTAGCGTGAGGCTCCCGATTTTTAATGAAGTTTCACGCTGCCCCGCAAAATGTACATTAACTCCCGATTTTTTTTTATATATATATATATATATATATATAAAAAATTTAAACCATATGACTGCGCATTCGCGAGTCCGGGAATTCTGGGGGCAGAGCCTGTATAATGACGTCATGGCGTCACTATGCGTGACGCCATGTTACTTAACGGCCGTCCACCGCGGGGTTGTTGTAGGTAGCGGTGGCCAGATAGTCAGTCCAGCAGTGCGAAAGCGGACCGGGGATGTCAGTCTGGTGACTGGGCCGGCCCCTGCAACATGCAGCACAGCCTCTATGACCGCAATGTGTCACTCTATGTCCATACACTTTTTCTGAGGCATATACACTGTGTCTGCACTGCCGGGGATAGAAGTCTATTCTTCCCGCCCTCTCCCCGAGTCCCTGCCCCTCATGCTGTGCATGGCATGTACTTGTGACACAAGCAAACAGCTTGAGGTCCCATCTCCCTGCCCCCTTCTGATCCCAGCCCAGAGTCCCCGCCCCCTCCTGCTGTGCCTGGAATATTCTCAGCACTGTGAGGTTCCATCCCCTGTTCCTTTCTGCTCTGCAAGGACTGTCCTCCCTTGCACACAGCTTCCGGTTGGTGAGGGTCCAGGAAGACAGAGCTTCCTATGGTGCAGCAACACAGGTAAGTAAAGTATCAAAGGTTGGCTATGGATTCATGTTATGGGGTGAGGTGGGTTAGGAGGTGTAAATTATCGAGGGGGGGTGAGGTGGGTTAGGAGGTGTAAATTATTTATATATATATATATACTAATATTTTTTTTGTGGGGAGTTAGGTGGGTTGAGGGTTGTAGTATTGTATCTGGTTTAGTGCAGTAGTATTCTGTGAGGGGCTGTGCTGTGAAGGGGGCTGTCTTATGTGGGTGACTGTCCTAAGGAGGGCTGTGGAGTGAAGGGCTGTGATGAGGGGGCTGAGCTGTGGAGGGCAGTGCTATGATGGGGACTGTGGTGTGAAGGGCTGTGGTATGAGGGGGGTGTGATGAGGAGGGCTGTGGTGTGAAGGGCTGTGAGGAGTGCTGTGAGGGGAGAGGGGTTTGCTGAGCTGTGGGAGGATGTTGTGATGTGGGGAGATGGCTGACACTAGGGGCACAGAGGAGATGGTGCTGTGGCAAAAAGGAGATGGCCTTGGGGGCAAAGAGGAGCTGGAGCTGGACAGTGGGATGTATTGGAGAGACCCAGGTGGATGGTGCTGGAGAGTGACAGGGGGATGGTGCTGGTGAGATACCGGGGGGTGGTACAGGGGGATGGTACAGGTGAGATACATGGGGATGGTACTGGTGAGATACAGGGTGATGGTACTGATGAGAACCTCTGTTGCATGTTGATGACATTGGCTTTATTCCTACGCTAACAGACGGCTTCCGGACCATGTGATCTTCTGCATGAATAGTGAAAACCGACTCAAGACACTGCCTGTCCAGTGAGGATCAATTTCTTCAGAGGTTCCTTGTTGCAGAGAAATCATAAAGGTAAGAAAATACTTATTCACATGCTGTGTTTATTCACTGGAGAGAGGAGCTGTGGGCATATCCATCAGCTCCCGGAGCAGTGGACATGCCCCCAGCATAATAAAAAAAGAGTAGCTTGCGGGCATAGCATTTCACACATGGCCACACACACTTTTTCAGGTGCGCACCTTCGGCGCGCACATGGGGCCACTTTCAGGATTTTTTCCAGGGCCACTTTAAATTCCCAATTTGACCCTGACCTCAGCGCATGGCCCCGCCCCCTACCTTTCCTCCCTGGGGCTTCTTGCGGTTCAGTAGGAGTGCTGCGGGACCCGCTCCTCCTCCATGGCTCTGGTGGTATGCTGCTCTTAGTACTATAGTTTTCACCTGCCACTTCAGGACACGCCCCTTAGTGACAATAGACATGCCCATGGGTGAAGCTAGACACACCTTTTGGGCAGAACATGACATGCCCCCTCATCAGCATGCTGCTGCACATTATCCTGCCACCTAAAATTTCCATGAAACTAATTTTCAAAAGTAGGCAAGTATGGCATTAGCATGCCCAGTATTTCTTAGAGAGCGATCACATAGTGTATGCAGACACCCACCAGCCTGATATAAGATGCCCACTTGTGCATGTCATGTCCAGGAAGTGTTTGCAACCATCAGTACATCGGGTAACATCGGATGCTATTGCAGCGCTTGAGGTTGACCATACCCTACCGCAAGCACTGCGAGCACTTCAGTGTAAAAACAAGCCAGGTGACATGTACTATGATGCTGTCTTATAATTATGCACACCTTTAAAACGCAGTTGAGATGCTCAGGCACGCCTGTGTTTGCACCTCCACTCCCCCATTTTTATTGTCTGCCCCTGTTACCACCTACAAACGGCTTCCCCTGTCACTCACTCTGCTGGGCTGTCTATGCGCAGTGAGCGAATGCATTGTGAACTTTCGCTAAGGTATGCTCATGCACACTGCGATGCATATGCATGCGCACAATGCATACCATCGGCAGCAGCGAGAGTATGCATCCTAGCGAGCGGGTCTGAATGAGCTCCTGTATTTTTATACACGTGTGATTTTCAACCATTTTTAACTCACAACACAACAAACAAGATTTTAAAATTGCTAAGGTACACCATCAGTCACCCAGGGGAAAAAAAACAAACAAACATTGTCCCTTAAGGGAAAAAAACACACATACAGTACATTGGACCCCACAGGAAAAAACATACACAATGGCCACCACAGAAAAAAAGAAAACACAATGGCCCCAACAGAAAAAACAAACACAAACATTAATTATACAGTAGCACTAGTCCTTACCTGAGCTGTAGCAGAGATGAGAGAGAAATGTTCCCGGTCCATCCCCGGACTGAGATTGGGGGGTCAGGGACTGGGAGGGAGCAGGGGAGGTACAGCAGACAGGCAGTATGGATACTGGGACTGGTAGAGAGAGGAACAGCAGGCTGAGAGTAGGAGGACTTGGAACAGGAGTGCTGGAACTAGGAGGGAAAATAATAGCAGACTGGGAGATGGGGTGCTGGGACTGGAAAAAGGAACAGCAGACTGTGAGCAGGGGGGCTGGGACTGGGAGGGGAAGGGACAGCAGACTTGAAGAAGGGATGTAGCAAGTGGGAGGGTAAGTGACAGCAGACTGGAAATGGTTGCTGGGACTGGGAGCAGGTGTGCTGAGACTGGGAGGGGAAGAGACAACATACTGGGAGCAAGGATGCTAGGACTGGAAGAGCAAGGGACAACAGACTGGGAGGGGAAGAGACAACATACTGGGAGCAAGGATGCTAGGACTGGAAGAGCAAGGGACAACAGACTGGGAGGGGAAGACACAACATACTGGGAGCAAGGATGCTGGGACTGGAAGAGCAAGGGACAACAGACTGGGAGAATGTGTGCTGAGACAGGAAGTAGGGGTGTATTGACTGGAAAGAGGAGGAACAGTAGACTGTGAGGCGAGCAGGGGTGCTGGGATTAGCAGGGAAAATAACTGCAGACTAGAAGACTGGGTGCTAGGAATGAGAGGAAAAGAGACAACAACCTGAGAGAATGTGAGCTGGGACTAGGAGTAGGGGTGCTGGGACTGAAAAGGGGAGGAACAGCAGATTGGGAGCTGGGGTGTTTGGACCAGCAGGGAAAAGAACAGCAGACTGGGAAATTGATTACTGGGACTGGGATGGAAGAGACAACAGACTGGGGAAATGTGTACTGAGACTGGGAGCAAGGGTGCTGGGACTAGTATGGAAAAGAACAGCATACTGGGAACAGGTATGATGGGACTGGGAGAGGGAGGAACAGGAACTTGGAAAAGGGGTGCTGGGAGGGGGGGCACTGCAGGCTGGGAGAAACACTGTAATCACGAGAATCCTCTATCAGCCAGCAGAGCAGGCACAGCCTCACAAATAATCCCTCCCATGAGGCTGTGCTGCTGCTGATCCCCATGTGTCAGAAAAGCATGTGATGGCTCCTCCAAACAGAACTCAGCATATGCTCCTCTGAGCTCTTTGCAGAGTCTCATGGGAATTACACAGTGGTGAAGTGCCCTGGTGTTTATCGGCTGGATGGGTGATTCACCACAGCCTTGATGACTGCCCAGCAAGCAGCTGCACTGCATCCCACTATAAAGAGTGGTGTATATCACCATGGGCCCCACCCTCCCATGATAGAGGGCATGGCTATGAATCAGTGGGGCCCACCAGGGATCTTCCCGACTCCCCAGTGGCAAGTCCGAGCCTGCCCAAGCCAGGAGTTGGATTCACTTGGAATCCCTAAGTTTGGTTGTTCGGTTTTAAACTGAACTGCTCGACTCTAGTTTTGATACCTGCCGGCAGTGGCATTTGCTCAGTGGGGGCTGCAGCGCACACCAAAAATAGCAGAGGGGTGGTTGAATAAAACATAACTGTTAGTGTACCTTTAAACTTGTTTTTAATATTGCCGGGTGTCTGCTGGGAAGGTAAGTTCCCCAATGATCAGCATTATGACTCTATAAGAAGTTACATGTCCCTGTCCAGAATATCAATACATCATCTATGTATTTAAAGTATTTGAAAACAAATTGTCAATGTCAATGCTATATATATATATATATATATATATATATATATATATAAATAAATTGGCTTACAATTGGGCCACGCAAGACCCCATCGCACAAACAGGGTTTTGAGTATAAAACTTACTGTCATACAGTATAGAAAATAATTATGTTTAAGCATGAATTATAAGACTGTCATGAATGCATTGACATCTGGCCCTGTGTAAAGTTGGGTATCAGTAATGAGACTCAGGACATCCACTCTGCACAAGAGACAATGGGCCTAATTCAGACGCGCTCGCAAGCGGGTCGATGGTGCCCTAATGCGCATGCACACGACGCAGGGAGCTCCATCGTGCGCATGCGCGAGACCCGCATAGCAACAGCCAAGCTGTCGCTATGAGTCTCGCACCAAAGGGGGCGTGCTGTCGATGGTGAGTGACACCACGCCCCCTTTGGTGGGTGTGCCAGGGGCGTTGCTGCCCAGACCGAGGCGTTCCCATGGGAACGCCTACCGTCTGGGTCCGGCCCCACTGACATCACAAGTGATGTCAGTGGGAGTGCTTTTGGATCTGATAGAGCCAAAAGCACTCCAGGGCTTGCGGCAGAGAGACCCTACCGCAGGGTCTCATCGCAAGCCCGATGGTCGCGATGGTCTTGACCATCGCGACCATCTTTTTGGCCGCTCGCATAATCTCTAGGTGGTCACCCACAGCTATGTGAGCGGCCAGGAGGCCGCTCCATTTTTAGGTAGGATGGCCCTGATTCAGAGCGAGCGCTCTGGTTAGAGCATCCGGCTCTGAATCAGGCCCACTGTCCTGAAACTTGTCATATAATTGACAAACTCCCCAGAAGTTAGAATGTATCTTTAAGGTAAGTGGACATATTCTGGATGCAAGGTTGGAGGTACTGTATAAATCCCAAAAGATTGTTACAGGTTAGCACAGGGGCCCCTGGACATAACTGATGGGTCTGCCTTGGGGGCTCCATGTATCCTTAAGGATCTTAGGCACTGTTTAAAAAGCAGAACAATAGAGAATTGTGTGCTTATAGTTTAAACATTTCCTGTGAATTACTTCCCTGTGTAACATTAGATAAAATGCGATCTAATTCTTGCTGAAGAGGAAGTCTGCACAAACGTGGCTGAGAGGAGACATTTAGCTGTATGCTGCTGCTGTTGAGCTAGGTATAGATTTTATGCTGTTGGGAATCCTGTTGGACTATAATCAACTTTTCTTTCTTGTATTTTATGAGGTCCCAGCGGTATTGTTCAAGCTCTGTTTCGAGTTTCTCGCTCCAATTTATGTTTTTATCTGCAGAGAGTGTTTTTTTAAGTGTCAATTCAAATTCTATATTTGGTCACGGGTGGTATTTAATTCCCTTGTGGACTCCTCTATGACAAGCAAATTTAAGTCCATAGAACACTTGTTTAAAATGGCAATCCAGCACTTACAAAATGGGATACTGTATTCCTGTTGTGGAGGTAGAGTGTATACGAAAGCCCCTAGGAATGCCTTTGTAGTAATCTGACAGCGTTATTCCACAAGATAGGACGTCATGTTCCCTTTTCTTTAGTTTAAACCATTCTCTATTTATAATTCATCATGTGAAGTGAGTGGACTGTGGTCAAACAGTTTCTCATTGAATAAAATGTTTTCAGCATCTAGGTCAGAAAAGCTAAAAGTCTCTCCAGTATCTAATTGTAACATCTGTACAGAGGCATCACCAAGTACAGTCTCTGTGGTGGACATGATGAGAAAATAGATAAGTATGACACTGTTTATTAGTGCAGCATAAGACACAAAAAGTACCTAAAGTGCTGTGTGTGCAACAAACACTAATGGTGACAACAGTCTGAAAACATATCCAGATGGAACAAGTCCTGAATGAGGTACTATGATATAGAATGTGAGTTTGCCTTGACAGGATGCACTCACCCGCTGAGAGGTGGGTACCCCAATGTAATCAAATGGAATGTCTAGTCTGGCACTCCTATATGAGTAGTTAACAGATACTGACTCTGGTGCCTTCCTTGGGAGGTTTACAGGCCTCCAATGATGCAGAATATGAAGAAGGTGGCACGTAGATGAAAAACATGGCATTCATTACAACATACAGGGAATGAATCCCCCTCTGCAAGACACACAAAAATAACATTTGAAAGTGCTTACCACTTATCCCCAAACAAAAGACCTACCCAAAGGTGCTTAGAGAGAATGCCAGGCTGGCTTTCAGTGAGAAAGACCCAGCACTGGTAAAATTACGGCGCTCAGAGGGTAACGTCACTCAGAAGATGCTCGGCACTGTAAATGTGAATCAGAGTAGTCATAGTGACCAGGATGCGCACACTCTATTTACAAACAAAATCCATTCACAAGCTTGAATATTGAATAAAAACATTGGGCCTGATTCAGACCCACTCGCGAGCGGCTGTCCGCTCGCAAGTGGGTCGATGGTCTGCACTGAGCATGCGCACGACGGAGGGAGCTCCGTCGTGCGCATGCGCCAGACACGACGAGCGAAGGACTTTCCTTCGCTCGTTGTGTCCGATCAAAGGGGGCGTGCTGTCAATGTTGATTGACAGCACGACCCCTTTGGTGGGCGTGCCAGGGGCGTGCCTCCCTGACGGGGGCGTTCCCACGGGAACACCTCCCGTCAGAAGCCGGCCCACTGACATCACTAGTGATGTCAGTGGGAGTGATTTTGGCTCTGATAGAGCCAAAATCACTCCGGAGCTTGCGGTTGAAAACTTCAACCGCAGGCTCCGGCTCGCAATTTCGATGGTCGCGATGGTCACGACCATCGCGGCCATCAAAATGCACGCTCGTATAGCCTGTGGGTGGTGACCCACAGCTATACGAGCGTCCAGGAGGACGCTCCATGAAAATTGAGCCCGGCCCTCATGCAGAGCGTGCGCTCTGCTCAGAGCGTACGGCTCTGAATGAGGGCCATTGTGTTTAAAAAGTGCATATACTGTAAACAGTGTACCATAGGCAGCACTATAATAAAATATACATACAAAATTGTGTTAATGACAATAATTAATAAAAATATGTGTACCTTAATGTTACTAAAACCTAGATAACCTACATGAATCATACACAATCATGATTTATACTCATAGGCAAATCACCCTGCTGAATAAAGGAATATGTAAAGCCCACAATAAAAGGGATTGAGGATAATAGTGAATAGCATGAAGAAATATTGATAGAAAAATATATATAGAGAACTAGCTGAACTACCCAGCGTTGCCTGGGTTTAAATATTCAAGTTATTAAGTTTTAATATGTGATGTTGTCCAAATCCATCCAGTGGAAGAACCAGAACAGGCTCCCTGTGCCAAAGTTCTGCCCGACGCAGTGCGCTGTGAGGTCCGACCGCAACCATCCATTAGGCATCCCAGACCAATTGCCACCCCTCTGAGAAGGGGGGGGGCCTGACTGGGACCTTAACCCCCCCTAAAACCTGGCCAGGATACAACTTTATCTCCACACATTGGTTTCATTCCAATCAGTGCAGGGGTGCCCGAATGCATAACCGGACAGACAAACAAACAAACACACAGACTAATGAGACCTACCTATAGTAATATGTGTAAATGGAACCCTAACAAGGGGAATTCTAATAGATATAAATATAAATGGATTCCTAAGTGTAGGGTCCCTAATGAATGAAGATGGTTATGATAAGTAGACCCAATTAGAACATGTCTCACCAAAGTAAATTGGTACTAAGGGACTAGACCAGCCATAATGACCAATTTCACATATGAGCCCAAAAATCATAGATGTCCTACCAACACTATTCAGTAGGTAACAATGGAGACCCAATGAATCATTTAAGCTGGGTATTCATTAGACGATGTGTCCCCAGCCGATCTATCATGCGTGACGAACCCGGCATAGGTGCCGGCATCGGCAAGTGCATACTTATGGTTTTATCTAATATTGTTAGTTAAATAGACACATTTTAATATCACCTACAATAACATGCAGCCATGAATTTTGTGCTCCTTTTATTTACCCAGACTTTCCTACTGTATGTTTTTCTGCCTCGTAATCGTTTCTCATTACCCCTTTCCTCCTTAATGCTCCAACTAACCTTTTCTATTGAGTTATAATAAATTACAGCTGATATTCACAATGACTTTTGCTTCACATGTTCAACTCTGAGAAAAAAACAAAACTGATTACTGGATATCAATTTTTGCTAACATTTAACACTGTATGCACTGTATTATCAATAGTTACTCAGTTTATTCATTTTGACAAAACATGTAGCTGTGCATGTTTTATACCAATACAAATAACTTATGTGGTGCTTATTGTTCTTTACTAATTAGATGATCAATAAACAATCAAGAAGTTACAGCTGATTCCTCTGGAAATGGGAACAAATATCAGGGTATGTTGTTAGAATATTAAGATTCTATGGCACCAA
This sequence comes from Taudactylus pleione, assembly GCA_031769625.1. Classification (NCBI taxonomy): domain Eukaryota; kingdom Metazoa; phylum Chordata; class Amphibia; order Anura; family Myobatrachidae; genus Taudactylus; species Taudactylus pleione. The sequence goes on from JAUIMM010000182.1 coordinate 506,695, forward strand.
ATACTATTCTGCAATTCAAAGTGTAAAGCATGTTCTGTTTTCTAATGACACTTGCCTCTTTTATGGTTTGTTGACCAAGATGGACTTCTGCAAAGTTGGCATCTTCTACTGGGAATACCTTATAGGATGCAGACTTCAGTGCAGTGTGTTGGAGATTGTCATATATTTAGCCGCACTGGTTCCCGGTCCTGGGGTAAATTTATTAAAGTTTGATTTGGGATTCATTTTTATGAATCTCTTAAAACAACTAAAATCGAATTGAAATCAAACTGCAAAATCCCTTAGCAAATCTCAAATTTACTAAGATTCTATTTTGCATTCGATTTTCAAATCAAATTCGATTTTGTTTCATTTTAAGAAGGGATTTGATGTTGGATTTTGCATGTTCATGTACAAATCAAACACCAAATACCACTCCAAATCGAACTTCAAATCCTCAAATGAATAGACCTGCTTCTTGCTTTCATTTTTAGCATAAGCAGTATCAGATTGACACAGATGCATGTGAGATGCATGCATGTATCTTAGTATAAAATGCTTGTAAGTGTTAATTTAAAAAAAATGATGTGGGGTCTCCCACTGAAAGTACAACCAGCCCTGGACTTTTCATCGCAGTCCTGGTTGTGTAAATACAGGGGAAAAAATGTGTAGGTTTCCACTGTACTTAGCGCAACCAGAAGCAGGCTCTGAGCCATTACCTGCTTCTGGAAATACAGGTGAAAAAATGCGTAGGGTTCCCCTGTAATTTCCATAACCAGCACTTGGCTATTTCTAGCAGGGGCTAATGGCACAGCCAGGGAAACCCTATCACCGGCCAAAGCATTATCCCTGACCGCTAGTCAGCCCAGGCTGGGGATCCCTGGGGAGTTGGGGACCCCCAATAAAGGGGTCCCCCTCTCCTTGGCACCCCAGGCCTAGGCTAATAGCCCGGGGCTATCCCAGGCACCCCTGACGGTTGGTGTCTGGTTGATTGTGTAAAATGTGTGTTAAAATATAAGTGAAAACATTGTCTTTAACAGTATAACTGCAGGTCCCAGAAAGCCTCCCCCATATACTGGTACATGGAGAACCACAAGTACCAGCATACGGGGCATTAAGGGCCCACTGGTATCTCTAGTTCACCTGTAAAGAAATGTCAAAATAAAGACGACACACACACCGTGACAGTATACATTTATTACACACATACACACTCACACATACTCACCTACAATACCTGGACCCGTCCTCTTCTCCATGTAGGTATCCTTGGTCTTCTGAGAAAAAAAAAAAAAACACATTTGCTGTTTAGGATATTCTCTTGGCTGAATTCTCATGAAGTTTGCTGGATGCTTCCAACTAATGTGACATAGAATTTAGCAACATTGTTACGATTTAATATTATGTGTATCTATTTTAACATGAAGAGTTTGATTGTTACCAATAAATTAGAAAGTTTTACACTTAGTTCTCTCTACTATTTTATGCTCGTTGTGGATAATCAGTGCAGTTCTTTTTCTCTGTTTGTTTACTGTAGTCTTTGCAATTTTCCCTCTTTCAAACTACGGCAGGTAGTCCTTCCATAGATGTGATTCAGGCGCTTAGAATTTAGTTTTTATAGAAAGCTTACTTACTCAATTTAACAACATAGACAGATTGTACTGTTCTTTCTTACCTGCTCTTGAGTTTTGACTGGCCCCTGCAAAGTTGGGATTGTTTGAAAATTGATGCTGCCATTATTAATCAGTGTTAGTGATCTATAATGGTTTTTTAGCCTTAGACAGAGACACTATCACAGCTGCTAACTTGGTAGCAGCTGCGATAGCACTATTATGTTAATGTAACAGGAGGCATCACGCCTCTTACATGCATTAATGATCCGAGCTGCATCCATGGTTGCAGCATTAGACCATCTGTGTGACCATGGGGTCACTCAAGCTGAACGCCACAGATGCACAAAAAAGGCAGACGGAGATCCTGGCCTCTTCCCTCACCCCCAACTTAATCTGCCCCTGTGTTGCTAATAGAGGAAATTATTTTGATTTGTGATCTACTCCTTACTATTAGGGCTCTGTAAACTATCAGCATTCAATCAATGAAAACATTATTATGGGCAGCTTTCATTCTTTGGATTTTCACCAACTTTTATAGAAATTAAGGATCATTTTATATCTCCTGCTTACCTTTTAGTCCAGATGTGGCCCACTGTCCCCATATACTTGTATGGGCACCTAAATTGACCAAGCTCCGAAAATATGCTTTTGGTTACCTCCGCCCCTGTTTGGCTCCTTTCACCGGACGCCAGGGCTTTGTGCACCTGCGTGAAGCCCTGTTGATACAGGTGAACTTACACTGCTGAGTCAGATTGGGCAGTGCTAACTTTTACTGCTACCGAAGCTGAGTTTCAGATCAGCTGTCTCCGCATCAGAGCAATGATCAACGAGTTGGATACTTAATTATCAGGGGCCGCTTGGCCCACAATAATTAACATGATGAATGGCTCCCTATACCTTTAAAGCTAATAGAAAAGATACAGTAAAATTATTTGGATTATGCAGGAAGAAAAGAGCAGGAAATCATTTATTTTCTGCTGATCCTCAGATAGGAGGTTAGATTCTTGTGCACACCGGGCCCCACTGTGAGGAGAGGATACTATTGCAGAGGATGAGGAGGAGTGAAAGAGGGTAAAGTGATGGGGATGAGGACGAATAACTAAATCACTCCATGTATGCGATGGGTCAGGCATGCTGGCCCAGGACACATAAGAGCCTTTCCATGGCACTAATATACTCTAAGAAGCATACCAAATCCATCTTGGACAGGCCATGGGCTGCATTTGCTGCATTACTCTGGGAAATGCATGCCAGTGAGAGCTGTGAACGGTGGTGGTGGGGTTTTAGTGTGTCCCTTCTGCACATGCTCTGCATGACAAAGATGTACACAGGGCCTGATACAGGTTGGTTCGCAAGCACCCGCTCCTTGCGTAAATATGCTAATTAATGCAATTGCACGGCAACAGCAGCACTATGTATAAGGCCGCCCACTTCCCATGACATGCATCCACAAGTCATCGGTAACATCGAGTAACATCGAGCCCATACGCACAGTTGTGGTTGACCACGACCTGCCGCACAAACTGCTAAACTTCCTGTCGCCAACTACTGTAGATCTCTGGCTATGTATACAATCACAGGGGCTTAATTATGCATGCCCCTGAACAGCGTCCAAATGCTCGACCAACCCCCCTCTCCACCCCCAAATGGGCACTTCCTGTCAATCACTGTGTAATGGGACTGTGTGCTTATTGCGATCGATTCCCAATCACAGAGTCCGGTTCGCGCACGTGCACTGCAAAGCATACGCATGCGCAGAATGCAAACATCGGCCAGCTGCGCGTGGACGCAACCTTGCGAACCAACCTGAATCAGGCCCACAGTCCATAATATAGTTAAAAAAAAGTTCAAGTATCAATGCACTAGGCAGTCCTTTAGTTGCATTTGTGTATATCGTAAAGCTCTGCACTTTTGAACTTCCTGTAAATGTTCTTTACTAGGCATCATTTGTTGGTGGCAATTAGTATTGTTGGGGCATTGTCACTTGCTGAAAGATTAGTAGTGTCATCTTGTAACAATTACTTATATGATATATTTAAATGACAAAATATATTATTATTCTCTTACATCCATAGATTGAACACATTGCAAGGATTTTTATGATACCACTACAGTATATATTTTATGTATGCAGCTGTTTTTCTTCCAATATATTTGCACTAGGAGCATTTATTGCAGTTAGTAATTGTTGGTTTTACAGTTGTTCATCATAAGATCGGGTAAGAATCCATCAATAATGCCATTTTAACTGCCAAATTTTAAGTCCACATCTAAAATTCTAAGTTAATGCATGGCATCAAGCTGAAATTGAATCATATTTTATTAACCTCACTAATACATTTAAAATAAATTAAAACTCCTTTTTATGACTCTTTTTTCCGATTGAATGCTGAAACAAGTCAAGATTCACTTTACATTTCACAGAATTTCTAAGAATTGAATGGGAGCCAAACAAAAAGATTTAGTTTGCTTACTAAGCTTGACATTTTAGCATAATGAGCAAATCCTTCAAAAGAAAATTAGCTAGTGGTTCAATAAGCGTATTATTTTCACCTCCTTGGAGAGATTTTGCCTTTTCCTGTGATGTTACATACCTTTAAACTAAAATCCGGTTTGATCTTATTTGACCGTATAATTTCTATTGATAGGTTTGATTCCATATTAGAAAACACAAGTTTGTGAATAATTATCAAGTGTGTAAAAACTAAAAGTAATTCCAGTTGACTATCAAAATGTGTATGCTTCAATTTAGTTTTACAAAAATGTATTGCATCATCTCTATAACTTTTTTGTATGAAGGGGAGCAAAACAATACAAGTTTGCTTTATTAGCACAAAAATAATGTAGGGTTCAGTGGTTGAGTGATCAGTAAATATCCATTCTTTGGCCCTACTAGTTGTAAGTCTCTAGGATTCACCCAATTGTATGAAATAGTTCTAACATAGACAAAAAGAAAGTTAAAAAAATAAGTAGAAGATTTAAGACATTTGGATCGGAGTGGGGGGATTTGGAATTTAAAGTTGCCCTGTAAAAATTCTGAAAGTAGCTTCATGTAGACAGGGCCAAAACAAAAGTTGGCCAGGTTGCACGCCATATTATCTGGAGACACATTTCTGGTAGGCAAGGTCATTACAACACAACATAATACACACTATATCAGAGCCTTTTAGGAACCTATTTACATTGTAGGCAGCATCACAGTAACTATCATACAATACGGATACAATCAAAATGACCATCATACAATACAGATACCATCACAATGACAGACGTGCAATACAGAGTACCTCACAGTGCCCGCAATGCAATATAGAGAGCTTCTCAGTGATAATAGAAAGAAAGTCAGTGACTGCCATGCAATACATACACCATTCCATTGACCACAATACAATAAGAAGAGCATCCTAGTGACAGCCATATAATGAACATATTTTGTGTCAGCCATATAATATCAACCCCTCGCCATTAACAAAGCTTTCCTCAAAAGTAATTGTCTCCTGCAATTTCATCATAACAACTCACTTAACACTTCATTAGGTAAACAGTAAGATCCTCCTACTGATACACATTGCTACAAGGGCATATTTTGAGTTTGGAACAATTTGGATAGTAGCAGCAACAGCATTTAGGGGTCTATTTACTAAGCAGTGTTAGGAGACAGAGTAAAAAGTGATAAGAAAGTGATAAGGTACCAGCCACTCAGCTCCCATCTGTCATCTCACAGGCTGTGTTTCAAAAATGACAGTTGGAAGCTGATTGGCTGGCACCTTATCACTTTTTACTCTGTCTCCTAACACTGCTTAGTAAATAGACCCCTTAGAGTTTTGGGGCCTGTTTATCAATGGGTACCTCAACAAGACAAAAAAAAATATTACCATGGCAGCCGAGCCTTACATATATGGCTCAGCAAATCTGTCCCAGAGTGATACATTATTTACTGCTTGCCAATCTCTGTTGTTATGGTCATATGCTGTATATGTTGTGATAATTGATAAACAGTCTCCTCTACTGTATGTAAAAGCACAGTGAAACGTAGTGATGGTTATAATAGAGCTGTTGCTGGTAATAATCCCATTAGATTACGTGATGTGGAATGTGTTAAATTAATTGTTACATTTGTAAGTTTTGTGAAATGCACATTCTTCATCTCCCGGGGGATTTGTTTTCCACAAACAGAACCTTACCAGTGCTGTAATCTGCAGCTCAAAGTTACAGGATTCTTGTACAACGTGATCAGGTACACTCTATAATTTACTTTCATTATTTGGTACTCTCATTGGGTATACAGACACTCACTAAGAGGTCTATGGGCCTGATTCAGACCCGGTCGCAAGCGCTGAGCGCTCGCAACTGGGTCGATGTTTGCCCACTGGGCATGCGCACAACGGAGCCGGGTGCTCCGTTGCTCCAGGTCTCGCACCAAAGGGGGCAAGCTATCAATGGTGAGGGGATCACCATTATCACTTTCTTATCACTTTTCACTCTGTCTTGTCTCCTAACACTGCTTAGTAAATAGACCCCTCAGTACATCTCCCCCAGTGTCCCAACTGTGGATACAGACCTCACTGTGATTTGAGTTTATCTTGGCAGTTTCACCAACTGCGAAGAGCCAGGAATTCGCACTGTCAGAAAGCACCAACTGCCTGGGACCAACAAATAGCATTGTGTCTGTGATTGCTGGCTGCCCAGATATGGGAGCTACAGTAGTGCTCTACCTGCATTCACTAACTGTTCAGTAAGACAAAACCAGTATCAACCAATTGCCTGGCGCAAAAAATGTTTATCACATTCGCTAAATATGCAAATTGAGATAAATATGCCCTCAATATAAATAATATGTCTGTATAATAATTCCTAATAAATGTCTGCCAAGATTTATTAACTAGAGGTTAAGCAGAAGCAGAAGCAGAAACCTTGGTATTTACCAACCAACACATCCACCAGCTAAACTAACGTGATCATGTCAAAACTGCATTACAGATGGTTAATGAGGGCTGAAAATGTAAAAATGATGATACAGATTAGAATAGGATTTGACTTGTAAAAGGCAGTGATTGTATTTTCCTCACATAGGCTTATCCACCTGGGAACTTTGCATAGACTTTGCTAATTGGCAAACAAATCTCTGTCACAATGATCTTTTTATTTATTAATGTCTGCACTTAATAAGAATATGAAATTAGTTTCTAACAAAAACAAATAAAAAAAATATATTCACAAATATGCACCTTCAAAATAATCTTTCATTGATTTAACTCCTTAATAACCATGGCATGTAATACCTTCATTCATTTAAAGAGGAAGACCGCCATAACATATTTTCCTTTTTATACTGTAGAGCACTTCACTCAGGAATGAAAACATGTAATATCTGTCATATCATTTTTCTATAGTTGCCGTGGGTACTGAGTATTGGAAACACTGCTCCACATGGTCAGCATCTCCTCCCTCGTCTGCTGCCTCTTCGATACTATAGGCTGGGCTTGTTTGGGGCTTTTTTTCCGGTGGTTCAAAAATCACCAGATTTATTAAAGACAAAACCACGAACAAACGACCCACACACTCAGGCCCGCTGAGAGCCACGGCGGGCCCGGCTAATAGGGTGTGTGGCCTAATTGCGGGAGGCAGTGGCCACGCCCCCTTCCCGAAAATAAAGATTTGCAGCGCACTGGGGAGGGGGGCGCTCTTGACCCCCTCAGTCCTGCTCAAAGCCAGGGGGGGGCGCGATCAGTGTGATCGCTCCCCCCACAGGCATAGGAGACTGCTCGTGGCTGCTGCTCAGCAGCCACAGCAGTCTCCACTGCAGCTCAGCACACGCTGTGTGCTGGGCTGCTGTGAGGGAGGGGGAGTGGCGCCGGATCCGGGCCCCCACCAGGCCCCTTAGGAAGCCAGGGCCCCGGTAATCTGTACCCGCTCCCCCCCTCTCGGCGCCTCTGCCCACACTTCCCAGCATTGTCCTAATTTTTCACCTAATAGGGTCTATTCATGATTTTTTTACATAAAAAATGCGGAAATCATAATTTCCCCATTTTTATGTAAATCCACTATTCAGCAATGGGTTAAAGGAGAAAATAATGCAATTATCTTCTCCATTTATTCCCGTCTCACAAAGTGCCGCACTGTAGGGATCATGCCATTGACCTCTACCGTGCTGTAACACTTTTTGCTATTCAGCAAAGCTAAAAACATTAAATTACTCGAAAATCCTTACTTTGTATAATACCATTTCAGATGGGCGTTAAATGACGAAATGACAGTAATTTCCCCAAAAACTGCAGGAACAGAGGGAAATGTTCCCATAAATCCCTGCAGCATCGTGTAACTCTGCCTGGTCTCCGTCCCTGGTTTGCAGTGACCGCGGACAGGTAAACCCTCTTGAGCCTGTTAAACCTGACATAATTGATTGACATGTGTGCACAGGATTTATACTAGCCTGTATACATGTATATTTATGTGCTGTTATATTTAAAATGTATATATAAATGTTAAATATAAAAGCACATAATATACATGTGTACAGGCTAATATAAAACCTGTGCACACATGTCAATCATTTTGGACAGGCTGGAGATGCACTTACCCATCAGCGGTCACCTCAAAGCAGAGCCGGAGACTGTTCGGAAGCGCATGACATGGCATGCGCAGTAGCAGTAACAGAAGATATTGACTTCGGAAACCGATAACAGTGCTTCCTGTAACATCACAGGGACAGCGTGTTACCGCAACCGCTATCCCTGCTCAAAATAATGCTGAATAGCAGCCATAAATATTTAGAATTGATGAAAAATCATGACAATGCTGCCCGATCATATTCTGGGCAACATCGTCACTATTGCTGAATAGACCCCGTAATGAGAATTATTATGGTTTCATAAGCTGCCTGTAAAAATAAAAGTGGTGGTTGTGACAGCTAAGATTGCTGAAATCACAGCCAATTTGCCCAGGGGTAGCCATGATGTCAATAAATAAAGGACAGAAACTTGTGCAACAATAGCTATTGAGAAATTACTCATTTTCGGAATTTAATGCATTTCTGTTTTGATATATATGCTGTAGCAATTTCAAGACAACCCAGCAGGTGGAAGGAAGAGACACACCACTAGTCCCAGACTGTCTCACCGGGGATCTCCTGCCGGTCCGTGTTGTCGAAGCCAGATGATTGGCTGAGGCAGAATCTGTTTACAATCGGAATCTGCAAGATGCCAATTTGCGACTGATCTCCCAGCGCCATTTTAAGTTACAGCTCACGAGCTAAGTACAGATGGCAATGTTTTTGGTAATCCTTTTAGAAGCCATGACAGGCACATTCTGGGGACAACCTTGCTTAGAAAAATAGCAAAACAAACACAGTATCAATTAGTAACTATAAAAACAGCTTCCTGAGAAAAGTAGTTAGAAAAAACAATACACCAGGAACTGTGGGTGTTTTTGCATGTAAATTAAGAAACCTCACATGTAGGCAGGTACAGCTATGGCAATTGAAATATAACCCAGACAATGATCTGCACAATTGAATTTGTAAATAGGCAGAAGAAAACCTTTAGTTTCACTGTCAGACAGTTTGGCACCAGCAAACAGCTGGGGGTCTCCACCCTATTTGGGTGTGAAACTCATTACTAATAACACATTGCATTGCAGTTTAAAAATGTTAGTAAGGGATGATATGTATATATATATATATATATATATATATATATATATATATATTAAATCCATCATAGACTCACATGCATAAACACCGCACAGTTGCACAGTTTCACTCTACAAATAAACGCACCACGCATAATAGCAACTTTATGCAATATTCTCTTACACTTACACATACACAAATTACATTAAAGGTTCGATAATATTAAAGTGTAATATTCAAGGTTTACTCAAGTGATTATTAATGTTGTGAAATAAAGATTATTTGATATCTAAGGTTTAGCACATGATAAGCCAACCATGTTTGGTAGTGTACTGATCTACTCTGTCTCAACAGCTTTCCGGTGTCATCGGTGAGAAGATCGCAACATGCATTCTCAACTTATGGACTGTAGATAGTTAAAACACCAAACTTTGTAATGTTAGCAGTTGCATGCAGGGGGAATAGAGGAGACAATAGGCTGTCAGTGACTGACCTGTGTCCATTTGAATCAACCTGTTAAATATCCTGTAACAGATGCACCTGCACTGGGAACCAATGAAACCATGCCAAACTTTTCGATTGTATTGCTTATCCCTGTAAGGGTATAAATGTGCTTACAGACTCCAATCTGGAGTCTTCATGCTGATGCTGTTGATGGAGGTTTCTTATGGATGCCGGTAACTGGTCCCAGTGCGCGTGCGTATGTATAACTGTACCTTGGGTCTGTATAATTTCTTTGCACTAAATTGTCTTTAGATCACAGCATGTAACCTACTGTTTTTATGTTGAATAATATACTTTGTGCTTTGGAAACACATATTCAAGGTCTGAAGGCTTTTATTTACTGTATGATTGCGTATGCAAATAGCGTCAATTTTAGAAGGTATAGGCAGGTTTTAGAAGGTACAGGAAGGATTGTACAAGAGGTTTAATACTGTTATAACAGTATAATTCCAGTACAATGTGTAGAGGCTCTCAGTTGATTGCATCTGCACCTACAATCGGCATTACTGACATCTCAATCAGTCCATGATGCTGATTGTATGTTCAGGAGTTGTTGCAGATACATACATGACCCTCTCCAGGAGGGACACAATGCTCTGGTCCTGGACTTCCCTGGTAATTTGGGATTGGTGGCGGCTCCAGAGGTGGGGCTGCAGTATAGTCCAAAATTCAAATAGGGAGTAACACCAACTGCCAGTGAGTCCCAGCCAGTGATGTCTGGCAGCGGTTGAAATTGCAGTTGGTGTGGCTCCCCTATTTGACTTTTGAAGTACGCTGCAACCCTGCCTCTTACCAGGGAAGTCCAGGACAAGAGCATTGTGTCCCTCCTGGAGAGGGTCATGTTGGGAGGTATGCAGATAGCATGTGCCTCGAAACATTGTCCCAGCATACACGGATAGGCAGGGGATTCCCGATGTCTCTAGTCTGTCTCTAGGTTCCACAGAATCCATTTTTTTTCTCTGTGTTTGAATTTGGAGGAGATTTGCAAAGGTTTTGCCTCAACAATGTAATCCTCCAGAATCGTTTTGAGCAGTTGAGTCTATATCTGAAACCAATGATAACATACTGCCATGCTGTGTCTAATTTGCACAAATTATTGTATGTTGTTTGCCTACTGGTTCATTTCAGAGTTCAATGCCCTCAATAGACTGTTTCATACATATATCTGCTTCCCCAGCGCCAGGAGTTACAGAAGGAAAAGCTCAAAGTAGCATTACATAGACCATCAGCACTACATAGTGTTTTGGGAAAAACTGTGCACATATTACACAGAGACCACCTCCGTACATGGCTGAGTTATACATACAGTGTCTATCTAAAATTCAAGTTTCATCCTTTGGCACTATCATCAGATTGTAATGTCTCTTACACTTCCATAAAGTCCACACTCCACAATGAAGTCCTCCACATGGAAATCTTCTTTTACTTTTTTCTCCAATTTCAATATATAAAATTAAGGGCCTGATTCAGACCCACTCGCGAGCGGCTGTCCGCTCGCAAGTAGGTCGATATTATGGACTGAGCATGCGCACGACGGAGGGAGCTCCGTCGTGCGCATGCGCCAGACGCGACGAGCGAAGGAAAGTCCTTCGCTCGTTGTGTCCGATCAAAGGGGGCGTGCTGTCAATGTTGATTGACAGCACGCCCCCTTTGGTGGGTGTGCCTCCCTGACGGGGGCGTTCCCACGGGAACGCCTCCCGTCAGAAGCCGGCCCACTGACATCACTAGTGATGTCAGTGGGAGTGACTTTGGCTCTGATAGAGCCAAAATCACTCCGGAGCTTGCGGTTGAAAACCTCAACCGCAGGCTCCGGCTCGCAATTTCGATGGTAGCGATGGTCACGACCATCGCGGCCATCACAATGCACGCTCGTATAGCCTGCGGGTGGTGACCCACAGCTATACGAGCGTCCAGGAGGACGCTCCATTTTCATGGAGCCCGGCCCTCATTCAGAGCGTGCGGCTCTGAATGAGGGCCTAAGTTCCAATTCCAGTTCCTTTGTGTCGATATCTCAAAAAAAGAAACCAAACATAGTGCAATACTGATTGTAAAAACACATGTATTGGCGATGACAAAGGAACACTCACATATTTCAAGTGAACAAACATCATGTAGTATTCCCAATCTGTTGCATCAAACGAATCTCCAACTTCAAGTGTGGGTAAACTCAAAGAAAAAGAGATAACCACAAATAGTGCAATACTGTAAAAAAATTCACAGATAGTAACAACAGAACACTCACATTGATAAAAATAAAAATTAGCATGTAGTATCATTCATGTGATAAGACACATAGGAGAAGCTGGATAGGGGTACCGATAGTGGATGTTAGGCAGAGAGATACCAATGGTTCCGGATGCCAAAAGGGTCCCTCACTCAGTTCACGGTGTTCCCAGTCTCAGCGTCCCATGTGCGGTCACCTGCTCAATGCATTTTGGACCATTCAATCCCTCCTCAGGAGCATGGTGACAAGACATCTTCATGGCTTTAAATAACCATTACAATTTCCGGGAAAAAAAAATCAGTTTTCCCGCCACATGTCCTCCTACATACAGTGTCACCATTTCCACTCACTTAGGGCTTGATTCTGAGTTGGACTCAATGCCGATATTCATACAAATGGTAGATATTCTTAAATTGCGTATGGACTAAGAAATCTATTGAAAATGTAATGGGTGTTTCTGGGCGGTGACTGGGAGGTGGCTAGTCACATGCATGGAGATAGTATGTTATATGGGCATGTAATAGGGGTGTCCTGGGTGTGTCACAGAAGTGGTAACAGTTTTGACGGTCACATGCAGTGGGAGTCTCAGTCTTTGCACATTCGGATGCACAGATGTGTACACCAGGGAAGGGTTTGTAGCAGCATTAGCATAAAGACGCAGGCAGCGTCTGACTCAGGCCCTTCATTTGCAGATGGTCTGTGATGTGAACATTTGTTCATAAGTAAGAGTGTTGAGTATGGCTATTCTGGTTCATGTCATTATGTCTTTAACCTCAAACAATCAACCCTGTATTTTATATTTCAGAATAGAGAAATACCAGAAGCATGGTGGTTTCTGGGTAATTCAAACAAACATAATTAATTACATGGGTCTTGTTTGTCATGCTTCACATGTGTTACCACCTGTATATACTGTAGGTGCTGTATTCAATAAAAAATATAATTTCTTTTTCTTTTTCAGTGACTAAAGGGCCCCATACATCTGCAACGTATCATCGTGGTGTAGCGATCTTGCAACCCGGCATCACAGGATCACTATACTGCACTGTGTGGCAATCATGCAGGGGTTCATGTACCATCCAGTGAGGTGCACATGGATGCTACATGAACTTGAGACTGCAGAAGTCAAAAGTTTTTGAGAGCCCCTATGTTTCCAGTTTTTATTGAAATTTGCGTAGATTAATGTCTCAGTATACTGTACTCTGAAATTAAAGCATAAAACAAACAAACAATTGAAGATTAAAACATCTATTTTAGAATCATTTTGTATAACAAAATTGAATCTAAATTTTGACTCATCAAACTCACCACATATTGCAGATATAACTGCCCTCATGGCATTCTTTCTACAATGGAAATCAAATATTGTTCTTCCCAAAACTGTTGCAGGAGTTTCCAAAATGTGTTTCAACTGTAAATTGCTTAGCTTTCAGCCTTCTGTCCAGTTCATCCCAATTCAGCTCAGTGGGGTTTAAGGACTGTTCTGGCCATTCCATGAAGCCTACCATCTAGTTATTTTCCTCAAAGGTAGTTCTAACTTCTGACATAGACTGGAGGTATGTTTGGGTCATTGGGCCTGATTCAGACCCACTCGCGAGCGGCTGTCCGCTCGCAAGTGGGTCGATGTTCTGCACTGAGCATGCGCACGACGGAGGGAGCTCCGTCGTGCGCATGCGCCAGACGCGACGAGCGAAAGAAAGTCCTTCGCTCGTTGTGTCTGTTCAAAGGGGGCGTGCTGTCGATGTTGATTGACAGCATGCCCCCTTTGGTAGGCGTGCCGGGGGCGTGCCTCCCTGACGGGGGCGTTCCCACGGGAACGCCTCCCGTCAGAAGCCGGCCCACTGACATCACTAGTGATGTCAGTGGGAGTGATTTTGGCTCTGATAGAGCCAAAATCACTCCGGAGCTTGCGGTTGAAAACCTCAACCGCAGGCTCCAGCTCGCAGTTTCGATGGTCGCGATGGTCACGACCATCGCGGCCATCAAACTGCACGCTCGTATAGGCTGTGGGTGGTGACCCACAGCTATACGAGCGTCCAGGAGGACGCTCCATTTTCATGGAGGGCGGCCCTCATTCAGAGCGTGCTCTCTGCTCAGAGCGTACGGCTCTGAATGAGGGCCATTATCTTGACTGGTAGTGTACTTGTGATGTCACTGGAGAATAAAGGTTCAGGTAAGCGCTTCAAAAGTTAATGGTTATTTTAGATAGTTAGAGTTTAACTGAGTTGGTAAACCAGTTGCTACACCAGTCAGTTCAACAAGAATACAGTCAAGGAGATTGCAATTCAATTGAATGCACTACTATTAATTAACTTGCACCTTAAGACTATTTTTGTCTTTTTTCCATATATTGGGTTGAGACACCTTGAAAATCTAAAACAGGTGCCACAAAGTAAAATGCAGGAGCCAATAATGGTAGTGTTTGTGCTACCTGCTCTGGCTGAAAGCATCGAGGGCTTGGATGTGATAGAGAAAAGCAGAGGGATATTCCATTAACTCTGTAGCTATGAGGTTGACTTCTGTCTGTTCAGTTGACTACACAGCAGGTGTTTCTTCAACAACATGAACATTTTGACTTGGTTTCTGGAATATGAAACATATGTGGAAGCATGGGAAGCATGTACACAAATTGTTTGTTTATGACAACCTGTTTTTATGCAGAGGTTATGAAACCACATGTCCTAGCATACCCTGCCACCTGTCAGCTGCACCAACATTCTTGACCATGTGGTTTCTCAGCAGTTGCACAAACACGGTTTATCCTGGACTACAAGATATGTAATGTTATCAGTTGTTTTTCAATATTCCCTTTTCAGAGTGCAGAAATGAGTATACCTGTACTGTAGTACAATTACTATATTGACTGAGCTATTGATAGTTTAGAAATGGGGATAATACAATTACATTAGTGACAAAGCAATGTAAGTCTTTGTTTGAAGGTTGAGCCTCCTGCAATTTCCTCTTGCCATGCATGCTGTGTTGATGATATTGTAAATTGACTTTTGTACTTGGCTTGTAAAATGCATTACTTTTGTCTATCTTATTTCATGTTTTTTTGTGGTGGAGTATTATATGCTGTTTACATTATTTTGTACACTTTTTTCATTGTTTAGCACTTTAAAAATAAGATTGATGAGTTACAGGGAAAGACATAGAAAGAGGCAAGGAGCACTGGTGGTAAGGATGCTGCAGGTAAGTGACAAGAGCAAAGAGGCCACTGTCTGAGAGCTTCTAATCTAAAAAGGGGGGAGGGATTCCGATGGTGCTCGATGTACTGATGGTTGCATACACTTCCTGGAGATGACGTGCGCAAGTGGGTGTCTTTAGACTGGCTGGTGGGCATCTGCCTACACAAAGCAATCAAACGCCAAGACATAGTGGGTGAGCTAATGCCTTGCCGTGCGATTGCCTGCCTTACTGAATTTACATATGTTTTGAGGGAGCAAGTCATCTAGCGAGCGGGTCTGAAACAGGTCCTAAGTTCGTTGACCGGGACAAATCATTTTTTTATTTTCCGAAGACCGTGGCTGCCTACTTGGAAAGAAGAGGATGTGATCCACGCACAGAATAGGTGAGTATGAATTTTTATTTACAGGTATCCATGGATTTCTACATTGACAAGTGGACGTGAATGGCTACTGGGGTACTAGGTGAGTATGTGTGATTGTGAGTGTGCATGTATGTTTTAATAAACTTATACTGTCATGGTGTGTGTACTGTCTTTATTTTAATATTTATTTTGCAGGTGAACTACAGGTACCAGAGGGCCTGTAATGCCCCACAAGCTGATACTTGTGGTTCTCCGAGTACCACCATGAGGGGAGACTTGCTTGGACCTGTGGTTCACCTGCAAAAGACAATATTATAATTTCTATTTTTTACACTAGACTTCACATTACCAACCTAGCAACTGCCAACCAGGGGTGCCAGGGATAGCCCTGGGCTATCAGCCAAGGTCTGGGGTGCCCTGGAGAGGGGGACCACTACCCCAGGGATCCTTGGCCTGGGTTGACTAACTGTCAGGGGTAATTCTTTGGCAAGGGGACCTGGTGAAAGGGTACTCCTGGCTGTGGCATTACTCCCCCGCTAGAAAGAGTCCGGTGCTGGTTATGGAAAATACAGGAAACCCTACTCTTTTTGTCCCCTGTATTTCCAAAACCATGACCGGCTTGCTTAGCCCAGTGCTGGTTGTGCTAAATACAGTGGACACCTATGTCTTTTGTCACCTGTATTTTCACAACCAGAACTAGCACTGAAAAGCATGGGGCTGGTTGTGCTTTAGGGGGGGAGCACGTTGTTTTTTTTATATTTACACTTTTTATTAATTTTTCTAACACAGATGCATGTATGGATCTCACTGATCCGTGCATTCATCTGTGTCAAGTAATTAAATCTGCATCGTACGGATCGGGGTGATATATCGTTCAGGCATAAACACTGAACAATATGTCACGGATCGTGTACAAGATCGCCAGATCTTACCTGCTGTAGGTAAGATCTTAGGATACGACAAAAGACCCGTGGGTAGGTGCATCGGCATCATTATCGTAAGCAGACACTCATGATTTTCACATATTATGCACGATTTGCTGTTCCGATGCATCGGAATTGCCCAAAAATATCGTCTATTGTGTACAGATACTGTATATTGCATACATGTACTAGCAAAACAATAGAAAATATGTAGGATATTTATAAGTAATTGTATAAATATTTTCAATATAATTTATTATTATTATTATTATTATTATTTTAATTATTATTTTGAAGGTACCACAAAGTGTCTACAGTGCTGTACAAGGAATATATATATAGTCATAGTGTAACTTGACATATTTTTAGAAGTTAAATACGATTGATATATCTAAGAACAACCTGCAGGAATAAACTGACAGACTACATAGGATGAGAACACAGGGTGAGGGAAGGACAACTCATTGTATCTTGTAGATCAAATTGTGGTAATTTGAAGGAGGAGAAGGCTGTTTGATGCTCAATGAGCCTGTACCAAACCAAAGGGCAAGAATAAAGTGTCACAGTCACCATGAGACTTGTAGGCTAAAGACAATTAGCATAGTTAGTATTGAGTGGAGAATAAATGGAAACAGGGTCCTGCCCATGAGAGCTTACATATTAAAAGAAGGAATGAACAGTCTCACCAATGCAATTCATTGATACAGTATATATATATATATATATATATATATATATATATATATATATACTGTATATGTGTGTGTATATATATATATATATATATATATATATATACACACAGTCAGGTCCATAAATATTGGGACATTGACAGAATTTTCATATTTTGGCCTCTATTCACCACCACGATGGCTTTGAAATGAAACAAACAAGATGTGATTTAACTGCAGACTTTCCGATTTAATTTGAGGATAATTACATCCAAATCAGGTGAACGGTGTAGAAATGACAACGTTTTCTATATGTGCCTCCCACTTTTTAAGGGGCCAAACTAAACAATCCTAAATCTAACTTTCACTTTTTAATACTTTGTTGCAAATCTTTTGAAGGCAATTACAGCCTGAAGTCTGGAACGCATAGACATCACCAGACGCTGGGTTTCATCCCTGGTGATGCTCTGCCAGGCCTCTACTGCAAATGTTTTCAGTTCCTGCTTGTTCTTGGGGCATTTTCCCTTCAGTTTTGTCTTCATCAAGTGAAATGCATGCTCAATCGGATTCAGGTCAGGGGATTGACTTGGCCATTGCATAACATTCCACTTTTTAGCCTTAAAAAACTCTTTGTTTGCTTTTGCAGTATGCTTCGGGTCATTGTCCATCTGCACTGTGAAGCACCGTCCAATGAGTTGTGAAGTAGTAGACTGAATATGAGCATATAATATTGCCCGAAACACTTCAGAATTCATTCTGCTGCTTTTGTCAGCAGTCACATCATCAATAAATACAAGGGAACCAGTTCCATTGGCAGCCATACATGCCCACGCCATGACACTACCACCACCATGCTTCACTGATGAGGTGGTATGTTTTGGATCATGAGCAGTTCCTTTCCTTCTCTTCTCTTGCCATCACTCTGGTACAAGTTGATCTTTGTCTCATCTGTCCATAGGATGTTGTTCCAGAACTGTAATGGCTTTTTTAGATGTTGTTTGGCAAACTCTAATCTGGTCTTCCTGTTTTTGTGGCTCACCAATGGATTGCATCTTGTGGTGAACCCTCTATATTCACTCTTGTGAAGTCTTCTCTTGATTGTTGACTTTGACACATCTACATCTACCTCCTGGAGAGTGTTCTTGATTTGGCCAACTGTTGTGAAGGGGTTTTTCTTCACCAGGGAAATAATTCTTTTGTCATCCACCACAGTTGTTTTCCGTGGTCTTCCGGGTCTTTTGGTGTTGCTGAGCTCTCCGATGCGTTCTTTCTTTTTAAGAATGTTCCAAACAGTTGATTTGGCCACACCTAATGTTTTTGCAACTGTATCTCTCTGATGGGTTTGTTTTGATTTTTCAGCCTAGTGATGGCTTGCTTCACTGATAGTGACAGCTCTTTGGATCTCATATTGAGAGCTGATAGCAACTGATTCCAACTGCAAATGTCACACCTAGAATCAACTCCAGACCTTTTACCTGCTTAATTGATAATTAAATAATGAGGGAATAGCTCACATCTGTCCTTGAAATAACTTTTGAGTTGATAGTCCCATTACTTTTGGTCCCTTAAAAAGTGGGAGGCACATATTGAAACTGTTGTAATTCCTACACCGTTTACCCGATTTGGATGTAATTCCCCTCAAATTAAATCTGAAAGTCTGGAGTTACGTTAAAGCACATCTTGCTTGTTTCATTTCAAAACCATTGTGGTGGTGAATAGTGGCCAAAATCTGAAAATTCTGTCAATGTCCCAATATATATGTACCTGACTATATATATATATATATATATATATATATATATATATATATATATATAAATATATATATATATATTAGGGGTGTGCACCGGCCACTTTTCGTGTTTTGGTTTTGCATCTGGATCTTTCTTCGTGTTTTGGATCTGGATTGGTTTTGCCAAAACCACCCTTCCGTGTTTTGGGTTCTGGGTTTTGTGTTTTGGATCTGTATTTTTTTTAAAAAAAGCATAAAAACAGCTAAAATCACAGAATTTGTAGGTTTTTCTGCTCCTATGCTATTATTAACCTCAATAACCTTAATTTCCACTCATTTCCAGTCTATTCTGAACACCTCACACCTCACAATAGTGTTTTTATGTCCAAAAGGTTGCACCGAGGTAGCTGGATGACTATGCTAAGCGACACGAGTGGGCGGCACAAACACGTGGTCCATCTAGGAGTGACACTGCAGTGGCAGACAGGATGGCAGTTTGAAAAACTAGGCCCCAAACAGTACATAATGCAAAGAAAAAAAAGAGGTGCAAGATGGAATTGTCCTTGGGCCCTCGCACCCACCCTTATGTTGTATAAACAGGACATGCACACTTTAACAAAGCAATCATTTCAGCGCCAGGGTCTGCCACACAACTGTGGCTGAAATGATTGGTTCGTTTGGGCCCCCACAAAACAAGCTGGCAAATAATGTGTCCCTGCACAAACTGGCTCTACGGAGGCAAGATGTCATCCTCATCATCCTCATCCACCGATTCCTCACCCTCTTCAGTGTGTACATCCTCATCCTCACAGAGTATTAATTCATCCCCGCTGGAACCACAGGTCCCTCTGTACGTTGCTGGTCTCCCTGGAAGAGTTGATAATTCATTTTATGAACATCATCTTCTCCACATTTTGTGGAAGCAACCTCCTACGCCTTTCGCTGACAAGGTTCCCGGCTGCACTAAACACTCTTTCTGAGTACACACTGGAGGGGGGGGCAACTCAGGTAAAATAGAGCCAGTTTGTACAGGGACCTCCAAATTGCTTCTTTTTCCTGCCAGTACAGGTACGGACTGTCTGACATGCCTACTTGGATGCTGTCACCGATGTAATCCTTTAACAGACAGACGCACGCTTGTCGCTGATGCTTTGAGGATGCAAGTGCGGCTACAGCCCACACAATTCACAAAGACAGAAAAAAGAAGAAGAATATTTTTATTGTTTGTGGAGCGCACTTTGAGGGTTACACCACCCTTTAACAGACAGATGCACGCTTGTCGCTGATGCTTTGAGGATGCAAGTGCGGCTACAGCCCACACAATTCACAAAGACAGAAAAAAGAAGAATATTTTTATTGTTTGTGTAGCACACTTTGAGGGTGTCACCACCCTTTAACAGACAGACGCTCGCTTGTTGCTGCTGCTTTAAGGATGCAGGTGCGGCTACAGCCCACACATTTCACAAAGACCAAAAAAAAAAGAACAATATTTTAATTGTTTGTGTAGCACACTTTGAGGGTGTCACCACCCTTTAACAGACAGACGCATGCTTGTCGCTGCTGCTTTGAGGATGCAGGTGGAATCTAGACGGGATTTGGAACCAGGGACACACTACCTCCATCAATTGTCTAAATCCCACTGCACTAACGGCGGATACCGGATGCACGTCTAACACCAACATAGCAGTCAAGGCCTCAGTTATACGTTTTGCTTCAGGATGACTGCTGTCGTACTTCATCCTCATCGCTAGGGACTGTTGGAGGGTCAATTGTTTAGTAAAAGTAGTGATGTTCCTACTTCCTCTCTGGGATGATGAACAACTCCCAGCAGCAGCAATAGCACTAGGAGGAAGTGGTTCTTGATCTTTCCCTATTTTATTTTTATTGGAGAAAGTTTGTTCCTCCATTTATGTTATATTGATATATACGTACGGCTAAAGCGCACACAAACACAGAAAATATTTTTTTATTTTTGCTGGAGAGTAGTGCACTTTGTGGGTTACACCACCCTTTAAGTAATGAGCCAGCCGACTCTTTACTTATGGGACACAGGCGCACGCTTGGCGCTGCTCCTTTGTTGATGCACGTGCAGCCACAGTGCACACAAGTCACAAACACAGAAAATATATATTTTTTTGGTTTGGAGAGTACTTTGGGGGTTACAGCACCCTTTAACGGTCAAGCCAGCCAGCCCTTTACTTATGACACAGGCGCACGCTTGGCACTACTTTGTTGATGCACGTGCGGCTACTGCGCACACAATTCACAAACACAGAAAATATTTTTTTTTTGGTTTGGACTGGAGTGTACTTTGGGGGTTACAGCACCCTTTAACGGTCAAGCCAGCCGGCCCTTTACTTATGACACAGGCGCACGCTTGACACTACTTTGTTGATGCACGTGCGGCTACTGCGCACACAATTCACAAACACAGAAAATATATATTTTTTTGGTTTGGACTGGAGGGTACTTTGGGGGTTACAGCACCCTTTAACGGTCAAGCCAGCCGGCCCTTTACTTATGACACAGGCGCGCGCTTGGCACTACTTTGTTGATGCACGTGTGGCTACTGCGCACACAATTCATAAACACAGAAAATATATATTTTTTTGGTTTGGACTGGAGTGTACTTTGGGGGTTACAGCACCCTTTAACGGTCAAGCCAGCCGGCCCTTTACTTATGACACAGGCGCACGCTTGGCACTACTTTGTTGATGCACGTGCGGCTACTGCGCACACAATTCACAAACACAGAAAATATATTATTTTTTTAGCACTTGGGGGGAGCACACCTGATGGACAGAGCACCCCCTGGACAACACTACAGCACCCCTTTAGGACTGGGACACTGCACAGGACTTTGGAGTGGACACAGCCCCTATGGAGAACTGACTGCACAACACAGTCCAGCCAGCCCTTATGGACTTTGAAGTAGTGGACACAGCCCCTATTAACAACAGCAGCACAACACAACCAGCCCCTATGGACTTTGAAGTAGTGGACAACAGCAGCACAGCGCAGCACAGGACAGCACAACACTACTCTGCACTACACTACACTACACTCCACAGCCCAGCCAGCCCTAACTCCCACCCTCCCTCTTCACTGTCCACAGCCGAGTGAGAAAATGGCGCCGACGCGGGTACCTTATATAGGATCCAAAACCCGCGAGACTCGGAAGGCGGGATGATGACGTTTTGCCTTGATTTCAGATCCGAGTCAGGCGGGAAAAGTCGAGCCTGACTCGGATCTGCCTCTGATCGGGGGGGCTCGGGGGGTTCGGATTTCAGAAATCCGAACCCGCTCACCCCTAATATATATATATATATATATATATATATATATATACATATATATATATATATATATATATACATACTAACAGAAGTACCTAGCATTGCTCTGGTTTAAAACTTCAAGTTATTAAATTATCAATGAGTTGCATATAACTGTCGACATTTTAAAAATAATTAGCAGGTTAGCAGCTCTTCCAACTCACCCATGATGAAAGTTCAAAAGTACTCCATAATCTGGCCAGGATCCAACTGGACCACCTCGCTTTGGTTTCAGCTCAATCGATGCAAGGGTGTCCGAATGCATAATCGGACAGACAAACAAGCAAACAGACGAATTAAGTTTATATATAAGATACATATATTGTATGCAGATATATCTGCTTAAAGCTTTTATTATAATTACAGTATACCTGCACTTCTTAGGTATAACATGATAAATACATTAAAATGTTGTGATTTATTAGCTTAATATCACTTTTATGGTACTATAAATGTACCTTTAATTGCCATTTACTTTAAATGAGATTGTAATTAAAATAAATTGCTTCTATAATAATAAGTTGAAAAATGTGAACTAAAAATGTGGGTGAAATTGCAAGAAACAAAGTTTTAAGTTTTTTCTTTTAATAAACTGCTCAGTTTAGTCTTGTTAACTGCTTAAATTAAGGGGACATTGGGACTATTTTATTGTAGTACATTATGATGTTTGAAGCGTTACTTTGTTATGCGTTCCACATTGAAAGAAGTACAGTACAATGCTTGATTAGTGTTTTGAAGTGACCACTTAAGTGTAAGACAGGGGTTCCGAACCACGGTCCTCAAGGCACACTAACAGTCCAGGTTTTAAGGATAGCCATAGTTGAGCACAGGTGACTTAATTAGTACCTTAGTTATTTTGATTTAACCATCTGAACTTAAGCATGGATATCACTAAAACCAGAACTGTTAGTGTGCCTTGAGGACTGAGGTTGGGAATCACTGGTGTAAGAGGTTTGTGGAAATCGTGCTAGATCTCACTTACTTTCTTATCAGTTATTCAGACCTTCCCCCCTTCTGTCCAGTGACTCAAATCATTACCATAAAAGCAGTAATATATAATATTATAGTAGAGCTGCAGTCATAACATGCAGTATAATGGGCAGCAGCTATTCCTACCAAGGGTATGTGGATATAAGCACTCTCTCAACTTACTGGACTAGACAGCAGCTGCCAACAAGAGGAAATAGGCATATTTAAATTAGGGGTGAGCGGGTTCGGATTTCTGAAATCCGAACCCTCCCGAACCCTCTGAGTCAGGCTCGACTTTTCCCGCCTGACTCGGATCTGAAATCGAGGCAAAACGTCATCATCCCGCCTTCTGGGTCTCGCGGGTTTTGGATCCTATTTAAGGTACCCGCGTCGGCGCCATTTTCTCACTCGGCTGTGGACAGTGAAGAGGGAGGGTGGGAGTTAGGGCTGGCTGGGCTGTGTAGTGTAGTGTAGTGTTGTAGTGTAGTGCTGCGCTGTGCTGCTGTTGTCCATAGGGGCTGTGTCCACTACTTCAAATTCCATAGGGGCTGGCTGGACTGTGTTGTGCAGTCAGTTGTCCATAGGGGCTGTGTCCACTCCAAAGTCCTGTGCAGTGTCCCAGTCCTAAAGGGGTGCTGTAGTGTTGTCCAGGGGGTGCTATGTCCGTCAAGGGTGCTCCCCCCAAGTGCTAAAAAAAAAATATTTTTTCTGTGTTTGTGAATTGTGTGCACTGTGGCTGCACGTGCATCAACAAAGGAGCAGCGCCAAGCGTGCGCCTGTGTCCCATAAGTAAAAGGCCGGTTGGCTTGTCCGTTAAAGAGTGCTGTAACCCCCAAAGGGCACTCCAAACAAAATCAAAAAATATATTTTTTTGTGTTTGTGAATTGTGTGTGCAGTAGCCGCATGTGCAGCAACAAAGTAGTGGCAAGCGTGCGCCTATGTCCCATAAATAAAGGGCCAGCTGTATTGACCGCTAAAGGGTGCTGTAACCCCCAAAGGGCACTCCAAACAAAATAAAAAATATATTTTTTTGTGTTTGTGAATTGTGTGCGCAGTAGCCGCACGTGCATCAACAAAGTAGTGCCAAGCGTGCGCCGGTGTCCCATAAGTAAAAGGCCGGCTGGCTTGTCCAATAAAGGGTGCTGTAACCCCCAAAGGGCACTCCAAACAAAATAAAAAAATATACTTTTTTGTGTTTGTGAATTGTGTGCGCAGTAGCAGCACGTGCATAAGCAAAGTAGTGCCAAGCGTGCGCCTGTGTCCCATAAGTAAAAGGCCGGCTGGCTTGTCCGTTAAAGGTGCTGAAACCCCCAAAGGGCACTCCAAACAAAATAAAAAAATACATTTTTTTGTTTGTGAATTGTGTGCGCAGTAGCCGCACGTGCATCAACAAAGTAGTGTCAAGCGTGCGCCTGTGTCATAAGTAAAGTGCCGGCTGGCTTGTCCATTAAAGGGTGCTGTAACCCCCAAAGTACACTCCAAACAAAATAAAAAAATATTTTCTGTGTTTGTGAATTGTGTGCGCAGTAGCCGCACGTGCATCAACAAAGTAGTGCCAAGCGTGCGCCTGTGTCCCATAAATAAAGGGCCAGCTGGATTGACTGCTAAAGGGTGCTGTAACCCCCAAAGTACACTCCAAACAAAATAAAAAAATATTTTCTGTGTTTGTGAATTGTGTGCGCAGAAGCCGCACGTGCATCAACAAAATAGTGCCAAGCGTGCACCTGTGTCATAAGTAAAGGGCCGGCTGGCTTGACCGTTAAAGGGTGCTGTAACCCCAAAAGTACACTCCAAACAAAATAAAAAAATATTTTCTGTGTTTGTGAATTGTGTGCACTGTGGCTGCACGTGCATCAAGGAAGGAACAGCGCCAAGCGTGCGCCTGTGTCCCATAAGTAAAAGGCCGGCTGGCTTGTCCGTTAAAGGGTGCTGTAACCCCCAAAGGGCACTCCAAACAAAATAAAAAAATATATTTTTTTGTGTTCGTGAATTGTGTGCGCAGTAGCCGCACGTGCATCAACAAAGTAGTGCCAAGCGTGCGCCTGTGTCCCATAAGTAAAAGGTTAGCTGGATTGACCGCTAAAGGGTGCTGTAACCCCCAAAGGCCAGTCCAAACAAAATGAAAAAAAATTCTGTGTTTGTGAATTGTGTGCACTGTGGCTGCACGTGCATCAACAAAGGAGCAGTGCCAAGCGTGCGCCTGTGTCCCATAAGTAAAGGGCCGGCTGGCTCATTTCTTAAAGGGTGGTGTAACCCACAAAGTGCACTAGTCTCCAACAAAAATAAAAAATTATTTTCTGTGTTTGTGTGCGCCTTAGCCGCACGTATATATCAATATAACATAAATGGAGGACCAAACTTTCTCCGATAAAAATAAAATAGGGAAAGATCAAGAACCACTTCCTCCTAGTGCTGAAGCTGCTGCCACTAGTCATGACATAGACGATAACATGCCATCAACGTCGTCTGCCAAAGCCGATGCCCAATGTCATAGTAGAGGTCACATACAATCCCAAATGACAAAGTTCAGGAAAATTACCTTGAAAAAAACATTTAAATCATCTGAAGAGAAACGTAAACTTGCCAATATGCCATTTACGACACGGAGTGGTAAGGAATGGCTAAGGTCTTTCCCTATGTTCACGAATAGTGGTTCAGCTTCACATGACGATGGAAGCCCTCCTCCCACTAAAAAAATCAAACGAGTTAAGCTGGCAAAAGCACAGCGAAGAACTGTGCATTCTAAGAAGTTATCACAAATCCCCAAGGAGAGTCCAATTATGGTGGTGGTTGCGATGCCTGACCTTCCCAGCACTGGACGGGAAGAGGTGGCTCATTCCACCATTTGCACACCCCCTGCAAGTGCTGAAAGGAGCACCCACAGTCCACTTGCTGATATGCAAATTGAAGATGTCACTGTTGAAGTACAACATGATGAGGATACTGCTGTAGCTGGCGCTGAGGAGGAAGTTGGCGAGGAGGATTCTGATGGTGATGTGGTTTGTTTAAATCAGGCTCCAGGCGAGACAGTTGTTGTCCGTGGGATGAAAAAGCCCATCACGGTCATGCCTGGGCAGAAGACCAAACATTCCACCTCTTTGGTCTGGCAATATTTCTATCCAAATCCGGACAACAACTGTCTTGCCATATGTACCTTATGTAAAGGTGGAATAAGTAGGGGTAGGGACGGTAACCACCTAGGAACATCCTCCCTTATACGGCCCTTGCAGCGCGTTCATAAAAAGTTACAGTCAAGTTCAGAAACTTTGGCTAAGACCGTAAGCAGTCCAGGGACACCTAAATCCCGTGGTCCTGTTGTATCCAAGCGCCTGCAAACCACACCGTCAACTCCCTCCTCATCAATTTCCTCCTTAGTCAGGATCGGAAGTAGTCCTGCAGGCCATGTCACTGGCATGACTGACTCTCCTATCCGGGAATCCTCCGGAGGATCCTGCATTGCTACGCCTCCTGCTGCCGCTGCTGCTTTTGCTGCTGCTGGGAGTCGTTCATCATCCCAGAGAGGAAGTAGGAACACCACTACTTTACTAAACAATTGACCCTCCAACAGTCCTTAGCGAGGAGGATGAAGTACGACAGCAGTCATCCTGGAGCAAAACGTATAACTGAGGCCTTGACTGCTATGTTGGTGTTAGACGTGCGTCCGGTATCCGCCATTAGTGCAGTGGGATTTAGACAATTTATGGAGGTAGTGTGTCCCTGGTTACAAATCCCGTCTAGATTCCATTCACTAGGCAGGCGATACCGAGACTGTACAGAAACGTCAGAAAAAGTGTCATCAGTGTCCTGAAAAATGCCATTGTACCCAATGTCCACTTAACCACGGACATGTGGACAAGTGGAACAGGGCAGACTAAGGACTATATGACTGTGACAGCCCACTGGGTAGATGTATCACCTTACGCAGCAACAGCAGCAGCATCACTAGTAGCAGCATCTCAGAAACGCCAGCTCATTCCAAGGCAGGGTACGCTGTGTATCACCGGTTTCAGAGGGACACCGCCGACAACCTCTTAGACAAACTGAGGGAAATCATCGCCCAGTGGTTTACCCCACTTAGACTCTCCTGGGGATTTGTGATATCTGACAACGCCACCAATATTGTGCGGGCATTACATCTGGGCAAATTCCAGCACGTCCCATGTTTTGCTAACACAATAAACTTGGTGGTGCAGAATTTTCTGAAAAGCGACAGGGGCGTGCAGGAGACGCTTTGGGTGGGCCGAAAAATTTCAGGCCACTTTCGCCATTCAGCAACTGCGTGCCGAAGACTGGAGCGCCAGCAAACACTCTTGAACCTGCCCTGCCATCACCTGAAGCAAGAGGTTGTGACGCGGTGGAACTCAACCCTCTATATGCTTCAGAGGATGGAGGAGCAGCAAAAGGCCATTCTAGCCTATACATCCACCTATGACATAGGCAAAGGAGGGGGTATGCACCTGACTCAAGCGCAGTGGAGAATGATTTCCGTGTTGTGCAAGGTTCTCCAGCCCTTCGAACTTGCCACACGTGAAGTCAGTTCAGACACTGCCAGCTTGAGTCAGGTCATTCCCCTCATCAGGCTTTTGCAGAAGCAGCTGAAGAAAGTGAAGGAGGAGCTAAGACGGAGCGATTCCGCTCGGCATGTGGGACTTGTGGATGAAGCCCTTCATTCGCTTTGCCAGGATTCCAGGGTGGTCAATCTGTTGAAATCAGACCACTACATTTTGGCCACCGTGCTCGATCCTAGGTTTAAAGCCTATGTGGTGTCTCTCTTTCCAGCCGACACAAGCCTGCAGAGGTGCAAAGACCTGCTGGTGAACACACTGTCAGCTGAAGCGGAATGTGACACGTCAACAGCTCCTTCTTCATTTTCTCCCGCAACTGGGGCTGCCAGGAAAAAACTTAGGTATCCTAAGCAACCCGCTGGCGGTGATGCAGGGCAGGCAGGACCAAGTTTGGAGATCTGGTCCGGACTGAAGGACCTGGGAACAATTTCTGACATGTCTACTGTCACTGCATATGATACTGTCACCATTGACAGAATGGTGGAGGATTACATCGGTGACAGCTTCCAAGTAGGCATGTCAGACAGTCCATACCTGTACTGGCAGGAAAAAGAGGCAATTTGGAGGCCCCTGTACAAACTGGCTCTATTTTACCTGAGTTGCCCCCCCTCCAGTGTGTACTCTGAAAGAGTGTTTAGTGCAGTGTTTAGTGTTCCCACCTTGTCAGCGAAAGGCGTAGGAGGTTGCTTCCACAAAATGTGGAGAAGATGATGTTCATAAAAATGAATTATCAACTCTTTCAGGGAGACCAGCCTCCAGAACGTACAGAGGGACCTGTGGTGGTGGATTCCAGTGGGGACGAGTTAATACTCTGTGAGGATGAGGATGTACACAACACTGAAGAGGGTGAGGAATCGGTGGATGAGGAGGATGAGGACGACATCTTGCCTCCGTAGAGCCAGTTTGTGCAGGGACACATTAATTGCCAGCTTGTTTTGTGGGGGCCCAAACGAACCAATCATTTCAGCCACAGTTGTGTGGAAGACCCTGGCGCTGAAATGATTGTTTTGTTAAAGTGTGCATGTCCTGTTTATACAACATAAGGGTGGGTGGGAGGGCCCAAGGACAATTCCATCTTGCACCTCTTTTTTTTCTTTGCTTTATGTACAGTTTGGGGCCTAGTTTTTCAAACTGCCATCCTGTCTGCCACTGCAGTATCACTCCTAGATGGGTCACGTGTTTGTGCCGCCCACTCGTGTCGCTTAGCATAGTCATCCAGCTACCTCGGTGCAACCTTTTGGACATAAAAACACTATTGTGAGGTGTGAGGTATTCAGAATAGACTGGAAATGAGTGGAAATTAAGGTTATTGAGGTTAATAATAGCATAGGAGCAGAAAAACCAACACATTCTGTGATTTTAGCTGTTTTTATGCTTTTTTTCAAAAAAATACAGATCCAAAACACAAAACCCAGAACCCAAAACACGGAAGGGTGGTTTTGGCAAAACCAATCCAGATCCAAAACACGAAGAAAGATCCAGATCCAAAACCAAAACACAAAACACGAAAAGTGGCCGCTGCACACCCCTAATTTAAATAAGTATATGTTCCAAAAGCTCGGTTCTGTCTCCTACTGTTTATACTATGTATGCACATTTACTATGTCATGTTTAACCTTTCCCTGACCACTTACTGTATGTCATTTATAGGAGATAAATATGTTTAGTGCAGAAAGTTTGTGTTTCAGATAGGGGTGTGCACCGGCCACTTTTGGTGTTTTGGTTTTGGATCTGGATCTTTCTTCGTGTTTTGGATCTGGATTGGTTTTGCCAAAACCACCCTTCCGTGTTTTGGGTTCTGGGTTTTGTGTTTTGGATCTGTATTTTTTTTTAAAAAAGCATAAAAACAGCTAAAATCACAGAATTTGTAGGTTTTTCTGCTCCTATGCTATTATTAACCTCATTAACCTTAATTTCCACTCATTTCCAGTCTATTCTGAACACCTCACACCTCACAATAGTGTTTTTATGTCCAAAAGGTTGCACCGAGGTAGCTGGATAACTATGCTAAGCGACACGAGTGGGCGGCACAAACACGTGACCCATCTAGGCGTGATACTGCAGTTGCAGACAGGATGGCAGTTTGAAAAACTAGGCCCCAAACTGTACATAGTGCAAAGAAAAAAAAGAGGTGCAAGATGGAATTGTGCTAGGGCCCTCCCACCCACCCTTATGTTGTATAAACAGGACATGCACACTTTAACAAACCAATCATTTCAGCGCCAGGGTCTGCCACACAACTGTGGCTGAAATGATTGGTTCGTTTGGGCCCCCACAAAACAAGCTGGCAATTAATGTGTCCCTGCACAAACTGGCTCTACGGAGGCAAGATGTTATCCTCATCCTCCTCATCCACCGATTCCTCACCCTCTTCAGTGTGTACATCCTCATCCTCACAAAGTATTAACTCGTCCCCACTTGAATCCACCACCACAGGTCCCTCTGTACGTTCTGGAGGCTGGTCTCCCTGGAAGAGCTGATAATTCATTTTGATGAACATCATCTTCTCCACATTCTGTGGAAGCAACCTCCTATGCCTTTCGCTGACAAGGTTCCCGGCTGCACTAAACACTCTTTCGGAGTATACACTGGAGGGGGGGCAACTCAGGTAAAATAGAGCCAGTTTGTACAGGGGCCTCCAAATTGCCTCTTTTTCCTGCCAGTACAGGTATGGACTGTCTGACATGCCTACTTGGATGCTGTCACCGATGTAATCCTCCACCATTCTGTCAATGGTGACAGTATCATATGCAGTGACAGCAGACATGTCAGAAATTGTTGCCAGGTCCTTCAGTCCGGACCAGATGTCCAAACTTGGTCCTGCCTGCCCTGCATCACTGCCAGCGGGTTGCTTAGGATCCCTAAGTTTTTTCCTGGCAGCCCCAGTTGCGGGAGAAAATGAAGAAGGAGCTGTTGACGTGTCACGTTCCGCTTCAGCTGACAGTGTGTTCGCCAGCAGGTCTTTGTACCTCTGCAGGCTTGTGTCGGACGGAAAGAGAGACACCACATAGGCTTTAAACCTAGGATCGAGCACGGTGGCGAAAATGTAGTGGTCTGATTTCAACAGATTGACCACCCTGGAATCCTGGCAAAGCGAATGAAGGGCTTCATCCACAAGTCCCACATGCCAAGCGGAATCGCTCCGTCTTAGCTCATCCTTCACTTTCTCCAGCTGCTTCTGCAAAAGCCTGATGAGGGGAATGACCTGACTCAAGCTGGCAGTGTCTGAACTGACTTCACGTGTGGCAAGTTCGAAGGGCTGGAGAACCTTGCACAACACGGAAATCATTCTCCACTGCACTTGAGTCAGGTGCATACCCCCTCCTTTGCCTATGTCATAGGTGGATGTATAGGCTTGAATGGCCTTTTGCTGCTCCTCCATCCTCTGAAGCATATAGAGGGTTGAGTTCCACCGCGTCACAACCTCTTGCTTCAGGTGATGGCAGGGCAGGTTCAAGAGTGTTTGCTGGCGCTCCAGTCTTCGGCACGCAGTCGCTGAATGGCGAAAGTGGCCTGAAATTTTTCGGCCCACCCAAAGCGTCTCCTGCACGCCCCTGTCGCTTTTCAGAAAATTCTGCACCACCAAGTTTATTGTGTGAGCAAAACATGGGACGTGCTGGAATTTGCCCAGATGTAATGCCCGCACAATATTGGTGGCGTTGTCAGATATCACAAATCCCCAGGAGAGTCTAAGTGGGGTAAACCACTGGGCGATGATTTCCCTCAGTTTCTCTAAGAGGTTGTCGGCGGTGTGCCTCTTGCTGAAACCGGTGATACACAGCGTAGCCTGCCTTGGAACGAGCTGGCGTTTCTGAGATGCTGCGACTGGTGACGCTGCTGCTGTTGCTGCGTAAGGTGATACATCTACCCAGTGGGCTGTCACAGTCATATAGTCCTTAGTCTGCCCTGTTCCACTTGTCCACATGTCCGTGGTTAAGTGGACATTGGGTACAATGGCATTTTTCAGGACACTGAGGACACTTTTTCTGACGTTTCTGTACAGTCTCGGTATCGCCTGCCTAGTGAATGGAATCTAGACGGGATTTGGAATTGGGGACACACTACCTCCAGCAATTGTCTAAATCCCACTGCACTAATGGCGGATACCGGACGCACGTCTAACACCAACATAGCAGTCAAGGCCTCAGTTATACGTTTTGCTTCAGGATGACTGCTGTCGTACTTCATCCTCCTCGCTAAGGACTGTTGGAGGGTCAATTGTTTAGTAAAAGTAGTGGTGTTCCTACTTCCTCTCTGGGATGATGAACGACTCCCAGCAGCAGCAACAGCAGCAGCGGCAGCAGGAGGCGTAGCAATGCAGGATCCTCCGGAGGAATCCGGGATAGGAGAGTCAGTCATGCCAGTGACAGGGCCTGCAGGACTACTTCCGATCCTGACTAAGGAGGAAATTGACGAGGAGGGAGTTGACGGTGTGGTTTGCAGGCGCTTGGATACAACAGGACAACGGGATTTAGGTGTCCCTGGACTGCTTACGGTCATAGCCATAGTTTCTGAACTTGACAGTAACTTATTATGAATGCGCTGCAGGTGCCGTATAAGGGAGAATGTTCCTAGGTGGTTAACGTCCTTACCCCTACTTATTCCACCTTTACATATGGTACATATGGCAAGACAGTTGTTGTCCGGATTTGGATAGAAATATTGCCAGACCAAAGAGGTGGAATGTTTAGTCTTCTGCCCAGGCATGACCGTGATGGGCTTTTTCATCCCACGGACAACATCTGTCTCCCCCGGAGCCTGATTTAAACAAACCACATCACCATCAGAATCCTCCTCGCCAACTTCCTCCTCAGCGCAAGCTACACCAGTATCCTCATCCTGTTGTACTTCAACAGTGA
Source organism: Taudactylus pleione (assembly GCA_031769625.1). Taxonomy (NCBI): domain Eukaryota; kingdom Metazoa; phylum Chordata; class Amphibia; order Anura; family Myobatrachidae; genus Taudactylus; species Taudactylus pleione. The sequence continues at coordinate 539,249 of JAUIMM010000182.1, forward strand.
CATCTTCAATTTGCATATCAGCAAGTGGACTGTGGGTGCTCCTTTCAGCACTTGCAGGGGGCGTGCAAATGGTGGAAAGAGCCACCTCTTCCCGTCCAGTGCTGGGAAGGTCAGGCATCGCAACCACCACCACACTTGGACTCTCCTTGGGGATTTGTGATATCTTCTTAGAAAGCACAGTTCTTTGCTGTGCTTTTGCCAGCTTAACTCGTTTGATTTTTTTAGTTGGAGGAGGGCTTCCATCGTCATGTGAAGCTGACCCACTAGTCATGAACATAGGGAAAGACCTTAGCCGTTCCTTGCCACTCCGTGTCGTAAATGGCATATTGGCAAGTTTACGTTTCTCTTCAGCTGATTTAAATGTTTTTTTCAATGTCATTTTCCTGAACTTTGTCATTTGGGATTGTATGTGCCCTCTATTATGACATTGGGCTTCGGCCTTGGCAGACGACGTTGATGGCATGTTATCGTCTATGTCATGACTAGTGGCAGCAGCTTCAGCACTAGGAGGAAGTGGTTCTTGATCTTTCTCTATTTTATTTTTATCGGAGAAAGTTTGGTCCTCCATTTATGTTATATCGATTTGATATATACGTGTGGCTAAACACAGAAAATATTTTTTTATTTTTGCTGGAGAGTAGTGCACTTTGTGGGTTACACCAGCCTTTAAGAAATGAGCCAGCCGGCTCTTTACTTATGGGACACAGGCGCACGCTTGGCGCTGCTCCTTTGTTGATGCATGTGCGGCTACAGCGCACACAATTCACAAACACAGAAAATAATTTTTTTTGGGTTTGGACTGGAGTGTACTTTGGGGGTTACAGCACCCTTTAACGGTCAAGTCAACCGGCCCATTACTTATGACACAGGCGCACGCTTGGCACTACTTTGTTGATGCACGTGCGGCTACTCCGCACACAATTCACAAACACAGAAAATATATATTTTTTTGGTTTGGACTGGAGTGTACTTTGGGGGTTACAGCACCCTTTAACAGTCAAGCCAGCTGGACCTTTACTTATGACAAAGGCGCACGCTTGGCACTACTTTGTTGATGCACGTGCGGCTACTGCGCACACAATTCACAAACACAGAAAATATATATTTTTTGGGTTTGGACTGGAGTGTACTTTCGGGGTTACAGCACCCTTTAACGGTCAAGCCAGCCGGCCCTTTACTTATGACACAGGCGCACGCTTGGCACTACTTTGTTGATGCACGTGCGGTTACTGCGCACACAATTGACAAACACAGAAAATATATATTTTTTTGGTTTGGACTGAAGTGTACTTTGGGGGTTACAGCACCCTTTAACGGTCAAGCCAGCCGGCCCTTTACTTATGACACAGGCGCACGCTTGGCACTACTTTGTTTATGCACGTGCGGCTACTGCGCACACAATTCACAAACACAGAAAATTATTTTTTTTTTTGGTTTGGACTGGAGTGTACTTTGGGGGTTACAGCACCCTTTAACGGTCAAGCCAGCCGGCCCTTTACTTATGACACAGGAGCACGCTTGGCACTACTTTGTTGATGCACGTGCGGCTACTGCGCACACAATTCACAAACACAGAAAATAATATTTTTTTTGGTTTGGACTGGAGTGTACTTTGGGGGTTACAGCACCCTTTAATGGTCAAGCCAGCCGGCCCTTTACTTATGACACAGGCGCACGTTTGGCACTACTTTGTTGATGCACGTGCGGCTACTGCGCACACAATTCACAAACACAGAAAATATTTTTTTTTTTGGTTTGGACTGGAGTGTACTTTGGGGGTTACAGCACCCTTTAACGGTCAAGCCAGCCGGCCCTTTACCTATGACACAGGCGCACGCTTGGCACTACTTTGTTGATGCACGTGCGGCTACTGCGCACACAATTCACAAACACAGAAAATATATTTTTTTTTTAGCACTTGGGGGGAGCACCCCTGATGGACAGAGCACCCCTTGGACAACACTACAGCACCCCTTTAGGACTGGGACACTGCACAGGACTTTGGAGTGGACACAGCCCCTATGGAGAACTGACTGCACAACACAGTCCAGCCAGCCCCTATGGACTTTGAAGTAGTGGACACAGCCCCTATTAACAACAGCAGCACAGCACAACACAGCCAGCCCCTATGGACTTTGAAGTAGTGGACAACAGCAGCACTACACTACACTACACTCCACAGCCCAGCCAGCCCTAACTCCCACCCTCCCTCTTCACTGTCCACAGCCGAGTGAGAAAATGGCGCCGACGCGGGTACCTTATATAGGATCCAAAACCCGCGAGACTCGGAAGGAGGGATGATGACGTTTTGCCTCGATTTCAGATCCGAGTCAGGCGTGAAAAGTCGAGCCTGACTCGGATCGGGGGGGCTCGGGGGGGTTCGGATTTCAGAAATCCGAACCCGCTCACCCCTAGTTTCAGACTATCTTCCCTACAGTTTAATCTCTAGGGCTTTATTTATGAAGTGGCTTCTTTTATAAGCTGTCGATTCTCTGAGTTTCAGGTGAAAATTGAAAGCACCACCAACAGTAAGTGCAGATTAGATGGGCCGAGTGGTTCTTATGTGCAGTCAAATTCTGTGTTTCTATTAAGCATGCTTATTAATACTGTAATATGTACAGTATCCAGTTTATAAGGATACCAACATGTATGTATAAATAGATAGATATAGCACTGGCTAATAAATACATAAATAAACACATACTGTGTATATGTGTATGTGTGTGTGTGTATATATATATATATATATATATATATATATATATATATTTATATATATATTATATTCCATAGACAAAAAACCTTACAGTTTCACATGTCCCATTAAGGCTTAAAACATGAACAGAAATTTCACACCTCCTACTGAATTTCTGCCACTCATACTTAAAACGGCAATGAAATTCTGAACATTAAGGCTGACGTCTTAATGGGCATGTTCCTTGAGCAATAGCTAAGGTATGCAATCACACCCTGTGGTTACCTGCAGATTCAGCACTCTCACAAAGTGAGATTGCTGTCACTCACAAAATGGTGGTGCTGCTAATTCACAGAATTGTGTTGTCATTGGAATACACACATGCTATCTATGCAACTGAGGTCTGAGCAGTTATTTGACACACACACATTCTACTGAGTGCTCACAATCTTCCAATTTGGTCACCATAACAATCTCACTGGGTTCCAACATCCTTCCCACTTCAGACATCCATCTTATTCAGCATACACATTCAACTCCCTAATTGCTAAAGCTATCATACACTGTCTATGCATTTACACTATCTTCGTCTCCATGCTGCTATTACTTCACCAATCCCTACAGCTGTGTGGTCTCCTAACTGTGCTAGTTCTTTATTCCCTCACCAATATGTCTTTCCCCATGCGTGCCGTCCTGTCTTCCTGCATCCATGGCACTCTGTTTCCTTCCATCTGCACCACTGCCATCCCCCCAGCCACACCACTGTGTCTTATCCTCATCTGTACTACTCTTTTTACCTCTATCTGCACCACTCTGTCCCTCCCAACCACACTACTCTGTCTCTCCCCACATCTGCACCAATCTGTCTTCCCCAATCCCTACTGATGTGTGTTCTCACATTGTGCTAGTCTGTATTCCCTCATCTGTACCAATCTGACTTTACTCATCTGCACTGCTCTGTCCTCCCGCATCCATGTTTGGTACTCCCATCCACATCGCTTTGTTCTCCCAATCCATGCAACTCTGTCTCCCCTGCATCCGCACCACTGTTTTTGACCCATCTGCATCACTTTTTCCCCCTTCCACACCTCTGTTTTCCACACATCTGCATCACTTTAGCTCCCCCCATCTGTGCTGCTTAATCTTCCCCCCTCTCCACGACTTTCTGTTTCCCCCATTTGCACTGCTCTGTCTCTTCACCCATCCACCCCACTCTTATCCCATCTGTGCAGCTCTATCTTCTGCTCAGACCTCAGTTGCATAGATTGCATGTGTGTATTCCAATGAGCACACAATTCTGTGAATTAGCAGCTCCACCATTTTGTGAGTGACATCAATCTCACTCTGTGGTTAACTGCTGAATCTGCAGTTAACCACAAGGTGTGATGGCATACCATATCTGTATTGCACAAGGAACACTTCCATTAAGGCTTCAGCCTTAATGATCAGAATTTCCTTGCTTTTTTAAGTTTGAGTGGCAGAAATTCAGGAGGTTTTGTGAAATCCTCAATGGGACATATGAAACCATAAAGTTTTTTGTCTATGGAATTTTATAGATTTTTTATAATTTATTAACCATCAGGGTTTGGAGGAGCAAACTGGGCCACCTGCAGAGGAGAAGGGCAACAAAATGGTACACTAGCACAGGTGGAGGAGGGGACAGCACACAGGAGGCATTTTGGGGGTGCAGAGGGAGAGACGGCTGTGGGAGCATGCTGCAGGTGTGCAGGGCAGTGGCAGCAGCAGAGGTGTGGGACAGTGCACAGGGGCATTAGCAGGTGACAGAGGGGCTCACTAGCACTGGGCATGCACTTGAGAAAATCAAATCAATAAGACACAGATGTATGGTCGTATCAGTGAGATCCATCCATGCATCTGTTAAAAGTTGAATATGTGAAATATAAAAAAAAATTACAAAACCCAAAGCTCAACTAGCCCCGGGCTTTTCACTGCCAGTCCTGGCCTGGTTGTAAAAATACAGGGGACAAACAACATAGGGGTCCCTCTTATTTAGCACAACCACCAGTGGGCTATCCAGCTCTCATGCTAACCCACTTCATGCTCTTTCCTCCCTATCTTCCCCTTCTGTGTCATGCCTGTCTATCTCCTTGCTTAGATTGCATTGATTCTTAACCGATTTAATGACAGCTTGCCTAAAGTACCTCCCATAACAACTGCTCGAGGTGTGGAGTTTGAGATCGATAAGATTCTGGTTTCACGAAAGCATCATAATCAATTGCAATATCTTGTACACTGGAAGGGTTATGGCCTGGAGGAGAGATCTTGTATTAAAGATTCTGATGCCCATGCTCCTAAGTTGATACGTAACTTTCATTCTAAATTCCCTTTGAAGCCTGGTTGGTGTTCGGAGATCACCCAAAAAGGGGGGGGGGGGGGTACTGTCAGGACTGCGACTGTTTCAGTACATAAAGAGAGACTACTTTTGCCAAAGTTCCATTCCCCTTCAGGGGATAGAGTGTTAAAGTGATCATCTGTATCCCAGGTGTCATCAGGTTGTGGGATTCCTATATTGCTCATTATTTCAAACCTGATTCCATTTGGGTCACATGTTCTGAAACTTCCTATGGATCACAGACCTCTAGTATAAAGCCTGTTACTACCTGTGTCTCAATGTCTGTGCAACGTTGCTTTCAGGTCTTTTCTTGGACTCCTGCCAGATCCCCGCTGTTCCTGTGGATTGCTGTTGACTTTGTTACATTCCAGATGAACTTCTGATGCCAGTTATCCACTGCACTACAGAGCCCAGCATTCCTATTGTCTAAGTATTGCTTTTTGCTCCATCATTGTGCTTTCATAATTTTGCTGCACTTTACCTGTTGTTTTTCCATTCCTGTGGATATTGAACTCATCCTTGTTACAGTCGTTAACTGCACCATTACAGTATCATCTCTGCATCACGGGGCTTAACCCTGCTCCGAACCCTAGCTACACTACAGGGCTCAACCCTGCTACAATCTTCTCTGCATCACGGGACTCAAACCCGCTCTGAACCCTAGTCACACCACAGGGCCCAACTGTGCTATAATCTTCTCCGCATCACAGGGCTCAACCCCGCTCCATACTCTAGCCACGTTGCAGGGCTCAACCCTGTTCTGGAATCTCATCGCCTTACAGGGTTTAACCCTGCTCCTTCTTCATTATACTACAAGGCTCAAGTTTGATTAATCTCTCACTGCACTGCAGGTCTTGGCCCTGTCCCGGAACTATATTATTCTGCAGGGCTCTCTCTGCTCCGGATTTCCATTACTACAGAGTTCTACCCTGGACAAGGTCCTCAATGCCATCCTGAAGTATTAACCTCATACTGGACTCTGGGTTCCCTACCACGTTAGTCCTTATATGTTAAAGACTGCATATATATTTGGTGATTCTCTCCTATACTTATTATTGCATATATGAATCTCTGTGCTGCTTGAGACTTTATATGAGACCTTTCTGATAATAATTATTTTGTGAATAAATTCTATTTTACTTTTATCCTGTGCTACTGAGCTTCATGGAAAGGTCATTCCTAAGACCACCCCAGTTTATTGTGCCTAGTAGGCCTGCCTCCCTCCAGGAGTCTCAAGTGTCAGCAGCCGTGACAGGGGGCTAATGCCACAGCCAGGGGGGCACTTCCCCCAGTTTCCCTAGCCAAAGCATTAACCCTGACTGCTAGTCAGCCCAGGCTGGGTATCCCTTTGGAGCTGGGGACCCCCCAATAAAGGGGTCCCTCTCTCCAGGGCATCCCAGATCTAAGCCGATAGCCCAGGCTTGATTGTGTAGTGTTGTGCATTTGAAAGAATATTGTCAGTTGCACATAAACTACATGTTCCAGCAAGCTTCCCCCACATGCTGGTACTTGGAGAACCACAAGTACCAGCAAGCGGGTCATTATGGCCAACTGGTACCTGTAGTACACTTGTAAAATAAATAATAACATAAACACACTACAATAATTTTTTTTAAATAATATTTTTGGCTGCACTTTCACATACGTGGCCACCACCACCAAAGAACTTTGTCAACTTCAACTGGTGGGCTCCAATCCGCCAGGGCTTCATTGTCTTCATCTGGCAGGCACCAACCCGCCAGGGCTTCGACGTCTTCACCTAGGGGTTGGCAGTCAAATAGCTCTTTTGTACGGTTGCCCCTTCCCCAGGGCTTTTGTGTCCACTTCACCTAGTGGGCAGCAACCATGTCTCAGTTCTTTTGCATGGCTACCACCCATTAGGACTCGCGGGGTCTTCTTTCTTCAGCAACTCTTCACTGCTGCCTCCCTGCCATTGGACTGCCATGCCGGTGCCTCATGCTGGTTTATATAAGCCAGCCAAGGGGGTGGCTCAATGACACCGTGAGCCATAATTGGCTTGTGGTGGCCATCTTTGAATTTTAAAAAATGGCACCGAGGTGCCATTTTTTAAATGGGCACCACTGCCAAACTCTGCGATGGCCGCCGCGAGCCATCTTCGAATTTCAACAATGGCTTTTTCAAATGGCACTGCTGCCGGGTCTTGCCGCACCACCGCTGATGCCGGCACCACTGCCGCAGATGCCCGCACCACTGCCAGCCCCTACCAGGCTAACTGCCACACCATCACCGGGTCTCCGCCATCACTAATGACCACTACAATTGCTGGGTTCTGTTGCCGCTAATGCCCACAAAAGACAGCCATCTTGGTGCACCCAAGTGAAGCCAGATTACACCCTCTCTGCTAGAGACACCTACTGAGGCTGTGCAACTAGTTGAAGCTCCCTATCTCTGTAATGGTGCATTTGTGTGGTAATAGTTTAAAAACTGTAACTTTCTAATTTACCTGAACCCCAAAAGCACCTACCCTGGAACAATAGCTACCTAACCAAACAAACGCCAAGTCTAAATTCACCCCGTACCCTGAGTATGCCTTCCCAAAAATCCCCTATAGAGAATAGCAGAAAAGTGTTCCTAATTGAGTGTCAGAAAAAACTGACAGTTAGAACTTTAGATTACTCCCAAATCCTCATTTTTTATTTTTTGCCATGAAATTTGGCAAGCAGCACGAAGAAACAGTACTACACACCCATGCCAAATTTCAGCTCGGTACCTCCAATAGCATTTGAGGTATAGCCCTTTAAACACCATGCTCCTCCCTCAGGAATTCTCTATTGAATAATTCCATTTTTTTATTAAACCTTAATATAAGGGCACGACTGTGCCCTTGTAAAAAAAAGAAATATATATATATATATATATATAATATTTATATTTTTCTTTTTTTAATTTAGCAGGTGCTAGATTTTTCTGCCATTCAGCTCAGGTAGGCTGGCCGTACTGCCAATTCTAATGACTTGCCATGATCAATGGCCCTTCACTTTAGTAAGGCAGACTATAGCTTTTTTATACTAATAGTCTGGCCCAGGGTTGGACTGGCCCACAGGGGTACAGGGAAAATCCAGTGGGCCCACTCAATCCTCTAGGTGCCATGTTCCAGACCTCAAATCATACATTGTTACTCTATTAGATGGTCAGTTATCTGGTGGAGTAGTATCACTGATCATGAGTGATTGGTTCCTTTCTATTGATACTACACCAAGATTTACTTATTGGTTAACCAAGCATTTGTGGTGACTGTCCACACCCCTTAACCATGGGGACCTTCCACTGCATTCCCCTGGTGGGCCCTTCATGTTCCAGTCCGACACTGGTCTGCCCACACTTGCTACAAAGTCAGGCATTTTAGAATCCCTACTCTAGAATTCTAGGTTTTTGAACCTGATTCCAGGAATATCCTTCAAAGCACACTCCTTGCCTGCAATTGTGGGGTCGCCCATATATATGTCTACCTTTTGGATTAAGACACCATGGGGCCCTAATCAAGGTACTCGAAGAGACCTCCCTCCTCCATATGTATGTTTTATATACAATATCTATATATATACATATCTATTTATATATAGATAGATAGATATCCCCTCTGTCTCACAGCCTTCTTCTCTAGCACTTCTATGACAGCCGTCACCTTCCCAGCTGTATTGTGTATGGAGAATTGTGTTGCTAATTGTCACTTGTGCTCTGTTTATAATTTGGAAACTGTATTGTAAAGTTCTGTGCACCCTTTACTGTATGCACGGCGCTGTGGACCACTTGCGGCGCCCTATAAATATAATGTAATAATAATAATATATATATATATATATATATATATATATATACACAGTATATTCCATAGACTAAAAACCTTAAGGTTTCACATGTCCCATTACGGCTTCTTAGACATGATCTGACATTTCACAAAACCTACTGAATTTCCGCCACCCATACTTAAAAAAGCAATGAAATTGCGATCATTAAGGCTGATTACAGTCCATGAGTTGCAATAGGGATATAGGGAGATCTTTCTATGCTACATATAAGAGAGAGCTTGATTCTCACCAGAATGCCTCATATCTGAGTGGAATTTGTATATATATATACTGGATGGGTTATTGACTCCCAACTCTTGTAGGTTGGCCTTTGTATAAATGCAATTCATGACTTAATAAAGTTATATGATACAGATAATAATCTGTTTAAACAAGTCAGTGTTGATGATGTTCTTAAGATATACAGGTCGAGTCTCCCATATCCAAATATTCCGAAATACGGAATATTCCGAAATACGGAATATTCCGAAATACGGAATAATTTTGGCATGACTGAGATAATGAAACCTTTGATTTTTGCTGGTTCAATGTACACAAACTTTGTCTGAGGCGCAAATTATTAAAAATATTGTATAAAATTACCTTCGGGCTGTATGTATAAGTTGTATATGAAACATAAATTAATTTCATGTATGTACACAAACTTTGCTTGAGCCACAATAATATTGAAAATATTGTATACAATTACCTGCAGGCTGTGTGTATATGGAGTATATAACACATAAATTCATTCTGTGTGTATATTGGGGTCCCATTCCCTAGATATTTCATTATGATATGCAATTATTCCAAAATATTGAATATTCCGTTATCCAAAATACCCCTGGTCCCAAGCATTTTGGATATGGGAGACTCAACCTGTATTACTTTCTTGGTTCATGACACCAAGCCACAGGTATAGATCATTTATGCAATGGTCCTTATTGGCAGTTATTACAAATTAGCCCATCTCTTTTACATACATTTACATACATTTAAAATCCACAATATTTTTTTTAATAGTGATCTTTTTCACTGAAAGCAGATATCTTTCAAGACTAGTTTGTTTTAATACAGTGGGTAACATAGAAATTAGTTCTAGGATGACTTGTTACTGATAGTAACCTTTGATATGTTACTCTTGAGCCCACACACTGTACAATAGCTGTGGTAATTCTTTCAACCTTGCCTTGATGACTCTGTGTGAAGACACTTTTGTACCACAATAGTCAATTTACCAGGCATTAAAAGAGGAGGCATCTTCTTTAGTGGTAAAGCCACACTGAGAACATAAAGGGCCTTACGAGTTCAGAATTTTGTTTTGTAAAAAATCTAGTTCATAGTGTGCACATTACATATATGCGAAAAACATAGAGATACACTAAATACATATAATCTAGCTGGTATAACACCAAACATCATCATCATCAATGTATCCAAAGTGTTCAACTAGAAATTATTTATCAGTCTTGTGCATAATAAACAAAACACATGGTAAGTGCATATGCACATACAACATTAATAAGATATTACTTAATTGTGACTTTTTATTGTTTTGTACAAAGATATGTAATACATTGTATATTAAAGGTTCTACATCTGTTTATTAAATAAGACAATAATTGAATCTGTTGTGGGCATTTATATATGCATGATTAAGTAATGTATTTCTAAAAAATAAATAAATTACATTGAATAGTCTAGTAATAAACAAAGTTTCTCATTTAAGCTAACAGGCTCTTATCCAAAAACTTTAGACATTTTTAAAACAAGCTGGCACATTCTGTATAAGAGATAATCTTAGCATCAATGTGCCACAGGCTAATTCACTGCTTGAAGGAATATGATTCAGATTGCTTTCCAATTTAAATGCGCTAAAATGATCTGCATACTGTAGTTATCTTAATGACTTTGTGACTCCAAGAAAGTTTACACAATCTACCGTTCTGTGGACTAATTTTCATTGCAAACAGCTAAAGTACACATTATAAATTAAGGTAATATATGCATCAGAAGTATAAAATCAAAATGTTACATAATCAGGATACAGTACCTACAGTAGACAAATCTGTCTACAATTATTGCTGTTACAAACTCTCGTATGCACACATGTGGGAGGATTGACAGTATGTAGTAAATTGTAGCAAATGTGAAATAGAATTATTGAATTCTAAATTTTATAAGAATGAACAGGACTGTAGATATAGTAAAACAATTTGTAGGTCCTCAGATGTGATCAAATCCTTGCAGAAGAAAAGGAGGTCATAGTCATCACATTGTGTTTATAGCCTAGGAGAGGAAGTGCATCTACTTTCAATTTGACCGGTTTCCTGGGCACTACTGTAGTATACATGTTTTTATCCTGGTCAAAACTCTTTGCAACTTCAATGTTAAAAGTTGCATTTAAAATGTTGTTATACATGCAGTACATAACATGAAAACTAAGAACAGAATACAAGAAAAGCAAGAATAAAACAAAACTGAAACATTTTCTTTAGCTAATATCAAGGAATTTCAAGAATCAACTCTACCTGTAGTCAGGGGTAAAAAGCCTGAGAATGAAAATACTGGTAGGAAGTCTGCTCTGTAAATGTATTTGTATCATGTGTTCAACTGTCATCTTTTGCATTACGTTCATGTGCTCTGTAGTAAACGGTACAACAGCTTCTGTTTCTCACATTCTCAAGTGGTTGACATGTTTATTGAAAGCTATAATAAATAGGAAACCAGAGCACATGGAGAATATACAGTACACTATCCACAAATATAAGGCATTGCTCAGAATTGCACCCATGACCCTGTGAGGCAGCAGTGCTAGCCACTGTGTCACTGTGCTACTCCACAGTAGTAGTAAACCTAATTTTAACTTGTAATTATAACTCTGCACACACATACCCAGGGGTGCAAGAATAAGTAACACTTTAATGCTATTCTGCATGTCTTTGTTGAGGAGATGTATAAAGACTTGGAGAAGTGGAGAAGTTGCCCAAATCAACCAATCAGCATCTAAGTACCATTTTAAAGACTGTGCTAGATAAATGACAGTTAGAAGCTGATTGGTTGCTTTGGGCAACGTCTCCACCTTATTTCTCTCCAAGGCTTGATACATCTACTCCTTTAATTCCCTAGAGCTTTCAGTCCCTTGATGATCAGATTTGGGTTGGATTGGCACATTCATCATCACATAAATACAGGGCCGTATTAAGGGCCTATTATGAGAAGCAGAGGAGCCGTGACCAGTTCAATGTGTGTGTATACCTTTAAACTATCAGACCCAATGTCTCCTTAAATGTGTAAAAGTGTAAAAAGTGCATTATATTGTGAGAAAATAGTAACACAATTTTAATGGCCCACCATGTGGCCGGCTGGTGGCTGGTCATTGTCATGCTGTCAATGATGATGGGCTTATATTTTTGTAGAGTCCTGGTGCTATAGCTCCATTGTTAATCTGGCCTTGCATAACTATGTGTTTTTACTTTTCCTGTCATTATGTAAAATTGCAGTATCGGATTTAATCATTATACTTGTAACACAGAAAATATCACTGATATCTCCTGCTTAGATTTTACCCCAGATCCTGCCCATCATTACAATATTGTAGTATGAGGATGTATAAAATAAATCATTGCACAATTTCCAAAAAGACATTTGTTTTAGAATTTGAGTAACTCTATGCCATCTGAGGACTAACCCCGAATGTCTAAACCAGGGGTGGGGAACCTTTACTCTGCCAAGGGCCATTTGGATATTTAAAAAATCATACGCGGGCCATACTAAATTATCAACTTATGCCTGATATATAAATATAATCTATATATATATATATAAATATATATATATATCAAATATACCCTCACACTGTATAGCATTACTAAAGCAGAACATTATTAATAATGTCATGTGAACCTAAATGATAACCCTACTCACAGTCCAGGTGCTTCTTCTTAGGGGCCCATGATCTCGTGGGTGATGGTCTTGCAGTCCGTTATGCTCTGGCCAGACTCCAGGCTGGCGTCTGACATACAGAGGATCGGACCTAGCAGGAGAAGGGAGGGATCCGGCATCACCTTGCATGCCCGTGCAGCGCATGGTATGGCAGCTGCTGGAGGAAAATGGTAGCTCAGCACCGCCTTAGGGATCCATGAAGAGAGCCATCACGTGACCGGGAGGCGGAGGTCACGCTGATAGGTTGAGGAGACGCTAATGCGCGCAGTCATTGGTTGGGAGATGAGGGATGCTACTCGGCCGGCAGCTGCAGCTCACACAACGCGTCCTGCAATACCCGGTCAGCCACAGCTGGCTGGGCCTGATAAAATGATCTTGCGGGCCGTATACGGCCCTCGGGCCGGAGGTTCCCCATCCCTGGTATAAACAAGTTGCTGTTCATCCCCTCTGATGCAGCATCTCCTCCTCCTATGTTCCTGCACTCCTACACAGCACCCAGCTAGGTACTCTCATACACAGCACCCAGCTAGCTACTCTCCTACACAGCACCTAGCTAGGTACTCTCCTACACAGCACCCAGTTAGCTGCCCTCCTACACAGCACCCAGCTAGCTGCTCTACTACATAGCACCTAGCTAGGTACTCTCCTACACAGCACCCAGCTAGGTACTCTCCTACACAGCACCCAGCAAGCTGCTCTCCTACACAACATCCAGCTAGCTGCTCTCCTGCACAGCACCCAGCTAGGTACTCTCCTACACAGCACCCAAATAGCTACTCTCCTACACAGCACCCAGCTAGCTGCTCTCCTTCACAGCACCCAAATAGCTGCTCTCATACACAGCACCCAGCTAGCTACTCTCCAACACAGCACCCAGCTAGCTACTCTCCTACACAGCATCCAGCTAGCTACTCTCTTACACAGCACCCAGCTAGGTACTCTCTTACACAGCACCCAGCCAGGTACTATCCTACACAGCATCCAGCTAGCTACTCCCCTACACAGCACCCAGCTAGCTACTCTCCTACACAGCACCCAGCTAGGTACTCTCCTACACAGCACCCAGGTAGCTACTCTCCTACACAGCACCCAGCTAGCTACTCTCTTACACAGCACCAAGCTAGGTAATCTCCTACACAGCACCATCTAGGTACTCTCCTACAAAGCACCCAGCTAGGTAATCTCCTACACAGCACCAGCTAGCTATCCTCCTACACAACACCCAGCTAGCTACTCTCCTAAACAGCACCCAGCTAGCTACTCTCCTACATAGCATCCAGCTGGCCAAAGCTGAAGTAACTTCATTCATCCACGACTGCAGTCCGATTGTAATTCAGTGCACAGATGCATGAGCATATATTTTATTAGCAGGCAGTATTCATTAATGTAATTGGCAAACATCTGAAATATAAAACACCAAATTATTTATAATTGTTTTTAATTGTTTCTGGTCATTTAAATATAAAAAATGCAACACAAAGCCACTGGCTTTTAATTTAAAGATATACTGATATATATATATATATGTTCATATTTGAGTCATAGGATCTTGATGGGCTCTTCCAACACTTCTGTTCCATCCATCTTCCATTCAGTGTCTTCAAACCTCTCTGCTTCACAACCGATTGTCTCACTCACTGCGCGTGTCCAGTATGTAAAGGTGTATACACAGATTGAACAGTGGCTACGGTGATGAATACAGATATGTACCAGAAGGATCTTTTTAGGTAGATCTTGGTTTATGAATGGCCCCTACACTCGTTTTTCAGTGCGACTAGTTAAAAACTAAGGAAACACTTCCAATAATGTTTAACACATTTGCCCACAATAATATTAGAATTAGAAAAATACAGTGTATACAAATGTAATAAACTATTTTAAAGATAGAAAAGGAAAGTAATGAGGTATAAAACCCACGTGAATATTAACCTATTAAACATAACTCCATCTTGACCATTTTACCGAATGAATATAGTATTATGTAAATTAATACATCTATATAAAATGAATACTAATGTCTTGTCACATATAGCTAAAATGAAATAATTAATAATAATAATAATAATAATTGCAATCTGTTTAGACACAAAAGATAAGTAAGAACAATACACTAGCATTAGCAGATTCCCACAAACATGAGTCATTAGACTGCAGACAAAGTGATAGTATAGTAAATGTAGTCAATAACTGGGTGGTTCCCAGAAGCCTTTTCATCTTCCTATGCTACAGAACTGTCAGGTGGAGGGTTTCTGTGCTATTGGGAAACCTCTCTAAGGGCCTGCTACTGAGTCAGGTACAATGCCAACATTCCAGGAAAATGGTCAATGTTTTTCAACTGTGCATGCGTCTATGGGGATGATTCATAGATGCAGCATCGGATCATCATTGGGTAGACATCAGCCATCTGAGTAACCCCTAAAGCTGGGTACACATTAGCTGATGTTTACCCAGCATGATATCACTAGGACCTGGCGATGTGACTCGCATCTGCAAGTGCATACACACTTGCCGATGTCAGGTCTGATGGGGGGGGAGGTACGTGTCATGCTGCATTCTGCATGACATCGTTAGCGACATCCCCTGTCTGCCCTGCAGTAGGGTTAATGGCCAATGTTGTTAACAACCCACGGGCAGTGCAAATATCATGGGTACACACAAGACGATGCTCCCGATATGTTGCTCCAGTCCGCAGGATCGGACAACATATCGTCTAGTGTGTACCCACCCTAAGGTCACTCAGAATGATGCCACAACTACAGAGCTGAGACCAGTAAATCTGCGTCGGAAGACGGATACACTGGCCTCAGCATGCCCAGGAAACAGAGCTGGCACACCCCGGTTTCATGAAATGTATATCCTGCCCTCCCCCAAATGGCTGCAGCTTGTCAATCAGGCTGTGGTATCCAGGACAATGCAACTGAAGCTGCAGCACCATCACAGAACATGCGCACTGCGGCTCCAGGGCATGTGCACAACACCTACCATCAGCAAAATTGTGGAAACATTGTAATACCATCCACCTGTGAATCAGTCCCTAAGTAGATAATAAATCACACTGCACATGCGTCCCACGGTGTGTGCATATAGAGTTGCAGAAATTATTGAGACACATTTAGGTCTTTGCCATCTGAGGATGACTTTATCTATACTGGAAGCCGAACAGAGCAGGGAATTTGCATACTTCCCTGCTATCTGCCCGGCACCCGGCACTGGCTGCGTCTCCTTTTCCCAGCATCCTTTGCAGCAGGTCTGAAGTGACCTGTTGCTCTCAGACGCCGACGCATGCGCAGTAAGGGGGCGGACACCACCTGAAGATGCTGGAGAGGGAAGTCTAGATGAATGGCTACTAAACTTCACTATATATCGCATCAATGTGATGCGATATATAGTGAAATCTTTAGTAGCCACTTCATGGTGTACATGAATAGACCCCATGAACTCAAAAATGTACATTCAGCTCAAGTGAGATGCGCCAAGCGTAGAGACGTTGCCTTTAAATTGCATCTTGTTCACACTGCAGAAGAAGCAAAACACCACTCGTTCTTTACTAATGACGCTGGACTGCGACTTTAACCACACAGGACTTATTTTTAAATATGTACTAAGTCGCAGATGACGCACAGTGGAACGTGGTATGAAAACAAGCCGCAATATGCTGCAGTTAAAACTGAAAACCCAGACACATTTTCCAGTGCATGTCCCAGTGGCAAACGCAGGATTTCTAGAGGGGGGTTTCCAAATGCTTGATTTTAGAGCGAGTGTGGCCAGTCTATGAAGAGGGCAGAATTAGCACTTAACCAGCTGTAATATTCATCTTACAAAGTGTATTGTGTGTAATAATTCCAGCATATACAGGACCAGTGATTATAGTAAGCCATTAGATGCGGCAGTAGGGCCCTCCTGTCTGAGCTGAATGTTTTTATTCTAGATGTGGGCACCATTCCTGAGCATGGGAGCAAGTCCGCGTGTCTGGAAGCAGCAGAAGAACCTAGCACTGCCCTGGACATATCTGTACATATTGGGCTCTATAGCAGCACATCGCTAACAGTGCATGATTTCTAGATCTCCTAGTTGGTGCACAGACAATTAATTACTGACTGATACATTTTAAAAGATCTACAGGTGGTGCTAATTACTTCATTTGTGATACTGAGAAGAACATGCTGCGCTAGTAAAATTCTATTACTTTACTATTTCTATTGTGGACATGGTGAGCTGGGGAGGGGGGTTTCCAGGCAGACGGAAACCCCCCCTGCATTTGCCTATGTGTCACATGTGGCAAAGTGTTTTTTTAAATCAGGCCAAGAGTGTGGATACTGTAATTCATACTTGTCTTAAGATGCAATATATGCAACTCAAAATACTTTTGAAGAGCAAAGAGCATGGGAGAACATGTACAAGAGATAGTAAAAACTCTAATAGTATAATTGTAACATCAATGTCCACCCAGCTACCACATTAGAACCAATCCATTAAATAAAGAGATTTTTTTTCTACATGCTCCACTATATGAGGTGCACTGGTGTGACTATTCCATACTGCTAATAGTGTTTTCACTCAACCAACTCTACTCATCCACAAATGCCACCATCTTGTGTCATAAACTCATGCTCTTCTGTAGAGGGGAGGCACATGTCAGGTGAAACTTATTGTTAAAGATGATTTCTACTTAAACTGATTTGTCTCATTTAATTTATAATAAAATGTTGTATTCATTGTGAGGTTTTCACTGCTAGAACTTCCACTTTCAGAGACTTTCAGAGACTCTCAGGACTGACTATATCAATTTGACTATTATAATGAAAAGACGTCTGTAAAATGTGTGTCAAGCATTTACATTTGGAACTCCTTTGTCTGAACCATATAATCTTGTTTAGGATTTAGTATCTGTACAGGTTAATTTCCTGTTAGTTGTATCTGGGACATTATGAGAACTTATGCTATAAGGCAATTACAGCCAATTTGTCAAGTCTACACAAATCTATAACTATTTGGATCTTGAAATAAAGTGACAAACATAGGATCATTGCTGGAATGCATTTCCTTCATTGAGCTGCCATTCCTTGTCAGGAAGAGTTATCATTAACAATGAAAAAAATCTCCTTCCTCTCACCTGGATTATGTGAGTTGTATGCACTTAAAGCAAAAGGGTAATTCAGCACTTGACAGAATTACAAAGCAGCACACAAGCAGCTTTGCAATTCCGTCATTGCTATTATGTTAATGCATGCATTAATAATCTGAGCTGCATCTACGGACGGTGCATCTGATCACTTGTGTGATCCTTGTCGCCAGATGAGTAACGATGGGGTCATGCAGGCCGATCATTGCAGATGTCCAAAAGAGGCCGGGAAATGTCAGTCTTCTGAAGGAGATCCTGGCCTCTAGCCCCTTTCCCCCAATGGCTGCAACATGCCTCCACTTTGGAAAATGGAGGCCATTGCCTCCCCCTCCCTGCCCCCAAATGGCAGCAGTCTGTCAATCATTGACAGTCTGCTGCCGCTCTGCATCTGAAGACGCAGGACCCCGTCTGCACATGCGCATATTGGGAATCTGTGTTCAGCTGAATCAACCTCAAAGAGCATTCAAATATATGCAGCATATATGATATTTCTTTTTTGTCATTCTCTGCACACCTGCATCCTGCACTACAGTGACCTTCTTCCTGGCATAACAGTGCATACCCCTGGAACCTCAAAAAAGTAATGATGGTTGATGATTAGAAATGAAATCAGCAGTGGGCAGCACAAACACGTGGCAGTTCAACTTCCAAGATGGCACATAAGGAAACAAATGTTTTCATTAATAAAGAGGCCCATGGGATATGGAGTATGTATGTAGTTGAAGGCAGGGAAAGTAAGGGTTGATTTATAGTAAATTTAATAAAAACATTTTAAATGAAGCAAATATATAAGGGAGGAGGGGAGAGCATGGGTGAACAATATGACCCATGTTTGCCCAAAAAAATCAACTTGGTGCTTCAGAATATTTTTTTTTAAATTAAAGGGGCATGCAGGAGATGGTGTCTGTTGCCATAAACATTTCAGGACATTTTCACTTTTCAGCAGGTGCATGTAGAAGATTTCAGAACCTGAAAGAAATGTTGAATTTGCCCTGCCACCAGCTGAAGCAAGAGGTAGTCACAAGGAGGAACTCCACCCTTTATATGCTTCAGTGGATGGAGGAACAGCAAAAAGGCATCTAAAGCTACACAGCGAACTATGACATAGGAAGAGGAGGGAGAATGTACCTTACTCAAGCTCAGTGGAAAATACTTTCTGTGTTGTGCAAAGTGCTGAAACCCTTTGAAGTAGTCACCTATGAAGTGAGTTCAGACACTGCCAGCTTGAGGCAGGTAATTCCCCTAATTAGACTGTTGGAAAAGCAGTTTGAGAAACTGAAGGAGGAGCTGAAGTGAAGCGATTCTGCTAAGTATGTCAGACTTATAGATTAAGGTCCTGATTCAGAGCCACTCGTAAGCGGTAGCTCGTTTGCTCTGAGCGATGTTTGCCCAACTGCGCATGCGTACGGATCGTTATACGCATGCGCGAACCAGTCTGTGCGGTCGAAATTCATGTGCTCGCAAAATAGCGAATGCCTGATAATTTGAGTGACAGAATGAGGCGTATGTGGGTGGTAACAGGGGAAGGAGCTTGAAAACGGGGAGTGGAGATCCGATCGCAGGCGTGCTTAAAGGTCAAACGGGCGTTTTAAGGGAGTGCATAATTAATCCAGCAGCGTCATTGACAACGTCACTTGGTTGTTTTATAGTCAGAACTGCTCGCAAAATAGTGGTTGAAAAAACCAACCACAAGAATAGCGAGCAGTTCATACGCTGGTCGATGTACTCGATTAATCTAATAAATAGCGGACATGACGTATGGTGCGAGCGGCCAGGGGGCGTATTTTTCAAATTTACGTTCGCATGTTTTTCTCACTCGTTCAGACTTAGAGGCGTGAACAGACCGCAAAGTGCGAACGGTTCATTTGAATAGCCACCCCTTTTTAGAAAACGAATGACCGCAGATAGCGAGCGGCTCTGAATGAGGGCCTAAGTCTTTTATTCACTTTGACAGGAGCCAAGGGTTGTCAGGACCTTCCAATTGGATTAATACAGTTTGGCGCTTGTGCTGGATCCCAGGTTTAAGTCATATGTCATGTTATTCTTTCCAATGGACACAGATCTGAAGAGATGACAAGAGCTGTTAGTAGCTCAAGTGGCATGTGATGCAATGATGGCTCCTCCTTCAGTTTCTCCAGCCAAGAAAGAACTAAACATTCCCTAAAGACCCACCTATGATGCAGATGAGTCAACAGAACCAAATTTTGACATCTGGTCCGGTCTAAAAGAATTGTCTACAATTAATGAGACCTCTACAATGATGCCATAAGATATGGTTACCATTCGAAGAATGGTAGAGGACTATTTTAATGATAGCATGCAAACAGGCATGTCAGACAGTCTGTTTGACTACTGGCAGGAAGAAAAGGCAATTTGGAGACCCTTGCACAAGCTGGCTTTACTTTACTTGAGCTGCCCACCCTCCAGTGTGTGCTCATAAAGAGTTTTCAGCACAGCCAGGAACCTTGTCAGCATTTGGCATAGGAGGATACTTCCTCAAAATGATGTCTATCACAATGAACTACAAATTGTATGAGGAAGACCTTTACTGCAAATTACATCCAAAAATTACAGAGGCACCTGTAACAGTGGATTCCAGTGGGGACAAATTAATATTGTGTGAAGATTATGTCCACACTGATGAGGGTGAGGAATCGAATGATGATGTTGACATCTTGCCTCTGTAAAACCAGTTTGTGCACATAGAGATCATTGTCAGCAATGTCAGCTGCCCATTGGTAGCTTGTTTTGTGGGTGCCCAAACAATCCAATCACTTCATCATTGAGGATATTGTTGATGAAGTGTTGGTGGTGAAGATAACAGGTGCTTGGATCTAGCAGAGGGAAGGCAGCTAGCTGATGCTGGACTTCTTTTTATTACTTTATTAGCCAAGGTTTCTGAATTTTGCATAAACTTTTTTTATGGATATGCTGCAAATGATGAAACATGGAGGAGGTCCCTAGATGGTTAAGGTCCCTACCTATACTTACTCTGGCATCTCAACAGGTACAGATGGCTTGACAATTGTTGTCCAGAATTGGGTAAAAATGATTTCATACTTAAGAAGTGGATTTTCTGTTTTATGCCCAGGCATGACAAAAGACTTTTCCTTATCATGGGCAACAACTGTTTCCACTTGGGCCTGAATTACAAAAACACATCCTTATCAACAACATCCTCATCATCAGCATCCTCATCATAAAAATCCCTATTAGCATCAACTACACAAATATCCTATTCATCCTGGTGCACTTCCATAGAAGCATCCTAGATTTCTCTGTCACCCTGTTGACTTGTGCTGCTCATCCCCACATTTGCAGGGGATGTACAAGTGGTAGAAGGGCTCTCCTCTTTGAGTGCAGTTTTGGAAAAGTCAGGCTCTCACATGGCACCCACTGACACACTTAGACTCTTCTAAGGGATTTGTGACATTTCTGAGTGCACAGTTGGTTCCTGTGCCTTAACAATTATTTTTTTTTTAAATGTCTACAGGGAGAAGGGCTTACATCATCATAAGAGGAAGAACCACCAGTCATAAATAAAGGCCAAGACCTTAATCCTTGCCACTTCATGTGGTGAAAGACAATTTTATGTCTTTCTGCAGCTAACTTTCCCTTTGTTGTTATTTTCTTTACCACTTAAAAATTTTGCTTCTTTGATTTTAGATGCCCTGACTTAAACCCTGTATGCCCTTGGGCATAGGTTTTAGTAGATGACGTAGAGAGACTAGTATCTTCATGACTGGTGGCACTGGCAGCTGCTCCAGAACTAGTATGTGGTTCCTGCTCTCATTTCAACTGATCATTCTCCATATTAACAGACACAAGCAAAGTAGGATACAGCACACACATCAATATGTACCAATTTTAAATATTACACTGCTGGATCAATGACCTACAGCATCACATTATTTTTATGAATATTTCACTGCAGTATTACTGACCAACAGTGTCACAATACATGTATGAATAGTACACTGTGGTACCACCTACAGTGTCACAATATGTGTATGAATATTACACTGCAGTACCACCTACAGTGTCACGATACTGGAATGAAATTTTGGTACCACCTACAGTGTCACAAATACATGTATGAATATTACACTGCATTACCACTTACAGTGTCACAAAACTTGGATGAAATTGGGGTTCCACTTTCAGTGTCACAATACGTGTATGAGTATTACAGAGTCACAATACTTGGATGAAAATTGGGGTACCACCTACAGTGTCACAATACATGTATGAATATCACACTGTGGTCTGACCGGCAGCATCACAGTAAAAAAATAAAATAATATACAGATCTGCCCAGCTATTTTGTTGCACATGGCATGGCGTGAGTCGCGCCATGGACTTGTGGCATGGCGTGCAGGCCTCTGAGTCGCGCCATGGACTTGTGGAATACCGTGGTATTCTTCAACGAAGGATATGCTACGGCATGTAATACAGTGCTTAACCGCTGGGTGGCGAGTGCTCCACTTTTGTAATTGCATGTAATATAGTGCTTAACCGCTGGGTGGCGAGTGCTCCACTGTACTGAATGTCTATCATATTCACAGCATTTGCATGAACGCACAACGCATACTGTATTTTTAATGTCGCATAATATACATATAGTAGAGAGTAGAGAAGTTGCCGGAGTGGTTGTCACGGTATAACCGATACTGTAGAATAATGAGATGCACGCACAGCTTTCACTGATATGGGATGCATTACAGTATGACAATTTTTTATTTTTTTTTATTAAAAAACAGCAGCGGGAGGAGTGCACAAGGATGAGGCCACTCTCTGTAGTTCACTGTAGCTGTCGTGTGGGCTAGTGGTTAGGTGATCACTTTGGTAGAATTATGGTCCGGGGTTCGATCCCTGGAAAAGAATATACCGTACTGTATATTTTTTTTTTTGTCACTGTCTGCTCTGGACACTATAGTGAAACTTGTTTAAAAGGCTATAGTGTTGTTGTTTAAAAGGCTGCTTAAAAGTAAGACATTACAAACAGATTGTGTGTTTCAATAGTGCAAAACTTTCGTCAATGTCTGCGCTTTCGTCAATCGTATTTCATGCGCATGCCCAGTGGAGGGTTTACAATGGGATCTGTAGTGCCCAGAGAGGGCTCTGTACTGTACTGTATTTCACTGAATAGTGATTTCATACTGTGGCTATGGTGGCTGACAGGGCTCTGCATCTGCAAACTGACGTCCTTTTGCATTGATTGTACCTTAAACATGTTCATTTTTCACCCTACTTGTTGCAGAGCCCTGCAAACATCAAACATGTATACTATTTACATTCATTCTTTGCTGCTATCTAAATGATCAAATCATGCATAAAGCACCACTTTGTCCCCATGGCTGAAAGGCTCCAATACATATAATAATTACTGGTGTAAGTAAACTAGCACCAAATGTGGTTGTTGTTTTGCTGCCTGGAGATAAATGTGAAGCATGTCTTTTCACAGAGACAGCAGCTCATATATCTACAAGAATTTCTCCATCTACCCTATGACATAAAATTTCATCCTTGCCAGGGATATTAAAGCAAGAAGGGACAGAGAAGAGGTGCTTACACCATGAATACTCAGTGTGAAGCCTTGGGATTTTGTTTCTATGGGGAACACACTGAAATAGTTCCCAGTAGCTGCAATGCTACAAGAGGCCGTAGTTTGGTAGTGTGCAATATACCACTACTGTTTGTACAGCGCATATCATGCAATAAGAGGCCTGGTTGTGTTGGCAGTGTAGGAACAGCACGTAGTGTGCATTGCGATACACAAATGCATTGGGACTGTGGGAACAATGCGTAGTGTGCAATGAGAGGCACGGATTGGAGCTCAAACCAGAAAGCGAGTATATCAGAGTACACTTATGCACATAGATCAATAATGAAAACAGGTGAAATTGGCACAACCTAATACACTTATACAATTGAAAAATATAGATAGTGTTTTTAGAACGCTCTAAAAACACTATCTATATTTTTAAATTGTATATGTGTCTAATTTTCTTGTATTTGGACAAGATAAGATAGAGTTTTGGAGCTGCTATCATTAGATTTTGCACCTTATTTGTTTCAATAACTTTTCCTTATTATACAACCTGACACACTGGTGTGGAGTCTAAGAACCCCACCGGACTTCACCAGGGATCTCCGCAAGAGGATATGGATTTTATTCTTTGAGGATCCAGGTCGCGGCCTAGTGTAGTTGGTTCCAAAGGTGAAAGCAATAGAGTACTGGTATGAGGACTGTGTCTTGAAACAGCCAATGGACATGCTGGTATGGTTTTGCTGCTGTCATGGAGAGTGAACAGAGGAGTAGAAACAACACTGAAGCAGAGGCATCTATAAAAACATAATTTATATTCAGACACTGGAGATATGAGTCATCAGTGCTAGGGGTTAGTGGTAACACCTGTGAGAGATGTTATGTCATATCTAGCTTGAGGCTGAGCCCAGATAGCCTCTGTCTAGGATTCTGATGAGGAGGGCCAGCATTCAGTGACCTGTTAAGTGTTTATTAAGCAGGTTGGTCATGTCAATGACTGCTGGTACTGACCATCATTTAGGAAGTCCCTATAAAGGAGGTACCTCAGCCTGCTCCTGACTTTTAGTAATATTTGCTGTTATCCAGCATTATTTAATTGGTCTCTGTGGTGACAAAATTTAATTTGTATTGGGTGTAATGGGACCTTTGGTCACATTACTTACTAAATGAACAGTCTGTAAATCCATATTGTCTCTGATACATAGAATGGCGAGGCTTTGCATCATATAATTAGATCATTTTTATACATGTTAAATTATCTTCTATAATCTAGCTGTTTCTGTTTATCATTCAAACATTTGAACACTTTTATGAGTTAATCTTACAATTTCTTTAAAATGCTATAGAATCAATATCAATATCATCAGTATATCAAGAAATAAATTAAAACAACACATGTACTGTATCATGTCATACTGAAAACCTCAGGGGGAAATTATTAGTGAGACAACCTTAATGTCCATAAGGCAAAAATTGGAAAGACAGGATTGGGATAGTGTCCCAATTGAAAAATAACTCAATACAACACAACCTTTTTCTCAGAATTTAAAATGTTGTTATTGTGCTTACAATTTGTTGAAATTATATTGAAAACTTTTCACCATATACTTGAATCTCTTTTGTAGCAGTTTGTAATGAAAAGGATAAAACTTAATCTAGTGCACAGGTTCTCAAACTCGGTCCTCAGGACCCCAAACAGTGCAGATTTTTTTTAAGGTCTCCTCACAAATCACTAGTGAAATAATTAGCTCCATCTGTGGATCTTTTAAAATGTGTCAGTGAGTATGACTACACCTGTTCACCTGCTGGGTGACCTGGAAAACGTGACCTGTGTGGGGTCCCGAGGACTGAGTTTGGGAACCTCTGATCTAGTGCATTACCAAAAAGTAGCATTTGTAATAGAAACAATTTACAAACATATAATAAAAGTCAGCATATCACAATCAATTATGCAGCAACAAGTTTCTAAACAATATCCTCTGGCTAGTTTCTACAATTTTTAGGCATATAGATAAAGTCCTGATAATTTCAGTAAACATCCAGGGTCTCACAATGTCCAGCTCTTTGGGTAGTTTCTCTTCCATTGACGCATTTCATTTTGACTTCTTTTTAAAGTCTGTTTCAAGGTGTGTGCTTCTATTCAACATGATAATTTCTTAAATTTTTTGTTTCGATGTCAGTCATCAAGACTAGTGGAAACTGCATATGACATTTATGCTTCAGAGTGATAAAACTGAAAGTTCAGCAAGGACTGATGGTAACATGCACCTTTCCTTCTCCGGACAAGTGTTTTTCCAGATGCCCCAAACAATCTGAAAGAGGATTCATCAGAGAACATAACATTACCCCAGTCCTCAGCAGTATAATCCCTGTACCTATTGAAGAAAATCAGTCTGTCCCTTATGTTATTCCTGGAGAAAAGTGGCTTCTTTGCTGCCCTTCTTGACACCAGGCCATCCTCCAAAAGTCTTCATCCTGTGTCATGCCAACAGTAAAGCATCCTGAGACCATTCATGTGTGGGGTTGCTTCTCAGCCAAGGGAGTGGGATCACTCACAATTTTGCCTAAGAACACATTCATGAATAAATAATGGTACCAAAACATCCTCCAAGAGCAACTTCTCCCAACCATCCAAGAACAATTGGTGACAAACTATACCTTTTCCAGCATGATGGAGCACCTTGCCATAAAGCAAAAGTGATAACTAAGTGGCTTGGGGAACAAAACATCAAAACTTTGGGTCCATGTCCAGGAAACTACCCAGACCTTAATCCCATTGAGAACTCGTGGTCAATCCTCAATAGGCGGGTGGACAAACAGAAACCCACAAATTCTGACAAACTCCAAGCATTGATTAGGGAAGAATGGGCAGCCATCAGTCAGTATGTGGCCCAGAAGTTGATTGACAGCATTCCAGGGCGAATTGCAGAGTTCTTGAACAAGAAGGGTCAACACTGCAAATATTGACTTAATGTAATGGTCGATAAAAGCCTTTGACACTCTTGAAATGCTTGTAACTTTACTTCAGTATACTATAGTAACATCGGATAGAAAGGTCTAAAAACACTGAAGCAGTAAACTTTGTGAAAACCTATACTTGTGTCATTCTCAAAACTTTTTCCACAGCTGTAATGTAGTAAAAAAAAGTACTACCAGATTATGGAGCTAATAAAATAATTTGCATTTCAAGCATACAGACCATGTGATCCACATGAATTTAAGTTCCTTCCAGTAATTAAGCAGGCTACATTCCCTCTGGTAAACCAATGGAAAAATGAAAACCACAGAGAATGCAAAAATGCCACTTAGCAAATATACTTCTTAGAGTGTACAGTAGGTATATTTTGATAACTAGTAACTGAATGTCTGGGTGAAAGCTATGGGTGAGTTATAATAGCTTATCAGATTCCAGAACAGACCACATAACCTTCATAGCTTCCATGTCTTATTACATCCCCTCTCACAGACCACACATAACCTCACACATTGTCTTTCTTTCACATACTCCTGACATTTGGCCGACATTCCTGTGTGACTGGATCATGCAGCCCACCAAGAAACTCTGCATTCTGGCCGGACCAAATTGCAATATATAGCACCTATCATTGTGTATCAATGCCTACAGTATTTCCCTATAGATTGTAAACTTGCAAGCAGGGCCCTCTTACCTCCATGTCTGTCTGTTATTACCCTGTTTTGTTCTATAAATGTTTCCAACTGTAAAGCACAACAGAATATGCTGCACTATATAAGTAACTGTTAATAAATAAATAAAAATAAATAATAGTTATCTGAGTTCTGTAGAGGAGACCTATTGTATCTTAGACAAGGTGGTCCAGTAAAGTCATGTGGATCTGATATGAAGCTCGATTAGTGGCTACAAACTGAATTCACAGTGAAAAGAGGAGTGAGGGAGGAGGAGGGAGATACCAACATCCCCAATGTACCAACATGTGCAATTATACTATACTCAGATACCCACTATGATAATGACTGGTGGTACACTGAAAGATAATGTAAACATAGTGTTATTTGTTCTTTGAAAACAGTACAGTAAAAGTCTGTCTAATGTTTAACCTACAGCTCCACAGCTTACATTAACTGCTTTAATCTTGGGCCATGTTAGTGCCAAGAATGGCAAAAGTTGCACCTTAAGAATTATTTATAACATTGATATTTGATTCTTCACAGAAACTGAGTATAAATCTTATTATTTTTATTTGTTTTCTTGTTGTGGTCTCATTTTCTTACATTATTGAAATCTTGTTTACCTAATTAAGTACTGCTTTATTCAAACCCAGTTAATTGTGCATTTAGTGACATTATATAGCTATCATTAAAATAATTGCAGGCTAATTAATGCACATCAAAAGATGACCTGGTACCTATTATTTGCTACATCTGTGTATAAGCATCAATTTATCAGCCTCATGGGTCTACAATTGTTCAACTGTGCCAAACCAACATTTGTGTGGACACTTGTTTACAGCCTCCATGACTTTGAGAAAGGATAGACTGAGTGTCGTTTATTCAAAATACTGTATTATAAGTTTAAAGATTTCCAGTAATTTAATAACAGGAGGACATAAATGAGTAAAATAATTTATTTAATGATGGCTACAATATAAATAGGTAGCCAGGAAAATCAATATCATCTTCTGTAATCATCACTAATTCTTATATCAAAAGTATCAAATGTAGTGGGACTTTCATGTGTAAAAGGTCAAGCCCAAAGCACTTTGAAATACAAGCGTGCTTTATAATTCTTCATATCTCAATAAACTATCATATGGGTAAAATACAGACATGTATACATAATTAAATTGCAGTTATCTATTATTACTGTATAAGTAGAGTAAACATGTCACTAGTTGGTCTAAAAATATTTTAATGTTTCAGAAACTTACCATACTGCTGAATTAATAATTGACAATTGTATATCATGGTTTTAATTCTATGGGAGGTTACAATATTTATTATAGCAGGTATCTGACTCTGTAAAGGTGGCTTACTGCTGTATATCACATATGAACCATCTGTCCATTTTAAATATTGGAATGAATGGCTGACCATAATTAGGGCCTGACTCAGAGGTGCACACAGTGTCAATGCTGCATGCAAGCAGACAATATTTTCAGCCTGCGCATGCGTCCGAGTTGCACTGCGCATTAATCCGATGATTATCGCCGGGAGCCACAAAACAAATTTGGACACAGACCAAAATTAAATACCAGCGCTAATCAATCAATATACAACTATTAACACAAATACCAATGGACAGTTGATATCACATTAAAAGAAATTTAATATATTGGAACATTCCTAAAAATGCATCTATGATGTATAATACTAAAAAGCAAATGCTACTAAAATTGCCATATAATTAGTATGGATGAACTATGATAAATAGTTCCTTAATGGATACTCCTTCCATAAATTACACAGTCATGTACTGGCTGAATGAAGATGTATGACTTTAAATATCCCTTAGGCGATTAAATTACCAGTATGGAACATTGTAGAAACATTATTTATAAAAATACATTACATAGTGTTTCACGCCACTTTATGGAAAAACATCTTAGTAATCCCACACAGTTATCAATTGTGGGATTGGAACATATCTCACACTCAGATCGAGGAGGCAACAGATATAATAGGTTATGTTGCAGAGAGCTCTTTTGGATGTTGAAATACAATTCACTTTTTCCCGATGGTCTCAATGAGGCAATTGAACTCAATGTTGTGATATGAGATGTAGTAATTTTTTTATTATTTTTTTGTCTTGATCACAGTATATTTATTTATGAATTCTATTTGATTTTAATTATCTTGTTTTCTGTGATTAGTGAGACAATTGAGGTTTAGTTATCATAATTTCTATTAGGGGTGAGCGGGTTCGGATTTCTGAAATCCGAACCCCCCCGAGCTCCCCCGATCTGAGGCCGATCCGAGTCAGGCTCGACTTTTTCCGCCTGACTCGGATCTGAAATCGAGGCAAAACGTCATCATCCCGCCTTCCGGGTCTCGCGGGTTTTGGATCCTATATAAGGTACCCGCGTCGGCGCCTTTTTCTCACACGGCTGTGGACAGTGAAGAGGGAGGGTGGGAGTTAGGGCTGGCTGGGCTGTGTAGTGTAGTGTAGTGCAGAGTAGTGTTGTGCTGTGCTGTGCTGCGCTGTGCTGCTGTTGTCCATAGGGGCTGTGTCCACTACTTCAAAGTCCATAGGGGCTGGCTGGACTGTGTTGTGCAGTCAGGTGTCCACTCCAAAGTCCTGTGCAGTGTCCCAGTCCTAAAAGGGTGCTGTAGTGTTGTCCAGGGGGTGCTCTGTCCGTCAGGGGTGCTCCCCCAGGTGCTAAAAAAATACATATTTTTTCTGTGTTTGTGAATTGTGTGCGCAGTAGCCGCACGTGCATCAACAAAGTAGTGCCAAGCGTGCGCCTGTGTCATAAGTAAAGGGCAGGCTGGCTTGACCATTAAAGGGTGCTGTAACCCCCAAAGTACACTCCAAACCAAATAAAAAAATATTTTCTGTGTTTGTGAATTGTGTGCGCAGTAGCCGCACGTGCATCAACAAAGTAGTGCCAAGCGTGCGCCTGTGTCATAAGTAAAGGGCCGGCTGGCTTGACCGTTAAAAGGTGCTGTAACCCCCAAAGTACACTCCAAACCAAATAAAAAAATATTTTCTGTGTTTGTGAATTGTGTGCGCAGTAGCCGCACGTGCATCAACAAAGTAGTGCCAAGCGTGCGCCTGTGTCATAAGTAAAGGGCCGGCTGGCTTGACCGTTAAAGGGTGCTGTAACCCCCAAAGAACACTCCAAACCAAATAAAAAAATATTTTCTGTGTTTGTGAATTGTGTGCGCAGTAGCCGCACATGCATCAACAAAGTAGTGCCAAGTGTGCACCTGTGTCATAAGTAAAGGGCCGGCTGGCTTGACCGTTAAAGGGTGCTGTAACCCCCAAAGTACACTCCAAACCAAATAAAAAAATATTTTCTGTGTTTGTGAATTGTGTGCGCAGTAGCCGCACATGCATCAACAAAGTAGAGCCAAGCGTGAACCTGTGTCATAAGTAAAGGGCCGGCTGACTTGACCGTTAAAGGGTGCTGTAACCCCCAAAGTACACTACAAACCAAATAAAAATTTTTTTTCTGTGTTTGTGAATTTTGTGCACTGTGGCTGCACGTGCATCAACAAAGGAGCAGCGCCAAGCATGCGCCTGTGTCCCATAAGTAAAGAGCCGGCTGGCTCATTTCTTAAAGGGTGGTGTAGCCCACAAAGTGCACTACTCTCCAGCAAAAATAAAAAAATATTTTCTGTGTTTGTGTGCGCCTTAGCCGCACGTATATATCAATATAACATAAATGGAGGACCAAACTTTCTCTGATAAAAATAAAATAGGGAAAGATCAAGAACCACTTCCTCCTAGTGCTGTTGCTGCTGCTGGGAGTTGTTCATCATTCCAGAGAGGAAGTAGGAACACCACTACTTTTACTAAACAATTGACCCTCCATCAGTCCCTAGCGATGAGGATGAAGTACGACAGCAGTCATCCTGAAGCAAAACGTATAACTGAGGCCTTGACTGCTATGTTGGTGTTAGACGTGCGTCCGGTATCCGCCATTAGTGCAGTGGGATTTAGACAATTGATGGAGGTAGTGTGTCCCCGGTTCCAAATCCCGTCTAGATTCCACCTGCATCCTCAAAGCAGCAGCGACAAGTGTGCGTCTGTCTGTTAAAGGGTGGTGTAACCCTCAAAGTGCGCTCCACAAACAATAAAAAAATTCTTCTTTTTTTTCTCTTTGTGAATTGTGTGGGCTGTAGCCGCACCTGCATCCTTAAAGCAGCAGCGACAAGCGTGCGTCTGTCTGTTAAAGGATTACATCGGTGACAGCATCCAAGTAGGCATGTCAGACAGTCCGTACATGTACTGGCAGGAAAAAGAAGCAATTTGGAGGTCCCTGTACAAACTGGCTCTATTTTACCTGAGTTGACCCCCCTCCAGTGTGTTCTCGAAACAGTGTTTAGTGCAGCCGGGAACCTTGTCAGTGAAAGGCGTAGGAGGTTGCTTCCACAAAATGTGGAGAAGATGATGTTCATAAAATGAATTATCAACTCTTCCAGGGAGACCAGCCTCCAGAACGTACAGAGGGACCTGTGGTTGTGGATTCCAGCAGGGACGAATTAATACTCTGTGAGGATGAGGATGTACACAACACTGAAGAGGGTGAGGAATCGGTGGATGAGGAGGATGAGGACGACATCTTGCCTCCGTAGAGCCAGTTTGTGCAGGGACAGATTAATTGCCAGCTTGTTTTGTGGGGGCCCAAACGAACCAATAATTTCAGCCATAGTCGTGTGGCAGACCCTGGCACTGAAATGTTTGGTTTGTTAAAGTGTGCATGTCCTGTTTATACAACATAAGGGTGGGTGGGAGGGCCCAAGGACAATTCCATCTTGCACCTCTTTTTTTTCTTTGAATTATGTACTGTTTGGGGCCTAGTTTTTCAAACTGCCATCCTGTCTGCCACTGCAGTGTCACTCCTAGATGGACCACGTGTTTGTGCCGCCCACTCGTATCTCTTAGCATAGTCATCCAGCTACCTCGGTGCAACCTTTTGGATATAAAAACACTATTGTGAGGTGTGAGGTGTTCAGAATAGACTGGAAATGAGTGGAAATTAAGGTTATTGAGGTTAATAATAGCACAGCAGAAAAACCCACAAATTCTGTGATTTTAGCTGTTTTTATGCTTTTTTAAAAAAAAATACAGAACCAAAACACAAAACCCAGAACCCAAAACACAGAAGGGTGGTTTTGGCAAAACCAATCCAGATCCAAAACACGAAGAAAGATCCAGATCCAAAACACAAAACACGAAAAGTGGCTGGTGCACACCCCTAATTTCTATACATATATCCATAAATATTTATATATCCCTATTTCTTCATATAACCTATTGTGTCATTTTTATTTTATTTTATTCTTTTTATTTTTTAAGTATTATTTTGTACTTTTTTCATAGTATGTATTTATATATTTTTATGGCCGATTTTAATTATTATTATTATTATTATTATTATTATTATTATTATTATTATTATTCATTTCATGTAATATAGTAACAATCTTACACTGTGTCTCAGTAAAGCACAATAGATCTGTGATTCACTAATACATTGGACCCCTGATCACATGACCGGGAGCCAGTCATGTGATAGTGTACTAAACTAATAAAAATCGGAGCTTCTGATGAGAGTGCAAGTTGCACACCCAGTCGATCTGACCAGTAACTCCCGGTCAAGTGATCGGAAATGGTCCATGTGATTATCACTAAGACTTATGGGATATGTAGCCTTTCATGTCTATATGGAAGTATAGCGCTGGATGTTGCTGCAGAGTGCGCTCATCAGGTCTCTGTGTGAGCCCCTCTAAGATCAGCCCTATTTAAATGTAAATAAAACTTGAGGTACTATGTGAGGAATATTTTTATTATGTGAAGGTTCTGTATGAACTGAGTTTATTGAATCTCCGCGTTTGGCCTAACTTCCAGGTCATGTGGTCTGTCACGTGACATGGAAGCCTGGCAATACGTGGAATATGTGAGGTGAATATATCTCTGTGTCTTGGATTTATATAATGTGACATGTAGGATTAAATATTTTTATTTACACATTATACTCTGGACAGTTGACTGTATATTTATTTATTATTCTCTATTTATTATTAGTGTGGATCTGATTGATTGATTGATTGATCTACACATGTGCCACTTATTTTCTGATTGAGACCCATATATATATATATATATATATGCAACTGTGGATCACTTATGGATATGCTCCTGATGCGGGCTCAACATCTCGGTAAAGAGTTGCATTTTTAATCCCTGTATAACCACATGGCCATGATGGATAAATTACACATATTGCAGACTGCAGAGACTTTGAAAAAGGCATTTATGTTCAGAGGTATAGCTAATTAGCTGTTTTTTTTGAGACTGTATATGATTCTTAAATACAAAGCTAAATATCGCAGCACCAAATCATTACCAAGCTGCTATAAATAATTGGACAAACACTTATGTCCGTTTTCTATTACAGGAGTGCAGCAACTGAACAAACATACATGCTGCTATAAATCAGTCTAGTACAAAGAACAAAAATTACCACATTGTTGCAAAACTATCTCTACAGCTATATACAAAATAGACTCTTTTTACAATTGTTGTTTTTTTGTTTTAATTTGTGATAAACTTTGAAAAGATGTGGAACAGCTAGTAATTAATAATTATCTAAGGGTGTTACAATTAGAAGTCTACACAGGACTTTGATTTTATTAAAAGGGCCATTTTATAAATTTATAATTTATATGTGGGTTTTTTAGATATATATTTTTTGGATTTATTGATAGCAATCGGGCTATAAATATTGCCGGCCGGCATTAAGATAAATTTGATTGGAAAGAATCATATCTATATATATATATATATTATTTTTTTATGTGTGTATTTATAGGATAATAAATAATATGTACTAATTATTACTGTTTCCAGCGCTCCTTTCTAACCCTCCCCCATTTTTTCATTATATATGCAAATATGAGATTGTGAGTAGATCACCTATATAGAGAGCTGCAGATTCAGTATATATATTTCCTGGTTCAAATAGTACTTTTAAATAAGATTGGCGCCAGGTGCATCCTTGTATTTTTGCATCTCCATAGGGCTGGTGCAATGCTTGTCGGTGCGTTAATATGCACAGCGTGGATTAGCGCTGCACATGGTGGAAGTCTCTGTATGAATAATATCTGATGCAGCATCAGCATAAAGGTGCCTTTAGTCACTTATTCTGCTGAAAGTAGCTACAACTGCAGGACACATCTCTACACCACGAGCAGAGGCTACTCCATTAGTATAGTGGCTTCTGCCCAGCCCGATCCTGTTGGTCCGCTCTGGAGCTAAGTTACCCTAGGCAAGCCTATGCCCAGGGCTGCTCCTGTTTAGATATCATTGTATGGCTTTAATTGCTATAGCCACTTATGAGGGCTATAATGTATGAAGTGAACTTTCTTAAATTTGTGTTGATTTGTTTTAAAATTCTTTAAGTTAAGACAAGGGTAAAATACAGGCCAGCACACATTAAGAAATAACAATGACCTATTATTAGAAGATACCAGATTAAAAATGTTGCAATACATAAAATGAAAAGAAAAATGCAGTGCGCTACTCTATAGTATATATATACTATCTATCTATCTATCTATCTATCTATCTATCTATCTATCTATCTATCTATCTTCTTGCATTCTACATGACTTATCAATATATATTACAGGATATGTGCAAATCTAGTGAGGAGGCTTACTGATTAACATTGCTTATGATACATCTGTCCATTTAAAATTGTGGTCAGACACTAATCGGAATTTCTGTCCACTTAGCTAAGTTACTTTCTCTGCTAAAAGTAGCTACACCCAATAGGTAAAAAGCAATGTATAAGGGCTGATTGAAAAGTAATGAGATTGCCTCTGTTTTTCTGTCCCATAGGGTAAATGTGGCAATGCTATGCTGGTTATTGTGGAGCTTATACATCGATATGTCTGAACCTGCGTTTGGACTGCCGTAGTATTCTTTGTTTGGTCATGAGTGGAAGAACTTCGTACATTTCATCATGGCGGATGAGGACGGCATGTGTGTGAGATTACCTCAGAGATCTGTGATTGAATTTTGTGAGAAAGCGGAAATTAAACTAATGAAATGTTACAGCAAGCATACAGTGGAGAAACAATTAGCCGTGCTGCAGTATTTCGGTGGTGGAAGCACTTCAAAGAGGGTAATATGCGAGTGATTGATGAAGCGAGTTCTGGGAGACCATCCACCTGACATCAATTGTGACGTGTGACAAATGGTGGATTCGTCATTATGGTTCGGAATCCAAACAACAGTCCAGTTTATGGAAACACGCGAATTCGCCTCCGCCCAAAAAATTCTATGTGATTCCTTCTGCGTGTAAAGTAATGTTTCTGCTCTTCTTTGATGTGCATGGTATAATCCTACAGCACTGGGTTCCCCATGGACAAACAAGTAATGGTGACTACTATGCAAACATCCTGAAATCCGAAAGCCATGAGGAAGAAAAGACCACATTTGCTGAAGAAACAGTGGTTTTTGCTCCAAGACAATCCCCGACCACGTTACTGCTCTTGCATTGGCAGCACTGATTGAAATTAATGGGATGCCATTCTCAACAGATGATGCCAAAAAATCCCACAGCTGCAACACTAAAAGTGATGACACAAAATAATCTACTGCATGTCTTTGGATCATTGTTGAAACGCTACAAAATGTATTGAATGTGAAGGACGCTATTTTGAAAAAGAAAAATGTTCAGATCCTGTGGAGTCATCTGATTCTGAATAAAAAAATCAATCTCATTACTTTTCAATCAGCCCTCGTATATCACAACTGATACTCAGAATTCTAAAAATCAACTGAACATGGCCACCGTCAAAGCAGCTCTGCAGCAGGACACACAACCAAGTTTACAGACACCCCAGGGACAGTCCGACAGCACCTAAGATGGCCTCTTTTATGCATTCACTTCAGGCCATCTCCCAGTCAGTGACCAGGAATACCCATGGTACTGCCTAGCCATTTCTAATATCTGCGACTACACAACAGCATATGGAACCGTACACTCAGGGTGACGCATGTGCCATAAGGATTTCCAGTACTTTTCGTGCATGTACATTAGCATATAATTGCTCAAATGCATAAACATTGGCCCTGTGTCTGCCCCTGAAATAGACCCATACCGTAGTGTGCTCCTGTATACCTCCAAGGATACCCACCTTGCATTTAACATGTCATGTAATATATTTATTAGAGATGAGCTAGGCTCAGGTATTCCACCGTGACTCAGATCTCAAAACGAGGCAAAATGTCATCCTCCCACTGTCGGATTTTAGCGGGTTTTGGATTCTATAAAGGTCCCAGTGATCGCCGCCATTTTCACTCCAGGTGTGGAAGGTGAATTAAACAGACGTGTTGCTGTCACTCAAAACTTGTGGGGAGAGTTTGTGATTGGTGCTCCTGGGAGTAAAAATAAATAAATAAATATATATCTCTAGCGGCCTAAAACCACTGTTGGTCCCTTCACCTTGAGGACCAGAATTAACTTCTAAAGAAAACTGGGTAAGTGGTTTTTATGGTGCTATCCCCCTACAAAATCCAAATGATGGTATATATCTACAAGACCAAAGGCATATATAATAGGTTCAAGAAAAAAGATTTATTCATATAAAATGTTCCTCTATATTCAGGGGAACCACAGTATTTTCAACGTAAGTAAAACACATGAAAATTATCAAATATGAAAAGATACAAATTAATTACTATCTCAATATAATTACCCTATTAAAAGGGTATAAAATCTAATATGTCACTAAATAAAAATTCTGTCACTGTGTCAGTGTGTTGACCAACTTGTCCTGTCGGTGTCTGGGGCTGAAGGCTGCTGCTGTGTGTACATAAAGGGGCTGGGGCTCCAGTATATAAAGGGGGGCTTCAGTGGGTGCTGCTGCTGCTGTGTCACTTGTCCTGTCAATCAGGGGGCTGCTGCTGTGTTAGTATACATAAGGGCTGCTGTTATTGTCCTGTCCATCAAGGGGCTAGGGCTGCAGTCCATAAAGGGGTGCTGTGTTGTCCAGGGGGGGTGCTCTGTCAATCAGGGGTGCTCTTTCCCAGTGTAAAAAAAATAAAAGTGCTTTTTTTTGTGCGCTATTATTGTTTGGTGACACTGCTGGCCAAACCGCAAACCGCAGTTTATCATCCACATATTTGTGACTCTGCAGGTGGTCTGTCTGCACTAGGCAGGAGTGCTTTGCTGTCCATAAAGAAGGGGTGCTGTCTGTGTTGTTCATCAAGGAGCTGCTGCCTCGTTCAGGGGTGCTCTTCCCCAGTGTAAAAAAAATAAAAGTGCTTTCTTTGTATGTGTGTGTGTGTGTGTATTAGCAAGTTAGCTATGCTATTATTGTACGGTGACACTGCTGCAGTTTATCGTCAATGTATTTGTGACTTTGTAGGTGGTCTGTCCACACTCGCCAGAGGTGCTTTGTTGTCCATCAAAAAGGGGTGCTGCCTGTGTTGTTCATCGAGGGGCTGCTGTCTCATTCAGGGGTGCTCTTCCCCAGTGTGAAATAAATAAAAGTGAAATTAAATTAATAATATCAATCCACAAAAAAAAAAAAATTTGTGTGTGTGTGCGTTAGCAACTTAGCTGCACTATTATTGTACGGCGACACTGCCATAGTTTATCATCCATGTATTTGTGACTCTGTAGGTGGTCTGTCTGCACTCGGCAGGGGTGCTTTATTGTCCATCAAAAAGGGGTGCTGCCTGTGTTGTTCATCAAGGGGCTGCTAACTCATTCATAAGTGCTCTTCCACAGTGTCAAAAAAAATATTGTTTGGTAACACTGCTGGTCAGACCACAGTTTAAGTTTGCTGTTATGGAGGACGATCAAATGAGAGGAGAGCAGGAACCACATACCAGTCTTGCAGCTGCTGCCAACAGTCATGATGACTATGCAAGGCTGTCAATGTCATCTATGAAGGCCAATGCCCAAGGGCTTAAGTCAAAATAAACAAGCAATGTTTTAAAGTGTAACAGGAAAAAAGAATAAAAGCTAAGGCCCTCATTCAGAGCCACTCGTTAGCGGCAGTACGCTCGTTCCGAGCGATGTTTGCTCATCTGCGCATGCGTACGGTTTTTAGTACGCATGCGCGAACCAGTCAGTGCGGCCGAAAATCGTTTGTACGCTATATAGCGAGTGCCTGCTATTTTGAGTGACAGAATGAGGCGTATGTGGGTGGTAACAGGGGAAGGTGCTTGAAAATGGGGAGTGGAAATCAGAACGCAGGCGTGCTTAAAGGTCAAAACGGGCGTATTATGGGTGTGCATAATTAATACAGCAGCGTCATTGACCACGTCACTGGGTTATTTTATAGCCAGAACTGCTTGCAAATTTGTGGTAGCAAACACCAACCACAAGAATAGCGAGCAGTTCATACGCTGGTCGATGTACTCGATTAATCTAATAAATAGCGGACATGACGTATGGTGCGAGTGGCCAGGGGGCGTTTTTAACAAATAAACGAGCGTATGTTTTGCTCGCTCGTTCAGACTTAGAGGTGTGAACAGACTGCAATTTGCGAACGGATCATTTGAATAGCCACCCCTTGTTTTTGAACGAACGACCGCAAATAGCGAACGGCTCTGAATCAGGCCCTAAGTTAGCTGCAGAGAAACCAAAAATTGTCAATATGATATTTACTACACAAAGTGGCAAGGAAAGTTACAAGGCCTTGGCCTTTAGTTGTGACTGGTGGTTCTGCATCTTATGATGATGTAAGCCCTTCTCCCTGTAGAAGTGTCAAAAAAATAAAAATCGCCAAGGTACAGGAACCAGCTGTGTGCTCAGAAAAGTCACAGATCCCCGAAGAGAGTACAAGTGTGTACGTGGTTGCCATCTTTAAACATGACCTTTCTAATACTGTACTTGAGGAGGATCCTTCTTCCACCATCTGTGTGTCCTCTGCAAATGTGGAGATAACCAGCACAAGTCAACATGTTGACGTAGAATCGCGGATGCTTCTGTGGAATTGCACCAGGAGGATGAGGAGGATATTTCTGTAGCTGGCTCTAACAAGGATGATGAGGATGTTGATGATGATGATGTTGATGCCGAGGATTTTGTTTGTGTAAATCAGGCAACAGTTGTTGCCCATGGTATGTAAAAGCCCATTGTTGTCATGCAGGGGCAAAATACAAAAAATTAACTTCTCATGTGTGGAATTATTTCCACTCAAATCCGGACAACAGTTGTCAAGTCATCTGTAAGGTTTGCCAAGCAAGAGTGAGTAGAGGTAAGATCTTTAACCATCTAGGAAGTCCCTCCCTGTTATGTCACTTTCAGTGCATTCATAAAATTCTAAAGTGTTTCTCCAATTCAGAAACTTTAGCTAAAAACGTAGCAATCAGACCAGTGTTATCTAGCTGCTCCCTTCTCTCTCTAAGATCCAAGCATCTGCAATCTCCACCACCAACACCTGCATCATCATCATCAACATCCTTAATCGTGATCGGAAGTAGTCCTATATCCAATTTCATAAGACTGACTGACTCCTCTCCTAACCGTGATTCCTCAGAAGGATCCTTGAGTGCTATGCCTGTTGCTGCTGCTGCTGCTATGAGTGGATCTTCATCCCAGAAAGTGACCAGGAAAAAGACTACTTTTAGTAGTTTATCAAAACAATTGACTGCCAAACAATCCTTTGCATGGGGGAACAAATATGACAGCAGTCAACCAGTTGCACAGCGGATTACTGATGCCATAACAGCTGTACTGGTATTAGATGTATGTCCAGTAGCCTCCATTAATTCAGTGGGTTTTAGACAGTTAATTGAGGTCCTGTGTCCCCACTACCATGTCCCTTCTAGATTCTACTTCACTAGAACAGCAATTCCCAGTCTGTACAAAGACATTAAAAAAAACCTTATTAGTGTCCTCTGAATTGCCTTTGTGCCCACTGTTTACTTAACAACAGATATGTGTACAAGTGTGACAGGGCAAACTATAGATTACATAACTGTGACAGCCCACTGGGTAGGTGTATTGCCTCCAGCAGTGCAAACAGCAACAGCAGCATCTAACAATTGCCAGCTCATTCAGAGGTAGGCTACTCTGTGTATCACTGGCTTCACTAACCACTGAGAACCTCTTAGAAAAACTCAGGGAAACCATTGCAAAATGGCTTACCCCGCTTGGACTCTCTGACTTTCTGACAATGCCACCAATATTGTGCGGGCATCACACCTGGGCAAATTCAAACACGTCCCATGTTTTCTCACACAATTAATTTGGTGGTGCAATATTTTAAAAAAATGACAGGGGCGTGCAGGAGATGCTCTTGGTGGTCCAAAGATTTCGGGACATTTTCAACATTCAGCAACTGCATATCGAAGATTGCAGCACAAGCAAGTATTGTTGAATTTACCCTGCCATTAGCTGAAGCAAGAGGTAGTAACTAGGTGGAATTCTACCCTCTATATGCTTCAGCAGATGGAGGAGCAGCAAAAGGATATCCAAGGCTACACAACAGCCTATGACATTGGGAAAGGAGCGGGAATGCATCTTAGTCAAGCACAGTGGAGAAAAATTCCATGTTGTGCAAGGTTCTCAAACCCTTTTAACTTGCCACATGTGAAGTTAATTCAGACACTGCCCGCTTGAGTCAGGTCATTCCCCTAATCAGACTTTTGCAAAAACAGCCGGAGAAACTGAAGGAGGAGCTGAAATGGAGTGATTCCGCTAAGTATGTAGGACCTGTAGATCAAGCCCTTCATTCACCTCTTAGGATCCAAGGGTTGTCAATCTCTTGAAATCAGACCACTATATTTTGGCGACCATACTTGATCCTAGGTTTAAGTCATACCTTGTGTATTTTTTTTCGATGGACATAAATCTGAAAAGATGCAAAGAGCAGTTGGTAAAAAAATTGTTAGCTCAAGCAGCATGTGACACGGCAGCATCTCCTCCTTCAGTTTCTGCAACTGCCAGGAAAAAACTAAATTTTCCTAAGAGACCCACTGCTGGTGATGCAGATCAGTCAGCAAAACCTTATGACATCTGGTTGGGTCTGAAAGAACTGCCTACAATGAGTGACATGTCTACTGTGACTTTGTTTTATACGGCCACCATTCAGCGAATGGTGGATCATTATTTTAGGGATAGCATCCAAATAGGCATGTCAAAAAGTCTGTTTCACTACTGGCAGGAAAAAGAGGCAATTTGTAGTCCCTTACAGTGGAACAAGGAGGGGAACCCCCAGTTGGATTGGTATTTATCCCTGCGTTTTTTCTACATCTTGAGTATTAGGTGTCCGCACCATTCTGGGTGGAGTGGTCCCTGTGCCTGTGTGGGATATCATTTCAATCCATGGGATAACCCTTTTGCTTTTTGTATGAGAGTGATATATTTTTTTATACATTTTATGGGATTATAAGTAACCCAAAAGCTTTTTTTATCATGTTGTTTGGACAATAAATAATACTGATTTTATCGCAAGTGGATCATTTGTTACAAGTTACCATAAGGATGCCATCTAGACGAATGGAGTAATACTGATTTCAGGGTGTAAAGATACCTTTTGGGGAACGTTTATACCTGATCCCAGGTAAGTCTATTCCCAGAAGGGAAAAAGCCCTGAATAGCACCAATAAAGTTGTGAACAGATTAGTGGAATTTATAAAGATACCTTTATGTGAACACATCTCACCTGTTCTAGGTGAGTGGTCCCTATCTGTGTGATTGACCATCAGAAAAACCATCTATATCTGGAGTATAACTACATGTTATTTTTTCTCCCCATTTCAGA
Organism: Taudactylus pleione; assembly: GCA_031769625.1. NCBI lineage: Eukaryota > Metazoa > Chordata > Amphibia > Anura > Myobatrachidae > Taudactylus > Taudactylus pleione. The sequence continues at coordinate 581,159 of JAUIMM010000182.1, forward strand.
TCATTGAGTCATCCAGGAGAGAAGACGAGTTATATATGGGGACAGCGCTCTTTGGACCACTCACATTGTGTTTTTCCTTACACAAACTGGCTTTGCTTTACTTAAGTTGCCCACCCTCCAGTGTGTACTCTGAAAGAGTTTTCAGCACAGCCGGGAACCTTGTCAGTGATCAACTCAGGGGCTTACTTCCCCAAAATGTGGAAAAGATGATGTTCATCAAAATGATTTACAAATTCCACGAGGAAGACCTTTACCGGCAATTAAATAAAAAAAAATACAGAGGCGCCTGTAATGGTGGATTCCAGCAGGCATTAATTAATATTGTGTGAAGAAGTGGATGTACACACAGATGGGGATGAAGATGAAATATGTTTAATACAAAAAATAGTTGTGTATATTGGTCACATACATACATATTTAAATGGTACACAAAGCAGGCTGAGGTAACCTGAAGCACGCCACCTGTTGTTGACAATTAACTTCCAGTTGGCCCAGCAAACATAATCTGTTTACAGTATGTTCTAGCAGCACCTCCACAATCAAGGCTACATCATTTCTATTGATGTATAAAAAATAAAAAAACCTCCTCCAGATCAAAGATGTCTTTTAGGAACTGAGGAACTTAATCCTAGATTAATCTTACCTCATAATTTTTTTAAAGAATCAAAACAATAAAATAAATAAGTTAAAAATGAATCAATCCTTCCGTCCTTTTCCTGTCTTCAGTCCATAAACATATTCAACTTTGTCGGGCCTCTGACCTAGTTAAGGAAAACATTCTTGGTTTTTAAAATTCCTAGGGGTCGTATAGTTTACTAAACTATCCATCCTGTCTACCACTGCAATGCCAATCTGTGCCATGTTGGAAGCTGAACTGCCACATATTAGTGCCACCCACTTCTGTCGCTTAGATTAGTCAGCCAGCAAGCTGGATGCAACCATTTGGCCCTAAACTAGATTAAAAAAATCAATATTGTGAGCTGTGAGGCGGTCAAAGTTGAATGGAAATTACTGGAAATAAATGTTATTGAGGTTAATAATACTGTAGGAACAAAAACAGGCCCAAATTAAGTTATTTTAGCTGTTTTTATGATTTTGTTTTTATAAAAAATCCAGATCCAAAACCAAAACCAATACACGCAAGGGGCGGTTTTGGCAAAACCAAATCCAGATACAAAATACAAGGAGATACAGATCCAAAATCAAAACACGGGGGTCGGCGTACATCCCTAATACTTATTTAAGGTGTCTCTTTCTTAATACAATACAATATTTACTTGCAAGTTACTGTAATGTCTATTGACACTGGCTGTCATGTAGAAATGGATGCACTTACAGTATGTTCTGAACATTAGCAGGAAAAGTTGCTTGCCCAAAAAAAGATCTTTTAATGTATATATTGTATATATGATCAGTTAGCTGCATCTCATGATAGAGTTAGGTCAGGAGCAAGTGTAGTGTAGTGTAGATAAAGCGTAGAGATGTGGCTTGATAATGTTAGTAGTAAATGTGCAAGTCACATTATGCTACACAATATAATACAGTAATGTAATAAAGTCTCGCATACCCTAGATATAACTGAGTTATCAAGAAAAATGAAAGTACTGTATATAAATATATTAACATACAAATACAAAAATGTGAAATGAAATACTGTATAAACATCTGCTATTTTACCCTTTAAATATCTACAGTCCAAATTTAAATACCAATTGAGAAATTTGAATAGGATACCGCAGCATCATACAAAAGAACAAGTGGAGCGCTAGTAAAATCAAGTGATCACAATATATATATAACTGTGTTTATTATAACCAATCAAAAAAGGAAAATAATAACCACATACTATCAATGCACACAGATGTAACACATGTTGAGACCGATGTTTCACCTTCTGAGGAAACTGGGAATACCACAACTCCAGAGAATGTGTCAAGGAGTCTATCCTATTGCACATGGATACTTTGTTTCATTGCTGTGAAAGTTTGTAACATTCGTGGAGCACCAGCAGACAGAGGGCCTGATTCAGAGCCGCTCGTAAGCGGCCGCTCGTTCGCTCCGGGCGATGTTCGCACAACTGCGCATGCGTATGGGTTGTAATACACATGCGCGGTACGACTGGTTCAGTCATTGCAGTCGGAAATTGTGTGCTCGCAAAATAGCGAATGCCTGCTAATTTGAGTGACAGAATGAGGCGTTTGTGGGTGGTAACAGGGGAAGGTGCTTGAAAATGGGGAGTGGTGATCCGAACGCTGGCGCGCCAAACGGTCAAAACGGGCGTTTTAAGGGTGTGCATAATTAACAAAGCAGCGTCATCGACCACGTCACTTGGTTCTCTTTTAGCCTGAACTGTTCGCATGATTGCGGTAGGAAAATCCAACCACAAGCACTGCGAGCTGTTCATATGCCTTTCGATGTACTCGATTAATCTAATAAATAGCGGAGATGACGTAGGATGTGAGCGGCCAGGGGGCGTTTTTTACAAAATAGCGAGCGCATGTTTCGTTCGTCAACAGACCGCAAAGAGCGAGCGCTCAATTTAAATATCCGGCCCCTTTTTCTGAATGAGCGAGCGCAAATAGCGTCCGGCTCTGAATCAGGCCCAGAGGGTGCGCTACGCCCGGTCCCCTTCTGGAACGGATCCCGGCGTACTACTAGGCATCAGTCTGACCCACACCTAGTGTGATTACCGGCACTGTTATACAGGTGACTCTTTGCACTCCGTACATACAAGGTATCCATTTATTTACTGCTGCTGTTCCCACATCCACAGAGGTACATTTAATACACAATGCACTTTTTTACAGCATATTTGTGGACATTCATTGGAGGAAGACCATATAGTGGTCCGGTCCATCATTTCCTTCCATCGGTCCCAACATGTGTTACATCTGTGTGCATTGATAGTATGTGGTTACGATTTTACTTTTTTTATTGGTTGTAATAAACACATTTATATATATATTGTGGTCACTTGATTGTACTAGCGCTCCACTTGTTCTTTTGTATTGCTTCATTTTTAGCAGGTGCAGATCCTGTTGTGTGAGCTGCTTACCATTCAAGGGGATATCCTCTTTTTTGTCAGCGCACCTGGTTTTGAGTTTACCGCAGCATCATGTAATAAAGTAGCCACACTAATAAATGAAGTACTATTATCTGAAAAAGTGGATCAGCAAACATCCCATTAGAAGTGGCTAGTTAGAGCAACTATCGTCATTGTGATCATTACATCTTGTTATACTAGTTCTCTAGCACCCACAATAAATTGGCTTCTTGACATACAGATCTGCTTTAGTCTCAGACATGCCTTTACTGGACCAAAGGAAAATAGGCAGAGCCCTGTCTAACGGAATCCATATGAGATGCCAGCGGCTGAATAGCTGTCGGTTCAAATACCGATGCTGGAATGCCGAATGGTGCAGAATCCCGACAGGTGCAGGTAAGTACCCTAACCCTCCCCTCTCTCCCCCCTAACCCTAACCCTCCCTTAGTGGTGCCTAACCCTCACCTAATCCTGGTGGTGCCTATGCCTAACCCCCCTTCCCGCATTCTAAACCTAACCCTCTCGGGAGGGTGCCTAAGGCTAACCTCCCCCCCAGTGGTGCCTAACCCTAACCCCCCCTTCCCATAGCCTAGCCCTAACCCTCCCTGGGGGGTGCCAAACCCTAATCTCCCCCTGGGGTGCCTAATCTTAACCCCCCCAGTTCCCAGGGTAACTGGGCATACTTACTGCCTTTCAGATGTTTGGTATTCTGGCAGTTGCAATACCGACACCGGTATCCTAATGTCCTTTGGAGTATCGGCATCGATATTATGCCGGGTGGCGGGATTATGGTCAGTATTTCGACTGCGGGCAGCCCATCCACCAGCATATAAACTGCATCCCCTGTCTAACACTAATAAAAATACACTTTCCCATCCCATAAACACGCTGCTACAATACTCTCATTGATTAACGAACCTTAACCATTAACCCCATACTTCCCTGCACTTTATACCCAAATCTGAGCCTGCCTACAGATTTAAAATTTCTCCTACACATGAAGTGCAGTCGCTCTTCATAAACAGCCTATCAGTACATTTCAGATGGGAGCCAGAATGCAAGTTAATTAACTTTACTAACAATACCTCATTTAAAAATAATGACACTCACAAGTACAAGTAATGTACTGAAGGGGAGCACATCTAGATGGTTTGCAGCGAGCAAGCCACTAGATTGTCATTCTTTCCTGCCATGCACAGCAACCCATGCCCACCACCATAACTAAAGTAAACCATCTAAAACTCGATAAACATTCTCCAAGAACAAAAACTCACCCTCATCTTTCATATGAAACCCATCTTACCTAAACAAATGGGAATCTCTCAAATGGATTAAAGGCTGATCCACTATGTACCCAATGTTAAACTCACTTGGAAACAAGAGTATTAACATTCCTCCGAGATTTGTCCATGACTACACCCAAAGCATTACCCCACCAAACTCTTGTAGATCTAATAGAGGACTACCTATTAGAACACCAGTGCCACCACCTTACATTCTCCTCATTATCCTTGGCCAAGACAAACCACAGATCTGAACCCCAAATCATTCCCCTAAATGAAGGATCAACACCACAGAGCCACCAAAGGACCCAGCAGTGGACACTAAATCAGCCAAGAAAGACTCCCAGCACATACCATGCTGACTCAACCAGGGGATCAAATCCACTGTCACAAAAAACTGGGGTCACGGGCAAAGGCAACCATGAGGCCCAGTAAACAAAAAAGAATGCCCCACCAACCATATGGGTCAAACATCAGAAGGCCTCTTACAAATATCAAAGTACAGATATGAATTACAATCAGGAATATCAAGCAAAAACCTTAATTAGAGAATTGAACAAGAAATAAAAAAGTGGGGAGGAGGGAAAAGGCAGGGTAACTTGGCCAAACGTAAAAATCTAATAAAAACCTGCCAGGAGACCAACAGTTAATCAGTCTCAAAGGTTCAGAGCAAAAAACAGGGCTAAATCCATTGAGGCCCCCACTGCTAAAGGTGACAAGTTGCAAACAACCCCAATTAAAAATTTATGAAAAATAGGCAATAAAAAATTGCAACAAAGAGAAAAACGCCATTTTAGAAACATTATAGCACATAAACCTTATATGTGATGGACTTCCACCATCCAGGCGCTCGAATCTCAGATGTCGAAAGACTAATAGAAGCAGGATTTGTGAATAAAACACTTTTGGAAAAAATCAACCAGCACAATAATGTCAAAAGCCCCGTGAAAGGCCATCACAAAAGCAAGCCGAAAAGACAAAACCTCAAATGGTGGTTTAACAACAACTCCACTGTAATAGGGTGCCTACGATCATCAGGGTTAGGGGCCAAATGGGCCAAGCCTTTTGGATTAAAATACTTTTAGTAAAATCCTGACGACTGAGCAAGTGCAAAAAGAACAAGACAGCAACAATCTTTTTCCCAACTACAGCTGTGGACTTACTGGAGTAATAGAGGCCCCACATAAAAGACAATAATGATTGATAAAAAGACCTACTAATGGTAGTTACAAGCTGCTGGCCGCCAAACCACCTACCATCTGAGATGCAATGACTGGGGTGAGTGCCCTCACTATGGCTACCAAAAGGTTGGCCGCGTTCACTACACCTAACAGAACTTGAGAAATGGGCCAGTAGAGCATAGTATCACACAATATACACCAGAAGGAGAGGGGCTGGGTGCCACAACATACAACACGACCCTATGCTATGAGTCTCCCTGCTATAATGTAAGCCCTACTGGTTAGTTTAGCCCAGTACTGGTTACTGGAAAAATCTGGGAGGACCACATGTTGTTTTTTTCCCTCACATTTCCAAATACCAGACCAGGCCAGTAGCGGATTTACCGCTAGGCAACACAAGCGGCCGCTTAGGGCCTGGCAGGACCCAGGGGGCCTGCCGATAGGATTGTAAATTGGAGGGTTGCAATATAAGTACCAGCCCGACTGTCAGCACATTAGACAGCTGCTGGGTGCCGCTCTGGCTCACTCTCCTCTCCCCTGCATTGTGTGCTGCGTGTGCCATCTCACGCACAGAGAGAGAGAGAGGCTAGGAAGAAGCTAGAAGAAGGAAAGATGCGCGCCCAGAGAAGGTACATTGCAGAAATATAAGGTAACGCAAGACAGAGTCCTGTGCCGCCCCCGTCCTAGGTTGTAGGGGCCACACATGCTACCCATAGAAGTGTATCAGGTTCCCTGTCACTTGGGAGACATTTATCAAAGCTTGGAGATATGAGGTTCTGGTTTTGTTGTGGGCCCGGGGTGGTGATAGGAGCAAGCAGGTTTAAATGAAAATGTGGAACTTTTAATTAGTGGTTTGGTAGACATGAATATGACAAAAAACTAAAGTCCAGATATAGCACTAAGTGCACTTGGGAGCAGTAGTGAAGTAATGGGAGAAAGTCCAGTTAGTGAACGGCAATGAACAATGTCCAGAAAATGACTGGTTAATAGAGAAAATGTCCAGGAATGTGACAGGCAGGGAAATTCAGGTGTAGTGGTTGAAATGAAGAATGCAGGCTGAGGAAGAATCATCAGCAGAGTGTCAGTGGAGGTAAGGTGCAGGGTGAACAGCAGACTCAGGTACTCAGGCAAGGGGAAGGTAATGGAGGATGCAGGGTAGTCTAGCGGGGTTGGAGCAGACAAGCAGGCAGGCAGGTAGCGTTTCACAGGAATAGGTGGTGAGCACAGGGAACTCTCTCTCAACTATGCTGAGAGACACATTGCACTGGCAATGAAGTGAGGCTCTGAACCTCCCTAAATACCAAGTGCTGTGCCGTGACTGGCATGTGACAAACCAGGATTGGGCGATTATTTCATGTGGTCGGAGGCAAGATGGCGGCGCCCATGCTGGAGCGGAACAGAAGCACCACCAGGCCTCACCAGACCAAAGTGACAACATGCCCGCACAGAACCACGCACAGCCAACGGCCCTTGCCAAACACCAGCACCACCGCCAGACGCCCCCCGCCATAGTGACCTCACAGGTAATACCCGTTTACCACCATGCCGAGAAACTCTGGTCGTGACAGTAGAGAGGTAAAGTACCAATCAATCAACTCCTGTCATGCTAGAAGTTGTGTTTGAAAAATGATAGGAGCTGATTGATTGGTACTTTATCTCTGTCCACTTTGCACCTCTCCAAGCAGTAGCAGTGCATGTGAAGAAGGCAAGGTCCTCGTTCAGAGATGGGTACATTGCAAAAATAGTATGTAAATCCTGCAAGACAGAGTCAAGGGGGCACTACTGCATGGTGTAATGGACTAAGGGGCACTACTGCATGGTGTAATGTGACTAAGGGGCACTACTACATGGTGTAATGTGACTAAGAGGCACTAATGTGTGGCATAATTTGAACTGGGGGTACCATGGCTTTGGTGCACGCTCTTCCTGCTTCAATTGTGGATGGGGGCACCAATGCTCTTTATATACACAGGCACCAAAATGTGTAGCTACGGTTCTGCTTTGGTGTGCACATATGTGTCCTCCTCTGTGTTCAGCACCCCATGCCCTAAAAAAATCCTATAGTGATCACTATCTAATCCTCTACAACTGCTAAGTTAGGGCTTGGTCATTTGGGAAAAATTGAAAAAAACTGAGTTTAAGGTGGAAAGACGACAAATAATGTAAAGGGAATAAATCAGGAATAAAAATATAGTGTTATGGATTGAGGAAAGGGGGCCCCAAATCGGTGTCTTGCTTAGGGCCCCATGAGGTCTAAATCTGCCTATGGACCAGGCTAAGAGGCCTGGGGCTGGTTTTGTTTTTGATTTTTGGGGGAAGGGGGGATGAGAACCCCATGCTATTATTTTTTTTAAATATTATCCCTTTATTTACTCATCTAAACTCAAAAGACTGCACAGATACTGATCAGTGAAATGCTTCCGACACACAAAGTTTATTTATTTTACACATTGTGCTGCGATTTTGGTGTGATTTTGATCTATTACAATTCTTAGTAAATCCATGATTTTTATTCCTGTCAATGTTAACAATACAATGTTTGTTCCGATGGTGTAATGCCATATATTGGAGTGTTAAGTTGTGTTTCATCTGCGATTTGCTGTCAATTTGGGTTTTAGTAAATCCCTGATTTGCCGGATCATGGTGATACCCCATTACAGCTACCCCATTACAGCTCAAATGTGCCCTTATGACTGTCACTATCTCTATACATACATGTATGTGTCAACACTCTAGATATATTATACAGCTGTTGGATGTGTTAAAATTTATTTATTTACATAAATATAGTTTATAAGTATACCAGTGTGTTAGGTATACATACATATTGCTAGTACTTTTATGCATGCAAGTGAACCCCCTCACAGAGGGGAGGTGGGTATATCCCAGCCATATGGGAATGTGATGACTTGCTGGGGCTCCTCCATTGGAGGAGAGATCTGGTGCCGCCCCTGCCCAATGAGTGACAGCTGAGACACTGCATTGAGGAGGAAGAGCTGTCTGAGCTTCTGGTGCTGCTGATCGCAGATTCCTGCCCAAGAGGAACAGGTCTGACAGCATACAGTTTACATCAGCACACCATTCTGCTATTGCAATCGACACATTCTTTAGTAGTCAAGGAGCAGCTGATTTCTTTCCATCCCTGTGGGACAGCTACAGTATATTACACAGGGAATGCATACGATTTACCGCCGGCCGCATGGTTCAAATCCAGACAGCGGCATTCCATCATAGGAGGATATCCCGATCGTCAAAGGTAAGTATTTACTAACCAAATTCTACCCCCTAACCCTAATCCTCCCTTAGTGGTGCCAAACCCTAACCTCCCCCCAAGTTCCTAACCCTAATCCCCCCCTCTAAGTGCCTAAAGCTAACCTCCCCTTCCCCTAGCCTAAACCTATCCTCCTGGGGGGGTTTCCTAGCCCTAAGTCCACCCCGGGAACCCTAACCCTCACCCCCTGCAGCTGTTAGTGCCCAGTGCCTGGCTTACCTTCGAACAGTAAGCCAGGTATCGGGCTCCTGGTGTAGGTAGAATGACAGGCGTTGGGATATCGACGCCTGTCATTTAACTCCTTGCCGGGATTTGACAGTCGGGAAGCCGATGATCGGCATTCTGTCCATCGGCTTCCCGACTGCTTTACATTCACAGACCCTTGCCCTAAAATAGAAACTAACCAAGATTAGTCTAGGGTAGCTGACATTCCCTTATCAAATAATGGACAGTTACAATGTGAAGTGCAGTGATTATCACCCAATTCTTCAAAAACAACAAACCTGGGTTTGAACCATTCAAGTGTAATTTATAGCAATGCATCGAGCTGCAGGATCATTATAACTGCCTTATTCCTTCAGCTATACACCAGGAGAGCATAAACTATCCATAGGTGAACCAACGCAAGGGTATCTGGCCAGATAGTATAAAGCATATTTGGGAAATAATTATTATAGTAATGTGTTATTAAGTACTAGTACTGTATAAATGACTAAGTATAAATGTATAAGTGGTAGGGGCACATCAGGGCATTTCTTAGTGAGAAGCTATGTTAGTATAGTTTCGAAATTTCTTAGGAAATGTACAACTTGTACAAATTGAGCATTATTTGATCCCTGAAGTGTTTGTATATGCATTGAGGTAATTGGTTGGTATTGATTGGTATCAACAGTGTTTGTTTGCAATTCCATCAGACACAAGGAGTATACAGCTGTTTCAGTATAATAAATATAAATTTTGTTGAAAGTGGAATTTTCTAGTGTACATATTAATGTACATTGTATATTGTTATAGCATAGTCAAACCTTCATTATTTTCTGCAATAAATTGTAACTCTATTTGCATTTTGAAGTGGTGACTTCCTGTGTTGATTTAACCCTCCTTGCCTCCCTGACCTACCAAGGGAAGCACAAATCAAGGAAGCGGATTCCACCCACCTTAGTAAGAGTGAAAAATACTTCCACATTTCTTTACTACACCAATCCATGTACTACAATATCACAGAAAAATATAGTACTGGCAAGGGGTGGCAGCCTACAGGTGAGAATGGTTTATTGTGACAATAAAACATCTATGTGGTATCTGTGTACCAGGGTGATGGATCAGATCTGACCTGACAAATATACTAATATGTTGCCCATCACTGCTAAGACAAAGAAGAAGTTTACTGTTGCAAAGAGCAAAGCTGGCATTGGTGAAAAATATGACAAATGTCAAACATCTCCATTTGATCCATAAGATGTTTTGGTTGGTTAGGGGCAATTTGTGGGATGTATGTGACAGAGAGTTTAGATGGAAACAGGGCAATGTGTCCATTATTGTTGATTGGTGTGGCACAGAGTCATTTAGCCAGGCAGAGTGTTGCCTGATTTTCCTGCACAGTGGCAATTTCCAGGATCTACATGGCCTTCTGCTCCAGGCAACCCTCAGGCTGGAGTTTTGAGTTCAGCAGTAAACTGCTCAGTGTTATTTTCAATGTCTCTTTTTGCATATTTTGGGGACTTCACCCCTCCAAAGAGGGGTGTGCCTGTGCTGTTGGCAGTACACCTGCCCAGAGGGCACTCAAGAATGAAAGTCATAAGTATGACCTCATCTCTGATGCACATGGAGGCCATGGCATATCAGTTGGCATGATATCCAATCAGGTGGAAAGAGAGTTTTGTGGATTTTGAAGGTTTCACATAGCTCGTTTTTGATGGTTATCCCATAGGTATGCCCTGGAATTTGCATTTTGCTGCTCATTTGCCCCAAGCAGTTAAGTAGAAGGCAATGAAAGGGGTGTTGTTTCATGAGAATGATCGGACCTTTTGCCTCTCCTCATCTGGTAGACCTTGTGCTTTCCCTCGTCCTTAAGAAGACACCGGGAACATTTGGTATGATTGAACATCCTTCATCTCACTACCCCCATCTGCCCATCCACATGCACCCTGCCTTTCTTTTGTATTTTTTTTACTTGTTACCTTGAGTTTTATGCTGCATGTCTATTTTATTGGCAAGTGTCCTGATTTGTTTTATTGTTTTTTGCAGGTAGATTTACTAATCAGGCTATTTGGATAATTGAGCACTTGTTCATGTTCTGACTTTATAAGTCCCCAGTGGCCTGGAATATGTCCCTTTCCCCAAGTGATAGAGGGGTGTGCTGGTTATATTTTGGGGGATCCCTTACGTTGTTGATGACAACTAAGTAATTTTGGACACGAAAAGTGTTGTGTGTTGAGTGGAAATGACCTTGGGAAAAAAAATGTCTCTTAATTTGCATTTGGCCATTGTGTGTGATTTGGAGTTGGTTTTGGGGGCCTGACCATTTTGACCATTATGAAGTTTGGTGTGGTCAGCTAGATGTATTTGACACTGTCGGTAAAGTGGCAAGTCTATTGATGATAACATATGTAAAGTCAAAATACGACTGATCTTATGGAAGTGGACCTTTATCTTTTTGTGGATAATGTATTTAGAATGGTTATGAATATAGATAGTCAGGTATGGTGGTGGTGATGTGGCACTTAAGATGGGCCTGGCTTTGGCAGGAAAGAACAGCAGATTATTGGTCATCTTGTTTGAGTATTTGGGTGAGCTCTTCTTACTATTTGGTTTTAGCTGAAAAGACTGTACGTGAAGTAAGCGACACCGCCCTGCCAAGTGGTTCCTCTGTTTGAAACGTATTAAAGGGCGTTGAACATCAGTGTTTATGAGCATGGAGCATGGTATGATTACTTGTGCTGTGGCGTGGCCATTTTTTCTCCTATGGTTATCAATAAACAATGACACTTTTAAGCCACACCTTTTTGTCATTGTAATTTGTGTTGTTACGTTCAATGTGACAGGAAGGTCATCATTGGCCATTGGCCAACAATAAAGCTTATCCAAAGTTATAATATATATTTGCCATAAAGGTCATCAACGTGTTCTTAGATATTATCTGGAAAATATGTCTTTATTTTTGTGGTATTATGTGTAGACATAAGTGAGAATGTTCAAGTTTTTGTTTTCTGATTCTACAAGCTGCTCCAGAGAGAGAATACAAATATTTTTTTTAAATTAAGATAAATTGTCTAATCTTTACTATTCCAAACTGACAACCCTAGCAATATAAATATCTTAATTTAATAACACAGAAAGAATAACTATTTTATGTCTGATCAGCAAAATGGAATTATCATATACAGTACTTACGAATTGCTAAAGTAATATTCCTCATAAAGTGAGTAAGGACTGTGCCTTCCACCACTCAGATGTAATGCATTATTTCACTGTTGATGTGACTTTGTCTGCTGTTGGTGCTTCCCTAATTGTGTCACTAATGTAGCAAGAGAATCAGGAAATTAATTATTGGATATTAAATTCACATCCTCATCTGCTGATGTTGCTCCACAAATTTTATTACTAGTAAGAGAATGGAAAATTTAATTCACATGGTCCTTAGCTGATGTGGCACATATCAAATGATAATTTAAAAAACGTATGGTTAGAAAGATAAAGCCTTGTTCTTTTTCTTGTAACTCAAAATTAATTGCTGAAAAATGTGGATACTTGTCATGTGTCCTTGTCAGGTCATTGATAAGCTTTGTTGAGATCCACTTTTGAAAAAAAAAATACACATGTAAGTCTTTGTATAATGTTATCTACAGTAAGAGTTTTATAGAGGTCCCTTTCCGTGGCTGCATTTGGACAATGCATATCAATCAATACAAATGATCAAGTGTCAGGTTAAATTGATATAGGTAATGACCATATAACAGTAGTTGAGACCCATGGTGCTGGGCCAAATATCCAACTATTTGTTTGATATTGTCTAATTATTCAAGATTTTTTGGCTAAATGGCAATATCTCCTCACCTTGCTTAATTATACTTATAGGAAACTGTCAATATTCCTGAGAAGCTGATACAATACAGTACAGTGGTCAATAGGAAGATGTGCTTGATAGCCTTTTCAGTTTCTTATTCATTTATATTATCTTATATTATTTTATTAAGGTATTTATTTTTTTGGGATTGACTTTTCTATATTAGTAGAAGTGGACTTTGCCTCAAACCTGGGTATATATTTACAATAATGTGTAGGAAGCCTGAGGTAGTTGCAGTATCAAAGTATAAGAGATATTCTGTTGAGCGATATGCCATGGAGAATGTGGTAATTTTCTTGTTGTCTTGTTTGCCCACAGCAGTTTAAATTTCTTGCCCATTTCCATGTCCTTTGCACATATTTCTGAGAGTTCTCGATTCTTTGCATATTGTTGTAAATCTGTCAATCTCATTTCAAACTTTAGAGCAAGTCTTTGTAACTTGCCAACTGCTTAAAATGCAGTTAATTGCTGCTTGATTTCATCTGCAATATCTCTGAATTGACATATCCTTCCTAGAGTTCCTAAGCTGGTAATACTGTATATTCATATAGCCTATTTGTATTTGCATAGCCCTTATTAAAATATATATTACATGTACTAAACTGCATTGATTTTCTGCTTACTGTAGGAAGTTATCCATTTGTCATCTAGACATATACGCCTTCCATGATATACCCAAACCACATTCTTATCACCAAAACATGCTTCTTACCAACCTGAGCAGTCCTGCTGAGAGGTTGGCACTAGGATCAGTGACTTGCAGAAACTATAGTGTTTTAAGTGAATGCAACTGAAAAAGAAACATGAATTTATTAATGTGGCCACTGTATTATTGGAGTTGCATTCCACTGGACTATGGGCGGTATTCAATTAGTTTTGCACCCGCAATAGTTCCACCTGCCGGACTTTTCGCCTACATCGCGTCTTTTGGCTGCGGAAACTTATCATGCGCGTCCCAGCTATTCGCCGTATTCAATTCCAAAAGACGCGAAAGCGCCAACAAGTCAAGTCAGAACATGTGGAAAGTGGTGTCAGTACCGGGGAAATCAGCATTAACCCCTCATAAAGATGCAAAAACATTGGTGATCAATGTAGTAGCACCCAATTAGTCCTAATAAAACTATTTGGGGTACTTAAGTTGGTACAATTGCCACAAATTAGTGTCTTTGTACAAGTGGTGAAGAATGGCATAAAGCAGTATTTTTTTGTGAAAATAACTAGTCCTGCCAAATTTGGGGTACCTGGAAATGGGCGCAAGCATCTTTTAATGTCTCTAAAGTGAAGTTTTAATAAAAGTGAAATTCCTTCGTCATAAAAGCACCTGCAACCCCAAAAACATTTGACCCCTTCTTAGAGCAACCCGAGAACCCTATTTCACTAGTTTTTGAATTTGTACCCCCACTTTGTGCTTTTTTGCTCCCAAAATGAAAGTACTTTTTTGGGTAGTTCTTAAGTTTTTGTAAAGAATTTTGTGACGCAGTTGTTCTTTGGGGGCTGTCCGAAGAGTTCTGAGTGGTTTCCCCACCTTTGCACCTTAAAATAAAAATATGCTCTTCTTTTCTCCTGCTATTCAGAGGCAAATATTTTTCATCTTTTACATTGCATTGACTTTCTGCGTACGCGAAAAGTATTTGGAATTGAATATGGAGATAAAGTTCCGACAGGCGAAAAGTTGCAATTGGCGATACTTTCCCACGGATCTCGGCTTTTCGCGTCTAATTGAATACGGCCATATGTTGCATTCCATTGGACTATGGCAGGAATTAAGATTTCCATTTGACTTTTAAAGGGCATAACAACAGATGTTTGATTTAATTGAATTTTTAATTGTATTTTGTGTTTGTATTTTTATTGTGCGATAAAAGTACTGGCTTCTGTCTTGTGGGACGAAGCTAATTTGCAACACAGAGCACTTGTTAGAGGCTGATATAAGGTGTGTCAGTTGCTAGTCTCAGTCGCCCACTACCTGGGGAAAAGGCAGCAGGCTTCTTGAGAGACACTGCTACTGTTTTGGAGCTGTTCTTTTCTGAAGGGCTCTGCAGATTGGCTGTTGGCCTAAGGAATCCTATCAATAGCTTCAGATGGAAGAGAGTCTTAAAGCATTCAGCAACTGAACAAATTCTGGAGAAAACAAGATCAAGGAAGTAACCAACATGAAGAGTAGAAGGGTCAGTCCCAATCGTTTGCACCCTCCATAGAAGATGCCATCGTACTGTGAAAATCCATCATCTTTCCTCTTACATTTTTGTGGTCAGGTCTATGGTATAAAATGTCCTGTTGTTAATTTCACTTGTGCAGCCCACATTTGGATATCTCTATATTTCCAGCACTTGTCTGTATTTTAACTGCATAGCTTTCATCTACCTTTAACTCAGTAAAAGAAGTTTGGAGCCTGTCATACTTGTTGACCTCAGTACCTATATGGAATTCAAGCACAAAAGGTATCATCTACGTTTGATGTATTCACATTTGCACTGAAGATTCTTCAAAAAATGTTCAGCCCTTTTCTTCTACTAATCATCTGAGTGTCTTTTATCTCATGATCTATTTTTTTTATCTAACTCCACAGAGAAAATAACATTCAAAATGAGATTAATGTGCATGTAAGAAATCTCTGGAAGAATAAGATGCTTCGTAAATGTCTTTTTTATATCAGTGTGTAGCAGCGTGTTCCTGCAGGCCCTTGTGAAGAGTAGAAGTGAGACTATTGATTAAGCATATAATGTATTAGAGGGCTTAAAGATTTAGCATTTGTCACCTGAGTTAATATTTAGCATTAATCTATGTTTTCACTCTGAAGGTTGTGCTCTAGAACACTATGCTATTAAGAATCTTTAATAGCAGCCATATTAATAATTTCCAAACTTTCAAATCAATTCTACAAATACCTTTATTACTAGTTTATTTAAAATGAATAAGTAATCCCATTAGGACTCTATTAATAGGGTGTAAATGTAAAACCTTACCCTTTCAGTTAATTAAATATAAATATTTTGATCTGTGTCATGAATATTTGCACGGAGATTACTAACCTCTACTATATGTATGTATAGGGGCATTCTGTCTAGAATGTTCTTTAATATTAAGTGTAAGCTTTTCCCAGAATCATCATCTGATTGTTTAACTGCTTTTAACCTCTGATTCTATAGACCATTCATCATTTTCTAGAGCTGAGTTTCTCAGCCATCTTCTAATTATATCAGACAAGCTATATATTAATGTTTCACATGTGTCTGTAGAACACGGATAAGTAACTTGTGATTTTATTGATCTGCAACTAGTGGTAGTCTCTTTAATGAGCCATCTGATATTTCTGATATACTTGACAGTTCTTTATGGCATAAATGGTACTCATATCACACAATTTCTAATGGATATAAAACAATTAATGACATCTATGTTCATGTACTTTAGCAATATAAGTAATGTCTATGTAAGTATTAGACCTTGAGGGTAAAATTGTGTATCAGAGAGTGAATTCTAAAAAAAGCTACGTTTTATAATAAAAAAATCTTCTAAAAAATGTTAGAACTATTCAGGAATATTGGCTCACATATGGAATCTAAAGGTTAGTCACTAGTTAGAAAAGCAAAACTAGGAGCACAAATTGCTGCATTATGTACATAGCCTCTAGAAAACTATTATAAATAACAATGCCACCAAATTGTAGCAACAATGTAAATTCTTTAGTTGGTTACATGTACTAATCTGCTACGCTTTCAGATCATTGTAGACCTATTTGGCTGTAAATCACAGCATGTGTGGACCCACAAAACTTAAATGCTGCAAACCGAACAGTAGTAATAGATCGTGCTTGACGTTATAAACCTTAGGCAAAGATGTGCATACCTGTTTTCATATGTAACTGACTAAAATACATTGGCAGAACAGTGAAATTATTTAATTTGTTTGACTGTGGGCCTTATTCAGCAGTACACGCTAGTGCATCACTGAACGCAGATTCCTGATGGTCGCCGTTGGGGGGGGAGGGAAAAGACCACGATCTCTGTCAGCTGATGGAGATTTCCTGGCCTCTTTGATGTATCTGCAGCAACCTTGTTTGCTTGACCCCATGGATCACTCAGCCGGCCAATGTGATTGCAGATTATCTAATGCTGCATCCTTGGATGCAGCTCGGATAAGTAATGCATGCAGGAGGCATGACACATCCTGCTGCATTAAAAAAATTGCAAGGACGGAATTGAAAAGCTGTTTGTTTGTGGCTTTGCAATTCCGTCCACCACTGAATCACCCCCTGTGTTAATAGAAAGCATGCCTAATACTTTATAATAACTCATGAAAACAACAATTAACTGGGGTTGTGTCTCCAATTTATGAATATGAATGTTCTGCATGGTTTCCAATAAATGTCATACCAAACCCATCAATATTGAGGAACAATAAAGTCAAATATATTCTAAGAACAGTTGCACAACAGTGAGTATTGCCACTTTATGGCACTGGGGGCCAAGGCACTGACTGTGTTGAGTTTGTATATTTCTACATGTTTGCATGGGTTTCCTCCATATACTCAGGTTCCCTTCCATACTCTAGTTAGTCCTGTATGTTGAATGGCTGCTGACAAAAATGTACCCTAGTGTAATGGTTGTATTTATGGCTAGGAAATTTATATTCTAAGCCCTACTGGAGCAGGGACAGATGTGTATTATTTTTAAGAATTATAATTGAGTGCACCCAAGATGACCTGCTTCACTTTCTACATATATGTAAAGTCCTATAGGGAGTTAGGCATTGGGGTCAATCCTATTATCCGCAATGTTAACCTGCCGGCGCAAGTCATCGCAGCAATGGTCACACTTCACGGCAGCCTGGATTCGCGGAATTTTGGGTTCAGAGCGGGCCGCGAAGGGCGCGAGTTGCCGATCCGTTGCCAGCATTTTAACGCCATTGCAGTGGAAACTCGCACCCATTGCGGCTAGTTGGATCGACCCCATTATTTAAATAAAAATGATTATTATTTTATTATTATTATTATTATTATTATTATTATTATTAATAATAAAAATACTAATAAATAATATTTAAAAAGTACTGTATACCTAAATCCACACAGTGTAGTAATTCCTACATGTTGAACCACTATTACTAGCTTCTAAGATCCTGTGAAAGCATGCTGTATGCTTTTCCTAGAGAAATAGTATAATTTGGCAAAGTATGGACAGACTTTTTTAAGCTAATGGTTCTTGCAAGATATTAAACATTGCATGTTCCTAAAACAATGTATTTGTACTATGCAGCCTGTATTCCATCTTCCAGAAGTCAGAGAAGTTGAACACATTATGACGTCCTGCTGATATAAATGAAACATTGTGTATGGAAGAACAATGGATAATTGTTTTTAAATTCCCAGAGTTCAGCAAGTATAGAAATAAATGTATTAATATGCAAATAAAAGGTATGCCCTCTTTATATAGCAACTCCATCATTATATTTTAGCATATAACTATTGTTATTATAACTATGTCATATAAAACTGATAATGATAGCCTTTTAGCTACAATATAAGCTACAATATAATAGATATGAAATACACTAAAGCCATGACATACTCTAACCTCTTGACTGCCAAAGTTCTCTGACAAATCAGAGATACATTTAATATACCCGCTACCTAGCTACTTATGGTAATAAATGATGTCCGTATACTGTACATGTTAGATTATGAGATCAAAAAGGCTCTAATATTAGGAGTACTGTTAAAAGTAGAGTACAGTATATTGGTCTTATTATAACCACAGGCACAGAGGCATCACTGGGTCTGGTGACACCCGGTGCGCACTCCGTATTCCCCTCGCATGGCCTAACAAAAGGGGGCGTGGTCTCATGAGAAATCCCTCCGGCTGGCATGCCCAGCATCCCTGGTGATGTACACAACAATGGGAAAAAACAGCGCTTCATGCAAATTAGCTGCAGCAAAATATATACTGCATTGGTCTCAATCACCCCAGAATAAATACAATAAACACTACTGCTCCTTAGGATATTAATGAGTCCTTATGAATGGTTTCCTTAGAACAACCTAACACATATGAACCAAACAACTTAATATCCAAAACAAATGTTGATTCCTCCAAAGTAGAATTAAATAGTATTCCTTCCAAGTCCGCAAAAACATTGCAGGTCTGGCGAATCTCTATTTCTGCTAATGCTGGGCATACACGTCCAGATAAAATGTCTGTCAGACCGACAGACATTTTATCTGGCAGCCTGCCAGCCACAGATGTCGCCGGCACACACTGTGAGATTTCTCTCACAGTGTATCAGCCCGACATCCGCGCTCCGCCCCCGGGGGAGGAGACATTTCCCTGTTCCTTCCGTAGGAAGGAACACAGGAAATGTCTGTCTGTCGCCTGCGCTGGGCATACACTGCCCGATGCGGCCGACAGTTTACTGGGAAATATCGCATCGGACGGGCATGCTGGACAATCCGGCATGCACGACCGGGCAATATTTAACCCTCGGTCGCTCCCCCCACGCTACAATTATCGGGGCAATCCACCGATATCAGGTGGATCGCCCCGATAATTGTAGCGTGTATGGCCAGCATAAGACATGAAGATGCGAGTGTCAGAATTTGGTGCAAAGAAAATGATACTATGCATCCATCCTGCCTTGTATCAATGGCTT
Source organism: Taudactylus pleione (assembly GCA_031769625.1). NCBI lineage: Eukaryota > Metazoa > Chordata > Amphibia > Anura > Myobatrachidae > Taudactylus > Taudactylus pleione. The sequence goes on from JAUIMM010000182.1 coordinate 600,651, forward strand.
AGCCTGGTGATGATGGATTAATAGTATGAGGAATATTTTCTTGGCATATTTTAGGCTTCTTAAAAGCATTGTATGAATAGCACAGACTACCTGAGTATTGTTGCTCAACTTATGCATCACTTTATGGCCACAGTCTGATACAGCAGCAATATTGAACGCAGTGGGGTGATGTTTTTTTTGGCACCGCACATGCCTCCCCATTTTGTTGGTACAGAGTCACAGAACAAATTTAGATACACAGTAGCATAAATGTAAAGGGCAATCCTGGACAGTGACTGTGAGGTAACAGTCGAGTGGCTAACCAGACTCACGGAGATGTTGCATCTGTTGGGAGGGTCATGGGTGTGTGGCTGATAGTAGTTGTGTTAATAGATGCAGAACCATTCACACAGGAGTTCATATTTACACGGATAATCTGCCACAAGACTGCTGCAAGTTTCGATGGTGCGACCGATGATATTTCTGCAGACGTATACAGATGCTGATAGTGGATGTCTCGGTCCTTGAACATTCAAAGTCAGGGTAATAGGATTTGGAGAGAGCAGTAATCGAGGGGGTTGTATGTAAGTCTTCCTCATCAGCTAGATCCAGATGTTGGCGAGAACTGACCAAAGGCGCTGGGTCTAATTTACAAGGAGGTCTTCTCCAGTGACCCCTCCAATTGGGATTTGGGCTTCTGCTGTATCCAGTAAGCAGGTTGCGGCCCCTTGGTCAGGTATCTGTAACTAGCAAGAAGACTGGAGTACGCTTGGGAGAATACAGATACAGGGAGTACTGGAAACTGATACACAGACTGTGCACTAAGGTGCAGATGAAGATCCAGACGCAGAGTAAGTACTGGAGTTTAATACTGGAGACTGATACATGGACTGTGTACTGGAATGTAACTGAAGTATCCAGATGCAGAGTAAGTACTGGAGTGTAATACTGAAGACTGGCACATGGACTGTGTAGTGAAATGTAACTGAAGTATCCAGACACAGAGTAAGTACTAGAGTGTAATACTGGAGACTGGCACACGGACTGTGTACTAAAATGTAACTGAAGTATCCAGACACATAGTAAGTACTGGAGTGAAATGCTGGAGACTGGCACATGGACTGTGTATTGAGGTGTAGCTTAAGTTATCCAGTCACAGAGTAAGTACTGGAGTGTAATACTGGAGACTGGCACACAGACTGTGAACTCAAATGTAACTGAAGTATCCAGACACAGAGTAAGTACTGTAGTGTAATACTGGAGACTGGCACATGGACTGTGTAGTGCACTCAATTTAAAAAGCCGGCCCCTTTTTCTGACCGAGCGAGTGCAAATAGCGTCCGGCTCTGAATCAGGCCCTGTGTACAGAGATGTAGCTGAAGTATCCAGACACAGAGTAAGTACTGGAGTGAAATACCGGAGACTGGCACACGGACTGTGTACTAAAATGTAACTGAAGTATCCAGACACATTGTAAGTACTGGAGTGAAATTCTGGAGACTGGCACATGGACTGTGTATTGAGGAGTAGCTGAAGTATCCAGACACAGAGTAAGTACTGTAGTGTAATCCTGGAGACTGGCACATGGACTGTGTAGTGAAATGTAACTGAAGTATCCAGATACAGAGTAAGTACTGGAGTGTAATACTGAAGACTGGCACACTGACTGTGTACTGAGGTGTAGCTGAAGTATCCAGTTACAGAGTCTAAGTACTGGTATGAAATACTGGAGACTGGCACACGGACTGTGTACTGAGGTGTAGCTGAAGTATCCAGACACAGAGTAAGTACTAGAGTGTAATACTGGAGACTGGCACACAGACTAGTGTACTGAAATGTAACTGAAGTATCCAGATGCAGAGTAAGTACTGTAGTGTAATACTGGAGACTGACACATGGACTGTGTACAGAGATGTAGCTGAAGTATCCAGATGCAGGGTAGCGTCAGAGTAACACTAGAGAAACTAATTAGGAAAATACATGTGAGTAAACACTAGTGAATATCGCTGGGAACAATCACTGGTAGATCCATCGTGAAACCTGGAACTATGTCACCGCAAACTGTCACTGGAAGTAGCAAAATTGTTCAAGCAACTTCCTGTTCCTAGAGTCCGGCTATATACCCTTAGGTAGCTGTCCATTGGAGGAGAGAGTCAACTGAGTGGCCAAGGCTACCATTGGTTGCCCATCAGAATGGGTAAATAAATTTGCTAATTTGCATTTACTTTAGAACTTTCCTTTGTATTTCCATATCGGCAAACCCTAGGAGAAAGATGTTTATTAAATACTATACCTACTATTGGAGCACCTAACATCACCAGGACCACTTAAGGATTTATACACAGATAAGCACACTAAAATGACTGTATGGCAAATGTAACTGAATGCAATTTGATAGTTTCACAATGAATGCGGTGAGAGAAGTTAGAGTATGGCATAGACAGCCTACTTTAATTCTTGACATGTTCTTAAAGAAAAACAATCTATTTTTATGTTAGGAAATTGTAATTGTGTGAATACAGTACCATCTTACAGCTGCAGTGGAAATTTCAAAGTACAGTACAATGTGTAAAACAATTGTTACGGTCAGGGGTGTAGCAAGAAATTATATCTCGGTGATTTTCATAAGGGATACACAAAAGTCTCCTCCTAAATGGCAAAATTGTAATTTCATCTTCACCAGCCTACCAGACGTGCCTGAGCTATAAATACATTGGTTTTCCTAATTAGTTGTGAAATTTGACTGTTACCTAAATAAATATGCAGGACGACAAAAGGAGCCTTGAGGGTGCTTTACCTTGGCCAGGGACCTCTAGGTCCACTAGCATACAGCAATGAGCTTCTGTAGTACAGCTATAGTTATGCCCTTGGATGATATCTAAGTAGAAGTTACAATTGCATATAAATGTTATATATTGTTTATGGTTTTTCTCCTACAATATAGATTTGCTTGAGTGCTATAATGAAATTCTGTTCATATGCCAGCTGCTGAGTTATACTGTAGAATTCTGGAGGATTAAAACAGTGCTAGTCTTATATTCCAGATCATAACGTGGCAAGAAAGCCAAGGATAGAAAACCTTCTGGTAAATCAATTTTGGACGTCTGTGGAATTGAATAGTTTTCCATGTGTACAATTCAAAACCATTTCCAAAACATAAATATAATACTATAAGTAAAATATAAATCTAAACGTGGCAGAGTATTTACATTACAAAGCAAAGTATTTGGCAGACTGCAATCCTGGGAAGTACAGTAGATTTTACAAACGCTTTCAAAGCTTGGTAAAATGGAGAGATTGAAAGAATTGTAAATGAAACACAATTGGCCTGATACAGAAGTGTACGGATATACCCACCGTGACTGTGTTTACGGTCACAGTGGTTCTGCAAAAATATTTTAATGCCACAGCTGCTAGGATTTGTAGAGAAACACCGACCGGCTATGTCTCTAATCCTTCACTTGTGTAAGAAGATTCACCACCGGTCGCTCACCTGCTGTACAACTGATCCTCAAGTGTACACTGCAGGAGTCTCTGCTACTGCCTACACAGATGCAGTCGCAGGCTGAGACACCTCCCTGCAATGGTCACGACATGTCTGCCTTTGATTCGCCATACCCCTTACCTCCCACAAATGGTTACTGACTGTCAATCACTCTGCGTCCAAGTCCTCACTGTAACTGCCTTCGGTAATCCATCGGGTGACATGCGCAGTGTGATTCATACACTTGTCCAGTACAAAAATAATTACTGAACTCCGCAAACATCGGCATTTTGTCCAACTATGAATCAGGCTCTCTGTCATTTATATAAACTTGACACTTCCCTGTAGAATAATATGACCTAGCATTAATCAATTCTGTCGGTCTAGATTCAATATTTAGAACAACTGATTTTAAGCATTGCAGAATATATCCATCTTTTTCCCTATTCATCCACATCTCACTTATCTGAGCTCCCCCACTACTCTATTACAGTGACACCTGCCCTGATTCAGAATCAGTTATGTACTCCCCCATTTCAACAAACACTGTCCAGCACTATCCCCTTCCCACCCCCAAATGACCGCAACATGTCAATCATGCTGTTGCTTGGGGGAACTGTGGGCCTGATTCAGAGCCGGACGCTATTTGCGCTCGCTCGTTCAGAAAAAGGGGCCGGCTATTTAAATTGAGCGCTCGCTCTTTGCGGTCTGTTGACACCTCTATGTCTGAGCGAGCGAACAAAACATGCGCTAGCTATTTTATAAAGACGCCCCCTGGCCGCTCGCATCATACGTAATCTCCGCTAATTATTAGATTAATCGAGTACATCGAAAGTCGTCTGAACTGCTCGCAGTGCTTGTGGTTGGATTTTCCTACCGCAATCATGCGAACAGTTCAGGCTAAGAAACAACCAAGTGACGTGGTTGATGACGCTGCTTTGTTAATTATGCACACCCTTAAAACGCCCGTTTTGACCGTTTGGCATGCCTGCGTTCGGATCACCACTCCCCGTTTTCAAGCAACTTCCCCTGTTACCACCCACAAACGCCTCATCCTGTCACTCAAATTAGCAGGCACTCGCAATTTTGTGAACACACTTTTTCCGACCGCACTGACTGGTTGGCGCATGCGCATTACGACCCATACGCATGCGCAGATGTGCGAACATCGCTCAGAGCGCACGAGCGGCCGCTTACAAGCGGCTCTGAATCAGGCCCTGTATGCTAACATGCAGAACTCGTTTTGCACATTCGCAGAACAGGTCCTGCGCATGCGCACATCCAAAAACATCATATATGGACGTAAACCATCGGGTCTACATACATATCTTAATCGGGCACACTGTGCTTTGCTGGAGGTTGTGTTTTTTTTTTTTAAACTAGTAATATGTTCAGGTACCTTTCTTATAAGTTTACCAATCATATTCCTATGCTTGTTTTATTTATCTTACATAATTATCCAATCCTTTCTACGTTTTTATTAACTGCATAGACTTTAAGGAATAACTACACAGAGGTGAAACGTTTGTATTTGGCAAAGATTTTACTGGAACAATAAAGATTACAATGATACACACAAGTAACCCAAACAAAGCAGCTAGCTGACGGAGGGTAGTGACCCATAGGAAACAGCAACAAAATAGCAGATACTTTAGTAGCGTTATAGCCAGAAAGTAATGAACTCTGCTGGAAATCCTTTGCATTCCCCAGGACATGTGGAAAAACAGGAAAAAAAGCAACAACTGCGTATCCAGTGCCTGCAGGGTTTAGTGCATCGCCTATTCACTATCCAGACAGCTGAAGGCACACAAGCACATGCCAATCCTTAGCTGGAACAAACAATAGCATTGCCTGCAGATAATGCACCTGCACATTCCAAACCTCCCCCCCTTCATGTTTAAAAGATCAATAGGGGTATTCAATATGGGAGCGATAACATCGTTTTTGCGATAATATTACACTTATGACGTCATTATCGCAGGTTTTAGTTTTACACCGTATTCAATTTCAAAGACTTATCGCAGTTTTGAAAAGTCTTTGATAAAAAACGGTGATAACTTTTCACCATTGTCGAAAAAAAGTGCAGAATTGGGGTTTAGGGGTGCAGGCTTAAAAAAATAGCCTGCACCCCTGGGAATGACATTTAAAAAGGACTGTGTCAAAAAAAGTTTTAAAAAAAATAGGGACACCCCAAAAAATTATTTTCAAAATTGGGGTAAAAAAAAAATATGGGAAAAAAATGATTAACAATAGGGAAATAGGTTCCGGGCTATTCTGCAAGTATGCAGCAGGTGTTTTCTAGAATAGATTTATAGCGGCAGGTGCACTATTGCAGAATTTTTAAAAACTTACTTTAGGGACATCAAAATATGCTAGTACCCATTTTCATGTACCCCAAATTTGATGGGACCACTTAAAAAAACGAAGAAAAAAAAACCTAAGTGTTCTTCTGCAACACTTCTTCAATGTCGGGAAAAAAACACTTGCTGCAGCTATTTAAATACCCGACTTTCAATTAAAGGCTAAAACGGGGCTACCCCTAGTGATCCCCCATGTTTTTACAACTTTAGGGGGTCTTACAATTTTTTTAAGGAAAAATTTGTAACTTTACGCAAATCCAACTTCGGAGTTTCCCGTTTTCGTTAATTTTATATTGAATACGGGGATAAGCGGGAGCGTGCCCGATACTTTAACGCAGGTAAAAACTCCGATATGAAACGTTAACTTCGACAGTGAAGTTAATGTTTCATATTGAATACCCCTCCATAAGAAGTGTTAGAGGTCCTTGGGCTAGTTCTCAAAAGATTGGGATTTAATAATTTCTCTCCTGTCTAACCAAGCCAAGTCTTGGCCTGGGTGTCCTCATTGTGGGAGAAGAATGACCCCACACTTTTATATAATTGTACAGCATTTCTGTGGACATTTCAAACTTTGAAGTATTTTCTGCAGCTAGCATTCTTCTACAGTTACGCCAAGAAAGCTCCAATGTTGGATGCAATCCAGTTCCAGATTCTAACTTATGAATTGTGCTTGGACAACAAAGCTCTGGTGGCCACCTTTTGGGAGGGACTTAATGAAAGAATAAAGGCCTTAATTGCCTTCAGAGAGCAACCTAATTTCCTTTTGTAATAAGGTGGACATTCACTTTATAACCCATGCAGAGGCTCGCTATATAAATGATAATGCAGTGTACTTCAAAAGCGTATCCATCACTGAAACAGGACATAATTCCTAAATGTTTTGTCATTGTTCTGTGGACTAATAAAAAGAGATAACACTGTGGGTTAACATCTACTGACCGGCCCATGATCAACCAGGGATTGGAGACGGCAGGTGTGGTATAAGAGATAGACAGTAATTGGATAGACAATGTCTAGGTAGACACCAGATGTTAGACAGACAAAACTTTGACAGGGAGAAAAGGTCGACACACAAAAGGTCGACAGGTACAAATGATCAACAGGATCAAAAGGTTGCCATAAAATTGGTCGACACAAAAATGGTTGACATGTTTTTTTGTAGTCCTAATCTTCAACCTAACATTAACCTGCCCAATGGTTCCCTTCTAGTGCCTAACCCTAAACATCGGGGTAGGTGCCCGACCCTAACTGTCCCTTCTAGTGCCTAACCCTAACCCTCCGGTAAGTGCCTTACCCTAACCCTAACCCCAAACCTAACCTTAAGCCTAATTTTTTTTTTTAAAACAGGCGTCGACCATTTTGTTTCAATCATTTATGGGTCAACCTTTTGACCCTGTCAACCATTTGTACCTGTCGACCTTTTGTCCCTGTCGAACTTTTGTCTGTCTAACATCTGGTGTCTACCTAGACATTGTCTATCTAATTACTGTCTATCTACAGTCCGGAACCAGAGTCAGAATTAGGCTCTAAATGACTGAGTGGTCTATTTACTAAGCCTTGGACAGAGATAAAGTGGATGGCGATTAGAGGAGTCACTGGGTCTGGTGACACCTGGTGCGCACTATAATTCTCCCCTGAGCATGCCTGAAAACGGGTGTGGCAAACCATAAAGAGGCATGGCCTCAAGGGAACTGCTGATATTGTCACTCCGGGGGCGTGCCCAGCATCCCCGGTGATGCTGGGCGATCTCTGGAGACTGTGTGACTGCACTGTTGGCTCCTCCTCTGTGACAGGAGCCGAGTGTTGCAGGAGAATATCACACTGCAACACCCGGCTCCTGTCACTGAGGAGGAGCCAACATTTTGGTGTCACCCCCTCCGAGGGTGACACCTGGTGCGCCCTGCACCCCCATAGTGATGCTACTGATGGAGAAGTACCAACCAATCAGCTACTATGGCTAGGTACACACGAGACAATGTGCAAACGATGCAAAGTCATCAATGATTTTCCTTGACCTCCCAGACAAACGATATAGTGATAACACACTGTGCAATCTACCAAACGACCAACTATACATTGTGAGTCGTTCAGGCATTGAAAATCATTCACATCATTGATGATATAGTGTTTGCTTTACAAACACTGGACGACCATCTTAATGATTTCTGAAAAATGTAAATAATGATCAGGACTTTCAGGAGGGGATAAATAGCAGGCGGCCATTTTACCTCTGTGCAATTTTGTTCTATGGCTAGTGAGGCTAAACACTGTTATATTGCTTGATTGCTCTGCTTTGTTTTACCTGGCTTAACAAAGTGCTTCTCTACTTCCCTTACGGTGGTTGCTTATCACTATCAACTGAGGACATCGTATGCTGCAGCTGTGTTATTATTAGCTGATATGAAGAGTGCTCAGAGTAGGATAAGAGTGAGATCTTGCTGGACAAAGGAGTGCCTGCTGCAGAGGGAGTCTCTTTCTCACATGCCACTTCTTATGGAGATTCAAGAGAACAATCCCAATGACTACCACAGTTTCCTGGGTATGGATTATGCCCCCTTCCAGGAGTTGCTCATCCGGTTTATGCCGCATGCTGCCCGATTGGCCGGCTTCAGTGGCGCTTGGATATGACATAATTTCCAAGCATCCACTGCAGTGCAATGCTGGAATTGCCGGGTCACTGCAGAGGGTCTGTGTGGCCAGCACAGACCCAGTGTGGCCAGGGCTCCAGTGTGGCCAGCTAAAAAAGTTCCCTCACCCTTGCTGTAGCCCAAATAACTGTTTTAAACAATGCAGGATTTTAACAAAAGCTTTACAGATCTTGTAGTGAAATGTATTTAAACAAAGTTTACTGGTAAGCAGCAAAGAATCCCACAAATGTTTACATTTTTCATGTATTTATGTGTACCTGAAATGTTATTTATAGTTTCCCTTTAATAACAACTTGACATTTTTTTTCTTAACTGATTTGGTTGACTTCAATTCAATATACCCTTTCACCAGCTTGTATGAGATCCATTATGTTTCCCACAAAAAGCCAAACACTTGCTTTTGAAAATGTCATCAGTGTGATGATCATGGAACCGCAAGGGCTATTTATTGTAATGGTTTATGTTGTCTTTTTTAAACATTTGGAATAGTGCAATCTTTATTACAACTGATATAGATTTTCAGTTGAACAACAGCTGCTAAACACTTTCTCTTTGCCACACAGGACAATATAGACTTCTATTTGGTATATTACTTTTATACTTATTATTTTATACCTGCCACATTCTGACAGAGAACCGTAATATGTTATTGATTTTTCCTTTGATATGTCATGTAACAGAGCTGTAACAGAAATTCGACTGCAATGTAGTATTACATTACTAAAAACAGATTATCAAAAATATATTTTTTATTTTACAGATTTATCACACTTTTTCCCCAGTTTGCAACTGCAAAAGTTTGTCTGCAATTGTTATTGTGGTGTGTGGTCAGTAATTATAAAAGATTGCTTTGGACAAGGGAGTTTGTAAGAGCCTTCAGGTTTAGAAATTGAGAGTGAAGATGGGTTGACTCTCTGGACTGATGGCAAAGTGAATTGTTTATGACCGGGTTACGGTTAAACAATATATATACTATATACAGTATATACCAAGTTCATGTATCTCAGCTCTCAGGGAATTACTGACTGCAGGGCCAATCTGAACCAGTGTTTCAATGTATGTAATATTTTATCAGGGTTAAGAAACAATAATCACTGACAGCTCCACATCACTGTGCTACAACAATCAAGATGCATTGAAATAAAGTAGATCATTATGAGTATAAACTCAGCACTTTTATCATAGAATATATATTGGATACAACAGCAAAAAAGAGAATTTTTTTCCTAGCACATCCAGACAAAAAGATAGACAAAATATTTAAAGAAAACATGTAACCAAGCATTTTGTTATATGTTTTAGGAGCAACAGAATCTAACAGAAAGATCCACTTTGCATCTCGCTGTAATGATATTTTTAACTGATTTTCCCTCTGACGGGTGGTGAAAATGTCTTTTATCATATACCTAACTGAGGCTATGGTGTGTGAGAAGTCCACAAAGTACCTTTCCACGGATGGTAAATAAGCACACAGGTGGTGTGATGGTTAGCATTACTGCCTCACAGCACTGAGTTCGTGGGTTCAATTCCCACCACGGCCATAACTATGTGGAGTTTGTATATTCTCCCTGTGTTTGCATGGGTTTCCTCCAGGTACTCCGGTTTCCTCCCACACTCCAAAAGTATACTGGCTGGTCAATTGGCTCCCAACAAAAATTAACCCTAAGGGGTATGTGTGTGCATGTGGTAGGGAATATAGATTGTAAGCTCCACTGGGGCAGGGACTGATGTGAATGGCCAAATATTATCTGTAAAGCGCTGCAGAATATGTGTGTGCTATATAAATAACTGGCAATAAATAAATAGATAGCGAACATGCTGGTGAGCATCCGATTGAAAGAAATATTAAATTAGCTGCCAGAGTGAGGGTGTGTGAATGTGTCATCTGGAAGCATGTAGCTGCAAGTGAAGCATCCAAAACACTTAAATTAGGCTTTCTTAATGGGACTCAATGTCACGCGTGAAATTAGGATTTGGTCAGAACAGACATGGGAGGCTGAAAAGGAATAATATGAACTGTAGAGGATAATGGGCCCGAAGGCGAGGATAGAAAAGTAAATGTCTTTATTGAGCAGCCGGTCGGAATGGGAACTGGATATAGAATACTGAATAGATGGGCAGAATCGGATTGGGACTGATAATGCTCAATTGAGAGATGGATCAGTTTGAGATCGATATTGATGAATTGTAGAAGTTGATCTGTTTGAGACCGATGTTGATGAATTGTAGAACTTGATTGGTTTGAGACCGATGTTGATGAATTGAAGAACTTGATCAGTTGAGACCGATGTTGATTAATTGAAGGACTTTATCAGTTGAGACCGATGTTGATGAATTGCAGTACTGGCTTGGGTTGGGACCAATAATGATGAATTGCAGTACTGGCTTGGGTTGGGACCAATAATAATGAATTGCATCACTGGATAAGTTTGGGACCGATGATGATGAATAGCTGTACTGTTTCAGTTTGGATCCAATAATGATGAATTACAGTACTGTATCGGTTTGGAACCGATGGTGAAGAATTGCAGTACTGGGTCAGTTTGGAATCGATGATGGAAGTATCGGATGGGACCGATGGTTGGAGGTATCGACTGGAACCGATATATTGTAGGTTAATGTTAAAAAGTCTCTGTGGTAAAACCAGACTGGAATGTTAGATGGCATAGGAGACTTGATAACCAGACTTGGAACTGGAATATTACAGACTGGATCTGTACAGATACAGAGTACCTGGGAGCTCAGCGCAGAGCTGTAACTTTAGCAGAAGCGATGTTGTACTGACAACAGAGGCCATCAGGAAATGGAATTTATAGGGGAGGATCCCCATGGGTTGGATGCTGTGATCAGCTGGTCTGGGAGCAGTGTTCTCAGTGAAAGAAGAGTGTCAGGTGAAAGAGTCAAACATGGCTGCACCCATACTGTGGTTTAGAAGGGAACTCTGGCATGCAGCTTGTGTGCCATCATGCTGGGAAGACATGCTGTGAGCAAGGGACTGCGGAGAGCTCAGCATCAGCTAGGAGCAACGAGCAGAATGAGCGGACCTCTGTACTAGTCTGGACAGACACCTGGGAGGTAAGAAAGTAGTTTTTAAATGCCAGAGCATGACACTCAAATTTATTATTTATGGGAATACAACATAATTACAAACATTTTTCCTTGCGAATAACATGGCATCAACTGTTTATTTTTAGCATAACAAGATTAGAATATGAAATGACAATAGGCCAATAAGATTTAACTGCTGTATGGGATTAAAAATTAGATGTATTGTATGTTTTTGGCCAAACCATTGTAGGTGACAAATTCTTGTTTGTGCAAGGCATCAAAGTGTGGTTTTGAGGGATGGGAAATAGTTGTCTTTTTATGTCACATAACATATTGAATTCATAAACCCTCTGTAGAACCTTATTTACTATATTATCCAACTGGGACACAACATCTTCAGGTTCATTACATATCCTACATACCCATATTATTTGTGAATATGGGAGCCCCTTCTGGAGAGGATTGTGATGGAAACTAAGAGCCTCTAAAATCATATTTCTATCGGCGGACTTAACAAAAAAATACATCTTTAGGTTCTTACCAAATTTAAGAATTGATACATGTAGACAATTAGTGGAATTCAAATCACATACGTACAAGTAAATTTAACTGGGCTGGACGTAAGGGTATGGTTGCCAATTAGTGAATGCAACATCTCCTATGGCCCAGACCATAGAATAAGAATATCATCTACGTACCATGTAATAAAGGATGTGTTACATCACCTCTGTACAAGAGAAGAAAATATCCCTCTCAGTGGTAAATACATACAAATTGGCATACAATGGGGCCACACTGAACCCCATTGCACAAACTGAGCTGTAAGTAATACTGCCCATCATAATAAAAGTTTGTATACAGGAAATGACATTGGTTTATTTTTGGAATTACTTGAACTGGTACTTTTATACAGAGTTGTCAGAGATTAGTACACTTGTAGCCTGTATCCTCTCCAGGGTAGGTATACACTTATAGAGGCTACAGAATCTGCTGGTATAGCACTGATGTTATCCAGAGCAATAATAAAGACATAGGGGTTTATGTATCAAGCAGTGAAAAGCATGGAGAAGTGGACCAATGGAGAAGTTGCCCATAGCAACCAATCACACTATTCACAGCTTGATACAGTACATAGACCCCATAGTAACTCTCCAAAAAATATTTTCACCCTGAACACAAGGTTGTAAGTAGGCATCTATAGAAGTAGACATAGGCTAAGTAGAAATGGTAGAGGTGGATCCTGTAAATATGCACTATCATCTATTATAACAATTATTGCTAATTTCGCAATCTTTGCATCCTGTAGTATTTATCCTAATTCTGAGAACTAACACAAAGAGATGGAGTTACAGCTGTTGCAACTGCATTGTGAGTGTTATGAGCTGTATCACCAAAAGTGAGATTAGGCATTGCTACTGTATTTCCATTATCATTGTTGAGTAAAACATATCCTCTGCACACTAAAATGAAAGGTTTTGTATGATAATGTCCATTCTATTTTCTTCCATTTTGTATGATCATTTGATCAAATCACAGTTCTGTCCTTTTTCTCAAAGAAACAAAAATCTACACAAAATAACACTTTTAAACAACAAAGTATATGAGGTAAAACCAAACAATATATTCAACAATAATAGAATACATTGTGTACCATTGAATGTATTTTGTTGTATCCAGAAATAAAAGTTTTGTGAATCTATTTACAGAAATATATCAATATCACGAGTTGTTCCATGAACTGAAGAGCAAAAATGGTCTCTAATCTCTATTACGCAATTATAAAACAAATTTGCAGTCTTTAACCACTAAATGTAGATTATTTTGAATGGTGAGTCACAATTTTGGGGTAGGAAAGAGAAATATATTAGGAATAAAAGATAAATTATCAATGGATAAATGTGGTTGTACCTGACCGATGGTTATGAGACCTGTATTCCTTACTCTTACTGGCAAAGTACCTATTACTCAAAAAGAATGAAGAAGTACAAAATCAACAACATACTCTCTAAAATGAACAGTCAAACCTTACACATTCCTTTGCAAAGTATAAAGTTAAACAAATCACTGGTGCTTACTTTTAATTGTCTGAACAATTTTAGCTGTACGACATTAGTCATTGCAAGTCAATAGTTATAATTTCAGAACTTCTACAAAACTGAGTGTTGAGAAACAAGTTAAATTTGTAAACTCCCCTAAACCTTTTCATTCAGACATCTGCTGGTGGCCTGCTTCCCTGAGGACCCATATTAGATGTTGCCTTCCACTCGAAATCTTATTGCAGACAACAGTTTTATATTCATTCTCACATTCAAATGGAAAGGAACTTTTATTGTATAAAAGGTTAAATTGTATTGTAATAAAACATCTAGTGACTTACATGGTGGTTAACATAACTAGGCTTGTGTCTTGTTTCAGTACACAGTCCATTTGAAAACATTGTTGATTTAGTGATGAGTGCATGTGGAGTCCACCTCTTTGTGTTTCCTCTTGTTCTCTTCAATGGCTGGTTGTATTATAAAGAGACCTTTAGAGATCAACAATAGGGCTAACAGCAAGCACAGTGAAGCAATGTAGAATTGCCGTCTGGCTCAGAGGATCCTTTGAAGAAGTCATCAAAAGGCTGATCATTGTAACCGGAATCTAAGTGCTATGTTTATTTATTACTATAAATGTGAATTTTTTTAACATAATTAAGCACTGCTTTCTCCAATGAGGATTTGGATATCGGAACAAATGGGAGCTATGTATACATACAGAGGTGACAGTGGAGTATACACACACTGGCACATATATACAGCAGTATAGTGGTGGTGGTGGTGTAATGGTACTTGCAGGGTCACTAGTCTCTGTAGTGATGTTTCCTTCTGTTACAGAGACTCTCAGGGGTACATCCACACTGTATGGTGGATGTAGACAAAGACGCACAGTGTGGTTGTGCATGCACAGAAGTGCACAAGGGTCAGAGGTTGTGCCTTGGGAAGTCTGGGATCTTATTGCCACCAGATAGAGATAGCACAGAGCTCTCTCTCAACACTCATCCTCATTTAAGGCTGTGTCTGGTTCTATTAACAGTACAAGGCATACCACATTCTAATCAAAAACGTAAGAGGATATAAACAAGTATAGTATAACGCATCAACATTTGAAATACATTCCAACCCACATTTTTAGAGAAAGGTATTCAGTACATGTGATATCAAATCTTTGGTTAACATTTTAGCAAGATTCTCCTCACTAACTACATATTTCACACTGTCCAAAATGCTATTTATCAGCTCTTTTATTATAGCAATGTTCTTAGAGCGACCGTGCTGGAAGACAAATCAATTGCACCTTTATTTATCTAGTGGTTTTATCTGGACTTAGGGCCTGATTCAGACCCACTCGCAAGTGGCTGTCCGCTCGCAAGTGGGTCGATGTTGTGCACTGCGCATGCGCACGACGGCGGGAGCTCCATTGTGCGCATGCTCCAGACGCAACGAGCGAAGGACTTTCCTTCGCTCGTTGTGTCTGATCAAAGGGGGCGTGCTGTCGATGTTGATTGACAGCACGCCCCCTTTGGTGGGCGTGCTGGGGGCGTGCCTCCCTGACGGGGGCGTTCCCAAGGGAACGCCTACCGTCAGAAGCCGGCCCACTGACATCACTAGTGATGTCAGTGGGAGTGATTTTGGCTCTGATAGAGCCAAAATCACTCCGGGCCTTGCGGTTGAAAAACTCAACCGCAGGCTCCGGCTCGCAGTGGCGATGGTCGCGATGGTCAAGACCATCGCGGCCATCAAACTGCACGCTCGTATAGGCTGTGGGTGGTGACCCACAACTATACGAGTGTCCAGGAGGACGCTCCATAATTATGGAGGGCGGCCCTCATTCAGAGCGTGCGCTCTGCTCAGAGTGTACGGCTCTGAATGAGGGCCTTAGTTCTCACAAAGTTTCCATCAGCAACAACATCTCTTTGACTGATTATGTGAGTGCCATATACTCAGTATTGGTAGTAGACAAGGCAACATTTTTACTGCTAGCCCAGCTGATAGCTGCGCCTGTTAAGGTAAACAGGTATCCAGTGTATGAATGTCCATTGCATTTATCTGATCACCAATCGGCATCACGAAAAGCTTGTAGATCCGAAATTTTAGTTTTCTCAAACTTTAGTTGCAAGGAACTTGTAACTTTCAGGTATCTCAGGATATGCTTAACAGCAACCCAATGCTCTCTTCTAGGATTGAGAGTGAATTGGCTGACATGATTGACTGCATTTGTGATATCTGAATGTGTGCCAACACTTGCATACATTAAAGTTCCAATGCTATTTTGATAAGGAACTCCTTTCATTTCCTCCATCTCTGTCTCTGAAGTTGGAAACATAGGGCCAAATGTAATAGGGTGAGAGTTTAGAAAATGTGAGAGTTTAGCAGTAAACTCTCACATTGGTTGAGTTTTATCTTCAAAATGGGAAAACATCTGAATGAGATTTTAAATCGTGAGAGTTTTTGAAGTCTAAAAAAACATGCAAGTTCGCTCTGTTACTTTGTTTTTGGACTCTATTACATTGGCAAAGTTTCAAAAGTGTCAGAAACTCTCACTTTTCTAAACTCTCACCCTATTACATTTGGCCATAGAGTTAGATATTTTTGTACTGTTGTCAATTGGTGCAGACAGGTTTAGTATCTGCCTCACCAAATTTGTTGAGCATCACCTCAATGTACCCTTGTTGGTCAATAGTAATAGATCCAGCATTCAAGTTTTGCTTGAATCTCATACCTAGTAGTTGGTATGTTGGTACACAATGTTTTGTTTGAAGTTGTTACTTAGTAACAGTGTGACTTAAACTATTTGGCTTTCTTGATGTTAGGATTTGCAGCTAGCAAATCATCTTAGTGGCAGTTCTCAGTCATAGTTGTTATTGGGATACTGCATCATGTCCTATCCTTGTTCTGGCTTTTTGCAGGAAATCCTGTCTTGTCTGTGTCAAATCATAGCCTGTCATTCAGGTCTGTCTGTGTTTGTGTTGTTTCATGTGCTCACTAATTAACTAGCTCTCTCTCTGCAGAGCAGGTACACACATGCCTTTTAATTAGGAATCACTCTCCAGGAATGGTCTCTGATTGGATCCTACATCTCATAAGTATACACCCAGCCCTGATCTCATTGCTGGTTATACTGTGTCACTACCAGTGTATGTTTGCTGTGTTCAGTACCTAGTGCTTGCCGGTCTACTGAGTACTTTGGTTATTGTATCTGGATCCTGTCTCCATTCAGCCCTGCAGTAATATTCCTGTCTGTCTGCATTTATCTTGTTTCCTGAAGTGTTTCCACCTCACTGCCTCCATTATGTGTTACTGCAGCATCTGAATCCACCTGTCTGCTGTTTAGGCCCCTGCCTAGACCATCTCAGCTGCTTGTGTCAACCGGGCAACACAGGCTGCATTACAGAGTATCTGTGAGTTCCCTCAGCCTGGCTACAGAGTCAGGTTGTTCCTGTTCTCCTGTTCACTGAACCACCAATCTCCAAACTGCTTCCTAGCTGCTCCAAGTAGCTTCCGTGCTACCACCAATCACCAAACGGCATCCTAGCTGCTCCAATAAGCTTCCGTGCTACCTCCAATCTCCAAATGGCTTCCTAGCCACATCCAGCAGCTCCCGTGCTCCCAACATTCACCATACGGCTTCCTAGCCACACCTAGTAACTCCCGTGCTACCACCATTCCTTATTTGGTTCTTTGCTGCTCCAAGCAGCTCCCTTGCTGCAACATCAGCACCATCACCGCAACATTGGCATACTTGTCGCACCATCAGCTCTCAAAGCCATTATCAAACCATAGACTGTTTATCTATAGCTATTGCCGCACCATCGGCACCATTGCCGCACCATCGGCACACTTGCCGCACCATCGTCTCTCAAAGCCATTATTAAACCGTAGAGTTTTTATCTACGGCTATTGCCGTACCACTGGCACCATTGCTGCACCATCAGCATAATTGCCACAAAAAACGGCATCACTGCCGCACCATCAGCACCATTGCTGCACCATCGGCACAACTGCCACACCATCGGCTCCCAAGCTATTGTCCAAATAACCAAACTGTACTCTCACAACATCTGGACCATCGATATCTTTATCATCATCAACTGTGTCAGTCCTAACTGTTCATTCTTTACCTATTGAATTCCCCTGTATCTCCATGTGAGCCACTACTACCTCGAGCATAAGTCCAGGCGGCCGCCTAAGTACCAGTGATCGTATCCTAGTTCTAAGGGAACAACGGGCGGGTGTTATTGTTCGAAGATCTCACTAGCTGGGTTCTTGTGGTGTCACATGGAGTAGGCAACTGAATTCATAACATTATAACCGGCCTACAAATTATAGACACTACGGGAGTGTCTTCAATATAGTCTCTGTCTTGTCAAATCCTGATATGGAACTATCAAACAAAATTCTAAACCTCGAGAGCATGCAAACACTGCTGCTACATGCCTTCTTTGGATTATCATCTCGTGTGGATGTGCTGCAGCAGCAAACATTTCAAGCCTCCCAGATTTTGTCAGTCACATCTTGCTATTTCAAGAATCAATCTAGGGAGGAAAAATTGGACGGCAGCCCAACAGTAAACTGTTCTATAATACCTCAGTCATCTGATTTGATATATCCGGAGTTCTTATGGGAATTTAATCTAAAGACTGAACAGTTACAAAAAATATTGTTTAGTACTAATATGTTAGTACAAAAATTTTTTGGGAATTTACCAGACTTTGAAGATATTCCATCCTTCCCAGCAGAAACAAAAGAGATGACAGACTCCACTTCCCTTTCCCCTGCAATGCCATCCTCTATGCAGAGGGCAGGTGGATATCAGAGCTACTTAGGACCTGGGCTCTCTGAGGCCGAGTGGCAAAGGCATAGGGAAAATTGTCTCTGTATATACTGTGGGAGCGCTAATCATTTTATTGCAGACTGTTCTTTATGTAAGCCAAGAAAAAATTACCAGCCTCAAAGTCCTAGGCTTCAAGTTAACCACTCGTCTTGTAAGCTTATTAATGCCGCAGACTCTGTAATTCCCAACAAAGGTGCCGTGGTTCCCCAATAGAAGCCAGTTATTTATAATTGGGGTCCCATTACTAAGGGACCGTGGGCTTAATTCAGAGGAGGCCGTACGGTCTACGACCGCACGGCCACCTGGATGTTTGGCCAGTGCGCATGTGCACGAGGGAGCCGGCTCCCTCGTGCACATGCGTGAGACCCGCTACGACCGACAGCGCTGGTCACAGTGGGTCTCTTTCCAAAGGGGGCGAGCTGTCGATGTTGAGTGACAGCTCGCCCCGTTTGGAAGGCGGGCCGGGGGGATGGCAGCCCAAACGGAGGCATTCCTATGGGAATGCCTACCGTTTGGGGAAGGCCCCACTGACATCACTAGTGATGTCAGTGGAGAGCTTCCGGCTCTGACAGAGCCAGAAGCTCTTCGGGGCTTATGACAAGTGAGACCCTACCCTAGGGTCGTAAGCCCCGATGGTCGCGATGGTCTCTCACCATCGTGACCATCACCGGAGCGGTCGTTAGAGCTGTGGGTGTAAACCCACAGCCTAACGACCGAAACAGAGGTGGCCGGTCAGGATGCAAGCGGCCACCCAGTTTCTGAGCGACCACTTGCATCCTCCGACCGCCTCTGAATGAGGCCCCAAGTCTCAAATTTGGGAACCATTCAAACAAATACTCTCATTGTAATAGCAACGGTTCAGTTTCTTCTTTTGCAGGAAGAACTTCCAACATTAAAGTTGATAAACTTCACATAGCCAGAGAGACACCTGATATTTATACTCCAGGAGGGGTCTCCTCTGCCTGTTCCGGTCCTGTCTCGGATTCTGCCTGTTCTGGTCCCAGTCCGGATTCTGTCTGTTCCGGTCCCAGATCCTCAATTGGTGAAGCCAGACCAGGACACTGATTGCCTTATCTTCAATGGGGAATTGGAACTATTCCAGGACCTAATGCTTCAACTCCAGGTGCTTCCTCCAGATCTTTTTTAATCTGACAAAATACTGTTCTTGCTCTTGTCATTTAAAGGAGAAGCAAAGAGATGGGCTGAACCCTACATTAGATCAAATGACTCCATTCTCCATGATCTTGATTTATTTGTCTGCGCTGTCCTTAGTAGGTTTGGGGGTCCAGACATTGTGATTGCTGAACCTTCTGGAAGTTCTACCTGTACCTCCAAAAGACTACCCAAATCAAGATCTGCTAAATCAGCCAGCAAATATCGACCTTCTCAAGATTGTAGTATCTCCTTGTCTCTACAGGAGACTCAACCTACATATCTCCACTCTGGATGCTTGCTAGCTAACCCAGGGATAGGATCTCCAATGAATTTGGAAATGAGGAAGTCATTAGCTTCTCTATCTGTGAAGCAAGCCATTTCTAATAAAAAGTGTATGGCTCAGCCTGTAGATGACGACTCTAGTTCTGACTACGATCCAGTAGCAGATGAAAGATTTTTGGAAGAACTGTCTGTGCTTCCTGTAGACTGCAATAATATCTTTGGGATCCCCATTGTTAAGCCTAAACAGGTGGGGAAGAAAAAGAGACATCATAAAAAACATTGAGCATTCTCTGTTACACCAAGATTCATGCTCCCCTTAGTGACATCGGGGTGTCCGGAGTCCACCCTCAAGGGGGGGGATACTGTTAGGATTTGCGGTTAGCAAATCATCTTGGTGTCAGTTCCCAGTCATAGTTGTTACTGGGATACTGCAACATGTCCTATCCTTGTTCTGGCTTTTTTGCAGGAAGCTGGAAATCCTGTCTTGTCTGTGTCAAATCATAGCATGTAATTCAGGTCTGTCTGTGTTTGTGTTGTTTCATGTGTTCACTAATTAACTAGCTCTCTCTCTGCAGAGCAGGTACACACATGCCTTTTAATTAGGAATCACTCTCCAGGAATGGTCTCTGATTGGATCCTACATCTCATAAGTATACACCCAGCCCTGATCTCATTGCTGGTTATACTGTGTCACTACCAGTGTATGTTTGCTGTGTTCAGTACCTAGTGCTTGCCGGTCTACTGAGTACTTTGTTTATTGTATCTGGATCCTGTCTTCATTCAGCCCTGCAGTAATATACCCCAGTCCTGTCTGTCTGCATTTATCTTGTTACCTGAAGTGTTTCCACCTCACTGCCTCCATTATGTGTTACTGCAGCATCTGAATCCACCTGTCTGCTGTTTAGGCCCCTGCCTAGACCATCTCAGCTGCTTGTGTCAACCGGGCAACACAGGCTGCATTACAGAGTATCTGTGAGTTCCCTCAGCCTGGCTACAGAGTCAGGTTGTTCCTGTTCTCCTGTTCACTGAACCACCAATCTCCAAATGGCTTCCAAGCCACTCCAAGTAGCTTCCGTGCTACCACCAATCTCCAAACGGCTTCCTAGCCACTCCAAGTAGATTCCGTGCTACCACCAATCTCCAAACGGCTTCCTAGCCATGTCCAGCAGCTCCCATGCAGCCAATGTTCACCATACGGCTTCCAAGGCGCACATAGTAACTCCCGTGCTACCACGTTTCCTCATTTGGCTTCTTAGCTGCTCCAAGCAGCTCCCTTGCCACAACATTAGCACCATCGCTGCAACATTGGCACACTTGCCGCACCATCGGCTCTCAAAGCCATTGTCAAACCATAGACTGTTTATCTATGGCTATTGCCGCACCACCGGCACCATTGGCACACTTGCCGCACCATCGGCACACTTGCCGCACCATCAGCTCTCAAAGCCATTATTAAACCATAGACTGTTTATCTACGGCTATTGCCGTACCATCAGCACCATTGCCGCACCATCAGAATAATTGCCGCACCACCGGCATCACTGCCGCACCATCAGCACCATTGCTGCACCATCAGCACAACTGCCACACCATCGGCTCCCAAGCTATTGTCCAAATAACCAAACTGTACTCTCACAACATCTGGACCATCGATATCTTTATCATCATCAACTGTGTCAGTCCTAACTGTACATTCTTTACCAATTGAATTCCCCTGTATCTCCATGTGAGCCACTACTACATCGAGCATAAGTCCAGGCGGCCGCCTAAGTACCGGTGAACTTATCCTAGTTCTAAGGGAACAACAGGCGGTTGTTATTGGCAGAAGATCTCGCTAGCTGGGATCTTGTGGTGTCACATGGAGTAGGCATCGGAATTCATAACACTTGCCCGACAAGCAATAAAACATTGCGTGCACAACTATTATGGGTAAACTTGTCTACTTCCACTTGTAGTGTAAGCAGTGATCAGTTTTAGAATGTACAAAGTCAATTTCTAACAATACACTGTCAAATTTGATGTACCAGCAGCAACTTTGTTTTACCCAATACAAAGATTTCATCAGTAAGTATACTTTTCCCTCTGGAAATACATTTACATGGTAATGTTCTGGTGGCTCAATGTAAATCTCTTCAGCTAGCTCACCAATTATGAAGGCTGTATCAAAGTCTGCTTTGTACAGCAATAAATCATAAGAGCATATATAGCACTGACCATAACACTGAGCTAGGCACATTAGAAAACACAATTAAAAGAAAGATAATTAGCATGTATAAACAATTTAATAGTTTCTGAAAAATAGTATAAACTTCTGGGAGTAAACAATAGCAATAAACAATAAAACAGTTATAATACTCCTTAAAACATCTCTCATAGGGGTTGGATACGAGATCCTGGCACTCAGGATCCCAGCAGTCATAATACTGATGCTGGCATCCCAGAGTTAGGATATAGACTCTTGTCAGTCAGTATCCTAACCCTCCCCCTCTCCCTACCCCTAAACCTCCCTCCTTGGTGCCTAAAACTAATCTTCCCCAAATGCGTAAACCTAACCTCCTCCTCCCTGCACCCTGAACCTAACCCTCCCCACTTAGTGCCCAATCCTAACACTCCCTCTAGTGCAGTGATTCCCAACCACGGTCCTCAAGGCACACTAACAGTCCTGGTTTTAGTGATATCCAGGCTTGAGCACAGATGGTTAAATCAAAATAACTAGGTACTAATTAAGTCACCTGTACACAAGTATGACTATCCTTAAAACCTGGACTGTTAGTGTGCCTTGAGGACCGTGGTTGGGAACCCCAGGTCTAGTGCCTAACCCTAACCCTGCCCCTAACCAGGATTCTGGTGCCAGGATTCTGACAGGTGTCGGGATTCTGGCTCCGGCATTTTAAGCACTAGAATCCTGACTGTCAGGATTTTGATTGGATCCCCCCTCTAATAGGAATAATGAACTGTGCAGTTGGTTAATACTGAATAAATTAGATGCTGCACTCAATAAAACTGATGTTAAAGTAATAAATGTTACTCTTGCATAACAAAATGTCAATTTAGTATAGACAGATAACAACACTAGAAGATGTGTGTACCCATTGATGGCAGATGTGACGGAACGATATATTGGGCGGTCCGTACACACTGCACGATCTGGTATATGACTGCCCAATATGACGTTCCCCTGCTGCATCCACAACAATGGTGTCATTCCTTGAATCTACAAATTAATGTTGAACAGCATCATGCAATAGTGTGTACACACTGGACGATGTGGATAATTTGTCATTCCAATCCTTCGGAAATTGGCAAATTTCCAATCTGTCGTCTAATGTGTACCCAGCTTAAGATATTGCAGTGTAATATGCCAGATCCTGGTGGGGAAATAGTCACAGCAACATAATTCAGGCTAAAACCCAAGAGTTAATCCTATGATAGATCTCGGCTAGAGAAAGTGTAACAAAATGAAAAAAAGAGTCTCGCCATAAGAGTGCTATGGAACAATCGTAAGCTCCTATTTACATATAATTCTATATCTACAGTTAGAAATAAGGTCAAGGGGTCAATGAACTCTTATACAAAGAGTGGGGGCTTCAGTTCTCATTCTGCCTTATGGTGATGGATTCCATATGCAGCTCCTGTCAGAGCAAGCTTGTCACAGAAGGATCCCTCAGATGTAAGGCTGGTTGTATAAAGCCAGTAGGTGCTGTTAATAAGCCACTGATCCATGAATACAGTAGTAGTTAGCACAGTGGCACTCAGCACTAGGGCATCTATTATCTATCCTTACTAGGACACAGATGATAAGCAGGGTCCCAATGATTAGGTTTCTCTGCTGCTAAGGAGTAGTTTCCCACTAGAAAGAGCTACTGAAGCCACAGGATGCAATCAGCATTGGCAATGGAAATGCAGCACAAGCAATCAGAGGTCAGCTTAGGTCAATGCTCAATGCTAAAAGTCTGTGGGAGTGCAGCAGTTAGAAAACAGTGGAACAGAGGTCACCTGTTTGTCAAAAAACAGGTACATACACAAAATTAACTGGTAGAGTATTAAACAAGAATGTCAATAATTGGGCTTAGGTGTCCAACTGTATTCATGGACATTTGGTTCTTTTCCATATATATGGAAGTTTGTTAACTGCCTAATATTTGAAGTTTCCTTCAAAATTGAAGACAATTGGTCATCTGGACACTAATTGCATGTTTTTGTATGTTCTATTTTGTTCTTACTAACAAGGAACCTACTGTGAGGTGCAGCATTTAAATTATATATATATATATATATATATATATATATATATATATATATTTATATAAATGTTGAAAGAAATGGGCACTCCAATGACCAGTTAGTGAATTAGGGTGCCAGGATACAAAAATATAAAGAAAAAAAAGGTGGGGAATCTGCGCTGTCTTTATATGTATATATATTATGGTTAACTAGTAAATGAATAATAACACAAGCAGATGGTAAATATAAGCATAAATCGATGTTAAATTTAATATATGTTAAAATACACAACAATATCAATATACATAAGAAAAAAATAATAAATATAAAAATGAAAATAAAATTTAAACAATAGATTGTGTGAATTATTTCACCAATCAGACAATAAGCAATAAAAATAGTTGCCAGTGACCGTGATAAACACCTTTCCAGTCTGACCACGGAAAATAAAGTGACTGATAGAATCTGGTACTATGAAAAGTTTTATCTTACCTAGTAACAATGTTTCCACTGAAAGGTAATTGTTGCTATCAGTGTCACTTGTAACGTATGAAAAATTTGCAGTTGGTGTTGATCTCCAGTGGATACAACTAATGCGTATTTGTATATGAAAATGATGTCACAGTTCCTTAGAATAACAGCAATGCAATGAACAGCATACGGCAAAATTTTGGGCAGCTGTGTGACCTTTCTCGTGCTTGAGAAAGGGGCACACAGCTGCCCAAAACATCGCTGTACGCAGTGGCAAATGCAGGATTTCTAGAGGGGGGTTTCCAAACTCTTGATTTTAAAGCAAGTGTGGCCAGTCCATGAAGAGAGCATAATAAGCACTTAACTAGCTATAATATATGTCCTATGAAGTATAGTGTATGTAATAATTCTGACACATACAGGACTAGCAATCACAATATGCCATTACATGTGGAAGTAAGGCCATCCTGCTTGAGCTGAATATTTTTATTTCAGATGTGGGCTACATTCCAGAACATTTGAGCAAGTTTGGGAGTGAGGGGGAGCAGCAAAAGAACCTAGCACTGCCCTGGACATATATGTACAGATTGGTCTCCTTATGTACTGGATAGTGTATTACACAGTATTAATATTTGACCCTATAGATGGTCTATATCAGTGCACCCCTAACAGTGCATGTTTTCCAGATCTTCTAGTTGGTGCACAAGTGTATTCATTACTGGCCGACACATTTTAAAAGATCATCAGGTTGTGCTAATTATTACATCTGTGGCACTGTGGGGATCATAAAAACATGCAACTTTAGTATTATATGATATTTCTATTATGATCATCATGGTGTGGGCTGGGTCACACCAAACCAGAGTGCAGTCAGAGTGAAACAGGCTGAGTGGCCAGGGTCAGACATGAAGGATGCAGGGAGATCCCTAAAACCTCTGACTAGAACCTTGTGGAGCTGTGGCAGCCAGCTAAGCCAGGCCAGAGCCTATGTTGCTCTGCAGGAAGCATGACTAAGACTAACATTGTGAGTGGGCCAGAAGGCCAGTCCAGATCTGCATGTGGCAGATTGGAGTTACCAAGAATTGGTCATCTCATGTGAGAAAGACTTATCCTTTACAGAGTAGCTGTGTTCTAATAGTAAGGGTTCAAGAGATGAGTTAGTTGCCCCGATTATTCTAGGCATTTTTTATTTTTGTTTCCTGAAATATGCTGACATTAAAGTACCATTTTCATATATTTTACCTGAAAAAGCTGCATGGGCTCTCATTTGAGCACAAAAGTTTTTGTCTGATGAAAGAAGAAAGAAAAACCAATTTAGACCCAATAGAAGAGGTAAACACTGCTTTCAAACCCAAATCTCAATTGTATCCTAAACACATAAAAGGAAAAACTGTAGATTGCTTTAACTCTTTAATTACCAAAGAGTTGTGTTTTTTTAAATCATGTATTAATCTTAATTATTGTATTTTTATTCCTCTCTTTCATGTTCTTTGTGTGATATCCAGTGATGTTCCAACCCAGGTTTTCCCACTTCTAGTATAGGGATGGGCAATTCTGGAATCCAAAGTACAGCATAGAAAATGTGGTATTGAAGTTTGGGAAAGTTGATCATCATCTGGAATCAAAGCTACCTTCTTCAAAGTACAGCATAGAAAATGTGGTATTGAAGTTTTATAAATGATCATCATCTGGAATCAAAGCTACCTTCTCACAAAAAAATGCCCGCTAACCGGAAACTACAATGGAAACACTACATCCGGTGGAGAAAGGTGAGTAAAAGAGGAAAGCCTATGGCAGAAGCTAAATGGAAGTAGATGGTGGAACACACACGTCACTTCTGGTACGCACGGAGGATAAACCTATTTGGAACCCAACCGGAATTTGGCAGTGCAACACATACATCACTTCTAGTATGAGGTACCAACAGAAAGAGAGGCATTTACCTAATTTGGAGGGGTATAAATACCTGGGAGTTATCCATGCATGTCATCCAAGCTTGAGGAAAGAGTACCAGCTCCGAAACGCGTTGTTTGGATGGCATGCTTTTGATATGACGGAACCTGACTGTGTTATGCTCAATATTTAAACCCATTGCGGTGGTGCTGAGGTTATTACCCAGGACATGTTTCCTGTTTTTGCTAAAGCCCATTGCAACACCAATCAAGGGTGAGAGACACTAACAGCAGGACTTATACTTGATATTCTATTTACATTTTTTAAAAAGGGAAGTTTTAATATAATATGTTTTTCATGAGATGAAATTGTGAATAAATTGTGTTCATACAATTTTATGTCCCCTTGATAAACATTCTGTTGGGTTTTCTGGCACCTTATATCCCTCTACCCTCATGCACTAAACACTGCACCACTGACACCCATCTTATGAGCTAAATACCCCAAGGCATTACAATATATATATATGTATACACATATATATATACATATATTTATATTGCAAGTATCAAATAAAACCCAATAATTCATTCAGATAACCTGAACCTAACTTGCTCTGATTCAGAGATGTATGCAAACTATATGGTTTGTGTACAGTATGTACAGTACATCTCTGATGGTGGTGGGGACTGTGGATGTACAGAACAGGTCATGCAAGGTTTCTTGCAGTGTCTTCTAAGCCACAGCATGATTGACAGGCTACGATCATTTGGGGGCAGGGGGGAAGGCCACTGGGTTGGTTTTATAAAATGGGAGGTGTCTCCCCTATTTTGTAGGTGTCCTGAGACCAGGGTCTGTGTCTTCCAAAACATATTTTCTGGCTCAGGCAGCCAGTCTGAGTAAGATCAGGCTTACTCAGATGGCCAATGGCTGCAACCATCTCGACTATGCTGCATCTTCGGATGCAACACTTGAGTTTGCGATGCTGGCAGGAGGTGTCTTTTGTCCTTAGCCACCTCCTGCTGCAATTGCATATTTTAGCATCACTACTGCATCCAAAGATGCAGCAGTGATGCTATTAGCGTCCATCTTTGACTCACGCCCATAGATCTCTAAGCAAAAAATCTATGTTAGCAAGGTTTAGCATAATAAACACTGTGTGTTTCTTAATGCCACAGACAGAATTTCCCTAATTAAAGGGCAATAGGAGAAATATAGATTGGAGGACATTAAGTGATATATATCCATAATAATGAGAAAAATATTAAGTAGACCATGCTCATTAAAAAATATTTTTATACCTAATCATGTTAAATAAATCATAACCAGTCAAAACTACAGAAGACTATATAAGAGTATGAAACAAAATATAATATAAGTATACAAAAAAAATGAAGTACTTATATTGCAACAGTCAAGAAGATCACCACATAGTCAATGCCTGATTTCCTTCTGTGTTTAGCTTTTTGCAGAAGACCCACTTGTTATTGACTGTGGTTGCTTGGCCTGTCTACTGTACAATGGGTCATGTGTCACTGTCATTGTCATTTAAGGCTGTAAACTGTTTATATTTGGCTGAATTTTACTCTTGCCATTCGCTGCTGAACTTTGCTTCTTGTATAGTTTGAGGGTGCAGTTGCGATTTCAGTCCCTTTTTTATTGTATACAACACAATGTTATTCTGTGAATTGGACCTTATATCACTTTTTCTCAAGTGCACTGATGGAAATCAGATTGGTTCCTATATCTGGCACAAATAGTATATCTTCTATGTCTGCGACAACTTTTTTGCCTTTAATTCTCAAGCGCTTAGTAATTGTCCAGACTTTTGTGGCATATAGGACTTTATCTCTTATTCCCCTGACAGGCTCACATTACTTTAGTGACTTGAACCAATTTTTATTACAGCTGAAGTGCCTTTTGGCTCCTGAGTCCATGTACCAGAAATTTTTGTGGTGACTGTCAGCTACATTTAATGCTGATTCATTTTTTATATCATGGTTAAATGATGAAATACCACTTGGCTCACTTGCTTTACATTCTGTGGTTTTACTGTATGTTCCATTTTGTGACACTTGAAGCACTTGTACTTTGACTTTTTAGGTTTCATGACCTTTAACAACAGAATTACATTTTCTCAGGACACTCTGGACAGCTGTACAGGCTGCATTCCTTTAGCATCCAAAGGACTCTCACTCACTGCCTGTGGAAATGGACTGCAGAGTCTCTGAGAGAGAAAACTGCTGCAGTACTTGGAACACTTCTCTGAAGATCTTTCAAGAAAGAGTATTCCTCTAGATATACTCTGCAGTTGTACAGTATATGAATATTTAGATGGTTTCTGGTATTGGCAGAAGAAATCTGACTATGACTGTTTGGAGGATTTGAAATCTTATTAGAAACAATAAGATCAGAGAACTTTGGTCCATTCCAGCTATTTATTGGTGAATATTATTAACTGAGCACCATATTTTCAGGTTTCAATTTCTGGTCTGGTTCAAGTAGGATTTTGTGGTCCTAATTTTATTGATGGCTGCATAAGGGAGTTTATTTTCTATATGTTTTATTTATTCAAAGTGCAGAGTTAGTTTGTGCTGGACATCATGCATTTTGTGATTTATAAATCATCTCCATTGTGTATAGGCAATGGGAACACTTTAGGTAAAGATCAAATACAGTCTTTCATCAGTATTAAGGTGCCCATCCACTAGACGATTACGTTGAGCGATTGAATGATAATAATCGTTCAATCATTTGCAAATCGTTTCAAATAATTTGCCAAATTGTTTGCAAATCGTTTGCAAAAAATTTCTAAATGACCAGCGATGCGCGTGCCCGCTGGTCGTTTAGACGTCTATCATCGTGCAAACATGCTGGTCAACCTGACGGTAATGTCAGGTGACCATGTTTGCAGATGTTTGATGAGCCTGCACTGAACGACTGCTCATTCAGTGCAGGCTCATCACAGACTGACAAATGACTGCACGATTACAATGCCGTAATCACGCAGTTGTTTTCATGTCTGCTAGTGGATGGGCACCTTTACACTTCAGCTGTTATACACCATAGCAGATTAATAATATACTGAAGGACAACCATGAAATTATTTAAAGTACCTTAGAAGAGTTTGTAACACTTCCTAGTTTATGAAGGTACTCACACTTGTATTTTCATATTTGAAGGTTAATGGTGGCAGCATTTGTTAATCATTGTTTCTTTGCAGTCTGTCGATCATTTTCTGCCTTTTCTATGCAGGCTATAATTTTTATGTCACATTGATGGGTTTTAAATGCAGTGTACATAAGCCCATGGCAAGGATGATCGTTTCTGAAATATGCAATAAAAGAAACAATGGGAAATTTGGGCTGCAGCTAAGCAGTCAACAGATATCCCAGCATTTGATTACTTGTCAAGTTTGTTGCCTTTTATTAGACACTAAATGCACAAAAGGGTGGGATGCAGACAGCTAAAACTCTTATACAGTGAATAATGGATGCACAAATTCTTTAAAACTTTGACTACTATATAACCAGTCAAATTGAAGCCATATAAAACAGTAAAGACAAAAATAAAATATGTACAACTGTGGATGAGAAGAACGAGAGACTGCTTTATGATGGTGACTTATATACTTGTTGTAACTTCCACAAAACAGCAGAACTCTGCAGATGGTCATAACCAACAGAAAACATTTTGTTTATGTCCAAGCTATTTTGGGATTTTGTCATCACAGCAATCATTTTGTAATAAAGAACACCTTCAGTCACCACAAATAATAGGTCTGCAGATGATTTGGTAATCATTGAGCTTAATCACAACCTGTTCTTTCTGTAAGGAAAAATACTGTTATAAAAACATGTTTTTCATACTTGGCTCTGTGTTATTTATTACATCCTCTTCTTTTTACTTAAAATGTCACTGTGTGCAGCATAAAACATCTAAACTGTGATTAATTAGTAACATAGATTAACACTGAAATTGATCAAATAGGCTATGAAGATAGATAGATAGATAGATAGATAGATAGATAGATAGATAGATAGATAGATAGATAGATAGATAATCTGTTGATAATACATTGAAAATAAACAACATAAGTGCTTTTTGGGTCAGTTACAGCATTGACATGGCTGAAAACAGTGGTTCAAAAGTATCTAATCTAACAAAAACTAACAGTCATGTAAGTTTATAAATATGTTGTTAATAACAGATTGTACATGGATCCATGTACAAGAGGATAATTCAGCATTACTAACAGATGAATGGATAGAGAATTATCAAAAGACTTGTCATGTAAAGCCAGACTGCAAAGTTTGGAAGGACAAAATTAGTTAAAGAAACAAGTTATTCAACAAGTACTGTAGACTAAAGTGATAAGGAGACATGGCATATGACTTTTATGCATATTTGGCATTGTTGCCTTGGGCACAGGAATCCTGAAATGATAAAACATATCTAACTGAATACAGAAATGCAAGTCAAAAAAATATAGTAACTGCATAAAAGAGTTGAATGACAAAAAATATTTTTCAAAAAACAGTAGCAAAAGAACTCAACATTCTCTGGGACTTAATCAGTTGTACTTGGGCCACAGAAAACTCACACTCTTGAAAGTGTCGGACTGGGGCATGAAGGGCCCACCTGGGGAATGCAATCATAGGGGCCGACTAAGGGGTGTGGCCAGTCTCCAGAAGGGGTGGCCTGGAAGGGGTGTGGCCAACTACCAGAAAGTGGCCAGCCATTATAGGAGCATATCAGAATAAGGGTTCACAAGCAGAGGTTGGTCCAGGAGGCATGTTAAATAGCAGAGTCAGGGTACACGGAATCGATGAAGATTCCGACAGGGGTGGTAAGTATACTATGCCTACCCCTCTCCCCCCTAACCCTAACCCTCCCTCTTAGGTGCCTAATCCTAACCTCCTCCCTAGTGCAAAACCCTAACCTCCACCCGGTGGTTCCTAACCCTAACCCCACCTTACTGCACCCTAAACCTAACCCTCTCAGGGGGGTGCCTAACCCTAACCTCCCCCAAGGGGGTGCATAACCTCCCTCCCCATAGCCTAACACTAACCCTCCCCAGGGGGGTTCCAAATCCTAACCTTCCCCCAGTGGTGCCTAACCCTTACCCCACCTTACCATACACTAAACCTAATCCTCCTGGTGGGGATGCCTAACTCTAACCACCCCTTCCCTATAGCCTAACCCTCCCTGGGGTGTGCCTAACCCTAATCTCCACCCGGGGTTGCCAAAACCTAACCCACCCATTCCCAGGGAAACAGCAATACTTACCGGGTGTCCGGACATTCGGAATTACGGCATTCAGGGTGCCGAAGCCAGTATCCTGATCACTTTTGGGATATAGGCATCAGCATTTTGCCAGGCGGCACGATTCCGGTGTCAGTATTTCGGCGGCTGGCATCCCATCTGCCGGAAATTTAACTACATCCCAGATACACAAACAGTGGTTCAACCAGGTAGCAAGCAAATAACAAAGTAGGAAGTGGTGTATTAACAATGGTTAAATTGTGTGTGCAGTGCAGATTGGCCCCCAAGCTAGGAGGACCTCATGCCACCCAATCTGTTCCGCCCATTTGCTACAGACCAGAAGAAACATTTAATGTGCTAAGGAGGAAGAGTAAATAAGAACAGCTGTCTGTCCCATACTGCATCTGCAGCAGAGCAACTTTTTGGCTCTGTCCATATATTCCATGGTGAAGCTCTACACCCTCCAATCCTCTTCCACTGGGACTGTACAATCTGTGTTAGTGGTTCGGTTTTACATAAATCCAAACATACCTGATCATTCTACACAGGAGATTGTAGGAGACGGTGTGGGCTGCAGTTGTTGTTTTAAAAAAGCTATTAGGATGCTATTAGGTTAAATAGTTGTAGTAGGTAGATGTAGTAGGTGCCTGGTAGGTTGACTGCAGGCATCTCTATCACTGTGTAAATGACTGTTTGTGTATTTGTTTGTTTGTCAGACACACTAGCTAGCAAATTAACTGCAATCCACTGCAAAGCAATCTGTAAACCGGCTACTGTGTGTTTGTTTGTCAGAAACTAGTAGCGCCTGCAATCCAGTGCTGCAAACAGGACACAAGATTTGGATCCAAAATAGCTCAGCTATTTATTTAAATAACAGTAAACATAAATATTGGGGAGTACTTAATAAAAGTATGGTGGCCAAGAAAGGATGGACAAGAACACAACAAACAAGAACACAACAAAAACCTACAATGCACTACCAACCTAAATGAACCAGCATTGTAAGCCAAGACCAACAAGATGCACAAAACATAACCCTAACATACTGTAGGTATCCAACTCCTCCTTCTAAACTAGACTACCCCTCCCATAAGGAAGATGATTGCTGACCCCATAAAGGTGGTGCAGTTACAAAATAATCACAAAGGTTAGTACAACACAAAACAAAATATAATTTTGAGCTTACAACTCAAAACTTGCATTTGGTCTACTGTGCTTCACTGCACACAAACAAAAACAACAAGGAAACAAAAACAAGTAAAAGGGAAGGAAAGTGGGAAAGATTCACTGATACGCTAAACAATATGAGATTGACAGTAGGGACAGCCCCCCAGTCTTGTGTTTTAAGCAACTTCCTGCATATTCTGCCCTCCCTCAGTTGTTCATATATATATATATATATATATATATACACATACCTCTCTCGAAAAGACAGCACTCCCAATATTCATGTATAAAGTGCCGGTGCCCTCCTGGGTATCCCCAAATAGTGCATCCAATAAATAAATGGTAATAGGCGGCACTCGATATGACACATCCAAGACACAGCAATAAATATTTCAACATTAAAAGGCTAATTTATTGTCTCGTCATCAGGATAAAAAATGTTCCAAACACCCTGACCTTATAACATCCTCCACCATCACCACGTGTGCTTCTAGGGGGCGGGACTGCCAAGAAATGTTCCAAAATGATGTCATCATAGGCAGCCCACTACCGTAGTAACCATCCTAAACATAAAAGTGCCATGTTTACTAACTATAAGTGCCACAGACCATGTATCTCCAGCCATCATATAAAGGTATAAACATATACAGCCATCATAAGTACCACTTAAGTTTACATTGTATATGTTTATACCTTGAATATGTCATATTGAGTGCCACCTATTGCTGTTTATATATATATTGTATATATATATATATATATATATATATACTGTGCGTGTATACATATATATACATATATATATATATATATATATATATATAATATCCAAAAAATTCGGCACTCTGGGTCTGGAAAATATTGGGGGTGCCTTCCTAAAATTAATTAGAAAAAGAAACTTCTCCTATGGTGGTGCATAACAGCATTGCGCCAGTGAGGAAAAGAAGGAGGCGGCACTCACAGAGATGAAGGTCAAAGCGTGTTTAAATATACAAAAACATAGGTACAGATAAAAGTCGACGTTTCCAGGCTCTAAAGCCTTTCCATCTGGTCTGTACAGTCCTGATGAAAAGGCTTTATAGGGGGGCCCTATGCATATTTCCCCCCTGTATTTCCAGAACCAGGACCAGCTCAGAGCCCAGGGCTGGTTGCGCCGAATATGGGGGATCCCTGTTAAAAGTCGTGGTCACGACTTGACCCTTTCTGACAGCTTTCCCAGGCAGGACGGGGTTACTCCTGTTGCTAGGCGATTGGCATGCCTCAGGAAGTGGTGTCTCATCCACAGGTGCAACTTGATTAAGTGCTGCAGCCTATTTATAATCACTGAACTATTTCACCTGTGCAGACTATATTGTGTCTGTGGATTTCATCAGCTTAGCTGCATGGGCAGCTTTTGTTCTCTCCATGATATTGCTTCCATACGGCTTCCCAGCCGACACCAAGCAGCTTCTGTGCTGCCACCAATCTCCAAATGGCTTCCTAGCTGAATCTAACAGCTCCCGTACTGCCAACATTCTAGCTGCACCAAGTAGCTCCCGTGCTACCACCAATCTCCAAATGGCTTTTATCCACATCTAGCAGCTCCCATGCTGTCAAGATTCACAATACGGCTTCCTAGCCACACCTAGTAGTGCCCGTGCTACCACCATTCTTCATTCAGCTTCTTAGCTGTTCCAAGCAGCTCCCGTGCTGCAACATTGGCACCATCGCCGCAACATTGGCACACTTGCTGCACCATCAGCTCTCCAAGCCATTTTCACACCCTAGACTGTTCATCTACGGCAATTGCCGCAACATCGGCACCATCGCCGTAACATCGGCAAACTTGCCACACCATCGCTCTCAAAGCCATTTCCAAACTCTGGACTGTTTATCTACGGCTATTGCTACAACATCGGCACCATTGCTGCAACATCAACACAATTGCCGCACCTTCAGCACACTTGCCACACCATCGGTATCATTGCCATATCATCGATGCAATTGCAAACTCATCAGAACCATTACCTGTATCAGCTCTAACTGTACACTTCATCTCTTGAATTCCCTTGTACCTCCGTGTGAGCCTCTACTACCCCAAGCATAAGTCTAGGTGGCTGCCTAAGTACCGGTGAATGTATCATAGTTCTAAGGAAACAACGGGTGGTTGTTATTGGTAAAGATCTCGCCAGCTGGGTTCTAGGGGTCTCTCATGGAGCAGGCAGTGCTATTCATAACAATCCCTATGTAATTTGTCAACCGTATTTTGGCAACCAGGACTGGTTCTGAAAAGCCTGATGCTGGTTGTGCTTCATATGGGGGACCCCTACGTCATTTGTCCCCTGTATTTAGCACAACCAATATTGGGGCTCCATAGCCCGAGGCTGGTTGTTTTTTTAGGGCGTGGAGCCACACCATTTTTTAACATTTTTTTTTAAAACACAGGCAGCCAGTCCTGGTTAACTGCAGGGGACAAATGACATAGGGGTCCCCTGTATTTAAGCACAACCAGCACCGGGCTAGTCAGAACCAGCCCTGGTTGCCAAAATACTGGAGACAAAAGACATAGGGGTCCCCCGAAAGATGTGCAACCAGCACTGGGATCTGATCTGGTCCTGGTTCTGGAAATACAGGGGAAAAAAATTAGTAGGGTCCCCCTGTATTCTCCAGAACCAGCACCGGACTATTTCTAATGGGGGGCACAGCCAGGGGAGCCCT
Source organism: Taudactylus pleione (assembly GCA_031769625.1). NCBI lineage: Eukaryota > Metazoa > Chordata > Amphibia > Anura > Myobatrachidae > Taudactylus > Taudactylus pleione. The sequence continues at coordinate 636,194 of JAUIMM010000182.1, forward strand.
TTCACCTGGCCCCCCAGCCACAGCATCAACCCTGCCCACTAGTCAGTCCAGGCCAGGGATCCCTGAGGACCTGGGATCCCTCACAATAAAGGGGCCCCCCTCCTCAGGGCACCCCAGGCCTATGCTGATAGCCCAGGGCTATCCCCAGCAACCCTGGGCAGTGGGTGCCAGGTTGATTGTATGATGTGGTGCATTTTAAAGAATATTTTCTTTTGCAGTTGAACTATAGGTCCCAGCACACCTCCCTGCATTCTGTTACTTGGTACAATACAAGTTCCAGCATGCTGGGTATTAGGGCCCACTGCCACCTGTAGTCCACCTGTAAAAAAAATAAAAATAACACAACACACTTTAATATTGTAATATTTTATTTTACAGGTCTTCATCTGGGGGACGGAGGCCTTTCAGCTTTGTGACGTGGCCTCCACCACCCCATGGCTTAGGCATTTTTCACCTGGTGGGCGCCAACCTGCCAGGGCTTTGGCATCTTCACCCAGCAGGCACCAACCCGCTAGGGCTTCGGTGTCTTTGCCTGGTGGGTGCCAACCCACCAGGGCTTCGGCATCTTCACCTGCCTGGGCTTCGACGTCTTCACCTAGTGGGCGGCAGCCTGTGTCAGCTCTATTTCGTGGCTGCCTCCAACTAGGACTTCCAGTATCTTCACTTGGTAGGTGCCAACTTGCCAGGGCTTCAGTGTCTTCACATAGTGGGCGGCAGCCTGTTAGCTCTTTTTCATGGCTGCCTCCCAATAGGACTTCCAGCATCTTCGCCTGGCGGGCACCAACCCACCAGGGTTTTGGTGTCTTTGCCTAGTGGGCGGCAGCCTGTGTTAGCTCTTTTTGTGGCTGCCTCCCACTAGGACTTCTGTTGTCTTCGCCTGGTGGGCACCAACCTGCCAGGGCTTTAGTGTCTTCACCTGGCAGGCGCCAACCTGCCAGGGCTTCAATGTCTTCACCTAGTGGGCAGCAGCCTGTGTCAGCTCTTTATCATGGCTGCCTCCCACTAGGACTTCCGGTGTCTTCACCTGCCGTGCACAAACCCGCCAGGGCTTCGGTGTCTTCACCTAGTGGACAGCAGCCTGTGTTAGCTCTTTTTCATGGCTGCCTCCCACTAGGGCTTCTGGTGTCTTCGCTTGGTGGGCACCAACCCACCAGGGCTTCGACATTTTCGCCTGGCGGGCACCAACCCACCAGGGCTTCAGCATCTTCGTCTGGTAGGCACCCACCTGCCAGGGCTTCTGGCATCTTCACCTGGGGGTGTGGCTTCCACCTCCCCAGGGCTTCTGTGGTACTCTTCAGGTGCCGCCGCTGCCTCTAATGATGTCGTGAGTCGTGATTGGCTCGCAGCGGCCATCTTTGAAAATCAAAGACGGGCGCTGTGAGCCAATCACGGATCGCGACATCATCAGCAGTGGCACCCAGCAGCTGTGGGACCAGTGCCTGTTTGGGTGTTGGCAGTGGGCCTGGATCCAAGAATATCCAGTCCCCGACAGCCATTTTGCCATTTTTGAAATGGGCGCTGCTGCCGTACTCTGCAAAATGACTGGTGGGGACTGGATTCTCTCAGATCCAGGCCCACCGCCAATGCCCACTCTGCCTCCAGACCTGGATCCTGCCAACACCCACGCCGCCGTCACCCCCCACACCCGGTCCACCGCCGCCACTGATGTTTCCATCGCCACCTCCATGTCCTCGCCGCTGCTACCATTGGTGTTTTCCAGCGCTGCTATCGCCCACAAAAGATGGCCATCTTTGTGCACCCAAGTGAAGCCACAGTGAGAACATCTGCTGGAGGCTCCTACTGAGGCTGCGTAACAAGTTGAAAAGTCCTATCTTTATAATGGCGCATTCTTGAGGTAATAGTTTAAAAACTGTAACTTTTTAATTCACCTGAATCCCAAAAGCACGTACCCTGGCACAATAGCTACCTAATAGAACAAACCCCAAGTCTAAATTTGCCACCTACCATGAGTTTTGCCTTCCCAATAAACCCCCATAGACTATAGCAGAAAAGTGGTCCTAATTGAGAAAGTCAGAAAAATGTGACAGTTCCCAAATCCCCATTTTTTATGTTTTTGCTCTGAAATTTGGCATGAAGCACCCAGTGACAGTTCTACCCAGCCATTCCAAATTTCAGATCAGTACCTCTAATAGCTTTTGAGGTGTAGCCCCTTGAACACCCTGCCCCCCTTCAGAATTCTCTATGGAGAAATCCATTTTTTTAGATACAGCCTTAATATAAGGGCACAACTGTGCCCTTATAATAAATGTATTTATTTATTTATTTTATCCAAAACATAGTACTGAGCTGTGCCTGAGTGAGCTGCTCACCAAACATGACTTATCTTCCTGTTCTGAAAAAATAATAATTGCAAAAAAATTCTTTTTTTTTTCTGGAGTCAATTAAATTCTACAATATTTTATAATTCAATTTAAATCATATTCTTTTTAGTGTGTGTTTCTTAGAGATAGCAAATATAACCATATTTTCGGGTGTGGTTGTGTCTTTGTCAGCTGTACCTCAAAAATAATAAGTGTAAAAAAGGTATTTTTATCTGGTGTCAACACAGTTTGCACTGTTTTCTAATTCAATTTAAATCAATTTGTTTTAATTCTGTTTAGTGAAACATTTTGTGGGTACAAAGAAGAGGATATGCAGTGCACAGAACAAAATATGGTCATTGCAACACTGAGAACAAATAGACATAGTGCTTTGCAAAACAGGAAAGTACAAAACAGAGTCATACAATGAACATAGATAATAATAATAATAGCATATAAATGAGTAACATAGGATAGTCACAGTCACAAAATTGGTATATAAACTAAGGTAATTTGAGAGAGGAGGGGAAAAGAGGTAAGAAAAGAGGAGAGGGGGAGAAGAAAAAACAATATAGGTTATGTAGACGAATAGGACCAGTCAGTGCATGAGAAGTGAGAAAAAGAAAGTGTTAGAATGCAAGTAATGACAAACTAAATAGTGGCCAATGGGGGTTTGGCACCAAAGTGAGTCATCCATGGAGTCCAGACTAGATGTACAGCTCAAAATGAAAATTATATTCTTAATACTAGAGTGTGAGCTGGAGAGAAGTGGGGCAGTAGGATGGAGTGACATGAGGCTGGAGTAACAGTGGGCAGGTGGCTGGAGTGACTGGAAACTGTAATGACATGGGGAAGGAGGCTGGAGTGACAGTGGACAAGAGGCTAAAGTGACAGGGTCAGGAGGGTGGAGTGATGGGGGCAGAAGGCAGGAAAGGAGACTGGAGTGAAACAGGAGGATGAAAAGATAGAAGGGGCAGGAGGCTGGAAAGACACTAAGGCAGGAGGCTAGAGAGAAACAAGGAGCAGGAGTGATAGTGGGCAGAAGGCTGGGGTGACAGGGGACAGGAGGCTGGAGTGACAGTGAGCAGGAGGCTGGAGTGATAGGGGGCATGAGGCTTGAGTGACAGGGGACTTGAGGCTAAAGTGACTGTGGGCAGAATGCTGAAGTGATAGGGGTAGGAGGCTGGAGTGATAGGGGAATGGAGGCTGGAGTAACATGGGGCAGGAGTGACAGAGAGCAGGAGGCTGGAGCTGAATTTAGTAGCCATGTTCTCTGCAGGCTATGTCCTCTCTAAAGGTTGGTCAAGTCTTTTTTTAAATTGAGTGTTATTTATTGAACTTTCAAATTTTACACACAACACATACATACAGAATTATAAGAGGGCCTGGAGGCACTATTCTAGACCATGCAACTCAACCTAGGTCTAGGATACATCCAAAGATACTAGTAGCACACAGAACTAGAAATCATACCCCAAAGTAACTCCAGGAACATGAGGGAAAGGTCTAATAATCCACTCCAAGAAAGGAAACAATATTTCAGACAAACATCCAACCTCAGGGTACACTACATATGACAACCTAAAGCCTAATACACCAAATACAAATGTTATCCCATAAACAAAATAAATAGACCAAATATAAAAGACATACATAACAACTGAACTAAAACACACCCGCACCCTGTTTACCTATTCCCAACTGTGGCATACCTTAGAATCCCTAAACAGCCAACCTCTCTCCTCTACTTTGGCAAATGCACCCCCACCCCCTTCTCACCCCCCTCTAACAACTAAAACTAAAACACATACACTCACATACATATAAAAGACAAAATATAAGTATTTGCAATGGAAGTGCAGTATAAAAAGGGACCCTCCTGCTAAACCGGAGGCCAATAAAGACAATCGACCTAAGAATAAAAGGGTACAACCATACAACATAAAATCACAAAGTCCAAGTCCCCAGACAAGTATCACAAGGCCCAGCTGGGACAGCAATACAATATAACTTAAAGAAAAAGTAACAGAGCAGCAGGGCTAAGCAGGCATATACTGTAGAGGCAGACCAGGATATATCAAGGCAACTACTGTGCATAGAGCAGCAGAAATAACTGGATAGATGAACTTTAGAACACAGTACATTGAAGATGAATCCAAGTAAAAAAAAACTATATTCAGGAAAAGTCAGACTAAAAGTATGAGAACACATGTTGCGCAAATAACCTAGAACACATAGAAGAAATAATATACAGCACTAACATCGGCAATTAGAAGGGCTATATCAATATACAAAAATCCAAAGTTAATCAGGAGAATGAGTCCCCCAGGGAACCATATGGCCGCGCAAGATAGCAACCACATGGAATGTATCAGAAGCCGAATGTGGCCTCCAGGCTCCACACACAGCAGGTTCAGGAACAACATGCCATAAAGAAACAGTAAATGACAGAGACGAGGATGAACTGAAGATAGCCATGGACATCTTCTATAGATAAAGACAATCTCAAGTCCTGTAAGGGGCAAAACTGCAGCAGGATCTTAAAGGGAGGGGAATAGTACCATAGATGCTATTAAGTCCCATCTGGAGGAAATCCACAGTTAGGAGGGTAATAAGCTCTGTTCTCAATAAGCTTTGGAGGAGACTTTCTGGCATCTGCAAGACACACACCAGCCGATATCAGGGAAGCAGGACCAGTAGATGGGACAGAATGTGCAGGAACTACAACTTTATCTGTAGTGGATACATAAAGAATAACTGCCGCATTATCTTCCCCCTGGATTTGAATATTGTGCTTGACCAGAGACAAGGACACTGGGACAACCAATACTTGGATCCAAAGCAAATCATGATGCAAAAGGGCCAGAGCAGATGACATTATCACCAAGTTTTCCATGACCTGTTCTTCACAATGATTCACAGGCTCGAGCTCTTCTGCAGGGTCACTTCTGTCAAAGTACATGACCCCTTAGGGACAAAAGGAATGGTCAGCAATGATGATTCAGGTAAACTCAATGGGTTATCTGCCATCAGGGCCTTTGTAGGTAAGAGGCTGGTATATCCTCCCAATTCAATATCAGCAGCATGGTGCCTCATGAAGTCAACGGTGAGATACCAGGATAAGGGTGATGGTAGGAACCATTTTTGAGGTACAGTACTAGGGACAAATCCATCTGCACCTTCTCCAGATTATTGGAAAGCCTACTGTATTTCCACTGGATGTGACAGCCTTCAGGAGTTGCTGCAGGGTGACCTCAGGTGGAGAAGACAGCCAAGAGGCACAGGAAGAGGGAGTTGAAGTAGAAGCAGGAGTTAAAGGAGCATCTCGTGCAGCACCCACAGAGGACGGTTACGGTTTAAATGAGCAGGCAAAGTGTTCCAACTTAGCTGCTGCAGCAGCAACATGGCCAGAGTGCCCTATGATATTTATAGCAGGCTAGACAGCCAATATCAGAATGTCTGAAGAGAGGAAGTAGTGGAGACTCACCAGGCAGTTGTCCGGCAGTTGACCCCAAGCAGTATCATGCACCAGTCCCTCACATCGGCCACAGCACGTGTAGTAAAATGGAGGTGCATGTGCAGCTGCAGACAGACAGAAATTATGGCGGAACCACGTGGGCCGGAGGACACACAGGCCGGGGAGAAAACATAGGCACCGTCTGGACTCACCACACACACCAGTAGCTATTTGCCAATTGCTCAGGAAGATCACCACAAGGTAGGAAAGCCTCACAGCCGCTGGGATGCCTGTTCCTAAGGCACAGGATAGGTTAGCAGCATAGTGGACTAGAGACCCAGTGTGTAGCAACCTACTCTATTGCCGCCATGGCCATGTCCCATTGATAAAGTCTTTTAAGTGACTAGACACACCCCTCTTGTGGCTGACTATATACACTAGTCATGGGCCCCTACCACTGCAATCCTGTGATGGACCCTTCATGCCCCAGTTTAACACTGTCAGCACAGATCTTTTCAATGCTAAAAAAGATAAGAATATATATGTATAAACAGTGGAAATTTTTTTAAATTAACCATTAGATTACTGAAGATGGACAGAAGTAAGAAGTAAAGAAGATTGATAAAAGAAGGAAGATGACCATGCTATGGATTTGGATGATTTTTCAAGGGTATACAGTTAATGGCTGTCAGGGTATGCTGGAAACAGTAGAGTGACATATTAAAATACTGTACTATTTACTATTTTTACCCCAACAGCCACTACTGTAATTTTATTAGTGGACATTATTTGCCCAGAACACTCAGAAAACCGCATGCTGTTATTCCCTCATAATAAATGATGACCTGTTCAGACCATAACCAATTAACTGATAAAAAAATCTATAAAGATACTGAAAAATTGTGATGTTTTTTCAATTATTTAAGTTAAAAACTTAGCGCCCAATTGAGCAATTCAATAGTTGCTTCATTAGGACGTGAACAGACACCAGCACCAGCATTTCTGCTTGTCCCCTCCTGAGGAGGCGAGCAGAAATGTGCAATATATCCCCGTTTGGGCACCCTAACCTTGACTTTAGATGGGTTTATCCATTTTACATGGCTAAACCTGATCTAATTAACTAGGAAAAGCATGATAATGGGTAAAACATTGGGAGAGTTGTGCCACTGGGGGGCTATGCCATTCGGGATCTGTTACTTCTAGTGGGTGGGATGTAATGCACTGGGGATTTCTTGTTTCTGTGGGAACTATTGACACTGTGGGAGTGGGAGGCACAGGTAAAATGGTGATCTTTGAACACAGAGCAATGCAAGATACCCCCAGGCATATTTTTTCAATATTTTTTAAATATTATATTTAGAGATTTTTTTTAAATATGGTCTAAACTTAAAACAAAACAACAATTTTACATTTTTTTTCTAAAATTAGCTAGATAAGTAGTTAAATCAGTATCTGAATATTTACTTACAAACAATCCAATAAATTAGTGGTTTATATTACAAGCCAGGACAAGTGCCTTCGTTCTGTGAAATATAATACATGATAATGTTAAAGTTTTGTGTCATATTGGTTAGGAGATTACATTTTCCATTACATCTTTAAGAATTTTTCTAATACATTTTAAAAAATATACAATGACTACTCAGAATAAATTCTATTATACTTTTAAAGGTAAAAGCATTATCAATTTTTTCACATTGCTACTAAAGAAAGTAGTTATGATATTTATAGTTTTTATGAATTATGTGATGAATGTCCCCTGTCTTTCTCTTTACTGACTTGTATTGTTGAGTGTTGTGAAGTGTTCTTTATCTTCAATTAAAAGTGATTGCATACAAAAATGAAAAACATTAACAAAGGTCAACTACCTTGGCAAGGTTACCACATACATACATTTTAAAATATGTAAAAGCACATTATATAACTAATTGACTACATCGGCTCTGGCCAATAGAAAAATACATACAGATGTGTCCTCACTTGACTATCCTTCCCGCTGGGTATAATCTGGTTGGAGCAGTGAGAAATGATGCAAGAGATACAGGGGGAGATGTATTATAGCAGAATGCATATTTACCGAGACGAAGCAGAAAGCAGTACCAAAGAGGTGCAATAACATCTCATCTGCCGGAGTGGGGGAGTGAAAACTCCCCCTTCTGGTGATCCCTGACAGAGCCCACAGGGCATCAGCCTAGTACTTATGCACTGTATCTTACCTCAAGCCGGCTCCACTGGGTCCCCAAGATCTTGCAAGCATCACGAGATCTCACGTGCAGCCTGGAGCGGGCAGCCACCGCAACCAGGGACAGTGCTGTCCCTGCTGTGGTGAATAGGAAACAACAGCTGCAGCTGTTGAAATCGATAGCTGCAGTTGTCGTAATGGTCAGAGCCACTGTCAAGTCAGGAACACAGAAAACGATCATGGTATGATATATGGATATCCAGAAATCTGGAAAAAAGGAAGCGCATGTGAGTATAACTCTCTGCCACAGCAAATCAAATCGGCTGCCGCTAGGTCACATAACTGTGCCTTTTAAAAGTTGGCAGAGCTGCATGCCCACTTTTGCCATGGATAATAAGAGGAGGGCAGCTTGTTTCACAAGCACTAGGAGGGCTTCAGTATGAAATCACTATTTGACCCAATTATAGAACATTGGGCAACGGGTCCTGCAGTGTCTGACAAAAAAAGATGTATAAGGTGAGCTGCCTGCCAACCCATGACTTTTGTGACCCTTACTATGGTCTATATGTTATTTCATAAAATCTGACAGAATTTTTCATTTGTAATGTATGGCAATACAGAGTATGTGGAATTGTTTTTGAAAAGCAAAGACAAATATCCTACTGTAAAAATCCTTAACTTGTCTCTGGATGTGGCTTCTCTCCTTTGTTCCTATAACTAATCTAAAATATTATATTATTATTATTATTATTATTATTATTATTATTATTATTATTATTATTATTATTATTATTATTATTATTATTATTATATGTAGTACCTTCAAGCTTAATTAATATATTGCAAATGTAAAAGGGGTTTACAGCTATTTGACAATATTGACACCTTTTTTAAATATTAGTATTACCCAAAAAGTTTTATAGTTTTTTTATACTTTTTTTGTCTTAATGGTGTTTGTACAGAGTTGCGGTACAGATTCAGACACACACCAAGTAATGTAGTGTATTAGAAATGAATTGGGCATTCCTAGGCAGTTACAGGAGGTTAGCTAATTAGACACAGAAGTAACTTAATATGAACGTGTTATGGGAGTGACATGGACGTGTTACTAAAAGCAGTAGGTAGAGAGATGCTGAATTGCTCACAACGAAGGTCATGTGAATGATCTGCACAAAACATTGGGCTGGTGAAAGTTTCAATGGTGCTACCGAGGGGGGCAGGTAAAGACACACAAAGTATGATTGCAGCATCTGTTAACACTGACAGTGGGTTTACCAGTCCTTGCATATTCGGAAGCAAGAATATATACCAGGGAAGGGTATTGTAGTGGCAACATAGAGTTGCAGATGCAAAAGCACCAAAAGAAGAAGGAAGGCCGCATATCTGTCCAACTCAGAATCAGGCCCTATGAGAAGAGATCCCGTCCCCCCTTGATGGACCCGTCCCCATTAGGGCTGATTCCATAAACTTCCGGGCTGGTTTTCCATCCCAATCTGTCACTCGTTACTAATCTTACATGTTGCTCCAACCAATCAGCTCCAGACTGTCATTTTTGAAACACATGACAGTTAGGAGCTGATTAGTTGGAGCACAATAACAGATTAGCAAAGAGTGCTAACAAGAATATCACTTGTTGATAAATGAGGCCCTGAATCGCAAAAGAGATACTGTACTTACAGTATGCTGCATGCATTTGAACTTGCATGTGAATTAAGCCTAATGGTTCTAAATTATTACTTATGTCAATAATGTATTTTAAACTTAAACACAAACTTGTGAGAATGCCTGTTTTTTTATTAATTATCCCTTACAATGTGTAGGATATTGTGATTTTTTTTCATTATGAGATAATTTTTCTTACCCCTGTGTTCACTGCCCTTTCAAAAGATGGAGCAGCAGTATCTGTAGCACAGTCCAGTACATTTCTCTGTGTGCTCATTGTTGCTAAACCACTGCTCTGGCATCATAGGGAGCAAGGAGCTAAATAATAAATGAAAAGCAAACAGAAGATGTTTTCTTTATCCACTGGTTGCAGGCACTCTCAAGTTCCATAAGTGAAGTGTTTTTACTTATTCCAAAATAACACAAGAACAAATAAAAGGTTATGATTAACTGATCTTTAGTATTCGGTCTTTGAAAAAACAACTTTCAGTGTAGCTCTTGGTGATTTCAGTTTGATGTTTGTAAACCACTAGCAAAAGTGATTCAATCATGATATGTGATATAAATGTTATTTCCATTAAAACATTCACGTTGAAAGCAAATAATTGACATATTTTAATTGGTTGAATAAAAGTTATATATTAACAGTTTAAGTGTGCCCTCAAAAAAGAGTGTCTCTATTTTTCTTTGCTTTTCTATATTTGTTATTCCCAGGGGAGCACCTCCACGAATACTATAATCGCACTCAAGATAGGTTATAAAATAAAATGGTAAATAAGTAATATACCTAGTGCTCAAGATATTCCTTTCCCCTACTCCCTGAATTTTGACTATCCAGTTTATTATTATTATTATTATTATTATTATTATTATTAATAATATTGTCGCAATTATAGTTGTTATTACTAATTATACTACTACTATTATTACAAATGCTTTGTTGTTATTATTGTTGTCTAAAATGAACTGGTTTTGTCACAGTAACGAGCAAAGGGACTCTTTCATAAAAAGAGCCACTTGCCAAGTGGTGTGTGAAGTACTTTTCCCCCACTGCCCCAAACAGTAGGATATCAGTTTTTGAATTTGTCTGTTGTCTATTCAAAGAAGAAGGATGTGAAATATTTTCTACGATGCTGCAGGAGGTTTCTGTAATACTGCTAACTTGTTTTTTTAAATGATCTAGTTTTAGCAAAGCTTTATCTAATTAATTATTATGTTCCTGAAAACAAATGCACAATTTTAATAAGCAGATAAAAAGATAAAGATAAAAAGAAACCTTGCCGAGAACATGGCATCAAACTACAGAGCAACAGTTATAAAAATAAAAAAAAGTAAACATAAAAAAGAAGCATGGACAATTGATAATAGATAACATATATAAATCATGCATTTAGTGTGACTCATCATGCATTTTAAGGTTAGGGTTTTGATAAAGGTATACTTTATTTTTCCAAAGACAGGATTCAGATAATAAAAAAGTAAGAAGTATTAGTAATACAATCTACTGGACATCCAAGGACAATAGAGAAAGACCAAGGAAAAATGTTCAATTTGAGTGATGTATTTTTTTGTGCAAATGGACATGAACCTGGTTTGGGCAGTGAGTTTGTCAACCTCACAATGCAAGTGTCAAGGTCCCGCCATGGATGAAGTGCTAGTTACTGTACAGCATTTTACCTGTGCAGGTGTTAAAACTACACATGCTGGTAAGTGGTATGATTAAAGTTATAGCATCCACATGGATAAAATGCATTAAGTAATGCTTCACCCATTTCTGGATCCCTGTGCTGGCACTGTGAGGTTGACAATCTCACTGTAGACATAGTGAGTGTCGACCTCATGAGCCCTGAACCATGCACAGGTCTTAATACAAGGCTTGCCTATCAAATCAAATGATTATTTACTAAAAACTGCAGTTATTTTAATTTCTGCAAGTTGTGTATACTTCTGTCCTTATAGCATTCACACTTCTGCAATACTCATACTGAACATGTGAAATTTCTAACTAAAATAGAAAATACTAGCAATTAGTATCACTTTCTTGCAAGTTATATCTGTTGTAATTTCTCAGTAATAATTTTGTTCTTAAGTACATTATTAGAGGAAAAGTACTCAGTGTTACAAAAATTAAATAGTACCTTTCAAAGGAATCATTTAGTACCTTGCCGGGATTTGATATTAGGGAAGCTGACGGTTGGCATTTCGACCATCGGCTTGCTGACTGCATCCCCTTTCAAAGCAGATTTGAAACATCGTGGGATTTTCACACTCATTTTTACTCATTTTTACTTCATGCCAGTCTAGAAGGGGCTAACATCATGCAGCCTTGTACAAAAATAAATATAGTGGAAAAAATTACATGGCTATAATTAACAAAGAAAGTAGCAATTATTGAAACATCAATTTAGTTATGTGTATTGTTCAGATATCTTTCTAACGTGTTTAATGTTTAATAATGTGCAAGTGAGAGCTTCACCTTAACAGAACAAGCTTTGCAAAGCACACTGACATAGAAAAGATTTATGATGCATATATTATCCCACACTTTGTGTTTCTTACTTTACCTTGTTAGTTACTGTCACTGTCTTTAAACTTTTCCTTGAGCTGTTTTCTCCAAAACCCACTTCAGTCCTTTTTACCACTTAATAAAATAAAACTCTCACAGAGTGCCACTCTCAAATATTTATAGGTTAATATAAATATGTGACAATCCATAAATCGCCTAAAATCCGCAATGACGTGCATTATTGTTGAGATACTGTAAATTATAATTTCTACTAAAAAATGTATAACATAAAAAGATTTAACATAGCTGCTCTGAAAAGTAGAAGTAGAAAGGTAAATTCAACTCTGTATGCAATAAGTAGCGAAGTTGGGTATGGCAAATGATGCAGGGCTTGTACAGAGCATGATGTATTGAGGATTACCCCAATGATCATCGTCAGTAGCTGTAACAACCCTGCCTCTACCCCTGCCTTTGCTCCTGTCTCTGCCCCTGCCTCTGCTCCTCCCTGTGCTCCTGCCTCTGCTGCTGCCTGTGCTCCTGCCTGTGCTGTTGCCTGTGCTCCTGCCTCTGCTCCTGCCTGTGCTCCTGCTGAGCTGGCAATCACAGAAATTGCCAGGAAATACAGATGGCTCAATCCACATCTGGGTTGTTACCTATTGTGCAGGGTTTTTTTTTTCTTTCTCCCATCTTCCCATCTCTCTCATACTATTCCTCCTATTCCTCCCGTCTCCTATCCTTGCCACTATTCCTTACGTCTCACTCTATTCATTACGTATTTATGTATTTTTCTCCCTATTCCTATTGTCCCCCCTATTTCTCCCCTTATTCCTCTTGCCTCCCTCTATAATTTCTCACCATCTCCCCCTATTTCTCCTCATATTATGTGACACCGGAGAAACATGTCACAGTATTAAGTCCTCAGTTTGTTTAAAACTGATTGAATACATACCAGCAGTTTTCCACAGGGGCCTTGCAAACCTCTGATATACATCCTTTACTAAATGTAAATATTAGGTGAACAGTGAGCTGTGGGATGTTATCTACAAAGGCCTGTCTGCAGATACAGGGCCCCTCATTTCCGGCTTCAGTGACCATCAACCCTTTAAGGTGAATGAACATAGGCAAGTAAGTATTGTTGTAAATCCCCATTCCCATATCCATTTGCTTTGTGAGAAAGCTGGCGTTTTGGACACACATTTCTAGACTCCTCCATAGAACTGACAGTGAAAGTGGGTAAGCCTTCTCAATCTACACACCCACTGTGTGCACTCTAATCAGCTTCTATTACATCCTTCCTTCAGAATTGTCAAATATACCATGTTTTCAGTAGCAAATTATTGGTTCCTTTAGACAACTAATTTAAATGGTTTTCAGCCTGCTGATCAAGAGTGCTGATATATCCTAGTCTGATGTCACTATGTTTTTTTATTTGCATACAATTTTATGTATCTTGTTGGTATTCAATCTATATTTTTATATCTATGTAATTGTTACATGTGCTGCTGTGGCTCTCTCTGATTGGCTCTCAGTCACTTCCTAGTTACCTGGACTCTGGCTGCTTCGTGCAGCTACTCACCTGTTGGAATGTCTCATTACCTGACTGTTCTGTCTCCACCTCCCTGTGCTGATTGGATCTCCTTCCTTTATTACCACTGCTGGTTCTCTGCTGTGGTGCTGGCTATAGCGTTTATTTGTGGCTTCCGGTTCTAGTGAGAAGTTCATCCTCCTGTGTGTTCCAGCTCTTCGTGTCCCAGCATCTGTGTACTACCCCCCTGCAAGTTACAGTACATCTAGCAATTACTGCTGCTTCGCTGTGTCAGTGTGGATTCTATGCAAGTAACATCAGAGCAGTGCCTGCCACACCTCAGCATCTGTGTGGATTTCCTGCAAGTACATCATATCAGTGTCAAATTTGCACTTCAGTACTGTGTGAACCTTTTGTATATTCATTTCAGCAGTCTCAGCAGCTCATCTGTGTCTGTGTGGCAAATCAGCTAAGTTATACCCAGCTGTCTGCACTGCAATTCAGTGTTTATGTGCACTATCTGTATTTACAATTCCTCAGTTCTGTAGCAATTTGTGATCTGCATGTTCAAACAGCAATTAACATTTACAGCAGTTTCTGATTTAAGCAAGTGCATTCCAGCTCTCAAGGCTGCAACTTGCCAAGTGCATACCAACTCTGAAGGCTGCAACTTGCCAAGTGCATTCCAGCTCTCAAGGCTGCAACTTGACAAATGCATACCAGCTCTCAAGGCTGCAACTAACCAAGTGCATAACAACTCTCAAGGCTGCAACTAGCCAATTGCATACCAGCTCTCATAGCTGCAACTAGCCAAGTGCATTCCAGCTCTCATAGCTGCAACTAGCCAAGTGCATTCCAGCTCTCAAGGCTGCAATTTGCCAAGTGCATACTAGCTCTCAAGGCTGCAACTTGCCAAGTGCATACCAGCTCTCAAGGCTGCAACTAGCTAAGTGCATACCAGCTCTTAAGACTGCAACTAGCCAAGTGCATTTCAACTCTCAAGGCTGGAACTAGCCAAGTGCATTCCAGTTCTCAAGGTTGCAAGCTGTTTAGCATATATCAGCTTTAAGGCCATGTTCCTGTCAGGAGCCATCTATCCTCACAACTCCTTATCAATTGACTCTTCAAGAATGTTTAATCAATCGACTCTAAATCAATTGACTTACCTAGCTCCACAAACTATCAACTCACTATATTATATTGAGCTTAATTTTCCTGGTAATGGTTTCACTGTGAATCCTCCCAGAGATTCATAACAGTAATTACTAATGTGTTTGTTTTTTGAAGTCTAATACTCTTAGGGGTATATTTACTAAAGTGATTGTTATTAGAACTGGAGATGTTGCCCATAGCAACCAATCAGATCCTACTTAACATTTATCTAGCACCTTCTAGAAGATAATAGCTAGAATCTTATTGGTTGCTATAGGCAACATCTCCACTTCTAAAAACCCACACTTTAGTAAATATACCCCTTAATGTTTAAAACCAGACTCAAGTTGTTTGATTTACAGCAACACCAGCACCTCATACATGTTATTTTTTTATCATAACTTATCAAATTTCACCTGGCATGCAACATATGGAAAATGTACAACCAACGGCGCTGCAAAAGGAACAAACATAAATATGACCACACTGATAGAAGTGGCAATGGATGTCTCACGCTGCTGTCATGGGTCGCTAACCATAGAAGAAAGCAAAAAAAGAGAAAATGACGGCGCTGTGAAACACCAAAACCCTGAAATGGTACAAACAAATATCTGGTGTGATAAAGTTGAGTATGAATATATGTAGAAAATCAGCTATGTCAGTAGCAATTCCACCTATTTATTGGTATGAAAAATATGAATAAAACATGTCAAACAGACAACATTGGCCAATGATAATAAACATATAAATTGCACATGAATATAAAAAATACAATGTTGCATAAAAATGACCAACTATTGTCAATCAATACATTTAAATAAGAAACACCACATATAAAAAGATAGCTAGCATGCGATTTCCTAATCTTCAAATCCCATATGTGGGGAAACAAAATGACACTGTGTTGCTAATGTATCAATCGTAGTAAATCAAGCTACTGACATACCGTGTTTCCCCGATAATAAGACACTGTCTTATTTTTTTTTTTGTTAAAAAAACACACCATAGGGCTTATTTTCGGGGTAGGTCTTATATTAATTATCATTGACAGCAGTGCCCCTTATGCAGGCCCCCTTGTAGAAGTGCCCCTTATGCAGGCCACCTTGTAGAAGTGCCCCTTATGCAGGCCACCCCCTTTCAGGCCCCCTTGTAGAAGTGCCCCTTATGCAGGCCACCTTGTAGAAGTGCCCCTTGAGCAGGCCACCCCCTTGCAGACCCCCTTGTAGAAGTGACCTTTATGCAGGCCCCCCTGTAGCAGTGTCCCTTATTGCAGTGCACTTACCTGACTCGGAGCCGTCCGGGATGTCGCTCTCACTTGCGCGCTGGCTGGATCTAACATGATCCAGCAGGCGCGGCCGCACAGGATCCTCAGCACGCGGGTGACATCATGATGTCACCCGCGCACTGCATGAATGGGAACGCTGGTCTCTGCAGCGTTCCCAGCTCAAAATGAGATCCAGGTAGGTCTTATTTTCGGCGTAGGGCTTAATTTGGACCGGGTTACAAAATGAAGGGTAGAGCTTATTTTCGGGGTAGGTCTTATTATCGGGGAAACACGGTAGCTGATTTTCTACATATATTCATACTCAACTTTATCACACCAGATATTTGTTTGTACCAATTCAGGGTTTTGGTGTTTCACAGAGCCGTCATTTTCTCTTTTTTTGGCATGCAACATATGTTTTAAAACATCTGATGTACTTTCACTTTATACTGTCATATTCCACCAACAATGTATTGATGCAGTCAAATATGATCTAGCTCTAAACACCTACACAGAAGATGTATAGTACAATCCTTTTTGTCGAAAAGCATTCATATTATATTTACTAATAACTTCTTATGGTTTAAAGATACATTTTATATGTAAAAAACAGGACTACCATGGGAACCTGCTTCAGCTATAGTTAACCTAATATTGTTATGGGTTATTAGGAAGATGTATCTGTTTGGAACTTTTATGGACTCAGACAGACATTATAACTTGATTCCTATATTCTGTTGATACGTATTATATTTGTGGGGAAAGGGAACAACGAAACAGTCAACCAATTTTGCTTATATCTGATAAAGAATCTCATCAGTATTCAACTGATAATCTGGGGGAATTTAACAATTTATATAGAAAATCAAGAGATCAGAACAAGAAATTCTATAAAACCCACGGACTGCAATTTCTTCATTCATGCTACAAGTAGTGGTCATGTGAATTGACTCAGTAATACTGTAGTGGCCAGCTTAACAGTAGAAGACAAAATTCTACATATAATGTAATAGAAACAAAAAATATGCACCAAATAAATGTTCAATGAATGCTCATAAATTTGATATTTATTTTTAAACTGTTAAATGTAATCTTCTGCCTTTGAATTCTACTTTGCCTTCTTTTCCCTGCAACCATAACTGTTTTATCTATTGATTTATTAAGTCTGTTTGTTTATCTATTGACTCATTTATGACATACCTACTTTGTAATTACTGTCATATCTGCTTGCAATACTGCCACTCTACTATCTTTGGCTATTTTACTATATATCAGGAATAGACTTCTCATGGCCAGACATCTCTCTCCTTCTCTTCCCCCTCTCTTTTACATTGACAAATCTGTTTCCCCATCCCTTTCCCTATCCCACATGCCTCACTGATTCCCCTTACCCATCATATTCACCTGCCCTGCTCCTCTTCCTAGCCCCTCATCATCATCATACATCTCAAGCCAGAGGAGTAGCGTGGAACCATGGCGCCCAGATTAAGTGCATGTCATAGCACCCTCCCGCCCACCTTCCCTGTACTGAACTGTGAAAGTGGGTATGGCCAGCCTGCAGGGGAATACTGAAGTAAAGAGAAAAACAAAACATCAAACAGTGGCAGTATCACCCTCAAACTCATACCTTAAAATTTAAGTTTAGGATTGTACCTCAGATGTGTCACTTTTAAGTCCATTGAAGCACAATGAATGACTGAGGAGAGAAGGAGGGAGGGGATCAGAGAGAACGTGCCAATCGATCAGAGAGGGGTGGTGACAGAAGCCAATAAGAAAGGAGTGGACAGTGGCAAAGAGCCTATCCTATGGTAGATAGGGGATGGAATTAAAGAGGTGAGAAGTAAATGTAATCAATCTGACAGGATAGAGGAGGTGACAGAAGATGATCACAGAGGAGGGAGGGCTGGAGGGGGCCAATCTGGGCAGCTTGAGGGAGCATGAAATGTAGAAACGGATCCCAGATCAGTAACTTATTTAGGATATAGAGCAAACAAACCAAGATAAAACTGACAGGCGGTCGTCCTACTCTGCAGCGCCCCATGAATTCCAGAGGCCTGAATGGCGCCCTCTGTCCATTTTGGCGCACAGAGCTCATGCTCCACTGGAACCACCCTTGCTACTTCCCTGTCTCAAGCCCACACAAGGATTGCCAGCCAGAACGATGCTGATCATGCTGCTGACTTCTGGTGGGTGGGAATGGAGATACTGAGCACTCTGGCTGCCTGATGACTCCTTGGATCTTTCAGCCACTGATCAAAAAAATCTGAAGGAACAGACAATTCAACTTATTTCAGACTTCTCTCAGATCACTGGCTGAGAGATCTGAGGAGTCATCAGCCAGCCCCACCCTCACCTCAGTGCCCTACCTCTGAATCTTCGGAGTTTGGACAGCTGGACAGAGAAAGGAGAAGCAGGAGGCAGAACAAACAAAGAAGGAGAAGGCATGGATGGGGAGGAGTTCACTGTATCCCCTGACAGCTGGGAGTTGGTGTCCAGAGGCCAATTCTTCAATTGCCTCTGGGAGTTATGACACTGACTGTACTTAACCTGCTTGTACTCCACCCCCTTGACCACCCACAGCATATGTGAGCATCCAGAGCCAAAATCACTCCCACTGACATCACTAGTGATGTCAGTGGGGCCGGCTTCAGACGGCAGGCGTTCCCATGGGAATGCCTCCATCTGGCAGGCACGCCCCCGGCACGCCCACCAAAGGGGGCGTGCTGTCAATCAACATCGACAGCACGCCCCCTTTGGTGCGAGACCCGGAGTGATGGAAAGCCCGTCGCTCCCCGGGTCTCACGCATGCACACGACGGAGCGTACTGCTGCTCGCGAGCAGGTCTGAATGACCCCCATAATCCTGCAATATCCATATTCAAACAGCAGTGTAATGGGTCTTACTGAAGAGAACACTGAAGAATGCCACATTTCCAAATTAGTTTGTCTGATTTCTGCCCTAGTCAACTGTAAAAGCTTTTATTGTAAAGTAAAATTGTCTGAGAACAGCAAAGGCTCAGCCATGAAGCGGTAGAGTACATAAAGTTAACAAAATGGGACCATGGTGTGAACGGGATGTAGTTAATAGACCGGTAGATTAGATGCCGCCGGTCTAAATCCCGACTCGTCCTGCCCGTCAAGGGCCTTAAGATAGGCATCAAATTGCTGATGCCTATCTTAATCACAACGCCGGAGGACTGACCCCCGCCATCCCGATCATCCTCTGATGGGTAAGTAGAACACTTAGCTCGGGATGGGGGGTTAGGTTTAGGGACCACCCGGGCGACTTAGAATTACGCACCCCCCCGGGGAAGGTTAGGGTAGGGGAAGGCTAGGGTTAGGCATTAGGGGGGAGGTTAGGGATAGGCAACCCCCCGGGAGGGTTAGGTTTAGGGTGCGGAGAGGAGGGGTTAGATTTAGGCACCCCTGGGGGGAGGCTAGGGTTAGGCACTAAGGGTGGAGGTTATAGAAGGGCACCCCTAAAGGTGGGTTAGGGTTAGGGGGGAGAGGGGAGGGTTAGGTTACTTACCTTTCCCTGTCTGGATTTCGACAGGCCGGGCTGCCGTTGTCGGTATTTGATCCAGCGGCTAAACAGTCGCCGGCATTACATACCGATTCCGTGTGAACAGGGCCGGATTAAGACTTGTGGGGGCCCCAGAGCAACTATGTGTGGCAGCCCCCTTCAAGCCACATGGAGCCTCCCCACTCCCCCCAAATCACATAAATCCTACTGCACCATCCCCACTGCTGCGCTGATGACTCACCGTGACCTGGCCTACAGGCACTCATCGTTACCTGAACTCCCAGCAGAGCAACTCCCTAGACCCCTCATCAGCATCATGGACATCACCCAATGTGTCACATGGCACCGATGAGGGGCCTTGGGAGTCGCTCTGTGCTGAATGCAGCAGCACTGACTGTGCTGCAGCATTCAGAACACAGTGCAGCGGCAGCTCACTTCTCATCTGGGAACAGGTGCTTCTGGACACCTGTACTTGGCAGGGTCACTATGACCCAGTGTGTGGGCCCCTCCGCACCTGTCACCCCCCCTTTTTAATCCAGCCATGGGGGTGATGGAGCATGTAGAATGTAAATATTGTCTGTCCTCAGATGCAACACTCACTACTCAGTTTCAACCTTTCTTTCAGCACAATAACTCTTTGTAAGGAGCTTGGGTTTCCACTTTCCATGGGCTAGCATTTGTACTCAAGCCTCAAATCGCCATGCGCAATGTCAAACTTCCCGTAGTGTAATGTTAAGCACACCAGCATTGGACTCTTGAGCAGTAGAAATGCTTTCTCTAAAGTGACAAATCACACTTCACCAACGGTCTGTCTGATGGATGAATCTGGGTTTAACAGATGCCAGGAGAACATTTCCTACCCAAATGCATTCTTTCAACTGTAAAGTTTGATGGAGAAGGAATAATGGTCTGCGACTATTAAAGTACACAAGATAGCGTAAACATTGGTAACATCGAGAACCATCGACCACATTTGCATAATAGTGCTTGACCAGATCTCGTGCAGAATCTTGGCAACTTCCTGTGTGCACGGAGTCTCATCACTGCATCCATCGCTGCACTGGCTTAATTATGGATGCCCTTAAATGGCATCCCAATGCACAGGCACACCTGCGTTCACCCGACCACCCCCCATCATCACCCCCCATCACCACCCACAAACGGCACTTCCTGTAAATCAATATCGGGCGGGGTCTGCATGCACGCTGCATGTAGTCTGCATACTCTTACCTGACCGCACTGGCTAGGTCACGCACGCGCAGTGCCATGCATACGCATGCACAGTACAAAAACATCGCCCAAGTACGTGCAGAATCAGGCCCTTTGTCTAATGCAATAAAAAACTATCAAAAACATAAAATTTCCACATGCAACAAAGACTAAGGGGGTCATTCAGACCCGCTCGCGAGCGCAGGATGCTCACAAGCGGGTCGATGTTCCCCCACTGCGCATGCGCACGACGGAGGGAGCTCCGTCGTGTGCATGCGCGAGACCGGGCGATCGACGGGCTCTCCATCGCTCCGGGTCTCGCACCAAAGGGGGCGTGCTGTCGATGTTGATTGACAGCACGCCCCCTTTGGTGGGCGTGCCTGCCAGACGGAGGCGTTCCCATGGGAACGCCTACCGTCTGAAGCTGGCCCCACTGACATCACTAGTGATGTCAGTGGGAGTGATTTTGGCTCTGATAGAGCCAAACTCACTCCAGGGCTTGCGGCAGCGAGACCCTACTGCAGGGTCTCGTCGCAAGCCCGATGGTCAAGACCATCGCGACCATCATTATGGACGCTCGCATATGCTGTGGGTGGTCACCCACAGCTATGCGAGCGGCCAGGAGGCCGCTCCATTTTCATGGAGGAGGGCCCTGAGTCAGAGCGAGCGCTCTGGTCAGAGTGTTCGGCTCTGAATCAGGCCCTAACTCATTTAACTGTCATATTCAATTACACCTAATTGAGTATAACCAGCTGACATTCTATAGAAAAATCTGTTTAAGAATATTGGATGCTACAAATATTGATTCCCTGCATAACATTTTAGTGAGAGAATATAAATGTGGGTAAACAATGCATTGGTCTTATTCTTTTGTAAATACAGTATATACTGCACTTTAAAATGTAGGAATTTATTTTCTGTAAGAAAAGTGAGCTGCAGTTTTACTTTTTATATTCCAAGAGCTCACTAAATCAAGGTGAGTAGTAATTACAGCCATTTCTGAAATTGGACTTTATTATACAGTGCACATTATGTGCTGTTTTCTATTTTATTTATATCTCCAGGATCTATAATCTAAGGGGGATCACACAATGGGAATCAGAGTAATCCCCCAAATTTCCAAGGCACTAAATTCATCTATGCAATGTAACTATTCTTATTTTTTAAATTGTTTTCACACATGATGGTGTAAACTATGAATATTTCTTTAGCATTTTCACACCTGAAAGAATGAAATTTAAATAACGGGATTGGACGCCAACTTTTTCATACATTTTATTTTCACCTGCCTGAATTACTCCATCATTTTGTTATTACATTACATATTTTCAATGTTATTTTGGGTTGCTCTGTGACTGTGCTAGCATACCATACATATTCTCGTACTATTTCGAGCGAATTTGGAGCTTCTACTTTTTCTAACAGTAGCTGCACTTATAGAACAATTTTGGATTTACCAACAAATTATGCTGATCAACGTATTCCTCAGTCATCTGGGCAAGGCCATCTTTATCTTCTGCTTATAGGTCATTGTATGTAATGGGAATCCGGTCAGAATACCAGCAGCCGGGATGCTGGCACTTATAATGCCGGTGCCGGAATCCGGACTCCTTTAAGAATCTTGACGCCAGCATCCCAACCGCCAGCATCCCGATGGTAAGTACTGGGGTTAGGGTTAGGTCCTAGGTAGAAGGTTAGTGTTATGCACTAAGAGGGGAGGGTTAAGTTTAGGGTGCGGGAAAGGATGTTAGGTTCAGGCACTGGGGAGAGGTTAGGTTTAGGCAGCCTGGAGGGATGGATAGGGGGAGGGTTAGGATTCTGACCAACAGGTATCTGTATCCTAACCCTTGTCGGAATCCCAAGCGCCAGCATCCAGAGCACCAGCATCCCGTACCCAACCCATATAATGTGCTTGTGTTATGATCACCTGAAATGTACATCATTGTGCAATACTGTAAGTTTATGCTTTATAATAATAATAAAAATAATAATAAAATCTAAAAAAAAAAACAAGTAAAAAAATACAAGCAGTTTATATCCATACAAACTACGGCCTGCACATTTTGGAAGTTGTTCTAAGTTTTACCTGATGTCTGCAAAGCTTTGTCAAATGCTTAAAATAACTTGATATTTGTATGTCCTGTGAGGTGTTGGAATTCAGGTGTGCATCATTACTTTGATCTACAAATGTCCCAATGCCCCAATAAATATTACTTACTTAGGTCTCCTATGAGACTTTTTTTAGGAACGTGTATGCACAGAAGGACGCGGGCTGTGGGGGTTATGGGAGGGATCCAAAAAGAAACCCATAAGCTTTTATTGGGTAACACCACCTCAAGATGATGTTATCCACGGGGACGGTGCACTGGAATGCATTTTCGTGGGTTTTACCGCATTTTTGTGTTTAGTACATCCCGCCCATGGACTGGTGATATGCAGTTGTTTTTTATATACTGTAGTGGCTATATAGGCCATTTTGTGCAAAAAAGAATATGCTGAATTTCCACATTTATTCTGTTTTGTAGAAGACTTCCATTGACATGGAAAATGGGTTGGATATTTACAGAAAATGCCAGCCAGGAACTATATGTTGTAAGTAAACTGCTGTTGTTATTTATTTATTGAAACTGATTTATATAGTGCATATATATAACACAGTTCTTTACAGATAATACTTCAGTTATTTACATCAGTCCCTGCCCCAGTGGAGCTAACAACACATAATAGAGTATTTTTTTCTGTCAGAAGCCATTTAACCTATTATTATTGTTTTTGCTGTGTGATTGGTAACTTGAGTACCTGGAGGAAAATCACGCAAACGCAGAGCTGACATACAAACTCCACACCGATGGGCCATGATAGGGCACTCGTGCTGTGAGGCAGTAGTGTTGACACCATCTGTGCTATTGCTGCCTATACAGAACATGTGACTGTTTTACAACATTTTGGTAGAAGCAGGAAAATTAAATAAGTTATAAAAGTACTGGAAGGAATAATGAGGCCTAAGGGTAAGTTTACTAAAAGTCGATTTTGGTTCCATTTAACATAGACCAAAATAGAACCAAAATCGCCACAAAATTGACGACAGTGTTTCTATTCAAAATAGATAATTTGTTACGGGGTAAATGTACTAAGATTCGAATTTGGTCGAGTTTGCAATCTCGGGTGAATTTAGGCATTTTTTTCAAGTCGCAAATTTACTAAAGACCAACTCAGGTGAGATTTCTCTCTTTTCAGTGAAAAACTCGGGTGAGATTGCAAACTCGAGTAAACTCACCATCGGTCAAACTCGGAAGTACTTTTCATGATAAAGATACAACTCAGGAATTTACTAATAAATTATTTTTACAATCTCGGGTGTAATTGTAGTAAACTCACAGCTAAATTGAAGTTTTAAATAGACCACTTCTTGATCTGCGAATATGGCAGAAACATACACAGATCAGTGTGATTTGTGTATGTTTCTTCATAGAAACACTATCTAAAGGGTTGATATTAAAAAAATTATGTAGTGTCCCCACCAAAAAGCATAACCAACTCCGGGCTGCTCAGCCAGAACTGGTTCCTAAAAAAAGGGGGAAAAAAAAAAAGTAGGGTTAAAAATGAGCAGCACTGGCAGTCCCCCCACTGGCATTGGACTCGCCTCAAAAGGGAAGTGGCCTTACCTCACAGGGGCATTCCACGAGTCACGGGGCCCTGGCATTGTGGCATGCCCCAGTCTTTCATCTGTCAGTATCCCTCGCCAAGCAGAGCGCTGGAAGGCAGAGCTGCTCAGCTTGGGTTTGACGCCGGACCGGCCCATCCCTGGATGGGCAATTACACAGCAAAACCACTGACACAAACACTTTTCTTCCTTAACAATTAGTTTATTGTTGTATGTATTACATTTAGTGGTTATGAGCCAGATAAAGCTGCCAACTGAGATGAGCTGTGATACTGTCTGCAAACACTTCCATGGATGTGTACATTGTTGTAACTAAGGTTTTATATTACACCATTGTGTACCTTCAAGCTAAATCCCTTGGGAGATGAAAGTTCTCTCATCTGCTTTCAAATACACCAAACAGGTTCAGTCAGTCCAATATATGTCTATCTGGCAAGCACTTTAATTTCACTGGTGTCTATATTAAAATATAAATAATTATTTGTATTATAAAAGTTCCATATATTGGCTTGTTCATATTGAAGCATTTGCCCCAGAGCATTTATTGCATTAAGCTCCATGTCAGACACAAAATGAAAGTGGGATTCATTTCAGTTGATTTGACTAATTATTCATGTGGTTAGGCTTTTAGCTGGAATGAAACCTAAATTCTTGCAGAGGGCCTGACTTAGAGTCTCATCACTGCTGACCTGCAGGCTATTCGGAGTTGCACACAAGTCAGCCAGAACTCTACTTGCTGCTGAGTAGGGGTGGCATCAGGTTGTTTGCTGGTATACAAGACATAAACCATGGATATTTTACACTAGCTGAAAGATGATTTTGTACAGTCTCTACAAACGAAAAAAATATATAGAGAATTTACTAGATGGCGTCCAACAGAGAAATTTAATTGTTGCTTCACCAGTTGACATTTTTACTCGCAGCCCCCAGAGCTGGCGAGCAGATACAACCAAATAGTGACCCGTTTGAGCACTCGAACAGGATTTTTCACATCCACGACAATGTTCAGGCTAATGCTGCTCCTCACCTCTATGGGGGGAATTCATGTGTGTTTTGCACGACAGTGGCCAAGAGATGACACCTGATGGAGCAATTCAATCATTGCTCCATTCAGGTGCACACAGCCGCCGACGCTGTTATTTCTACTCCCAGCCCCCCGAGAGCCCAAGCAGAAATAACCGAAAAGTGACCCCTTTCAGCACTCAAACAGGACTTTTTGTGGGCAGTACAATGTCTTGTCATTTTGATGGGCTGCTAGCTAGTTTATTTTATATTACTCATATAAACAAGATATGCGCTGAGACACATTTTTGTGTATTCATCTGTTAAAGTAAGTGGTGTTTAGTAGTGTATCCACAGTTTTCAGCAGCAACTTGTGAGTACCACATTTTGGTATAGCGCACTCCCCCACCCCCTTTTTTATTAGAACATAGACCCCTGTGCTAGATAAATGAGTCACAAGCTGATTGGTTGCTTTTGGCAACTTCTCCACATTATCTCTGGCTAAGGCTTGATAAATATCCCCCTAAATCAGATGTATTAATAAAAAAATATCATAATGAAGTCTTTATGTACTATGTAAGGCGCTGTGGACCCCTTGTGATGCCATATAAATAAAGGATAATCATATAGTATTTGCCTAAATACATTAGAGATGCTGGCACTCATAGTTTCCTAAGGTATAGCATACTTTTTCCTGGAGCTCAGTGCTAAACCATTATGGCGACAAACTTCCTCCTCAATTTAATCTTTTTGGCAGGGGATAGAAGGTATTTGTCCAAGATTTGACTTTAATGTGCAGCAATCTTATTCTTTTTGACCCTCCCATTAAGGCTCTTTGCGTAGTGGATTAAAAATTGTTGCTCCACATACATTATCTTCTAATAGAGCACCTGACATTTGTCAGTGTAATAGTTGACCCTGCAGTAACTTCTGTGATACTAATTACATATTACATATTACTTCCACTTCTGACGGATGTTTGTTGGCTTTGGAATGTACTTTTTCCAAGAGCTGTGTCTCTCTTTAATCATGTAAATGAAATGATCTTAGATCTTTATTTTTAATTATTATTTTTTGGAATTCATGTACCACGCTCTAGCACCTCATGGACAGAGTGAGTTCTCATTATTATGAAAAAAACAAAAGCTGGCTAGTCCTGGGATCATTTTGGTTAAGTTAAGAACAATCTGGATAGATAGTTCCCCAATATAGTGAGCAATGCTTGAAACAAAAATAAAAATGAAAAATATTTTTTTATAGAAGGTCATATAATTAACCCCAAATGCAGGTCTTAGTAAATGTATACAAGTATATGGTGAAATGTAATATGATTAAAATAATTGAAAGATTTTATCTAGTGTGACTCCATTGGCACCAGAGTTCCATAGGCCCATAGGGTAAATATGGGATCATCTAGCCTGATTGATAGCACTTCTAATCTTAAACTTGGCACTTTTGTCATGTTGTGTTGTAGCCAATTCAAAAATATTCATAAATAATGATTCCTCAAAATAACATATCGATGCTAAAGGCAAGACATGTGATATATAACCAAGAAAATCGAGGACATAGGGGGAGATGTATCAGTCCTTCTAAAGAGAAAAGTGGATAAATTGTCCCAGGGCCGAAGCTAGCGTAGTGCGGCCGGTGCCATCGTACAGGGCACCACAGGTCAGTTTGGGCCTGTGAAATTTCTGTTTATTATCATTCTCACTTACTACTTTCTCTTATTTCATCCCCAGCATCTCCTGGCCTCCTCTATCTCTAACCTGGCCCTTCCCCATGAGGCAATTCCCCTTTTTTGGGTGCATCATGTCCCTTTGAAAAATGAGGGGGCGCTAATGCTCTTTCTGGCATAGGGCACCAAAAAGTCTAGCTATGGCTCTGAATTGCCCATATCAACCAATCAGATTCTAGCTATCATTTATCCTGTACACCATATAACATGATCGGTAGAAGCTGATTGGCTGCTATGGGCAAATTATCCACTATTCCTCTTTAGCTGGTTCGATAAATCTTTTCCATAGTGTAATCACGAAAGTCTTGCATTTATGCTAGAAATGTATTTGTACACTAGCAGAGCACCAAGATGAAATGGTGACCACCTTAAAATGAATGTTCATAGAATCATTTAGTTTTGATAATTAATTACAGGCATTATGGAAAAGAGACCAAAGTAATGTCACTTCATTTGCAAACTCTGCAGGACTTAGTAATGTTTTCTTGAAAAATAATGAATTTGTATAGTAAATGTTAGCTTTACACACATACAAAAGGGAGACATGGCTATGGTGCTTTTAATGCAGCTAATTGCCAAATGATCTTTGGTTACACAGTTGACAACTCAATCTGTTCTGTTTAAGTACTGAAGAAACATTAATCTAATCATTTAGAAAACAAAACACTTCTTGTATTGTGCCTAAAGTAATCAGAATAAAAAGAAGCACTACCGATATTTTTATTCAAGGATTAGTACTTGATGACAATGCATATGGTGAGTGGCCATGTCATTACCGTCCCCTGCTTTTACTTGAACTATCATTTCTTTTCATTAACCTTTCTTTGCAACTTCTCCATGATTTGAAACTGAAATTAAAACAAGATAATTTATCCTTTATAGGAACTGCCGATGAGTTATTCAGAAGTCTATAGTATATATATATATATATATATATATATATAAAGAGAGAGAGAGAGAGAGAGAGAGGAAAAAAGTAGAAACACAGAGGCACTCTGGTCTGCACAATAATACTAGACACACTCAAGCTTCATGGTACCCGATATCATAGTTTGCTTAGGTGCCCTCCACATGGGCATCTAGCACCCTCCAAATAGGAACACGAGTAAAGGCGGCACTCCAAGACTTTTTTTAGTGAAGAAAAAAATGTGTCTTTATATCTCATTACCACTGACCCTGACCTACCATCACTTAAGGATTGCAAGTTGATGCCCAGTTATACTAGGGGTCCAAGTATTAGATACCTAGTTGTCAAAACAGATATCACAGGCATGAATAATACTATTCAGTCACATTTCTGTGCTAGAAATGTGGAAATTATCGTTGCATAGCATGCACCACATGCAATTATCTGATTACAGGGGATAAATTTGCACATCCCTATACTGTCAAAATGTACTCCATCAGACGGCCTCTCACGTGCACTTCCAAATTTGTTGTGTACCTTCTGTCTTGCCCATGTGGGTTGCACTACGTGAGCAAGACAAAGAGACAATTTAAAGAATGTACGGCACAACATAGGGCAGCCATCAGAGCAACCTTGGGATTTGGCCATAGTGATCAAGCAGTCACTAAGGACTTTTGGCCTGATTCAGGTTGGATCGCAATGCTGCGTTCGCACGCTGATGGCCTATGTTTGCAATCTGCGCATGCGTATAAAGCTCAGTGTGCATGTGTGAACCAGGCAGTGCAATCGGGAATGCGATCGCAGCCAGTACGCAGATCCACCACTCATTGATTGACAGGAAGTGGCGTTTGTGGGTGGTGATAGGGGGTTGTTGTGCGAACGCAGGCATGTCAGTGCATTCGAACACCGTTGCAGGGACGTGCATAAATTATTCACAGTGAACCCATATGCAGCCTCAGTACTCACTGTGTGCAGGAAGTTTAACTTCTGCGGCAGGGTCATGTCAACCACAAGTGTGCGTGCAGCTCCGATGTTACTGATGATTTTGCATACTTGCACAGTAGTACGGATGTGAGAAGAGGGTAAGGGGGCAACATTATGTAGTGCTGGGCATCTGCATCTTGTGCTGCGATGGCAGTGCGAATGCATTCATTAGTATATTTTCGCAGCGGCCGGGTGCAAGCGAACGCAGAATTGCGATCCAACCTGAATCAGGCTCTTTGCCCAAGCCAAACATAATATGGCTATGCTTAGATATAGGATGATTGAACAGGTGCCATTTAAATTAAGAAGAGGGGACTGATCCAGAAATCTACTGCAAGTAGAGGCTAAATACATTTTTATTTTAGATACTGTTAGTCCCCATGGTTTAAATTAAGCTTTGAGCATTAGCTGCTTCTTGTGATCGTTAGTAAATTTCATTATATCATCCTTATTTTTATTATATCATCCTTTTTTCATTTAATATTATCTTCATAGTAAGGGGTTAGAAGACTTGATTTTTATACACATGGTGATTGTGTGAGATACATATATGAGATTTGGTGCTAGAATACATGAATTATATATTTATATTTGTATATTTATGTATGTTTTTTTTTTTTTAAATAACATTCTTTTGGTAATGTTGTTTTTAGTATGTATGACCGCCATAAATAACACTTCATGTATTATATTATATATAATTTTTTTTGCACATATTTATTCTTATTAATGTGTCCTCTTAACATATGATAAATGTTTTTTACCTAGTTAGTAATAAAGGCTGAGTTTAATGTTAATTGTTTACTGGGCATTCTGCAGAGTTTTTTGAGAGTATTTTTCTTTGTTTACATGGTATCTTAGGTAACCAGATGCGGACCGACGTCTGTCCTGCAATGTTGTCATTTCCGATGATGCAGCACAGCGCAACTGGTAGTGGCACACTGCAGCCAGGGGCAGCCGTCGGCCAGGAGGTGGGAATGGAGTCTTAATGGATATGTAAGTATATAAATTTGGTTTGTTACACAGGGAATCAGTATGATATACCGCCGGACATCAGCCCAGCAGATGAAATACCGATGCCGGAAGGCCGGCAGATGGAGATCCTGACAGGGTAAGAATAGAGGCTATCCCTAACCCTCTCCCCCACCTAACCCTAACCCTCCTTTAGCGGTGCCTAACCCTAACCTCCCCCCCAGTTCTTAACCCTAACCTCCCCCCCAGGGGTGCCTAAACTTAACCCCCTCTTCCTGCACCCTAAATGTAACCCTCCCGGGGGGTGCCTGACCCTAACTTCCCCCCCCAGGGGGGCCTGACCCTAACACCCCCTTCTACTAACCTAACCCTAACCCTCTTGGGAGGTGCCTAATCCTAAATCCCCCTGGGAGACTCTAAACCTAACCCTCCTCCCCCTGCTGCTATCCGCTCCCAACGCCTGGCTTACTTACAATCGGTATGCCGGGCGTCAGGATTTAGACGCCTATCATTAGTCCCATGCCGGGATTTAACTGTCGGGAAACCGGCGGTCGGCATTTCGACTATCGGCTTCCTGACGTCACACAGTACACCTTTGTCTATGATGAAAATGGGGTCACATTCCCAGAAATGTTGAAATTAAAACACATTTTATCTTCACTAAAGAAAGTCTTGGAGTGCCACCTTACTCGTGTTTCTCTCTCATATTCTCTCTCTCTCTCATATTCTCTCTCATATTCTCTCTCTCTCTCATATTCTCTCTCATATTCTCTCTCTCTCTCATATTCTCTCTCATATTCTCTCTCTCTCTCATATTCTCTCTCTCTCTCATATTCTCTCTCTCTCTCATATTCTCTCTCTCTCTCATATTCTCTCTCATATTCTCTCTCTCTCTCATATTCTCTCTCTCTCTCATATTCTCTCTCTCTCTCATATTCTCTCTCATATTCTCTCTCATATTCTCTCTCTCTCTCTCTCTCTCTCTCTCTCTCTCTCTCAAATACTTAGAGGGCGCAATGATATAGAGTTTTTAGCATATCAAACATTTTCAGTTATTCAATAATTTGCACCAAATACCGGCAAAATGTCCATTTAATAGTCCTTTTCAACAAATCTCTTCTCCTTGATAAAAGCTCCAAGAGAGTTGATGATGAATTCCATAGATTCTGAAAATAAATATCTAAAAAAGAGGGTTGTGATTCTAAAGTTCATTTATTAGAAGTGAGACACCTGACTATTGAAAATCTGACCCTATACCCCTGTCTTGTAAAACGTCGACATTATGACAATGTTGACATTTCTGATGTCAACATTCTGTCAATGTCAACATTGTTGATGAACTTTTTACCATGCTCACATCATCAATATCAACCTTCTGCTGTTGTGAATGTCGACATGGTGAATGGAGACATGGGGGTATATTTACTATAGGTCGATTCTGGTGTCTATTTTTGAGTTGATGTTAATAATCTGAAATCGACACAGAATCAACTGTCTATTGCACTGCCAAAATTGCTTATTTACTAACATTCAATTTTGATTTCCATTTCAAAATCTAATTTGATGTTAGTCGGATTTGGCAGGTGTAAATGCATTCAGTTTTGAACTCTCTGTGCCAAGTGCAAATGCAAAAAAAACAAGTGCAAATGCAACCTAAAAAACAGTTTGAAACACATTGAAAAAACAAGCACTGCACAGGTAACTACAGTGGTGCTTGAAAGTTTTTGAACCTTTCGGAATTTTCTATATTTCTGCTGAAATATGCCTAAAACTACCTCTGATTGTCACAGAAGTCCTAAAAGTAGTTAAAGAATACCAAATCAAACAAATGAGACAAAAAAATTAGACATGCTAATTTTTTTAAGAAAATTACCCAATATCACATATCTGTGAGTGGCAAAAGTATGTAAACCTTTAAGCTTATCAGATATTTTAAGGGTGAAATTAGAGTCAGGTATTATCAATCTATGGGATGACAATCAGGTATGAATGGACAATCTGTCTTTTTAAAAGAACAGGGATCTATCAAAGTCTGATGTTCACAACACGTTTGTGGAAGTGAATCATGAGACAAACTAAGGAGATTTCTGAGGATCTCAGAAGAAGAGTTGTTGATGTTAATCAGGCTGGAAAAGGTTACAAAACATCTCTAAAGAGTTTGGACTCCACCAATCAACAGTCAGACAGATTGTGTACAAACGGAGCAAATTCCAGACTATTTTTACCCTCCCCAGGAGTGGTCTACCAACAAAGATCATGCCTAGAGCAAGATGTCTAATAGATTGCAAGGTCACAAAGGAACTTAAGGTAACCTCTAAGCAACTGAAGGCCTTTCTCACATTAGCTAATGTCAATGTTCATGAGTCCACCATCATCAGGAGGATACTGAACTACAATGGTGTGCATGGCAGGATTGCAAGGAGAAAGCTGCTGCTTTCCAAAAAGAACATTGCTGCCTGTCTGCAGTTTGCTAAAGATCACCTGGACAAGCCAGAAAACTATTGAAACAATATATGGTGGACAGATGAGTCCAAAATAGGGCTTTTTGATTTAAATGAGAAGCATTATGCTTGGTGAAAGGAGAACACTGCATTCCAGCATAAACACCTCAATTCCATCTGTGAAACATGGTGGAGATGGTATCATGGTTTGGGTCTGTTTTGCTGCATCTTGCCCATGATGACTTGCCATCATTGATGGGAAAATGAATTCTGAATTATACCAGAATATTCTAAAGGAAAAAGTCAGGACATCTGTCCATGAGCTCCATCTCAAGAGAACGTGGATCATGCAGCAAGACAACGACTCAAAGCACACAAGTCATTTGACCAAAGCATGGTTAAAGAAGAATAAATTCAAAGTTTTGGAATGGCCAAGTCAAAGTCCTGACCTTAATTCAATCAAAATGTTGTGGAATGATCTGAAGAGAGCAGTTCATGGGAGGAAACCACCAACATAACAGACTTGAAGTTGTTTTGTACAGAGGAATGGGGTGAAATTCCTCCAAGCCGATGTTCAGCACTAATCAATGATTACCAGAAACATTTTGAAGCAGTTATTGCTGCACAATGTGGTCATACCAGATACTGAAAACAAAGGTTCACATGCTTTGCCACTCACAGATATGTGTTATTGGATCATTTTCCTCAATAAAAAATGAGACTGTCTAAGTTTTTTGTCTCATGTGTTTGATTTGGTTCTCTTTATTTACTTTTAGGACTTGTGTGAAAATCTGAAGTAGTATTAGGCCAAATTTCTGCATAATTATCAAAAATTCTGTTTAAAAACTGTGTGGGATCCCTTCCTAAATCAATAACAAGCCATGGATCTTTTAGCCTGATCTGGTCATGGGAATTAGGGGGAAACACTGGCGGGGGGTTCTCCCTATTTTTCATTAACCAACACCTTGCTGAACCAGTCGGGGTAGTAATGCCATAGCAAGAAAACAGACAGCATGGGTGCTTCCTGCCAAAGCATTCGCCCAAAATGGTCATCCCAGTGCTGGCAATCCTCAGAAAGTGGGGACCCCAAAAATTAAATAGGGTCCTCTCTCCCAAACATCAGCCACCCCTATTCCCTGCATTCCCGGAGGTGTAAGACTCTGGGTTTATGGGTAAAAGTTAGATATAATATTGTTTTTTACAGTGGTACTACAGGTTCTAGCAAGCCTGCCCCAGCCACAAGTGCCACCATGCCCTAGCAGTATGGGCTTGCTGGCACCTGTACCCCCACTGTAGAAAAAATATTTAACAAAATACAATACTCGGACACTGAATATGTTAATCTTTTTATTAAAAATAAAACAATCATTCACACCCACACTTCATACTTACCAAATACAGGGATATGCTCTGTTTTCTTCATTCCAAGTAGTAGTCCTATGGTTTTGGTATAAAAAACAAAATGGCCAAGTACCCATGGACATGCACCGGCTGAGAGCAGCAACAGTTTCCATGGCAGCAGCTACTGATTGGCAGAGAGTGGCCGCAGCCATGAAAACTGTTGCTGCTCTCAGCCAATAAATGCTTCTCCATTAAAGTGAATGGAGTACCTTCTATTGACTTTAGTACATATCGGGTGGCACTGGTCACTGTCTTCTGCATGTCAATGGGTAACTGTCCATTTTGTTATTTTACCAAGACCTTAGGATTACTACTTGGAACAAAGTAGTAGTTAATTTTCTACCTTATTTATTTTACATTCTTGTTCATTTATTGATAGTGTAGGTTTATATTATTTTATTGTGGTAATATGAGTAGGCTACCCTCTGTCATTGCATCAAACTGAAATCAGCGTAAAGGAATGTATGAACAGAATGTTAAATATATATTACTTAGTTTTGTTTATTGAAGTGATGTTTATCTATAATTAACATCAATGAAACCAAATAAATTAAAATGTGATATAACTAAACAGATAATTAACTTAACTTCTATAAGGCATGTACAGTAAATCTCAGAGCTTTTGTATGTTGTATTTGCAGGTCTCTATGTATTGAATAACTATTACTAGTAGCATAATTAGGTTTCTGCAGTGTCATTGTTAACAGAGATACTGGTCTGATAACATTTTATAGCAACAATAAAGCATCTAACTTTCATAGAATGCCTGTGAATAAATAGTCTTTGTTGTCTATCCAAAAGCATTTCTGCAAGTCACAATGAATTTCCTAACACAACAGAAGTTCCTGTTACTTACCCAGATTTTGTGTAAGAAGATCATGTACGGTATTTCCTTCTGTAACATGCAGCTTTGTAAGAAGAATTGCTGAGTAATGCCAAAGAGTTTTCTGTGGCTGATGCAAACTTGGAGAATTTACATCATCATTCAGCAGAAGTAACCTGGCGTGACAGCAACCTAAATACTGTAAAAATTATCAAACCCATGCGGAAGATGACTTGGTCTCCAGTGATAGGGCAATAAGGCAGCGTGAATAAGCAGGTGTTACTAAGAAGCAAAAGATCAGCAGATCACAACATTAGTTATGTGAAAGTTTTGCATCAGAGGCATTCAGCACTCTATAGACCTAACAGCTACAGAGCACAGACAGGTACTACCTGCACAGCACTTTTTCTCTTACTTTTAGATTTTTATTGTCCTCGCTCAACATGTATAGGAAATCTGCTCCTGCTGATGTGCCCATGATTTCCAAATGTACCTACCCTGCAAAGGATTCACAAGGCAAGTTACCCTCAATTACCTGCAAACAATCTGGCACAGGAGAAAAGGTGGTGTTAAAAAAGAAAGTAACTTTATTAAGAGGAATCTCAATAATAATTGGAACTATAATTGGAGCAGGGATTTTTATCTCCCCCAAAGGAATATTACAGAATACTGGGAGCGTAGGAATGTCTTTAATTGTGTGGACAGCGTGTGGAATTCTCTCTCTCTTTGGTAAGTGTTAGTATTTAGTTCTCACTGTGTGTACATGTAACATTACATAGGTTACTTGAAAACTGTTGAGTCTTGCATGGATTGACATGACTTTCTTATATATAATTTTAATATGTATTTTATTTACCTGTTTCATGACGGAAAGAAACATGAAACTGATTGTCAGTTAACACATTTATTTTTCCATATGTAGCTAATCATGATGTATTTTTATTGTATTTCAGAATTGAAATCAAGGCTAAACTAAGCAGTTTAAGTAAATGCTTATTTTTTACTTTTTTCTGACATATTTCAGTGTGATAGATAAATCTGTATAAAACAAAAAAACCTTTAAATGAACTACTGTAAGGTATTGTTGTATGAAGCCGAGTGTGTGTACATTTGTTCCTTACAGATTAAGCTGCTATTGGCATGACGTACAGAGGGTGTGTAGCTCAATGCTGACTAATTATTTTGTTACCTTAACCAGCTCATTGCCATGCCCTGTAGTTATAGTCATTTGTTTAAGCATACATAAAACAAATTCATTTCTGTACCACAAGTTGTAACGTTCTTAAATTCATTTTGATTGTGTTTTCTGGTCAGAACTATTCTTTCACTAATTAAAAGTAAAGAGTGTTCAAGGAGATGTATAACGTACAGTATGTGTATTAATCATGGTGGACAGCTACTTATGATATTATATCAATGTTAAGGGACAATCCAATTTTATGTGGATGAATTAACATTGATAAAGCAAATTGTGTATTTCATAAGCATTTATTGTTTATCAATTGAAAATATTCCATTTCACGTAAAAGATTCTTGTTTACCAGCACTTGTATATCATCCATGTACACTGATAAAAAAAAAGTAAAATACATATAAGCATACCTCCCAACTGTCCCGCATTTAGCGGGAGAGGCCCGTCTTTCTGGAACTGTCCCGCTGGCCTTGCCCGCGGGCCGCAGTGTCCCGCAGTGGGGGGAAAATTGGGGGAAGCATACACGCTGCTCTGCTATGCAGAGCAGCGTGTATGCAGACGTAGAATATACACTGTAGGAGATGCTGGGCACACCCCATTAGTGATTTAAATGGGGGCGTGTCATCTGACCATGCCCCCTTTATGATTAGGTCCTGCCCCCTTTTCGGGTGTGCGCACCTTTGGCGCGCGCATGTCCCGACTCCCTCCAAGCAAATGTTGGGAGGTATGATATAAGTAGAGAGGCCAATACTGGGATCGGGTCGGTAGGATTCCGGGATTTTGGCCCAAAAATGCCAGGATTTGAATCCCGGGATTGGAGCTTCCAATTTCAGGATTTCGGGATTACAGTTTGGTCAGGCAGCGCTGAGCACTTGGCTCAGAGCCAGACGCGCTGCCCCGGCATGGACAGGCTGTGCGGGCTATGGCTGAGCAGATGCACGTGGCCGTGACATCAGAGGTCATGCTGGGCAGGTCCACGCCAGCCTGGCACCTGCCCCTAACAACAGCCGTGCCCCTGCTGAGGTGACATGACACAGTGATGCCGAGGCCACATGGTGGGGGAGTGATACAGTGAGTGACAGACACTGTTACTCTGTCACAGACAGTTGCCGCCAGGTACCACTACCTCCTACTAGTCCTCTTCTGCCAAAACCAAACTATTGATGCTGTGCAGCTTCAACTGGAGTGGCCTCTGAGGAGGGTGAGTCAATTGAATGTGTGTGGCTAAAGGTGCCATGAAAGTTATTTTATTCCTTTGGGGGGTGGGGGCATGACATTTTTTTTCTCTGGGGCTGGGGGCTATTTCCATTGATCAATTCACCCAGTTATACTAGGAATCCCTGGGTTGACAAAATTAGGAGGGATTGGCTACATATAAGCCCAGGAGGAAGTTTAGCTAAATTGCACTGAGCTGAAAAGAAAAGACACTTAAGGGAGTCATTACATGGAACTGGTTGTGATAACCCCCCTGAGTAACAAAGGTGGGAAGTTATAATGGCGGTATGGGAGTAAGGCACTGGGTTATGATGTCACAGCCCAGGGCAACGTTCTCAATCTGAGCGGAAATGAAACTGCCACCTCTCCTCCTTTCCTCAGCTAAGGTAAGAAAGGCATGTGGAGTGGGCTAGGAGCATAACGATCTGGGAAGGGAGGTGCGGCATCCAGTTGTTTGTGAACACATAGGCCCACGTACCTTTCTGCCAGTTCAAGGGACGCTCGCCACAGAACCGGAGCGCAGATGGAAGTGGGCCACCTCTCTCACGCAGCACATCGCATGTTCGCTGGGCACCCGGTGCTAAATCATTCATAGACGACCTATTATTGCTCGATTTTGTGTGGCTGTACGCCACTTGTCCCTTGTAGTATT
This sequence comes from Taudactylus pleione, assembly GCA_031769625.1. Lineage (NCBI taxonomy): Eukaryota > Metazoa > Chordata > Amphibia > Anura > Myobatrachidae > Taudactylus > Taudactylus pleione. The sequence continues at coordinate 673,985 of JAUIMM010000182.1, forward strand.
GTACAGGAGTTTTTGGTTCCAAAATTGCTTAACAATTATCTACATTTATGAAGATCCCTTGTTTTCTGTCTTCATTTGTGTAATTGCTATTTACAGTAGATAAATATAAGTATGTGGTATGAAAAGTCAACATTCAGAATGTTGACTTTCAGAATGTCGACACCAGAATGTTGACAGGTACTAAATGTCCACAGTTGGAATGCCAACATGACCATTAGGTTAACATTCACAAACGTCGACTTGGTTAAAATGTCGACAAGTTCATAATGTTGACATTAAACATGTCAATGCACTTTTTTTTTTGCATCTTTTAGCCTATATATATATATATATATATATATATATATGAATCATGCAGTATCCAGCACTCTGAGGCTGCTGTGCGCCTTTGGTAAAATCACTTGGGTGCCCTCCAAACGGCCAAGGAAACCCTCCAAATAGATCAAGCAAATAGGCGGCACTCCAAACCTTGAAGTGATAAAATAAGATTTGTCTTTATTGCACTGATGTTTCGGGGGCTGCTATATATCTATATGCATACATCTGTAGGTGAATCTCAGGGTAACAATTAAGTTGAGCAGCACAATCGTAATAATAACAAAAGTAAAAAGACTATATGGCTTCTAGTGAAATGTCACAGGTATCCTCCTGAACGTATATATCAGTACATTTATATGAAATCATCCACATTATGTAAGCAGTTATTTCAGTAATATTCAATATTTCCAAGTGATTGTACTGAAACTTGCAGTGATTAATTCAAGTTTTTAAATTCTGAGGTAAATAATCAGAGAGAAAGTCTCTCCACTGATGTGTGGCAGAAATGGCTACTGTTGGGTGTCTTACTCATGCATACAATGCCCTGTGAGCGGATCCCTCCCTATACATGGAGATAGAAATGATAGGTCTTAGGCATCTGCTGTTGGACAGAACACTGAGGGGGGTGAATCTGATGAATACAGTGCAGATCCACTTCCCTGTGTCCGTGAAATGAGAGTGCCTTAGCAGGGTTGATGAAGGGTTAATAGTAAAGTATATATGTGTGGAGAAAAAGGGTAAGTCCCCAGGGTGCTGCTTCTCACAGTGTGTGTGCAATGTACAGTGAACTGTGAGTGAGCGCTCCTGGGAGTTCCCTATCACACTGGCTGTCACATTACTATAATTTTTAATTCTATTGGTGTTTTGAAATTCCAACTTAACATACTTTACAGAGGATAGTTTTAATACTCTACACTGAACATACTATTTGGAGTACATTCAATTGCAAATGCAATACATAAAACAATACCCCATCCAAACAAAAACTGAAAAAGATGCAATGACTTGGTTTATATTACACTACATTTGTATTCAGCTAGGCTTATCACCATTTAGATTGATATATTAATTACATTTTCAAACCCATTAATTCTGATTCTCTCCTATTCTTATAGACACATTTCCTGTAAATTTCCTTCATTTTATTCTGTCATGCAGATAAACATTGTTGATCATCCATTACATGTCCACTTGCAATCTGAGACCTTTTTAGTTCCATCATTGTATTAGTTATATGCACATTCTTATTCTCGTGATCATTTAATGAGATGTGATTATACTGTACTCACATAGCCTTATTTCTTGGAAGTTTATTTAAACTGTGCCTGGAAGCTAAAAACTAAAAAAGATTATTTTTACAAAAGACTTTAATTAGCAGAGTCTCATTAGTGCACTCTCAGGGATAGTTTCTAATGTAGCAAATAATCCACAGTTATCCATTATTTCTGTTTTATTGCTTTTTACTACTAAATAATTGCTTCTTGTTTGCAGCTAAATGTTATATCTACTGCGTTATCCCTAATGGAACACTCTTAAATCAAACCACAGACAAAGCTAAAAAAAAATGTGACAGAAACGTTTAGTTGCTGTCTGCTCCTAGAGTAGATAACAATGTGGGACACTAGAGAGCCAATAATCAGCTTTTCATCTCTAGGTCTAGAGATAATAATTATTTGTTTTTCTCTTACTAAAAACACAAAACTTTTAATCACAGTTCTTATGATTTGCACATCAAGGGAATTCAACTCTTTTTCCCTACCCTATAAATTGTCTCAATGGTTAAGTGTACTGAATGTAAAACAATACACTAAGATCATTGCTGGAGATCCTGACCCAGTGTCAACCTCTTGTTGTCCTGGATAAGCAATTCTTGTTAATATTCTAGGCACCAAAATGTCAGTACACTCATGTACTGTAAGCAGGGAAACAGTGGCTGGGGAAAACGTGTGTATCACTTTATAAAAAGTATATTTGTTATATAAAATAAAGAACATTTATCTTCCCTCTACACATATTAGTAGCAACTGTATATTTCCATGTCTTCACCCTTTAAACTGATTGGACTACCCTCAGCCAATTGCATCATTGGTTATTCTCCCCATTGTGTTCACCTATACCCCATATAGATTGTAAGCTCCTATAGCAGAGCCCTCTACTCTTTATCTTTTTTATACAACTATGGTAACTGCACACTTTTATTATGTATCTATGTAAATTTAGGTACCGTCTGTAATAGTTGGTACTTCTCTTTCTTGTAAGCAGTTTTTTCCCCTTCGATGGTGCTAAGGAACCCTTTTGGTGTATTATAAATGAAAGACAATAGTAATTCCAAAAGTTGATTGGTATAGGCTGCAGCGAGAATGGATGCCTTTTAGTGGTGGAAATGCATTCAGTGTTTCATGGAAGGTTACAGCTTTAGTAGATATATGTCTGTGGTTAGCAAAAAATGTTGCAAGTTGAACTTTTGAGAGATACTTTATCTGCAGAAGTGATTGGGTACCTTGGATTTTGCTCTTGAAAATCAGTGAAATAACCAGTAGCAGAATAAGGGGGAATTCAATTAGCTGCGGTAAGTTTCATTTCTTCTATCAATCAATACTTTGGGCCAAATGTAATAGCCCGCCATTAGCGGAAGACGGCGCAATTCCAGTGAGTTATACATTATAGTTAAAGTGGCAATTAGTTTAAAGACAAAAACAGGTTGTTTTAAACTAATTGTTGCTTTAAATCTAGCAACTATCTTCCTGGAATCTCACCAGTTCCTTCAAATCGCAGGCCATTAGATTTGGCCCTTTGTATCTTTCCTTCACTATATACTGTGAATGTATCTTACTTAAGTTATGGTTAAAGACTGATTAATAAGAATGTAATAACAGTTATATAGAACCTTTTTTCCATGAAAAAAAGGGCGATATATTTTATAGTTCTGACAATAAAATGAGACAATATTAATTGCATTCATATGGTGTACATACATGTTTTGAGCCTGCTTTTGAATATTTCCAGGAATAATGCCTTTCAGACTGTAGCAAATAAGGTGGCAATCCACATGATAAAAAGCACAAGATCAAAAAGGTCATTAAGTAGATTTAGGTACCTTTAGATTCCACTGTTCCTGAAACATATGAGGGAACAAAAGTACTTTCAATAACTGAATAACTTGTGATCTGAATGCTAGTACCTAATCTGAATGACAAATAGAGGAGTCTATTCATCATCACTAATATGCCCTGTTGCAATGCTAGTTTACACATATTTAAGGTAACGGGCCATTCACCATCAGGGGTCCGATAGGACCATCTGATATTCAGCAAACTCCGAAAACTGAAAGTTTTTGGAGTTTGCCTACTAGAACAATGACCATCTTCTTGTTCTCAGAGCCCAGTTCTGGGGATGCGAAGAAGGGCTCCTCACCGCCTCCCAGTGACTTTGCGCATGCGTAACCTTAGGTCACACATGCGCAAAAGCTGGCAATGGGGATAGTTAAGTATCCCTGCTGCTTCTGTAGCAATGTTACTACTCAGGGGTATAGCTGCTTTTCAGAGCAGCTGCCCCCGCACCAGGGCAATGATGAATTGCTCCAGTGATAAGTATCCCCCGCAGCAAGGTGGATACTTAATTATCCTTCGCGGTGAGGTGAATACTTAATCATCGGGGGCTGTACAGCCCCCAATGATGAAAATGCCCCTGAATTATACCATGACATATCACAATATCTCCCAGTGGCAGCATACTGTGTATATTGCAAACACCATTAGGTGCAAAGCAGAGCCCTGTGGAAGCCATAGGGAAATGATATTGGAGAGAAGAAATAACTGACTCTGGATGTGATGCTTTATGATTTGCCTGTCAGAAAGGACTTGAACCAATTGAGCACTGCACTGTCCATACAGTACAACAAAGCTGATTTAAGCTCTATAATAAGATGTTATTAGTCAATTGTTTCAAATGCAGCAGAAACCTCAAGAAGTACGAGAAGATAAAATTTCATACTAAACTTCCTAAAGGATGAAAACAGTACAGGATTCAGCAGTTTTCTGTATATGACTCAAAGAACAAACAATAGCTCAAGTCCAATGGTATCTAAAATCCAGTTTTTAAAATTGGGCCCATCAGTTACAAGGGCTCACTGTATACTGAAGAAGAATATATATTTGTTCAGAAACACGCATTTCATACCAAACGTATCAAATAATGTATAGTATGGACATATTTTTGATTTTGTTATGTCAACGGTCACATTTCCAATATTTATTGTGTACTAGTCAGTGCTATGTTTCAGCAGTAACAAGCAGGAATTCCTCCTAAACTTCTCATTAACTATGACCTAATGTCCTGGGCCAAAGTGTATTTTCCATGAGATAAGTTTTATTTTAGAGGCCCTTTTGAGTGCCTTCTTTTCTAAATACTATATATATATATATATATATATATATATATATATAGTTTTTCTATAGCTCCACTCCCAGTAGCTCCACCCACAGTTCCTGAGGCTATTTTTCCAGAAACTTTGCCCTGGTATTAGGTATTAGGTTTGTTTTATTGGCCTACATAGAACCATTGCCAGACTATGAGAAAAAGACAGACCTCTGACAAGAGGGTTTATAATGTCTTTGTTTACAGGCTGCTCCTTTGGTTATCGCAAGCACTTTTTAATTCATAATCCAATGTGGACTGTTGATATTCTGGAATGAAGTGTGTTTGACAAGATATGTTTGTCAAAATAAAAACAGTCACGAGAATACAAGATGTGTTGGAGGCTGGTGCCTTGGGATCCTCATGCAAGGAGGGTGAGGCTGGCACTGCTTTAGTAGTTTATAAAAACTAGTAATTTTTAAAATTACACACCTTTTCCAAAAATTAGAATTAATAATCAAACAGTTAAGATTTGATGTCATATTTTTTACTTTTCCATATTGCAAAGATTATTTTTAAAATATCTGCCCTCTCAGAGGGCATCTAAGTACTTCAAGCATTTGCAAAATGACACAAAATGTACAAAATGTGAAATATGACATTTAAGCTAAATGGATACACTACAGTCTTAACTTAATTCATGTCACTTACACTGTAAACTAGAGCATGTCGCATAAAAACAAATTCGAATTGAGGGGTGCATATGACTTCCTGGCTTTCATTATATGGTGGGTAGGGATGGATAGGTCTACTATAGGTCATGTCTTAGGAGAGTAAGCATTCTATTTTCCAATTCTTCTTATTCACAAGTGTTCAATTACTTGTTCAAACAAAAATGAAAATAAAGTGTCAATGTAATATTGTTTGTAAATAAAGAAAAAGAACCACCTATCAGACTTTAAATACTCTGGGCAGCTGCAGGAGAAGACAGCATGATCCACTAGCTATAAACACGGGACGAGTCAGCATGTGCCTCTAACTATAAAAAATGGAGGTGAGGGCCGTTTAATGGCTTTTACCGGACAGAACCTTTGAAGGAAGAAAACAGTGTCCAGCAGCACTCCAGAGAGGCCAGGAAAGAGTTGAGGTGATTTGATTGCTGGTTATTTTGCCAGAGGGACCATTGAAACCTCCCTAATTGAGTAAGATGTGTGTTACAGTGTCATTTCTAGAAACAGCATTGGAAGAACCAGCAGTGGTTTCAAGGCTGTAGAGTTAGCAGCAGGGATACTGAGACATAAATCACCCAGAGAGGTTGCTTCCAAGTGTTTGGAATTAAAAGGGTAGTTCCGGCACTATCTGTGATCTATTCTGAATTAAAGAGCTTCTTGATAGTGTTCTCAACATAGTGCAGCAACACTGGAAAAAGCTGTGAGTGGAGCAGGCAACCGCAGGCACTAAGCACTAGTGACCCAGTGGATCAGGACTAGAGGCGGTGAGCTCAGCAGGAGTACTTAGGTAAAAACAAACTTAAGCTAGCTCCAATACCATGCATACCTCCTTAAAGTCAGTTTATCACCAACAGTGCATGTAGCAGAGTGGAGAACAGTAAAATCCTAAATATTAGAAAGAAAGTACAGGTGTCCAAGTGTAAACTGACAAAAGGATAGACTGTGTGATCTTTTAGTGCTGACTTTAACCACAATATAGATTGCGGACTAAAAAGGAGAGACAAAACCTTATATCCCCTAATATAGGTATATCTAATACATTACTAAATTACTTCTTTATAATGAGAAATAGTGTTTTAAATAAGGCAGACTCACCCTATGAGAGATGTATACACAGCAACATGTTGCTATTTGTTGGCTCACTGCTCAGACTTTGTAACTATGTAGCTAATAATTATATTGCAACAGTAGACCGTGACAACTGCTACAATTATTCAACTGAGTTATCTCTCAAAACTGAAAAGAGCTTTAGTACCTCTATAGAATTGCAGTAATCATCCCTCCTAATCCAATTAAATACAAACTAACCACAATTGGAACCTTCAGCACTACTCAGGAACCACTATTAGGAAGTGAAATTTGTGCACCACCGAGATTAACATAAACTAATAGACTGAGAGACTCAGTGGTGGAGGAAGTGTTGTACTGCAGTATATACTGAAGACATTTAAAATAAATATAGATTTGTACTTGTAGTTTGATAGGTTGCATTATTTATTAATGTAATTATATGTTGAACCTTATTACAAGTAAATGTACTTGTCTTTAATGTAAACATTTTATTCATTTGATTATTGGACAAATTGTTTATTACAAAAGAGGAAATTCCTTTCCTGAAATGAAGCATTTCTGAAAAATAAAGATAACATTTGTGTATCTGCATTTGTGTTTAATATGTGTGAATTATACTGAGGATATAACTTGTAAATAGCAAACAAGTGTTTAAAAGATTCTAACCAAAGCTGAACTATATTGGTCTTAGTTAGTTGAAAAAAAAGGACACAAACCCAGAAAACCAAGTTAGCCTAAGAAAAATACTTACCTGTGTAGATAAAAGATGAAAGATAATAGGGGAACTTGCCTCTTTGGTGTGGGTAGAAATTACAGAAAGAAAATTAGAGAATAAAGAAGAGACAAGATAAGGGAAAAATGTATCCACCACATTCCAGGGAATCTAATGCTGGGTACACACTGACAGATACATTGGCCGATCAATTGATCGGCCAATGTATCTGCTGCCCATCATCAAGTGTGTACCCGCAATATGTCGGTGAACGTCGCCGTTGAAAGACATATTGCATTGGCTGTGCTGCACAGCTGATGGACAGATATGTCTGCAGACATATCTGTCTATTTGCAGACTGCCCGTACACACACAGCAGCAGCCACGAGGAGGGGGGCAGGACACACTCCTGCCCCCCGGCCACCGAGACCCGGGGGCACAAGCAGATGATGGCCATTCAGTGTGTATGAACGACCATTATCTGCAGATATATCTGTCAGGTGTGTACCCACCTTTAGTTGTGAGTATCCTCAATACCTACAAGAGATAGTTTAGCTAGCTACAAATGTACTTACTGTTTTTGTCCTTTGTGGCAACAAAGCAGTGTATACAATATATTTTATTTTTCAATTTTTTCATTATAAAGGGTAGTGGAGGATATTGTCTACAATAAAAAACATATGGTATTAAAAACTACTACTTTGGTGCCTGGATCGCATAGTGCAAAGTGTCATGAATAGCTTAGGTTTCTGTTAATTACTTTGAATTTTAGAACATTAGTCTTCCATATAATGGGCCACCTCACTATGGGGTAGATGTACTAAGTCTTGGAGAGAGATAAAGTGGAGAGAGTTGATACCAGAAGATACCAACCAATCAGTTCCTAACTGTCTTTTTTAAAAACAGCCTATAAAGTGACAGACGCTGATTGGTTGATACTTTATCCCTCTCCAAGCTTTAGTACATCTCCCCCAGTGGCATAACTATAAATTTTGCTCCCCCATGCCAAAAAACTTTCAGGCGCCACCCCCCGCCCAAAGATCAAACACACCCAAAGACGACATTTAAGGTGTGTGGTTACATGATACAGCAACGTGCCTTACACATTATGACACACTAAGTAATGCCACATATAACATAGTGTGCCACACTGGAATGCCCCTTACAACACATTATACCACACAGCAATACCCCTTACACATGCCACACAATAATGCCACGTATAACACATAATGACATACAGTAAAGCCCTTAAAACAAATTTATGCCATGCTGTAATGCCCCTATTTCACATTATGCCCCACTGTAATGCCACATACAACACATTATGCCACACAGTAATGCCCCTAATAGCACATTGTGCCCACAGTAATGCCAAATACACATTATGCCAAACAGTAATGCCCATTACATCCCAACCTGACAGATCTACTTCACCAACCTTCCTCTTTGCTAGTGCAAGTCTGTCACCTCAGCTCATGACAGTTTGCACAGTTTTTATGTCCTTGTAGAACCAGATTATTAGGAACATAGTTTATAACCTGTAAACTGTGTATTAAGTTAGTGCCCCTTATACAGTGCCCCCTGTAGTTGTGCCCCAAAATGCAATGCCCCCTATACTAGTGCCCCTTATGCAATGCCCCCTGTAATAGTGCCCCTTATGCAATGTCCCCTGTAGTAGTGCCCATTATGCAGGGCGCCCTGTAGTTGTGCCCATGAAAGTAGTACCCCCTGTAGTTGTGCCCCATATGCAATGCCCCCTATACTGGTGTCCCTTATGCAATGCCCCCTGTAATAGTGCCCCCTGTAGTAGTGTCCATTATGCAGGGCCCCTTCAAGTAGTGTCCCCTGTAGTTGTGCCCCTTTTAGTAGTGCCCCCTGTAGTTGTGCCCATTTTAGTAGTGCCCCCTGTAGTTGTGCCCAGTAGTTGCCCCCTGTAGTTGCTTTCAGTAGTGAGCCCCCTGTAGTTGCCCCTTGTAGTTGCCTCCAGTAGTAAGCCCCTGTGGTTGCCCCCAGTAGTGAGCCCCCTGTAGTTGCCCCCAGTAGTGAGCCCCCAGTAGTTGCCCCTTGTAGTGAGCCCCCTGTAGTTGCCCCTTGTAGTGAGCCCCCTGTAGTTGTCCCCAGTAGTGAGCCCCCTGTAGTTGCTTCCAGTAGTGAGCCCCTGTAGTTGCACCTAGTTGATCTCAATAGTGTGCCCCCTATAATTGCCCCCAGTAGTGAGCCCCCTGTAGTTGCCCCCAGTAGTGATCCCCCTGTAGTTGCCCCCAGTAGTTAGCCCCCTGTAGTTGCTCTCCAACCCTGCGCGCACACAAACACACACAAAAAAAATAAGAAACACTTACCTTTATACCCGCTCCAGTGCTGCTGCCGTCCATACCCCGGCGTCCGCTCCTTGGCACTATGGGAGTGACATCATGACATCACTCCCATAGTGCTCTGTGGGACAAGGAAGACAGAGCTTACTCCTGAGCTCCGTCCCCGGCGTCCGCTCCTCGGCACTATGGGAGTGACATCATGATGTCACTCCCATAGTGCCCTGTGGGACCCGGAAGTCGGAGGGAGCGCCCGCCTCCAGCTGCCGCCGGGGGTTTCAAAAGGAGCCGGGTGCCCACTGGTAACACACTCAGCGGGCACCCAGCAGATGGAGGGAGTCACGGGAGTTCCTCCACTGAGTGGCGTAACTACTGCCCCCGTCGCTCCCAAGCTACCCAGCGCCTCCAACCCACCGCGGGGGCTGCTGAGGCAGTAGTTACGCCACTGAATTCTCCCCCATATAGTAAATAAGGACATTTCCTTTATATTACACAGTTTTTTATAATAACTAAAAAAAATTGTTAATGATTTTGTTTTTTCTACAATTCATTGCACTTACAGCACAGTATACCTGATACAAGTGGATATGCTTTTACTTAATTTATTTTACAACAGTATTGAAAATGTGGTGGAAAACATAGAAATGGTTCTTACAATAAATACAATTACAAAATATCTTGTGTTTGGCCCAGACAGTATTTACTGCCTCCTTGGTGACAACTGCTGATGGACATAATTGAGAGTAGTGAGCTGGCTAAGACACACAACTACTCCAAACTGGTGGATAACAATTATAGTACCTGTGCAGCACCAACAAAAAGCCTTTTTTTAGACCCAGAGGAGGAAGGAGGTTTGGCTGAGATATACGGAACTTGGATTTAAAAACCAAACTCAGGTTTTGGATTCTGACATTTTAGCTGTTTTTATCAATTTGACTGATTTTTAATAAAATTTTGTTGATTTTTATCCTAATTCAAAACACTTGTGGGTGGTTTTGCAAATCAAAACATGAAGATGAATCCAGATCCAAAACCAAAACACGAAAATGATACCAGATCCAAAATCAAAACCAAAACACGGGAATCGGCATGCATCTCCACTTTTATGTAAATGTTGCGACAAAGCCCTTCCCTAGTCTACATTCGTGCATATTAATGTGTGAGGACTAAGACGCACACTTTGAGCATCCATAGGTGCAAAAATATGGCTTGGTGCATCTTTAGACGTAACCATCGATCACACCATCCAGTTGTGTATGTAACCACTTCAGTGACCCAACACTCCAATGTCATGTCCATCGGAAGAACCATCCCCATGCAGCTGTTTAGCCACCTTCCAGTCACCACTCAGGAACCCCCAGCACTTTTCCAAGACATTTCTGAAAATGTGTCTCTATCGCCCCTTTGTGCATACACACCGTGTAAGGCAAGCACAGCATGAGCTTGAGATGGAATTATTGCGCACCTGCAATAGCAAAATAAATGCTCACATTTGTGAACATCATGCTATTCTGAATCAGGCACATTATACTGTCTTTGACTATTTAAGATGTCTACAGTGACAGCCACAAAGTTTGTGTCTAAAACTGGGGTCTGTAGAAAAATGCCAATGGCTGCTTTATTATTGTTATTTGATGATGCTGTCACACACAACTATAATCAATAGCCGCAACAATTGTTATTCAGCTACTTTACATTTTAGTGATCCCCACACCTCTTAGATTGTAACCTTATTTGAGCAGGACCATCTTTACCTTTTGCTTCATGTCTTTGTATTGCATTTGTATCTTGAGCCTCATAATACGGTATGTTTGCACTTTATAAATAATAGATAATATATACTGTTAACTAGAGTCTAAACACATGGTCTAAATTTAATCTGAGTTTTGTAAATAACAAACATATAATTTCTGGTATGGTCAGTCTGATTACCCAATAAGTCAGTGTTAAGGTGCCCATCCACTAGCAGACAGGCAAAAGACTGCATGATTACGACATTGTAATCGTGCAGTCATCTGTCAGTCTGTGATGAGCCTGCACTGAAACATGCTGAATCTGACGATATCGTCAGATTGTCCAGCATGTTTGCATGATGAAAGATGTCTAAACGACCAGCGGGCACGCGCATGTCTGGTCATTTAATAGATTTTTACAAACGAATTACAAGCGATTTATGAACGATTTATGAACAATTGAACAATAACGATATCATTATCATTCAATCGCTCACATAAATCGCCTAGTGGATGGGCACCTTTACTTTAATAAAAGTTTAGTCGATTATTTTACGATATTTTATACCCCAGTTGAATCCCAGTTGAACTATTGCAGAGTGAGAGCTAGAAGGAGGCTCCTTTTTATAAACCTTATTTTAGATTTAACAAAACCATGAACACTCAAACTACATAAAACCGCTGAAGTTTGGTATGTAGACAAGTTATCCCCATATTGCCCCATGGCCTAACTTAACCTTTATAATGTGGATTCACTTTAGAAAAATTGGAAAAGAGTTCAATAATACTGTATATACATTATACTTTGCTGATTTCTGACATCATTGTAACTTGCTGCAGAAGGGCTAAGCATACATATCTTGTACGCTGTACAGTATGTTACTTAATGGAATATTTAGCTTAGGACAGATGCACGATATTATTTTTATAGGTCTCTAAAGCTCAATCAGGTGGAGAAAAGGGAGGAAACTACTTCTATATCCAGCTGTGTAAGTCACTTATTATTCGCAAGAGCTAAAGTTTTCTAGGATATTGCTGTAGCTTTATTAGGTACAGTATATTAGGTTTATCTTTTAAGTGAAAAAAATTAACCTGATAACTTATAAAAGTGAAGTTTTAAATACTCATCTCTTTGAGTGCATTTACCATAATCTGTTTGCTTTTTCTCTCCCCTATAAACATGAGTCTATTTAACTCTATGCTGCTGATAAGGAGATCACAGCACAACTGCTTGTTTAGCCTAAAATAAGTAAATTGGTTCTGTGCATGTTCACATCAAAAGCTTACACCTGCATATATATTGTTTGCTTAGATCAGGGGTCAGGGAACTTTTTTACCTTTTACCCAAAATATATTTAGATACGCTGACGTTACCCCCTTGATTTGAAGGGAAGGAAATCATATAGTAGTGCCCCCATAGTTATGCCCCTGTAGTAGTACCCCCATATAATGCCCCTGTAGTAGTGCCCCCATATAATGCCCCTGTAGTAGTGCCCCCATATAATGCCCCTGTAGTAGTGCCCCATAGTAGTGCCCCCATATAATGCCCCTGTAGTAGTGCCCCCATATAATGCCCCTGTAGTGTTGCTTGTACAATAAAAACACTTACCTTAATCCCCGCTCCTGCATCCGCCGTCATCCTGTATGCCCGGCTGCTCCTCGGAGCTATGGGAGAGACGTCATGACGTCTCTCCCATAGTGTGCATGGAGAGAGGCGGAAGCTGGAGTTCAGAAGAGAACTCCAGCCTCTGGCTAACGCGGCGCTGCAGGAAGGAGCTGGTAATAACATCTCAGCGGGCGTCCGGCTTAGAGCCTCCCTGCGGCACAGCCGGGCATGCATATGAATCATTCTATATTATAGAATGATTCATATGCATGCCCGGCTGTCCATTCATTACCCCCAGGAATTTTATTTTTACCCCATGTGGGGTAATTTACCCCTGTTCCCTGACCACTGGCTTAGTTGGTCACATATTAGCCTTTTATCTCCTTATGACTGAAAAGATGCCTTAAGCTGGGTACACAATATACAATATATTGTACGATATATCGTCCTGATGCTGTTCGTAACAACATATCTTGCACATCACGTCATATATCGTATACACTCAAACCATCTTTCCTCGGCGCTGTTACCTGCAGCTTGTAACGATACATTGCACCATTGTGCACTGGATTGCAGTGTGCAATGTACCACTGGGTTGCACCATCGTATTGTGTGTACCCGTCTTTAGGGAGGACAACCCAAATGCAGTAATATTTATTATGAGTTACTCATATAAAACACACATATTATGCAGCATACAGAGAATATTTGGTCTGACTCCCTGTAAAACTATATTCACTACACATAAACTCTAGGGATAACTTTTTGTCAGAAGCTAATTACCTACCAGTACATTTTTGGAGTGTGGTAGTAGATTGGGGCACCTGGAAGAAGCCCACGCAAACATGCGCAGAATATAGAAACACACAACAAATAGTGAATGGGAAATCAGTAGCTATCTTCGGGTAATTGCGACTGATTGAGACCCACAAGGAAATGCAGATATGCCTGTAAGTAGCCATATGACTTGCTGGGACATGTAGTCAGAGGAGGCAGAGGCTCCCCTATCATACTCCCTCCCCTATCATACTCCCTGTTCATGCTTCAGAGTTTTGATATAAAAACTGTATTTTTATACAAGTGTGCCCCCCCAGCCATTGATCTCACATCACTGATCACTTGTGGGCGCATGAGAGCTGGTCCACCCACGCAACGACGATGATGATGATGGTTACTAACACTAGATATAGCTGCTTCTGATTGGTTGATTGTGGATTCATCTCTGAAGCTGTTTTCTTCATTGCTCGTGTTTTTATTCGCAGTTGGTCCAGCATTGCCTGCTGTATTACTATTTTTTTTGCTCTCTCTCTCTGTCTTTTTTTCTCTATTTTTGATTTCCATCTGAAGGTCCTCAGACTCCTCCTGATACTGGAAAATGGGTACTGTGTTCCTCTTACTGTTAAAGATGGGTCCATGGAACAACAGGTGCAATCTGTATAGGGTTATAGTGCCAGCTCCCATCAAACTTCCTGCCCCTGCCGTCTCTCTTATTTCAAGCTTCCCACATACTTAACAGTGGCAGAACAATTTGGACAGCTCATCATTGGCTGCATATTTTTTTCCCCCAAGGGCAATATTATATAGGATATATCCTTTTGTGTGTATACTTTAGCAATAATTATATTTTACCATTATTCCTTCATGAGAAGGAAAATATATATCTGCTGTTTTCTAGGTTATCTTCTTTATTTAAATCAACTTAAGAACAAATATGTATTTACGTATCAATAATATGTAAAAAATATCCCTTTTCTTATGCGTATGACCTTTTGGGTGTTAGTAAATCTCATGAACACCTGATGTGAATCTGGCCCATATTCTACAAGTGAAGAACTAGACACATCTTGTGATTAGCAGCATATGTTTGTAGTTGCATTGTCTGCCTCTATTTTGCAAATAAATGCATTCGCTCTCAGAATGAGCCCCTATGTGTAAAACTGTCAGATTACAATATTCATGAATTAAATGAAATATCAGCAAGCTTTGAAACAACATGTACCTGTATGTTTAGTAAGTGTACTGAAAACATAAAACACTGTTATGTCATGTGTTCTCAAAGCGCTGAACCATAAAACACTGTTATCTCATGTGTTCTCAAAGTGCTGACCTTCACAGAATAGTCATATTCATTAAACCATCCAAAACTTACACTATATATATATATATATATATATATATATATATATATATAAATATATATATTTATATATTTACAGGTTGAGTCTCCCATATCCAAGATGCTTGGGACCTGGGGTATTTTGGATAATGGAATATTCCGTATTTTGGAATAGTTGCATGCCATAATGAAATATCTTGGGAATAGGACCCAAATATAAACACATGATGCATGTGTGTGTTATATACACCTTATACACCTTATACACACAGCCTGCAGGTAATTTTATACAATATTTTCAATAATTTTGTGGCTCAAGCAAAGTTTGTGTACAGAAATGAAATTCATTTATGTTTCATATACACCTTATACACACAGCCTGAAGGTTATTTTATACAATATTTTTAATAATGTGTGCCTTAGACAAAGTTTGTGTACATTGAACAATCAAAAATCAAAGGTTTCATCATCTCAGTCATGCCAAAATAATTCCGTATTTTGGAATATTCTGTATTTCGGAATATTTGGATATGGGAGACTCATCCTGTATATATATATATATATATATATATATATATATATTTATAAATATATATATATAGTATTATAATGACATGTTTTAAATAAACATGTAGAGTCTGTTACTGTACTTATGAATTTATAATTGTAATCATTATCACAATAACTGATTAGCAATACAAATAGTTCATTAAGCGCTACAGTATTTATGGAACATGCAAATTATGGCTAAAAATAAAAAAAGTTTTTATATGAATGATTGTTCCGAGTGTTTTAAATGACCTATCCACAATCTAGAGTTCCATGAACTGCAATATGCAGTCATATTTTTCCCTGGGCCCTGATGTACTATAATACAGAACTGGAAATTAAATAAATACAGGTTATGACTGGGTCTTCTGCTCTACAACTACCCTCCTTTTCTCATTCGGACTGACAGACAAACAGAAGATAACAAGAGAAAATTGTTGCATGGAGCA
This sequence comes from Taudactylus pleione, assembly GCA_031769625.1. Classification (NCBI taxonomy): domain Eukaryota; kingdom Metazoa; phylum Chordata; class Amphibia; order Anura; family Myobatrachidae; genus Taudactylus; species Taudactylus pleione. The sequence goes on from JAUIMM010000182.1 coordinate 689,938, forward strand.
GAGGCTCTGTCTAGGAGGAGGGAACACCTAGGAGATATTATACAAGGTGATAAAGTAGCTGTAAATTGTGTACACATTCAGTGATTCCAGTCCAGTCCAGGGTCTGACCCAAGATTTGGAACACAGTTCCAAAACGAGTCAGACCCTGGACATACCCCTTTTCCTAGACGTCGCTAATCTGGGTTATTCCCAGATCGGCACCATTCACATTGCACATGGGTGCAGTGGAACACTTCTCCCGGCACTTGGAGATGACATCATCTGCAAGCGCTGAGAAACCAGGTCCCCATCTGTAAACAGGACCTGGACATTTACACTGCAGGGTTTCACGGGTCGTTTCCTTCAGGGGTGTCTTTAGAGAGTAGGGGGCCTGTGTACATTCACTATCTGGGGCCCCCTCCTCTCTTCCCGGCATCTGGCAGCCAACTGCCACTGGAGCATTAGTAGACTCTAGGCACTAGAGTGCTGCCCGGCATCTACTACGCATGCGCAAAACGACAGAAAAATGGCCGCCCCGGCCATTTTCCAGCTTTTTGTACAGTGCTGACACACGGCGCGGGACCTCGGAGAGGTAAGTTTTAAATAATATGGGTGCAGGGTGTGCGGTGTGCCCCCCCCGGACCTGGACACCTGCACCGCACACCCTGCACCCATTATAGATACACCCCTGGTTTCCGTGTTAAACCCTGCAGGTTACCTGGGTTGGATTGCCGGGTCACTCGACTCGGGAACCCAACCCTTGCCCCTTTTACACCTAGAAGCAGCCAGGGTTAACCCTGTAATAACCCGGATTTTAGCTCTGGTGTAAAAGGGGTATAAATGAGGATAGTGTTCATGGCCAATTTAAATTGGCCACGAATCACAGTGTTTATGGAAATCATATTGCCTGCCAGTCCACATCCACATCAATGTGATTAATATGTGTGTGTGGTCACTGATTGACTGCACTAATTGTATCCATGAAAAGTGACAATTTCCTTTGAGCACAGAATAGCTTGTTCAGTCCCATTGGCCATCAGGGTTGGCTCCAGGGGTTGGAGCACCCTGTGCTGGCCCTTAATAATGCGCCCTTGCATCGCCTGCAACGCAGCCGCGCGCAACAAAATTTGGGGGCGTGGCCTAATTTCTATAGGCCATGCCCACTATGTGACATTATTTTCAAGGTGTGCCCGCATGGCACGCCTCCAAATAATGTCAGGCTGGGGGTAAAGCCCAGCACTCAGTCACTGGCTAGGCTTCCCCTAGCCCTCTCCCGTCAGTGAATGCATCCATTTACACTCCGGGGCTCCAGCACCGGCGCATGGCTGCGGGGGTGGTGGTCCACAAACTCCCGATTTGACCACCCACGGGCCACTTCAGCCCGCGGGTGGAACTGAAATCAGGATCCTGGAGAGGGGTGCGCCCTCTATGGGTGGCGCCCCTGTGCGACCACACTGGTCGAACACCCCTAGAGCTGGCCCTGTTTTCTTGACTAAAGTTGGAATTAGATCTGTATAAGTATTAGTATCTTTACCAACTTTTTATGTTCCTGTAGCTATACTGGTTTAACCCTGTATAAAAGCTCTTTAATAGATGATATAATACTTTCTATAAAAGAAAGTCAATGCATGCTGACATCACTATATCAAAGTACCGCAGTCCTCTAATATTCATAGCTCATTATTGCTTTATTGCACCTTTAAACAAATGTATAAACAGACAATTTAAAGACTGGTACTGTCAGAGGACCGTAGGGCAGTTTTTCGGTGTTGCAAGATTAATTCAACCACAGTATGTTATTTCCTGGGAAATAAATCTTCTTATTGAGCATTAATATTGTATCACAGAATTAGTATAATGGTTCTTGTGGGAACATTCTGTAACAAAAAAATCTTTATTGTTTAATTAACATAGCTGATTTTTTTTTTAAGTATGAACATGACTAATCTGCCTGGTTTTCTAAGCTTCAGCAATGAGTTACAATAATTGGACTTTCTAAAAACACTGGGAGAAGGGGGAATGTATCAAGCCTCAGAGAGAGATAAAGTGGAGAAGTTGCCCAAAGCAACTGACATTTGTCTAGCACAGTTTTTGAAATGGCAGTTAGAAGCGTATTGGTTGCTTTGGGCAACTTCTCCTATTTAACTCTCTCTAAGGCTTGATACATCTCCCCCTGGTTCCATAACTGACACCAAAGCTCATTTAGGACGTGTAAAACATCAACTGCACTGTGCAAAAAAACTTTGAACTAACAATGCTTCGTGATTTAGGCCAGTTTGTCTAGTCCACTGAGGTGCAGTGGTTACTGAATAAGATGGATGCATTTGAGGAGCAGATATTTGCAGAGGCACGGGTAGTTGAGCAACATATGAAGTAGGTCTCCAGTTTTGTGGAGCAGTGTAGTATAGAGTTTCCTAAAGTTAAGCAAGATTATTTAACTTAGATAAAGTAGATGAGGGCACATTAGGCACATTGAAGAAATACACATTTTTACTTTTGCACTAGCCTAGAGCTGGTGATCCTGAGGTCCCATCCTTTACTTTTTAATGGGACCTATTTTGCTGTTCCATTTCTTTATTTATTTATTAACAATTATAGCAAACACATATTATGTAGCACTTTACAGAGAATATATCAGTCATTCACATCAGTCCCTGTTCAAGAGGAGCTTGCAAGCTATTTTCCTATCACGTGGACACACCTAATTTACATGCTAAGGTTATTTTTTTTTTAATCAAAAGACAATGAACCTATCAGTATGATTTTAGCGTGTCATAGGCAGGGCCATAGCAGGGCAATATTCCACCCTGTGCTGGCCCCACTCATGAACTTGATATCATACTGTCACGAAAAGGGGGCATGGTCATCAGGACCAAGAAGGAGCTTATGTTGATCCGGGCGAAACTCTAGGCTGCTGTCCTAGGCACCCTACAAGGGATCGGTATGAAAGACCGCCGGACCTATGTTCAAATACCAACAACGGAAAGTATTTTAACTATTACTAACCCTTTCCACCCCCCTAACCCTCCTTTAGGGGTGCCTAACCCTAACCTCCCCCTAGTGCCTAACTCTAACCTCCCTTGTAAATGCCTAAACCTAACCCCCCCTTCCCCGCACCCTAAACCTAAGATTCCCAGGGGGCTGCCTAACCCTAACCTCCCCCCAGGGATGCCTAAACCTAACCCCCTCTAACCCTACCCTAAACCTCCTGGGGGAGAGTGCCTAACCCTAAGTCCCCCCTGGAGCCCTAAACCTAACCATCCCCCCCCACGGCTGACAGCGCCCGCCACCCGGCTTACCTTCGTTCGGTATGTCAGGCGTTAGGCAAGCCATATTCTGGTGCCACAGGGGAGCAATGGTGCCGCCCCCCCCCCCTGGTTATGGGCCATGGGCAGTGACTCTGCTCATGCAACCCTAGCACAGGCCCTGGTATGAGAAAACTGGAACACCCAGAGCAAACCCATGCTGTGAGGCAGTAATGCCAATCACTACACCAACTGTGCTGCCCATGTAGAATTCTGCCAGAGAAGCACATTTCCACTTTGAGCAATATACAACAGTTCATATCACCACACTCTAATGATTATTTAAGGTATATGGGGGGATGTACTTGAAGAGAGATAAAGTGGAGTCAGTAAGAAAATTACACTAAAATGATCATGTGGTACAAGTTTGACTTTATGTAGAATTATGTGTTCGAGTAAATAGAATATCTATATCATAAATTAATTGGAAAATCAACAAAAAACGACAAAAACTAGTAACACCAAGCAGGTTTAAGTGGGAGATGTATCAAGCCTTTGAGAGAGATTAATTGGAGAGAGATAAAGTGCCCACCAATCAGCACCTGTCACTTTACAGCTGTGTTGAAAAATGATAGTTAGAAACTGATTGGTTGGTACTATATCTCTCTCCACTCTATCTCTTTCCAAGGCTTAGTACATTCATTCATATTTATAAACAGTATGAACTGTTCTTATCTAAATCAATCAAGTAATTTTCATGCTTCCCCTAAAATCCATTTGTAAGATTGCTGCTGTTTTTGCAGCGATCTGGCAACTACTGCACACTAACAGATATTATTTTTTAGAGTGTGCATAATTTAGGGCAAATTAAAGATAAACCCCATCACTCTGGGCCTGATTCAGACCCTGTCGCAAGTGCTGAGCGCTCGCAACTGGGTCGATGGTGGCCCACAGTGCATGCGCGAGACCCAGGTAGCGACGGGGGGGGCGTGCTGGCAATGTTGAGTGACAGCATGCCCCCTTTGGTAGGTGGGTCGGGGGGGTGGCTGCCCAGACGGAGGCGTTCCTGTGGGAACGCCTACCGTTTGGGGCGGCCCCACTGACACAAGTGATGTCAGTGGGAGAGCTTTCAGCTCTGTTTGAGCCGAAAGCTCTCTGGGGCTTGCGGCCACGAGACCCTACCACAAGGGTCTCGTCACAAGCCGATGGTCGCAATGGTCTTGACCATCGCGACCATCATCCTGCCCGCTCGCATTAGTTGTGGGTGGCAACCCACAACAATGCGAGCGGCCAGGAGGCCGCTCCATAAAAAAAAAGAAGACGCCCTGATTCAGAGCGAACGCTCTGTCAGAGCTCTGGCTCCGAACCAGGGCCTCTGTGCACAGGCTAATGGGTTGTGTGTGACCAGCTTAAACACAAGAGGGTCTATTTATGGAGGAGAGAAAAGTCCTGTTTTACGGTAAACAGGGCTTTTCTCTGCTTGGTGCAATTCACAGAGCGGGTTACCGTAGAGAAGTTCATTACTTCTCCAGCGGCACCCCCCCTCTGTGGATGAATCGCATCATCATATTTTAGTATGGTGAGTGCAATTCAGTAAAGGATGGATAGCTCTGCTTTCCACTTCTCCTTTGTGTTCAGATTCGCCGTCTCAGGATAGCGGAATCTGAACATCTTTACAAAGTGGGCAGGGAAGTTGCTTACCTCCCTGTCTTCTGCCTGCAGTGCCTGGCACCCGACGCTAGCTCCATCCCCTTGATGTCCCAGCAGCCACTGCAGACTCCTCTGCCCTCAGCAGCTGAAACATATGCAGGAAGGACTTGGCTTCACATCCCAACTGCTCACTCTGGACCGCAGCTGAAGACAGGACCACCAGACCTCTGGATATCTCATCGCTAGAAAGGTAAGTATACATGAATTGTTACTTAGCAAAGCTGTATATCGCATTGAACCGATGCAATATATTGTGAAAAGTAACAATTCAATTTTCGTTTTCTTAGACCCCAAGTTGATGCAAAGGTAAAAGAGATATCATCTCTCTGAAAGATTGGAGCGCTGGTGGTTGATGTAGTGGGGTTGTATAGGAGCCTTCATGGATGGATGATAGATGAAGTGGTGTAAACAATCTTCTTAGATGGTAGATGAGGACAGGGCTGTAGTGAGCCTTGCTAGACCCAGTCATTTTTGGAGGCATGGCCTAATGTCATTCGGCGTGGCCATGACTCCTTAGAAAAAAAATTGACGCGCTCCACAGGGATGGCCATCGACGATTACCACTGATGGTGATGGTGGCACAAACCATCGATGGTAGGTAACTATTCTGTGTAGTGTCATCGATGGTCTCTTTTCATTGGTGTTTTTGAGTATTCGCAGAAGAGAGGCTAGAGTTTTGACCGACAGCTGTGCCTGTCAAGAAGGCGAGTCATCCCATTCCCGGAACAAAACACTTTGTGTAAAAGTGTCAAAAAACCCTCAAATATCGAGCCCCCAGCTACCATTGATGACGGGAAACCTACTGGATCTCCACCACCGTGTGCCCCTCAGCCAGGGGCAAATCCAGGGGGGAAGGTGCGATCAATGTGATCGCTTTCCCCCACACAGGCAGAGGAGACTTCTGCTGATGATCAGCAATAGCAGCCATCCTGCACTCCCTGCAGCCCAGCACACAGCAGCATGACACTGCTGCTGACTGGGAGGGAAGGAGGGAGGGGGGAGTGGGTGGCAGACATGGGCTCCCACCAGACTCCTCCATCAAGCCAGGGTCCTGGTAATTAGTACCCGCACCCCCCTTCTTGGCACCCATGGACAAGGGAGCATGTTTTGAAGCAGGTAGTCCCAGGTGAAAAGTGCCAGGGAATGTAAGAGGTGATATTGTGATCAATAGGTTCACCCAAGATAACAGCAGAATGGGCAGCACAAATGGTATAATGGTTAGCATTACTGCCTCACAGCACTGAGGTCATGGGTTTGATTCCCCACTACGGCCCTAACTGTGTGGAGTTTGTATATTCTCCCTGTGCTTGTGGGTTTCCTCCAGGTACTCTGGTTTCCTCCCACATTCCAAGAATATACTGGTAGGATAATTGTCTCCCAGTAAAAATTAAGCCAAGTGCATATGTGTGTGACCATGTGGTAGGGAATATAGATTGGTGGTAGGGAATAGCTCAAATGGGGCAGGTACTGATGTGAATGCCCAAATATTCTCTGTAAAGCACTGCGGAATATGTGTATGCTATATAAATAACTAGTAATAAGCACAGATGGTGTAATGGTAGCATTACTGCCTCACAGCACTGAGGTCGTTGGTTCAATACCCACTACGTCCCTAACTGTGTGGAGTTTGTATATTCTCCCTGTGCTTGCGTGGGTTTCCTCCGGGTACTCCGGTTTCCTCCCACACTCCAAAAATATACTGGTAGGTTAATTGGCGCTTACCCCTAGTGTGTGTACGTATGCACATGTGATAGGGAATATAGATTGTAAGCTCCACTGGGGCAAGGACTGATGTGAATGGCCGAATATTCTCTGTGCGCTATATAAATAACTGGTAATAATAATAATAATAATAATAATGAAAGGGATTTATGGAAGTAAAATCAGATATATACGATAAGGGCATGATATAGTTCATCTACTGTACGTGAAGGATATTATAGTGACATTAATATGAGGTGGTATGGTCAGGAGTACACAAAAGATAATTGTGATAAAATGGAATATATATTAAACATATAAACAATGAATAAGCAGTTACATAAATGTATGTTATACAAATAAATTAGAACACAATATATAATGAAGACAGTGTTAAGTTTTATATGGTATATATTAGATTTTGAAAGAGTTGAATATGGTAAATGCTAAGGACCCCTGACATTACACTTTACATTTACCTGACCGGAGAGATTTATATGTTATGTGCACAATTCCTGACTTAATAATAGATTATGCTTCCCCTTAAATCATTAGGGTCTAAAATATCATCATAGCAGACTGTGCAGTACCCAGAGGAGAAAATATGACTATTAGGCTAAGTGCATGTATGAATTATGTGACGTCTACATAAAAGAGCATAAGTAAAGTCATAGCAGAGTATACGGCTGGTTTGGTGCCCAGCCTCACAGATGTTCACTACCCAGAGGAGAAAATGTCTACCCATAACTCATTAGGGCCTTGTCTTTGAATCAGATCATACCTATTGTCATAACAGACTATGCTGTTGGTCTTGAGCCCAGCGTCACAGGGTGTCCCATACCCAGAACAAAAACTGTGACTATAAGGCAGTGTACATGTATGAATAATGTGTCCCCATAAATCATTAGGCCTAAACCATAACTAGTTGGTTTGGTTCCCAGCAGCAGAAGAGATCATGTGACTCTAAGGCTATTGAGACACTGGAGTAAAAATGTTGTGTGTAAAATGCTAAATACATGAAAACGGGTGTGAAAATGGGAATCGTACCATACAGGACATACATATTTTAATATTTAAAATGTATTTAACTTACATTGTACGTGTACTAGCTTAAAGTCCCTTACTCTTGACCACACACACTGATTTATCAAGATGGCAAAAAGGTTGGTAAATGACAAGGATAACTGAAATATGTGCATAGTTCAGTCATTTGTGCCAGATTTAATGCAATTAACAATGTTTGGCTTTGCTTTGGAACGCGACATATCTCAATTGAAGATTGTACTTCATTGGGGATCATGGAGCAATGGGGCAGATTGTATAGGGGAGAAATGCTCAATATGTCTACATATACTGTATGTGGTAACATTTTATGCAAAATATATTTTTTGTTTGTTTTTGTAACTTTTCAGTTGTTCATCCTCTATACTGTAAATAAAAATACATTATTCTATGGAACAGTTATAACACACTCCATCACATTATAACATTAGTAGTTTTAGCAAGAAATGGACACAATTGTGCAATATTTGTTTTACATTTTTTCGTAGTGTGAATTCTATAATATCGCTATTGTGAAATAGCGTACAGTCATTTGGTTATGGACAGATTACACTAGTCTGCGTTTGAAATATATTTCCGGAGGTCAAGGTTTTCAAGGTGATCTTGTATATTTAGTGGATAGTGAATTCCAAAATATAACTCATTTAACTCAATCAGGTAAGGTTTTTTTTGCTCTCTAAAGTTTAAAAAGTTAATATTTCATAAATAATTTATATAATAATATGGAAATTATAATGTTTATTGTTTTAAAGCAGACTTAGATTTGCAACATATGTACAGTATATATATATATATATATATATATATATATATATATGAAATTATATACAAATACAGTTATTCTGGAAAAAAGGACCCTTTCAAAGACTTTTGTGTGTGTTTTTCACCTCTTGAGGCACCAGCAATAGACCGCAAGTATATTCATATCCCAGCGACCCTAGTACCTTTCTTGCTTCACACTAATGTCTTAATGAAAGTGCTCTCTTTGCTCCTCACTGAGATCACTGCAGTTTTCAGGAAAGTAGTCTAAATGCGAGCGGAAGAAATGTATCATTATGGACATATGTGCACCAAGAGCCTGGAAGCTCCGCAGGAGTTCGTCAAACATGAGGCGTGATACAGTTTCCTCACAAAAGGAGTTATTTTGACTGCCAGTCTGACATGGTGAATAGACCACAGATGTAGCAAAACCTGTTTGGGTGATTCTTGTACTTTCTATTCATTTTGCAAAAACAATCACTCAGAGAGCACAAGCCAGATTACCAGGAGCAGCGATATACCAGCACACCTTAATCCCACACCCTAGTTCTACCTGTACAGCATTGTCAGTTATCACCACAGCAATTTGCTAATCTTGAGGAGCAAGGAGAGCATTGGCAGGATGTGAATGTGCTTGTGGACTATTTCTGGTGCCTCAAGAGAGATGTTTCAGGTGCAAGACACACATGACAGTCCTTGAAAAGATCCTTTCTTCCACAATAACTGTATTTGTGAACCATTTTTATATATAAACTGTACAACTGATGCAAATGTAAGTCTGCTGTGAAAAAGTAAACATAATTTCCAAACGATTATATAATTTATTTACAAAATATTCACTTTTTTAAACTTAAGAGAGCAAAAAAACCTGACCTGATTGAGCAAAATGAGTTATATTTTTAAATTCACCATGCACTATTACCAAAGATCACCTAAATAAAAACTTAACCTCAAAAATGGTGCAGACCAGTGTTAATTATAAAAGATCACCTAAAAAAAAACTTAGGGCCTGACTCAGACCCACTTGCAAGCGGCTGTCCGGTCGATGTGGGTCGATGTTGTGCACTGCGCATGCGCACGACGGCGGGAGCTCCGTTGTGCGCATGCGCCAGACGCGACGAGCGAAGGACTTTCCTTCGCTCGTTGTGTCTGATCAAAGGGGGCGTGCTGTCGATGTTGATTGACAGCACGCCCCCTTTGGTGGGCGTGCCGGGGGCGTGCCTCCCTGACGGGGGCGTTCCCAAGGGAACACCTACCGTCAGAAGCCGGCCCACTGACATCACTAGTGATGTCAGTGGGAGTGATTTTGGCTCTGATAGAGCCAAAATCACTCCGGGCTCGCAGTGGCGATGGTCGCGATGGTCAAGGCCATCGCGGCCATCAACCTGCACGCTCGTATAGGCTGTGGGTGGTGACCCACAGCTATACGAGCGTCCAGGAGGACGCTCCATAATTATGGAGGGCGGCCCTCATTCAGAGCGTGCGCTCTGCTCAGAGCGTACGGCTCTGAATGAGGGCCTTAATCTCAAAAATGACACAGACCAGTGTTATATCCATGTAACTGGTACATTATTGTGTAATCTTATTGCAACCTCACTTCCTTTAGGCTGAGAAGAGGCCATGTCAGAACAGGATAGAGCTAGTCCTTCTCCCCATTGTGACCACTGATGATAGTAAACTCTCGCTAGCAGTAAATCACTATTACATATTACGTATTGATGCAGAGAAAGAGCCAGACATGGAGTGACCATGTCCTCCTGGTCTGGACTTGCCCATCAAAATATAATAAATAAAGTATAAAAAATTTAGGTTTAAATATGGCTTAATCATCCTACTAGGTCCCTTGTCAGTATCCAGCATTGATGTCACCTGTTCTCTGTGACAAACAAGCACGCCAAATGCTTGAATAATACACAACTTACACGTAATATCAAACATACAAAGAAGGATCTATCAACCCAGATGATTCAAAAACTAAAATGTAGACTTATTCCACAATGGCACAGAGCTTTGGTGTATCTAATGCTGCCTCCCATGGTCAGAGCCATGATTTAGATTTAAATCAGGACACTTTGTAAGTTCTCCCTGTGTTTCTGTGGTTTTTCTCTGATTTCATACCAGAGTCCAAAAACATACTAGTGCCAACAAAAATGGTCCCTAGTGTTTATGTGTTCATGTTGAAGTGTATTTAGACAGCAAGCTGCTATGGGCTAGAGCAGTGGTTCCCAAACTTTTTTGAAGCACGCGCCTTAGACTATCAGCATCTTCTCCAGGCCACCTGTGGGCCAAAAGTTTCTTATTGAGAAATTCAGCAAAAATTAAATGAATTAAATTGTGCTTATACAGTATGTCCCCCTTATGTTCAGTTATGTTTTGGTTGACAGGGCTGCACTTCTTTTTGTCCACATAGTTTTTGATTGGCAGTTATTAGTACTGGTTTTACCTATCACACTGACTAAAAATCATTATATTTGGTACTGGACCACCAATCCGAGGCACCCCTGCAACTGCCCTGAGGCACCTCAGGTAGAAATGGCACCCAGTTTGGGAACCACTTGGGTAGAGCCTGATGTGAATTCATAGTTTTTGTGCAGTACTGCATAATATGATGTCACTATACAAATAACTAGTAATAATTTATCTAGGCACCAATATTCTTTCAGACCCTGGTATATATGCTATATTTCATATCTTTATAGTCATTACAAATCTAACATCAAATAATCTTCTTTATCCATTTGTGCTTATACAAATCACCCCAAAATATCAATTAGCTTCTATATATTCCAAAATCTTTCCAAATCCATTGCTGCCTATTTTAAAATAAAAAATGCTATTGGTTCTGGTGATGCCGTGTACTGATCACAAGTAGTTAAGGTTATAAATGTATACTATTTTTGGCAAAGTTCTTAAAATATTTAAGTGCGTACATCCCATTACATATGTGATATGAAATTCAGCTTTACTATATTTAATTATTATTATTAATTTTATTATTATTATTATGACAAAATATTTTAATAAGATTTGAATCCCTCATTCAATAGGTGCTCTCTGCTATGCTGAACTTGGAACATGCATAAAAAAATCTGGCGGTCACTATACTTATATATTGGAGGCATTTGGCCCATTACCTGCATTTGTGAGAGTATGGGTAGAACTACTAGTGATTCGGTGAGTAATAAATGTGATTTATTTTGTTTGATTGATAACTAATATTTTATGTTATTCATGCTTTATTAATTCAAAATGGCTGTATTTAATTGTTTACAGGCATACCTCAAGAGCTTCCCAAAATAGTACCAAAATGTAATATGGCTAAAATGGCTTATGTAATAGGTTGTGATCTGTAGCCACTGTAGGAATTCCTGTGAGTCTTTTTATATTTTTAAAATGGCAATTCTTTTAAAGGCAAAACCAAACTGGTTGCTGCTTTAAAAGTATGGGAAGACTTGCAGGAGTTCCCGCAGCGGCTGCAGCTCTCAACCTATTACATAAGCCCCTATATGTCAAATGGGCAGGGATAATTAATTGTATCATATCCTGAATAATTTTTCACCTCAATTGCAGGGGCATTGGAACAGGGGAGGGGGGCAAGGGGGCGCATTGCCCATCCCAAACATTTCAGAGGGGCGCCAAAAAATTGCATTGGGCCAGTGCCCAAAGGGAGTACACCCTAGTGTCACTAGTGGCAACACACTAAAAATAGTCCAAAGGAATGTAGTAGCCTAGGTGGGGCAGGAAAATAGTCAGGAGATGGGGAGGATCAGATGAAGTACCTTACACCTCCACTAGTAATGGCCGTGCAGTCTGTTTCCACAATGCATGGCCCCTGCCTCTTCCCTGTTGGTCACTCCTTCTCAGGGCAGGTATGATTCTGGAACAGTCAGCATTACTTATGACCAAGGATGGATACACTCCCACTGGCTGCCTCATGGACATCAAACACAGGGTTGTATCATGTAGGCTCCCATAGCACACACCCACTCTGCTCCCCCTCGCGGTTCCCACATGAGAGAGGGAAGGGGCAAGCGGGATTAGATGGAGGCATCAGGATGGAAAGTGAAGACTGGGCAGTATCTGGCATCACATGGAGTTCCAGGCAGGCTGTTACAGAGACAGATCATCCAATCAGAAATGGGGGAGGAGGAGATCCAGCAACAGCAAGGAATGTAGAGGAGAGCTCAGCTGAGGTTGAATATATTCTGGAGGCATCTAATGGGCATATTGAAGGCTTGGGGACATCTGACAGGCATATAAGGGACATGGGGGACCTCTGACAGACATATACTGGACATGTGGGGGACATATTACAGGCATATAATAGGCATATGGGGGACATCTGATGGGGTACATCTAACAGTCATATAAAGGGCATGTGGTGGACATCTTACAGGCATACTTTATAATGGGCATATATGGGACATCTGACTGGGATATTAGGGGCATTGAGGACATCTGACAGGCATATAAGGGGCATGTGGGGAACATCTTACAAGCTCATAATGGACATATGGAAGACATCTGATGGGAACATAAGGGGCAAAAGGGACATCTGACAGACACATAATGGTCATATATGGGACATCTGACTGGAATATAAGGGGCATGGGGGACATATGACAGGCATTTATGGGGCATGGGAGACATCTGATGGGCATGTAAGGGACATGTGGGACATATGTGCAAATAAGTGGCATAGGCGACATCTGATGGGTATATAATGGGTATGGTAGGGACATATGTTGGGTATATAAGGGGCATGTGGGGGATGTCTGTGTGCATAATAAGTTTAAATGGGATTTATTATGAGGATGAAGGGGTTAATACTTTAATATAGTTAATGAAGTTCAAGCGTTTAATACTTTTATTTGTTTTAATAAAGGGGAAGGGTTCTTTTGATCAGACTGAGGGTAGCAATTTGTGGTTAAATAATGTAAATCAAATTATTTGATGCAGAGATTTATTAATAAAGCAGATAAGGGATTTGATGATCAAAAATATTTAAATTAATGATAAGGGAATGATACTCAGTCACAAAAATACTCTCTGTGTTGTATGGTGGTTTAAAAAATGCTCCTTGAGGTGAATGGTAGTCTCCAAAATGCTCTCAGCTTTGGATGGTGGTCTGAAATATTGTGGTGTATGGTGGTCTCAAAAATGGTCTCTATGGTGTATGACAGTCTCAAAAATTGTGCCTATGGTGTATGGCTGACTTAAAAATACTTTATGTGTTGTCTGATGAACTCAAAAATTATTCTCTTTATTGTATGGTTGTCTTTATAGTGCAGTCTGTATTGTATGGTGGTAAATAGGGTATTTTCTGTATTGTTTGTTTGTCATAAGAATACTCTCCCTATTGTTGGCAGTCTGTATTGTATATTGTCCTTTATCTATGCATGATGATCATATAGAGAAAATTAACATCAGTTGTGCATTTTTTAACCTGCTTAATGTATTGCAATTTATGTGTGATTGGCATCAGTTCTTTGAACAGACACTTCTGCCATATAAGTTAAATATATATATATATTATAGGCAAAAGTGACAACTAAGTGGCTCGGGGAATAAAACATCGAAATTTTGGGTCCATGGGCAGGAAACTCCCCAGACCTTAATCCCATTGAGAATTTGTGGTCAATCCTCAAGAGGCGGATGGACAAAATAAAACCCACACATTCTGACAAACTCCAAGCATTGAATAGGCAAGAATGGGCGGCCATCAGTCAGTATGTTGCCCAGAAGTTGCCTGATAGCATTGCAGGGTGAATTGCCGAGGTCTTGAAATAGAAGGGTCAACACTGCAAATATTGACTCTTTGCATAAACTTAATGTAATTGTCAGTAAAAGCCTTTGTGACTTATGAAATGCTTGTAATTTTACTTCAGTATACCATAGTAACATCTGACAAAAAGGTCTAAAAACACTGAAGCAGCAAAGTTTGTGAAAACCAATACTTGTGTCATTCTCAAAACTATTGGCCATGGCTGTACACCTTGGCAAAACCATGCTGCACTGCAGGTGGGGCAGATGTAAAATGTGCAGAGAGATTTAGTTTTGTAGGTAGTGTGTCCAAACTCTAATTGAAATTGCAGCGAAAAAATAAATTTCTCCAGCGCTACCCTGTATGTAAAATATATATGTACAAACACTCCTTCATTGCATTATGGTTTGTAAAGGTGCAAAGTTACTAGCTTTTTTTTTTGCCTTCAACTCAGAATCATCCCCAAAGTGTCAAATGTTGTCAAAGTACAGCCCAGCAGTAAAAGTGCAGTTTTGTAACATTGTGCACCGTATTTGTTATTTTGCAGATAACGTAGCACATAAATATAATGCAGAGCAGTGATTCCCAACCTCGGTCCTTAAGGCACACTAACAGTCCTGGTTGTAGTGATAGCCATGCTAAAGCACAGATGATTAAATCAAAATAACTGAGGTACTAATTAAGTCACCTATGCTCAAGTATGGCTATCCTTAAATCCTGGACTGTTAGTGTGCCTTGAGGACCGTGGATGAGAACCCCTGATGTAGAGTGTAGCAGTGGGAAGTTTTGCTTGTAGTAATGGAGTTAATAGAGTGTTTATAGTGAAGAGATCTGGTTTAGGCTTTTACCTTCAGTTTTATGTCTCTCACACAATTCAGATGCACTTTTTATGTAGGAGAATACTTTATATGAGCACAAATACCAATGTTATAAAAACATTACAATGTACAAATGTAACTCATGTAACAAAGACTGTTACCCAGGGGGTGAGGCCCTGACATACAGTAGGCACTGTCTCGGCCTCGCTGCACCTGCATTTGGCTCACAGACAGTATAGTTGCCTGGAACATCTTAAGGACGCTCCAGGCTATGCTGCACTTTCTGGTCTTGGCCGCCCCGCCCCCACGGTGTGACCTCATGATGTCATGTGTCAGGGGCAGGGCCTGCACAGGCCGCAAAATCGCCCTGCTCCACACTGATGCCTCCTTCGTATTACAACTTATAAGCAAAACTAAAAAAAGCAGCATTTTAGCAGAAAACAGAAAAAGTTGAAATTATATTGATTAGAATGATGAAAAGTGATAGAATGGAGGATATTGAAATTATATTTTTACGTTTCCTGGCATAAACATTCCACACTTGCTCAGACACCTGGATTTCAGGGATCTCTTCTGGGATTCCAGGAGCGTAAACAAATATTCCACACGGAACAGTGATAACAAAATTCACGGTGACAAAAACAAGGAGACCTGGATAGTTCTCACCCACCACAACCAACATTATATGAACCTTTTCTTACATTCAATTTCTTCTTATTTTCAGGTACCTAAAAAGTTACTGAATAGGCAAACGCACGATGACACTGGGTAGTCAGCGGATGGACATTACAATGAGGGCACTTTGCAAAATTCTCTCTTATGCATATAACACATAGAAAAGGTTTCAAAGTCTCTTTTTTTATTTTCATATAGTTAAAATTGCTACTTTCAAATCTTTGCTTGGAATAATACAAGTGACTTCCGCTGAGAGAAAGTGGATTACAGACTAGAAAGCTTTTAAAAAAAAATATACAATATTCTTTCTCTATTATCTTTCATTTTAGAATACTTTCAAGGGCCCTGTAATTGCTGCATTTTCTCGACTATAATCTGAACCGGTATTTTTTTCTATTTTCCCCAGTTTTATGTCAGCAGCTATTTCCACAATTTTAGTCTGACAGTAGATTCCAGTGTAAAATTTGCTGCAGAGAACTTTTAACAAATTTCCTCTCTCTGTATAGATCAAAAAAAGGTGAAAAAAACACATAAGTTACAGAAAAAGATATCACAGTTCTCCTTTCACATTTCATATCTAAAACTGTACTGCATCAAAGGCTGGCATTATGCTACGGTTTTGGTACCTCAGGCAATAATCTTGACCATAGATGAAAATTAGAGTCAATCATTCTCTTCCCCTCAGAAACCCGCTGTAAAGCTTTGTCAAGTGTCAATGACCACTGTGTGTTTAATATATCCTCGACCTACAGACATGCTTGCAGTTTAGCAGATGAAAACTGTATGTTGCTCCTGTTCTAAAACTGCCCAGCGGAACGTTAGTAGAAAATAAAGGACTATCACAAGCTTTAGAAATGACAGCAAGGCCTCTGGCTCAGGTTTTGTCACCCAATCCTATACGGGCCTAAATGATGCACTGCTTTCAGTTGCCATAAATCGCACATGGTCTTTACACTTCTGTTCAGATGTTCACCTCTTGGTTACTGCATCAGATAGGGTTGAAGGAAAGTGCCTTAGCCAGCAGCACGGCATGTTCCGTTACTGTTATCAGACTGAAGCTGACATAAGTGTACATGGATTTTAACTCTCCATTTTACAGCAAATAAACTAAAACACATTTTGGAAAGTCTGACTAAATAATATATATTTTAAATAAACATGTTAATAACATCTTAAATGATCTTATTATTTTTAGGTACTGTATAGCTACATGGTAACCTTACATCGTGATTGTTTATAAGAGGTATAATACGGTGACATGAATGTGTGTAATTATTAGAATACATAGATTTTATTAGCAATATTTTAGTCCTCTAAAGCTGGCCATACACCTGCGCGACCAGCATACGACACGATTCACCTCACGATTCCCCGGAGCTCCCTGCGGTACGATTTGGTGTTTTTCTTTACACACGATCTGTCCTATGATCGATCATGTGCCTCACGCGCTCATCTGGAAAATGTCATTGAAATGACATGAATGGACGCACGATGCATCGCTTGCACTATATTTACTGTACGATCTGCGCATGATACGATGGACAATATGGGCTGCACATCTGATCATACGATCTGATTTAGGAGCTGCGGGAGCGCGCATCGGATAATATCCTACTAAAAAAATACACGATTTTCACAAGATCCATCATACGACTCGTCGAAAATCGGCCCAAAATCGTGCTGGCATATGGCCAGCATACGACTACAAAAGGATATGAATTGGGGAAGAGCAAAGATGCATTACTACAATGCATACTTGATACCTACTAAAATATCTGGGAGACTGATGAAGTTGAGAGATTTCTCAGGATCCCAGGATAATAGATATTCCTCCCACATCTCATCCACTACTGCAGTGAAATGGGTGAGGCAGGGCTTGATGACATGAATAGGATCGTTCTAACTCTGATTACTGCTGCAATATGCTGCAAATACCAGTATTTTACAGCAGGGGTGGGGCCATGATGATGCAATTCAACACTCCACGCCCCTTGAAGTTGTACTTGGAACAATCCCTTCTTGTAGGTCCAGAGGGGTGTGCTGCAAAGTCGGGAACTATGCATATACTGTATAATATAGTCAACAACACACTGTTATTATATAATTACATACTGAGAGTATCACCAGAGAATCAGCAAAACATTGGTTAAATAGCCACATCTGAAACAGTTTTTTTTAAAAACAGACTTTGTTACAACTAACTGATAAAGAACACCCATAGCTTAACTTTAAACTTATTCTGCAGAAAGTTTAAATAATGTATTGTTATAAAGGTTTTGTATATAAAATAGAAACAAGTAGAAATAAACAGCGCTCTATATTAAAAGTAATCACTAATTTAATGATAGTACCGGGTCATAACCCAAAACACACAGTAAATAACAACAGTAATAAAAAATATATATTAAAAAAATTAATAATTGCACAAATCTGTGTATATCTCAGTCCGCAACTTCTGGTCACAACTTAATGAATGTCCTTATGCTGAATGATAGTAAAGATGAATCAATGTCCAGCCAAATAATTACCCAGTCCAAACGCCACACAGATAAAGGTCCGCTTGAAGAAAATTGATGTATGAGCAGATGCGGTTCCTCAAAGCGCAGACGTGTATAGGACTTAATGGGGCAGATCCAGTGTCCAAATATTAGGGGTCCAATTAGCGATGTAGCAGTTCGCACAATAATGTCCCCAGGGCACAGGTCCAATGGTGGATAGGTATAGCACTCCTCATAGATATGCACAGCAATGGATGATATCGAGCATACCGTTGGAACAGAAGAATGTCACAGAATGGAACAGCCGATTCCCTGACGCGTTTCGCTGTGTATAACTCACAGCTTTATCAAAGGTAAAAGGTAAAATGCCAAGCGTGCGCCTGTGTCCCATAAGTAAAGAGCCGGCTGGCTCATTTCTTAAAGGGTGGTGTAACCCACAAAGTGTACTAGTCTCCAACAAAAATAAAAAATTATTTTCTGTGTTTGTGTGCGCCTTAGCCGCACGTATATATCAATATAACATAAATGGAGGACCAAACTTTCTCCGATACAAATAAAATAGGGAAAGATCAAGAACCACTTCCTCCTAGTGCTGAAGCTGCTGCCACTAGTCATGACATAGACGATAACATGCCATCAACGTCGTCTGCCAAGGCCGATGCCCAATGTCATAGTAGAGGGCACATACAATCCCAAATGACAAAGTTCAGGAAAATGACCTTGAAAAAACCATTTAAATCATCTGAAGAGAAACGTAAACTTGCCTATATGCCATTTACAACATGGAGTGGCAAGGAACGGCTAAGGTCTTTCCCTATATTCATGACTAGTGGTTCAGCTTCACATGACGATGGAAGCCCTCCTCCCGCTAAAAAAAGCAAACGAGTTAAGCTGGCAAAAGCACAGCGAAGTACTGTGCGTTCTAAGAAGATATCACAAATCCCCAAGGAGAGTACAAGTGTGGTGGCGGTTGCGATGCCTGACCTTCCCAGCACTGGACTGGAAGAGGTGGTTCTTTCCACCATTTGCACGCCCACTGCAAGTGCTGAAAGGAGCACCCGCAGTCCACTTGCTGATATGCAAATTGAAGATGTCACTGTTGAAGTACAACAGGATGAGGATACTGGTGTAGCTGGCACTGAGGAGGAAGTTGGCGAGGAGGATTCTGATGGTGATGTGGTTTGTTTAAATCAGGCTCTGGGGGAGACAGTTGTTGTCCGTGGGATGAAAAAGCCCATCACGGTCATGCCTGGGCAGAAGACCAAACATTCCACCTCTTTGGACTGGCAATATTTCTATCCAAATCCGGACAACAACTGTCTTGCCATATGTACCATATGTAAAGGTAAAATAAGTAGGGGTAGGGACGTTAACCACCTACGAACATCCTCCCTTATACGGCACCTGCAGCGCTTCATAAAAAGTTACTGTCAAGTTCAGAAACTTTGGCTAAGACCGTAAGCAGTCCAGGGACACCGAAATCCCTTTTTCCTGTTTTATCCAAGGAATCGGTGGATGAGGAGGATGAGGACGACATCTTGCCTCCGTAGAGCCAGTTTGTGCAGGGACACATTAATTGCCAGCTTGTTTTGGGGGGCCCAAACGAACCAATCATTTCAGCCACAGTCATGTGGCAGACCCTGGCTCTGAAATGATTGGTTTGTTAAAGTGTGCATGTCCTATTTATACAACATAAGGGTGGGTGGGAGGGCCCAAGGACAATTCAATCTTGCACCTCTTTTTTTTCTTTGCAGTATGTACTGTTTGGGGCCTAGTTTTTCAAACTGCCATCCTGTCTGCCACTGCAGTGTCACTCCTAGATGGGCCGCGTGTTTGTGCCGCCCACTCGTGTCGCTCAGCATAGTCATCCAGCTACCTCGGTGCAATCTTTTGGCCATAAAAACAATATTGTGAGGTGTGAGGTGTTCAGAATAGACTGGAAATGAGTGGAAATGAAGGTTATTGAGGTTAATAATTGCATAGGAGCAGAAAAACCCACAAATTCTGTGATTTAAGCTGTTTTTATGCTTTTTTTCAAAAAAATACAGATCCAAAACACAAAACCCAGAACCCAAAACACGGAAGGGTGGTTTTGGCAAAACCAATCCAGATCCAAAACACGAAGAAAGATCCAGATAGAAAATACCAAAACACAAAACACGAAAAGTGGCCGGTGCACACCCCTAGCTTATACATATTGAATGACTTAGAGACAAAAACAAACTTTCAAGTAACCACACACTGACTTATACAGGCTGAATTTAGAAATACTCTTGTTTACCAAAGAGGCTAGTGCAAACAAGATACTAGACACAACTTTGTTAAACAAATTGTTATTAAAAACCCCACTTATGCATATTGCATGACTTAAAGAGAAAAACAAACTTTCAAGTGCCTGCACACTGACATATATCTATCAGTGATTCATACTAAAATTATTATTGGATAATTGCGATCATTACCATTATTATTCATAATAAAACAAGCTGTTCCACAACACTCTAAATACCCACACTGTAAAATACATTTTGAACATGCTATGTAATATAGGATCATACTTTTATAGAAGTGGCAGCCCTTGTTTACAATCTAAAGGGGAAATAAATAATAATATAATTTCATGTAAAAGCAGCTAGTATTTACCCTGCATGCAATAGAAATACATATATTTGGACCCCTTCCATTGCAACATAGTTTGTGAAGGTACATTTACTTGTTACAGTTCTGTTTTGCTCCCAACAAGTGGCGGCTCCAGAGGTGGGGCTGCAGATCTGTCCTAAATTCAAATAGGGGAGTCACACCAACTGTCACCCCAAATGCTGCCAAACTTCACTGGCAGTTGGTGTGGCTCCCCTATTTGAATTTTGGACCATACTGCAGCCCCACCTCTGGAGCTGCCACTGCTTCCCAACTCACAATCAGGCCCATGGTGCCAATGAAGTATAGGGTTTCCAATTAAATTACAGCTAATGCCAAGATACTTAGGGGCTTATTTACTAATTATTGGGTTCTAAAATTGATAATTATAATAAAGTATATTTTGCCTGAATGTATAAAGAAACATAAAGTATGCTGAGACAGGGTTACTGAAAGGAAACCATGGCTAATGCGATCACTTCCCTTCTTCTTCTAGACACCATGGCGCTACTGCTCATGTGCAGTCTGCTGACCACACATGTGTGGGCAGCCATTGCTGGGGCGTGATCCTACAGATCCCTCTACCGGTAAATGCTGCAAAGTGTAGCATATTAGCAATAATGACTGACACGAACTAAAGATTGCATTAGCTACCTGGGCAATCCAGAGAATGCCATGTAGCTTGGTAACTTCGTAGCTTGGTAAATTCGATAATCCATCATCTGCCACAGAAATCAATGGGGGGCTGCATTTGCTGTTGACAACTGAGGACGGCAGCAGATAACTCTGATACATATAATTAAGGGAATTATTTATATTTCCGTGTACCCACCCGAAAACTGGTGTTTTTGGGGATATCCCACAAATATTAATTGAAAAACAGGACCCCTAGGGATTTTGATGCGCTTACAGGAAGTGTGGGGTTTTCAGGGAAAACTTAGAGCTTTGAACATAAGAGCATTAATAAGAATTGTTAGAGAATTAAGGACTTGGAGTATTTGGGCAAACAGATGGTTAAGGTGGTAATAAATGAGACTGTTGGTTAAACAACACTAGCTTATTAGAGATCATGATTAGGGGAGTATATAGTGAATAAAGAGGAAATGTAGGAAGTTGCAGCTTTATGGATGTGTTTCATGCAGCAATGAGAATTTTAAATTAAATCCAGGAAGCAAATTTGGAACCAACGCAATGACTGACTGAGAGTTGTAGTGTTAGTAATGCATTTGTGCATCTATTGGCAATGCCATTAATGAAATAAGGGTGTAGGCTGGAGATAGTTTTGAAGTAAAAGCAAGGTGATATATTGGTAGGGCACAATAACACCTACCGAATCTCTTTGTATGCTAACCGAGGCTAACGGGGCAGATTGTATGTCATGTGCATTTGTGTTTATTTGGCAAAAAAGATTTAATGATGGTCATGAGGATGTTGAAGATGATGAACGTGCCAGAAGGCCTTGCACATTAAAAACAATTGAAAATGTTGAAAAAAATTAGAAATTTGTTTGAATTGACCATCGACTCAGCATCCGAATGGTAGCAGAAGTTGTAAACATTGACAAACAAACTGTTAGGCAAGTTTTGTATTAAGATCTTAACATGACAAATGTTTGTGCTAAGATGGTTACAAGGCTTCTCACTGCTGAGCAGAAAGAAATTTGAAAGCAAATGTGTACAGGCATTTTGAAACAAATTCAAGCAGATTCACATTATTTAGATAAAGTTATTACCTAAGTTATTACCTGTGATGAAACATAGATTTTCCAATATGATCCTGTGACAAACTGCCAGTTCATGCACTGGGAAACACCATCATCAAGATGAATGAAAAATCACAGCAAAGCAAATCAAAATTCAAAGCCATGTTAATTGTTTTCTTTGATATCAAGCATGTTATTTTGGAAGACTTGGTACCAGAAGACGCAACAGTGACTCAACATTACTACAAAAATGTTCTAGCAACTCTGCGGGAGAGAATCAGAAGAAAGAGTCCAGAGATGTGGAAAATGGTTTCATCCTCCCATTAAGACATGGCACCAGCCCACACAGCTCTCTCTGAAGCAGTTTTTGGCTGAGAAACAGATTGCAGTGCTAGAACACCCTCCATACTCACCAGACCTAGAATCATGTGACTTCTTTCTTTTCTCTAAAGTCAATTCTGTTCTCAATGGACCCATTTTGTGTCAGTTACTGAGGTAAAGAAGAAAATGAGGGAGCTGTTGAGACAGATAATGAGCTACAGCACGGCTTTGACCAATGGAAAAGAAAATAAGAATGCAGCAGTGTGTGGATGGAAGAAGGGGAGTACTGTACATAGAAGGGGAATTAAGTTAAAGTGTACTTAATATAATTAAACATACATTATAGCATCAATCTGGTTATATAATAGCCACACCTTGTACAAACTATCATGGAAATCATCAGTTATTGCTGGCCCAATCAAAAAGATTAATTCACCTGTGCACTTACAGATAACATGACCTGTCTTAGAATGAGCCATCCTACAAAGAATCCAGATAACATGACCTGTCCTACAATGATCCATCCTACAATGAGTCCAGGTCCACCCCAACTCCTTCCTCCATCTCTGCCCCAATTCTATATTCCTGCCCCCACTATACTTGCACTCTTCTCGGCTATCATGTCTCGAGGCATGTACCCGGGCACCCACTGGGCATGTCAGACATCCTCAAATATTATAGGTCAAATGCTATTAAGTGTGTCTGTTTCAATCTTGTCTGTGTTCTGTATATGTTTCATAGACTTAATTTTTCCTCCTCTTCCCGGGAATCTGTGCTTACTTTCACACTCTGCCTGTTAGTGACCTCTTTAGCATGTTTACAGTCCACTCCATAGAAATACCTACTGAACTAAATCCATGTCAGAGCTATTAGTCAGGCTCTAATTCAGCACTGTTGGTTCACACTGACAGCATGCTCTGCTAACAGAGCAACTTCACTACCCAACAGCAATAGCCACCAGTATTAACATCAATGTACTAGATGGGATGGTCCAGGGCCGGGTCCAGGGGTTTAAGCACCCTGTGCCGGCCCTGTAGGCTGCGCCATGCAATCCTGCACTGCTAAGCCATGCGCTACTGAAATTGGGGGTGTGGCCTCATTACCACGCCTCCAAAGTGACATTATTTGGAGGCATGGCTCCAAATGACATCAGGCACTGCCGCACAGCTGCGGCGGTGGGGGTGCCCGACCTCCCAATTTGACTACCCGCGGGCCACTTCGGCCCACGGGTGGAACAACAGGACAGTACTGTTCCGCTGAAATCGGGATGTTGGGGAGGGGTGCCCCCTCTATGGGTGTCGCCTTTGTTCGACCGCACTGGTTGAACACCCCTAGAGTCGGCCCTTGGATGGTCACCTAGGGTTTCTGTGTGTCATGATGTGAACTCGGGGTACTACTGTGTGTTCAACACATTTGTGGTGCTGGGAGTATTCACACATTATACTTTTTAATAAAATTGCCAGCATATCATATTGACAATTTTATTGTTAATACCCCCATAAATTAGTTGCCCTGGGGCCTCTACAAACTTAATCTGGCATTTCTGTTTGAGCCATTTTTGTGGTACAGCTAATGTCACAGAATGGGTGGAACAAATTACATAATCATTGCTGAGTGCTGTGACAATGTTGTATCAGGCACACATGTTACAAGATGGTGTGTGCATCATCATGTTCTATTTGTGCCTAACAGAACACTGTCATAGAGTTACTTGTTCTTTGTACATAGTTGAGTCATGTGATAGTGTGAGACAACCAAGAATAGATTAACTATTGGTGATGTGCCACCAAAATATTTGGCTATGCATATCATTATATATGATGCTAGCCAAACATTGCTAATTTTCCTCTACACTTTAATGGGGTGCAAGAGAAAATGAGCAATGTTACTATCACTCTGGAGGCAGTGAACATAGGGCCTGATTCAGCAAGAATCGCAACTGCGAATGCAATTGCGAATATGCATGCAGTCATATTGCAATTGTATGCTAATCCACTATGATCGCAATGACATCGCAGCACAACATAAGGACGCCTACTTTACCTTTCACACACCCATAATGTAAGCATTAAATTGCTCTGATGAGTGCCCCTTTTTCTATTTTCTATATTTCTCTGTAACTGGAGGAGGTCACAGTGGGGAGCACCCCTAAAGTTGACTTGTGGATGAAGATGTGAGAGTGTGTGGATTTTCCTGGCTTTATATATATATATACTAGCTGTACCCAGCGTTGCCCAGGTTCAAATCTACAAGTTATTAAGTTTTCTTATGTTATGTCGTCCAAATGGGTATAGTAGGTATTACCGCCGGGCCCGGCGGTTCAAATCCCGACAGCGGCAGCCCGGCAAGGGAGAAAATCCCAATCGTCCCTAAGGTAAGTATCGCTAACCTAATTCCCCTAACCCTCACTTAGGGGTGCCTAACCCTAACCTTCCCCCCAAGTGCCTAAACCTAACCCCCCTTCCTCGCCGCCTAAACCTAAGTCCCCCAGGGGGTGCCTAACCCTAACTTCCCCCCCGGGGGTGCCTAACCCTAACCCCCCCTCCCCTAGCCTAACCTTAAACTCCTGGGGGGGTGCCTAACCCTAAGGCCCCCCCGGGAGCCCTAAACCTAAGGCCCCCCCCGCAGCTGTCCGCACCCAGCATCACTTCGATCGGGATGCCGGGCGTCGATCTTCCGGTGTCTGGTTAATGACAGGCGTCTAGATTTAGATGCCTGTTATTAGCACCATGCCGGGATTAGAACGTCTGGAAGCCGGCGCTCGGGATTTAGACCGTCGGCTTCCAAACTACATCCCCGTCCAAATCAATCAGTAGAATGCTCAGAACAGGCTCCCCGGGTCAAAGTTCTGCCCATCGTACACCAATGGGAGGTCCGACCGGGACCCTTACCCCTTAGACTGGTCAGGATCCAACTGGACCACCTCATGTTGATTTTATCCCAACAGGCTCCCTGGGTATCTCATACAAATGTTGCACTTTTATTTGCCATTGTATATTGTCCTCAAAACACTGCAGGTTCCTAATTTCTGACATTGAAAAATCATCCATGCTTTATATATTTATAACATACTGTACTATATACACATATATCTTATTTAGCAGGGGCGTATCTATAATGGGTGCAGGGTGTGCGGGGAACACGGGGAACACGGGACTGTACCCATAATAATACTTACCTCTCCGGAGACCCACGTCGGCACGGGCGTCCAGCACTGTAAAACTACTGGAAAATGGCCGCGGCAGTCATTTTCACGTAGTATGCGCATGCACAGTACAGGAAAAATGGCCGCCAACACGGCCATTTTCCCGGTGACCTGTGCATACACTATAGAGTCGGGGCACACTCTAGTGCTCAGAGTCTATAATTCCGGCGCTTGCCACGCACAACTCAGTGTGCTGCCGGCTGCCGGGCGGAGAGGAGGGGGCCTGTGTCGGAGACAGCACACAGGCCCCCTCCTCTCTAGAAATGCCCCTGTTATATATATATATACAGTCAGGTGTATAAATATTGGGACATTGACAGAATTTTCATATTTTGGCCTCTATTCACCACCACAACAGCTTTGAAATGAAACAAACAAGATGTGCTTTAACTGCAGACTTTCAGATTTAAATTGAGGGTAATTACATCCAAATCAGGTGAACGGTGTAGGAATAACAACGGTTTCTATATGTGCCTCCCACTTTTTAAGGGGCCAAAAGTAATGGGACTATCAACTCAAAAGCTATTTCATGGACAGGTGTGGGCTATTCCCTCGTTATTTCATTATCAATTAAGCAAGAAAAAGGCCTGTAGTTGATTCTAGGTGTGACATTTGCATTTGGAATCAGTTGCTGTCGACTCAATATGAGATAAAAAGAGCTGTCACTATCAGTGAAGCAAGCCATCATTAGGGTGAAAAATCAAAACAAACCCATCGATAGCAAAAACATTAGGTGTGACCAAATCAACTGTTTGGAACATTCTTAAAAAGAAAGAACGCACCAGAGAGCTCAGCAACACCAAAAGACCCGGAAGACCACTGAAAACAACTGTGGTGGATGACAGAAGAATTATTTCCCTGGTGAAGAAAAACCCCTTCACAACAGTTGGCCAAATCAAGAACACTCTCCAGGAGGTAGGTGTATATGTGTCAAAGTCAACAATCAAGAGAAGACTTCACAAGAATGAATATAGAGGGTTCACCACAAGATGTAAACCATTGGTGAGCCTCAAAAACAGGAAGACCAGATTAAAGTTTGCCAATCAACATCTAAAAAAGCTATTACAGTTCTGGAACATCATCCTATGGACAGATGAGACAAAGATCAACTTGTACCAGAGTGACGGGAAGAAAAGAGTATGGAGAAGGAAAGGAACTGCTCATGATCCAAAACATACCACCTCATCAGTGAAGCATACTGCAAAAGCAACCAAAGAGTTTTTTAAGGCTAAAAAGTGGACTGTTATGCAATGGCCAAGTCAATCCCCTAACTTGAATCCGATTGAGCATGCATTTCACTTGATGAAGACAAAACTGAAGGGAAAAAGCCCCAAGAACAAGCAGGAACTGAAGACATTTGCAGTAGAGGCCTGGCAGAGCATCACCAGGGATGAATCCCAACGTCTGGTGATGTCTATGCGTTCCAGACTTCAGGCTGTAATCGCATGCAAAGGATTTGCAACAAAGTATTAAAAAGTGAAAGTTAGATTTAGGATTGTTTAGGTTGTCCCGTTACTTTTGGCCCCTTAAAAAGTGTGAGGCACATATAGAAACCATTGTAATTCCTACACTGTTCACCTGATTTGGATGTAATTACCCTCAAATTAAATCTGAAAGTCTGCAGTTAAAGCAAATCTTGTTTGTTTCATTTCAAAGCCATTGTGGTGGTGAATAGAGGCCAAAATATGAAAATTCTGTCAATGTCCCAATATTTATGCACCTGACTATATATATATATATATATATATATATATATATATATACATACACATACACACACACATATATATATATATACACATACACACACATATATATATACATATATACACACACACACATATATATATATATATATATATATATATACATACACACACACACATATATATATAAATATATATATATATATACACACACACACAGTATATAAATGTATATATAGATATACATACAAAGATATACATCTACTACATATACAATAACTAAATATATTTCTGTGTATTTATTAAGAATATTTAGAGCATATAGAAAAAAATAAAATAAAATAAAATAAAATATATATATATATATATATATATATATATATAACTATTTTCTGTTAGAAGTGCTTCAGCCTGCCCTGCATTATGTATATTAATATATCATTTACTAATAGGAGACAGCCTGGCCAGCAGGACTGGCACCTCACCTCAGTCAGGTGGATCAGACACGCTGCCAGGCTACCTTCACTGAGTTTCTGTGATGGCTGAGCCTGTACTGGTCAGACTGTGGATAATTGCTGGGTTGCTTCAGGGCACAGTGGTAGCGGGGCAGCATGTTTGTGACGTCACACTCCATGACATCTCGCAGCACGGAGGAGGTGCGAGTCACGGTGTGTGTATGGGAAGAGATAGATCCCCTTCTGCTAGTGAAGCCTTCCACTGTGCCGCTATCATGTATAACCCATCTATGCCGGTGGCGTGCGACCGCGGCCGGGGGAAGTGGAGATTCGGTCGGGCAGTGCAGGATGCTGTAGCAGTAAGAAAATAATATGCTACTGTGGTGCCTATTTTAAGAGTGGGCCTGGAGCTGCAGCTCCATCAGCCCCATTGTTAATCCGGCCCTGCATCTCAGTGGCTAATTTATGCACACCCCTGTTACAAAAAAATAGTAACAGCGTTCAAAACGCACTGGCATGCCTGCGTTTCGCCGACCACCCCCCATCACCACCCTCAAATGGTACTTCATGTCAATCACTCTACAATGGGTCTGTGTAGTCACTGTGATCGCAGTCCCGACCGCAGTGGAGTGTGCACGCATGCGCACTGCGATGTGTATGCGTGTGCACAGGGCCGGATTATAGGAGGGGCGAAGGGGGCGGTCGTCCCGGGGCCCCCACACATAGGGGGCCCCCACACACTGTACTCAACCCCCGGCAACTATTAATAACTTAAAAAACGGAGCACAGCATTTAGCTGTCTCCGTTACAGTCCTCGGCGGCTCAGCTGTTCACTTACAGCAGCCACCGAGGAGCTTCCCTGCAGTTACAGTCTCGCGAGATTATGATGCCAAATCTCGCGAGACTGTGACTGGAGCCCAGGCTGCCTGCACTGTGCGTGATCATGATGGTGTTAGGCAGAGCAGCTGACTCGGATGCTTAATGTTACTCTGCCTCAGCGTTTCACCGGGCTTTGCATGTGCATATATATATATATATGTACAGTATATATATATACTGCATGTATATTTATATATATATATATATATATATACACACACATAAATATACTGCATGTGTATGTATGCCTATATATATATATATATATATATATATATATATATATACTGCATGTGTGTGTATATGTATATATATATATATATATATATATAAATAAATGTATATACACTTCATTACGGCATGTATATTTATATATATATATATATATATATATATATATAAATCACAGGGGCTCTACACTAACCATAATAACTAATAATAATAAACATAATAAACAGTGGGGTTTTGGTTCATGAATTGATCAATGCATTTAAGCTTGCAGCCCATCGTCACGGGACCACACTTTACTGCAAGTCCCTACTCTATTGCTCAGAATTATAACATGGACATAGCCATCACATTAGTGTCAAACTCAGGGTATGCTATCAAGGTTTAAAGCTCACAGCAACTTTGCTTTTAAATGTGAGACAGTCACCAAGCACACCTGTTGCAAAGCACCTAGGAAAACAGCTGACACAAGTTAGATAACTAGTTAATAGGGGTGCATG
Source organism: Taudactylus pleione (assembly GCA_031769625.1). Classification (NCBI taxonomy): domain Eukaryota; kingdom Metazoa; phylum Chordata; class Amphibia; order Anura; family Myobatrachidae; genus Taudactylus; species Taudactylus pleione. The sequence goes on from JAUIMM010000182.1 coordinate 719,782, forward strand.
AGAAAATGTGATAATGTTTATTATTATTAGTTATTATGGTGAGTGCAGAGCCCCTGTGATTTCTATTTAAACAATGTGGTCACATACCATGTTGCACCCCAAAACTAGGAATGGTGAGTGCCGTGGATTAGTGCTTTTTGTTTATTATGATTAATTTTTATAATGAATCATTTTTGTGATCACATTTTCTAATGCACCCCTATTAACTAGTTATCTAACTTGTGTCAGCTGTTTTCCTAGGTGCTTTGCAACAGGTGTGCTTGGTGACTGTCTCACATTTAAAAGCAAAGTTGCTATGAGCTTTAAACCTTGATAGCATACCCTGAGTTTGACACTAATGTGATGGCTATGTCCATGTTATAATTCAGAGCAATAGAGTAGGGACTTGCAGTAAAGTGGGGTCCCGTAACGATGGGCTGCAAGCTTAAATGCATTGATCAATTCATGAACCAAAACCCCACTGTTTATTATGTTTATTATTATTAGTTATTATGGTGGGTGCAGAGCCCCTGTGATTTCTATTTAAACTAGGGGTGTGCACCAGCCACTTTTCGTGTTTTGTGTTTGGTTTTGGATCTGGATCTTTCTTCGTGTTTTGGATCTGGATTGGTTTTGCCAAAACCACCCTTTGGTGTTTTGGGTTCTGGGTTTTGTGTTTTGGATCTGTATTTTTTTTTTAAAAAGCATAAAAACAGCTAAAATCACAGAATGTGTTGATTTTTCTGCTCCTATGCTATTATTAACCTCAAAAACCTTAATTTCCACTCATTTCCAGTCTATTCTGAACACCTCACAATAGTGTTTTTATGTCCAAAAGGTTGCACCGAGGTAGATGGATGACTATGCTAAGCGACACGAGTGGGCGGCACAAACTGTCCTTGGGCCCTCCCACCCATCCTTATGTTGTATAAACAGGACATGCACACTTTAACAAACCAATCATTTCAGCGCCAGGGTCTGCCACATGACTGTGGCTGAAATGATTGGTTCGTTTGGGCCCCCACAAAACAAGCTGGCAATTAATCTGGCCCTGCACAAACTGGCTCTACGGAGGCAAGATGTTGTCCTCATCCTCCTCATTCAGCTATTCCTCACCCTCTTCAGTGTTGTGTACATCCTCATCCTCACAGAGTATTAATTCGTCCCCACTGGAATCCACCACCACAGGTCCCTCTGTACGTTCTGGAGGCTTGTCTCCCTGGAAGAGTTGATAATTCATTTTTATGAACATCATCTTCTCCACATTTTGTGGAAGCAACCTCCTACGCCTTTTGCTGACAAGGTTCCCGGCTGCACTAAACACTCTTTCGGAGTGCACACTGGAGGGGGGGCAACTCAGGTAAAATAGAGCCAGTTTGTACAGGGGCCTCTAAATTGCCTCTTTTTCCTGCCAGTACATGTACGGACTGTCTGACATGCCTACTTGGATGCTGTCACCGATGTAATCCTTTAACAGACAAATGCACGCTTGTCGCTGCTGCTTTGAGGATGCAGGTGTGGCTACAGCCCACACAATTCACAAAGACAGGAAAAAAAATATTTTTTTATTTTTTGTGGAGCGCACTTTGAGGGTTACACCACCCTTTAAAAGACAGACGCATGCTTGTCGCTGCTGCTTTGAGGATGCAGGTGCGGCTACTGTGCATACATTTCACACACAAACACAGAAAAAAAGAAGATTATTTTATATTGGTTGGAGCGCACTTTGGGGGTTACACCACCCTTTAACAGAGAGACGCACGCTTGTCGCTGCTGCTTTGAGGATGCAGGTGCGGCAACAGCCCACACAATTCACAAAGACAGAAAAAAAAAGAAGAATTTTTTTATTGTTTGTGGAGCGCACTTTGAGGGTTACACCACCCTTTAACAGACACACACACGCTTGTTGCTGCTGCTTTAAGGATGCAGGTGCGGCTACAGTCCACACATTTCACAAAAACAGAAAAAATAGGAAGAATTTTTTTATTGTTTGTGGAGCGCACTTTGAGGGTTACACCACCCTTTAACAGACAGATGCACGCTTGTCGCTGCTGCTTTGAGGACAGTATCATATGCTGTGAAAGTAGACTTGTCAGAAATTGTTGGCACGTCCTTCAGTCCGGACCAGATGTCCAAACCGGCCCTTGACTTATGACACAGGCGCACGCATGGAGCTGCTACTGTGTTGATGCATGTGCGGCTACATCGCACACAAGTCACAAACACATAAAAAAAATTGTTTTTTATTTTTTGGAGCACTTTGAGGGTTACACCACCCTTTAACAGACAGATGCACACTTGTCGCTGCTGCTTTGAGGATGCAGGTGGAATCTAGATGGGATTTGGAACCGGGGACACACTACCTCCATCAATTGTCTAAATCCCACTGCACTAATGGCAAATACCGGACGCACGTCTAACACCAACATAGCAGTCAAGGCCTCAGTTATACATTTTGCTTCAGGATGACTGCTGTCGTACTTCATCCTCCTCGCTAGAAACTGTTGGAGGGTCAATTATTTTGTAAAAGTAGTGGTGTTCCTACTTCCTCTCTGGGATGATGAACAACTCCCAGCAGCAGCAACAGCACTAGGAGGAAGTGGTTCTTGATCTTTCCCTATTTTATTTTCATCGGAGAAAGTTTGGTCCTCCATTTATGTTATATTGATATAGACGTGCGGCTAAGGTGCACACAAACACAGAAAATATTTTTTTATTTTTGCTGGAGAGTATTGCACTTTGTGGGTTTCACCACCCTTTAAGAAATGAGCCAGCCAGCCCTTTACTTATGGGACACAGGCGCACGCTTGGCGCTGCTCCTTTGTTGATGAACGTGCAGCTACAGCCCACACAATTCACAAACACAGAAAATATTTTTTTATTTTGTTTGGAGTGCCCTTTGGGGGTTACTAAACCCTTTAGCGGTCAATCCAGTCGGCCCTTTATTTATGGGACACAGGTGCACGCTTGGCACTACTTTGTTGATGCACGTGCGACTACTGCGCACACAATTCACAAACACAAAAAAAATATATATTTTTATTTTTTTTGGAGTGCACTTTGGGTGTTACAGCACTCTTTAACGGTCAATCCAGCCAGCCCTTTATTTATGGGACACAGGCGCATGCTTGGCACTACTTTGTTGATGCACGTGCAGCTACGGCGCACACAATTCACAAACACAAAAAAATATATATTTTTATTTTTTTTGGAGTGCCCTTTGGGGGTTACAGCACCCTTTAGCGGTCAATCCAGCCGGCACTTTATTTATGGGACACAGGCGCACGCTTGGCACTACTTTGTTGATGCACGTGCGGCTACTGCGCACACAATTCACAAACACAAAAAAATATATTTTTTTATTTTGTTTGGAGTGCCCTTTGGGGTTTACAGCACCCTTTAGCAGTCAATCCAGCCGGCACTTTATTTATGGGACACAGGCACACGCTTGGCACTACTTTGTTGATGCATGTGCGGCTACTGCGCACACAATTCACAAACACACAAAAAAATATTTTTTTATTTTGCTTGGAGTGCCCTTTGGGGGTTACAGCACCCTTTAACGGACAAGCCAGCCGGCCTTTTACTTATGGGACACAGGCGCACGCTTGGCACTGCTCCTTTGTTGATGCACGTGCAGCCACAGTGCACACAATTCACAAACACAGAAAAAATATATATTTTTTTGCACTTTGGGGGAGCAGCCCTGACGGACAGAGGACCCCCTGGACAACACTACAGCACCCCTTTAGGACTGGGACACTGCACAGGACTTTGGAGTGGACACAGCCCTATGGACAACTGACTGCACAACACAGTCCAGCCAGCCCCTATGGACTTTGAAGTAGTGGACAAAAGCAGCACAGCACAGCACAGCACAACACTACACTGCACTACACTACACTACACAGCCCAGCCAGCCCTAACTCCCACCCTCCCTCTTCACTGTCCACAGCCGAGTGAGAAAATGGCGCCGACGCGGGTACCTTATATAGGATCCAAAACCCGCGAGACCCGGAAGGCGGGATGATGACGTTTTGCCTCGATTTCAGATCCGAGTCAGGCGGGAAAAGTCGAGCCTCGGATCGGGGGGGCTCGGGCGGGTTCGGATTTCAGAAATCCGAACCCGCTCACACCTAATTTAAACAATGTGGTCACATACCATGTTGCACCCCAAAACTAGGAATGGTGAGTGCCGTGGATTAGTGCTTTTTGTTTATTATGATTAATTTTTATAATGAATCATTTTTGTGATCACATTTTCTCATGCACCCCTATTAACTAGTTATCTATCTTGTGTCAGCTGTTTTCCTAGGTGCTTTGCAACGGGTGTGCTTGGTTACTATCTCACATTTAAAAGAAAAGTTGCTGTGAGCTTTAAACCTTGATAGCATACCCTGAGTTTGACACTAATGTGATGGACATGTCCATGTTATAATTCTGAGCAATAGAGTAGGGACTTGCAGTAAAGTGGGGTTCCGTGACAATGGGCTGCAAACTTAAATGCATTGATCAATTCATGAACCAAAACCCCACTGTTTATTATGTTTATTATTATTAGTTATTATGGTGAGTGCCAAGCCCCTGTGATTTCTATTTCAACAATGTGGTCACATACCATGTAGCACCCCAAAACTAGGAATGGTGAGTGCCGTGGATTAGTGCTTTTTGTTTATATATATATATATATATATATATATATATATATATATACACACATACATATACTGCATGTGTATGTATGCCTATATATATATATATATATATATATATATATATATATATTAGTCTAGCCTCTTCAAGAAAGAAGAAAAAACACTCTCCAGATTTTCAGCAAGATTATTCAGTATTTAATGATTAAACCAACATAATTTGCCAACGTTTCGGTCCAATATGGACCTTTGTCAAGGCACAATAGCTTCTAAACATCAATGGTTCACTAAAAGGGAGTACATATAAACAACGTAAGCATTCATAGTCTGACAGGTCCTTTAAAACACATAAGTTCAAAAATGTTATAATCCATGATCAATATGTATGTGATATAGGGAGGGGTGTGCCTCATATAACAGTAACATGATATCCAATAGAAGCCCACACTGCAAGAGACTATTCACAGCGGTAGAAAAAAACAAAATCTTTATGCAGCAACTAGTATTGAGAATACAGGGGTCGAATGTGCGCCCCAATGTAGATTATAATAATAGCAACCAGGTGGAGGGACAATTTCAGAAAGATAGTCATGTATCACACAGTATATTCATAAAGGCCAAGTACATGGGGTTATGTGCAGTACAATCCCCAGGTGTATATATTACACCAGTATGCATAAGGAGGCTGTGGGAGCCTGGAAGATGAAAAAAAAGATGTCTTACCTAAGTGTTGGTCTGTCAGAGAATGTCCTGGTGCTGGAGCATAGTCTGAGCTCAGGGTTTAAAAACCCAGTGCTTAGGGGAAAGTCTCAGAGTCCAGATTGCCACAGCCACAGGTGAGTCCTGTTATAATCAGGAAGTGGGGCAGTATGGCAGTAGCCGGCGGCCATCTTGTGTGTGGCTCAAGATATATATAATAATAGCTGTCAGTGAGCCCTGGCAGGACTTGAAGTGATGGGCAACTATTGGTGCTACTGAAACTCAGAAAAAAGGCTAAACTGGTGTTATTAGGGATCTAATGCCATAAATGCATATTATACATATCCAACCATTAAAAATGTGATACGGGCATACCCACATGTACATATATAAACGCATATGTACACACACATACCCGCACATACATGTGCATATATATACAAGGTCAATTTACAAACATTAGAGTAAAGGGTTATTTAGTGTGTAGTAGGACCTGGGACTAGAGGACCTGGGAGTACAATGCAAGTATATAGATCAACATCACAAAAAACAATTAACATTAGGTGAACAGTACAGACAAATGCAATGTTAAATATAATATTTGATACCGTGTTATATAGATAAAGTCATTTTTCAAAGAAAGATACCCAATGGGCAATTCTCGTTAAGTCCCCGTGGTGCCACAGTATCAAGTCTGTAGATCCACCGACTTTCACATTTTTTAAGTAAAGCCAGTCTATCACCTCCTCGTTCTGGAGGCGGTATCCAGTCGATAAGTTTGCATTTGAGGGTTGCTACCTGATGTCCCATCTGTAAAAAGTGTCGGGCAACAGGTTTATCTGACTGACCACTATTGTAGGCTGCTCTGATGGACGCCCTATGGTTAGCCATACGTTCCCTGAAGATCCTGGAGGTGAGCCCGACATAGTAAAGACCGCAAGGGCATATGAGTATGTAAATGATATGGTCCATTTTACAATGGAGCTTCCATCTAATCTTTATGGGTACACCCATGTGGGGGTGAGCAAGAGTGTTGCCTGGAACCATAGAACTGCAGGTCACGCAGCCTCCACATCAATAGCTACCGGGTCGGTTCTGCATGACTTTGATGATAGAGTTAGTCATTTCCGGGTTCATTGATGGCCTAAGTAGCAGTTGTTTCAGGTTAGGCCCTCTTTTATATGCCATCATAGGTGCTTTGGTGTTGGTAAATGGTAGAATGGGGTCAGATTGGATGATCGGCCAATGTTGTCGGATTGATCTTTCTGTTAGTCTGGATCTGTTGCTGTATTGGCTGACATAAATGACACGGTCACCTTCAGTAGATTTAGGTCGAGGGTTCGCATATTTATTTCTGGCCTTATTTAAACAGCTCTTAAGTAGAGAATGTGAGTATCCTCTTTCTTTCAGTCGAGTTGTCATTTCTAGGAGTTGGGTGTCCTGCAGTATTGTATCTGAGTTATTGCGTAGGACCCTAAGGTATTGCGAAATCGGGAGACTATCTTTCAGTGCAGGAGGATGATGGCTTGTAGCCTCTAGAAACATATTCTGGTCAGTATCCTTCCTATAGAGGATTGTACCCAACTTGTTCCCATCCCTGTATACGGTGATATCAAGGAAGTTAATAGACTCCTTATCAATATGGTGAGTAAACCTTACTGCATGCTTCAATGTATTTAGTTGTTCCACCATTAGATTAAATGAGCTGTCGGTACCTCTCCATAGTAAGAAGATATCGTCGATAAATCTGAGAAAGAGGACTACCTGGGTGCCATAATGTGGTATTATGTAAGTTTCCTCATATTTGGCCATATAGAGATTGGCGTAGGCTGGTGCCAGATTCGACCCCATGGCAGTTCCTGAGCATTGTATGTAATATGTTTCTTTGTATTTAAAGTAATTGTTGCGCAGGACCAATCCAGCTAGATCCATGAGGAATCTCGTTTGTTGTGGTTCTGTTTCTGCTCTCGTAAGAGCATCCTCCATCGCTAGTAATCCATCTTCATGCGGAATGATGGTATATAAAGAGCAGACATCCATAGTTGCCATCCAGGTGTCTCCTTCAATAGTGATTGCTTCCAATCTATTAATGAAATCTCCAGTGTCCTTGATGTAACTTGGTATTTTGGTGACTAGAGGTTGTAGATGATAGTCGACATATATAGCGAGTGGTTGGAGCAGTGATCCTCTGGCTGAAATAATCGGCCTACCTGGGGGTTTGTTCAGAGATTTATGTATTTTCGGCAAAGTGTATATTATAGGGCATATGGGATGTTGCACCATTAAATATGCCAAAGTATCCTCGTCGATTAGGCGTGTCTGGATGGCTTCTTGTAATCTGGCATCTATTTTATTTTTGATTTCATACGTGGGGTTATGGTAGATTTTATTATATGTTTTCACATCCATAAGTTGTTTGAGAATTTCTTCGTTGTAGTCACTCCAGTTTTGGACAACTACTGCACCCCCTTTATCCGCCGGTCTTATTACCAGGTTCTCATTCATGCAGAGATTGTTCAGTGCCTCTTTCTCGGCAATGGATAAGTTGTTGTAATATTTTGGAATATCCCTGGTATTAGTTTCTTGATCAATCAGGCGTAGATAGGTTTTGATACTGGGGTTAGTGGAGGTTGGATCAAACTTAGATGGATTTCTAAATGGATTATGAGTTTGTTGTAAAGTTGTGTTCTTAAAGTGTTCCTTCAGTCGTAGTCTACGACCAAATTTGAAGTGGTCAATCGACCAGTTAAATTTGTCATGCCTATTAGTTGGAACAAAGGATAGGCCTTTAGTAAGCAGATTATGTTCATCCTTTGATAGTTGATGGTCTGAAAGATTAAATACAGTGTTCACAATCTCCTGCCCCTTCCCCTTCTTCTTCCTTGTGTAACTACCCTTCCTCGGGTGGGGTCTACAGGTTGTACCACGTCTTCTTCCCCTAGCTGGTTTGTTTCTAAAAAACCAAGGGGAGGTTTAGTTTCGACGTTATCCGTGTCTGATGTTGTATCAAATGCTGTATCAAATTGGTACATTTGTGTGCGTCCCATGGGTCTTGGTCTTCTCTGTCTCTGATTTCTGTTTAAAGGTTTACTTTCTCCTAGTAGCCATTGGTAGACAGTATGATTTTTATAATCAGTGGCAACAGTGGTCAGTTTCTTCCGTTTAAAAGCTATCAAGTCTCTTCTATAGTTGTCAACTTGGGCATTGAGTTTATCAAGCCAGTTGGTGGATTTATCATCCTTCAGTATGTTAATACTGCTTACGGGGAATTGATCAAGATCCATGGTAACTTTTTTAAGTTCCTGACTTACTTCCTCCACCACAAGAACTATAAGGTCCAGAGAGCATTTGTTAAGGATGCTGCACCAACGGCTACAAAAAATGGGATTGTTGCTACCAATGGTGGGCATGTTACTAATCTGAAACCCCTAGGGATCTGTTTGTTCCTGTGGTATTCTGATAGGAACTGTCCATGGAGCGTGAGGTCCGTAATTCTTTTTTTGAGTCGTAATAATTGATGGAAAATATCAATGGATGTTTCCGCAGGCAGGGTAGAGAAGTCCAATTTCTCAAAAAGGACGCATGTGTATGTATATATATATATATATATATATATATACTTCATTACTGCATGTATTTATATATTTGCACTTGAAACTCCAGTTTATTACATTTGCTTTAAAATGTAGTATACTGGGATTTTACGTTAATATACATATATTAATATATATATATATATATATATATACACACACAGAGACATTATCCTTTTTTTATGACATCACTAGTATATTACTTTAATAATTTTATTGACAGGGGCCCCCACCAGTTGGTTGCCCAGGGGCCCCCACAGACCTTAATCTGGCCCTGCGTGTGCAGATTGTGATAATCGGCCGACTACGTGTATAATCGCAGTTGCGATCCTTGCTGAATCAGGCCTATAGTCCCTTCTATTAATGACATATCGGGGATGAGTACAGATATGTTAATTAACTGGGTACAAAAAAAACTGTACTTTTGTGCTTTTGCTACAAACTGTAGGTTGGACTGGCACTGTTTACCAACAAACTCTCTCCTGACTTCCTACACTTAGAACACATGAGTTCCAGAGTTTACAAGCCATTCCTTTATTTTGCAAAATATGGCAGTGGGGCACATCTATGCTTTTAACAGGAAAGAGTCTTCCATATCAGACTTCAAGTACTATACAACCAAAAGGTCAAGTTTTTAAGATTTCCTGCTGTGGAACAAGTGGCATAATTGCTGGCCCAATCAAAATGATTCATTCACCTGTGCACTATTACAGAAAACATGACCTGTTGGGGTTACTTAAGGATGGTGAATGAGAAAATGTTCTTTAACTTCAATGTGTTGTTATAAATCCAATTTCTAGATGATGGTGAAAAATGCTATAATTTGTGACATAATTTGACTAACAGTCATAAAAATCTTCTCTGAGATTAATTTAATAAAGCATGTTTCTAAATCCAGGCTGGTTTAGGTTAACCGAGGACTGATTGGAATATTCTGCTTTTATTCTTTCAATCATCTTAACTACTAAAATGTCAATGAGACAACACCTGAGGCCAAATAGTAAGGCTTGTCTTCAGATTTTTATTAAAATTGCTCTTCTGACAAAGTTTAATTAACACATAAATCTTATTTAAATATAAGAGATATATCTATGCTAAATCTTGAATCCTGTGCTTTCCTTAAAAAGCCCCATCCCATTCAATGTTTTTTTTTAAATAGTTAGAGAACAAGTTATTTATAGATTATAAATTTGTTAGCAGGGCCCCTATCATCTCTTTGTCTGTCTGTTGTTACCCAGTCTTGTTCTATTATTGTTTTGTTCCCAATTGTAACCGAATATGCTGGCATTATATAAATCCTATAAATAAGTGTGCATAGAACTTACCTATATAGAACATACAGAAATGAAAACACCTGAGAGATTGCTTCTATACTTGATATACAGTCAGGTGCATAAATATTGGGACATTGACAGAATTTTCATATTTTGGCCTCTATTCACCACCACAATGGCTTTCAAACAAGATGTGCTTTAACTGCAGACTTTCAGATTTAATTTGAGGGTAATTACATCCAAATCAGGTGAATGGTGTAGGAATTACAACGGTTTCTATATGTGCCTCCCAATTCTTAAGGGGCCAAAAGTAATGGGACTATCAACTCAAAAACTATTTCATGGACAGGTGTGGGCTATTCCCTCGTTATTTCATTATCAATTAAGTAGGTGAAAGGTCTGGAGTTGATTCTAGGTGTGATATTTGCATTTGGAATCAGTTGCTGTCGACTCTCAATATGAGATCCCAAGAGCTGTCACTATCAGTGAAGCAAGCCATCATTAGGCTGAAAAATCAAAACAAACCCATCAGAGAGATAGCAAAAACATTAGGTGTGGCCAAATCAACTGTTTGGAACATTCTTAAAAAGAAAGAACGCACCGGAGATCTCAGCAACACCAAAAGACCTGGAAGACACGGAAAACAACTGTGGTGGATGACAGAAAAATTATTTCCCTGGTGAAGAATAACCCCTTCACAACAGTTGGCCAAATCAAGAACACTCTCCAGGAGGTAGGTGTATATGTGTCAAAGTCAACAATCAAGAGAAGACTTCACAAGAGTGAATATAGAGGGTTCACCATAAGATGTAAACCATTGGTGAGCCACAAAAACAGGAAGACCAGATTAGAGTTTGTCAAACAACATCTAAAAAAGCCATTACAGTTCTGGAACAACATCCTAAGGACAGATGAGACAAAGATCAACTTGTACCAGAGTGACGGGAAGAGAAGAGTATGGAGACGGAAAGGAACTGCTCATGATCCAAAACATACCACCTCATCAGTGAAGCATGGTGGTGGTAGTGTCATGGCGTGGGCATATTGATGATGTGACTGCTGACAAAAGCAGCAGAATTAATGCTGAAGTGTTTTGGGCAATATTATATGCTCATATTCAGTCAAATGCTTCAGAACTCATTGGACGGCGCTTCACAGTGCAGATGGACAATGACCCAAAGCATACTGCAAAAGCAACCAAAGAGTTTTTTAAGGCTAAAAAGTGGAATGTTATGCAATGGCCAAGTCAATCCCCTGACCTGAATCCAATTAAGCATACATTTCACTTGATGAAGACAAAACTGAAGGGAAAATGTCCCAAGAACAAGCAGGAACTGAAGACATTTGCAGTAGAGGCCTGGCAGAGCATCAACCGGGATGAAACCCAGCGTCTGGTGATGTCTATGCATTCCAGACTTTAGGCTGTAATTGCCTGCAAAGGATTTGCAACAAAGTATTAAAAAGTGAAAGTTAGATTTAGGATTGTTTAGTTTGTCCCATTACTTTTGACCCCTTAAAAAGTGGGAGGCACATATAGAAACTGTTGTAATTCTTACACCGTTCACCTGATTTGGTTGTAATTACCCTCAAATTAAATCTGAAAGTCTGCAGTTAAAGCACATCTTGTTTGTTTCATTTCAAAGCCATTGTGGTGGTGAATAGAGGCCAAAATATGAAAATTCTGTCAATGTCCCAATATTTACGCACCTGACTGTATAAGTTATATCATTATGATGGTTTAATGGTTATTCTTAAGTCCTATATTTAGTTCCATGGCTGTGGAGGTGGATGTTATGAATGTACTAAAAGTAAGCCCATATAATTTAAGGGTAATAATTTGTATATACTGTATGGTAGAACAACTAGACACACCTTTGACATTAACATGCTTCTTTTTGTATCTTAAAGGTATGACTGAGTCAAGGAATAAGTTTAACCAATGCTATAAGTCCATGACTGCAAGAATAAAGTGTAATTACTACAGTATGTATTTTATTGCTAGTATGCTAAACTTACTCTAACTAAACCTACTCACCACAAATCTGACTCCCAGGCCTCATAATTTATCTCTTCTCATGTCCCTTCATCAAAATGCGTCTTCATGTCACACAACATCTTGCCAGTCTTACCCCATAGGGTAGATGTATCAAGCGTTGGAGAGAAATGAAATGGAGAAAGATAATGTACCAAAGAATCAGCTCCTAACTGTCATATTTCAAAAACAGCCTGTAAAATGACAGAAACTGATTGGTTAGTACTTTATCTCTCTCATGCAGTGGATTGTAATACAGACATTTGTAGCAGTAGAAAGTTGTCAAAGACTAGACGGTGGGTAAAATCTTGGTAAATGCAATGGATGATAGTGATATAAACTAAGTTTGGGTCAAGTGGCTTACATTGTATTTTAATGAGTTTGGACAGAAGCTTTTGATGTCTCATTGTTTGTATTAATACAATTGTAGGAAGGGGCTTAATGTTGATGTAATGAGTATTTTAGTCCGTGTTCTAATCAGCATTGTGTTGGGTGATATAAAAGAGTAGTGGTTAGCGGAGTGTGGATACAAGTGGATGCAAGGCTTGAGCACTACTCAGGACCAAAAATACTCAGTAATAGTTACTAGTAACACTGTCTCAGCATGACAATATATAATACCCCTTTTCCACCTAAATTCCGGGTCTGACCCGGAGTTGGAACAAAGTTCCTATCCGGATCAGACCCGGAATTTTGCCGGCGCCGACTCGGGATATTCCCGAGTCAGCGCCGCTCACACCGCAGTCAGGTCTGCATAGACACGGCTTTTGCAGAGTGAAAGTGGTCGCTTGGAGATGACATCATCTCCAAGCGCCACTGAAGCCGGACCAATCGGCCGGCTAGCAGCGCACTCCAGGTCATCGTGACCCGGAGTGCGCTGTTCTCACAGCAGGGTTTCACGGGCTACGTCCGTGTTAAACCCTGCTAGTTACCTGGGTTGGATTGCCGGGGGCAGTCGACCCGGCGATCCAACTCTCTCCCCTTTTACACCAGGGAGCTGCCCGGGTTAACCCTTCAAAAACCTGGGTTTTAGCTCCGGTGTAAAAGATGTAATATTCATAATGACCAATACATTGTTGTACTAATGCAATTGGTCTCTGACAACACATGGTGATTCTTGAATAGTACAATATTTCTTCATTACTATGGTAAAACATATTGTCTGCATCATTATAAGCACTTCAATGTTTCTTATCAAATTAAATACACAGTTAAATATTAAGAGGGGAGGGTCAAAGACTCAAACAATTTCTGTGCTGAGATGATTTATGTGTCTGAAAAGCAAACTTTGGTAACATTTAAACCCATAATTTCTCTGCTCATGTGATGGTATAAGACATGTCTCAGCAGACCGAGCCAGCTTACTGGATATTATTCTGACTGTCTACTGTGATCCCTGCATGGCTGATCCTGTCCTCACTAATTGCCCTAATACACATCAGTAATTCATACATTCTCTTCCTTCCCTCATTCTCCTGAGGGAAGTGAGATTTCTGTCAGTTTCTGCCTGTTATTGAAGCCAAAAGGCAAATTTTAAACTAGCAATTTGTTTCAGTAACAGTTCCTGCTCAATACAGTGAAAACACCAGGCACAGATTGTATAAAATGGCTTGTCTTATTCGGCTGATTTTGCATTGACAAAAAAAAAAAACACAGACTTTAATGAATAGTCCTATAATCTTTACCTTCACGGTCAGTGCTACATTTCCACGGAAACTAACAGTCATTATAATTATATCTGTGTGCATCTGCTTGTAAAACTACAATACAATAAATGTATTATATTTTCAGGCTCTGTATAATGAGAAAGATGTGCTATAGAACAAAGCAGATCCGAGAAACATTTTCTGCCACAGAAAATGTAATGCATTTATAATCCTTGCCTTGAATTTTCATACACTTTACATTACAATGATTCTTTTTTTCTGTTTTCCCCCTCTGTTTTAGCCCAGCTGCAACAGCAGTGATATCGCTAGCATTTGGAGGCTATATCCTCGAGCCCTTCTTTATACAATGTGAAATACCAGAACTGGCTATCAAACTTGTCACAGCCCTCGGAATAAGTAAGAATTACGTACTAATATCTTACTTTCATTTTGCTAAAATACTGTATATGTGTCATTATTTATCAGTAACTACTGCTTGGAGAGTGATTTAATTTTTTTTTTTTTTTCAAGTAGATGGTAGCACATAGGTAGCAAATATGTTTTTTTTTTTAAATGAGTGGACCTCTCCTTTATTGAATAGCAGTGCATAAATTTTATTTATATCCTGCATTTCAGAAAATGTCCTGTGTTTCAGAATATTTTAAAAATCATAAAAATATTTGCTGCTGCATGTTGATCATATTAAATACAAAGGAATGATTATGAGCTACTTTCCTTAAGCTGGGCATACACGTCCAGATAAAATACCTGTCAGACCAACAGACATGTTATCTGGCAGCCTGCCAGCCGCAGATGTCCACGGCATACACTGTGAGATCTCTCACAGTGTATTAGCCCGACTGCGATCCGCCCCCGGGGGGAGGAGACATTTCCCTGTTCCTTCCATGGGAAGGAACACAGGAAATATCTGTCTGTCGGCCATGGCTGGGCATACACTGCCCGATGCAGCCAACAGTTTACCCCATAAATATTGCATCGGATGGGCATGCTGGACAATCCGGCATGCCCGACCGAGCAATATTTAACACTCGGTCACCCGCACACACGCTACAATTATCGGGGCGATCCGCGGATATCGGGTGGATCGCCCCAATAATTGTAGCATGTATGACCAGCTTAAGTGTGGTCACTTAGTGGAGCACTGCTTTACAAGGTAGTGAGCAAGGCAGCTGGGTCAGTTTTTAAATGTATTTTAGTATATTTTAGGCATATGTTCCAAACTTTTATGCAGAAAAAATTCCAATCCTGTGCATCTTAATAATGGTTCCAATATTTATATTTTATAATAAGAAAAGTGAGTTATAGTAGTGTCCAGGGTCAGGGATCATGTCATGTTGGTGCTGGGACTTATACACTATACAGAAGAGTATTTGTAAGATTTCCGGCCTCAGAGAAAATGTTTTAAAAGTTAAAGAATTGTGATAACATGCCATAAAATCCTGATTTAGGCACAACAAGCAGAATTTATAAATGAACATTTATGATTAATTTTATAACAGCTAACTTATCCTTATATCTAGAAGTAGTTATTATTATTATTATTATTATTATTATTATTATTATTATTATTAGTAGTAGTAGTAGTAGTAGTTGAAGCAGCAGTAGTAGTGGCAATAGTAATATTAAAATATTTTATTTTTTATTTTTCCATATTTCTTAAATAAACTTTTGATTTCCTTTCTTCACAGTAGTCATCTATTGTTAAAGTTTTATAATATTTCTTTATGATTTAGTTCTCCTGTCTACATTTTCCTGCTGCACATTCTCTGTATTATAATTGCTGTAATGAACCCCACTACATGTGTAAAATATTTGTAATGATAATTGTCATGACAACAAATTGAGCACATGCCTAATATATGATCTCATTAAAACAAATGTTCATAAGTCACTATACACAAATGCATAATTAAGAGCAAATTAAATATTTCTAAAGGATATCTTATTTTGCGTTTAGAATGGAATGACAATAAAATAATTGGTAAACTTAAATGCAAGTGTTTTCAAAAAGTCAAATACAGCCAGAGCTTTTATTTTTTTATAAGCAAAAACTTATTATTATAGTATTTTTTTTCTTTTTTTCTTAAGCAATTCCAATAAACAAATTCCAAATTAACAGACTGACCACCTGTTGCAAGAAAATATGAACACATGGGCATTAGTAATTAAATGGTGGCTGAAATGCCAGACTAAGTTTTTGAGCTTAATTAATTTATTCATACTTCTTCCTAAAAAAATGAGAAAACTGGAGCATAGCAGATGTTGAAAAACATCAAGGTCACTGAGATCACAGGAGCGTGAGAAGAAAAGCTCACAGGCATAGCTGCACTGCTTGTAAATTCATGATAAAGTGAGGACTCAGAAGTGTGTAGTAATTCAGGCTTGGTACTGGTAATTATGCACAAACATATTGCCAAGAGCGAGGATCTGTCATGCCATAATATAGTACACTTAGGTGGCTATGAGGAAGCATTCACAGACACTATTTGAATGTGTTGGGAAAGACATATGTCTAAACAGGGATGAGCTCAGTTACTTCCTCTTTCTTACAATATTGCATCAGCCTTTGCGTTATTACTTCTAAGTATGACTCACATGAATATCATTTCTGTCATGAATGAGTTTATTGCAACAGTGCAAAAGGATATGAGTAAATTAAATTTATTAACAATTCCTGTTAGCTGCAAACAGTAAATAAGAACTGTGGGCCAGATTCAGACCCGGAAGCTAAGCCGCGAACGCACGCTATGGCCGATAATCGCCTGTTTGCACATGCGTATGCATCAATATGGGCATGCGCGAGTCACTCACTGCACTCGGGAATTGTGCGCTTGTAGTACACAGACTGGACGCTACTTTGACTGACAGTGCCATTTGTGGGTGGTAACAGGGGAAGGTGCTTGTGAACGGGTGTGCGAACACAGGCGTGTCTGGGCGTCTAAATGGCGTTTTATGGGTGTTCATAATTAGCAAAGAAGCGTCATTGTACACGTCACTTGGTTGTATTTTGAACAGCACTGATTACAGTGCTTGCGGTGGGGTAGGGTTTACCTCAAGCGCTGCGTGCAGCTCCGATGGATCTCGATATAACCGATTAATCACACACTTCCTGGAGATGACGTGTGTTAAGAAAGATAAGTAGACATCTTTATACAGGTGTGTGTTCGCTCTGGCGTCGCTCTTTAAGACATAGAGGGCGTCCTTACACCAGACAGTATGACCGAGGAATTTGCGTAAATGTGCCCCTTTTGGCTGCGAGCGAGCGCAGCTTAGCGTCTGGGTCTGAATCGACCCCTGTGTTTACTTTGCTTCCATACAAGCAAAATACAGGTTGAGTCTCCCATATCCAAAATGCTTGGGCCCAGGGGTATTTTGGATAACGGAATATTCCGTATTTTGGAATATTTGCATATCATAATGAAATATCTTGGGAATGGGACCCAAATATACACCTTATATACACCTTATATACACCTTATATACACAGCCTGAAGGTCATTTTATACAATACTTTCAATAATTTTGTGGCTCAAGCAAAGTTTGTGTACAGAAATTAAATACATTTATGTTTCATATTCATATACCCATTATATACACAAACTGAAGGTAATTTTATACAATATTTGTAATAATTTGTGCCTTAGACAAAGTTTGTGTACATTGAACCATCAAAAATCAAAGGTTTCATTATCTCATTCATTCCAAAATAATTCCGTATTTTGGAATATTCCGTATTTTCGGAATATTTGGATATGGGAGACTCAACCTGTACTGTAAATGCATTGGGCAGCAATTTATAACTGTTTTGTAGGTGTATTTTTTTTTTTTGCTACAGTACTCTGCCAATGTTAAGTGTCTGTTACTTTGAAAGATCCGTCAAACATGTATACATATAAGCTTTAAAAATATTAATAATTTTTAAAATAATTCCCCCGCCACCCTTTCCAAATCATTAACCAGGCTCTGGCCTCTGAGCTATGGCTGGGAGCTACCACAAACTGATCAATCACCGCCATCCCATTTATTCCTAGCGAGATTATCCAAAAGTGACATCTCATTCATGACTGGGCTCCAGGAGGAGTAGTAGCTGTGTTTTTTTGCTTTGCCAAGGTTCAGGGAAGCTACGTGAACCCCTATGTTTTGTAAGTAATAGTAATACCTGGATAAACAATTGTTGTGTTTGGGTGTTTTAATTTAATAAAAAAATACAACATTAGATGTGTGTGTCTTTTGTTTAATTGTTTTCACCGGTAGATTACAGGTGCCAGCAGGCCCGTGATTCGGAGAGAGGCTCTGGAAGGCAGAATCCATGTTGTGTTGTTTTCACGCATCATGGTGTTTTGTTTATTTTGACTAATATTAAATAGAATAATAATAGGCCCAACTTCTACATTTTTTAAAGGTTTAAGGGCCTGATTCTGAGTTAGAGGCATGTGAAAATGTGAATGGATCTTTCAGAAATATGCATAATGCATATGCGCCATAGAAACCAATTGGTGACTTTGCACATGCCAGACAAGGTGTATGCACATGGACAGAGATCGCATGTGCAGACCGATTGATCACTCTTTCAATGAAAGGAGGCGGTAACCATGCGGATGCATGAACTGTTCCATTTCGTGGGAGTATCATGGGAGCCTCCTGGGCATGTAAGCCAAATTCCATGCTCAATCATAGCCCCTAAATGTGCAAAATGGACCCAAAGGTTCATCTTTGTAAATATGACCAATATTCTACCTGTATTCTTTCCTAGCAGAGGAAGCCTAGCACTTACCATTTATGTAGACTAACACTTTCTCAGTAAGGGGCCCATTGGTGTAACTAGGGTATTTGGAGCCCTGGGCAAACTGAAAAAAGGAGAAAGCCCCCCGCATGTGCGCGTGCCTTTTTCGCGCGTGCCGAAAAATGGGCGTGGTCAAATGCCACAATGGACGTGGCCACTGCAAAATGGTCCGTGTCAGCATGACACTTTTTTGTCACTCTGGGAACATTCCTTTCCATTCCATATGCACCTTAATGCGGTGCCCCTTATACAGTCCCCCCTATGCAGTGCCCCCAGTAGTGGTCCCCCTTATGCAGGCCCCCAGTAGTGCCCGTTATACAGTGCCCCCTCAGTAGTGGTCCCCCTTATGCAGACCCCCATTAGTGCCCCTTATACAGTACCCCCAGTAGTGGTCCCACTTATGGAGACCCCTATTTGTGCCCGTTATACAGAGCCCCCAGTAGTGATCCCGCTTATGCAGACCCCCATTAGTGCCCCTTATACAGTACCCCCAGTAGTGGTCCCACTTATGCAGGCCCCTATTTGTGCCCGTTATACAGTGCCCCCAGTAGTGATCCCGCTTAAGCAGGCCCCCATTAGTGCCCCTTACACAGTGCTGCGCCGGCGGTGATGAGTAAATTTGTAGTACTGACCGCACTCACTGCAGTCTGCACTACACTGGCTAACTAGGATGGGCCTGTACCGTGGCCGGCCAGCCGGCGGACCCCCCCCCCTTGCCGCCGGTCCCACAGCGCCCAGGGCCCCGGCGGTCCTGCCTTAGTTATGCCACTGCAAGGGCCACAGTATGTATGGTGGGCCCTTACTACTACATTACATTGCACTGAGAGAGGCAAGGCCAACTGCACCGATAAGTGCAGCGCTGACTTGGAGCATCCTGAGTACGCTTCTGATCAGCTGCACACACTACAGTGTGCCTGTCTGCATCTTCTAGAGGACACCATTCCATACACCCTGCTAGCCAGAAACAAAGGCTGTGAGGCGTTGATGGTGCTGCCCACAGAGCCGCATGCACCCTTGTTTATGGCCCTGCTGCTGAAAAAAAAACAGACACTATAATTCTGAGCTTAGTAGGAAAAGAAATTGGATAGGCCCTATACTGTAGGTACATTTAAGGAATAAAATCTATCCTTAATGCCCTGCCACCTATAATCCTTTAATTAGGGTAACTGCATATAAGAAATCTGTTAGAGTGAAACACTGTTTAATACACACACACACATTTGTGAACATTATCCTTTTGTAGAATTCATCGATAGCATAACACCTCTCATCCTTTGCTGACATATGCATTGTGGCAATCACATTTTATTCCTATTATAAATAACTTTTTTTATCAGCTCAAGATAGTGCATCTTGCATCAAAATGACCAGAACACAACATATCTGTAGGCCCTTGACCTTTTAATATCCTTAGTATCCGCTACAGAGGAGCGAGTCACAATTTGATCTAATCTTGCTGAGGTTGTTGCGAAACAGAAGTAAACAGAAAGAAAAATGTAGTCCTCTTTAAATGCACAAGTCTCGTAATGCAGCTTAACAACACACTGTATTTAAAATCCATATTTAAAAGGTCACTTGTATAGATTGTCCAGTAGCACAAGGAGCAGGGGATCCAGTCTAACATAATTCACTGACTCTGACTTACACAAATAAATAAAAAAAAATAAAACTAAAGATATATATATATCAGCTTGTATCTGGATCTTGAGCCATTCACATTGTTGATATTTTCAAGACTGCTGAAAATTTCTGAATACAATATTTATATCAAGTATATCAATACATGTCATGCTTTGGAAATTACTTATCCATATATTATATACTGTATACCTTTATTTGCAATAAATAATATTTGAGTTAAATGCTATATAAATGACAATATGTACTGAAGACAGGTTGCTGTCTCTAAAATGCAGAATTGCAGTGGCAATTGTTTAAAAAAATGTACAATAAATTTGTATGTGGATTCGTGTCATTATTGAGGTGGGGATTGTGAAAATATATGGCTTGTGCTAAGGGGTAGTCAGACATGCTACAGCAGAGGTGGTTGAGCATGTCTTTGTAACTACCGAAGGGTGGGCCTTTAAAATAGTATAACAGTTTTTAAATATTCGTTACTGGCAGTACCAGATTTGTGGAATTGTGAATAACACCTATTCTATGGGCTGCGCTTTAAACCCCCCTCAGAGTGGGAAGTACCCCAGTTAGCATAGCGTATCGTGCGTGAAATTAATATCAGAAAATGGGAAAATAAGTTTGCGTCTTTCAGATGACATTAGCCTATTGTAGCCCATATTACATATATTACCTGAAAAGTATTCTTTGGATCCCCCGCCTTCAGCCCCCACTGACGCAACACAGACCGAAACCAGCTCAATGTGCTCACTGGGTCCTAACCCGGAAGTTAAGTGATAGCAGAAGCTCTGTCACAGTGCCCGAAAAAATAATAAATGCATTTACATTACCGCATTGCGAGTTGGGGTGTAATTATCACCTCACAATGGGGTTGGTGATAAATACGCCCATAGAATTGTGAGTGAGTCACTATACAAACAAAACACACATTAGTAAATAATATACTTTTGTCTTATTCATTGGATGACATAACATACTGTGTTACCTCTCGCTCACATCGTTGGTTACATTTGAAACACTGTGGCCATCATAAATTTGTGTCTATTATAAATAACTTACACTCAAGATAATACATCAACCTTCTATCAAAATGACGAGAACACAACATATCTGCAGCTCGTTGACCTTATAATATCTTTGATATCAGTTACACAGGAGCAGGTCACAATCTGATCTAATCTTGCTGAGCTGGTTGCAAAACGGAAGTAAACAAATGTTCGAATAATACACAAGACGGGCATGCTAATAATAAAAGGACCAGGTGTCTAAAGGGTTTACGACATGCACGCACACCTTATAAAATGAAGCAGTCATCAGATAACCAGGTGCTCTCTAGGCCTGTAAAGATTATACTGTGGATTGCCAGGTGCTCTGCAGGCCTGTAATGATTATACTGTGGCTCATCTAATAGAGTCTAGGGCTGTAATAATAATGTTGGGATCCTAGCATATAAAATTAGTGGGGTGGACTCTTCTCAGGTCCCCATGATGCAATAGGAACCCTAGAATTATGTTTGTACCCAACCTCTTTAAGTATACAGTAGACAATTCTTACCATCCATAATGGTGCAATGTATGGTATGTATGTGTAAATAATTCAAACTGGCTATTTTTTATTTATGTTTTGCTGTTTAAACTCAATATTCCTATGCTCATTAGACAAAGACAGGTGTTACGTTTATATATTTCATAATGAGTCATACCAGCTTCCCAGCCCACTCATTATCTCACATTTTATTAATGTAAGGCAAATATGGACTAATTAAGAACAGTGTTAAATACTTGTACTAATTAAAAAAGTACAGGTAATGTATTTCAGTTAAACTAAATATACTGTCTGTATGTTTTTCTATTATGTAAAATTATTGAACCATTTGCTAAGATGCAATGATAGGTGTAATTAGAGTAGGCAACAAGATACCAAGTTTGATTAATTAAATGAAGTTGTGATGGAGAAATTATGGCTAGTGAATAAATAAAATGCTCAAGGATTTCTCATTTGTTTGTCTGTTTCTCTCTCTTCTCTCCAATCTCCAGCCATTGTAATGGTCCTGAACAGTGTCAGCGTTAGCTGGAGTGCTCGAATCCAGATTTTCCTGACCTTTTGTAAGCTTATAGCAATCCTGATAATTATAGTCCCTGGAGTTATGCAGTTAATTAAAGGTAAGAGCTAACATTATTGCTAAAAAATGTACTATTTCGTGTTATGTATATTTTTGTGTTAAAAACCTGACACGCAGTATATATATATATATATATATTTATATATACATACACACACATATATATATATATATATATATAAAGCCACAGTGGTCCAGCACTCACATAGCAATATAACTGCGCCCGGAGCCTCCACAAAAAAAGGATAGATACCATAACACGAGTGCGGCACTCAGGGCTATGAAAACGTTCAATAAATGTAACACTGCAAAGTAGTTACAAAGTTTCAATCAATTTATGATTTTCGTCAGGTAATATAAAGAAATCACAGACATCTTATAAAGAAATCAAGGTAAGATGTCTGTGATTTCTTTATATTACCTGACGAAAATCATATACATAAATGCACTGAGAGTAGAAGTGGAATACCATATATAGATTCCCTGTATAATAATTAGTAAGTTGTGGTGCCTAAAATAGTTTTTGTTAGATTTTCTTTGACTCAATAGGAGTTTCATGGATTTTTGTCATTGCAATGGTCTGCTGCAGTGAGAGGAGGGAAGATTGCTGTGACACCCAATTTACTATATCTAATTATTCTAGCAGTAATTTAAAACTCACATAGTTCATTGCAGACATGCATCCAGTACCTCAACTAAATGCTATCTGTCTCTTCTATCTGAAATCATCACCAAGCTGTCTGAAGGGATTGTTTCAATGCTAATACCTGCAGAGAAGGGACCACAAATTTTAAGTTAAAGTTGGACAATTCAAGCTTGGTAGTCCTAAGACTGCATAGCAATGTCTGTTACCTATAGTAATACATCTAAAGATTATTATTCCACAGGATGACTTGTGGTATAATTTGATCTTGTAACTAAAGATCACAGCAGAGGTGAAGCAAAGCTTTCTGTTACCCGGGGGGAAAGAGTCTGTTATTATCACCCCCCACTGTAGTATATAGAATTCACTTGCTTGGATACAGTCGTCAACATTGTAACATTTAAATATTTGTAAGGTTCAGGCCAAATCCATTTTTAGTCCTGTTACAATAAGGATGCCAATGTCTGCAACATTATTTTGTGGCTCTGGGGTGCCTTAACTTTTGAATGGAGCATTTAGACTCTAAAGTCTCATAACTCAAAGGTATTACCTCACTCACGCAGAGCATTGCAGTGACTGCCATACAAAACATAGAGCATCATCACATTGACTACCATATAATACAGACAGCATCACAGTGATTGCTATTTAATACAGACAGGATTACAGTATAGCCATATGATGTAGAAAACATCACAGTAGTCATTGTATAATGCAGAGAACATCACATTGACTGCCATATAATACAGAGAGCATCAGTGATCACCATTTAATATAGAAAGCATCAGTGGCCACCATATAATACAGAGAGCATCAGTGATGCCATTTAACAGAGAGAGCATCAGTGAGTACCATATTATACAAAGAGCATCAGTGAAAGCCATATAATACAGAGAGCATCAGTGACTGCCATTTAATACAAATCATGAGTGTTTGCCATATAATATGGATGCAATATATTAAAAATACACACAGCCCACACACACAACATTAATACACCACCCCCACTCACAGATAATGTTAATAATACACAACCACCAATCCGGACAAAACAAATATACTCCTCCACATAACAAATACATTACCCCTGAGATTACATTAAAACATCCCTGCACCACTACTGAGACTTACCTGGAAAGACGATCTCTCTGTCTCGGTGAAGTTCAGAAGTTGAGGAATATATAGACAGACCAGAGAAGAGGAGGGGAAGGGGACTCATGGTGAGGGGGCAGAGTCTCAGGCAGTGACAGGAGAGAGTAGAGGAATAGAGAGACAGGCTAGAGGAGAGGAGGATGAAGATATTCAGAGGAGAAGGAGCAGAGATATATCAGACAGGGACTGGGGGGTTGGTACTTTGGCCATCCACAGTGCAGTGCAGGCTCTGGTAGCTGCTACACTAATAAGATCACTAGTGGGGCCAGCTGCCCTACTTGTGCTCTCAACCTCCATCACCTGGGGCAGTGACCTTGTCTGCCCCACCGCTCTTAACCGCATCCCTGGATAACAGATAATCATGTTGCCTTAGCAAGTATTTGTTTGAATTTCAGTTCATCCCTTCTTGGAATGTCCATAGGGTAGAATTTACTGAAGGCAGCATAAGATTTGTTTTTTAAAGCAGTAAAACAGTCTGTGCATAGAGGACATGATTTTTACAAAATATATCTGCTTACATACATCTCCTATTTATTAGTTACACAACCTATTAGCCCTTTAACAGTTGAGCAGATACTTTCATCCAGGTCAGTGCCATCATTTAGCTCATGTCAACACATTTCAAAATCTTTTGCCCTTTGTACTACAAGAGTGATCAGGAGAAATGAGGAAAGGGTGTCTCTTTGGGAGGATAGAATTCATAAATGTATACTTTAAATTAGAAGAAACCAGAAGTATATGGTTATATAGTCTATGCCTTCGTAAGATGTTAACTGTTTGTGACAGCTGCCTAGTGAATAGATTGCTAGAAAGACACTGGGAGGCATAATACAATGACTTTGAATCAGTGCTTGTCACCTCTGTTATTCAACATAATTTATTGATATAGATTAAATAATTAATTCAGTGGTTTTAAACGTTAAAACAAATGTGTTGGAAGTCAAGTAATGGTAGAACTGACAGTTATTACATAGCTCATATGTAATTTTGAATCGCAGAATGTCCTCTATGCAGCTAATATCCAGATTTGTACCCACTGTGTGCCTTGGATTCTGTAAGTGCACCTAGATGTTATGGAGTTGGGTGCAGTGGGGAGCAGAGTAGAAACAAAATATCCTTTTGTTAAGCAAGATTATTGAAGTGAGATAAACCAGGGGAGAGGGCACATTTTTTAGTGTCGACCCTGCCAGGGGCGTAAGTTCATGCCAGGTGCCTATAGACAAAGTAGACAGTGGTGCCCTCCCAGTCCAGTTTCCTTTACCTTGTTTTCCAGCTCCCGTCAGCCCACTTGTTTCTCTCTAACCCCCAGTATCTTTCCAGCCAGCACCCTTGTCTCACTAGCCACTTAGTATCTCTCTAGAAAGCCCTCTTCTGTCTTTCTAGCCACCCATTATCTCTTCAGCCAGTCCTTTCTGTCTCTCCAGCAACCCAGTGTCTTTCTAGCCAGGACCGTTTTGATTATCCAGCATACCCAATGTCTATCCAGCCAGCCTCCTTCTGTCATTCCAGCCCCACATTGTCTCGCCAAACAGTCCCATTCAGCCTCTCTAGCCACCGTGTCTCTCCAGCCAGCACCCTTCTGTCTCTCTAGCCCCCTAGTATCTCTCCAGCAAGCCCCCTTCTGTCTTTTCAGCCACCCAGTATCTCTACAACTAAGAATCATGCTTGACTGATTCATATTTTCTGATGATCTTTGGAATAGTGTTTGATTGTGTGTGAGTTCAGTTGTATTTGGCTGAAAGTAATATACCTACCTGTGAGCAGCATGCTGAGCAGAAGCACTGCACAGATTAGTGTGATCTGTGCAGGCTTCTGCGTGCTATATGTGTAAGAATGTGACAAAAAAAAACTGCACGGGGTCACCTTCCCAAAGCAAAACCAGCCCTGGACCTCTGAGCCCATTCTGGTACAGGAAAATTGAGGAACAAGCGACATAGTGTTCCCCCTATGTCCTATAACCAGCATTGGGCTGAACCAGCCGGGATGGTAATTTCACAGCAGGGAGACACACAGGACCTCATTATGAGTCGGTTGAAGCGGCCGCACGGTCGTACGCTACCGATGTATGCTATACTGCTCATGCGTAAAGTTCGCAATGCGCGTGCGCAAACTAGCCGCTATGATCAGAAATTTCTCTCTCCTTGAACACAGCCAGGTCGGATGTTTGAGTGACAGGATGAGGTGTTTGTGGGTGGTAACAGGGGAAGGAGCTTGAAAACGGGGGAGTGGAGATCCGAACGTAGGCGTGCCTAATTATGCGAACGGCGTTTTATGGGAGTGCATACGGTTTTATGGGAGTGCATAATTAACAAAGTAGCGTCATGGCACATGGGAGGTTTTTACACTGACATGATCGTAGAGCTTAAGAGAGGGTATGGTCAACCTTAAGCTCTATGACCAGTTCCGATGGATCCCGATGGTCTCGATTAATCCTTATATGCCCGGAGATGACATGCAATGCGTACGAGAAGGGGGCGTATTTTTTTGCATTCCGGACGCTTCCTCCCCTTGGTCGGCCAGCTACCGATCCGAACTTAGGGACGCAACTTGCGAGGGAATCATTTGCATATCCGGCCCCTTTTCCCGTACGACCACTTCGACCGACTCTGAATGAGGTCCACAGTGTGGGGTCTCTCTGCAAAAGCATTCTCCAGCAGAGCTTAAGGATTAAGGCTTTGGGGGGCCCGGGGCACTTAAGTCTAGGGGGGCCCTAAAGTCTAAAATTAAAATCATGCGTCATCAATCACTAGAGAGAGAATTACGGTACAATTTGGGGGTAAATATTAATAATATATAGCATATATCCTGTATCCTGTAGAAAGGAAAAAGCTGCACTCCACAGACTTTTAAAATAGTTTAAATCTGTTTTAATAGTTACTTATATTTCAAGACTTCTATGGGTATTTTCCTAGAGGGTACATATTTACACTAATTTAAAAGTATGTGGAGTGATGCTTCTTTCTTTCTACTGGATACTGTACCTATTTGCTTCTAATAAAGTAGGAGTACACCCCGGAATACTGTTTCTTTTCCAGAGTGCCAAACTTCATGTGTTAAAAAAACGTGACTTAACGTGTCCATACATCTGACAGGTAGTTCTGCTATCTTGCGATGCGATCAGAAATGCCAATCTGCCGGGTGGAAACGCCAGCCGGCCAACATCGATGTTCAGCGATCCGTTGCAGGATCGCTGAAATATTACATGTTAAATATCCCCGATTTGACGATCACGATCATTTTTTGATCGCGATCGTCGAATCGGGAAAATCCAACATGTTGCAGCATCGCGGGATCGCAGCAATCCATCACAGATGGATGAGGCCCATTACCAATAACCTACATCTCCAACTCATATAGAGAACTGAATCCACGTCACTGTTGTCGCATCATAGAGGCATTGTATAACACAGAGCGGTTGTTGCGTGCTGAACAGCGATGCGTTCCACCTGCGGCACGCAAACCCCTGCGCTCGTGACCAGTGTGTGTTAACCAATGGGCGCTTCAAAAGAGAGTTGCTATGTAACATGATAGTAAAGAAGCAGGTGTAAGCGCTCAAAAAACCTGTATAATCCAGGCAGATATTGATAAAGATGTAAACTGTACAGAGGCATACAGTAGGTAAAACCTATCTCGCCCAGGGGGTAAAATAAAATAGGGACTTGGTCATAGGGACACACAACCCCATCTCCAATTATTTTGTTAAAGTGTTAAAGTACAAACATATCACTTCTAGCTATACCAGATATATATATATATATATATATATATATATATACACACACACATGTACGTATACTGTATATATATATATATATATATATATATATATACTGTGTGTGTGTGTGTATATATATATATATATATATATATATATATACTATATACTGTGTGTGTGTGTATATATATATATATATATATATATATATATTATATATATATATATATATATAAATATATACACATATATGTGTATATATATATATATACACACTATATATACTTTTTTTTATGATGCTGATAGACTTTTATGTGACACAATGCCTCAGCCACAGCCACCCTCAGCTGCACCATGGCATGTTCCACCCTCTCTGTCTCCATATGCGGCTGTGTGTGTGGGGTGCCCAGCGCCCGCCCCCTCCTTCCAAGTCCCAGCCTCTTCCCTGCAGCCTGCTCGCCATGTTGTCACTGAGAGCCGCAGGCTGCATCTTGTCATCCCACTGGTCACCCACCGGCCCATCAACCCAGCACTGCTCTGCGGTGCCAGATGGACGTCTTAGACAGCGGCTGCTACAGCGCTGGCTGCGCCTGCATTGTGGATCGCGGAAACCAATCTTATCTGTGGTGGGTAGCAGGGGGCCCTCTCCCCCAGTGCCCCCCCCTTAATCCGGCCCTGTTCTCCAGCCCCAAACTGGTCTGTTTAGGGCTGGCAATCTCCAGAAAGTTTGAACCCCTTTAAAAAATTGCGTCCCTCTCCTTAGGACCAATCAGCACTACGATGAAAGCACAGGGCCCTTCCCTGCATATATACTTAAATATACCAATAATATTGTTCTTCACAGTGAGACCACATGTCCCAGCAAGTCTTCCCTGAAGCACTTGTCGAACAACAAGTGCCAGCAGGCTGCTAGCACCTTTACCACCACTGTGAAGAAAATATAAATAAACAAAGGACATAGACATCAAAGGAATTAAATCTTTATTACACATTCACTCACTCACTCACTCCCGGGGTTCCCGGGATTGAATTGTATTAAAAATTAACTCGACCCTCTCCCCTGTTCAGAATTTAGAAAAAAAAACAAAAACAAACACTGTCCTGCCCCATGGATTTAATTTTTTTACTTACTTTTCAGACCAGGGATCAAGGTTTTCATAGTAGTATTGCATTTTTTTGGGCCAGGCAGCGCTACTGCTGATCACTAGCGCTAGGTTCAGCCTCAGACACCATGCCCTGGGTGTGCGCAGTGTGACCTCGACGCATAAACTACTCACTGGTGCTGGTCAGTCCTCTTGTCCATTAGCTATTCTGGGGCTTGGCAAAAAAGCAAACCAAATACCCGATCCAGTGGATACAGAAGCAGCTGTATATACATGCTGTACATACAGCTCTTACCCGGAGACTGATAGGAAACCCACAAGGGTTCCTGCATCTTAGCCATGATTGGCTAAGAGTCGGACCACTCTTAGCAAATCAGCGGCTGCTGTCATATGACTCCACTTTCTGAGGGTTTTCAGCCCTGGGCAGACCAGTTTAGGGCTGGAGAATGCTTTGGCAGAGAGACCCCGAGTTGTGTGTGTAGTTGCTGTGGCATTGCCACCCCAGCTGGTTCAGCCTAGTGCAGGTTATAGGAAAATAAGGGGAAACCCATGTTGTTTTTCCCCCAATATTCCTGTTACAAATAGACTCAGAGCTGGTTATGCTCTTAGGAGAGAAACCCATGACGTTGTTTTTTAATTTTCTTTTAACCTTTATGAGAACCTATAACACAAAGTAATAATAATGAGAAGGGAGAATTATAAATACTGTATGTATACACTGCACTTGCATTTGTGGGCTGCTGGAATGGGCTTGTTAACAGACAATACTAATCAGTGTTACTAACAGTACAGAGTACATTGTTACTGATTCTGTATATATATATATATATATATATATATATATATATATATATTAGGGGTGAGCGGGTTCGGATTTCTGAAATCCGAACCCCCCCGAGCCCCCCCGATCCGAGTCCGATCCGAGTCAGGCTCGACTTTTCCCGCCTGACTCGGATTCTGAAATCGAGGCAAAACGTCATCTTCCCGCCTTCCGAGTCTCGCGGGTTTTGGATCCTATATAAGGTACCCGCGTCGGCGAAATTTTCTCACTCGGCTGTGGACAGTGAAGAGGGAGGGTGGGAGTTAGGGCTGTGTAGTGTAGTGTAGTGTAGTGCTGCTGTTGTCCACTACTTCAAAGTCCATAGGGGCTGGCTGTGTTGTGCTGTGCTGCTGTTGTTAATAGGGGCTGTGTCCACTACTTCAAAGTCCATAGGGGCTGGCTGGACTGTGTTGTGCAGTCAGTTCTCCATAGGGGCTGTGTCCACTCCAAAGTCCTGTGCAGTGTCCCAGTCCTAAAGGGGTGCTGTAGTGTTGTCCAGGGGGTGCTCTGTCCATCAGGGGTGCTCCCCCCAAGTGCTAAAAAAATAATATATTTTCTGTGTTTGTGAATTGTGTGCGCAGTAGCCGCACGTGCATCAACAAAGTAGTGCCAAGCGTGCGCCTGTGTCATAAGTAAAGGGCCGGCTGGCTTGACCGTTAAAGGGTGCTGTAACCCCCGAAAGTACACTCCAGTCCAAACCAAAAAAAAATTATTTTCTGTGTTTGTGAATTGTGTGCGCAGTAGCCGCACGTGCATCAACAAAGTAGTGCCAAGCGTGCGCCTGTGTCATAAGTAAAGGGCTGGCTGGCTTGACCGTTAAGGGTGCTGTAACCCCCGAAAGTACACTCCAGTCCAAACCAAAAAAAAATTATTTTCTGTGTTTGTGAATTGTGTGCGCAGTAGCTGCACGTGCATCAACAAAGTAGTGCCAAGCGTGCGCCTGTGTCATAAGTAAAGGGCCGGCTGGCTTGACCGTTAAGGGTGCTGTAACCCCCGAAAGTACACTCCAGTCCAAACCAAAAAAAAAATAATTTTCTGTGTTTGTGAATTGTGTGCTCAGTAGCCGCACGTGCATCAACAAAGTAGTGCCAAGCATGCGCCTGTGTCATAAGTAAAGGGCCGGCTGGCTTGACCGTTAAGGGTGCTGTAACCCCCGAAAGTACACTCCAGTCCAAACCAAAAAAAAATTTATTTTCTGTGTTTAGCCGCACGTATATATCAAATCGATATAACATAAATGGAGGACCAAACTTTCTCCGATAAAAATAAAATAGAGAAAGATCAAGAACCACTTCCTCCTAGTGCTGAAGCTGCTGCCACTAGTCATGACATAGACGATAACATGCCATCAACGTCGTCTGCCAAGGCCGATGCCCAATGTCATAGTAGAGGGCACATACAATCCCAAATGGCAAAGTTCAGGAAAATTACCTTGAAAAAGACATTTAAATCAGCTGAAGAGAAACGTAAACTTGCCAATATGCCATTTACGACACGGAGTGGCAAGGAACGGCTAACATGTTCATGACTAGTGGTTCAGCTTCACATGACGATGGAAGCCCTCCTCCCACTAAAAAAATCAAAAGAGTTAAGCTGGCAAAAGCACAGCGAAGAACTGTGCTTTCTAAGAAGATATCACAAATCCCCAAGGAGAGTCCAAGTGTGGTGGTGGTTGCGATGCCTGACCTTCCCAGCACTGGACGGGAAGAGGTGGCTCTTTCCACCATTTGCACGCCCCCTGCAAGTGCTGAAAGGAGCACCCACAGTCCACTTGCTGATATGCAAATTGAAGATGTCACTGTTGAAGTACAACAGGATGAGGATACTGGTGTAGCTGGCGCTGAGGAGGAAGTTGGCGAGGAGGATTCTGATGGTGATGTGGTTTGTTTAAATCAGGCTCCGGGGGAGACAGTTGTTGTCCGTGGGATGAAAAAGCCCATCACGGTCATGCCTGGGCAGAAGACCAAACATTCCACCTCTTTGGTCTGGCAATATTTCTATCCAAATCTGGACAACAACTGTCTTGCCATATGTACCATATGTAAAGGTGAAATAAGTAGGGGTAGGGACGTCAACCACCTAGGAACATCCTCCCTTATACGGCACCTGCACCGCGTTCATAAAAAGTTACTGTCAAGTTCAGAAACTTTGGCTAAGACCGTAAGCAGTCCAGGGACACCTAAATCCCGTTGTCCTGTTGTATCCAAGCGCCTGCAAACCACACCGTCAACTCCCTCCTCGTCAATTTCCTCCTTAGTCAGGATCGGAAGTAGTCCTGCAGGCCATGTCACTGGCATGACTGACTCTCCTATCTGGGATTCCTCTGGAGGATCCTGCATTGCTACGCCTACTGCTGCAGCTGCTGCTGTTGCTGCTGCTGGGAGTCGTTCATCATCCCAGAGAGGAAGTAGGAACACCACTACTTTTACTAAACAATTGACCCTCCAACAGTCCTTAGCGAGGAGGATGAAGTACGACAGCAGTCATCCTGAAGCAAAACGTATAACTGAGGCCTTGACTGCTATGTTGGTGTTAGACGTGCGTCCGGTATCCGCCATTAGTGCAGTGGGATTTAGACAATTGATGGAGGTAGTGTGTCCCCGGTTCCAAATCCCGTCTAGATTCCACTTCACTAGGCAGGCGATACCGAGACTGTACAGAAACGTCAGAAAAAGTGTCCTCAGTGTCCTGAAAAATGCCGTTATACACAATGTCCACTTAACCACGGACATGTGGACAAGTGGAGCAGGGCAGACTAAGGACTATATGACTGTGACAGCCCACTGGGTAGATGTATCACCTTACGCAGCAACAGCAGCAGCGTCACCAGTAGCAGCATCTCAGAAACGCCAGCTCGTTACAAGGCAGGCTACGCTGTGTATCACCGGTTTCAGTAAGAGGCACACCGCCGACAACCTCTTAGAGAAACTGAGGGAAATCATCACCCAGTGGCTTACCCCACTTAGACTCTCCTGGGGATTTGTGATATCTGACAACACCACCAATATTGTGCGGGCATTACATCTGGGCAAATTCCAGCACGTCCCATGTTTTGCTCACACAATAAACTTGGTGGTGCAGAATTTTCTGAAAAGCGACAGGGGCGTGCAGGAGACGCTTTGGGTGGCCCGAAAAATTTCTGGCCACTTTTGCCATTCAGCGACTGCGTGCCGAAGACTGGAGCGCCAGCAAACACTCTTGAACCTGCCCCGCCATCACCTGAAGCAAGAGGTTGTGACGCGGTGGAACTCAACCCTCTATATGCTTCAGAGGATGGAGGAGCAGCAAAAGGCCATACAAGCCTATGCATCCACCTATGACATAGGCAAAGGAGGGGGTATGCACCTGACTCAAGCGCAGTGGAGAATGATTTCCGTGTTGTGCAAGGTTCTCCAGCCCTTCGAACTTGCCACACGTGAAGTCAGTTCAGACACAGCCAGCTTGAGTCAGGTCATTCCCCTCATCAGGCTTTTGCAGAAGCAGCTGGAGAAAGTGAAGGAGGAGCTAAGACGGAGCGATTCCGCTCGGCATGTGGGACTTGTGGATGAAGCCCTTCATTCGCTTTGCCAGGATTCCAGGGTGGTCAATCTGTTGAAATCAGACCACTACATTTTGGCCACCGTGCTTGATCCTAGGTTTAAAGCCTATGTGGTGTCTCTCTTTCCGGCCGACACAAGCCTGCAGAGGTGCAAAGACCTGCTGGTGAACACACTGTCAGCTGAAGCGGAACGTGACACGTCAACGGCTCCTTCTTCATTTTCTCCCGCAACTGGGGCTGCCAGGAAAAACTTAGGTATCCTAAGCAACCCGCTGGCGGTGATGCAGGGCAGGCAGGACCAAGTTTGGACATCTGGTCCGGACTGAAGGACCTGGCAACAATTTCTGACATGTCTACTGTCACTGCATATGATACTGTCAACATTGACAGAATGGTGGAGGATTACATCGGTGACAGCATCCAAGTAGGCATGTCAGACAGTCCATACCTGTACTGGCAGGAAAAAGAGGCAATTTGGAGGCCCCTGTACAAGCTGGCTCTATTTTACCTGAGTTGCCCCCCCTCCAGTGTGTACTCCGAAAGAGTGTTTAGTGCAGCCGGGAACCTTGTCAGCGAAAGGCGTAGGAGGTTGCTTCCACAGAATGTGGAGAAGATGATGTTCATCAAAATGAATTATCAGCTCTTCCAGGGAGACCAGCCTCCAGAAGGAACAGAGGGACCTGTGGTGGTGGATTCAAGTGGGGACGAGTTAATACTTTGTGAGGATGAGGATGTACACACTGAAGAGGGTGAGGAATCGGTGGATGAGGAGGATGAGGATGACATCTTGCCTCCGTAGAGCCAGTTTGTGCAGGGACACATTAATTGCCAGGTTGTTTTGTGGGGGCCCAAACGAACCAATCATTTCAGCCACAGTTGTGTGGCAGACCCTGGCGCTGAAATGATTGATTTGTTAAAGTGTGCATGTCCTGTTTATACAACATAAGGGTGGGTGGGAGGGCCCAAGGACAATTCCATCTTGCACTTCTTTTTTTTCTTTGCATTATGTACAGTTTGGGGCCTAGTTTTTCTAACTGCCATCCTGTCTGCCACTGCAGTGTCACTCCTAGATGGGTCACGTGTTTGTGCCGCCCACTCGTGTCGCTTAGCATAGTCATCCAGCTACCTCGGTGCAACCTTTTGGACATAAAAACACTATTGTGAGGTGTGAGGTGTTCAGAATAGACTGGAAATGAGTGGAAATTAAGGTTATTGAGGTTAATAATAGCATAGGAGCAGAGAAACCAACAAATTCTGTGATTTTAGCTGTTTTTATGCTTTTTTAAAAAAAAATACAGATCCAAAACACAAAACCCAGAACCCAAAACACGGAAGGGTGGTTTTGGCAAAACCAATCCAGATCCAAAACACGAAGAAAGATCCAGATCCAAAACCAAAACACAAAACACGAAAAGTGGCCGGTGCACACCCCTAATATATATATATATATACAGCATAATTTAACACCTTTTGACCTTGTTGAAAAATACACACAGAACATGGAATAGGAAATATAGGCACTGTTCCATTTTTGCTGAGTAGTCAACAAATTATTCTCTTAAAGACTGAAAAATTGTGCAGATTGTGCATTTTAGAGTGCTGTCCTCATAAAATTAAACTTGGATCTATTTATATATGCATTTCTGAGGTAAGAATTAAAACTCTAGAACATTTTGTAAGGGAATGAATACACTATGGACCTCAGTTACCAATGTGGCTAAGAGTATAATGATGTACTGATCCCGCCTACTTTTGTGTTGACCCCACTTTCAGTTAATTTGGTCACGCCTATGTGAGGCCTCTTTCAGAAGGTTTTCCAGGGCCACTTTAAATTTCCAATTCGCCCCTGACTCCAAAAAATATAATTAATAGCTTTCAAGACACAAAATTGCCATATGTAATTAATTCAGCCATTATTTTTTCTCATTTTCTCACTTTAAACCATTAATGAGGCTAACCTCAACACTACATAAGAAAATCTATAATTGAATTAAATGGATGAGGTTGGCCTTTGAAGTTACATTTATACTTGCATAGTGCACACCGTTAGATTTTTCTGCATCTCTGCACACCTCTTTGCTAGAGCTTGATGTGTGCTTTCAGGACCATCAGGACTCATTGGTGTAAAGAGTTTTGCAGTGCAATTACTGTAGGTGTGCTTTGTAAATGATGCCCAATAGGTCACCTTTCTCTGCATTAAAAAACTTTAGATTAACAAGCATAATACTTGAATGAAAATTATGATAAACAGTTTCTCACAGATGTTATTACTTTAGACAGCTGTGTGTCTGAGCAACAAGTGCAAATGTCAAAGGAAAACACATACAACACTGTGTTAATGAGTGTTAGAAATTCTTGGCAGTATAACACTCTTTGATAATGTATGATCGTGATACGTTGTAATGAAAAATAGCCCAGCCTTGGCAAGGTTAGTGACATGCTTGGGAGCCTACAGATGTATTCCCTGTCATTATAATGTACTCTCTGATTAAATATTATTTAACAAGATTCAGTTTCTCAAAGAAGTTCAAATGGAATAGAATTCAAAAACTTTGATCCCATCTTGCGTACTGCATTTCAGTAATGTGCACTTTTTGTAGCATGTCAAATGTTAAGGGTCTATAGACCATAGTGTTTTCAGGATAGCAAATCATTTCACAGATTAGTTTATTTTTTTAAGGTACATGGGGAAGCATGGGGTTTTAGTCTCCTAGTAGCCTGTTCATCAAGCCCTTGAGCCCAGACTACCACTAAATTAAGTAACAATTAAATGTA
This sequence comes from Taudactylus pleione, assembly GCA_031769625.1. NCBI lineage: Eukaryota > Metazoa > Chordata > Amphibia > Anura > Myobatrachidae > Taudactylus > Taudactylus pleione. The sequence continues at coordinate 755,964 of JAUIMM010000182.1, forward strand.
TTTGGCCTCTACCACATGATATATTGCAGATATCTCCTTTTGGTAAATAATGGAGCACACCAAAATCCCCATACAAAGTATGCTATTGATCAAGCAACAATAAACAATAGTTTTCAGGGCTTGATTGTGGGAACTAACTCCACCCCTTCTACCTATGGGAAGATGATCCAGAATGGGAATAAGGATCCATTAGGATCCCTTCGCCTCCTCTGACCCTCAATATGCACATCTGCGATCTAAGGCTTTGCATGTGCAGTAAGACTGCGAGAATAGGAGTGTTAGGTTTTGGACCCTTTATCCCATTTTGATAAATAGAGTCCATAGTGTTGGTACTGGCACTGTAGCTACACTCATTCAGTAGCTTCAACTATCATATCCTTATACAAGAACAATATCTGCCTCTCTGCCCCTCAACCAAATCAAATCAAAACCCAACTCATCCATTAATACACTTGGCTCCAAGCAATGAATATAATTGAGAATTCGGTGAGATTAATTAAAGTTTGGAGAGAGATAAAGTAGAGAGAGATGTAGTACCAACCAATCAGCTCCTAACTGTCATTTTTCAAACCAAGCCTGTAAAATGACAGTTAGAAGCAGACTGGTTAGTACTTTATCACTCTCTAGATTATATCTCCCCAAACTTTGATAAATCTCCCCCACAGCCTTTTATTTAATACCGTTGTATTTTAATTATCTGTGGGAGAGAAATTTAACAGGCAGTTATAAACCCCATGATTCATGTATGTCATATATTCCAAATAATTTACAGGTCACATTTACAGTCTCCAATCCACTGGCCACCTGGCGTCCCATCAGCAACAGATCATCTGGCGGTGCAGCAGGTGCACTGTTCTGAATTCGGTTGGAACTTAGCATATTTTAGCACAACTCACTAGCTCCACCACTGCATCTCATTGTTTGTTTATTTATTAAAAATTATTTATATAGCGCACACATATTCCGCAGCACTTTACTGAGAATAATTGGCCTTTTATATCAGTCCCTGCCCCCAGTGGAGCTTACAATCTATTTTCCCTACCACATGCTCACAAACATACACACTAGGGTTAATTTTTGTTGTCAATTAACCTACCACACAGTTAGGGGAGTAGTGGCAATCGAACCCACGACCTCAGTGCTATGAGGCAGTATTGCTAACCATTACACCATCTGCCCAGTCCAAATCTGGTGACAGTCCAAAACTGTGTACAGTTATGCAAATAACCATGGGACAAGAAGTAATTTAGGACTGTAGTCCCAGACAATTCCCGGTACCACCTAAATACAGTTTAAACTCCACTTTAAAGCCCCACTTTAAACTGGGACAATCAATAAGTCCCTCCCATTTTTCCATCACAGTCTGTGACAAATATCAAAAGTGTTGATAGTGCCGTACTGCGTTGACTCCATTTTACTCCTCTAGGGAAGCTTCATTCCTTGTTCCAAGATGGCCGCAGAATTTATGTAATGTGCATGCACTGCACCATCTTGTTCTCTGTGCTCCATTCCAATCAATGAATCACTGTGAGGATGGCTGTACATCATCTATCTCTAAATAAACTATACAACTGGTTAAGAAACTGGGATGTCTGCAGTGATAGGTTATTCCACTGGTGTGTACATATCACCAGCCATATCACTGTACCTGTACACACACATTTCCAAGAGAAAGAACACCAAATCTGCATGTATAATACACTTTTTTATATATTTTTTTTCTTTTTATTTAAAAAAATAAATAAATAAGATCTCAACAATGCAAAAGCTAAGTAAATTATAAAAATATCTACCTCTCCCTAAATACCTAAACAGATCTTAACATTTCCTAAATACCTAATCTGTTCTGGTGGGCAAGTTGGAACACACCTTCTAATTATATATGCCCTTCTGTGTCGGTATGCATAACTCACCGTCTCCTCTACTCTTGCCTAACCAGTTCTGCTGCTTAATCTTGCACTAATTCTTGCACTAGGCGACGCCTACTTCTTTCTGACCTTACAGCTGCTGCCAGTTGATTCCTTGCAGGAGGTTGTCTGCCACACTTTGCTGTTAATTTTTATCAGGTTTAATCAAGTAAACTGTAAGAGGGATAAAGTACCAACCAATCAGCTCCTAACTGTAATTTTTCAAACACAGCCTGTACACTGACCGTTAGGAGCTGATTGGCTAGCACTTTATCACTCTCCACTGTATCACTCTCCAAACCTTAGAGATAAAGTAGAGCTTCTTACAGTTTTTTTTTCTAGCACTGCCTGTAAAATGACAGTTAAAAGCTGATTGGTTGGTAAGCGCTACTTGTTCACTTGATCTATCTAGAAGATTTTATACACCTCCCCCATATTCCTACAATCACTTTTGCACTTTGTTAATGATCAAGTGTATTATAGCATTTAAACTGTATTATACAAGGGACTCATTTTCCCACACATAACCTGTCTAATGTATAATTTTATGATGGAGCTGGACCAAAACTCCATGCAGGATTTCGTATGTGTGTGTTAGCCTAAATTTGTCAAAAAAATGTTTCCTTGTTATGATACCAACAAATGGTTTGAGGTAAATTTCAGACTTCTTATGACAGTCATATAACACATAGGGGTATATTTACTAAAGGTTGATTTTAATCAATTTCAAATCAATCTAAATTGATCAACATAGATGTTGTGTTTCCGAGGCAAAATCACACATTTACTAACACTTAAAAAACCAAATCAAAAATTGTCTGTTAGTAAATAATATACCCCATAAAGTCAAAATAGGTGACTGTGTTTAAAAATAACATAAAAAGTAAGAATTGGCAATGTTGCTCTTGGAAAGCACAAATTGTTATAGCAATATGTTAATATGTATAATTTCTTATGTGTATTGTGCAGAAAGCTCCCTAGAGATATCCTTACATTGAATCTTCAGTACTTTAATATAGCAATTTTATAGCCTATAGTTGCCTCTTTTCATACCTTCTTTTAACTTTTACTGGATTTTCTCTACTCTTGATTATTTTATTTCCATTCATCATGCTATTTCAAAATTCTTAATATTCATTGTTGTGACAGAACCCAGAATATTCTAATGCATCATCTATAAAGGCTAAATAAAACCTCTTTTTATGCACATAAAATCCTTACCAGCGTTTGCTGCTAGAAATTGAGGCTGAGCTCTACTGATGGATTTCTTGTCATTTAGAACTCCTAAAGGTGCCCATACACGGTGCGATATAGCAGCCGATCCGTCGGCTTGGTATGATATGGCTGCTATATCATGTGTGGGCATGATATATCGGACAGTGAGCGCTCCCATGGGGTCGTTAATTGCACCTCCAGATCTTACTGCATGTTCACTTGATCTGGGGATGTGATGTATGATCCATGCAGCGCTATGTGGGCGGGGGAGGGGGTGCCGGCATATCGGGTGGTCGGGCAGCGGATCGCTCCATGTGTGGGGACCACCTGATATGTCGGACATCGGATAAGCCGTCGAATCTCAAGGTGCATATTGCACCATGTATGGTTAGCTTAAGTCCTTTTCCAAAACTGAATGCCATTTTTTATTTAATTTTATGTATAATTACAGTTCACTAGCTTTACACCCCACATACACATCCAGCCTTTTGTTTAATTATTTGGTAAAAAATAACTCTAGGTCCATATTCCCCATCACACATCAAGCAGCAGTTATCCATTTTTATTATGGACATTTTAATCTTTAAACTCCTCAGTACAGATCGGTTGTTGTTTTTTTTATGCTCTACATGTCTTGCACAGTTAGGCACACACAAATTGAAAACATGACTTGTCATAATATTATGTGCTGGTCATAACGTTAAATGTATTGATGGAGTAGCTGGTCATGAAACTTGTCAGGTCCCTCAAAGATTTTCTAAACACATAACAAATGTGTATGGCAAATTGATAAATGTGGTTTATAATTGTGCTGAAATTTGCCATGTCCAACTTTTTCCCATTCTCAGCAGCTTCAAACATTTACTCAAAACCCACCTTTTCGATCAGAGCCTACCATCCCTCCTCCTTATTCTCCACTCTTCTCTCCTCTCTTGTCCTACGCTTCTCCCTAGTTCACTCCTCATCTTTTCACCTCTCTTCTTAGCATATAATTTATCACTGGCAAAGCCCTGCTTCCACATGTGAATACCCAGAACTTTCCTTGCTTCCAGTGTCTTCCTTATCTCTTAGGGTGAAATGTATCAAGCCTAGTGGACAAGTGGAGAACATAAAAAAATAATAAGTGTGCTGTAGGTTGCTGTAAATATATTAATTTAATAACTAATATAAAATGTCATTTAAATGTAACAGTATCAAATAAATCCATGCATATTACATACAATAAACAACCGACTACAACAATCTGGTCTTCACATGTAACTAGGAAATATTGTCAGTCTTGGATGATATGTCAATAGGGTCCCCACTGGGAGCAGCACCCTTAAGTAATAATGTTAGTACCTCATACAATGTGTAGTGGTAAAGCAGCGAATTAAGGAATGATACAGCACATGCAGGTGGTTATTAACAGCAACAGGATCCAGCGCAGTGAAGTCATATGCGGGAGCCAAATGGTAGGTATTAGTAAGCAAGCAAGTCAATTCCAAAGTCTGCCTTATAGCATAATTTCACTTTTGGCTGTTATATTTTATGGTAATCACATATATTACTCATGGCTCCTGGATCAGGGAAGAGTTTCATGGTTTAAATATTCCTATAAATGGATAGGTGTGTAATTCACCTGATATGTTGGTTAGATCCCTTGATAAGCTTCCTGTAAGGCTGGCAGCCGGCCAACCCATGGGCTACAGATACCCGATGTTACTATGCTGTATGCTGCTGCCTGTGTCCTTAACCCCTTTAATGTTGTAACTCTCGAGGGACTAATCTTTGGTGATGTGTGGCTCCAAGAATGTGTGCCTGGAGCTCCGATGTGTGACGTGCCTAAGTCACTATGTTGTCTTGTCTCCAATCCAAAGGTCTTGGGTGTCTCGGCCACGGACACCCGGACTTATGCAGTGGGATCGTGGCTTGCAAGTTCCTACATGTTCCTCTGCCGGCGAGTGTTCCAAGACACGTGTCCACTGACGCGTTTCTCTACCCTATTTGGTAGCGGTTTCGTCAGAGGGTGAAAGTCCTAGCACCTCAGTGTACTATTTATTTACCTCAGTAGCCAATCATGATCACATAGGGTTTAACCCTTTCATGATTGGCCCACTGGAAGAAAACACATGTTGTATATCAAGTATGCTTCTAATTCTCTATATTATCATATAAACTTACATCATAAAAACACTATTATAAATGACAAAAAATATCATAATAAACATCATTGAATCATTAGCCTTCAAGCGCCTTTCTATTTAATATTACTCAATATCATTTGGATATCCACTGATTTCATCAAAGGTAAGGGTAGCAACATTCCACAGAGAGATAAGTATATAAAAATGGTAAAAATACCTTTGTAAAAAGAAATGTATCCCATATATCTAAAAATCCAAATCCCCATAATTAATCCCCTAATGATAAAGTAGAGAAGTTGATCATAAAAACTTTAGCTGATTGGCTGCTACTGTATAGACAACTTGTCCATTTCCCCACTCTTTAGAAGGTTTATTACATTTCACCTTTTGTTCCTTTCAGAAACTCTGTCTCTGTTCTCATTCATTGCTGGGTACAGACTCACTGTGCTGAATCGCCCCATCCCATGATTCACCTATTGTATACTTGCCTTTAATATAGTGATTTACACAAATCTCACCCCTTGTTCACGTCCTACCTACAGTAGTTTGTTGATTCATTACTCTGTTTTGTACCAATGATACTCATATGTCATCTTATGTTTAATGTACCTATGATATGTCACATTCTCTGTTGCTTTGTATATTCCCTGTATGACACTGTGGAAATACTATGCAGTGCCTTAGAGTTAAAAGATAATAGTAATACAGCTAAAATGAAGAAGTTGCCCATAGCAACCAATTAGCTTCTAGCTATTATTTATCTAGCACAGTCTATAAAATGACACTTGGAGCATATTGGTTGCTTAGGGGCCTGATTCAGAGATGGACACAGATGCGGATGCAGCTGCATCTTTTGGTAGTCTCCTGTCTGTGACTTCATGCAAATGTTGCTAGAAAGCCCTTCCCTGGTGTACAACTGTACTTATGAATATGCAAGAACTGAGACAGCCACTTGCAGAATCCATAGTAGGTGTCTTTAGATGGAACCATCGTTCGCACCATACAAATTTGCACCAGCCCTATGGCAGTTGCACATTTTCCATCTGAGTGTGGCCTCCACTGTGAACGATTGAGTGTCTCTGTGTGCACACATGTCAGTGACATGCCCACAAAACTCTTAGAACATGTCCATAAGATGGACTATCTCTGTGTCCATTCAGAAACACCCAGCACTCTTCCAAGACATTTCTGATAGAATGTTTGGGACCTGGGAGGTTGCAGTGGGCACAGATGTTAGGTGTACATGGTACAGCACCTTACAGCTGAGATGACAGCTACGATTGATCTTCCTTCTTCTTTGGAAATGACTCCATGAGCTTTATCCACCTCAGGCTGCAGCAGTGAGGCTAGTCCCATACACACAGTTACATGATATAATGTGACAGCCTTGTTAATTAGAATAATCATGTAGGTCCAGAGCAGGTTATTTTATGAAAGTAATGATCACCATGCATACATTATGACAGGAGATTGCAGCCCAAAAAAAAATACAGTCATTTCAACACAGTAGTTAGCAATGCAGTAGTGAATAGCCAATGACAAATAATTCTTTATAATAGTTAAACAGGCTTCTTTATCTTTGCTGCTACAACACCTCTTTGGCTATAACTAGGGAAAGGGAAATTCCTCAGTTGTCTCAATATAGTATACTTTAAACACACAACCTTTGCAAAACAAGGATATACGGTAATAAGCAAAACAGATTATTACAGATGGTGTAATGGTAGCATTACTGCCTCACAGCACTGAGGTCGTGGGTTCAATTCCCACCACGGCCCTAACTGTGTGGAGTTTGTATATTCTGCCTGTGCTTGCATGGGTTTCCTCCCACACTCCAAAAATATACAGGTAGGTTAATTGGCTCCCAACAAAAATTAACCCTAGTGTGTATGTGTGTATGTGCATGTGATAGGGAACATAGATTGTAAGCTCCACTGGGGCAGGGACTGATGTGAATGGACAAATATTCTCTGTAAAGCGCTGCGGAATATGTGAGCGTAATATATAAATAACTGATAATAATAATAATAGATATCAAGAGTCTCAAAACTGTTCAGTATTTTACTCTACAGTGCACACAAAGTTATGTCATTGAAGTACTCTGTTACTGGATGATCACTATAACATGGATGTATTTGTAATCCACCATTGATAATAACAATAAGTTGAGCATCTAATACTGTTTTTTCTTGATTCCAGCGAGCAATAACGTTGGTTTTCCAATGATAAGACACAGTAAATGCAGATCCACTTGTAATATATCCCAATTATATTCAGCATTGCACAGAAGCAGTCATTCCCTAAGTGCTCTTTAACTCAGCTCAGTATTCACACAAAATATCTGCCACTCTTTACACTGGCTAACTCAGGGACTGTTTCTCTAGTAGCTCAAACAAGAAGTATATCATGCTGTTTATGCAAACTCAGTCTTTTGCACAAGTCAGGATCACACAGTTCTTGAAATATAGCAGATCTCAGAATCTCAGCAATTTCAGTATTTGTTAATAAGTCTCAGTATGTCTCATACAATCTTTCATAATTCTCAGTAGCTCTCAAACAATTCTCAATAGCACCTAAAACATGCTCAGCAGGGCTGCAGTTCAGTAGGGACATTTTTTACTCACTTATATCCTCCGTGGATCTCAACTGCGACTTCAAGTGCTGATGCAATGTCTCTGGCTCTAAGTCTGTCTCAGCTGGTGCTTCTGCGGCGGTCACTATCAGTGTGTATTCAGTGGTGGCTATATAACCTCACCACTTCAGCAAGAGCACTATGCCCAGTCTCTTGTCTTTCACAGCAGACGTGCAGCAGCTCACCATGCTCTGCACTGCTCCTCTGCATCTCCTGGTCTCTACTGCACATGTGTAACCACAAACACACTGACCTGCCGCTGATTTGTCTTAGTTTTGGTGCATAGCTGCTTCGCATGAAGGCAGCCTCCTATATTGCAACATTCATTGACTTCTGCCAGAGCTAGGGGTATAATATGGGTGTCTTAATCGCAACAGCGCCTTGGTGCATACACACTGAGATATGCATGTGGATAGAATAGGAAATTTTAAGTATTTTCGCATATGCACAAAAGAAAAAAATCGCTCATCATCAACACTGCATGGGACTCTGAGTCAGGCCTATTATCTCTCTCTAAGGTTTGATACATTTCCATATGTTATTTGGCAGCAATATCTTTTTAGGTGTTCCATACCACTTTTTCATGTCAATAAATCTTTTCTGTTTCAGGAGAGACCCAGAACTTCAAAGATGCATTTGTTGGAAAAGATGTTAGCATTATGGGGTTACCCCTTGCCTTTTATTCTGGAATGTATGCATATGCTGGGTGGTAAGTAGATATGTACATATGTATTCATGTGAAAACTAAAACCTATATTTTCCTCATCCCTTTACTGGTAAGGGCTCCCTTAATAAACCACATTGCTTGTATATCTCCTTAGGTACAGTATGTTAAATGTAATTCTGCTATGCCAAATGCAGGAACTATAACTGGGGCTTTATTACAGTTCAGCATTGCGAGTATATAGAAACTAAATTGGTGACTGTGCTCCCCACCAGTGGTATCATTAGGGGGAGTGCGGGCTGCATCAGGTGACACCATCTTAGGGGGTGACACCAAAATAGGAGAGCTGCTCTGCTATTTTGGTTTTGCTTAGCACACCCCACCCTCTGACCCACTGGCATATTCTTTGCATTTTTAACACAGGTAAAAACACAAATCAAATTAAAATATTTTTAATTTGTGCTTTTACTAGTGATTTAGGAATTCCTGTGCTCTTACCAGTAAATTAAAAAAAATGGAAAACTATTCTAAAAAATTGTAACTGCAATACAAGTAAAATGTCAATGGGTATTGTAATACTACAAACAATGGTTTCAAGCATTAGAGATTTTACATGAATTTTAAAATGATAAAATAAAAGAACTTGAAAAACAAGTTTATGCATGCTAAGGATGTGAGGTCTAACTTATTCTTCAAGCTACTATGGTGTAGCTATCAAATGCAGTAAAATCTTATAATAAAATAAAGCAAAAATAATTTGACATGCCTGCAGTCCTTTATGTGCACTAACATCAATCATTGCACACATGATACTGTAGAAATAGTCATCACATAACAAAAATGATGATACATTAAAGAAAAGAAAGAAAAAATAACATTATTTTATTGCTGTAACATCTAGACTGTTATACACACAGGATTCAACTATATATCTTGTAAAACTGGACATACAGTACAATTAAATAGACATAGTTGCTGAAATGTTTCCAAAGGTATTTATGATGCAAATCTTCCTAGAGTCTTCTCTTTATTCTTGCTGCATACTCTTTAAATCAAATGAACTGATGGTTGGAACCCGCTATCAAGCTGTCTGCACTTGTATAATGTAATCTGTCAGATGCTTAACACACCGTTTCTTAATAACATAGCAAAATGTAACAAATTTGTTTTCAGAATGTGATGGCTTTGATGCCGCATCCACAGGCAACACAAGGTTAACACATGTTATAAAAATAATGAGAAAGGGTAAAAAAAATCACATTAAAATATGCCACTAAATAGCTAATTTTAAACTCTTCTACTACATCAATTTCAGCAATTATAATCTAACTGCTTAGAAAGGGAAAGGACTGGAGGGTATTTTCTCACAGAGACACACATCTATTCTGGCCTGTAGACTAGAATAGTACATAGACAATTATGTACAATATGGGCAGGATGTAAGAATAGAACTGCCCTTATGATACTCAGTTTGGAGATTTGTACAGGTGCTATTTACTGGCACTGAAACATCTACAATGCAGCATCTGCTGATGTGTTGGGGCCTAGAGTCTAATTGTGTGGTCATACTTAGAAAGTTCACTGCCTTGCTGTAACATCTCATTGGACCAAGCACCTGTGGCTGTGTTACATAATGTCTAAGCACTGTAGGCCTTTACTCTTTATTCTTTATTCTATTTCCTTCAGCTCATGCTATCAGCTAATATCAATAGAAAAATATGTTACAGTATTTGCATTATTTGTCCATTTTTATGAGTATATTATTATAAATTGTACACTATTATATACTAAACATACCGTACAGAGAGGGTGGACCCTTAATTTATTTATATTTTAATCTGCCATTAAAGGAAACATTTACATCTGCAACTAATCAATTTTAATAAGTTATTTATTTATTACAGGCAGTGAATTACCTATTCAGCCTAGTCCAACTCATTATTTATACACAATGAATAAATAAGAATTGATTCATTCTGAAGTGTTCTATAATGGAATACATACTGTAACGGTTACTGAAGTTAAACGCAATGGCTTAAATGTACCTTATAACAATGACAATAAGATACTCCATTGTACTATACTAGTGGCCTTGGACTATCCAGCTTCTCTTCAAGCACCCTACTATACCATTATATGATGAATATCTTGCATAAAAAGCACATACTAATACTGAAACAAAACACTAATTACTAGCTACACCAGTGTTGGCTAACCTTGACACTCCAGCTGTTGTGGAACTATATATCCCAGCATGCCCTGCCACAGTTTTAGCATGCCCTAATAGCAAAACTGTAGCAGTGCATGCTGGGTTATGTAGTTCCATAACAGCTGGAGTGTCAAGGTTAGCCAACACTGAGCTACTATATACTATACAGTAATAGCTTTATGGTCAGCAAATCGTACCAATGAAAATGGACTGAAACTTAAACTGGCTTCTAATTCTATAATACTCATTTACATAAAATTAATTTTCCTCAAAGCTTATACAACCCACTACATTTTCTAAGATAATTGTGACATGAATACACAGAATACCAAATGAAATTCTACTTCCATTAGCTTTAAGAGAGAAATATGAATAATACAAGTGATATAATATTGTACAATTTCCAGTTGCCCATGTATAAAAGTATTCACATAGAAGGCTTAATAAATCTCCTGACCTTCTAATTTCTACAGGCATTTCTTAAATTAGATAATGCTGGCATTTGTTTTAGACTGAGTCATCAATGATTTCAAATGAATATGAGTCTTGTGTAAAGTAAAGAACAGTAGCTTTAGCTGATAATGTAATGCATACCCATCTATACCACTGATACTGTATCACAGAGGCCAAGAGGAAAATTAAATGGAAACCTGACAAATAGAGAACAAATATGAAATAAAGCAAATAATGTACCAAAAATCACAAAGGGCATAAAATCAATTAATATCAAAGGTAAAAGCTTGAACAGAGTATAGCCAAGCAAGAATAAGAAACAGCATATTGCAATAGTATCTGAAAGGCAGATGCCTAATAAATGTCACTTTGTCTAATCTGCTGCTATACAGTGCTTGGTTTCTTCACGTACTTGTGAGACGTTTTCAGACCCATTGCATCTCTAACATGTCTACACAATGGAAAATAATGATTTTCTTGTCTTAAACCATAATAAGACTTGTGTATGCATAATAAAGGTTCACTTTTAATGAGTGGCCATTGTTTCCTATCTCTATTTACTCTTTATGAGGGAACATCTTGCGGCTTTACACAACAGTAGAGCTGCCCTTACTTGTTGCAACCTAGTTGTTTGGCACCAGCTCACTCAGCAATTGAGTTACTCTTGTGTTGCTCGGTTGCCCTGGTTACACTGTTCACACCATTTCCCAAATAGATGATTAGATTTTAAGTTGTATATGGCAAGACTATGCAATATAGTTGGTAAAATTGGTAATCTATACCAGTTTAACAAATCAGAAGCTGCTAAAATAATAACTTTGTTTAATCAGGAAAAATTGTAACACCACAATGGAGATTTGATATGTTGGCATGACAGATGCATTTAACAATTGAAGCTCCCTTTTTGCTCGGTCCGCACTGCTTAATGACATAAAACATGTCTTCAAATGCACATTTGATAAAAATACTGTAAATTAAAAAAAACACAATTTCTTTTTAAGGTTTTACCTCAATTTTGTTACTGAAGAAGTAGAAAATCCTGAAAAGTAAGTGGCCATATAAACAAATGAATATTTTTGATTTTACTTTATATCTGCTAAATATATAAATGTTTAAGATGTAATATCGGTCATATTGACAGGCAATGGATTGGAAAAAACTAAATTTTTTCTATTTTAATTTGATTTTACATCCTGTTAATGCTATGGCACAACCAGAAAGAGTCAATGCCCACAAACTGAATTTAGAATTAGGATGGACTCTTATCCAATGGGAATTAGAACAGATATTATATAGTAGCTGCTGAAATGTGGAAATGTCCCCTGAAGATGTCATATCTTACACACACTAGACTATCACCAACAACAGACTGAGAAAACTAATCTAGAATCCAGGATAATACTAGTTCACAATCACTAAGGAGCAGTCATAGTTCATTTCAAGTAAGATTATGGCAGCAAACAACAGTTCATCTTAGATTGTCTGTACAGTGGATAAAGTTTTGGAGACCAGAATGCCTGTAGCCTGATGCTATCCTCTTTCTGTGATGGTGCAATGAGTTTGGAGTCTTCATTGCTAATGCATTTTTTATCACAAACAATAACATCAAATTGAAAGCCAAGGTTCAAACTTCAAATACACCTGAATGTGGTTTATCTGGCCTCCTGAGCTAACTTTGAACCTCATGATTAAAGAAAGCATTGTTGAAATTACCATAGAGTTGCATACTCTAACTCATAATCTTCCTCTAGCACCAACATACCTTCTAATAGAACAAAGATTGTAAACTCTAAAGGGGCAGAGATTGATGTGAATGGCCAAATATTCTTTGTAAAGTGCTGCGGATTATGTGTGCGCTATATAAATAACTGGTAATGACTGGTAATATTATCCATTGCAGTCATGATGTAGGAGACAATAGTACTGAAACAATCCTGTTACATTTGTGAACTTCTGGTGTCAAAAGACAGAACATTGGGCTTGATTCAGTACGGAACGCAACTGTGATTGCAATAGCGATTACACACGCAGTCTCACTGTAAAAATATGCTAATGATTGCAATTGCAATGCCTTACACAGCCTAACATGAGGATGCCCAGTTTGCCCTACACACATCTGTAATACTTAGCAAAACTGTGAAACCATCGGTAACATCGAGTACCATCGCAGTCTCACGCACACTTGCACAAGGTCTGACCTTGCTCAGGAATTGCTAACCTCATCGCACACAGTGCAAGCCCAAGCTGCGTATGGCATCGCAGTGGCTAATTTATGCATGCCTGCAATGGCGTTCAAATGCAACGACATGCATGCTTTTCGCCACCCACCACGTCATCACCCTCAAATGGTACTTGCTGTCAACCACTCTTTGATGTGTCTGCGCTGTCACTGCGCTCGCAGTGGAGTGTTCAGGCACATGCACTGCAATGCGTACACATGCGCAGAATGCAACAATAAGTCAAGTGCCTGTGTAATCACAGTTGCGATAGCTGCTGAATCAGGCCCATTGTTAAATCTTAATCTTTCTTGACCTCCCTGCAGCATTTCATGGCAATGGGATTGAAAATAGAGCGCTTGTAGAATTTTTGTGGACTGTATTGTGCAGTCCTTAGTTGGTTCAAATCATTTAGTCATTGGCAGGTTACAGAGAGTGTATTTAGTAGTATGGTCATCTGTACCAGATCCCCCGTCATGTGGAATGCCAAAGCGCTCTATCCTATCTCACATACTATGGCCCTCATTCAGAGCCGTACGCTCTGAGTAGAGCGCACGCTCTGAATGAGGGCCGGCCTCCATTTTCATGGAGCGTCCTCCTGGACGCTCGTATAGCTGTGGGTCACCACCCACAGGCTATACGAGCGTGCATTGTGATGGCCGCGATGGTCGAGACCATCGCGACCATCGAATTTGCGAGCCGGAGCCTGCGGTTGAGGTTTTCAACCGCAAGCTCCGGAGTGATTTTGGCTCTATCAGAGCCAAAATCACTCCCACTGACATCACTAGTGATGTCAGTGGGCCGGCTTCTGACGGGAGGCGTTCCCGTGGGAACGCCCCCGTCAGGGAGCCACGCCCCCGGCACGCCCACCAAAGGGGGCGTGCTGTCAATCAACATTGACAGCACTCCCCCTTTGATCGGACACAACGAGCGAAGGACTTTCCTTCGCTCGTCGCGTCTGGCGCATGCGCACGACGGAGCTCCCTCCGTCGTGCGCATGCTCAGTCCATAACATCGACCCACTTGCGAGCGGACAGCTGCTCGCGAGTGGGTCTGAATCAGGCCCTATGTGTAATATACATGCTGCTACCGGGCAAAATAATCTGATATCATTATCTTGATTACTACTACTATGCGGATGATATCAACTGTACCTGTCCTGCACCTGTCTCCTTATTGAAAGAACCCAACATCATTCCTCAATGGCTGTCTATCTGAGTGACAGCTGGATGAAGTTGAGTTCTGATTAAACATGGAACTCACCATGAAATGACTAGACAGCAGCTGGATCAACCAACTGGGCTTAAACTTGCAGGTTTTGAGTTGCTAAACTCAAATCATGTGCAAAATCTGGGTGTTCTCCTTAATTGTGGCTCCGCATTTAAGCATTAGGGGGTCTATTTACTAAGCAGTGTTAGGAGACAGAGTGAAAAGTGATCAGAAAGTGATAAGGTACCAGCCAACTGTCATCTCACAGGCTGTGTTTAAAAAATGACAGTTGGGAGCTGATTGGCTGGCACCTTATCACTTTCTTATCACTTTTCACTCTGTCTCCTAACACTGCTTAGTAAATAGACCCCTAGGTGTCATAGTACAATCCTATATTTATCATCTGAAGAACATAGCTAGAAACAAGCATTTCGTTCCACCCAGATGATCTGTTTATGTATGTATATGCCTGCATTTATCTCTTCATGCTTGAACCACTGCAGTGCATTCTACCTGGCTCAGATAAATACCTGCACCACCTCCAGCTGGAAAAAATGCATGAGTCAGGCCAAGGCCAAATTAAGGCTTGTGGGGGGACCCGGGGGAACTAAGTTGTAGAGCCCCCTCCAATTAATTGGCCCATTACCTTTCCCCCTCCAGTATGGCCACAGTGTCCCCCTGGTGGCCTCCTTACAGACTCTTGTTGTCTCTCCAGCCCAGAGTTCCCCAACCTTAGTGTCTCCCCAGCCCCAATACTTACCTTTTCCAGCTGCCCACTGCAGTTCCTCTGGTGCCTGCTCTGACTGTCTTTCAGTGGTGCCTGATGTCCACCGGCCACCACTGGTGCAATAAAGTTACAGCGGCTCCCCCGACTGTCCCTGTACCTTGCTGGATCATGCATCAGTGCAGGCAGTGGTACACATGTGCCCCATGTCTCCGCATCGCTGGGCCTGTGTGTGGGGGCCCGGGTAATAGGGGGCATGGCCTAATTGCAGGAAGCCACGCCCCCTTCCCGGAAAAAATAAAATAATAACATAAAAATAAAATAAAAATGCTTTGCAGCTGGGGAGGGGGGGCGCTCTGAGCTCCCTTAGCCTGGCGCAAAGCCAGGGGGGTGCGATCAGTGTGATCGCTGCCCCCCACAGGCATAGGAGACTGCTGTGGCTGCTGCACAGCAGCCACTAGCTGTCCCCACTGCAGCTCAGCACTTGCTGCTGTGAGGGTGGGGGGGCAGGCCCCTTAGGAAGCCCGGGCCTGGGTAATCTGTACCCGCCCCCCCCCTCTCGGCGCCCCTGGGTAAGTAGCAAGGTTAGGGTTAGGCACTGGGGGGAGGGTTAGGCACTAAGGGGGGAGGGTTAGGTATAGGGTGCAGGGAGGGAGGTTAGGGTAGGGAGAGGGTTAGGATACTGACCGACAGATGTCGGTATCCTAACCCTGTTGGGATGCCGGCATCAGGATTCTGACCGCTGGGATCTTGAGCTCCGGCATGGAAGTGCAAGGTGTGCATCGCTGATAGGATACTTTAAAGATAAACATTTTTTTGAGACAGATCCAACAAAATAGTTGACAAACTTTGCTCATAAGCTTTTTATTTTGACAATCGCTTCGGAAGTCATGGAGCCCTGTTACTACATGCACCTGCATAGTATGATAGGAACAAGAACAAATAGTCATAATGAGCCTTGATAAATATCTGGATCATGCATATAATTTTTTTTTTGCACATGTAAATGAAGGTTGACGCCTTTTCTTTGCTCAACTCATGAAAAATCTGTTTTTTTTAATCTCACTGTAAGATGTCGATGGTTCACTAATCACTGAATTGTTTGCAGGAGTTTGACTCTGTTGCTATTGTACATTTTAAATTAATTGTTTAAACAAGCAGATGCTTTTACTATGTTTCCTCCAGCTGCTGTCACTGCGAACAAGCTGCCTGCATTATTGTCAAGCGCATTGACTGTACACTTTTTTCCATGAAGACTTATCATTATTTTGTATAAATCGTACAATGCAATTGTTTTTTAAATAATATCTTTGTTCCCTACAAAAGGAGACAAAAAACAGTTTCAGTAAAAATGGAAATAACACATCAGAAATAAAATGTGTCGAAATTTAAATACTAGATTAATATGCAGAAAGGAACATGAATAATTTCCATAATGTTATTTGAACACATGTTTTTATTATATTCAATACTGAGTACACATTTTTCTTTCCTGTATCAAATTAGTTTTAGTTATTATCAATATTTCCATAGCTAATTTTGGTGGACAATCAAAGTCACTGCAGTACTCTTTTTGGCTTTACGAAACTCTAATCTAAAATTGTACTAATGCAGGTGTAGTGTTTCTGTCCAGTTGTCCGCAATGGTACACGGTTTGTTTTTAATGCATAAATGGTGGCGACATCATTGATCTACATGCATTCGCTTTACATTTATTTGTGCTTTAGCTGAAATAGATAAATAAGACAAACAAAATAAAAAAATGTATTTCACGTTCTATTTGGAAGCCGTAGTTGAAGAGCCAGTGATAAATATTTTATTATTCTAGATTGCGGTCTGTGACATCAAAATATATTTGGTTTTATTATTAATGTGGTAGCATAGACGGTAATTATGCAGTGTTTTAAAATTAGACTGATGCTGACTTATATGCTTAAGTGTATGGAGTAATTCATCCAATGGCAATAGCTTAGTTAAAATCATGTATAGAAATCCTTTCATAATGGTGTCATGGCATACAAATACATTATTTAAAATTCCATTTGAGTAAATATTAATACAGTACTATACCAAATAGATTATCAACAGCATTTTCAAAACTTTTCTGAGACTGTTACCCTAAAAAAATTTGCACGAAATATTAAAATGCCTCACTTGAATTTATCTCTATCATCTCTTGTTTCTTCTGGACATACCCTTATAATGGGTTCGGTTCGAGATGCTGGTGCTCTTGATCCCGGTGGTCAGAATCTCAACGCCACCATCCTGACAGGGTTAGGATACCGACACCTGTTGGTCAGTATCCTAACCCTCCCCCTCCTCATATCCCTAACCCTCCCTCCCCAGTGCCTAAGCCTAACCTCCCCCCTAGTGCCTAAACCTAACCACCCCTGCACCCTAAACCTAACCCACCCTCTAGTGCCTAACCCTAGCATCTAAACCTAACCCTATCTCTAACCCCAGCACTTACCATCTGGATGCCAGCACTGAGATTCTGACAGGTGTCGGGACTCCGGCACCAGCAATCTAAATGTCGGCATCCGGACTGTTGGTAATATCACCGCATCCAATTATAATACCCCAACCATATTTGATACCATTGTGTTCTATCTCTGTTTATAGACTATAAAGTCCACAGAAGGGCCTTGCAACAGTGGAACTGAGGCATAAACAAATCTTTGCATATTTGCAAAACATCCTGTTGTATAGCAAAATTCAATTCATGCAAAACTCTTCCTCATCTCTAATCCAAAGCTTTCAATGCATAATAAAGTTATATATTCATATGTCTTATTTACAGAAAAAAGCTAATTTAAAGTAGATTTATGTAACATTTTTAAAGAAGCAGCTTGTGCATTTTTTATACTCTTGTTGTCCTAATCTACTTCTAAGATGTAAGTACTGTAAGCTATCATGTGACCACACATATATAGACTCCAATCTATATAAATCATTCTAGCTGTATCAAAGGTAACATGATCAATAACTTCTAGATCTTATGCCTTTTATAAGTATTGAATTAAGGAGTTTGGGATGCAGCTCCCTGTGCTCTGGAGAGGGTTTTCCACAGTGCTGCAAATTGCTCCTCTTTCCTCCCACTAAGCATTGATTCACCATTTGCTATCATTCCTGGAATAGCAGCCATATACTATGTAATAATGATATCCTACTGTCCATTTAAATGACATAGTAGTATAAAGAAATTCTGTAGCACAAAAAAATAGAGCATATGTCTAAAATGTAACTCAGGCAATCATCTATTGAAAAATGTGCTTGTGAGGTCCCCTTCGGCAGGCTTTATATGTTCATTAATAAAAATAACAATGCTATAGTATGTATAAATTATGAAATGCAGACATCGCCAAGAGGTATGAACTTCTATACACATTATTAACAACAGCTATCATAAAACAGAAGATAGCAGTCCCAAATCAATTTTCCATTGAATTACATACTGTGAGGTTCCCTTGCAGAGGCAGTTGGATAGAGGAAACGTACTGTAGAAAAATATAATGTCGACTACATTACACGTTACAAACAAAGCAGAAAACAAAGATCAGTGAAAGTAATATATCCAAGAATAATAGTCTTTTTAATTAAAATCGAACCGCAAGAATACTAATGAGAAAGGGATTACTCAATAGTGGAAAATTATTGAGAAATGGATTGTGGTAAATGAAACTGTACAAGAACAAATAATGGATGTCATGTATTTATTTAAATTAGAAGCTAGTCTGGTTTCGTATTGTTACTGGAGTTTTAGGTGACTGCTATTTGGCAGTAGGTGTGTGCACCTGGCACCTATAGTACTCGGGATGTAGTTATGAGACCGGCGACCGCGATGCCGCACATAGTATGCCTGCATCTGTTATTCTCAAACTATAGTACTGTAGCTTTGCTCGCCTCATCTCATGCTCTTGTAGGTATAGCGTGAACATGTGCTCAGGAACACGCAGGTTTAGTTGGGAACGTGTATTAGTGCAGCACATTTACAATTGTTGGAACACTGGGCACCAGTTCATTCAAAGGTTACACTTACGGGCATTGGCTCACACAGGTGGTCACAATAGCTGACACTCCCTTTCCCCTAGAGCTGTCACTCTGTCTTCCGACAATACATTATCTGTATATTTCCCTTTGTCTCACTTAGTGGGTATCACTCTCTGCTAGCTGTGACATGTGGGCATCTTTGTGGCAATTTTGAACTGCGCTGCAGCCCCACCTCTTACCAGGGATGTCCAGGACCAGAGAATTGTGTCCCTCCTGGAGAGGGTCATGTTGGGAGGTGTGCAACAGCTATTTTACTCCTCAAGACATTCATTGTGGCATTAAACTCATTTTATGCTTGGCGGTAAGTTTTGATTTTACAGCATCTCAATACAGAAGAAAATTCATGGTCAGGGCTAACTCCAAGAGAACCAAACATGAACTTGAGCTGATGCTAACTTCCACGTGCACACAATCTTTCAGGCAAGGTCCTTTTAACCTATAGACCTCGCCACACAATATCTGTAATGCCTCGGGGGAACTTTAATCACTCAGAAGTTCATACACATCCATGTTAATAAAGGAAAACTAGATTATGTGAGTTTCTTACTTAATGCTTTTTTGATCTTGCTCTATAAAGCTATAATTTATGGCACTACATGTTTTAACAAATGATGTACTGACAGGTATAGTACATATGAAATAAAGGTGATTTGTCAACCAAATCCATTCATTTTAAACAGTGATGGGACCTGGTGAGGGCTGGCAGTAGAGATTTATATATGCATCACTTTACATTTGGAATTTGCACTTGTGTTCCACACAAGATTATACCAATAATGTTTATTCTGAATGGACTTCTCTGACACTATGTCCCAACCAGACTACAGGATTCAATGAATTGACAACTGTTGTTGTACAGGCTCATTGTTTAGACTTCAAACGCTGCAAAATGTCAAACAAAATATAAAGTCGGCAGTACTTTATACCTCTGTGAAATGGGAATTTTCTTAATATTGCACTGCAATTTCAATTATCTCTATCTGGCAGGATTTGGACCTTGGCATTGGGTGCATTGGGTGTAAATGGCTCATGGTATATTAGTGCTATCTCACAACATAAAAAAAAAATTAGATTATATAAAGTAGCTCTTTCCTTTTTCAGACCAATAGGGTAAAGAATATTCCCTTTCCTAAAGTTTTTTGCAAAAATCTGCTAAATTACTTATATTATAGACACCAGCTGGGATACCCAGCCTTTCCTGGGTTGAAGAATGGACCTTGAAGTATATTTGCAACCTTAATTTTTTACATTGCAGACCAACATTGGAGACCATGGCATAGGTAAATATGCTTGGAGGAAATTAGTAACTGACAGTGCAGGTGCAGTGTGACAGTTGATCCTCCAACTCACTGGAATATATCAGCCTGTGCCTTCAGATCAGTGCAGTTTTAGGCACTGGAAGACATCTTGAGCGAACTTGCTTAAACCAAAATTTCAAACTTGGTGGGGCATCATGTAGACCTCTTTGGCCTTGATTTACTTCAAATATAGACAAAACCCTAATCCTGGTCAAGTAACACCACCATGCCAAATTTGGTCGAGCAAGGTACAAAGCTATGCTGTGCATAAATGTAAAATGTAACATTATTCCCCCGTGACCAAGCCATATCATCGAAACGTGGTGCTGGCAGCAGCAGCAAAGGTTCCTGTGGCTGCGCAACATGGGATAATCCCACTTCAAGTTTGTATCTCCGGATTTTTTTCTTAGACACAACATTGTCTATGTGGACCCATTAGGGTATTTCTCTCGATTTACGCTATTTATCATATATATGGATGTCAGTTTTGCTGCTCGCATATGACTTAGCATTTAAAACATTTTGAAACACACTAACTGTTATTATGAGCATTTTGATACACCATTAATGTGTATGTTCGGGTGTGATGGGATAGCAGCGTGTGTCTGATGATCTCTGCGGATGTTGGACACATGCTGAGATCTCAATTATTTGAGTATTAAACTTGTTTGCTCTATTTACAGCAATAACTTTGAGGAATTTTGTTTTCCACTGATTATTATAGCTATGTTGATATGCTGCACTAAATCGGCATACACACACAATGATTTTGTTACCAACGATTTTATGAACGATTTTATGAATGATTTTCTGTCAGATTATCTGTCAGATTTTTTAAAGTGTAATGAACGATTTTTTGAACTACAAATGATTTTTGTAACTTCCCTTAATGAAAATCGTTCAGTTGGTCAGTCAGAATGAACTACAAACTACAAACGGGAACCCGCATTAACGATAATCGTTCATCGTTATAACTCTGTAACTGAACGATTTTATCAACGATTGAATGATAATGACATTAAATTGTTAAAAAAATCGTTACGTGTGTATGCACCTTTAGTGTTGATCATACTATATGTAAATAACATCCAGCGATTTAATCCACCTATAGTATGAGCCACTGAGGCATTCATGCTCTAGAATACTGACGGTGGTTTATAAATCCCTCCATTCCACTATATAAGGAGCACTGCACAGGAGGGGAACTACTACTGGGGGTATTATGTAAGGGGCACTGCATAGGGGGACCTCTACCTGGGGCTATGCGTAGGTGGGACTACTACTGGGGGCATTATATAAGGAGCACTGCACAGGGGGGGAACTACTACTGGGGGTATTATATAAGGGTCACTGCATAGGGGGACCTCTACCTTGGGCAATGCGTAGGTGGGACTACTACTGGGGGCATTATATAAGGAGCACTGCATAGGGGGATCACTACTGGGAGCACTGCATAGGGGGCCACTACTGGGGGCACTGTATAAAGGCTTGTGTAGCTATACGAATGTGGGGGGCCACAAGGTTGTATGATCGCTGACATATAGAGTGTATGTATCTACAAGGAATAGTATGCACAACAACTTTTTAAACTTTCTTTTCTTGCTCATTATGACAGAGTAATATTTTAATATTTGCATATTAAAAGTTAATTCTTAATATTATCCAATTAAATTTTTTCAGAGTGCTCACCAAACAGAGGGCCTGATTCAGAGCCGGACACTCTGACAAGAGCGCTCGCTCTGAATCAGGGCCCTCCTACCTAAAATTGGAGCGGCCTCCTGGCCGCTCACATAGCTGTGGGTGACCACCCACAGCTTATGCGAGCGGCCAAAAAGATAGACCATCGGGCTTGCGACGAGACCCTGCGGTAGGGTCTCACTGCCGCAAGCCCAGGAGTGCTTTTGGCTCTATCAGAGCAAAAAAGCACTCCCACTGACATCACTAGTGATATAGAAACCATTGTAATTCCTACACCGTTCACCTGATTTGGATGTAATTACCCTCAAATTAAATCTGAAAGTCTGCAGTTAAAGCACATCTTGTTTGTTTCATTTCAAAGCCATTATGGTGGTGAATAGAGGCCAAAATATGAAAATTCTGTCAATGTCCCAATATTTATGCACCTGACTATATATATATATATATATATATATATATATATATACTTGTGACCACTGCTGTCTTGAAAAATAAAGGATACCCAACGAAATACTAATAGGACAGCAACATCATAAGTACACAGGGATTTTCACCCTAAGTGTTGTTTTCACTGAATAACTTCCCTTGTAATGCAAATATTTGACCTCTGTTTATTGTGTTTATATTCAGCATTACATTTCCTTTAATTTGATATATGAATCATTGCACTGCGTGAAGTGAAACAGTTTTTATAAGCATTCGAATTTGATAAACAGATAAACATTCAAATTTCAAAAAGTGTCCGCAATTTTGGCCACCACTATCTATCTATATATATCTATATATATATAGATAGATAGATAGATAGATAGATAGATAGATATAGATATATAGATATATATATAGGTGTTCCAGTGTGCAATTTTATTATTTTTTGTGTGCAAATACGCTTGTTTTCATTAAGGGGATGTATCCCTTACTAATGTATATACTATTACAATATTAAAGGTCACCTTGGTGCTGCATTACCTGTATAAAATTACGTGACCTGTAGTCTTTTTCTTTATGTAGTCATGTAACTCCTTGGTGCTGTCTTATATCCTTAAAATGTACAATAGGGAACATATAATTCAATACATATGTTAATCAAACATGTTTATTCTGAATAACGTAATAAAGTACGACTAGATTAAAATTTTCAAATTATGGCCTCCTCTGTGAATTTACAAGGAATACACATTTACACAACCTAATTCCCATCATTATTTCTATAAGTTAGCATAATCAGATATACCTTCATTTAGTAAAACATTTATTAAAACTGCACTAGAAATAATGTGCAATACCCAAAATATTATGGTCATTTAGTGCAATATAAATTTCTTTCAAATTTGACCACTTATCACTGAACATGAGAACAGATGGTAGTTTCTCCAATAAAAAAAGCATACTTCTGTATGTGATGAACATCTGTGTGATTCACAAACCTTTTATGACCCTTTACAAATAAAAGCCCAGCATGTTAATTGATTTTTATCTGGAATAGAAGAACACATTTCAATAAGCATGTGTGCACAGTAAGAGACCTGGCAGTACAGGGACTTGAGATGCACAATGTTATAGAAAACATCTGGTCACAACATTCATAGGCGCTGCCTATGGACACTGTCAATAAAGTACGTAACTTATACATTGCCATAGATAGAATATTCACCTCTTAGTTGTGTTAAATGTCTTTATATTATAAAGTCCAGCTACTGGAGAATGATTATTGTATGTGATAGACAGAGATCACTAAGGGGTCTATGTACTAATAATTGCAGTACCCATCTCGCTGGGAATATGTTTCTTTTTAATGACAATATCCCCGCTATGTACCAAGGGGAACTCTCAAGGACATTGGTTGCGGTAACCACTGTCCCCGGCATTTAGAAGAAGTCTTTCACAGAAGGAAGCTGACATAGCGCAGACGCACAGCATCAGCTTCTGAACCTGGCAGGAGGCTGCGGAGGAGAGAACAAAAAAATCTCTCTCCTGCACCTGGAGCCTCCATAGGCTTATAGTAGTTTACTCCATCTGAAGATGATGTAAACTACTGGGGCTAGACTCCGAAAAGCTTAGCTTTTTGCAGTTTAGTACTAGAGATGAGCGGTTCAGATTCTGAGGAATCCAAACCGCTCCGAACAGGTGGAATCCGAGTCCACCCGAACGCAAGTTTGGGTGTTCCCGCCTGACTCGGATTCCACCTCGAGGCCGAAGGTCACCCGGCCGGTGTCAGATTCTCGCAAGCTCCGTGACTGGGCATTAGCCCACTGTGTGTATACAAGCTCCATGACTGGACATAAGCCCACTTTGTGTATAACTATATACAAGCTTCGTGACTTACTGGGCATAAGCCCACAGTGTGTATAGTATACAAGCTCCGTGACTCCAGTTCACAGTGATAAATTAATATGGATCACGACAACGAACCGAGAGGAAAGCAGAAGCAGCAAACAAATGCTAGCACTACAGCTGCTGGAAGTCCATCACTATCATCTAAAGCTGATGCTCAAGGGCGTAGTGGCAAGGAAAGGCTCAGGCATTGGCCTTGATTTCTGAGTGGTGGTTCTGCAACTGTCAGTGAGGCATCTTGTGCCTCTCATGACAATAAAATACCTTTTCAATTTGACTATAGAAGAAGTGTAAAAATATTTAAAACCAATAAGGAAGTAGATCAAACTGTGTTTTCAGAAACACAAATGTCAGAAATCCCTGAGGAGAGTGTAAGTGTGTCCACGAGTGGTATTGCTATGTGTAAGCCTGGCCTTTCACAGAAGCCGCCCTCCACAGTTTCTGTTCCATCTGTATTTGTGGGGATGAGCAGTATTGCCGAGGACATAGAAATTGCAGAAGCCACCGTGGAAATTTCACAAGGAAAACCTTTCCCGCCAATCACGTCACAGTTCAGATACTTCTGTAATGGTGGATTCCAGCGGGGATGAATTCATATTTTGTGAGGAATTGGATGAAGTATACACTGATGAGGTTGAGGATGGCAATGATGATGACATCTTGCCACTGTAGACCTGTTGCCTTTAGCTGATTGGTAGCTTTTTGTGGGGGCCCAAACAAACCAAGCATTTAAGCCACAAAGTGGGAGTCCCTGTCGCTGAAATGCTTGGTTTGTTAAAGTGTGCATGTCATTTTTAATATCCAACATAAGGGTGGGTGGGAAGGCCCAAGGTCAATCCATCTTGCAATACTTTTAATTTCTGCCACTGCTGTGTGGCAATGTGTCATAGATGTGCTTTGGTGTCTGTGCCGCTGCTCTGCACTTGGTAACCAGTCAGCTCACTGCAACCTTTGGCCAATAATGGTGAAAATAATATTATAAGCTGTGAGGTGGTCTAAATTGACTGTAAATGACTGGAGATTAATGTTTTTGAGGTTAATAACACTCTAGGAAGAAAAAAAAGCCCAATTTATGTTATTTTAGCTTTTTTTGTACATTTTTGTAAAAAATCCAAATCCAAAGCCAGTCACCACAGTTTGGCAAATCCAAATCCAAAGCCGGATGACGAATTAGAACTAAATCCAAATCTGGCAAAAATGGTCCGGCACACACAAGGGTCAGATTGTAGTCCCCATTGACAATAATGGGGACTGCGATCTGAAGTGCTAATTAGCACTTTGCAGGAGATTTCTGTGAAATCCCCTGCATTGTGCTATTAGTAAATAGGATCAATACAAAATTAAGCTTGATGCATATGCCCCTAAATAACTAAATCATGTTTATGAGGAAGAATTACACATAAAAAATACACATAATTTAACCTGCATTGTTAATTTAAAATAGATAAGTCACTCGGCAGTAAAATTGTTGCATGAGAGATACACACAATGTTCCAGATCTCACACACCTTACCTGTGATTATATACCCAGAGCAGGATCTCACTGTGCTGTTGGTGTGCAGTTACCTCTTCGGTTGGATTTAACTATCAATACAGGTTATTATATTCCCCTCAAATATATTCTAGTCCTCTTAAAGGGGCCTATTCATCTTCGATAAATGGCCTGGTAACCATGCGGAAACGCTAGTTCTCGCATATTTTAGTTACCGGGCCAGTTAACATCAGGGGTACCAAATGGACCACCTGATATTCAGCAATTTCCGAAAACTGAAAGTTTTCATTTGCTTGCGAGAACAAGTGCCATCTTCAGATGGCTCTTGTTCTCGGATCCCTGCTCCTTCCTATGGGAAGGAGTTAAGGGGATGTGAAGAGGGATCTGAGCAGATCCTTCCACTGCCTACTCACTACCTCCCCGGTGCATTTCTGCATGATTGACCTCGGGTCATGCGAATGCGTAGCTGCACCGACAGGGTGGAGGTTAAGTAACAGAAGTAGCTGCGATACTAACCGAGGGGTTATCTGCTTTTTGGAGCAGTTGTCCCCGCACCTGAGCAATGATGAACCTTCCGGTGCAAAGTTGACAGCTATATATCCATAAATAAATCAAAACATTGCCCCAAAACCTTAGTAGTCTCTTCTAACAGCTCTGACAGTCAACAAATATATAGTTAAACAAAATTAATATCTAAGATTATTATTATTTTTTAATTATTCACATCAGCTTCTGTCCCAGTGAAGCTTACAGTCTATATTCCCTATTACACACATAAACAGGTTAATTTAATCAGAAACCAATAAACCCAACAGTCTATCAGTGTGTGAGAAAAACAGACCACCTGGAGAAAAGCCACACAAACACGGGACTTACATACAAATTCTACAAAAGTAGTTCTCCGGCCAGAATCAAACCCATAATTTAATAAATGAGTATTTTTTTGATGCTTTCATTTTTGTTTTAAAAAAAATTAATACACTTTCCAACTTTTAATTGTGCTAATAATTATCAGATATATAATAAAAAGCTCCTTGAAAAAAGTTGTTAGTAAAACATGTAGTATGGTAAAATAACACCTGAAATAACCTCTGGAGAAATATTATAGTGACATTGGAGACTTCAAGTGTACATTTTCAAGTGCATTATAAATGATTATTTTGTGTGGTGTATGAATAGCAAATGCTATAGCATACAACAAAAGATACAATGAAGCAATACATCTTTTAGATTTCTGAAAAACCATTACATGAGAAATAATACAGATAAGTACAGGATAACTGTATGTAGTGCTTTGACAGCGTGTACCCACACTTACCATTAAAGTTGTCCTTTAGCCCATTTCTATGCTTTACAAGAATTTACAAACCAACTGAATACAATATATGAATATGAATCAGAAATATTCATTATACATGTAATAAAGCCATAAAGCTATCCACTATGGATATAAAAAAAAATCAACATATGGTAAAGATAATAGGTCTATTGTATTTTTGTTATGCATTATTATCTCTCGTTTAGATTGGATAGATAATGATAGTCATGTTCTTGCACATTACAGAGAGGGGTTAAGCATACTTCCTAGCTGACTCGATTTTGGCAGGACAGTCCCAATTTGTGGACCTCAAAATGAACGGAGATTCAGAGCGAGCTTTGGATAGATTTGTAACTATGTTTATTTTGCTCCAGAATTTTGCATGTCTAAATGTTGAGAGGTGAGCGTTACGTGTAAGAATAAGCAGTGTCTGGGACATGTGTGAATTTACCAATACCTTTAGGCCATATTTTGCATAATTGGAGCTGGCACACAACACTAGATTACAACCATAGCATATGAAATGATGGAATGAGAAGTTGTACCTATTAGTCACTCATTATTATTAATAATAATAATAATAATAATAATAATAATAATAATACAGACCATTCGCTAGTTTAGGTGGTCCTCTAACACAGCAAAATATAAAATCAAATCTCACTTCTTGTATTAACTCTTTTTCCATCAGGTCATATGTTTTGGCAAATGGAATAAAACTGTTACACATACAGTATGTCCTGCTCAAGGATAAAGCTGCCTCTCAGATTGGACTAATGGGGCAGTACTGACGGTGTAATGGGTAGCATTTCTGCCTCACAGTACTGAGGTCTTGGTTTCAATTCCCACCATGACCCTACCTGTGTGGAGTTTGTATGTTGTCCCTGTGCTTG
The DNA here is from genome assembly GCA_031769625.1 of Taudactylus pleione. Lineage (NCBI taxonomy): Eukaryota > Metazoa > Chordata > Amphibia > Anura > Myobatrachidae > Taudactylus > Taudactylus pleione. The sequence continues at coordinate 784,402 of JAUIMM010000182.1, forward strand.
CGTGGGGTACATACGGTGGTAGGGACTATAGATTGTAAGCTCCACTGAGGCAGAGACTGGTGTAAATGGCCTAGTAGTGTTTGTAAAGTGCTGCAAAATATACCAAATATAGAAAAATAAGTAGTACCCTTATAATAAAAATATTTTGCTGATATAATTTTTATTAAATATATTTACATTTACACTGGGGGACCATAGGTTATGGACATGGCCCAAGGACCATTGAAACAAAATAGTTTAGTATAATCTTATACTGCAGAACAAATGGCTGTAATTTATAAAGTGATTTATCTTTCTAATTAAAAATGTAATAAAAAATGGAAAGTATAGTATTCTCTAATATTGCAAAGAAACACCATGATTTTATTTCATAGAATGATGAGTCTAACTTCATGGTCTAACTAACAGTAACAAATATACAATGGTTTTACTAACGAACAGAAACATGTACACAACGGTGTAGCTAACCCACAGAAACTGTGTATCTAACCAACGGGAATAAATAGGAAGTCACTCGTTTAGGTCTATTATGCCTGTTTTAGCTAAAAATGGACTTAGCTTTTGATTAACCTTTCCTACATTACATTTATACTCATATTTATTAAAATGTTTACAAACTTAATGTGTTTACTGATAATATAACAATATAGGGCTGCTATATATTGAGCGATTCTATCTATATGAATGTTATAAGGATATTGTGTGCCTAGTTAGAATTCTTTCAGAATTAAAGGAACAGTATTTCATTGCACATGAACTACATAGATCATGCAATTCATTATTGAGATGCTCAGCATTTCAAGATGCCCGATTGATAAATCAGGTATGATGCTCCTGTGAAATTAATTGGCTTTCTTTGACCTTGGCCTTGTGAGCATAGTACATTAGCTTATTATATATCATTTTAACTTTAACTGTTTATCAGGATGCTAACATTTCTATTTTTTTCTGTGTATCAAATGTCTCAATTCTGAAAATTCCTGAATCATGCATGATTTGTATAGCATGCTCTTTCATTTCACAAGTGTTTGGTTATATTATTTATGCATTTCAAAAGCCTCAAAATGATGAAATGTTAATAAAATAAAATAAATAATTGAATATATATAGATTTCAGCATTAACTCTCACCTAAAAAAGACACCATGCATTGTAAAATATACCACATTGTTGAAAATAGATTATGAAGTGACACTAATTTTCACTGTCATGGCTCTTGAAATGTAGATTGTGTGGTGGCCGCCCACGTTCAGTTTAATTTCCCTTGAAGCATGAAGAAGGGAACTCTATCCTTTAATCTGTGATTTAAACTATTCTTAGATAGTTCCTACAAAGAAAAATAGCAATAGGTGCAGCAGAAGTCATTGTTTCATTAATTAGGATACATAGAATGTACATCTTATAACCTAATCTATGCATTAGAAACATTTATTTAGCAAGATAACATAATTCCATCCCTCCCACTAGAGGTGATCAAAATCTAAATATAGTCAGTTATCAGTTACATAATCAGTTACCATATAAAATAGTGATAGTTATTGCTTATGCTTAATCTAAAATATAATTGTTATTTCAACTCTTACAAATTTCCAAATATAGTTTAGTTGCATGACTGGTAAAATTGTATATGAAACAAGTGTGAATTCACTTTGTATTATCACGTGGAGGGGAAAATGGTTATGCTAGAAAGACAGTAAGTGCTTCTTAACTTTTGCAGAGAAAGATCTGATTTGAATTAATGGTATTCTTGCCAAGTCACATTTTTGTAGCCCTATAAAGGATGATGAAATCCAACACTTCCCCATATACGACTAAAAAAACAGTAGACAGCTCCCTGGTTGTGTCTTATTGGTGATTCAGTTTCAGAATATTTCAGTTAGGTAATTGAATATGATATCATAAGATGGCATCAGAAAAAGTATATACAAAACTCCAATGGGTTCTCACCTTGTATTGTTGGAGGAGCAGCCTTTCATATATTTTCTAGTGTGGCAGAATTTGTATGTTTTGATTGGTAAATAAATAAAGTTACTTGATCAACTGGAGTTTTGAATCTTCTATTTCTGTCAATTGCCGTATGATTTAATAGCCAATCAAATTATTTTAACAAAATGTCAAATTAATTATCATGGGCATTATCATGTAAATAAGCACTTATTCTATAATTCAGTGGTTACTGAAGGTAAGGTTTCACTGTTTGTGGGACCTGCTAGGAGATATATGATGAAATGCAAGAATAAGTAATTCTTAATAATTGTATCAAGTTGAAATATGACACATTAATGTACTCTATCTTGGACTTCTTAAACCCAGGCAAATTAATGACTCTGTTTTAATAAAAATGAATATGATGATCTGTTGTAATACTAGCCACAGATGACAGGACATCATCAGCACTGGCAACTTAAACCTGTTAGGATCTGCCACAATACTAGCTATAGACATTAGGTACTGTAGCAGTGCACTGTCAATGTTATTAGCAACTTCATATTGCAATCAAGACAGTTATGACTAAGAGACCTTACCTGTATTCTGCCTTTATAAGGCCCTCACTGCTACCAATCTTTACATGAGCAAAGGTGGAAATGTCTTTGCTGGTGCTGCAAAGCAGGAGTGGATATAGAAAATAATGATCAGGACATACGCCCCCTCCCTAGCAGGGATGGACTGGTCTTGATGGCAGGGTGGAAGCTAATGTGCAATTCTTTTGGGTCAGCTGGCAGGCTGTGGAAGGTCTCCAGACTGACTGGTGAATGGTTGGAATTATCCACCAATGAGTGTGCAGAATGATGTGAAATGATCTGTACAGTGTGCAGATACTCAGTCTTGTTTTGTTAATCTGTTTATCAACTTTGGCTTCATCTCTCATTATTCTACCTACTGAAACTCATTGACCAGCTTTTTCCCTTATGACCCATCCTCTCATAACTACAGTAAGTGGCTTGGCCAGTTGTGTTCTCTTAAAGCTGCCAGTATATAACATAATGGAACTAAATAAAAGAGGGAATAAAAATTAAGAGAACATTTGCAAAAACCAAAAGAAATCTGTAGTAAATTAATAAACTATGGATCATGATTTAATGAATGTAATGTACTCTGAAAAAATGTTGTGGACAACCTAATTTTCTACCATATCTTAAAGATTACATCTACAGGTGATTAGTTTTTAAATAAATTATACTTTAACTACTTAACTGCAAAATATTTTTCACAAGTGTACCTTTGTTTTTATAAATTAGTTTAATCAAATCTATTTGCACGTTCATTAATTTTTTGCATAAAATCCACTTAGAGGGTATCTACCATTGCATCATTATCTAGCCATAGAACTGCATTATTACCCCCTCCCCCCGCCATTCTCAATAGATCCCCCATAACTTTACATCTCACCACACCGCAGGTGCCATAGTTCTCCTGCAGCATTAACCATTCCCCAATACCCTGCCTTATATGCAGAGCACATAAGAGTGGGTCTATGCCAAAGAGGGTGACCAACCAATCAATCCCCCTGCTAAGCTCTGAATTTGAAGCAAGGAGCTTATGATAACATATAAGCCCCTATGACATAATGCTCAGAAGGGAACTTGAACTTCCCAATGGTGCTCATTTGTATTTTATGGCTTGCTCGCAAGAATGCCGTTCTCAAGGTAATCTCTGTTGCACAAAGTACATTTGCTGTAGGCAGTCACAGACCACTACATGAGAAAGTAGGAGGAAGAAATTAATTCCACACTGAAAACGCCAGTTAAGTGGTTAATAATATTCAGAGTATGTGTGTATGTATATATATATATATATATATATATTTATATATATCTATCTCAAACAGTAAACCAGCCACCAGCCATGACATGCCTCATGATTAGTTAAAGCTATTTTCCAGACATTATAGAAACCAGACAGCTTTAGACATAGCTAATTTTAAGTTGCAAGGCTGCTATCCATTTAACATGAATAACATTCAAAAGAATATTGCATAATGCTGATCTTTTTAAGATAAACTTAAACATTAGAAACTGAAATCCTTTTTCTTACACAAAAAGCCGAACAGATCTTTAAAGGTTTCCTGGAATAGGCAGTAGAATCTTCCATATCGGAGACAGGGGTGGCCTATTGTAATCCAGATTTTCTGAATTTTTAAGTTGCTTTGTGTCATATTGGCATCTGAAGTCTTAGCAGAGGTTCATTTACTGTCATACTATAGCAAAGGAAAAAGAAATTGCATGCAGTTTAGACCTCAGTAATTTGTACCACTCGAGGTTTCTCTCTGACAATCTATATGACCTAGAATTATTTTTCATCCTCAGAAGTGCCAGCTGCCTGTTTGTTAGAAGTGTATGATTTTCTTATCATGCTGGTGGTTCCCTCTAATGTATTGTCTCTATTTTAATGTGAAAATGACAAAAGTGTGAAACTCGGCAGTTGTGTTTGGAAAATTGGATACCATAAGAGACAAGCAATTTTAATAAAAGGCTAGCCAAGACTCTAAAAGCTCCTTGAAATATTATAGTCCTGTTGGGAGAAAATAACAGAACACAATGGGAACAGAGGAATGCAATAGGGAAAGCAACAGTTGCGCGTTCAAGGTAAATTAAATCATCGCAGTAGGAAGGTCTGGCTTGTAAGTATAGTTTACATAATGGAAAAAGAATCAAGATCTGTTAGGCTACTGGAAGCGGACAAAGTACTAAAAATATAAAATATCTACCTGTTCAAATTCAAAATAGCTGCCAAAGGCAGCAACTATACAGTACAGTAGCTTTGCTAGTGCTGTAGTTGTTTGAATACCCCCAATATATGTGCTGCTAGAACCACTAGCCACGTCTATGTTTGGCATTTGTCAGTCATATGGAATGAAGGGAAAATGTGAGCACCATCAATCATTTTAAAACTGTTGGCTCCAAAATAAATTTATATATCATCATATAATTTTAAACTTTTTGTCAAATTACATAATAATAATAATAATAATAATAATAATAATAATGCAAAAAAATTATAAAAAATGAATAGTAATACCTATTGTTATAAAAAATTAAAAACTCAACAAGACGAAATGTAATAACATGATTGTCACTCTGCTAGCATTAGACACACAGCAGCAACTGCTGTCTATGTACTAAATTACACTTTTAGATTTAGGTATGAGGTTGTTAGAGCGGAGTCCCTTTAAAATGTTTGTTGTTTTCCTTTTATATATTAATCTGGTGGTGAGGTTGTTCACTGTCAGTCTATCACAGTTTAGGGCATGGATTTTGCAGAGTAATTTTAGTGATCCCTCTCAATTATTCCTTCTCTTGTCTGCTGGAAATCCTCCCTACCTTCCCTTTTTAGATGTTGTCTCTGTTTCTCGTTGCGGTGGCAGTTAAAGTGAGTTGTCAGTTATTCCATATTGGGTGTACTCTCTTCATTCAATGATCCCATCAGGGAAATTGACACCACCCATTTGGTTGTGTCTAATCTTTGAGAATTGTACACTAATAATTCAGTTAGGAACATAGGTGAAACTGGGGGGTGGTCTGGCAGTACACCATCCACCCATTAGCCTAGTTCTGCCATATTACATGAAGGCAGCAGTGCCGCCCTATTTTAGCTGGGTTGCCTGCTGCAGGGCATGGTGAAACAGCACCGACGGCATTTCAAACATGGCACAAGCTGCGAGCCAATCACAGCTCGTGAGCTTTAATTGGTTTACAGCAGTGCCATGTTTGAAATGGTACTCAGTAGATAGTTCTGGCTAGAGGCAACCTACAACCGCAGCTCTGCTCTCAGGTGAGGACTAAGACTCTCTCCCCTAGTCCTATTGTGCTTCTCTTCTATCATCTGTCCGCAGTATTCTATATGACCTCTCAAGGGACCCCTCCCTGCTTGTGTATTTGCACAATGCTGCTTCTCTGCTTGTAGGAAAGTTTAGTGCTGTATGCAGCCGTAATGCCCCACATATTCATTGTATTACATTAGGGCTCTCATAACTAAATTGAAATACAATGATATCATCAGGCTCCATCCACTGATCACATGATTCCTGCCATCAAAATCTGCTCCTCAGCGCATAGGAGATAATCCATCTAAAAACCCTTGAATTTCTGCAAATCAGTGGCAGGGGAGAGGGGACAGTGACACATCTCCCAACTATTTGGGAAGAGCCATGACTACATAGGACAGTGGAGAGGAAAACTGTGTAATGTCAATCGGTATGGATGGCTAGTTTGCCAGCAATATCTATAATACCCTGGTGTGATAATTATGTGGTGTAGGTACAGGTTGAAGTTACCTTGATAGGGTATTCTTCCTTATACCCTACCACATATTATATATATATATATATATATATATACTGCCTCACAACACTGAGGTTGTGGGTTTGATTCCCACTATGACCCTAACTGTGTGGAGTTTGTATATATTCTCCTTGTGCTTGCATGGGTTTCCTCTGGGTGCTCTGGTTTCCTCCCACGCTCCACAATTATACTGGTAGGATAATTGGCTCCCAGAAATTCCCTACCACTTGCGTGTACAAGTGGTAGGGAATATAGATGGTAAGCTCCACTGGGGCAGGGACTGATGTGAATGGCCAAATATTCTCTGTAAAGTGCTGTGCAAAATGAGAAGGGTGTGTGTCTCAAAACCACGCCCCCCAGTTGAGTGACCACACCTTTTTTTGGGGAGTTCACTTTTTTTCTAATAGGCACCCTGCCCCCTGCAACTCTAGATTATATATACTGTACATAATATGCTAAACTGGACCATCCAGTACCAGATCTCTAGTTTCGCCTATGGTTTGGAATGCATTCCTGTCTCGTTTTATGTTGTACATTCTTGTTGTCAGCCACTATACTAACTATAATATTTAAAAGAAACCTAAATAATTATTAAATAAAATGTTACCAAATTTTCGGCCAACTCCTATTGTTTATTTCAGTGGCTAAGTATGTTGTGTATCTTTAAGAGGTATAACCTAGTTAATACCAATCATTTAGTAGCAAAACATGTACTTTTTAACATATATACTAGTTCATATTACAATTAATTGGTAATGGTGCTAATAAAAACCAAAATGTTTTAAAAATATGCCAGATGATATCACAATGAATTGCCAGTGTATCTCTGTCCCTTACAGTATATAGGAAGTGTCATTAATATATATTTACCCACATTTTGCTGCTCCCTTTCTGGGAGATCCAGGAAACAGGTGAGGGGTGAGTGTAAATGTGATTCACATAATCATATTCAGTAAATATGCGGCTAATTAATTTATGGATTAATTCCCTGATGACGAATCTCTAAACTTAGTAAAATTTACACATCTAAATGTATCAGCAGTGAACATATAAATCCACACACAAAGAAAATAGTAGACAGCATACAGATGTCCATGATAACATAAAACATTTAGAGAGCTACATATACTTAGCTTTGGATTGAGATAAAGTAGAGAAAGATTATGTACCAACCAATCAGCTCCTAACTGTCATTTTTCAAACAGAGCCTGTTAAGTGACAGTTAGGAGCTCCACCCACAGTATCTCTCTCCAAGGTTTAGTACATAGACACGTGATCGGATTAGTGATTGTTGCCGATCGTAATGGAGAGGGTACACTGACACAAATAGGAAGGTAATTAAGATGCAATAGCATCCTTCTAAACCTCCCATTGGGGAACATCTAAACGGACAGCCGCAATCGGCATCTGAAATGGTATTTTATAATTACCAATTTTTGTTTACATCACGTGACTGGGTACCGGGAAACCAGAAGTCCCAGCAATGGACTCTAAACAATAATAAATTATTCCCTCTCTTAAATATAGATATAATAATAGGTCTGCCTCCTCACTATATGTGTATATTTTTGTATATTCATGTTCTATATGTATGTATGCCTGAAATGATCTGAGCTGAGCGCTCGCAAGCGGGTCGATGGTGTACAAGTGGGTGGCTCCGTCGTGCGCATGCGCGAGACCCGAATAACGACAGCCAAGCCGTCATTATGGGGCTCGTACCAAAGGGGGTGTACTGTTGATGGTGATTGACAGCACGCCCCCTTTATTGGGCTTGCCGGGTGCGTAGCTGCCCAGACGGAGGCGTTCCCATGGGAGCGCCTACCATCTGGGGCCGGCCCCACTTACATCACTAGTGATGTCAGTGGGAGTGCTTTTGGCTCTGATAGAGCCAAAAGAACTCATGGGCTTGCGGCAGTGAGACCTTACCGCAGGGTCTCGTCGCAAGCCCTGTGGTCGTGATGGTCTTGACCATCGCCACCATCATTTTGGCCGCTCATTATAGCTGTGGGTGGTCACCCACAGCTATGCGAGCGGCCAGGAGGCCGCTCCAAAAAGAAGAAGGGACGGCCCTGATTCAGAGCGAGCGCTCTGTCAGAGCGTCCGGCTCTGAATCAGGGCCTCAGTTCACAGCTCTGGCAAAGATCAGTTCATCAGGATCTAAAACAAGTGGGATGAGTTAGACACAGTGACAGAGAGAGCACAACTCCATTAGGCATGAGTCACTACTGCTAAGCGACCACAGGTGGCACTGCTATGACTGTGCAGCTCATTGAACTAGATTCAGGCATTCCAGTTCACTAGTTCGAAAAGGTCAGTGACTCATGTGGAGCTTATTGAAATATATTGTCATGATGACTCATTGAGTAGTTCAAAAGTCACCTGATACATTCCCCATTAGCTCTCTCAGTTATGAGTCAACACTGCTAAACGACCACAGGTGGCACTGCTGTGATCAGACATATGCATTGTATGGATCTGATGTATATTGTCAGGATTCATTCTCCTAGTATATTAATTCACAAGATACACTCCTAATCAGCTGAAGACACAGGCCCTGATTCAGAGCCGGACGCTCTGACAGAGCGCTCGCTCTGAATCAGGGCCGGGTTTTTTTTTTTTTGGATCGGCCTCTTGACCGCTCGCATAGCTGTGGGTGACCATCGCGACCATCGGGCTTGTGGTATGGTCTCGTGGCCCCAAGCCCCAGAGAGATTTCGGCTCTAACAGAGCTGGAATCTCTCCACTGACATCACTTGTGGTAGGGTCTCGTTGCCGCAAGTCCCAGTGGACTTCTTGCTCTTACACTTGTGATGTCAGTGGGGCCGGCCCTAGACGGTAGGAGTTCTCATGGGAAGCCTCCATTTGGACAGCCACTCCCCCGGCCCGCCCACCAAAGGGGGTGAGCTGTCACTCAACATCAACAGCTCGCCCCCTTTGGTGCGAGACCCGGAGCGACGGATTGCCTGTTGCTAGCCGGGTCTCGCGCATGCGCACGATGGAGCCGGCTCCATCGTGCGCATGCGCTGTGGGCCACCATCGACCTGGTTGCGAGCACTCAGGACCTCATTCAAAGTCGATCGAAGCGGCCGCATGGTCGTACGCCACCGATGTTCGCTATACTGCGCATGCGTAAAGTTCGCAATGTGTGTGTGCAAACTAGCCGCTACGATCAGAAATTTCTCTCTCCTTGATCACAGCCAGGTCGGTAGTTTGAGTGACAGATGGAGGCGTTTGTGGGTGGTATCAGGGGAAGGTGCTTGAAAACGGGGGAGTGGAGATCCGAATGCAGGCGTGCCTCATTATGCGAACGGCGTTTTATGGGAGTGCATACGGATTATGGGAGTGCATAATTAACAAAAGTAGCATCATGGCACATGTGACATGGGAGGTTTTTACACTGACATGATGATTGTAGAGCTTAAGAGAGGGTATGGTCAACCTTAAGCTCTACGACCAGTTCCAATGGTTCCCGATGGTCTCGATTAATCCTTATATGCACGTAGATGACGTGTTATGCGTACGAGAAGGGGGGTATTGTTTTGTCTTCCGACCGCTTCCTCCTCTTGGTCGGCCAACTACCGATCCGAACTTAGGGATGCAACTTGCGAGGGATTCATTTGCATATACGGCCCCTTTTCGCGTACGACCGTGCGGCCGCTTTGACCTACTCTGAATGAGGTCCTCAGTGCTTACGACCGGGTCTGAATCAGGCTCACAGTGCGGAGTGCTGCATGCTATATACTGTACTTCTGTTTACTATACAAGACATAGGGGGTGATGTATAAACCTTCAAGAGAGATAAAATGGAACCTATCAGCTTCTGTCATTTTATAGACTATGCTTTGCATAACTTCTTTACTTTATCTCTCTCTAAGGTTTGATACATCTTCCTCCTATCTGTACTGTACTGATCTCAATTTTATAGTGTGATGTATAAAACATTCTAAGGAGGACAAGTAGAGAACTTGCCCATATTGAGACCATCCCCCTATTTTTATGTGTAGGCTGTAATCCCACCTGCCTATTGTTAGTCTACAGTAGCTCTGGTGTGCATTAAGTGACATTAATGGGTGCAATTAAAAAATGAGGCAAAGTTTTTTTCCTTGCAATTACTGTATTTTAAAAGAAAAAAAAAGTGACACGTTGCAATACTCTGAATTTGGGTCTCTCTCACTTGCATATTTTATAACAACAATTAAATTAACATTGCAGAGCTAAACATGTCACTACTACTAGTAGTTTGTTATATATTGCTTTTTTAAATATTAAAAGATCAGACATATTAAACATAGCTGACCATTTGAACAAGACTATAACTCACCTAATGAGCTAGTAGTTGAAATCCCTACTGTTTGTGTAATAGACTAGTTCTAGGTTTCCAATCACTTCTCTCAGCAGTGTTTCAGAGCCAGTGATGTAATGACCTAAATGAACTACATGAACTGATCATCTGAACTATTCTTTTCAGTGAACTAGATCATAATGAACTGATCACCAAAATGAACTACATTTCCCATCTCTAGCAAATACAGATGTGTCCTTATACACCTAACGCTATAGCGTAAGACGCTTTGCATGACTTTTGCATTTTAGCATTGTTTGACAAAGTGGCTGATTAAGCCTAAGGGAACATGGTGGGAGAAACGGCTCCAGTTGCTTGAACTTGTCTTTACAAAAATTTTCGACTTAATTGCATATAGATGTACAAGTGCCACAAGCACCAGTGTGATACCTTCAGAATCCTGACAGAGGGGATTCCGGCGCTCAGAATGCCACCCCCGGAATCATAATGCCGGTGCCGACCTTCCGACCACCAGGATCCCGAAAGAAAGTAGCGGGTATAGGGGGAGGGTTAGGGATAGGCACTAGGGGAAGGGTTAGGCACTAAGGGGGGAGGGTTAGGTTTAGGGTGTGGGGAGGGGAGGTTAGGTTTAGACACTAGGGGGGAGGTTAGGTTTAGGCAACGGGAAGGGAGAGTTAGGGGTAGGGTATGATCAGGGTTTCTTACCTAGAGCTGTCAGGATTGTAACCTGGTCGGGATGCCGGCGTTGGGATTCTGACCACCAGGATCCCGAGCATACCCATCCCAGTGGTCAATGTATGGTAGCATTGTAGTTTTGTTGCTTTATGTTGTTTTATCTGTGCAAATAACATGCAAATTTTGAGAATAAAAGACGACTGGCACGGCTAAGTTGCAAGGCCCTGCCACAACAAGAGGGGCTATGTGGTGCGCCTAGAGCAAAGGTGTACACATGTGTACTGATCAATAGGAACATAATTAATCTTTTTTGGTCTCAAAAAAAGGTGCTATAACTCAATTTGATGTATCACAAACAAAGGGCAGTGTTCACACATGGTAAGACTATAGTCTAACAATCACTCTATCACGCCTGCAAACAATATGCATTGTCAATGCAATAAGACATCCCAATGGCACACATATCATCCAGGCAATTGTCACTCAGAAATAAGAATGAGGCTGAACCAGGTGAAATGCTTTCTTCCAAAAGTATTATATTTGTCTTAATGTACGTTATATAAACAAAACAAATCTGATGTTTCAATAAAGCCTTGACATTTTGTGCTTCAAAACATTTTTTTGCTTCAAGGTACTGAGAGCAAATGCTATATTAACATTAATGCAATATCAAGTTTAAATATTAAACATCAACACAGAAGTGTATGTCTAACTGACATTTTTTGCCTGATGATATGTGATTGCCTGAACTTTTGCTATTCAAATAATCACCTCAGCATTCTAAACATATTTTTAATTGAAAATCCAGCACTTTGAATTATATTTCAGCATTTGGACTAAGTGAAGGTAATTATAATCAATACTGTTGTGCAGCATGTAATCTAGGTGAAAAACAGATTAATGTTTACCGCTTTTCAGTTGTTGCATTCCAGAATATATTATGGAACATATGTATTGAAGAATGGCACTTCATTTACAATATCCATTGTTTGGAAATGCAAAACACTTCAAAAGCCACATGTATTGGTACAATGTCAAGAAAAATACCATACAGAAAAATCACAGTAGGTTCTTTGCAAGATTCCTGACCTGTGCACTCAATGGAACACCTGCTTCTTCTCTGTCATGATGTAATCACAATCCTGCTATTTATATGTACAAGGTCATATTTATTCTAATATAGAAAGAACAATCTGACCTTACATGGACATGCTTCAATAATCCAAAGATTGCCACTATAATGCACTTTTCTGATTCCATCTTTTGTCAAAGACCTTAATATATGATAACATGAAGAAATATCCTGTACTCATTTGACTAAAGTATCCATAAAGCATTGTTGAGAAAATGCAACCAAAAAAGTCAGGAAAATGGCATAATTTATATCTCTCATTTGATCATTATTCATTTTAGAGCATTTCAGTTTTGAGAACAAATTAACAAAGTAGTACTTAGATCCTTACATGTCAGGCCAAAGTTATTTATCATAAGTAGCAATATTTCAGCTACAGATAAACACCATATTGCTTCACTAATCTATTAGTAACAGAATAACACCATACAAAAATAGGAGCATGACCTCGCAAATCAGCATGTAAAAGCTTTTCTGATATTTATTTATAATTTCCGGTTCATTAATTTCCTGTAACTTGTCTTTAAAAGTTTTCTTAGCAGATGATTTAATTTATTCTCCTGTGTTTACGGCAAGGGGCAAGGATACCTGTGACTGCACTTACCTGGAAACATGTCTTCATTGTTATACCCCTTTTACACCAGAGCTAAAACCTGGGTTATTGCAAGGTTAACCCAGGTAGCTCCTTGGTGTAAAAGGGCAAGGGTTGGATTGCCGGGTCGGAATAACCTGTGACGCCCTGCAGTGTAAACAGCGCGATCCGGGTCACAATGACCTGGAGCGCGCTGCTTCCCTGCCGACTGGCCGGCCGGCGTGATGCTTGGAGATGACGTCATCTCCAAGTGTCCACTTCCACGCCGGAAGAGCCGGGTCTCTGCAGACACCGGCTCTGGTGTGAACGGCGCCATCTCAGGAATTTCCTTGGTCGACGCTGGCTTAATTCCAGGTCTGATCTGGTTTGGAACCCTGTTCCACCCTCCGGATCAGACCCGGAATTTTGGTATAAAAGCAGTATTAGTTTAAAAAGGACATAGTCCCTCATTCAGTAGTGCATTCACGTGTGCAGCACTATTTGGGGGGGGGGGGAGAAGAGGTCAGGATCTCCATTGTCTTTTACAGATATATTACAGTATATGTAGTTTAGTAGTGTCAGTTAAGTGTCATATTTTTACTGTTCAAAAAACAGGATCTCCGTCGCCTTTTACAGATATGTTATGTGTGGTTTAGTAGTGTCAGTTAGGTGTCATATATTTACTGTTCACAAAACAAGACAAAAAAACCCAGACATCTCAATAGGTATGAAGCATTATAGCTGCACTAACCATGCCCACTAGCAACACTATTGCAGTGTAGCCCATATAGTGGTGAATGGCAAAATAGACACACCTGTGATAGACGCCCAAGTGCTCTGTACAAAAGAAATGTGTCCTGTCCTGAGCCAGTACCTAGGTTATGCTGTCCTGAGAGATGCATGTAGCACACCTAAAGCTGGGTACACACTAGACGATATATTGGACAAATCGTCAACATTGTCTAGTGTGTACTCTCTATTGCCTGCTCCCATGCATTGTTCATAGTATTTTCAGATTGGCCTGCAATGCATGACAATCTGAAGATCCGGCAACCAACACCATGCTTCTGGATGTGGCAGGAGAATAATATATCAGATGGTCCTACACCAGATCATGCAGTGTGTAAAGACCATCCAATATATCATGCCTTAGCATCTATCATCGCTGGGTACACACATTGTCTAGTGTGTACCTGGCTTAAGTAGAACAGTTGGCTAGGTAGGCTATAGCAGCATCATTGGGCCAGTACCTAAGTTATGCTGTCATCAGTGGTGCATGCCCAGTAGGTACACACCTTAGCAGAAATGGGCAGGGACTCAATATCAGCATTGCAGGACCAGTACCTATGGTATGCTGTCATCAGTGGTGCATGCCCAGTAGGTACACACCTTAGCAGAATGGCTGGGCAGAAAGGCAATATCAGCATTGCAGGACCAGTACCTAGGGTATGCTGTGATGAGTGGTGCATGTCCAGTTGGTGCACACCGAAGCACAATGGGTGGCCAGGGAGGCTATAGTGGCATCACTGGGCCAGTATCTAGGTTATGTAGTATGAGTGGTGCATGTCCAGTAGGTGCACACCTAAGCATAATGGCTGGACAGGGAGCCTATAGCAGCATCACTGGGTCAACCAGTAGATAGGATATGCTGTCCTGAGTGGTGCATGTGCAGTAAGTGCACACCTAAGCAGAATGGGTGGCAAGGGAGGCTATTGCAGCATCGCTGAGCCAGTACCTAGGTTATGCTGTCCTGAGTAGCATATGTCCAGTTGGTGCACATCTAAGCAGAATGGGGTATAGCATAAATGCAGGTTATGTTATTGGGTTGGAGATCTACTGCCCAGATTCTTGGGGCAGCAGATGCTTTAAAGTGGTTTGGTAAAGTGAAGAAAGAGATGAGTGTGCATCTTCATCTTTCCAGAAATTAATGAGTTAATGGTGAAGTCCATAAGTTACAGAGTATTACAAAACAATAGTAGTGGCTGAGTTCCAGTTAGCTTATTGCCTGGTTATTTCTTTACATGCATAAATATTTATGTGGAGCTAAATATTAGTTTCCAACTGATATTTAATTTAAAATAAAATTTACCATGAGTGTTACCATAGAAACCGATTCAGAGGACCATTTAATTGATTTGCAAAAGTTTCTTTATTGGCTGGAATGAGTAATTCTAAAAAAGCATCTGGCTCACTTATGACTTTCTGTTACTATTGCTTTTGTTGGTTAATGATATTCTGGTTTCCATGGTGCTGCTGTAGATACAAGTAGCTCTATTCATAAGTGAATGGTGCAATTTCTATTATTACTGTAATATCATTGGTGGCATACATCAGCAAATTGTTCCTTTATGATACTTGACGTTGCTAAAAGTCCCTCTTTAGAAATTAAATGTCACAGATTCTCAACAATATTAAAATCCAGGCTGAGTTTCTAACCCTTATGAACTTTATAAATCAGCTTTTCTTATTAAAGTGTGTATTCTTTACAATGTCTCTTCCAAAAACAAAAGTAATCCTAGCATTATAGTCAATATTATTACTTGAAACATTAATGAGTTTTGATTTCTTTAATGCAATTTTTGCATCCTATTTGGAATCTTGGTGCATTTCAATGTGGCATGCTTATTATGTACATATTATTTTAAGATTTTTACTTATCATGCTGCCCATAAACTATAGGCTACTTCAGATACCCACATAATTCAGCTACAGCTGTGGCGCATTGTGTGCTTGAAAATACTTGCGGATCTCTGTCTCTATATAGAGTTGGTCACATCTATGCGGATAGCCCCTATATATCTGCTTGTAAGAGCAGCCAACCTCATTACAGCAGGTTGGGTACGGGATGCTGGTGCTCAGGATCCTAGCGGTCAGAATCCCGATGTTGGTATCCCTACAGGGTTAGGATACCGACACCTGTCAGTAAGTATCCTAACCCTACCCCTAAGCCTAACCCTGCCTTGATCACACAGCCTAAACCTAACCTCCCCCCACAGCTTAACCCCAACCCTCCCCCCCAAGCCTAGCTCTAACCCTCCCCCTAGTGCCTAACCTTAACACCTAACCCTCCCCATAACCCCAATACTTACCGTCAGGATGCTGGCATTTGGATTCTGACTGGTGTCGGGATTTTAGCTCCGCCATCCTGACCGCCAGTATATAAACTGCATCCCATTACAGCATGCATTTACACCAGCCCTATCCTTGATGCAAGGGCTCCATCTGAAATCGGAAGATCTCTGCTTACACGCATCTCAGAATAGCCACCAATTCAGCCTAAATGTCCACAGGACATTTATACTAAGGCTAGTATTCAATTAGATTCGCACCCGCAATACTTTTTCGCATGCCGTACTTTCCGCCGACATCGCATATTTTAGCCTCAGAAACTTATTATGTGCGCCCCTGCTATTCGCCGTATTCAATTTCAAAAGACACGAAAAACGCATCCCAGCGAATGCAAACCAGGAGAAAAGTGCTGTCAGAATTGGGGAAATCAGTCTGACACCCCCTAAAAGATGCACTAACATTGGGGATCAATGTACATGCCCCTGAATAACCCTAATAAAGCTATTTGGGGTACTTAAGGTGTGTCAATTTCTTCTAATTAGCGTCTTTGCACAAGTGGTGAAGAATAGCATTAAGCAGTTTTTTAAGGTGAAAATAAGTAGTCCTGTCAAAATTGGGGGTGCTTGAAAATGGGTGCAAGCATGGTTTAAAGTCGCTAAAGTAAAGTTTTATAAAAACGCACCTGAAGCAAGCACCTGCAATCTAAAAAACACCTCAGCCATACTTGCAGACCCCCCAAAAGTCTATTTCGCTAGTTTTTAAGTTTGAATACCCACTTTGCACTTTTTTGCCACCTTTTTCAAAGTGCTTTTTTGGGTGTTCCTCACTTTTTGAATAGGTTTTTTTTAACGCAGTTATCCTTTGGGGAACTGTCCCTAGGGTGCAGAGTGGTTTGCGCACCTTTGCACCCCAAAATAGCTATTTTGCACTTTTTTTCTCCACCTATTCAGAGGGCAAATCTTTTTTGCCTATTATATTGCATTATGTTTTCACATACACGAAAAGCGGATGGAATTGTATATGGAGATAAGTTTCCGCCTTCCGAAAAGTCGCAATCGGCGATACTTTTACGCGGATCTCAACTTTTCACTTCAAATTGAATACGGGCCTATGACCGTATGCCCAGTTGCTGCCATGTTACACCCACTCAGCTGTAAGTGGAGATGTGGCAGACATACAGTATGTATAACTCTGAAACTCTGTAGTTGCTCAAAGCTTTGTATGCAGCAGTGGCAAACGAGGGATTTCCAGAGGGGGGTTTAATTTTAGAGCGAGTGTGGACTGTCAATGAAGAGGGCAGAATTAGGACTTAACCAGCTTTAATAAGCGTCATACAAAATGTATTGTGTCTCATAATTGCAGCATATACAGGACCAGTGATCACAGTAAGCCATTAGATGAGTCAGTAGGCCATCCTGCCTGAGCTGAACGTATTTATTTTAGATGTGGGCACCATTCGAGACTATTGGATCAAGTTCGGGAGCCTGGAGGAGCAGCAGAAGAACCTAGCACTGCCCTGGACATACTGTATATGTACATATTGGGCTCTATAGCAGTGCATCTCTAACAGTGCATGTTTTCCAGATCTTCTAGTTGGTGCACAGGTTATTTATTACTGGCTGATACATGTTAAAAGATCCACAGGTGGTGCTAATTATTTCATTTGTGATACTGAGAAGAAATTGCAACACTAGTAAAAATCTATTATATTACTATTTCTATTGTGGTCATGGTGTGGGCTGGGGAGGGGGGTTTCCAGACAGACGGAAACCCCCCCCTGCGTTTGCCTATGTGCAGAGTCAAAAATCCAATTGCAGAGCAGATTTTCATGCAACTCTGAATTAGGCTCTATGTGATTCTGTCCATGGTCAAATAATTGAACAACTGGATCTGTAGCCACACATCAAGGATTAAATTGTGCCGATTTAGTTGTTGAAGCTCACTTTTCCTGAGTGCTACAATGTTAAGGGGCCTATCCATTAGCAGATCTTTCTGAAAGACAAAAGACAAAAGATTTAACTTTTGAAAATTCCTGGGGCTGCTGTGACAGATATCTGTCATGTAACATCATTCTGGGAGTGGATATTTTTTAATGTTTCTATTCATTTTCATTTAAAAAATTGTTCGTCGTTTACTGTGACAGATATTTCTAATATCTGTCAGCGATAAACGATAATTGACCAACATGTTGGAGAGACAAAAGACCAAATTTGTCGGCTGCGGGAGTGCGCATTTTTATCTTTCAGAGCCTGTCCATTAGCAGATAAATTGAACGACTGAACAATAAATTTATCTGCTAATGGATAGTCCCCTTTAGACTGATCGAACATTCAGATTTTTTTAGTCAAATTAAACTGTGTTTTGATTCCTATATTGATTGGTAAGCTGACCACACACTGTCATTCCTGGACAATTTGGCTGACACAGGAGTTTCATGACGTCTGGTCATAGATGGATGTCAAAATCGTCATTGTGTGGCCAGTCTTAGAGTTGAGAAACTGTGAATTGTTTATTACTTGTATATTAGCTGTTGCTTTTTACTATATTGATATTTCCTGATGTATGATTACAAGTACTTTTCACATCAACATTTCAGACAGAGCCACTGAACTGTTTACACAGTGAGTACAGGCATTTTTTCCATTGTTACATTGTGTTGAAAATGGACTTAAGGAAATCTGTCTTGTTTTATTAGAAATGATTTGGGCTTAAGGCAAGTTATCCAGCTCATAAATCAGGTATTCAGGAAAATTCAATAATTCATTCATATGAGAATCTGCTGGGATAAAATGAACATTTCTGATGTTGTTAAAATACCTTCCCTTAGTTTTAATTATATATGTGTATATTTAAAATGTGTATAGTGTGCATGGCAACTAAAATAACCCAATGCAGCATTTATGTAGTACAGATAAATTCAGCGATTAAAATGAATTAATATTAAATATAAAACTGAAGATCAACATATGCTGTGCTTTTTTCCATGTTTGCAAAACTATTTTCCATCCACAGTACATATATTTTTAAACTGCATGTTCTTATGTTAAGTCTTGACAAAGTATAATACATCCAACTACATGTAATAGTTAGAAATGTATTTAGTGTCTGCAGAGCCATAGTAACTAGTTATGACACTATTTATATAAAGTTTCTGATGTATGCTACTATCTACAAATTGTTATATGAGTTAAAGGAAATGATGAGCAGCATGGATGGTGTATCCTGACGTTGTGAGTGTGATTCCCACCACGGCCCAAACTGCATGGAGTCTGTATATTCTCTCCGCTCTGGGCACGCACCCTGTGTGTAGAGCCGACTGAGGCGCCCAAGCAGCTCTCCACACCTCTTCTGTCACTACCACTGCACACTCGTGTGACATCACACATTGGGGGTGGTGACATGGAGCACTGCACAGGCACTGTACTGGAAGATAACGTAAGGAAGACAATTTTTACAGAAAGTGGCATAGAAAAAATGAATAGGCAGCAGTAGTGATGGGATTCATACAACCATATTGTTATGTGTTAGTATCAGGGATGTTAGGGACCCACCTGATCGGGTTCACCTTGACATGGTGGATGGACAAACATCTTTGGCCAAGCATAAGAACCTCACTTATACTCCATGTTCATTGTAATGTTTATAAGGAATATTTTGACTATCATTGTTCTTATTACTTAGAAAGTGCATCTGCATGTTTTTCCTGCATTGTACTACAAGTCTCAGCCTGGCAGCACCTCTTATTATGTTTAAAATTAGGGTGTGCAGTCCAAGCCCCCTCTCCCCAACCATATTGGTATTGTTAGGATATTTGCATGTTGTAAGGGTATAACAAAAATATAATTTATTGAAGTTTCCTTTACTCTTTATCTACACTGCTTTATAATATTTGTTTTGCATTTGGCTGTGCAAACATCTTCATATTGATATTCCATCTTTACACTGTTTGTATGGCTGAAAAGATATTCTGTGACATAAAAAAGATGATGCTTCATAGTTTGCCTATGCCCCCCTGATTTAGTTACCAGGATCAGAATATCTGCTCTATTGGTTTTATGATTTCGGGTTAAGATATTTCCACAGAGCTCATAAAGGCTCACATGGAACTTCCTGGCCAGAATAATTTCCCTATTGAAAGAATAATTGGACTAGTGGGAGGTGAACCAGGAGAGAACTGAGTCACGGAGCCCAAAGGAGAACAGTATTTGGCCTTTGGGTTTAGCCATGTGAAGTCATCAGTAATCTGGCGGGTGCAGCTTTAGTGGAGTGAAAAGACCGACAGCCGAATTGGAATGGGTCAAGGGTGCAGTGGGTCAAGGAGGGAGATGGTGGTGAGGAAGGAGTTGAGGCACTGGTACACTACCTGTTCAGGTGATTGGAGGTGTAGGGGAGGAGATCAGGGCTGCCAAGAGAAATCCTGGGCCCGGTACAGCAAGCTCCTGGGCCCCCCCCCAGCCATACACAGCACATGACATTGAGAGACAGGGCAACATGTTATTGGCGGCAGTGCTTAGTAGCCGGATTAGTGTTCCCGCTAGACCAAGGGCAGGGAGTCTCAGTGCGCGGCCAAGGCCAGGGAGGAGGCATGTCCTTGTGACACACTCCCAATTCAGCACACTTGGGGGAATGCCCAACACTCACGGAGGTGCTGGGCTTCCCCCATGCTCTCCCCTCACAGTGAAAAGATTAAGTGCGCACGTGCATGGCGTCTATTTATTAACCTGGAAGTGATTGTCACCACAACTTTCCCTACATGCGTAACACTTCAGCCCATGGGTGTGGAAGGCACAGGGCAGGCTGTTTTAGCGGGGCGCCGATAAAAGGGCAGGGCACATTTTGCCTTTTTAGATTTGGGCAGGGCGTGGAGCGCCGCTTAAACAGCCTAGCAGGAACACTACCGGATACTAATGTCTGATGTGTATATCATCTGTCATTGGTTGCAGAGTGCATCACCTAGGACCCCATTATTTTGCAAAAGTGGGTCCTTCACTCTAATGCCGTATACACTCTGTACGATAAAGTGAATGATCTGAACGATATTGTTGAGATCATCCAGTGTGTATGCCCAATATAGTTAACAATGCGCACTCCGGCAAATCGCTAACAATGTCTTTAGTCGCCTGAACATACAGGAACTGCATGCTCAGCATGCTCAGGGAGGTGCTGGGTGAAGTCACTGAATGATATCCATCAGTCACACTTTACACATCACCCCGAGCCCAGCCTTCCTTTCTATTGTCCCCCCCAGTCACCGCTCACCTCACAGAGCCTGGTGAAGAATGAGAGAGCCTTGCCATCATCATCTCGCAGGACTATTAGCTCTGTAGTGGCGTGGCAGCTGGGAGTTAGTGACACAGTTGGGTGACCAAGACATCCCCTCCACACACGCTCTTCCACCCGAACTGTTGCCTGCTGTTAGCGGGGATTTAGTAAAGGCAATTATTTTTAATAAATAGGTGAAAAAAAAAAAAGCAAATTACTATGCACCCCTTCATATATTACACTCATTTAAATAGATATACCTATTATAAATACGATGTACAGTATTATGATATATATATCTATAGTTGTCCAAGCAGACGGCATTCTTGTATTGAGATATATATATATTCACCCTGTAACAGGCGGCACTCGGAGTCTTTCAAGTCAGTGAAATAGATTGTGCTTTATTTCTACGTTTCGTATCCCCATCCTCAGGATACATTCCCCGAAACATAGAAATAAAGCATAATCTATTTCACTGACTTGAAAGACGCCGAGTGCCGCCTGGTACTGGGTGAATATTTGATGGGGGTGCTGTCCTCCTGGGAAGGCACCGGAGCAAGTTACCCCGTGGTGGGTCCTGAGTGCCGGGTCACAGAGTTGTATGTATGTATATATGTGTATGTGTATATATATATATATATATATATATATACACAACACCCCTATCTATAGGTATATACATATACCTATAGATATACTAAAATACATACAAATATATAGTATATATACAGTAAATATACACATATACTAACATACATATATACACATATACTAATATATATATATATATATATATATATATACACATATCCTAACAGATATATATATATACCTATACATTTACTTACACACATATATATATATACTGTATATAAATATTATTTATCTAATATACACTTGATGGGCAGTGTCATAGTCACTCACATAGTGACAGACTCACAGTCAGTGGCGCGCTTGGGCTCTTCCTTTAATCAATAAACCACCCAGTCTGACTCTGACAGCCTCAAACAGGATGCCGGGTGCCCGCGGTCATTTGATCCCTCCCAGTCTCCACCTGCCGCTGCACGGAGCCTTGAACTGGTGCGTGTATGCTGGTGACAAGAGAGCCTCGCGAGATGATGATGACGTCAATATCTCGCAACTTAAGAGCATCAGCTCCGCAGCGGCGCGGCTGCCGGCTCCTGCAAGTAAGTGACACTGTCTGTGTGACACATTGACACACACAGACAGTACAGTGGCAGAGACCTCCTGCACCCTATAACCCCCTCCTCCCCGAACTGCCGCCAGCCGCCGCCTTCAGTAGCAGTTTAATAAAGGTAAATAGAAAAAAAAAGCCTTGAAAAACAAACAAACTGTGGTGTGCTGCGGGCGGCCCAGCCCCCTGCCATGCGCGGGCCCAGGTAATCTGTACGCGCCCCCCCCCCCTCTCGGCGACCCTGGAGGAGATAGATGTGGTAGTGATTAGAGGAGTAGGGGTCAAGGGAGGCTTTCTTAAGGATATGTATAATATATATATCTATAGAGATAAGGGGACTTATGTAATGGGGTGTGATCTGATGCTGCTGCAGGAACTCCTACGATTTTTCCAAAATTTTTAAAGCGGCAATCATTTTAAAGGCAAAAACATAGTTGGTTTTGCATTTAAAATAATTGCCGCTATAAAAATACGGGAGTTAACACAGTTAGGTCTAGACTGTACAGGGCTGATGGCCCTGTGACGTCACACCCACGTGACTCGGCCTGAAAGGGGGAGGGGCGGGGATGGTAACGGGGGACCAAAAGTGTCCCCTCGCGGGCTCGCTACGCTCGCCGCGCTTCGGGCACGGTGGCTTGCTGCGCTCGCCACAAATATATATTTCCCCTCTATGCCCTAGTGGATGGTAACGCAGGAGCGGTCCAGCCTCCTGCATCGGTCACGTGGTGTCTACGTCACAGAGGTCCTTTCTCCAACTTGGAAATAGCAGCAACCGAGTTAACACAGCAGCACCAGATCACACCTTATTACATAAGCCCCATAGTGTTTACAACTGATGGCTTAAACTTTTCCACTGCCTGTTTCAAAATCTTTATCGAATGAGCAATTATCTGTTTAATTTATTATGCAAACATGTATAATACTATAGAGAATTCTTTCAATTAATATTGTTACTTAACTGCCAGAACTGAAAATGTTGTGTTTAGTATGGAAATACCAAGAATGAAAATAAATAAATAACAATCTATGAAATTATTAGATCTGCCATGTTTCTTTACTGAATAGACACTAGCTGCAATCCCAATGATACTAACATTTCATCCATTTCTGCCAGCAGTATCAACCAAGCATAAAAAAAACATGTACATATTTTCTCTAAGAAAGATTTTAGCAATTAGTCTCTGAGTTACTGTCTATATCTTCCCATTTATTCCAACACAGTGATTTAACTAGGTAAAACTGCGCCAGTCCTACTCGCAACAGGTGCCATGAGAAATTGTCTTTACATTATTTCATCTGTTAATTAAAAAATCAGATGTTGTAGCGTGTAGCTGTGCAATACCGATTGTAATAATCTAAAACATATTAAAATGCATTGCTTTCTTAAAGCTGGTTTCTGTTAAAGTCTTGCTGTGTCTCTATGGAACCGACACCAAGGACACACATAGGCAAGATAAACATGGTAAATGGAATGAAAACTGATTTGGTATAATGCACTGCATAAATAAACTTGATTCCTGCCCGTTGTCAGCGAACAATTAGATACAGTAGATGCATAATCACATAGAAAAACTTCAGGCATGAATAGTATGTTTATTATAAACAATGCACTTTTACTTAAAGTTTGAAAGTGTGAGAGAAAGCAATCACAAAACAATTTCTAAGATGACCCTTTGATATCAATCCCTAAGGCGCATCAATTTAGACATAAATTAATGCTGCTTTTCATCGTGTTAAAATGATTACTGATCTGCCTCACAAACTCCAGGGAAATCCAAGACTTGAATTTAATGTTGGTTAATATATTCAATAGGATTAACTCCTTAAGTTTTGGATGAGCCTAGAGAATGGTGAAGATATAATTGTTTTTGCCTGTTAAATATTTTCTTCATTTATCACTCTGAATCATATAAATCATGTTATTGTAACAAATAATCTATTTTATATCAATTGACTGAAAATACTTTTTGACTCCCAAAAGTGTCTATTTGACTTTAAAATGTATTAGATTTTTTAAGTATTATTGTGGTTCTTCTAGCTGTATATAGGCTAGTTACATATGTGCACTTTTAGTGCCCACATATTTTTAACATTACTAATCAAAAACATTACAAGCTCTATTTAATGAAATGTAACAGTCCGAGTAAGAACAGTGTGCCAGGATATCTGCATATGGAACAAGAAATCGAGTGTGTAAAAGCCAAGGTTATCACATGGGTTTATAAAGCATCTATGTGTCACTGCCTCTCAAGGTACATGTGCCAGGCTCTAAATGCAAGGAAACTGGTGTATAATAGATATTGATTGTTACATTTTACCCAAATAACAGGTTAGGAAAAATATCACATGCAAAAATTATTGGTAACCCAATTTCTTATCAGTGAACCCTAACAATGTCCCCACTTTCATCCTGCCCTAGTTTGCATCCCTTTGTTCCATTGCTTAACAAACCCTGCTTCCTCAATCCTCCAGTAAGTGTCTAAAGTCCTTTAGTCAGTACCTAGTTTGTGCCTCCCAGTGCAATCCCTGCAAAAAAAAGTAGTGACATCATGTTTTGATGCCAAGGATGCGGGGCCACAGACACCAATAAGTGCCCAAACCATCCCTAAGACTCTATAGGCTGCAGGTTGCATGGGTGTTGTAGGGCAGTGATTTGGTCACTAGTTACAGCCCTGCCTCTAGTAGTCCCTATCCTCCCTTCCACTTGCTTGTGGTTTATTCCACTTTAGAGCCATCATAACTTTTTAGCTAAGTCCCTCAGCATCCACATCCCCTTCCAATCATTACTCATGTCACTTAATGTAGTCTCTCTAAATTGACTATAATAACTTACAATAATTCCCCTCAAAAAGAATAATCTATTATTACTGTAGAAATAAAAAAAGGTCAGTTTGATATGATATTCTTATAGCAGATCCACTTTCATCCACTCAATCCAATCTTATAAGGAAAACTTTGCTTTCGTTCATTCTATGCCAAATTTAAGCTTAGAGGCATGACCATCCGAGTCCGTAGCAGTGTCCCCTTCCCCATAAAATGCACCTTCCCAGACCCAGATGGAAGTTCCATGTTAGTAGTCTGCAGCCTAGGTCAAACAATGATTGCTTTGGTCTGTATTATTGGGTTTATTTCCTGTTTTCTGACCTCCAGGAATCATGTTTTTCCTGTAGGACACTTCCACCACTGCCTGCAGATACAGTGAGTCACTTTATCTAATAGTTAAGAATTACCTCTCTAGTGGGTCTTGTTCAGTTTCGTGAGACTTCTGCCTCACTCTTCCAAGGAACTAATATTGACGCTTTATAATGCACCCAAACCTACAGTGTTTCCAACCGCACAAAATTAAATGGAAATTAGTCTACCAATGAAAGAGTGGTCTATTATTTGGGGGCTCCAAATCTTCTATAAATATTCATATTAATGAAAATACAAATAGACTGCTCTGGTCCTATGTCCAACCAGGCTTCACAGTATTTGTCCACATGACTGATAATTATCAATTATAAT
The DNA here is from genome assembly GCA_031769625.1 of Taudactylus pleione. NCBI lineage: Eukaryota > Metazoa > Chordata > Amphibia > Anura > Myobatrachidae > Taudactylus > Taudactylus pleione. Next base: position 810,399 of record JAUIMM010000182.1, read on the forward strand.
TGTAGGGAAATGGGGTCTTTTCAGTTGGTGTTGTCTCAAGATTATATCAATACGGGCAGATGTCATTAACATGATATCCACCATCAATGATATCACTATCCCACATACTGCTAATTACACATATTTTAGAGAGATTACACACCAGATAGATGCATCTTAAAAAAAAGTCTCACTGTGCTATCTTAGCAATGTGTTCGATCATCTGGAAATCTTAGTAACCAGAGCATATAACTAGCATCTTAAGGAAATCCTCCTCTTATGTTCACTGCATCTGCACAAAGGGAAAGCAGAAGCAGTGGGTGAACTTGTGCAAATTTATGATTTTAACTATGAATCTATAACAGCCAGTATTGTTACTAATAATATAATTTCCAAAAATGTGTTTGAATGCTGTGTGTATAACTTGTGAGAATAATGACTTCTGATGATTATTGTAATTTACAGTTCATGATATACAACCACCCTATCATTGTACCTGATTGTATTTATCTGTAGTGCTGTGCCTCATACAGAATTGGTGTACGTTACATCGTCTGATAGGATTACTTTGAATTATTTCACTGTACTACGAGTTACTTGTCTGCATACAGTATTTACAATCTTTAACATCATGAATTGTTGTGTGAAAGTCATTCAATATTAAAATATTATTAAAATGTATTAACTTGTCTACAGCTCAGGTTTACACCAGAAAACCATTTTAAATGCATTTTTGTTGAGTCATACTGTAAGTGCCTTATTTGCATATTTGTATGTATTGTATATGTGAGGTTTGTTTTTTTCTACCCAATATTATTATAAGATAACTTTGATATATTCAAGACAGTACTGAGTACACCTTTTTCAAGAATTGTCCTCTATGTTTTGCTGAGATTGTCTCTCCCACCATTTCAATTCAGTCTTTTTATGTGTGAAACCACGTGAGTGAACTAATCCTACCTCCATCCCTCCTCACTTCCTCCATACACTCCTACTTAACTTAGGACCTGATTCGGACCCGGTTGCTAAGAAGCACTCGCTCGTAGCTTGCCGATTTTTTCATTCTGTCCATGCGTATGCATCACAGTGTGCGAACCAGTGCAAGAGATCGGGAAGCGTTCTCTCGCCAAGCATGGATAGCCCAGCAGAGTGAGTGACAGGAGAGGCCATTTGTGGGTGGTGACAGGGGCAGGGCACTAGAAACGGAGGAGTGGAGGTGTGAACACAGGCGTGCCTGAGCGTCTTAACGCCATTTCAGAGGCAGTTAATAAAGAGGCAGCATCATAGTACACGTCACCTGGTTGTATTTTACACTGACGTGCTCGCAGTGCTTGCGGTAGGGTATAGTCAACCTCAAGTGCTGCATTCGCTTCTGATGGTACCCGATGTACCGATGGTTGCATACACTTCCTGGAGATGACGTGCGCAAGTGGGCATCTTAAGACAGGCTGGTGGGTGTCTACATACAGAAACCAATCGCACGCCAGGACATAGTGGGCCTGCTTATCCCTTGCCAGGCGATTGCCTGCCATGCTGTCACTTAGCCAAATTTGCATACACTGGGAGCGAGTGTACGCATCTAGCGAGCAGGTCTGAATCAAGCTCTACCCTCCCATAAAGGTTATATTCTTTACCCATGCTTTTACCTTTCAGTTGAATTATTATTATTAATAATAATAATAATAATAATAATAATAATAATAATAATAATAATAAATTATGGAATTGCACCAAACCATATAGAACATTGTGGATTTGAAACTCCAAATTAAATTTGCACTTTAGAAATAAATATCTATGTTAGATATGGCTCCCACTGCTTGGGAGCCGGGAGAGAATTTAGCCTAGGAGGAGCCAGGAGAGAAGAAAGAACACACCGCCAAGTTGATGGCGCATGTGTGGGCTTTACAGAGTGTGGGAGCATGATGGGGGGTGTGATTGGCGGTGAGGGGGGTGTTATAACAGAGCAGGTGGGCCACCTATAGAGGCCCTAAGCACTGAAAAGATTTTGTGCCCAATATATATTTTGCTCCCCCCCAAAAAAACAAAGAAAATTATCTCCAAAATTCTCATCAACTCACTCTCAGTGGACAACTGAAAGGGACAGCTGACATGACCAAGACAAGACTGATCATGTGTGAGCCTAAGTGGACCATATGGCAGCTAACCAGTTACCAGATTCTAATTTTGTTGTGATCCCAAGAGTTATGTATATAATTTTCTGTGTTATTAAAGCTATGTTACTTGTAAGGATGTGAGTTGGACCGACAAAGCAACACCAATGTGTCTAAAGTGGTTTTTAGACTATTGGGTGCTTGAGGTTCAGAAATCAAAGGGATGACAAAAGAACCCTATGACTCCTGAACAATGGCGAAATGATTCATGTCTTATAAATGAAAAATGCATTAAATATTAATTATGTAAATTTTATGTATAATTTTTGTTATTTTTGTTATTTTTAGTACATTTTGTTCACAAATCAAATTTTAAAAACTACTCCTGTTCTGCAATCTGCAATACTACTGTTCTTCAATGGTGAGAACTGCTAGATATCCTTTATTAACCTAGTGGTTCTCACCATTAAAGTCAATGGTGGGAACCGTTCATTGGCTGAGACAGGATGAGGCTTACTTCTCTCAGCCATTGAACGCTCAGCAGAAGTGTCGCGGCTGAGCTGTCATTCGGGAAGTACCATCCTTGGAGGACAGTTCGTGGATTGGGACTTTGCATTTTTTGTTTTAAGAAGACGGTGGATGCCTACTTGGAACGAAGAGGACATGAACTATGCTAGGTATAGGTGAGTATGGACCTTTTTTTTTACAGGTGCCATGGATTTCTACTGGATAAGGGGATGTGATTGGCTACACAGATTCTAGGTGAGCATCCGTGAATGTGAGTGTCCATGTATGTTTTAATAAAACTTTACTTTCATGGTGTGTGTCTTTAGGTTATTTTAATATTTCTTTTGCAGGTAAACTACAGCTACCAATGTGCCCTTAATGCCCTGCATGATGGTACTTGTGTTTCTCCGAGTACCAGCATGCAGGGATCTGTAGTTCTCCAGCAAAAGACAATATTTTTACATCAAATTTTTACACCACACATTCACACAATCAACCCAGCACTCCTGGCTAGGGGTGCCCTGAAGAGGGGGACACCTTTATTGGGGGTCCCCACCTCCCCTGGGGATACCCAGCCTGGGCTGACTAGCGGTCAGTTGTTCTGTGGCATTACATCCCTGCTAGAAAGAGTCCGGTACTGGTTATGGAAAATACAGGGGACCCCTACTCATTATGCCCTCTGTATTTCCAAAACCAGGACCAGCTTGCTGAGCCCAGTGCTGGTTGTGCTACATACAGTTGACCCCTGCTTCTTTTATTTAAACAACCTGGACTGGCTATGAAAAGTCCGGGACTGGTTGTGTATTTAGGGGAGACCCCATGTAATTTTTTTTTAACTTGAAGTAATTTTATTTAACACAGATGCATGCAAGGATCTCACTGATCTGTGCATGCATCTGTATGAAGGGAAGTGCCTGTCAAGTGACGTCCACATTGTTCGGGTCGGAACGACATATTGTTCATTAGTGCGTACACACCGAACAATATGCCGTGGATCGTTAATGAGATTGACAGATCTTCCTGCATGTACAAAGATCTGAAGATACGACCAATGACCAGCAGGAGCGCGCATCATGATCAAGTGTACACACTGGATGATATGAAAGATTTGTCGTTACGATGCGTCGGAATCTGACAAATTGCTCACAATATCGTCTAGTGTGTAGGGGCTTTTACATTTTGATTTTACAGCTATGAAATAATGAAATTCATTGGAACTCAAAGTTTGTCAGAATTGTTTATTTCATCCCTTGCTTTGCTAATAAATGATGCTGTCTATTACCAATAAATAGTGTTTGGTCATATAATATAAGAGTTCATTAATGCCTATTTCAAATATTGCATTGTAGTTAAATATTACCATTGTAATTAAATAAAAATGGAACAAAAACAATCAGTATGTTATAGTGACATTGTCGCTTTATGTGATATTGTCATCTATCATAAATATAGGACAGTATGTGCCTTGATAGAAAATATTTGTAATTAGTTTACAGCCTGACCTTTGTAATATCATCTTACGAATCACAGAAGGGATGAATGGAATACTTCTGTTACTTGACAGGCCATTTATAAAAAGCTTACTTTGTAATTTTAAAAGAACAACATAACCGTATTTAACTGTAAAAAAATAAACTATACACCAACTGTACACATACACATCTATCTATCTATCTATCTATCTATCTTTCTACCCCGTGTTTTTGTTTTGGCTCTGTATTAATTTTCGTGTTTTAGTTTTGGTTCTGGTTTTGCAAAACCACTCTCGCGTGTTTTGGTTTTGGATCTGTAATTTTTTTTTTAATGCTAAAAACAGCTCAAATCATGTCATTTATGCCTGCCTTTGTTCTTACAGTATTATTAACCTCAATAACATAAATTTCCAGTCATTTCCAGTGAATGACCACCTCACATCTCACAATATCGTTTTCACCTATATTGGAAAAAAGCTGCAGCGAGCTGATTAACTAAGCGACAGAGCAGCGGCACAAACACATGGCAGTTTAAAAGAATATAGCACATCAATGAAACATTGTCACACAGCAGTGGCAGAAAAGAAAAGTGGTGCAAGATGGAAATGTTCTTGGGTCCTCCCACCCTCTCTTATGTTGTATATTAACTTTTGTGGCTTAAGTGCCTGTTTTGTTTGGACCTCCACAAAACAAGCTACCAATGGGCTTAAGGCAGCTAACAGTGTTGTTTTGTTCATGATCTCTTCTCTACAATGGGAAGATTACATCATTATCATCCTCATGCTCATCAGTGTCAACATCATCACACAAAATTAACTTATCCCTCCTGGAATCCACCATTACAGAAGTCTCTGTACTTTGATGTAATTGGCAGGAAAGGTCTTCCTTATGGAATTTTTAGTTATTTTTTTATGTACATCATCTTTTACACATTTTGAGGAAGTAGCCTATTATGCCGATCACTCACAAGGTTCCAAGCTGTGCTAAACACTCTTTTTGAGTACACACTGGAGGGTGTGAAGCTTAGGTAAATCATAATGAGTTGGTACAAGGGGCATCAAATTGCCTTTTTTGCCTCCAAGTAGTCAAAGGGACTGTATGACTTGCTCATTTGTGCACTATCATTAAAATAATCCTTCACCATTTTATGGATGGTTATCATATCAGTTTCAGTCACAGTACAGGTGTCACCAATTTGGGGCAATTATTTTAGACCTGACCAAATGTCAAAATGTTGTGTTACTCTGCTGCGCTGAGTTGACTCATCCTCATCATCAGTGGGTCTCTTGGGGAAGCTCATTTTTTTCCTGGCAGCAGAAACTGAAGGAGGATATTGCTTGCTCACAATGAGCACTTTTCATCTCTTAAGATCTGTGTCAGTTGGAAAGAAAGACATTATGTATGACTTAAACCTAGGATCAAGTATGGTCACTAAATTGTAGTTATCTGATTTCAAGATGTTGACAACCATTTGGTCCTGGTGAAGTGAATAAAAAACTTGATCTACAAGTACAACATTCTTAGTGGAATTGCTTTGTTTCATCTACTCATTCAGTTCCTCAAGCTGCTTTTCCATTAGTCTAATTAAGGAAATCACCTGACGCAAGATGGCAGTGACTGAACTCACTTCATAGGTAACTACTTTGAATGGTTTCAGTACCTTGCACAACTCGGAAATTATTCTCCACTGAGGTACATTCTCCCTCCTCTCCCTGTGTCATTGCTTGTTGTGTAGGTTTGGATGGCTTGTTGCTGTTTCTCCATTCACTGAAGTATATAAAGGGTGGAATTCCACCCTGTTACTACCTCTTGCTTCAGTTGGTGGCATGGACAAAGGAACTGTTCTTGCAGGTGCTGCAATCTTCTGTTGCTAAATGCCAAAATGTCCAGCAATTTATTTTTTGGGCCACAGACAGCATCTTCTGCACACACTTGTCATTTTTTTTCAAATTCTGGACCACCAAGTTCATTGTGTGCACAAGACATGTTCAAATTCACCCAGTTGTAATGCTCTCACAATATTTGATGCATTATCAGAAATGACAAATACTAAAGAGTGTCCTAGAGGGGTAAGCCATTTTGCTATGACATCCCTTAACTTTTCTAACTGGTTGACATCATTATGCTTCTTAGTTAAGTGAGTGTTTTGTATTACATACTGCTGCACAGTCATGTAATCTTTAGTTTGAGCACTACCACTTCTCCACATATCTGTGGTTAAGTGGATAGTGGATACACTGGCATTTTCAAGGCAAATAATTAGTTTTTTTAATGTCCTGATTTAGGCGAGGAATTAAATTTCTGGTCAAATAAAAATTAGATGGAATTTGGTAGCAAGGACACAAGACCTCAATTAACTATTTAAAACCAGATGCATTAATGGTAGATATTGGATGCAGATCTAATACTAGTATAGCTGTCATTGCTCTGTTGTGCAACTGGATAGCAGGATTCATACTTGCTTCCTCTTGCAAAGTATTGTTTCACAGTCATTTGTTTTTTGAAACTACTAGCAGTCTTCTTGGTCCTCTTCTGGGATAAAGATTCACCCCCTTCAGCAGCAGCAGTGCTGGTGCTCAATGATTCTTCTGAGGAATCCTGGATAGCAGATGAGTCAGTTAGTCTTAGCAAACTGAACACAAGAGGACTACCTCCGATCATTAATGAGGAGATTAATGATGAAGGTGTTGGTGGTGGAGATTGCATGTGTTGGTATCTAACTGAGAGAAGGGAGTTAGTTGATGCTTGACTGCTTGTTATTATTTTAGTAGATTTTGACAGAAACTTTGTATTAACTCACTGGAAATGATGTAACAGGGAGGAGGTTCCTAGTTGGTTAAGGTCCCTACCTCTACTTGTTTTGGCTTTACATATACTACAGATTGCTTGACAATTGTTGTACAGATTTGGGTAAAAATAATTCCAAACACATAAGGTGGATTTTTTGGTCATATACCCATGCATGACAATGGCCTTCTTCTTATCATGGGCTAGAACTGCTGCCACTGGTGCCTGACTTAAACAAACAACATCCTCATGATCACCATCCTCATTAATGGCGTCAGCTACAAAAATATCCACCTCATCCTGTTGCAGTTCCCCAGCAGCATCCCCAACTTATATTATATCAGCATCTTTACTTGTTGTAAGGGGGTGTTTTCTTTCTTTCTGTGCTTCCTGTTTCTTTGTTCTGCACACACAGGCAATTGCCAGCTGTTTAACCCTAATGTATCTGAAGCAAATATTCTATTTTTCTCATTAATCAACATCAGGTTATAAGTAAGATAAATATATGAACTCGCAATGTGTTTAACCAAAATTATGTGCCTTTTAAATAATTTGAATAATTTGGATAATAACATTCCACACAAGAGATGTGTTTAAGTAAAGTGTATTTATATTCATGAAATCAATCCTCATAAAAGAGTATTAATTTTTAACAATACTAGTCAAAATACAATGAGAGAGAGAGAGAGAGAGGGAGAGGTAAGTGTATGGGAATGTGGATGCGTGGGGTTGGGATGGCACATGTGCTTTTGTCCAAACCTCATGGCACAAGAATAACCTCCATTTTGAAAACTCCCATAACACACTCCATTTTGAATGTCAGAAAACTCACATAATGTAGTGACTCTGTAAATCATATATCCATTAATGATCATAATTATAATAACTATAATTATAACTATTATCACAACGCTAGTAATCCATAACTTCCATTGAATTAAGCACATGGTTCAATGTGGGAGGGGAGTATCACATTAATGCTATTGTCTAACCCACATGCTGGCAGCCATATTTAACAAAACTGCAGACTCCTTTACACATGGTTATTATTACTTATAAGAAAACCTATTTGTACTATGCAAACTATGATAGTATATTACTTCACCATATTATCACAATGCGGCTAGCAGTCCACAACTCCCATGGAACCACAACCACTGCCAAATTGAACCTGAAATATTCACATTCCAAGCTAAAATATTTCAACAAGATTGCATTATATAATATTTCAGAAAGCATAAACCTAAGTATAGTACTTATAAACTTTTTACAATGTAATTGGGCCACTACCGAATTATGGGTTCCTTCATCACCAGCTGATATCAAACAATTATATATTCTGTGGATTGCAATATTTCACCCAATTTCCATCTTAATCCTAACTAAACAATGTTACAGACAGACCACAAGAATGCAACACATACCAAGCCTATCTTAATACTGAAAGTATCCACCAACCACATGGACAAACTACAGTTTCCATTAAACACATGGGCCCTGATTCAGAGCCGGACGCTCTGACAGAGCGCTCGCTCTGAATCAGGGCCGTCCCTCCTCCTTTTTGGAGCGGCCTCCTGGCCGCTCGCATAGCTGTGGGTGACCACCCACAGCTATAGCGAGTGGCCAAAATGATGGTTGTGATGGTCAAGATGATCACGACCATCGGGCTTGCGACGAGACCCTTGCGGTAGGGTCTCGCTGCCACAAGCCCTGGAGTGCTTTTGGCTCTATCTGAGCCAAAAGCACTCCCACTGACATTACTAGTGATGTCAGTGGGGCCGGCCCCAGATGGTAGGCGTTCCCATGGGAACGCCTCCGTCTGGGCAGCCACACCCCCGGCACGCCCACCAAAGGGGGAGTGCTGTCAATCACCATCGACAGCACGCCCCCTTTGGTGTGAGACCCATAATGACGGCTTGGCCATCGTTATTTGGGTGTCGCGCATGCGCACAATGGAGCCACCTCCGTCATGCGCATGCGCACTTGGGCAACATCGACCTGCTTGCGAGCGCTCAGCGCTCGCGAGCGGGTCTGAATTAGGCCCATGGTTCAATGGGAGAGGGGGGAGCACATGGAATTTCCTTTGTCACCTGAAATCTACACCATGTTACAAAACTGTAGCTTCCATTAAACAAGACAAAGACTACATTATAAATCCACTGTATGCATTGCTACATATTCTACATTACAGACTCACCCATATTGTTTACTACTGTTACAAATCACTTTATTATTGAATGTTAACGCTGCCTTTTCCAAACTACAATACAAACTTGTTACACATATCTAACTATCCAAGGCATAACCAATGTATTACTGCTTGATAACCTTGCTGTTAACAAAGATTCCACTATGAATCACAATATCAATCAAACCATCACCATGTTACTAACTACAGTAGACATTATTAACCAATATCATTATGCCATTATTCCATTAACTTATTTCTATATAGTCAAATACTTAGCGTAGTTTGAGAAGATATCTCCAGGCCTCCTGGGGACTGAAGCTGCATTCTTATACATTGGTTATCAGTCAGAGAGTGAGCATATCTTTCTGTGTCTTCCAAGTGTGTGTGTCTGCATCTGTCCTCAGTATGAATCTGTAGAGTCCCCGCCTGTGTCTCTGTAGAGTGTCTGTCCCCCCCTCACCTGCAAGGTGTCGTACCCATACAAGGGCATCCCAAACCTTAGACTATGTGTGAGCTGGCTATGTCTATTCATGTGCTAATGTGGACCCTGGTATAACCAGTAACCAGACTGACTACATTTCATTTATATATTATTGATTCTTAATATATTCTACATTATGGTGATATTTTAATATACACACTGTAACACTTGTACTGCTCATTCCCACATTTGCAGTGGGTGAAAAAATGGTGGAAGGAGGCTTCCCTATGAGTACAATATCAGAAATGTCAGACTCACAGATAGCACTCAAGGATAACACTCAGTTTGTTCGATTTTTTTCTGCACTGATTTGCAATGTTTTCATTTTGACTTCTTCCAGAGCCTGGGCCTGATTCACTACGGGACACAATTCTGCTAATATGCACACACCACAGTTGCTAAAATCAGCAGTGCAACTTAAATGTATGCATTTACATTGCTTACACAGCCTGACATAAGGACGCCCACTTCCCCTTACTCACATCCATATACTAGGGCAACATAGTAAAACAAATAGTAACATCGAGTAACATGCCTGCGTATTAACAACTGCATTCCTTGCTGAATCAGGCCCTCTGTCATGAGAGGTTACAGAAAAAGATGCCTGACTGACAGAATTTGCAAAACCACCACTCAAATAAAGGCCAAGCCCTGAGCTTTTTCTTTACACTGTGGGCCTCATTCAGAGGCGGTCGGAGGATGCAAGCGGTCGTTCAGAAACTGGGCGGCCACTTGCATCCTGACCGCCCGCCTCTGTTGCGACCATCGGGGCTTACGACAAGACCCTAGGGTAGGGTCTCACTTATCGTAAGCCCCGGAGAGCTTCTGGCTCTGTCAGAGCTGGAAGCTCTCCACTGACATCACTAGTGATGTCACTGGGGTCGCCCCCAAATGGTAGGTGTTCCCATGGGAATGCCTCCATTTGGGCTGCCACCCCCCCGGCCCGCCTTCCAAATGGGGCGAGCTGTCAATCAACATCGACAGCTCGCCCCCTTTGGATCGAGACCCACTATGACCGGCGCTGTCGGTCGTAGCGGGTCTCACGCATGCGCACGACGGCGCCGTCGTGCGCATGCTCTGTGGGGGGCCATCAACCCGGTCTGAGTGCATCGGCGCTAACGACCGGGTCTGAATGACCCCCTGTGTGTGGTGTTTGTCATGTTGACTATTTTATATTTTTTTAGCAAAAAACTTTCCCTTTATTTTTAATGGTGATGTTTTTTTCTTTAACATTGTAAAATATTGTTTTGATTTCAGGTGCCGTTTCTTAAACCCTCTATGCCCTTGAACATCGGTTTTAGTAGATATAGAAGGACTAGTATCATCATGACTGGAAGCAGCCACAGCACTAGTTAATGATTTATTTTTTCTTGATTATTAGAAAAGTTTATAGCTTACCAGGCCAAATGATCAGAAGCATATTTGTTTATTAAGCAGGGCAATGCTTTATGTCATTTAATATTTCTCTGTACCAAGAATAATATACAAGTTTGAAAATGTAAAGCCCAAAACATTATTTCCCTGTCATAGCATAAATAGAAAGACAATTTGTTTAATTGGCTTCAGGTATTGTAAACTGGGCTACAGAGGGATAGAGAAGATCAGTTTAGTACAAATTGAGAGAGACTGCACTGGAGTCGTATATTTGTTTTTTATGATATTCCCACAGGTACATTAAGACTTTTATCTGAGTTCTCAGTCTGAGCTACTTTCACTTTGTTTGCTGTATCTATCAAGTAGCTCTGACATAAAGAAATTGCATTAGTCATTTCACTCCTTTGCCTCTCTATCTAATGTCCACTGTGAAAATGCGCCCAAATCAGAGCTGGAGAGACTTATAATGAATCCAAAACTTGCGAGATCAGGTGCCTTGAAGATGACTCTTTGCCTCAATTTGGAATCCGAGCATGCTGGGAAAACTTGAGCCATGACTCAGATTCACTCGGAATCAGTAAGTTCGGGTGGGTTCAGTGTCTAGGAAATTGGTCAACAGGCAAGTACATTGAAAGTGGTATTAATGTCCATTAGGGTTATCTGTAAATATACCCTCGCACCAGACAAGAAAAATTCCCCAGGAAGTAGGCCAAAGGCCAAATATTAAACAATATTTAAAAATATTTATTATACATAAAAACAAATTTGACAATGATTTTAAAAACACATGCTTACATCAATTTTGTAACATTAGGTGCTGAGTTGAGGCCTCAATAGGAAGATGTCACCAGCCTCTGTCACACCCTATGGGTGTGAGCTCTCGACAGTGGGATTCAAATTGTAATGGCCTTAATCAAAATCACCATTCAACCTACGCTCTTTGGGCCTGATTCAGACCCACTCGCAAGCGGGCGAACGTACGTTAGGCGTACGTGCAAAAATATTTAAATTCAAGGGCTCGCTCGTATTTTCGAACGCATCTAAAAATCCTCCCCAAACTCAGATGACCCCTCCTCTAACTAACGAGCGTGCGAAATAGCGAGCGTACATCCCCGAAATGGCTTGAAGGGAACGCACGCACAAGTATAAACCGGAAGTGGCCTTGTCAGATGTCGATTACCTGCTCCTTTATTCTGCCTACCTCCATCAATCGTATCATGCCAATCAATGTATCAATTAGCTTAATTGTTTGTTTTTTTTCAACACAATGCAAGAAACTTTACTCTTGTCCGTATTTGTGTTTACCCGCAGAATACGTACAGCTTAAACATTCGCTTTTATTGCTCAAAAAACATGTTACCCACAATTAAACAATTGTTCTATTGCTTTGGATCCCCGCATATTTCGCGGGGTTCATTTCTTTATTTAAATTTGCTTACGCATGTCACTGCATCAAGCCTATCATAACTCTCCAGAGATTTCTGGCCCTGTCGAACACATGACTCATACACTAACCAATAGAATTGCTCCTGTTAATTTCCCAAATACATTAGCCAATCAGAAATTTTTTGGCCACTTTATCAAAAATGATTTTTAAGAAAAACACCATTGCCATCATGAGAGCCTCCGCATTCACCAGGCGCGAGCTGCTGGTGCTAACGGAGGTGATGGATAGGCGTATCACCAGCCAGCCTCCACCCATCACCAACCGGCAGAAGCGTTCCGCATATGCGGAGGCACGGGCCCGCCTGCGCTCCTTCGGCTCACGTCGCAACATCGGCCAGCTGGAGCGCAGGTGGTCGGACCTGCAACGGCGAACGCCCCGCTTGCTGGCATGCTTTCGCATGCAGATCTCAGAAAGTAAGTTTTATGTATTGTGGTTTTCATGTTTGTCTTTGTGGCCCAAACTGCGTGTGCATGTTTTCATGTCTGTCCTATTTATTCATTCTACTCATATCTGCATAGCCATGTTTTCCCTCTATTTCATAATTATTCATTCTACTCATATTTGCATGGCCATGTTTTCCCTCTATTTCATATTTATTCATTCTCCTCATATTTGCATGTTTTTTGTTGCTGGGGGGTGATTTTAATTTGTTTTTTGGCCAGGATTTGTGCTGAAACTAACCACAATTTGTTTTACATCTTTTACGGGGACAGCCAAGACTACGCCGTCACCGTCCGGCCAGACGGCGGTCACGCCCACTCTCCCCAACCCCCAGCCAACACTCCACCCCCAATAATTCCCCTATTCCCCACTCCTCCCCAGCCTTCCAAGACCCTCTCCCGGAAATGTCGGGCCTCCTTCCCCTCCGTCCCACTTCCCCCTCTCCTCCAACCACCCCTCTTCCAATTACCCCCTCCCCGGAGTCTGTAATAACCCCGCCCCGATCTTTGGGGAATGGAGGCTCCTCCGAGGAGGATGATGGTGGGACTTACGGAGCTGCCGTTTTGTCTACCGGTATGTTTTTCTTTAGCCTTTTTTTTAACCACAAACTGTTTGTATGTAATCATGTGTCGTTCCTTTATTCAGGGTTTTTGGGTAGACTTTTGGTGATTTAGCAGATTGCCTTTACCTGTTGCTGCTGATTTCAACATACACATATCACACCTGTGGGAATTTGTACATAGGCCTTGTATTTTTTGCAGCCCCCATTTCAGTGTTTTTTTTTTTTTTTGAGTGATTTCGTCGTGTTTTTGAAATTTTAATGTGGTTTCCCTATTGTTGTATTAATCCACACACTTTTCTCACCCACAGAGGAACAGAGGCGTCGGCAAGAAGTCCAAGACTGTGTGGGCCAGATGCGCCAACATATAATTGGGGTGCTCGTGGCCCTTGACCGTCTGTCTGGCATCCTTCGTCAGTAGTTTTATTTTTGGTTTTTCTTTTTCAAAATAAATTGTTTTTTTCGAACATACGTTCTGGCTCATTAGTTTTTTCAAAACCAAAGATTGTTTACCCTGACATAAGTAGACTGTTCCTGCAAGGATTTCCATTTTTTAAAAGTAAGATTGTGTTTTGTATTTGTATGTAAAACAGCCACAAGAAACACATAACAGTCACAATGTCATTTCCCTTTTTGGGTGTAGTGTCAATTAGATATTTCTACATTTTACAGGTTCCTAGTTGGTGTGCAAGCTGCTTAGGCCAATCTTACAAAGCCAAATGATTGTACAGGCTTCCTTTTGGTGTGGGTTTGGAACCTGAAAACGTATTTCATTTTAGCTCAACTGGCGTCAGTACTGGATTACCCCTTAGTCAAATGTAACGTGTGTGAACCTGGTTACACTTGCTGGTAACGTCCAAAAAAAGGAAGAACATTTCACTCTACAAACATTTATTCACAACATAACTGATAAATCAAAGTGGTCACTCACAAAAAAAACACACAGTGATAATCTCAAATACAACACATACCAAACAAAAACAAACCAAAAACAACAAATCAAGAACTGGTTGATGAAGGACCATGCCAACATGATTCCACAAACATGGCGTTGCGATATGGGTTCCAGAATATATTCCCAAAATGTCCAGATCCAGGTTTGGTAAGGGTAGCAGGAAGTAGTGAGCGTTGGAGTGCCAAAGATTATGTGAACAAACAGAAGATGGTGCAAAAAACAACAAAAAATTAGATGTTCGCAAACAAACCCAAACACATTAGGTATAAACACTGTTGTTTTGTGAAAACTTACCTAAAAAATCTGGCCACCACATCATCGCATATGGCCCCCCCACATACTGACCTCCGACCAACCTCGGGGGGGCCATCCTCAGGTAAGGCATTCTCTGGCTGCATTGGGACACCACTCCTTATGGCGATGTTGTGAAATATCCCACACAGGACCACAATTTTCGACACCATATCCGGCAAATACATGAGCTCGCCACCAGAGCGGTGGAGGCATCGGAATCGGCCTTTTAAAAGGCCGATACAGCACTCCACCACTTGCCTGGTGGCTGTAAGTGCGGAATTATACGCACTTTGTGGGCCTGGTGTGGGAGCCAAATAAGGAGTGAGCAGCCAGGACATGCAAGGATATCCACTGTCTCCTGTGAAAAAGAATAGACAACATCAGGAACTCTGTGTATCAAGCTTAACATTGTTATGTACTAAAGGTCTCCACTTACCCAGAAGCCACGCATCACCAGCTTGTAGGTTGTTTAATTTGTGCCATATCCCTGATTTCCGGATGACGAAGGAGTCATGTGCACTTCCTGGTAATTTAGCATTCAGGGACAGGATCTGGAGGGAGGCATCACATACCACCATTACATTCAGGGAGTGATAGTGTTTCCTGTTTCGAAATATGGCCTCCAGCCGTGCTGGAGGCTGAAGTGGTATGTGAGTACCATCCACAACCCCTATGATGTGTGGGAAGCCAGCTATTTGGTAAAAATTGGCCTTGGCCACACTAAGGGCACCCATATCCAAAGGCATTTGAATAAAATGATGGAGGTGCTTGAAAAGTGCCTCCATCACTGCCCTCAGGATCCGGGAAAAGAAGGATTGGGAGATGCCCACCACTATTCCCACCATTGTTTGAAATGATCCTGAGGCACAGAAATGTAACACCGCCATAAATTGCGTAAGTGGTGGTATTGCTGTTGGACTGTCAATTTGCCGCTCAAGATCACTTTCTATTAATGAGAGAGTGTCTATGATGATTTTGGGAGGTAGACGGTAGCGTCTTAAAACCTCATCATCGGGCATTCCAAAAAGGGTGACACGTGTTTGAAATATCTGGGGCCTTGCATGCCTACGATGCCTATGCCTGGGACGAGATTGAGGTTGGTCGGCTTCCGGGAGCATGGCCAGAACAATCCGCCCCAGATCTACCTGAAATTCAAAGATTTCAATGTAAGGCTTTTGACCCACCCCAAAAGTAAATTAAAACAACTTAGCTTGATGATACCATCCATTGCTGCTTACATGCCGGGGTATTGTCATGATACGTCCAAACTGAAATTAATCACAAAAATTATTTGACAAATTTCACTCTGTGCATTTTTGTTTCTAAATTTTGTGCTAGACCAAACTTAAAATATGCGAAACACACATTTGGCAAAACAGCAAAACGACATTGCACACAGTACATCAAAATGGGTTGAAATGTTTGCACAAAAAGCGAAAGGGCAACCTCAAAAAAGTTAAAATGATTAATAAGCATTTTAAAATGCGCTAATTAGTTTGCAAATACAAGTCACAATATTAAGTAGTAAAAATGCGCTAATTAGTTCGCAAATACAAGTCACAATAGTAAGTAGTAAAAATGCGCTAATTAGTTTGCAAATACAAGTCACAATAGTAAGTAGTAAAAATGCGCTAATTAATTCGCAAATACAAGTCACAATAGTAAGTAGTAAAAATGCGCTAATTAGTTTGCAAATACAAGTCACAATAGTAAGTAGTAAAAATGCACTAATTAGTTCGCAAATACAAGATAAAAAATGGACTTACCAAGAGCAAATATATAAGAGTCCAAATCAAAAGGTCTTTGGGTCCGAAATTAATCAAAAACTAAAATAGATGAAATTATGGATCCAAAATTAAAAAAAAAGAAGAAACACAATGAAACAACAATTGATCAAAAGTTAGACTTCACAAAACTTACCAAATCAAGAAACGAGGTCAAAAAAATAAAAACCAACAAAGAGAATGGAAAATAAAAACGCAAATCTACCAAAAAAAATAATCTCCAACCGCCAACTCCTTTATACGCAATCAATAAACTCCAGCCAAGGTAACCTCCAACAATCCAAAAACGCCACCTCGACTCGAGACACACCAAGCCATAAATAGTGTTTCGTTTCCCGCACAAATTAAGGAGGGATCATAGGAACGCACTATCAATGATGCGACCGAAAAATAAGGACGCATGTATAAATACGTCACGAAAACACATTAAAATTCTGGTGTATTTCTTGTTTGGACCTCAGACATGGTGACAGACCAGGGAAACAATGCCCAAGAGTCAGGCGGTAAGTCTTTCATGCATTTTGTATCAATGATTAATTTGAAACATAAGATTGGGCAAGTTGTGATTTTGTGAAATCTGAATATTTACACAAATAGGTGAGGAGGATGACATGGAAGAGGCTGCTGGGCCCAGTATTCCGGCCAAAGCTGCCAAAAAAAAAAGGCAGCCACATTTCACAAGAAAGGAGATGGAGGTTTTGATACAGAAGTGTGTGGACATCCTGCCACAGGCAGACAGGAATATGAGTCTAAGCCAGAAGGGGAGAATGTGGGAAGAGGTAGCCGTTGCTGTCAATAGGGTGGGTGATTATGTCCGTCTAGCCCGGGATGTCAAACGGCGGTAAGTAAACACTTGCCCCCCCTAAAAACAAACACCATTTTAAACCAAAGGATAATGGCTTCCATTTTTTCCCACAGATGGGGCGACTTCAAATATCGCCTAAAGCAAAAACTCGCGGACAGGGCTAGGCATGCAAGGGGAACAGGTGGGGGTCCCACCCCTGTGTCATTGGAGTTGACGGATTTAGAAGAGCTGGCACAGGGGTGTGTGCAGCCTGTGGAGGTGTTTGGCGTGTCCAACATGGATACGGACATGCCAGACTTTGCGGCTCCTCATGTTGTCCCAGGTAAATCTTTTGATGTCATCAACTCAGAAATGTTATTGTGCCAATATGTAGATTCTAATGTGAGGCTTTTCTCTTTTTTCCTAACAGAGACACAGGCAGATGAGTCTGCTCCAGAGGGGAGCCTTGGCCGCCGAATTTCTGCTGGCTCGGCAGGGGAGGAACCAGTACATCCGGCTGAGGACCCTGCAGAAGCCAGTCCAGGGCAATCCCCCTCGCAGGCAGTGTCCCTCCCCACAGAACTCAATTTCAAATCGGATTTCCATACGGAGATTCTGCAGAGGATGGACGCCAGTCTGCTACAGGTGGCTGAGGCCCTGGAGCAAAATGCTGCGGCCAACGTGACCATTGGTTAGGCCCTGGCGGAAAATACCAGGGCCAACATCCGCATCGCCATTGCCCTGGAGCAGCTCGTTCGCCAGCACATGGTGGAGCCGACCTCCCTTCCTGCCGGAACATCAGGATCCTCCACCTCTGGCACAACATCAGCCAATCCTCCAAATGTGCCTAGCCCTGTGCCTAGTCCAGAGGCCACAACATCTGCCTCTGGACAGGCCAGCCCGATGACATCCCGGACCCGGTCTGGCGCCCTCCCCCCCCCATCCAAACGGGTGAAAAAACGGTGACAGCAATGGTGACTTTTCCCACAATCCTTCTGTGCTTGGCTCATATTCCTTTCTGGTCAAAACTTCCCTCTCCTTTCTTGTGAAATGTTTTTATTTTTTTGTTGTATGTTTATGTCAACAGTTATGTTGGGCCAATTTGTTTGATTTTGGAACATATCTTTGGCCAAAAAAGATGTCCCCAATATTTTATTTTTTATTTTTTTGGTTTGAGCAATAAATTGAAACAAAAAATCTGACATTGGATTGTGAAATTATTGTACAAATGGGTTACATTTAATCCTGGACCAAAAGGCAAAAACTGGCCCAAAAAAAAAAAAAAAAAATGGGCTCTTTAAGGAACGTTTAAAAATTCATATAACGAGGAAAATTCAAGAGGCACAAATAAAATGGTGCGAAAATTAAAACATGATGACATTATTGTTACAATAGGCCCTAACCACCAAATTGAGGGCAAAATAAACCCCCACAAATGTACGCAAATTGATTATGTCATCCTGACATTAGCAGCTCTGAGTTCCACCTGCGTACGGTTTTGTGCTATCCCAAAAAACTGATTTCAAAACACATACCAAGCCGGTTCTCAATCCAACACTAATTGCTTTTCTGCCCTCCCGCGATTAATCGCAACAACATCGTGGAGTCCCGGGACGGAGGAGAAGGCCATCGCCAATGTGGTCGAGTAATCCAGACCCTAAGCTGTGCGAGCATTTTGAAGGGAAAGAGGATCATCCAGTGACGTATGAGTCGGTCCGAACACATTTTACGCTCGCATCTGCTAATGTATGTACGCCCCAAAAACGCCTCGCCACGCCTGCGTTTTTCCATCTCCACCCCCGTCTACACCCTAAAACGCCCTGTTCTGTCAATCACATTTGACATGTCACTTCCTGTACGCTATTTTAGGAACGAGTCAAAAAAAGCTCGCAATCTGCCGTACACACATGCGCAGTGTAACACCGACGCATGCGCGGTTAGTCAACATCGGAACGCAACGAGCGTACTGCTGTTAACGAGCAGCTCTGAATGAGGGCCTTTGTCCTATGACAGGACTTCATTTGGGTTAATTACAATATTACCAATGACCTTTAAATCACGGTCAAAGGTTAGTCGGAGGCGTGTAGCTTCACAGATAATAAACTTTAAGATATGGAATACTGCACCCAAGTTTCTCTGCCAGTGAAATGCATATACAGTATCGAATCCAAAACACGCAAGATCTGACGCCGGGAAGATGACGTTTTACCTCAGTTTGGAATCCTCGCCCATGACTTAGATTCACTCGGAATCAGTAAGTTTGGAAGGGTTCAATTTCTAGGAAGCTAATCCTGCTCACCTATAATCTATCTATCTATCTATCTATCTATCTATCTATCTATCTATCTATCTATCTATCTATCTATATATCTAGCTATCATCTAAATATCTTTCCAGATAACTTGTTCCAGCTGAAAAATATATATGTATACAATATATGTATATATACTGTATATATACATACAGTAAGTTTGGAAGGGTTCAGTTTCTAGGAAGCTAATCCTGCTCGCCTATAATCAGTCTATCTATCTATCTATCTATCTATCTATCTATCTACCTATTCAGATAACTTGTTCCAGCTGAAACATATATATGTATACAATATGTGTATATATACAGTATATATATATATATACATATACACACAGTATAACCCACTTATTTTCAACCTTTTGGCAAGCTGGCTGGTAGGGCAGGCAGGCAGGCTGGCAAAGTGGCGTGCGTGACCTGTGATGTCATGCTGCCGTATCTGCATAGGTCAGGGCCCGGGTGCACATGTGCCTCCCAGAAGAGCTCAGCGCCTCCTGGTCCGCAGTATAGTAAAGGTGTATCTGACCAGCAGCTCTGACTGTGCTGACCGCGCTGAGGGCCTGATTCAGACCCGGTCGCTAGGAAGTGTTCGCACACAGACGATATTTGAATTCTGTGCATGCATCGTAGTGCGCATGAGCGAACCAGTCCGAGCAATTGGGAAGCGGTCTCTCGCCACGCATAGACAGCCCGGCTGAATGAGTGACAGGAGAAGCCATTTGTGGGTGGTGACAGGGGCTGGCCATTAAAAACGAGGGAGTGGCGGTGCGAACTCAGGCATGCTTGACCATCTCAATGCCATTTCAGAGGCGTGCATAATTAAGAGGCAGCATCATAATACACGTCACTTGGTTGCATATTACACTGAAGTGCTCGCAGTGCTTGCGGTAGGGTATGGTCAGCCACAAGTGCTGCGTATGGGTCCGATGGTACCGATGGTTGCATACACTTCCTGGAGATGACGTGCGCAAGTAGGTGTCTAAAAACAGGCTGGTGGGCATCTGCATACACAAAGCGATCACACGCTAAGACATAGTGGGCGTGCTAATGCCTTGCCGTGCAATCGTTTGCCTTGTCGAATTTGCATATGCATCGAGCTACCGAACGCATCTAGAGAGCGGGTCTGAATAGAGTCCTGAGCCCGCAGCAGACTTGACAACCGCTCACAGCACACTATTGTGCCGAGACACAGTGGTTGAAAAATGCTGTTATAGCCGCTAAAGATGGAGGTAATACTTTGTAGTTTCAAGAAAATCTATCCATCTGTTACAGTACATACAGTATAATGTGACTCTTCTCCACTTCAGATATTATACTTAGTAGCTGGTTGAAGCTTTCAGCCATTAGCAGCAGTTAGCAATGCCTCTTAGCATACCGAGTAAAGCTTGGTTGGCTAAATACATTGAACTTTGAAAAATGCTGTTTCATTATTGTCTTCAGATCCTCGTTTTCACAGAAAATAATTGTTGGTAAGTAGTCACCGAAATGCTAGTTCTTCTTTAAAGAGCTTATAGTTTGCAGACAGAATATGTAACCCAAGATTTATTGTAATAACAAAGGTCAGTTGCTTAACAGCTTTCTGTACTGCATCTTTCTTAATGGTCTCACACATACCTATTTTATGCTTCATATTTTCAGTGCTTTTGTTAAAAAAAATACATATTGCTAAAAAAGCGTTATTTAACACAAAAGCATTATTACATTCATCTCATCAACTAACTGCAATTTCTATCAGAGTGGGCTTGACAAAGGTATAAACAACGAATTAGCATTTTAAATGTCATATACAGTAGAAGTCCCAAGAAGTTACTTTCTTTATTTTCGATGGTCCTCATTTTTAAAGGTTATGTTACATGTTTTTCCACTTTCAAAACTGAAAAATTTCACATTGAGTAAAATTTTCAGAGGTGCATTGCAATCTCTCTATTATAGTACCTATAGTACATATGCAACATTTCATTGCATCATATGTGCTATAAACAGTTCAATAAAGGGCAGACTGTTGTGCCCAGCATTACACAAGGTGATGCACATGATTAAATCATCATGTTAATTGGATGATTAAAGCCCCCGAAACTCTACTAGTGTAATAATTTTAGCAATGCTCAAAGTGTAGTAATATATTCTATTTTCTAAAGATCTTTGTACTGTATACAGCTGGGTAGGAAACAAACAGCTTAATCGATTTTTGTTTGATAAGGGCACATAATGAACTTTTTGTTTTTCTATAGTTTTTGATATAAGTAAATGTCTAAATTTCCTATCATGATACTTAGTAATGTCATCAGGGGCGCAGGGTGTGTGGGGCACATGGGCCTCTGGGTCCAGGGGTGCCCACACCACACACCCTGCACTCATACTCCTACACTTACCTATCCGTAGTACTGCTTTGCAGTGCCGAGCCGTTGCTACAGAGCAGTAAAAATCCATGGGAAAATGGCAGCGGAGACCCACACATGCTCAGTAGATTCTGCCACTAAGCCAGAATCTACAGTGCATCTCCGGAGAGAGGAGGGGGGCCCAACTGAGTCTGCACGCTGGCCCCCTCCTCTCATAAAACACCCCTGAATGTCATACAGTACACTGTAAACCCATAGTCCATTGACTGTCAAGATGTCTTCCCTTCAAACTGTAATGATGTTATGGGAATGGAGCTAATTTATTCTATCACAGAGTTTAAATCTACAGCAATGAAGGTGAATGGGTGGCGGAAAATTAAAATGCTAATGATGGGTGGAATGGGGGCACAAAACTAGCTGGGGCTCTGGTCTTCTAGTATATCATTGGGGTTAAGGTGCTTTTCTTGTGTGCCAAGTACATTATATTTTATACAGTTTTAGACTTATACTATTGTGGATAAGAGGCTTTCTGTAATTTGGAACATTACATTATCCCTAAAAAGTGCAACATGGCATTGATCCTTACAGTGACTGTATGAAGGAACGCTCAACGACCATATACATTGGATTGTTACTGGATAACAGCATTTATTAACTTTTCCTTTCTGATTTTATGGAGTTTCTACAGGGAACAACATATGTATTTAAAATAGAGATGAGAAGTTCGGTCTCAGAGAAATCCAACAGCACTGAATTTAGAGGTACCAAGTAGTACCAAGTCATGACCCGAGCCTGATCACTGAAATCGGACCTTGCCACAAGGCAAGACATAATTTTCCCAGAAATCTCAGATCTCACATTTTCAATCACATAACCCAATCATAAGGTGAAGCAAGTCAAATGTAATTTTACCATAATTCTCTGCTGTTTTTTTGATCACATACAGTAAGGACACTGTGAGGATGTTCATCTGCCATTTTGACACTAGCATGTTTAGGCAAAGGAGGAAGAATCGCTACTAGTATTAGAGATGACATTCAGGGGCTGGCTGCTCTGCTTCTCCCATTTATTATTAAAGGAAATAAAGATAATCGAACAGTCTTTCCGCATTACTCTTTCTCTACATTAAGGGGCAGATTAAATTAGAAGCCATACTTACCATACGTGCCCGGGGCTGTTCAATTGCAGCCCGCGGTAAGCTCCCAGGCTGCGCTTACCACAGATTTTCTGTTCTGCCCTTACCGCATCTGCTGTGAGCGCGTCAATCCATAGCTTCGGGTACTATCTGCTCGCAGTAAGCGCCTGCTGTTAACTGAATCTGCCCCTCTAAGCAGATCTGCCGACTGAGAGGCGGGGGGGAGTGGGTACTAATTATCTAGGCCCGGGCTCGTTGGAGGGGTCCAGCAGGATCAATTGCCACCCCCTCTTACCTGTCAGCACCAGCAGCCTCTCTCTACAGAACAGCACACACTGCTGTGTGCTGGGCTGCAGTGGGGTCAGGGATGCTGTTGATCAGCAGTCTCCTCTGCCTGTGCGGGGAGTGTGGGGGCAGTGATCGGATTGATTACACTTCCCCCTGGATTTGCCCCTGGCTGATGTGCTCACAGCATCTCCCAGTTCATCTCTCCTGTAAATACTTTTTAATATTTTTTCTATGGGGGCCACCCCCCTAAAAACTATCTCTGCCATTCAGGGGAGACATTCAAAATAAAGTTTTGGCATCTCACCAGGAGTCCTTGTCAGACATTTGGATTTTTCAGATAAAAGCACTATTGAGAGTATAAAATATGTATATATCTGACACAGACTCAGATACAGGGATAGTTATATTAATTCACTATTATGCTGATATTTGATAGTGAACTTTTGTACCCCCAAAAATAATTAACAGATTTCTCTAGATCTCTTCCATTCCTTCAAATTATTTTATTTCTGTTTTCTTTTCAAAAAAGTTTTGCTCTAACTCATAATCATTATTAATGACATTTAATTAAGTTTAATTTCTAATAAATTCCATGATAACTTTAACTTGCAGTAGTGGGCTTGTTTAAGCTCTTTTGCCTGCCACCAATGCATGCCTCCCCATCCTCAACTTCTTTCTTGGTCAGGAGCTGACACCTTCCTCAAGGCTCAGCCACTGGCCAATAGTCTTCTCCTGCTGT
Organism: Taudactylus pleione; assembly: GCA_031769625.1. Classification (NCBI taxonomy): domain Eukaryota; kingdom Metazoa; phylum Chordata; class Amphibia; order Anura; family Myobatrachidae; genus Taudactylus; species Taudactylus pleione. Next base: position 834,379 of record JAUIMM010000182.1, read on the forward strand.
CCCCAAATTCTTCTTGCTTGATCATGGCATCTTCAGGCTGCCAGAGCTCTTCTTGCTTGTCTTCTGCTCTCACTTCTAACTGAGCTCCGAAGACTTACACCAGATATTTTAACTTCCTCAAAACCTTTTGCAGTACCTAATTTAATTGCTAATATTTTGTAGTATTTGTCATATGTGCACAGCTTTCAAGAAATGACTGCTTTTTCCTCACTAGAAAACTTTTTAAAGATTGGACCTGTGCAGCTCTCTCCTTTTAATTCAATGACAAGAATGATGAATACTTCTTTAACTTCGTCATTATCTGTTCTTTAGGCATGAAATTGTCAGGAATATGCCTTATCCTCGCATCTTAGGTACAGTGATGTTTCATTGATATTATTTTCACAGCTCACAAAATCCTCATAACTGGCCTCATTTTCTTTGATATTAGACACCTGTTTTCACAAAGAAGATGGTTTTGTTTCTGATGACAATGGGTACTGGCCAACTGGTATTAGAGCTTCATGTGACTTTTGTGTATGAGATATGGTGTGAGTCTGTGTTGTTTTAAACGTGGTGTGTGCCTGTTTTTTATTAGACGTGGTTCACTAAGTTTAGACAGCCAACTCCCTGCAGCCTTTGGACAATATTGATGAAAAATGAAAATCTTGAACGTTTTGAGGTGTTCATTTATAAACTTGACTGTAAGTGCATGAGGTGGATGAAATTAAAACATTGGGCGCAAGTAGCTGATGTTTTAATTCTGCACACCCACTAGTGCACGTGCATCTCAATGATTACCGACATGGGACACAGGGCCTGATTCAGACCCGCTCATGAGCGCTGAGCGCTCGCAAGCGGGTCGATGTTGGCCCAGTGCACATGTGCACGATGGAGGCGGCTCCGTCGTGCGCATGCGCGAGACCCAGATAGCGACGGGCAAGCCATCGCTCCAGGTCTCGCTACAAAGGGGGCGTGCTGACGATGTTGAGTGACAGCTCGCCCCCTTTGGTGGGCGTGCTGGGGGCGTGGCTGCCCAGAATGAGGCGTTCCCACGGGAACGCCTACCGTCTAGGGCCGGCCCCACTGACATCACAAGTGTAAGAGCAAGAAGTCCACTGGGACTTGCGGCAACGAGACCCTACCACAAGGGTCTCGTCGCAAGTCCGATGGTCACGATGGTCTTGACCATCGCGACCATCATCCTGGCCGCTCGCACTAGCTGTGGGTGGTCACCCACAGCTATGCGAGCGGCCAGGAGGCCGCTCTAAAAATGCAATAGGTGGGCACTGATTCAGAGCGAGCGCTCTGAAAGAACGTCCGGCTCTGAATCAGGCCCACAGATCGGAATTGAATGGAGATTCATGCAATTCTGATGGGCATTCCTGGGCAGTGACTGTGGGTGACTATTTGGTAGCAAACATGTCTGGGGCATGTCATTGTCAGGGACTGCGTAGAAAGATGCATTTCCACTGGCACCAGCAGCCATGTCTCATCAGACATTCTGAGCAACCTTAGGGCTGTTGTAATGTCCAGTGGCACAGCCAATGTCCAATCGATGGTGAGACCGTTTGCACACAGCGTTGGATTAGAGCTCAGCCAGTGTGCATCTCAGTAGGAAGTCCATCGGCTGTGGCATTAGCATAGATTTGCAGCAGCAGCTGCTAGAAACCAAATCCAAAACAGGAAAGTGGTTTCAGAGCAAAATCCAGTGCCAAAACCAAATCATGGGGGGGTCAATACACTTCTCTCATTTAGAACTCTGTTTTTAATTGACTACTAAACACAAAATGTAAATTTTAACATGCGGTGAAGGCATCATATAATGTTTTACATTTCAGAGCTCTGTAAAGTATAACTAGTCTTACACCTGTGCCCTAGTACTTGAATTAACTAGTTCATCCAACTAATTACTGCAGAAAAAGTAGGCAAGTCTGCCAAATGCCAATTGACTGTTCTGTTAAAGAGGCATGTCTCACTCTCTACTAATGTGGAATGTAACTGCTGCTGATTGTCAGAGAGCAGGGTAGACACATTATTAAGTAGGTTGGCAGCAACAACCCTTTGATATTAATTTTAAGGATAAATACTTTGCTTAAAATAAAAAAAGTAAATTCTTATTGTTTTTAATTTAACAACTAGTAAAGGGACCAGGCCGGGTCCCCTCAGTGTCTGCCTGCTGCTCTGCCGTACCCCCTCTCTCTATCTACTTTTCTGCCCCCCACCCACTCTGTCCCACCTCACCCCCTCTCTGCCTGGTGCTCGGTTTTACTCCACTCCCTTCTCTGTCCTGCCCTACCCCCCTCTCTGTCTGCTGCTCCTTCCTGCCACACCCCCCACTCTGTCCTACCCCATCTCTCTCTGTCCCCTGCTCTGCCCCACACCGTTCACTGCTTTGTCCCATATCCATAACTATTGTGCATTCCTCCTCTCATGATAGGCTACGGTATGATCCATCTCCCCAGCAGTGGGAGTCAATGGGATACACATGCATGTTAGAGATGGGACTGACCTTAGCAGATTATTATATAGATTTCGTACTGACATGATGATTAGTAAGATTTACCTTTATTTTTGATTGTACAATGTGTGAAATGTTTCATAACAAACTAAAATGCGAGTTCATCAACATTGTGCATTTATTTGGGCTGTTGTAAAGCAGTGCCACAGCTTTGATATAGTAGTTTTGACACATTAAGTAATTGCAACTAAATGAACGTTTGTGTCAAAATTGTTTTAGTGCTACAGTATCTTTTTTCTACTTATGTTTCATATTTGTATACAGTACAGTAACATTAACACAAATAACACATGCAAACATACAAGAACTAATATACTGACACAAACACAAGAAGTAAATAACATTAGTGTAATAATTATCAAACCAGTGTCATGTAAATGGGGAATGTCAAATTATGATGTATAATCTGCAAGTACCATTACCATAATAAGCTACTGTATGTAATCAGTGAATTGTGAAACATATTTCAATGCTTAATATTATTATAAATGCTGTTATAGGTAACACATATGCTATAAGAAATAATATACTGTATGTCCTATTGTAGGATATAAGATATGCAGAATGAAAACAAGAAAAACATCTGAGAATCCTGTGTACTGCAAGAATGCTTATTATACACAAATTCTGAGTACAAGTTGAGTCTCCCATATCCAAAATGCTTGGGGCCAGGGGTATTTTGGATATCGGAATATTCCGTATTTTGGAATATTTTCATACCATAGTGAAATATCTTGGGAATGGGACCCAAATCTAAACACATGCTTTTATGTGTTATATACACCTTATACACACAGCCTGCAGATAATTTTATACAATATTTTAGTGTTATATACACCTTATACACACAGCCTGCAGATAATTTTATACAATATTTTAGATAATTTTGTGCATCAAAAAAAGTTTGTGTACATACATGAAATTAATATGTTTCATATACACCTTATACACACAGCCTGTAGGTTACTTTATACTATATTTTTAATAATGTTGTGCCTTAAACACAGTTTGTGTACATTGAACCATTGAAAGGAAAGGTTTCACTATCTCAGTCATGCTAAAAATATTCTGTATTTCGGAAAATATTTGGATATGGGAGACTCAACCTGTATATCTATGTGTGTATATTTATATAAAGTTCTGTATATTAAAAAGTTATAAAGGAATAATTCTGATGTGATGACTTGTTCATCTATGTCAGAAGGAAATTATACAGTTAATAATAAACTAGTGTACTTCTATATCAAGATACAGCTGTGATGCATGCAACTACATTATGTCTGAGACAAACATTGCTTTAATTTATATTCAGTGTTTTATTATTTGTTCTGACATGTAGTATTGGGAATGTAATTTCAGTTACTATTTTTTGTCAGCGTTGAATATAAATAAGTTACATATAATCTATTTTCCTTTTCAGAAACATACCTCTTGCAATATGTATATCAATGGCGATTGTAACCATTGGATACGTCTTAACCAACGTGGCATACTATACAGCCATTACAGCGGAGGAGCTGTTACTCTCCAGTGCAGTTGCTGTGGTAAGGAAGCATTTAAGGCAAATGTCATCTATGTTTTGTGATTTCAGCAGTAATTTGAATTACTATGATGATAATGTATTTTGTTTACTTGAATAGATGTATAAACATTGCAACTATGTTTGTGACATTTCCATTATTGGTTTAGTGTCTGACCCTCTCCTTGTTGGAACCTTTATCATCTTACTCCTGTAACACCATTAAGTCTATAGTTACATATTAATAAGCCGAGCTGGCCACTTTGGAGTACTACCGACATTGCCCGATTCTTCATCATGCCACTTCTTTAGTTTGCTAACATAAGAAGAAATTAAACCTCAGATATATATCTAATGGCGCTGGAAATAAAAATGCCCTTTATAAGATGGTATGGGATAATGTATCAAATGATACTTTTATATATGACACAGAGCATGAATGTAACTTCTAGAATATTTGTTAACTACAGTAGACTATGTGTTCAATTGTATTAGAAGTTAAAGTTACTGAATAAATAGTTTTGGTAAGCAGCACAGTTGGCATAGTGGTTAGCATTGCTGTCTTACATGACTGATGCTTTGGTTTTGATTCTCACCAAGGCTCTATCTGTGTGGAGTTTGTATGTTATCAATGTATTTGTATGGGTTTTATCCAGGTGCACCAGTTTCCTCCCACAATTCAAAAACATATTGGTAGGTTAATTAGATTCTAACCAGTGGTGGATTTTACCGGTGCTGCAGGGCTGTAGCCCACCCAGTAAAATCTGCCAGCTCAGTGAGTTAGTTGCAGTCTGTGACTGCATTGGCTACACTGTGACTGGCAGTGGCTTCTCATTGGTCATGCCACCTGCCAGTCACACACATGACAGGCAGATCCAAGGGGACGTATTTTCTCTCCCAGGAACTGTCAGTCCAGGCTGCGATTAACAGAGAGCGTGCTTATAGTAGGCAATCCTCTGCCTTATGGGCAGCCCTACCCGCCTTGTAGGGGCTGCAGCCGATGCAGTCTCTAGAAGCCGGTGTTTTGTGCATGTGTGGCCCCACCGCTGCTTGCGCATATTCCAGATCCAATGCACAGGCGCTGGGACCCGGCTGGCAGAGACTGTGTTCTCCTCTCCTCGTGCAGCGGCAGCCCCCCTCATCCAAGAGGGTAGGAGCTGCTGATTCTAACCATAAAATATATTCCGCGTATATACTGTATGTGTATGTGGTAGGGAGTATGGACTGTAAGCTCCACTGAGGCAGGGACTGATGTGAATGGGCAAATATTCTCTGTAAAGTGCTGTAGAATGTGTGTACTATATAAATAAGTATAAATGGCATGATAGACACTCTTTTGTAAATTATGATGAGTATATTGAAAGTCTCTTGAAAGCTCCATAACTTGTGTACAGTATAAGAAACTCCTTAGCTATATAATTTCCCTATCAATGTACAGTTAATTTAAGTTAAAGGTATGCTATTATTTTTAATATATTTGTTTATACACACATATTGCACAGTACATTGCGCCTACATTTTCACACATATTAATATTTGTGTTATACTGTAAGGATATAATTTTCCACAATAAATAAGGTTATTTACACATTGCAATATGATAAATATAGAAATACTGTAACCTGTTAAAAAAAGAAGAAAAAAGAAGAAAAAAGGATAAACTTGCTTATCAAGTGAAAATATTTAATTCAGTTGGAATGTGTAAATTACTTTTATCATACAGTGAAAAAAGTGCTATTTTAGCTAAATACATTTTGATAAATTAAAAAAAATAATACTTAGGGGCATATGTATTAATAACCACGGTACTTCCGTTATTATTAATGGTCCAACTCGCCGGGAATATTTTCATTTTTAATGAGAATAACCTGGCTATGTATTACCGGGAACTTGCAGGGTTGTGGTAACCATTGTCCCCGTTAATTATATCCCCGGCATTACGGAGAAGTCTTTCACTGAATTGAAAGACTTCCCCAGGGGAAGCTGACACTGCGCATTCGCACAGCGTCAGCTTCCGGGACTGGCCGAGGGCTGCAAGGAGAGAGATCGAAAGATCTCTCTCCTGCCCCTGGAGACCCCACAGACAAACAGTAGTTTACACCATCTCAAGATGGTGTAAACTACCGGTACTAAACTCCAAAAAGCTTTGGTTTTTGGAGATTAGTACATACGCGTCAGACATAGTCCCCATTGATAATAATGGGGACTGCGATCTGAAGTGCTAATTAGCACTTTCACAGAAATCGCCTGCATTGTACCATTAGTACATAGGAATAATACATAAAATTATGCAGAAACTGCAGTTTCTGCATTATTTTATGTAAAAAATGGCTTGATACATATGCCCCTTAATGCTACATTATTACAACAGCCAATTTAGCAAATAAAACCACGGACTTTGAAACAAAGTTGATAGAAATAAGTAGAGATGAGTGGGTCCAGTTCTCCGGGAGCGGGTCCAGTTCTCCGGGAACAGGAACCACCCGAACTTCGTGTATCCGAGCCAAGATCCGAGTCCGGCTCAGGTTTTCCTGCCTGACTCAGATTTGAAAATGAGGCAAAACGCGTAATCCTCCCGCTATCGGATTCTCGCGGGTTTTGGATTGTATAAAGGTCTCGGTGATCAGCGCCATTTTCACTCCGACTGTGGAGAGTGTACAGAACAGACATGCTGCTCTGTCTTTGCTCATGCTGCTGTGTTACTGTGTTGTCCTGCCGGGGGCTGGGGCTTCAGGCTCCTGCTGTGTTGTCCATAAAGGGGCTGCAGTACATAAAGGGGTGCTGCTGTGTCACTGTTGTCCTGTCAATCAAGGGGCTGGGCTTGCAGTACATAAAGGGCTGCTGGTGTCTTGTCCATAAAGGGGCTGCAGTACATAAAGAAGTGCTGTGGTATCACTTTTGTCCTGTCATTCAAGGGGCTGGGGCTGCAGTACATAAAGGGCTGCTGTGTTGTCCATAAAGTGCTGTTGCTGTGTTGCCCTGTCCATCAAGGGGGTTGGGCTGCAGGTCATAAAGGGGTGCTATGTTGTCCAAGGGGGGTGCTCTGGCAATCCAGGGGTGCTTTTCCCTCAGTGTATAAAAAAAACAGTAAAAAAATATATATTTTTGATTTTTTTGTGTGTGCTACCTAGTAGCTATGCTATTATTGTTCAGTAACATTGCCGGCCAAACCGTAGTTTATCATCCACATATTTGTGACTCTGCAGGGGTGCTGTGTTGTTCATCAAGGGGCTGTTGCCTCATCCAGGGGTACTTTTCCCCAGTGTAAAAAAAATAAAAGTGAAATAAAATTATCATTCCTCAAAAAATAAAAAAAAAGATCTGTTTTTACTTTTTTTTTTGTGTGTGCTAACTAGTAGCTACGCTATTATTGTTCAGTGACACTGCCGGCTATTGTTCACCCATGCTCTCCCCTCTTCCCTCATAAATTTGCTTCGGAATAAAAAAATGTAATTCAATTTACTACCAATCAACCCTTCCTGTCCCTACCTTCAACTACATACATCTTCCTCAGGCCTATTGATTAATGAAGACATATCCTTGTGTGCATTGTAGGAAGTTGAACTGCTATGTGTTTGTGCTGCTTTTACCTGGCTTCATTCACTTGGTGGATACAAGTATAGTAGTAGCACTAGGCTTCAAACAGTTGGTTGATAGAGGTAAAGGGCTTTTCCTGGTTTCAGTCAGTTGGTGTATACAGGTGAAGTGCTAGTTCCTTGCTCCATAAATTTGTTGGATAGTGGTAAAGTGGTAGTTCCTGGGTCTATGGAACACAGTGCAATTTGAGTTTGAACAGTTCTTGGTTGTGATTAGCAAGTCAAGAAGCCATTGCATTTTAGTTTTCTGGAACTTCAAGTTCCTGGCATGAAAATCCACAGTTCTACTAATTCATGGAAAGGATATTTGTAAAATGTTTAAGACTTTGGGCCTGATTCAGATCTGCTCACGAGCACACAGCACTCGCAAGCGGGTCAATGGTCCCCCACTGTGCATGAGTGAGACCCGTCCAGCGATGGGTGCACCTTCGCTATGGGTCTCACACCAAAACAGGGCGGCTGTCGATTGTGATTTAGTGATTGTGTCGTTTTGGAGGCGGGCGGGGGGGGGGTGGCTAGCCAAACGGAGGCGTTCACGAAGGAATGCCTGCCATTTGGGGGTGGCCCTACTGACATCACTAGTGATGTCAGTAGTGAGCTTCCAGCTCTATTAGAGCCGAAAGTCCACTGGGGCTTGCGATGGACGAGACCCTACCACAAGTGTCTCGTCGCAAGCCTGATGGTCGAGATGGTCGCGACCATCACCTGGCCACTCGCAAAAGCTGTGGGTGGTCACCCACAGCTTAGCGAGCGGCCAGGAGGCCGGCTCTCAAAAAAAAAATGCTGTCCTGATTCAGAGCGAGCACTCTGAAAGAGCGTCCGGCTCTGAATCAGGCCCTTTATGTAGCACAAAGCTTTAATGTCTAAAGTTGTTAGGTTTACATCTGAAAATTATATCAATAAAATGGAAAAAGACTAAAAATGTGTAAAACTTTCTAACCCAAAATTTTTTTCAGACATATGCAGAACGTCTCCTGGGAAGCTTCTCACTTGCAGTTCCTATCTTTGTTGCCTTGTCATGCTTTGGCTCTATGAATGGTGGTGTTTTTGCTGTGTCAAGGTGAGATAAAATTCATAACTGCCGCAATACTACTACTAACAAAAATAATAATAATGATAATACAAATAATAATCATAATAATAACAATAAGAAAAAGAAGAATTGCCTTTCTCAAGAGATGTACAAGATAGTAAGGGAATGCCAGGTATTCTAACATGCATACATGTATATTTTAACATAGGGTCATACAATTTCCTGGTACAGTACTGTTGGGGCCAAGCCCTGTAAGAAACCAGTGCTAGGCCTGTTATTATAAAACTATTAAAAGTATAACATGTTATTATCGGACTATTGCTGTCTTGTACACTACACTTACCAATTTTATGTTATTCTACCGGAAAGAAATCTATGAAGTTTTGACTTTCTATCCTTTTTCATTTATTTTCTCTATAATAGATCAATAACTTGATTGTGCTGACATTATTAATCCAAAACCTTATATACATCTTTAGATGTGTATTTCTCTAGTCATCATCAGTACAAAAAATCAGTAAAAAAATTGTCATAATTGAAACAGCAACCAATGTTTTATTATGTAGTATTGTAATACTTTAAAATTTTAGCCATTGATAATGGCAAATTCAAGTTTAATGGTGCCACGTGCTCTGATCCAGTCACGCTGAAATTCCAGCATACAGTAACTAATTAATGGGATCAATGAAGAATTTAACTACTTGGCCAAACTCCACTGTTCTGTTGTAGTTGTGCCAAACAACCATATTGCAATGCAAGCATTGTTAGTTGCATGTCTTTGTTGGACAATGACAACACATGCAGTATGAGACAGATTAAATATGACCCGATATGATGTTATTTTGTGGTGGTTGTGGTGATAGTCTTTCAATCATTATATGATAATGGATAATCAGATTGGTCAAACTGACCAACCAATTTTATATTGTGCTGGAAATTTAGGCCCTGATTCAGACCCACTCGCGAGCGGCTGTCCGCTCGCAAGTGGGTCGATGTTCTGCACTGAGCATGCGCACGACGGAGGGAGCTCCGTCGTGTGCATGCGCCAGATGCGACGAGCGAAGGACTTTCCTTCGCTCGTTGTGTCTGATCAAAGGGGGTGTGCTGTCAATGTTGATTGACAGCACGCCCCCTTTGGTGGGCGTGCCTCCCTGACGGGGGCATTCCTAAGGGAACGCCTCCCGTCAGAAGCCGGCCCACTGACATCACTAGTGATGTCAGTGGGAGTGATTTTGGCTCTGATAGAGCCAAAATCACTCCGGGCCTTGCGGTTGAAAACCTCATCCGCAGGCTCCGGCTCGCAGTTTCAATGGTCGCGATGGTCAAGACCATCGCGGCCATCAAACTGCACGCTCGTATAGGCTGTGGGTGGTGACCCACAGCTATACGAGCGTCCAGGAGGACGCTCCATAGTTATGGAGGCCGGCCCTCATTCAGAGCGTGCGCTCTGCTCAGAGCGTACGGCTCTGAATGAGGGCCTTAATGAACAATGATTTGTTCAATGTGGTTTTGACTTTCAAAAAATCACAACTTCAAATTCCACAGCAAGCATTGCCAAAAATTTGAGATTTTGACAAATCACTGCTCATTGCATTTCCCAACTCTGTGTGTTTAGCTTTTATGTTGTCTTTACTGTCTCAGCTAACAGATTTAAAAAACACTGATTCAAGACTCCAGGGGGTAAATTTACTAAGAATCGAGTCTGGGAGAGTTTGCTTTTTTTCCAACTCGATTAGCTTCACCTAAACTCGGGTGATTTGAAGCTCCTGAGACTCTCAAATTTACAAAGAAGGGAGTTTAGATGAGAGTGAGATGGTCGATGGTGAAGCAGAATGAGATTTCTCTGCTGAGTAGCAGGTTTTGCAGGAGATTTCTCCCCCGAGTAAGAGGTTTTCCAGGAGATGACTCACACGAGATTGCAGTGTCTTCACTATGCAAAACTCTCCCGAGCAAGCAGCCTGCACATATCAGTGAGATATGTGTAAGCTGCGTGTGTTGTACCTGTTAAAAAATGGGTCAATAGTATCTTTAAAAAAAATTACACAGGACCCCCCTAAAGCTTAACCAGCCCCAGGCTTGCCAGTCAGTCCTGGTTTCTAAGATTACGGGGCCCCCCCTATATTTAAAACCAGCACCAGACCCAAAATGGCCAGGCTGTAATGCCACAGCCAGGAGACCCTTTCACCGGGGCTCCGGGTCCAAAGCATTATCAGCCCAAGCTGGTCAGGCCAGGCCGGGGATATCAGGGGAGGTGGGGACCCCCCAAAAAAGGGGTCCCTCCTCTCCCTTAACCCAAGGCTTGGTCTGAAGCCTGGGGCTCTTCCCTGCACCCCTGGAGCTTTGGGTATGGGGATAATAAAGTGGGGAAATTTAAGTAAACTATTGTATTTTACAGTGGGATTACAGGTGCCAGCATGCCTGCCCTTTGGCACTTGTGGAACTACAAGTCGCAGCAGACGGGTGGCACCTATGCCCCCACTTTGTGTGTTTTGTCATTATTTAACTATTTATTTTACAGTGGGGGTACAAGTGCCGCCCATCTGCTGGCACTTGTAGTTCCACAAGTGCCAAAGGGCAGGCACTTTTTTTGGGGGGTCCCCACCTCCCCTGAGATCCCCAGCTTGGCCTGATAATGCTTTGGACCCGGAGCCCCGGTGAAAGGGTCTCCGGGCTGTGGCATTACAGCCCAGCCGTTTTGGGTCTGGTGCTGGTTTTAAATATAGGGGGGACCCTATTAAATTTTTTCCCCCTATATTTAAAATCAGGACTGGCCCCGCATCCTGGTGTTGGTTTCTAAATTACGATGGAACCCTACACATTTTGTTCCCCATAATTTTAGAAACCAGGACTGGCTGGCAATGCTGGTTAGGCTTTTTGGGGGGGGCCCTATGTCATTTTTTCTCAGATATTTAATTTTTTTTTTACTATATTTACAGGCAGGCACATACATGGATCAGCGATCTGCGTATGTTTCTGCCAAACTCTCAGATCACAGGCATGTGTATTTTTTTTCACAAGTTTTTACAGGAGAGTTTCCCATCTTATGAGAGTTTAGAAACTCTCTGCTTGGTAAATTCCAGAATCCTATCTTCACCAGTGAAAAGGTTCTCGAGTTTTGCCGATGGGGAATTGAATAGAGTTTGCTAACTCTCCAGTATTTTCCCGTAGCAAAGGAGATCTCTCTCCCGAGTTTGACATTAGCAAATTTGAGAGTGGGAAAAAATGCCCAAACTCTCCCAAACTCTCAGCTTTAAATTTACCCCTACAGTAGATGTTTTTTTTTGTTTATCAAGGATGTAATAAATTAGCTTACAGAGCACATTACTGACCACCAGACCTTCTGCCTTGAATGTGTAGCTAAATTCAATTAGAGCAAGGTAAGCAAGGCATCCTGTATGATCTGCCACCTATTAAAGTGATGAGGATAGGCCAGGCTTTGTGCACTACCTTTGTCTAATCCATAGTGTTGGTGATGGTGATGCAATGCAGTTACAGTCGGGTGGCAAGGAGAATTGAAAAGTTCTCAGTTGAGACATTAGTGCATCTGTATATTAAATAAGTGTTTATTGTAAACAGTTTGTGTAATACAAAACAGGTGGCATAGTATATATATATAACAGGTTTCTAATGCAAAATGATAAATGCATTAAAATACTATATAAGACTGACCATGTTTATAGTATATGTGCATAATTAGGTATACAGAAATAAATACTATGAAAATAAATGTATTATTAAATATTTGTTCAATCAGGATGTTCTACGTTGCATCCCGAGAAGGCCACCTTCCGGAGATCCTCTCTATGATTCATGTACACAAGCATACTCCTTTACCAGCTGTTATTGTTTTGGTAAGCTAAATTACATCTTTACCTATTGTTTTTATTAATTAATGTAATTATATTACAGTGCATTGAAATAAAATGTACTGATATTTGTTCTTCCATCTCATGCCTTGTTATAACATACATCTCTCTTGCAGCTATCAAAATGTTTGTTTATATGCTCACAAATATAGGCAGATTTGTTGAATGGTCATGTAGTCATATAACAGTTATCTAAATATTATTAGTAACAATCATTTATACACTGCCAGCATATTCTGTTGCACTATTTACAATGCTCTAAATTTGCATATAGCGCATTGGCCTGGGCTGAGTTCAGTGGATGGTGAACGCAGCTTCAGTAAATTTCAAATTGGTGATCAAAAGGTCACATTGACAAAAACAGAGGCGCCACTGAGCATGTGCGACCCGGCAATAAAGTGGATAGAGCCATGGGGACATTAGGCCTCTCTGTGGACAAAATGTGTATTCCATAATTCATGGGAAAGTATCAGCACATGACATGTGTATAGTCCTGCAGGCAGCATATGAAGATAAAGGTCTAATGAGGAGGATAAACCTGAGGCAGACACTGTAATGTGCCACACCGAGTAAATGCAGAGGCATATCTGAGTATATTGACATCTGTAGGAGTCCAGGTGGATGATGAGCAGTTTATGATGGCAATGCTGCATAATTAGACACCTGAATTTGCCTTTGTAATCCTGTGTGACTAAGCTATCAACGGAGATCGTGTGGGCTAAACTGCTACAGATTCAAGAATGCAGACCAGTTGAGACAAATACTGAGAGTACTGCTTTACTGACAAAGGGTACTAAGGCCAAAAGGCAAGTACAAGTGTTTCATATGTCACAAAGTGGGAAATAAAGCCTCTTAATGCAAACTGAGATACATGAACTCAGGAGTCACGCGGTACAGTTTTTCAGTTGCAATGAAGAATGGTTTACATAATTGAACATGTGTGACCCTATACCAGTCAGAGGGATTGGAAACAAAGTCCTTACAGTCATGAAATCCGGGACAATCACAGTGCGCCTAAGAATTAAACCATAGTCACAGACACCCAGTATGTGTTATTTGTACAAGATTTAGGGACCAACCTTAATGATAAGTGTCCTGGAAGACAAAGGATTCAAGGTCAGGTTCACAGAGGGCATTTTTGTTGTGCAAAATAAAAGAGGGACTGTCATAGCAACAGCCAGTGGTGGAACTTTCGGAGACAATGGAGTCAGTTGCCGCCGGGCTCCCAACCCTGAAGGGGGCACCTCCTCCATTGTCTCCCATTCCGTCTCCTTCCTGTTGCTGCTGTAACAGAGGAGCTGCCGAGCTGAACACAGTTCAGCATCAGCGGCGCTCTTCCTCCTCGACCTACTCTGTGCTGGTCGCGACCTGACCCTGCCGGCTGAGCAGTCTGTGCTCTGGTCGTGACCGCGACCTGAACCTGCCTGCTGACTGGTAGCCAGGAGACAGTGTGGCTGGGCATGCAATGCATACAGAGGACTCCCAGAGTGAGTAAGAGCTGGCTTGACGGAGGGGATGCGGTGCAGCGGTGGGCGGCTGGCACATTATGTGAGGAGAGGTAGTGTGTGGAGGGAGCGGGAGCTACAGGAGCCAATGGCAGGAATGGAAAGAAGCTGGTTGCTGGGCTCCTGCAAAGGGAGAAACTTGGAGGCGCATCCTCGCGGGCAGGCACTTAGCTTTGTCTGACCTGAGCGGCATGGAGGGGATGGAAGACCCTGGCTATAGATGTCACAGCCAAGGCACCACAGACCTTGGGAAGGGACACTCAACAGGATGCAGCTGATGCTGAACTATGTAGTATGAGGTAAAAATAACAAAATGAGGGGAAGATGTATTCAACCGGCACAGACGGGGGAGGTATCATGGTGGCCAGGAGGGAACACAGATGGGGTGAAAGAGAGACATTAGAGTTTATAAAGAGAAAACTGGTAGAAGGGGCACAGATAGAGGCATAAGAGGACACAGAGATGCAGAAGGGGGTATAGATAGAGGTACAAAGAGGCATAAGAGGTACAGGTAGAAGCACAGAAAGGTAGGAGGGGAGAACTGAGAGGTAGAATGGGGCACATACAGTGTATAAGCTTGCCATATAATTCCTTTGTGTGTTAAATTAAAGGGATGATCTGACAAGCCTACACATACTGTATAGATGAAGCACGGACAGAGAGAAGGGGAGTGCAGGTAAGAAATGTGTCATTGGTTGGTTTACGTAATACAATAAATTACTTGTTGATAGATCACTTGTAATGTTTTGTTTTCACATAAAAAATGGGGTAGAGGTGAGTGGGTCTGGTCACAGAGAGGGGTGAGACGTCTGCCAAATATACAGACAGGTGGCAGCAATATGGTTAATAGTAGTAAAAGGATATAGGCCCGGCAGCAGTGACAGTCCTTCTTGCTGCACTGTTTACAATGATTCAGTACCTCTTGAGAGATATTGTCCCTGTGTATGCTGGGGGCTCTAACTGAACCACACCTATTCCTCTGCACAGTTGGCCACATACAGGTGTGTGCTCATTTTTGCAAGTGAAAACGGGGAACTGCAGCAGATGTCCCCCTAGATGCATTCAGGGGATACTGTAAATTTGCGGATATCTCCCGAACATGGGTGTTTTCTCCGGGTGATATCCTGCAAATTGAATATAGTAAATAGGCCCAAAAGTTCATAATCTATTTTAGTGTGTTTGTGCGCATATTTAGATTGAAAGATAGATATGCACCACATTTATTTTCCCTTTTTTGGGGGGGGGCGCCAAACTATACCTTGCCTCCGGGCGACTGGGATGAACTTACGCCACTGGCAACAGCAACACACCATCAGCTATATTATCTAGACATGGATTAGTGTTGTGGATGATGGCCTCTGATGCAAGCCAATCTCTGGAGCTATGGCATTGGTGATTAGGCTACCTGGGGTATGATAACATCCTGAAACTCGTGGAAGGGATGGTTACAGAAATAGTTGTGAACAATCCAGAGAGAGCTGTATAAAGGGTAAGCAAACCCTTAGTCCTTTCAGAAACCAGTGCTGAGGCACTGCTAGCATTAGTACTTACAGATGTGTGCAGCCCTATGGAAGTGAAATCAATAAGTAGATATTGCTGCTGTCTGACATTCATCAATTATTTTTATTAGTATGATACATGTTTACTTCATCAAAACCAAAAGTGAAATAATAAACAAATTTACAGATTACAGAAATTTAGTGGAGACTCAAAATGGTCAGAAATTGAAGATCTTGAGATCTGACAGTGGCAGGGAATATGAAAATAAAATGTAGCCATCTTCCTAAAGAATTATGGCATTGAGAACCATCTAACCATTTCATACAAGCCAGAAAGGAATAACATCAGCAATCAGGCCAACCACAAAACTGCGGAAAGAGCGCAGACTATGTTGAGTGACATAGGCCTAGAAAAGAGTTTTTGGGCAGAAGCAGTATTTACCACAATATATATGAAGAACCGTGCAGACACAGTAGCTGTGAAAGGCACAACACTTCTAGAGACATGATCTGGAAGTAATCCAAACATCATTCATCTTTGAGTCTTTGGGTGCACATATACCTAAGGAGAAGTGAAATAAGCTGGATCCCAAGTCAGTGTAGTGTATCATGTTTGGATACAGCCAAGAAAGTAAAGGATACAAACTTTGGGATAATACAAACATTAGCTTAAAAATCCAAGAATCTGTTGTTCTAATAAACAGTGCCACCTAATGTGAAGTAGGAACAAGAGTGGCAGCACAAGCTTGTTACACTGGATATGACAACAGGTGGAAGCATATCTGAGTTAAAGACTGCCAGTGTCCACATCCAATCACAGAGCAGGAGTTCTGTGAGAAAGAAAAACCCTTAGGAGATATTATGAAGATCATGCAAATATCGCATTCTGTGAACCACCAAATATCCAAGAAGCAAAGTCAAGCAGAGCACTGGGAGGAGTGGAAGTCAGCAATAGAAAAAGAACTGGCATCACTGGATGACAATTATGCATGAGCTATTGTTAAAAGGCTGAGTTACCCCAATACTATCAAGATCAAGTGGGTCTTTTGTAAAAAGTTAAATGCAGATGGAACTATTGTCCATTACAAAGCCTGTCTTGTGACTATAGGATATACACAGAAATCCGGGATTGAATATGGGGAGGTGGACTTTGCTGATATGTTCAAGTGAGGTATATTGTTTATGTGACTGGAGACAGCTCTAACAAGGTGGGGTAGGGGGGTCAGAGGGAAGTGCGCTGCTGTGCACTCTTGTGCTGTCTCCTCCTTTCAGTACTGTGACCCTGGCAAGATTATGTCACTGAGGCACCTTCTGTGCATGTGCAACCTGACACGTACCACTGTGTAGAGTGTTACACTACTGCACACGTGCAGTACATAGGTCCTCTAGGTGAGACCAGTATTACTGCTGTTATAGGCATCATCAATGACCACCACTGTTACCCTGCATCACCGTGTATACTGCTGTTAATGCTCTATGTTACAGATGTTACTAAAAAACCTGCAAGCATAGTTAAGGACTCTCTGTGTGGACTATCCTCCATTTTACATTCCACTGTTACCCTATAGGCTAGATCAATAATATATTGATCCTTGTTTTGAGGTCTGCTTTAATTGTGATTACCACAATTGTGAAAAAAACACAAGGCAACCACAACACAGGAAGATAACAAATCCATTCATAATACTAAGGCAATTCCTAAATATTTGATATTGAAATAAAGTATCTTGAGTTCTTAAAAAAAGACATGTTATTAAAGTATAGTTTGGCCAACCCCTTCTTTCTCACATCCCATACCTATGCAGTAAATGAGGGTCTCCATTCCTCAAGAACCTCAGTCTCTGCAGTTCTCTTCATTATGTACTGTAATAATGTATTATTTTAGCTTGTGCACAAGGCTGGGTTATTCCACGTGTTTTTCTGTATCTGTTTATTTACTGTGGTGGTAATACTTTTACATTGTAATTTTATCTGACAATTTGTCTGTTTTGCTGATGACAATAAATTTGTCTTGTATTTATTGTAAAGCTGATTAAAAGCAAACTATGCAGAAACAAGGTGGGGTCTACTAAATCTATCTATCTATCTATCTATCTATCTATCTATCTATCTATCTATACATTTACTAAGAAAGGCAAAATATTGTTAATCTATAGCTGAACACAGTAGAGGCAATTTTGGTGAAAATATATAATTTTTGATTATTTACAATCAGTTATTTATATGGATTGTCCCTTTAAACAGTGTGTCATGCTTCTCTAGAGACCTAAACTTGTCCATGTTGCTTAGGAAGAAAATGATAAATCATTAGTATAACATTACTTTTGCTTCTCTCATTATTTTATTGCATTTGAAGGCCATGCAGCATCACGCTGTTATCAGTTTCGCTGGCAGATTTGTGCATCTGCTCCTGGTATTTAACTCTCAGAGGCAGGAAAGTAAATCACTTCTTATTAGTGTGTGTTCCCTGGGATTGTATGGATGGAAAGGGACTGATTATTTCAGGCTTCTTCCCAGACATGAAGTCTTTTGAAACAGAGGTATGACTAATAAAACCTAAATTTGCTTAATTGGAAGTGAAGTAAAGCTCTATCGTCTGAGAATTCGCAATGGGCTCATCAGAGGCACCACTGTAATGAAGGACACAAACAAGTGTACACATTTATAATGGGAAAAGACTAGCTGGTAAATTGATTCTGTGTTTAAATGCATGTTTTACAGGCAAAAAAGCAAGCTATAAAAACATACACAAATAGAAATGACTAGAAAATAAAACATTGTTGTATACATTTTATATAGGAGGAACATCAACTACTGTATAGTATATAGTACTAATACCAGTGCTAGCACTAAGCCAAAATGTTCTATAAATCATATCTTATTCTTGAAAAATTAACTCACATTTTTTAAAATATATTTTAAAGAAGAGAAATTTTGTCATATTACATTCATTATTTACAATAATTATTATATTACAAATAATTTCTTAAAAATCATAAGGCCTCATTTATCAATGAGTTTTATCATTCAGAACGAGTGATAAAACTTGTTGCGTATGATAAATGGTGCTCCAGCCAATCAGCTCCCAACTGTCATTTTTCAAACAGATGACAGTTGGGAGCTGATTGGCTGGCGCACCATTATAATACACAAGTTTTATCACTCGTTGTGAATGATAAAATCCGTTGATAAATAAGGCCTATAGTATGTAAAGGAATTGATATACTGTAATGTCAACATATGTAATAATTGGTATCTAATAAATAATCTAATGGATACTTATTTCTAACATGTCTGTTTTTTTATCCTATTGTTCCCAGCACTTTAAACTGATAGATGTATTATTGACTATACATATACAGAAGTGTAAGATATACACAATTTTACTTATTTCATTCCTGGGCTGAACAATTGAATTAGAGATGATCAGTTTTTAGCTTTGCTGCCATGCACCTGTCTCACATGTAGAAAACAATGAGTTGGACATGGAACACTTCCTAGACATATGGGAAAGTGACTTCATAGGGTCACAGAAAGGAACCGCAGCTAACGTTCTCTGAGTAGGTATGTAGTTAGGGGGTCTTTCAGTTGCCCAGAAGTCTTCCACACCCCACAAACCAGATGTTTTGAGCTCTGTTTCAGCCATTTAAAATAGAAGAGAAATGAACCATGTACAGCTGCACAATTTAACCCTAATAAATAACATAGGTGGATAGTTAGGCAGCCTTATGTCTCTCATTGAGTTAGTGGTTTGATGTCACTGTTGTAAGACCTATTACTCCTTCTCTTCAATAAATAGAGGTGTTTCTGCATGAATAGGTTGTGCTCTCTCAGCCAATATATGATGTATCATGCATTACATAATGGGCCATTTCTTCATTCATGAAACATTTTGACATTTGCGGCTTTAATCAACCTCTTTCTTCTATTGAGAGGTAGGAGGGAGGTGTGTGTGATTCCATGTAACACTTCACTACAGTATATAGTAAAGCTGCTTACAGGGTGGGTGTCGAAACTATTGCCATTTTTAAAGATCATTAGTAAAGTGTATGTCATTCAGTTATCTTACAGTATTTGTTGCTGGCAGTGTATTTGTAAGGTTGCAAGTGATAATGCTGGTGATCAAGGAGGTGAATGTGGTTTATGTGTGAGCATGGAACCTTTATACCCTCCATTATGTAGATTCATGGTTAAGAGTATTATTCAATTCAGTAGCTAACAATAAACTCCCTAGGACCTGAGATTCTGGCCTCAACCTGTCACTCCCAAGCTGGGAAAGTTAGCAGCATTGTATTAGAAACACAGTATTACTCATGTGGGTAACAGTTCGTTATACAGTTTTATTTTGTAAAGGATATGATGAAAGTTATGTTTAAAAGAGATGTCCAGCTATCCTCTTATGTAAGATGTCCAGCTATCCTCTTATGTAAGATGTCCAGCTATCCTCTTATGTAAGATGTCTAGCTATCCTCTTATGTAAGATGTCTTCTATCCTCTTATGTAAGATGTTCAGCTATCCTCTTATGTAAGATGTCCAGCTATCCTCTTATGTAAGATGTCCAGCTATCCTCTTATGTAAGATGTCCAGCTATCCTCTTATGTAAGATGTTCAGCTATCCTCTTATGTAAGATGTCCAGCTATCCTCTTATGTAAGATGTCTAGCTATCCTCTTATGTAACTTATTGGGCCTCATTTGTGCAGCTGACTAGTTTTTTCTCTTTTCTAATGCTCTATCGACTATTACATGCATTAGAGGTCTCAGAATTGCCAGTTATGCTGTCCTTACATGAAAATGCACCTTGGCCTTGTGGTGTCAGAGGTTTTTGTGCTACATATACAACATTTTTTTTTTTTACTTTTTAAAACATTTTTTTTAGTATGTACTGATCCTATACACTGAGGCCAAATTGTTGGTACTGTATACACAGGAATACACAAGTGGGTAACATATTATATGCTTAGCTGCTTGTAGTCTTCTTCAATGGCTGTTCCTATACTACCGCACCTTTCATTAGGCAAATAATAGTAGAATCAATCAGCAGCGGCTCCTGCCCTCTTACCTGAGGGAGGCTGCCGCTGCGTCTGGTCCCGGCACCTGCACAATGACTGTCAGGCACCGGGACCCACACATGAGAATGATGACATAGCTGCTACGGATCATTTTCAAAACCGTTTCGTATGTTATGATGACAGCTTTAATGCGTAAAGACTACAATTGTATTCATACTGGATCTGAATGTAAAAACATAGAAAGTGCCAGAATGACAATCAGGTAAGCAGTTAATAGCCTGTTATATATATAAAAATAATTCATGCATTTCTTGAGGATGGATTAATAAGATTCTGAAGTACATGCTATCAGGAGACAAGCTAAGCCTATTGAGTGTGTAGCATACACATATAGTGCTCATAAGTCTACCTTGAAATTAAAAAGTCTGTGGATTAAGCATTTTCTGTGTTTTTAAGACTGCTGGGAAAGTGATGGCATTGGTTGTTTAAATAGTTATTGTTTTGACCTTGAGCTCTCAGAGAAATAGGTAAAAAAATAGGAGCTTACAACTGGCAGAAAATATGTGCAGCAGCTGTAATGTGATACTAAAAATATGTTAAAATAAGCTCACTTTTCTTCTCCCAGCCAATGGTTAGAGATGATAATGATGTTTTCCATTTCTAATAATTTAGATAATTGTTATTGTGAGATAACCCCCTGATCCATTACAAATCTTGTCATAATTCAGCTTCAAGCACAGAGTAGAGGGGCTACAGTATGTTTAAAATGCGATTTAGCTACAGTCGGTAATGCTTGGTACATTGAGTAAATACATCTCAGCATATTCTAAAACGCACAGCCAAGTAACACAATGTAATTGCTGGTGGTGTCTTTTTTACCCAAAATAATATGTCATTAGTAAGAAAAGTACACTAAAATGATCGTGTGATACAAATGTGACTTTCTGTAGATTTATCTGTTCAAGTAAATAGAATCTCTATATCATTAATTATGAATTAATTAATTGGAAAATTGCAGGTTTAAAGGGGAGATATATCAAGCCGTGGAGAGAGCTAAAGTATCAACTAATCATCTAATAACTGTCATGTTACAGGCTATGCTAGAAACATGACAAAGCTTGATATATCTCCCCCTAAAATACAAAAATAAATCAAGAAATCCTTTTTGAGCTAGTGTGGTATACAGTATACATGCATCATACACTAAGATTAAGTTATAAGGATTTTAGCAAATTTATAGCAGTGGGAAAAAACTATGACAGGACTGTTGCGAAACGACACATCCCAGCATACCTTGCCAGCTATCAGTTGGTGGTGCATCATGCTGGCAGTGTCAGCTGTGTCTTGTAGTTTCACAACACCTGGAAAGACACAAGTTGTCCAGATCTGAACTATATTAACAAAAATAATAACAGAACCTTGTGACTACATGCAATGTTCCCACTATAAAAAACAATCTCTATGAAGCTCATTAAAATATTTGTTTTGCAACACATACTGTAATGTCATTTTTGCTTGTGGGTGCAATGCCAGGTGCACACATATGCCTAGTCCTGATTCAGATATGTACGCTAATGCCATAGCTACGATCCCGCACACAGCTGCTGTGCGAAAATATGCAAATGTCACTGCCGGGATATCTATCGAGATGCCCACAGGCATCATTGCAATCCAAGCATCTGCATACAAAGACGCAGCATCGGTTGCAGATCATTCAATGGTAACACAGAATAGCCACCGCAACTGAGAAGCTGGAGCCATATTTCTTGCATACGGAATAACAGATGCCCCCAAAATATCCACAATACGCCTCCATTTGTAGCCAACACTCCCCATTACCACCCCCAAACGTACTATGACTGTCAATCACACTCTGAATAATTACTTGCTGCGAACGACTCTGGCAATGTACCTTGAGCTATACGGAGTGCAACGCAGACGCTTGCGCAGATGGCTGATAATTGCTCAACTACGAAAACATCAGCATAACGTACAACTCAACTCTTAAACAGCAAGAAATGCCCCCATCCGCCAAGTTTCATCCAGATTCCCGTTCAGAAGAAGTAAACTTTATTATTGCCGACAGACACGGCCATTTGGTTGTACTCCTATAAAAATTGCTCTTTTTGTGGATTTGTGCTGTGGTCACTCATTTTTGTAGCTTTATAAATGACTTTATTTGTTTTACTATATGAAACCAAGACAACATTCAGGCTAAACTTTCAAACAACAATGCAATAGGAGACACTTTCATCTTGGCCCCCAAGCATAGATTAAACTGTTGATTCTTCAATTTGTAATTACTGTTTCAAGAATAGGTCAGTTTAATGACATCAGTAGGTCTCAATAGTAGTGAGTCTTATAGGTGGTTCAATGATTTATTTAACATGGGCATGATTCCAGCATGGAGTAGAGCAAACAGCTACTGGTCTCTGTTGGCCTGAGTACAGATATATATTGTTTTCCATCCTTCATTGTTATTGTAGTGTCTCGACAGGTTTTATATCTAGAGCTCAGTGCTTCTCATCTCTGCTACTCAGGGACCACAAAAGGTCATGTTTTAAGACTATCTCTGCCTGAGCAAAGACGGACTAATGTAATAGACTGGAGCACTGCCTGCCATTGATCAATAAGGATAAAATGTATGCCTGCCCAGATTGTGGCCATTCATTAACCTCAGCATTAATTTTTACCAATGACCAAACGTAATGCTGAATATCTTGCTGCCCATTGTATCAGCAGGATCAGTGAGCAGATTTTAAAATGGACCTAAAGATCTTTGCCATATCCAGTATCACGTTTGAGTCCATGCATTGAATTTTTTTCTGTCTAGCAATGAAATTCTTTTTACCTCTGTTATTTAGTTTTACATAGTTAAATAGTTTTAGAATTCTACTTTCGCTCTTATGTTTCAGGTTATTTGTCTGTGTTATCATTATTATTCCCTCAAGTACTCCATAACATGTTGGCACTTTATAAATAAAGCATAACTACTACAAATAATAATAATAATCGTAATAATAATAATCATAATAATAATAATAATAATAATAATAATCATTATTATAATTATTATTATTACATACTGTTTATACGGGTTGGGTAGGGGATGCCAGGACCAAGGATCCCGGTGGTCAGAATCTCAACGCCTGCATCCCGACAGGGTTAGGATACCAACACCTGCCAGTAAGTATTCTAGCCCTACCACTAATCCCAACCCTCTCTCTCCGTAGTCTAACCCTAACCCTCCTCCCCGCAGCCTTACCCTCCCCTAGAGCCTAACCTCAACCCTCCCACTATTGCCTAACCCTAACCCCTAACCCTAATCCTAACCCCAATACTTACCATTTGGATGACAGCAGTCGGGATGCTGGTGCCGGTATTCTGACTGGTGTTCGGATTCCGGCGCTGGCATACTAAGCGTGCCAGCATCCCGACAAATGGGATTTCATCTGCATCCCGTTTAGACAAATATATTATTTTACAGTTGAAATTTAGGAGTAATAAGCATTTAGCATTATTGACTGCAAAATATTTCTATTTCTCTTTCCTCATTCTCTCTGGAGCATGGTACATAACTAATAAAGACGGCAACAGCTGGAGAGTTTACCATATCCTGTTAGGAGCTACTAGTCAGAACAAATTTATACTTAACAATATGACATCTGTAGGTAACACTGATTTTGGGTATCCAGGTTTCCATAGATCTGAAACTATTTGCTAAGTTGTATTTCTATTTCTTATTATAATAATATGGCTCAAGAAAAAAATAAGCTCCTTTTTGAATAAAGGCAAATATGACGTCCTATGTATAGTACTTATAGAAATAAATTCAATATTCTTTTGGGCAATTAAACAAGATATTTTTTTGTTAAAGAAGCTTCAGTATGCTTCCTACACTTTACCCCCATGTCAGCCCATATTGATCCTCCTTTGTTTATTAACAATCATCCAAGCCCATAAGAAATGTCATATTAGACATACTGTAACATAATAATTATCCATGCTACACTCATATTCAAATCTTGTTATTTTTTATTTTATTATGTAAAATCATTTTATAGTTAAACATTTCTTAATAAATATGTGTTTCAATATTTCCTTATTCTACAGTATATCAACTCAAAAATCAAATCTTGTCTTTTGCAGTATCCTCTAACAATGATAATGCTATTCACTGGGGATATCTACAGCCTCCTGAGTTTTCTTAGCTTTGCTCGATGGCTTTTTATTGGCCTGGTTGTTGTTGGACTCATTTATCTGCGATATAAACGACCTGAGATGCATCGCCCTTTCAAGGTACACTCACCTCTGTGTCTGTCTGACATTAATCTTGATATGCCACACTGATCCTCTCTCAGTGTCACAGGAAATTGAGGAAGATTGTGTATCACCAACTAATATATAGACTCCTCTGTATGTAACTGTAGTTGACAACGTGGCTAACCACTTATACAGTATGAAATGGCCTAAAAACTTTTTTTGTGAAATGTTGGTATAAAGTTTATGCTGTATCATATCTTACTCTGATTTAAAAATAACCCAAATGATTCACTTCTTTATATTTCTTTATAAGTAAGAATAAATAGCCTTTATTCATGAATATTTTTTTTTAAATGATTTATGGCTATTGCTAGATCATAAAATGTTCTAGCACTAGATGGTTGAAACTACCATATTAGCATATTCTCATCCAAGCTTTAGTTTCAGTATGTCAGTGGTTCAAAACTGGTGTTTGAATGATGATACTCTACGTTAATATTTCAAAAGTATGCCAAGTTAGATTACCAGGAACCATACTTATTTATGCTAGAATTATTCTGAAATATATTTACATAGTTTTCACTTCAAACCCACCTTCACTATAGATTATTTTATGGTTATTTATATGTTTGTTATTTGTATCGTTTTCATTTTTGCTAACCACCTGAGGTATGATCATAAACAAACTATTCAATGGTTTTTAGAGCAGAGGTAATATATATATATATATATATATATATATATATATATATTTTATTGACAAGGTTTATTTGAAGACAGTATTATTATGTATCATTCTTGCCTATATTTTACTAAAGCAAGCATACTGTAGGTGGCAAGCATGGTGATTTGCATCATTCTGACTCCACCCATCCCCCCACCCACTGCTTAGTGCCACCATTTGTGGCTTCAGGAAGTGAAGGGCAGGGCTACAATGAGGCAATTCACTGCAAATCTAAGCCCCTGGACCATTGAGTAAGTGGGTCTGGGAGGTTGGTCTACTCTCTTCGGAAATTCAAGAGTATCCCAGACATTCCAAGAGAGTTGACTACAGTGTGACATATATCTGTTTATATTTTACAAGGAAAAGGTGCTAAACCTATTAGTCTGCCAGTCAGTGGGATCTAAATTAATATCTCGGTAGCCCCAGCTGTATGGCATAACGAATCGTAAAACTGGTCAACAGGTCTTCCTAGAAGAATATGTGACTGCAAATGATATAGATGGAATGTGAAAATAATGTTTTTTGCTTTATTTTTATTACAGGTGCCAATATTTATTCCAGCATTATTTTCTTTCACCTGTCTGTTTATGGTTACTTTGTCACTGTATTCAGACCCAATAAACACGGGGATTGGCTTTGCGATAACCCTAACTGGTGTACCTGCTTACTATCTCTTTGTCGTCTGGGATAAGAAGCCAAAATGGTTCCGTAACTTTTCAGGTATAGTACAATACTATATAATGTAGGAAATATAACACTTTAACTAAAATGCAATGATATGCTTCAGTAGGGCACACTATGCTCCTATTATTTAGAGGAATTGAATATAAAAACAATATATATATATACAGTATATATATAAAATGCAGAATGTTGGATCTTAATCAGGTGCATAACATTCAATCTCAATACCATAGAACAATTTGGGAATGGGCTTCTCCATATTGGGTCATCCTCCACAGATGCTCTCACACAGCTCTCATAGGGGAGATGTATCACACTTTGTAAAGAGATAAAGGGGTCTATTTACTAAGCCTTGGAAAGAGATAAAGTGAATGGAGATAAAGAACCTGTCAATCAGCTCTTAACTGCCATGTTGCAGGCTGTGTTTAAAAAATGACAGTTACGAGCTATTTGGTCTGAACTTTACCTCCGTTTACTTTACCTCCATCCAAGGCTTAGTACATAGACCTCAAGGTACCAACCAGTGAGCTTATAACTGTCATTTTAAAGCCTGTGTTAGAAAAAATGACACTCAGAAGCTGATTGGTTGGTACTTTATCTCTCTCTTCGTTATCTCTCTGCAAAGTTTGATACATCTCCCTCATGAGCATGAATGGGGCCAAGTGAATATACAGTAAAGCTTCATTGCAATGCAGCAGCTCCTGTACATGCTGAGAGCGGAGCAGGGGTCCGTGAAAAAGGATGAACCAGGAACCCCCAGACTACTCTCACCATCAAGCCCCATAGCACCCATATGTGAAAGTTTCCCCATGGATCTCTTCACTAGTTGTTAGAATTTATTGCTATCACAGTTTACTTGTAAAAATGCAACTGTTATACCCCTTTCAGACAGAAATCCAAATTACTGGGTTAAACATTTCAACATGATAATTTGGTGATTTACACAGGTCCTTGTTCTG
Source organism: Taudactylus pleione (assembly GCA_031769625.1). Classification (NCBI taxonomy): domain Eukaryota; kingdom Metazoa; phylum Chordata; class Amphibia; order Anura; family Myobatrachidae; genus Taudactylus; species Taudactylus pleione. Next base: position 861,538 of record JAUIMM010000182.1, read on the forward strand.
TCTGAATGGGTCAACCCGGGTCTAAATTCCCGGGACTTCGACCCAGGACTTTACCAAGGTAGGAGCCATGGGAATTTAGACCCGGGTTGACACTTTCAAACAGAAGAAATGCCCGTGTAAATCAGCAAATTACTGGGTTGAAATTTTTGACTGGTAATTTGCTCTTCTGTCTGAAGGGGGGTACAGATAGAGAATGGCAAAACAACCCGGTACGCAAAAGTCAGGAAAAATCAGGGTTTTTTTGCCATTTTCTGTCTGAAAGTGGTATTACTGTATTTAGCATTTATTTATCTGGTCTGAGTATCGGAAAGCTGGCTGATACACTATTTAACTGACCTCACTATGTTAATGGTTCGCCAGGGGCTCTATGAGATTTTTCCTTGAAATTAGAAACTGCTGACACCTTATTGTGAGAAGGACTAGTGTATGATTTCCCTACATTATTTTGGTGTCTACAATGTAACATACAATCCTGTGCAAATGTTCTGTCCGATCTGGAGCTTAATAAAGAAATATTTAAATGGCTGTGGAGGACATAGTTATTAGGCTCATTTACAGATAAGCATGAATCTTCCTAAATCAATACATGAAGCAGTACATATGACCAATAAGGTCTCATTTGTTATCAGCAGCATAATTACAGGGTTAGAGGAAAATGTGGCAAATTTGCAATGCAAAGAACTCTGTACTTAGATGCAATAATCCTTAAATTAGTTGATCAGTTGTTCAAGACATGTAAACTAATTTACACTTCAGTAAGTTGTCATTTAACTCATTCTCTCCCAAGGGTGGGACAGACCGCAGTTTTCTTCTTCTTTATAGTACATACAAAACAGATTTGATCAGGGCTCTTAATTGAAACCAGGGATTGTTACCCATGTGAATGTGCTTCTGCATAGATATTGCTTTTTAATATATTGTGATTCTATAAACAAAACCTGTAATTCAGAATTAAGGTCAATAAAACTTATGATCATAGTTTATTAGGCATGAAGTACATGTTTTTATGCATTTTGTGTATGGGTAGATTTCAATGGACCTGCAATGCTTGGAAATATTTATGAAATAAAACAGTGTGCAGTGATCATATTAATCCTAAATGCACATACTGTACAAATATTTCCCAACATGTGTTATGTGATTGAAAATATTTTACTGGTAAATAAGAATCACTGTTTGGCATCCCTTGAGGGAGATTCTCAGGGGGAAGGGGTGAAAAAGTGAGAGATTCAAAATCGAGTCATCACCACCCTGCCCATTGCTGCGAAGTGCTGTCGTTTGCGGGGAAGGGGAGCTTAGGAGGCGGAGCTGCAATGATGCAATTTACCACACCATCAAACCCCCAGACTGCCCACTTCCCCAATGGAGTGCTGGAGAACTCCCCAATATTTGTAAGTCTCCCTGACACTCTGAGAGAGTAGGCAAATATGCTGTGTAGCCACATTTGTGTGAGTATGTGTTTCTTTTTAAGATTTATACAGTAACTAGCAACATGTAACTCTCTTTAAAACTTGTATTTATTACTATATCATGATATGTGAAGCTGTAGAATTATAGTTTCTATGAGTTTCATGGTTTTGCAACTTGAAATCAGTTTGTGAAGTTTTGGAAAATGTTTTTAAAATGTATTTAACACAATATAGCAAGATTTTTTTATTTTTTTAGAAAAGTAACATTACTGTACAGTATACAGCTTTACTGAAATAAAAAAACAGCAGCAAAAATCTTGATTTCTACGAATAGAATAGCCTGGATCTAGGAGTCATTAAGCAAAATGAACTGTAAGAGATTCGCTTATCTGTACAATACATCTGTTCTGGAGCTTGACTAATGAACTATCCAGGATATTTTGACACTATAGGATGAAAGGCTATACTTCACTGCAGCAATCTTTTCCATCAGGAAATGTCTTGCTTTATATACTGAAGGTTATTTACTAATATTGCTCAATGATGCAAACCTGTACTAAACCCAGCAACCAAAAGGACATCTGCATTATTTGTATAACTTGTTCCAGAAATTTGATTATTATTGCGTGCGCAGAACCCATTCTGCGAATGTGCAGAACAGGTCTTGCGCAATCGCACGAAGCCCCTTCTATGCCTCTGCCTGATTGACAGGCAGAGGCATTTAAGGGCGGTTTGGGGGCGGGGTAGGCTGCGTTCCCGGAAATGATGGCTTGACCGCCCCATTTTCCCGGGAGTGGTAAAGCCAGGGTCTGCTTCCATGGACACAGTTTTCTGACCTGAGTAAGCTGAGGCTTAGTCAGCCGGCTGGTGGCTCAGTGACATCCACCATTGCGACTGATGGACGCGATGGTTATCCCAGCCTGCGACCTCGGTCGCAGTGTTGGGATCGCAAATGCATCAGGGGGTGTCCTACACCTCCTGCTGCATTTGCATGTTTGCAAAGATTGAATTGCAAAGCTGTTTGCAATTCTGTCCAGTACATTGATGTCTAGATACTGCTTGGAGATATTATATGGATATTAGAAATTTTGATCTTACTTTTTTTTTTTTACTTTTACTGTGTATTATTTACTCAGTTTTTTTTGCTGCAAGACATATGAAAGCCATTATACTTTATACTGTACAATGGCTCCAAATATTCACCACCTTTGCCATCATACTTATTTTATATTCATGATTTATATGACAAACCACCAATCAATACAATGTACTTTATGTCAAATAAAATTACTGTAATGTTCTTTATTAATGGCAAATAAAAAAGAGACAATGATTAACTACATAAGTATTTCCCCCATTGTTTTAATACTTGGTAAAAGCACTTATAGATGTAATTACAGTTGTGAGTTTGTGGGGCTGATTTAGAGTTACACACACGTTTTGTGGACAGATCTGGTGACATCTCTCACTGCACATCTGAGTCTGAGCTGAGCATATACAACTTTGAAGTACTATGGGTGATACAAATTTATACGCATATCAGCCGCATCTCTACTTATGGCTGAGTGGGTGCAACGGTGGCAGCTGGGCATTCAGGCGTGGGCTAAGTGTTCTGAAGGAGTGTCTCGGTAGAAAAGCAAGCTATCCACAAGTAAACGTATGCAGAGAACCTTCTGATTTTTAGACAGATATCTGGTACCAGGTATAGGGCGGTGTAATTACACAGACACAGCACAGAGAGTTGCTGTAGTGCCTATGCAGCAGCTTACTCCACAGGGAGAGAAAGGGGAGGTGCCCGCTGATTTTTCTACCACTGTGTCCATGGAAACTGAAAGCAAAGGATCCTCTATCTCAAATTGCGGCTCTGACTGTAGGGGGACAGTGCATGTGTCCCCTGTATACAAGCAGAGTGTTGGTAGCATATCACTCGGGTCCCTGTGTGCAGCGGCTGGGTACTGAGCAGCAGTGGGAGCACCAATCTCACACTGTACCACTCCCACTGGGCACTTCCCTGCTGCAGTCGGACCTGCCTAGCTTCATACTTGCAGCAAATCACAGACCTTATGCCCTTTGATGGAGGGGCCAGGTCGCGGCTCTGGTCAGCTGCTGAGGTGGCGCAATGCATATTGTTTTTTTAATTGTTGGAGGGGCCATGGTCATGACTTCAGGATTTGGCCATGCCCCCCAGTGCCTGGGTATGTTTGAGCTCTTGAGGACCCGACTCTAATTCAATCCCTACTTGTGTAAGTCTCTATCAGTGTGGACATCTCTTCACTGCAATTGTCCCCAATCCATCAATGTCATTTTGTTCAGGTTCCATTAAGTCAGGTGGAGACTGGTGATGAACAACAATTTTCAAATCATTCTACAAATTATCGATGCAATTGTCGTCTAGGCTTTGATCGGATCATTCTTGTTTTTTTGCATTTAAGCCATCCCAATGCGGCTTTAAATAATTTAACTGTGACTAGAGATATTTCTAAGGTTATATTCTCAATGTGTGATATTTACAAATATATGTACCGTATGCTCATAAACACAAACACTACTTTGCCGATATTAGACCAAAATACTGTATAAAATGCTAAAGTACAAGATATGTCAATACAAGAACATAATAAAATCTGACATGACATATCTTTGAGTGACACATGTAGTGTGCAGATCTGAAGTCATTACAGCTGTAAACATCATCACAAAGTGTCCTTTACATAGGATTTTATCCACCGCTGCAGTGCAAGGCAATGAATGATGCTGGCAAATAACTATAATTAAAACTCATCTAATTAAAATATGTTTTTCTAGCAAGCAGTTAATTTTATACAGGTCAGAATGCTATTGAACCCTTTCAGTGAGGGAGGATTGGGCACGGTAAAATAACAGCTTGATTCCTTTAGCATACTTACTGGCTTAATGCTACTTTTCCAGCTATTTATTACACACACAGCCACAGCCAAAAACTGTAGTGTATCCTGGTTCTGCTGTATATAACATTATGTTCTCCATAATGACTCAGAAATAAATTGTAGCCAGAACTCTGCATGTAGAACATACAGTAACTTATGTATGGAAAGAACACAAGTACTCATCTATATGTGTGTACTGCTGTAGTGCCATTCATAGTCCGCCTTTTGTTCTTGAAGGACATGTTTGCAGAGGTTTAATTGCACTATGGAGTTTGCATCTAAATGGAAACAATGTAGGAGGACCACAATTCAATGGCAGGACAGGATAATTTTGTGTGAGGATGGAGCTAATTCTGTCCTGTGACAGTATTTCTGGACTTGTCCGGAAACGATGAAAAAAAATATAATTTGTCAATTCTAACCTTGTGGGATTGGCCAGCCCTCTCCGCTCCCACCTCCTTTGATGTTCTACTCCCACTTCCTTTACTGCTTAAAGCCTCCCTTAAAAAGTGGGAGGCACATATAGAAACCATTGTAATTCCTACACCGTTCACCTGTATTGGATGTAATTACCCTCAAATTAAATCTGAAAGTCTGCAGTTAAAGCACATCTTGTTTGTTTCATTTCTAAGTCATTGTGGTGGTGAATAGAGGCCAAAATATGAAAATTCTGTGAATGTCCCAATATTTATGCAACTGACTGTAAGTAGTGATTAAGAGTGCACACAAGTCATCACAATTGCATCCGCATTGCGTGCACAGAATCACATGTGGATACTCGCCTGCATGCAAGCCAAGATGCCACTGAGATGTGCACTACTCTGTACAACCTGTTGCTCAGTTGCGTGCACTCGGCAACGGAGCATGCACTATGCAAAGAAGCACAAGGTGCAATCGCAAAATTGATGCCTGCAATTCTGCATCAGCCCCAAAGTGTTGTGTCACAGCATGTAAATGCTCACCTTTATGTTAGTAAAACATTAAAAAGCATATTTTATATATGTGTCACCTCTTAAACTAGGAAAAGCCACACATAATACATTTAATCTATCTGTATTCTCTGCTCATATTGTCCTGCTTGCTAATTCCAGGTTCCCATAGTCTCTGACCATATTTCTTTCATTGATTTCTTTTTATTTTGTGCATTGTCTGTTAATCCCTACATTCTAACGATGCAAATCGTGGCACTATCTGTCTTAAAATGTAATTTCCTGCTGGAGTATCCTGATCAGCACTACTGGAGTTTAAAAATAATAACATGCTCTATCACTCTGTCACGTCTATGCCTAATGCCCTCGCCCTTTTATCCACTTGCATCACATAATAAAATAATTGTAGCAGGGATATCTCTGGGGGAAATTATGCAATACTTTTCCCTGTGTTTTTTCATAAACATTCCCTTCCAGTATAATGTATATATTCACTTACACATGATCATTATTACTGAGCTTAATATACATTGACTACATTGTTCCATATTACTAGTTTCCAATTGTTCTCATTATTTACATGATACATTAGTGAAGATATGTAATAGATGCATAATTTTTATTACTGGAAATTTTCCATAGTTTTTCTTAATACAGCACACGTTACATGAAATGAATACCAAGCAGATTGGAACGATATATCGTACACATCGTATAGTGTGTATGCCCGATCCGTCGTTCACAACGCTGTTCTGATGGGATGATGCAATGAACAACGCGGTGCTGGTACATGCAGCACAACGTCACATTGCGTCGTCATAACCAGATCGTGCAGTGTGTATGGCATGCGCGACGTATGGTTATTGTATAGAACAAAACATTGCAGTACATAGGATACAAGCTATATAACTAGTGAGGGAAGGAAAAGCACTTGAGGAAAGAGGGCCATTCTTTTGAGATCTTACAATCTAGAGCATATGGGCTTATTTAATAAATGGTGCTACAGTATGCACTCAAATCTGGCATAACCCAGATCCACCATTCAGACTGTTGCATTCATACTATAATATGCAGTAGAAAATAGTTAGGTTCAGCAGCAGCTCCTATCATCTTGCAAGAGAGGGGTTGCTGCTGGTTCAGCCGGCCGGGTTCTAGCACCTGCGCAATGGATATGGCAGATACCAGGACCGGCGCATATGCAGAAAAGGCAGCGGCACAGCACATGCGCATAACACCGGCATCAGCTCCAGCCCCTAGAAGCCGTGTAGGGCTGTCTAAAAGACAGCACAGTGCCTTACACTGGAAGCCACTCTCCGTTAATCGCAGCATGGACTGTCAATCTCAGGGGGAGAAAACCCCTCCCCCTGGGGCTGCCTGTCCTATGTGTGATTAGCAGGTAGTGCTTCCAGTCACGGACAGCAACTGGCTCATTGAAGTGGCGGATTTTACTGGGAGGGGGGGAGGGCTGCAGCCCCTAGGTAAAATCTGTAACTGGTCAGGTTGCTGTGAGTTACTGCCCATATGAAAAAATGCATAATTTTGTTAGCTAAATAACAGTAACTAAGCATTACATGGTACTCATAGTTCCCAACATTTATGGTTTGGCAATCAATCCCAATCTACACTCTGCCACATGGGTGTTGTCATGCTACGCGGGGGCATACTATCTCACATTGGCGTCTCAGTTCCCCTTGCTGCATCTCCATCTGCGTAAGCACTGTACCGCTCCCCAGCCCACTTCCTTAAAAACACTGCTTCAGTGCAGCAACAACCAACCACTGGTGTGCATGGCATTAAATGGGCATCAATAAATGGGACAAATTTCCCAAGTGCCCTAACTTGAGACAAAAGTTCTTATACTAGAGATGGTGGGACATTCCCTAAAATTGGGATAGTTAGGAGTCATTTGTAAATCCTGCTCTCTAATAGTTAATTAAGTGCAATAGTAATTAGCTTGTAGTAGATTTGAATGTGTTTGCTTTGTCACATGTCTAGTGCTAGATATCAGCGGTTATGTAGCAGCTGTCGGTTTATTATTTTCTTTCAAAGTACATGACCTTGCAGGGACAACATTTAAAGGATGAAACTAGTCCTGTATTCAGGAACGTTCTAATGTATAGATACATTTTAAAACTATCTATGACATACTGTAGCAATATGTTACAACAGTAGCTAAATCTAGAACACAAAAGTGTACATTTATTAAAAACCTGGGACAGACACACAGATGTTTGGGCAAGAATCGGCATTCCTTCTATTAATTTATCATGACTTACAGTTTAAAGGCTAACTATATGTAACTAACAGATATGTAAAGACATTAATTATTTATTTATTACCAGCTATTTATATAGCACACACATCTGCCGCAGCACTTTACAGAGAGAATATTTGGGCATTCACATCAGTCCCTGCCCCAGTGGAGCTTACAATCTATATTCCCTACCACATGCACACAAACACGGGTTAATTTTTTTTGGGGGGGGGGAACCAATTAACCTACCAGTATATTTTTAGATTGTGGGAGGAAACCGGAGTACCCGGAGGAAACCCACGCAAGCACAGGGAGAATATACAAACTCCACACAGTTAGGGCCATGGTGGGAATTGAACCCTTGACCTCATTTCTGTAAGGCAGTAACACTAACCATTACACCATCTGTGCTGCCCAATTGTACACTTTGGGAGGAGATGTCACAAACATGTCTCTGAAGTGTTGCCGTCTAGGAAGTATGTAAGGAGGTCAGACACAACGAGCTTGCCCCGAGACCCCACACCAATTTTACCATCAGGGTTTGAAAATTGTCACAGTAGATGGAAGGAAGGAAGAAAAAAAGAGACATACCTTAATATGTTGCTTGTCATGTGCAACATTTTTTGCACTTGTTTTCAAGTGCAAGAATACAGTATCTAGATAGATAGATAAATAGGTATACATTTGTAAATTAAGGCCCATGTAATAAATGATCTATATCATGCTTGCCTGCCCTCCTGCAATGTTCAGGAGACTTCCAAATTTGACTTTTGGTAAAGTAGACCAACCTCCTGGATCTCGCCCCCTCCCCCAGTGATTCATGGAGAATTGCAAACTTTAAGATTTAAATATATAATAAGGTGATTTTAGGTGTGATTTGTGTGTCAGTTAAACTTAGGGCCTGATTCAGAGAAGAGGGCTAATGTGAACGCAGCTGCAATTTTGCACGAAACAAACAAATGCTAATAGTTACAAAGCTTACCCGAGCATGAGTATGCCCACTGCTGCCTTCTCATCTGCATCCTATGTCTCGTACCAGCTTAAAATGGTAACATTGACATGCATGGACCAGCCATGCAGCCCTTGTGGCAGGTCTGACCTGTCTCAAATACAGCAGCTCTCCTGACATGCAGAGAGCTCTCATACTGTGTAGGAGATCGCAATGGCTAATTTATGCACGCCCATGTAATGGCGTTTAACCGGTAAGACGCTCCTGCGTTTTTCTAACCAACCCCCATTACCTTGCCCAAACATTGACTTCCTGTCATTCACTTTGCGAATGGATGCTTTGTGCGGGCGTAATCACAAAACAATCGCTGCACGTGCGCAGTGCGGATAACACGCATGTGCAATGGCAAACATTCAGTGCACTGCGCAGTGCGGGTAACATGCATGTGCAATGGCAAACAATCGCTGCACGTGCGCCGTGTGGGTAACACGCATGTGCATGGCAAACAATCGCTGCACGTGCGCAGTGAGGATAACACGCATGTGTAATGGCAAACACTCAGTGCACTGCGCAGTGCGGGTAACATGCATGTGCAATGGCAAACAATTGCTGCACGTGCGCAGTGTGGGTAACATGCATGTGCATGGCAAACAATCGCTGCACGTGCGCCGTGCGGATAACACGCATGTTCAATGGCAACAATCGCTGCACGTGTGCAGTGCGGATAACACGCATGCACAATGGCAACAATCGCTGCACGTGTGCAGTGCAGATAACATGCATGCACAATGGCAACAATCGCTGCACGTGTGCAGTGCGGATAACACGCATGTGCAATGGCAAACAATTGCTCGATCTTTGTAAAAATTGTCATTGGGTACACGTCTGAATCAGGCTCTTCGCTTGTTCAAGAGTTCCAGGTTTTATTGTTCACAATTTGTGTTTAATTACAAATGAGGGAATTAATGACAGGTAAATATATTTGTCATTGAGCATATGCAAAGATATTTCAGCAGAACACTATGATCTGTTAACATTTATGAAAGTCAATCCACATACAGTAATTGCTTCACAGAATATCTATACAACTAACCATTAGCTTAATATATACAGAAAGATCCAATACAGTTTGTTTCATTTTAATTCAGCCAATAGAAATTTGTATGCATTTTTTTTTTGCTATGACAATACACCGTATCGTTCCCCAAAATAAATAAATTGTCACAAACTGCTGATTCACTGTAAATGATAAAAAACAATGTTAATTGCTGAAACACTTGGTACCATAGATGGATTAAGTAGACAGACTGTATTGTAAGAAACATGATAAATCTTTACATCAATCGAGTTGCAAACTTGAGTTTTGTGCCACTAGATGGCAGTATTCAATCAGGTTTATTTTACATATGCTTGATAAAAAAGAACACTTATTTTTAAAGGAGCTTACAGCATTTCATCTGCTACATAGAGTATATCCATTATAGACAACAGCTGCTTCATCCTTTTATCTATCTATCTAATCTATCTATCTATATGATAAAGATAATAGTATTAGTATTATTAGCAGTAGTAGTAATAGTCCTCAAATCGCGCCAAAAAGCATCATCTGGCACGCCACTGATTTTGCGACCTATCCATGCCAAATATCTCAAGTGTCGCTTTTGATAAAATGTGTTTTATTTGCATCACTTATGTGATAAAAGTACAATGCAGTGGTATATAAGCAAAAGCAGAGGTCTAATACGAGTACAGTTCAAGGATCGCCACCCGTGGTTGAGAGTCTAAATGGCGCAGAAACAGTAGGTAAATGAGGACACATCTGTACTATCAGATTTATATTTGAACAAGCAATACAAAGTCATAGAAGATGCATGGGCTCTATCAGGTGGAAAGTTTTTCACACTTAAGGGGCAATTCAATTAGCTAATATATCACTGGATATCGGGGCAGGAAAATTGTAAGCAAAAACTAAACAGATTTCCATACCACAATGGGCAGAAATCAGCACTGCTCCAGATCGTACGATGTTTACACTAAGTAGGCGCAAGAAGCCATCATATTAGTGATAATTATACACATATTACCAAGTGGGTGTAGAAGGAAATATCCACTACAAAATGTATCTTTATTAGTTTATGTATTGAACATAATACAGTTCTATGATTTAGTCGAGAAATTACATAGTCTGTTCATCTAATCTTCAAAAGAAACACAGATCAACATGTATGAAGCTTAATGAAAGTGTTTTATTATACAACTGTTTAATACTTGAGTGTTTGTATGTTTTTTGTCTGGCTTTGTGATCTTTAGGGCAAAAGTGTTTGTGGCTTGCACAGCATTCTACTGCTCTCTGGGCCTGACTTAGACCTGGTCGCAAGCGCTGAGCGCTCGCAACCGGGTCGATGGTGGCCCAGAGCGCATGCGCACGACGTAGCCGGCTCCGTCGTGCGCATGCGTGAGACCCGGATAGCAACGGGCAATCCGTCGCTCCGGGTCTCGCACCAAAGGGGGCGTGCTGTCGATGTTGAGTGACAGCACGCCCCCTTTGGTGGGCGGGTCGGGGGGGTGGCTGCCCAGACGTTGGCGTTCCTATGGGAATGCCTACCGTTTGGGGGCAGCCCCACTGACATCACTTGTGATGTCAGTGGGAGAGCTTTCGGCTCTGTTTGAGCTGAAAGCTCTCTGGGGCTTGCGGCCACGAGACCCCACCACAAGGGTCTCGTCGCAAGCCCGATGGTCGCGATGGTCTTGACCATCGCGACCATCATCTGGCCGCTCGCATTAGCTGTGGGTGGCAACCCACAGCAATGCGAGCTGCCAGGAGGACACTCCATAAAAAAAAAAGACGCCCTAATTCAGCGCGAGCGCTCTGTCAGAGCGTCCGGCTCTGAATCAGGGCCTCTGTGTATAATGTAACTATCATGTTTCCTATGGAATTTTCTTTGCACTTTGGCAGTCTGCCTCCACGTAGTACAGAAGCTGCACCATTTTCTAGAGATGTTTGATAAGGGAGGTGTTACATGATTTAATTTTCTGCGTTTGTGTTATAATTGTATAGCATAGTACTTTGCTATGCTGCATATTTTCCCCAGAATTCCTTCAGCAATAGTAGTTTGATAAATATTGCTTACAATAGCGAATGTGAAACCTAGATGAACCCCAGAGACCACTCCATACAGTTCTTCTTAGGCACAAGGTATATACATACTTGCCTACTTTGAAAAAGCATTTCAGGGAGATTGTGAACACAACACCTATGAGCGCATGTTAAAGTAGAAGTGCACCCACGGGCGTAACTAGACCTAGGGGGGCCCCATAGCAAAATGTTCATGCCCCACTCTCTTCAGTATCCCCCCTCCCCTCTCCTCGTGCTGCGTAGGGCAGGCATTCCTCCTCTCTCGGTCAGCTCTATCTCTCCTCACTGACTGATGCTGGGCAGAGGCGGTCACGTCTCCTCCCAGTATCACTCAATGGGGAGAGATGAAGGCGGAGCTGAGCGGGAGGGCAGATGTGCCTGCCTTGCACAGCACACTGCTGGAGGCGCGACCACGGCTGGCCAGGCATCATTGGTGCAGGGGGAGGTCTGGGCCCGGAGGCGGCACGGGCCCCATAGCAGCCGCACCCCGTGCACCTACGGTAGTTACGCCAGTGCGTGCACTGCTACATCTGAGGGGCGTACCATAAAATTGACTACATCCAAATGTAAATGATCCCCAAAGCAGTCAGTAAGATCTATTTGTTAAATAAAACACACTGATACTTTTCAGAAAATGCATGCAGCCATCGGGATCATTGTGCCTTATACCCAATGCAGGGAAATGTTACTAATGATCCCATTTGAATGTACATACATATCTCTGTTTCTTTTTTGTTTATATAACAGCTTCATAATGGGGGTAATGTGAAATCAGTGAGATTGCTGGAGCCTGGCACTAGGCTGATGCGCTGTGTACTCAGGCAGGGATCGCTGGAGGGGGAGCTTTCACTCCGCCGCTCCAGCCGATGAGATGTTAATACATTTTATCATTAGTGCTTCCTGCTTTGCCTTGGTAAAAATACATCTGCCCCTTTGTTTGAAAAATGACGGTTAGGAGTTGATTGCCTGGTAGTTTATCTCTTTCCAATTTATCCATTTCCAGAGCTTAGTACATCTACCTCATAAACTGGGTCTGCTTTGGCATTTAGTGTTAAGTCATTGAAAAAACGGACACATAGGAACTTTTCTATAAAATACTCTATGTTTATTCAAATGTAAAGACTCCCATATTTTTTTCATATGCGGAATCATGTAAAATGATGCTCTTATTATGTGCATATGAGCATATACATAACTGTATCATAAATAAAAAATAGACCATATTTGGCATGCAAAAACTGCCAGTCATCCTAAAAAAAAACAGACAAGTTTTGCATATCAAATAATCAGTACAGACTGTGGTGCGTCCTAGTAGCATCGCATTGTGACTTAGGAGTATTTTCAGCAAAAAACGCTAGCAGAGTCTCATGGGACCCATCTAAATGCCACGTCTGAAAAGGGTATTACACCACATTTCCAGTTTTTTTGGGGGGTGAACCAGTAGGCTCTTAAACTGAAAATGCATTATTTATCTGCAGATTTAAAAAATAGATTCTGATTTGAATTGAGATCTGGACTTTGACTTGGCTAATGTAGAACATTCATCATTTTTGTTTTTCAAACACACCAATGTTGCTTTAGCCTTGTGCTTGGGAACATTCTCCTGCTGAAAGATTAACTTTCTCACCAGCTTTACTATTCTAGCAGATGAAGCAGGTTGTCTTTCAGCATCTCCCCATATTTTCCACCAACCATTGGTCCTTTATTTTTAACAAGATTCACAGTCCCCACTGAGGAACAGCATCCCCACAAACATGAGCCTGTTGGGATGGTGCTTACATAGCATTTTCAATTAGGGCCAAAAAAACTCCAGTTTTGTCTCATCTGACCATAAAACCTTGTAGCTCAGTTTCTCTGATGTTTTCTGGCAAACTACAGTTGTGTTTTGATGTGTTTTTGTTCAGCAATGGCTTCTTTCTAGCGCTCTCCCTATTAAGCCAGTTGTATTGAAGTGATGCGGTTAAGATCCCGACAACTGAGATGCCATCTGCCAGACCCCCAGCACTGGTATCCTGATCGCCAACAGAACATCTGTGACAAAATCCCGTCGTGAATGGGGATGCCGATGCCGGAATCCCGGCAGATGGCATCAGAAATAATAAGGAGACTGGGGAAAGGTAAGTATCAGACGTGGGGGGAGGGGGGTACATTTAGGTTTAGACACCAAAGGGCGTAGGCTACTGGACGGGGGAGGTTAGGGATAGGCTCTAGACAGGGGGGGGTTAGGTTGAGGCACCAACGGGGGGAGGTTATGATTGGGAATTAAGGGGAGAGGGTTAGGGTTAGGCACTAAGGAGAGGGTTGGGTTTTAGGACTTACCGGGAGGGTTAAGGTGCGGGGTAGGGAAGGTTAGTATGAGGGTGCAGTAAGGAGGGTTAGGGGGTAAATAGGACAGGAGAACATTACTCACCATTCTTCTGTTGGGATTTGAACCATCGGGATGCTGCTGTCAGTGTACTGACGTCCGGCATCCCGTCCATCTGTATTTCATACCGACTCCGTATGGAAACCTTTTGACATAATTGACTGGTGCAACTTCACTCCAGTCTCAGTCACTGAACTGCATATCTCCTTCCAAGTGATAGCAGAACTGTCCATGACTTCCCTCATAATTATCCTTCTTGCTCTGATGCTGAGTTTTGAGGGATTGCCTTGTCAAAGCAGTACATGGGTGATGCAGCTTACATTTTCTTTCAATTAGTCCAACAGTGCTCACTGGGGTAGCCAAGCTTTTTCTTATCTTGTGCATATAAATAAATAACTTATCTTTAATTGTTTTAGAATGCACTTAGGTCATTTTTCAGCTTTCCTTCAGATTCACAGTTTGTTCAAAGTTATTTGAATTAGGAGGTCCATAAAGCTGATTTCTTTTAATGATCCACAGGTAGAGGCTAATTAAAAAAGCCAATTTTTATTGTTAGTGCACTACCATCATCTGTGTAAACTTGTAGCTTTCACACAACAGGGTTCAAATACCTTATAACTTTTTAAAAAATTTTCTTAAATCTGCAGACAATAAATTATGAGTTCACTTGTGTACTGCAGGAGGAGACTTAGGGCCAGAGGGGGTGGATAGATTCCTCTTCGCCACCCAGACCTCCTTGTCATATCAAAGGAAGCGGGGCACAAGCAACTGAAGATGGCATAGGTTCCCCTAGTCAAACTCTGAAAACTTCTAGTCTTCGGAGGTTGCTGAATGAAGATCCCATACTAGCATATGGTGATGGCAGACCTGATCAGGAGTGAAAGTTTAGCAGGAGATAGCAGTGATATCTCTTGCATTATCTTAACAATGAATGGGTTGAATCATTCATTCCTTCAAAAGTAGTTGAAAATATATTTTCCCCTACTTCAAAGAATGATAAATGGGCCTCTTAGTAGATTCAGTGAATCACAAATATAGTAACTTTATTTTTTGGTTTTGAATTGTAATTCTTAAGTCAAAAGTTCCAATGATAGCGCATCCTCACATGATAATAAAGGGGTACAGTAGGAAATCTGTGTTAAGGACAGAATAAATAAACATGGTGGATACTACTGATTGTTTTTATTGGCTCATTCTTTCTTTTTAAGTATACTTAACATCACCATTTGTGTGAAAAGTATTCCAAAAACTAGGTATGAAATGACTACATTTTATGCACCTGGGGGTTGGTGAATTGTTTGATGCAAAATGGGCAATATATAAACCATACAAAATGGCGTATCTCCTCAACTATGATTTTCTTTTGGTACCTCATTATGTGTAGAGCTCTGCAAAGGTGTTATATGTATCCCTTTCACTTGCACCCAAGTTTTAACCATTTATTTTGCTTACAATATATGAATTTGGTATTAGACTTCAATATAATGCTATATGGCATTAATAAATCTAAAAAAAACCTCAGCATTGAGTCTCCATCACTTAAACCAAAAAAAAACTAATGCTAAAGCATGCACTCACAAATCCTGAGGAACTAAGAAAGCACCAATCAGCACCAGCATACATTCACAATCAACCAATTACGAGCGGTTTGCTAGTGCTTGGGATGATCATCATCATTAATGCATGTGTACCTGCTCCTGACTATTTGCAAATAAAATGATGTCTAAGACGCATATATGCATCTGGTTGTCGTTTTGAATTTATTTGCATGTGTTTGCAATAATGTGAAATGCCCTCACTGTATTTGAACTTGTATACATTACAACTAGAGATGAGCGGTTTCGGATCTCATAGTTCCGAACCCACCCGAATTTCGGGGATCCGGGGTGATCTCCCTGCCTGCCCCAGATCCCTCACCTGAGGCAAAACCTCGTGACCCAGCTGTCGGGTCGCGAGTTTTTGTATTGAGCGGGCTTAACGCTGATTGGCTGAGAGAGCCGTCTGTCACGGCTCTCAGTCAATCAGAGTTAAGCCCATTGAAAATTAACACTGAAGAAGAAGATGGCGCCCGCCGCCTGACACTGCCGGCACCCTCCACTGCCGACACTGCCGGCACCCTCACTGGCAGCTTCCCTTGCTGCCGACACCACTGCTGCCGGCACCGCTGCCCCACTTACTGAGGACACCGTCAGTGACCCCTACACTGCCGACACTCCCACACTGAGGACCCCACCAGCACCTCTGCACTGCCGACACTGTCAGCAGACCTGCACTGAGGACACAGCTGGCACCCCCACTCTGCCGACACCGCCAGCACCCTGCATTGAGAACACCCCTGCACTGCCAACATAGTAAGCAAACCTACACTGAGGACACCCCTGGCAGCCCTGCTCTGCCAACACCGCCGGTACCCTTCACTGAGAACACTGCCATCACCACAGCACTGCCATTCCATTTACTGAGGACTCTGCCAGCAACCCCCACACTGCCGACACAGCCAGAAAACCTGCACTAAAGACACCACTGGCACCCCCACACTGCCGACACAGCCAGCAAACCTGCACTAAAGACACCGCTGGCACTCCCGCACTGCCGACATCACCGGTAACCTTCACTGAAGACACTGCCAGCACCGCAGCTCTGCCATTCCATGTACTGAGGACACTGTCAGCAACCCCGCTCTGCCGACACTGCTGTCACAGTAAGTGCACTATTGGTGTATCCAACCCACACTGTATAACACACTGTATCTGTGTTGAAAATTAGAAGTTGAACTGCCACATGTTAGTGCTGCCCACTGTGTCACTTAGCTTATTCAGCCAGCTAGCTGGATGCAACCTTTTGGCCTTAACTAGATGAAGCAAATAATATTGTGAGGTGGTTAACATTGATTGGAAGTTACTGGAAATAAATGTAATTGAGGTTAATTATACAGATCAAAAACAGGCCCAAATTATGTGATTTTATGTGATTTTAGCTGTTTTTATGACTTTTTAAGAAAAAATCCAGATCCAAAACCAAAACACGAAAATAAAACACGGAGGTGAGGTTTTGGCAAAACCAATCCAGATCCAAAACCAGGGAGGATCCAGATCCAAATCCAAAACACGAGGGTTGGCGCACATCTCTAATTACAACCCTCCTTTCATCCCCTATCCCACCTCTCCAGGTGCAATTCTGAATAAGTGTCAGAAGTGCACACCTCGTGAGTCCCAGGATTTCACACATCTGTATAAGCACATATGCATATGTTCATTATCTGGGCAAGTGATTTTACACTGGATAATCTAGGCAAACTGGCACAGTGCTCAATCTGCATCAGCCCTTTGGTGTGCTCCATGGTTTTATTACCAGTGTGTGGTAGCTTTAGTCACATGTCTGCAAACTGGCCTGTATTTCCAGTTCACAATACTAATTGTGGTTCAGGCAATAAACGACCCTGCAATCTACATGATCACAATCTGATTTATATCACTCTTTTATATTTGTGGTAAGAGGGGAATTGGCCATGTCACTGTCTACCTCTAACAGCAATTTGTTTGACTGGAGCTGCAAGTAGCCATTTTTTGCTGTTGCTTGAAGCAAGATTTAAGCTTGGTGCAGTGGACAACATCGGGCTGTCCTAGCTGCAGTTTCTTGCTTGTTGTAGGAGGATTTTGTAATGATTGGCAGTAAGGTCTGCTAGTTAGGGGAGGAATTGTGCAGGCTACCCAATCTTCCCATTAGGGTTGCTTATGTTGTGATTTTACTTTGTATTTCCATAATATGTCTGAATACACACAATGGGCATGATTCAGAGATGGACGGATTTACAGAGCTGCGCACAAGTGGCTGTGCAAATCCGTCCATCTCAGATGCTAATCCAGAAGTAGGTGTCAGACACCTCCTTGCTGCACTTGTGACCCCAGCACTGTGACCGATGTCGCAGGCTGGGATCACCTTTACAACTATCGCAACTGATGGTCGCGATTGTTGCTCCTTTGGTCAGGCTGCAGGAGCTTTCTGCAGCCTGACTTAGTGCTGGTCATCTTAGAGGCGAAGGATCTGCATCTGCAGACACGGTCCGGTTTCCAGGAACAGGTACTAGCCACGCCCCCGCTTCGCCTCTAAAATGCAGCAGCATGTCAATCATGCTGCGCCTTGGGGGGGTCTGCGAGCGTAATTGCAAGACCGGTTCTACACACGCGCAGAATGGGTCCTGCGCTTGCGCCTACCCGGAAGTATCAGAGATGTACGTTCATCATTGGATGAACATACTGTACGTCTCTGTTACAGGCCCAGTGATCGCAGATTTTAACAACACAAGAAAAATATTGTGATCAATATCATGATAGATTACTGTGGTTTGTGAAACTACAACTTTCTGAAAAAAAAATTATTATCCTCGAGAACTATTTTGTTATGCAGTTGTTGTTGTTGTTGAAGGTTTGTTTTTCAATAAATTTCAAGTACTTAAGTGCAGCTTTTGTGCCCCTCCAAAGTAATAAAGTATGTTCTTAGGAAAACAACATTTATAGAACATTATAGCTTTCTTCTAAAGCAATGAATGAAAAATGCACTTTGCTGCAGTGTCAAGTTCACTTAAGTTGATTCTCTAAAGTGCGGAGGACAATGCATTTGTTGTATTGCAGTGTTCTGGCATTCTAGCTGTCCTCTACAAACTAATTGAACCTGTGATAAATGTGCCGTTCTAATTGATTCAATGTACCGTCGTTCCATAGACAACGTGTGGCCCAGATTCATTACAGAACAATATACTGTATTGCATAAAGATCACTGTATATTTCAATTTACTTTCTTCAGTGTATGCCTATAGGCCAGGGAACATTGTTAGCAAAATAAACATTTGGTCATTTCCTGTAAATATACTTCATTCACAGACTTAAACAACTGATGCTTAAGATTTAGTAAATACCATGCAATGACTATTGGTTTGGTCCTATTTAGTATGTTATTTTGTTTATTTGTATTTTTTGTTAATTTTATTTAGTGGTATATGTATCATTTCACTCAGAGAAAATGTGAGATAGATTTAAACACAAAAGTAAAAACACACGTATTAACATAAATAAAAAGTAAGGGGGGTTTATAAATGTCTTCGATAGTGATAAATTAGCAAAAGATTGCAGAATGACTCACATCATAGCTATAATACAGTCTTTGATGACTGGGGGCTGATAAGATGATCACTGTGTAATACAGAAATGTACTGAGTAAAAAATGTTATGCCATTTTTTTGTTATTTTAATAATATTGTTTTCTATGTCTAATGACTTATTTTGTGACTAGATGGAGCATTTTGATAAGACATTGGGAAAGTTCCAATAAAAAGTGGCCTATTATATGGTCACAGAAAATCGGAGACTTATTATGTTCATATAATTTACAGTAGGGGGTATATTATACTGCATATTAACCCAGTTGGTGCAGGCAGTTAATCTCAGTCATATATTTTCCAGTTTCAAAAATAGCAACAAACCCACAAAAAAAAACAATTGCAATTAAAGTTGTGCATTAAATGGGTTAAAAGAAATATATCATACATTAGTTCTTTGAAAAATATTTGAAAATCAAGGAGTTTTTATATGTGCTAGTAATTGACAATATACAGTACTTCACCACCTTACGTACAGCAAGTATATACAAGTACACTGTAAGGGCTGTATTTACTAAATCAGATTGTAGCTATTATCTTCTAAAAGATGCTAGTTAAATGTTAATTAGAATCTGATTGGTTGCTATGGGCAACATCTCCATTTCTCCATTTCTAAAAACTCTCTTTAGTAAATATACCCATTAGAATAGGGTACTAGGGGGCGTATTTACCACTAACAGCATTGCAATTTAGTTTGATAATTATGCCCCAACTTGCAATGCGGTAATGAAAATTACCACATGCATTTATTATTGTTGGAGAGCCAGGACATAGCTTCTGAAAAAAAACCCTGTCCCGGTGGACTACTAGCACAGAGATTACTATGGGCTGATGCCATCTTCACATGGAGTTAGCTGCCGTGGCCAAGCTTGGTAATTCTGACAGTTTAGCAGCCCCCATAGTAAGAACCCTATGAGGGCTGCATTTGTGTTTGGAAATGGAAAGGTAACTGCAGATATCGGATATATCTTTCCTTGTTACATTCTGGGGATGTTTAGATATTCTGAGGATTTCCTGTAATGCAACTTTAATAATTGTGCCCCTAGGTGTTTACTCACTAAGGGCTCTATTTACAACAATCCGCATTTGTAATGCAGATTGTAGTGTGATATTATCAACTGAATTCGCATTGCGAATTCAGGCAATATCACAAGGATTTACTACAAATACCTTGCAGGGACAGAGCTTGCGAGAAAGCTCTGTCCCTGCGAATCCCCTCTGCACTCAAGTCATGATATTTTTGCAAAAAAATACCGTGACTAGTGACCGGCCATTGCTGCTACCCCCCCGGCATTAAGCCCCGCCCCGACACTAAACCCCGCCCGCCACAATCACGGACTACTCCACTACCCCCCCCCGCGGCCCCCCCTCCCTTAATAGCACTCACCTGCAGTCATCGGTGCTTCGGTGATGTCTTCCATGCCTCTGGTCAGCTGATATCCCATACTGCACTTGGACCCGATCACCTGACGACCGGGCTGCAGTGCAGCATAGGAGACCAGCTGACCGGAGGGGAGTCATCACCGGAGCCCCGACCACCGGTCCATGGAGTCAGGTAAGTGAATTTTTTTTTTGACAATTTTTTTATTTTTTTTTGCAGTGTCTGTTTATACCACACAGCTGATCACTGGGGCCGGCTCTGGGCTCTGCCCTGCCTTTTAGAGTAGAGTAGGAGACCGGTAACCGGGGGAGACCCAGACTTTATGAAGTGTAATAAAAAAATGTTTTGCATTTTTTGAAAGCTCCCTACTGTGTCACAGGGATACAATAAAGATCCTTCATCTAATGCATGACTCTTATTATTGTTCTAGTTTATCCATAGCGTTTAGTACAATATATGCTCCTTTTCTCTTGGATATGGTTTTTCATTATGCTAATGTTGTAATCTAATGTCTAGGGCTAAGTCTAATAAATTGTTCAAAACCTCCTCTTAGCATCAATCTTTGATTTTTCTATTTCATTTGCAGTGAGACCATTGATTTGACCTTCCATGTTATTGGGCTAAGGCATGCTAGGGATGCTGAATGTCACTGAGAGATGCCATGTAAAATAAAAATACATTATGTATATTGTGTTGTGTTATGACAGGTAAAAGCTTTACCAGATGATGAATACTGGTTTATAAATCCTCTGAAAAACTCCTCCTTCAAGAGCCTCTACTTACCATTATTATATTTGTATTTTTACAGATAGACTCACCACGCTGCTGCAAATAATCCTGGAAGTAGTGCCAGCTGAAGAGAATATTTCCTAAAATACAAAGAAATAGGCTGAACCATGCCAACTGCAGTGCTGCACATTGAATCTGTTTACTACTTCTGCAGATACATATTTGGATTATTGTAAAGGACAGCAAGCAGCTTTCTCATTGTTTCTGTTTCAGCTGCACTTTCAGATTCAATTATTAGAAGCTACAAAAAAACACCTTAGGGCCCCTAATCATAATAGAATTATTTTTGCATTTTAGATACTCACTATCTACAATATATCCCCATCATACACAAAATACCCCAGGTTTTCTCATCTCACTTGTACTCCATAATTCCCTTCACACTGTCACACATGCTACTGAAAATATCTCAAATGTTCCCACAATCTAGGGATGTGCAGGCTCGGATTAGTTTGGATTTTCCAGCCATTTCAGATTTTTCCGCCAAAAATCGGGTCTCTGAAAGAGGCAAAATGTCATCTTTCATGGACAAACATCATCATTCCTGGACAAATGTCCATGAAAGATTATGTTTATCCATGAAAGATGATGTTTTGCCTCTTTCTAAGACCTGATTTTTGGCATGAAAAATCCGAATTTGGCGGGAAAATCCGAACTAATCCGAGCCTGCACATCCCTTCCACAAACCGCTCACATAGAGTACAAAGGCAACCCTTTTGTAATTAACAACTAAAAAACAAAAATTAACAATGAACGTTACAGAATGAATTCCAGCCCCAATCTGAGCAGTGTAGTTTTCAATCAAAATTCAGTAATCACAAACATTCCATGGAGAAAGGAGGGAGCTCACGTCATGTGTCGCAATGATCGCACTTAAATATAATGTGGTGTGCGGTTACGTCATGTGGAAGCGGCTCCTCCTTTCTCACTGTGCTGTATAAAACCCCGAGCACCATCTTTAGTCCAAGCTCTGACTTATTCAACACCAGTGAGAACAGTGACATAAAGCTGGAAAGAGCTGCAGTGAAGGCTCTCTGAGTCCTTGGTTACCACGTGGCCTGCTGTGCCCATGGTCTACAGTTTTAAGCGGTTTATCTGACCTTAATTTCCATGGGCTGTCCCAGTTCTTATTATTTCACCATTTTCTATTCGTAAGTAAATTTAGAGAATATAACTTTTTAACACAGACATTTTCTGCTGCCTGACAGATATGTAATACTGCAGTATTTATCCCTTTACAACAGTAATGTGCAGTGAGGTAAATGGCTAAGGAGGCATTGGCTAGTATCAGAGCCAGATTTACATATATGAACCCGAGGGTTCATGTGGGCATTATACAAAGGTGCAGCAGTATATAGTGCTGTAATTTGGTGTGTATTGATCAGGGATGTGTGGAAAAGGCAGACAGGGGAGGCAGTGCCTCACCTGCCATACATTTTTTACTCCAAAGTTTTGTCTATAAAAAATGATTAGAAAAATACAAAGAAGATATTTATAATACTTACATTTTTTCTTAGCATTTTTATAGTGAATACTCTGGAGTATACTGAAGTATGACAGGAAAGGCTCTGCCTCACCTGACCGCACATCACTGCTCTACAACTCTTTGCAGAGACCAGCACTGCTAAATAGACTAAACAACATGCCTTAATGAATATCAGTCTTCCTTAAAATGGCCACTTCTATGTAGTTGAATACAAGTACAATTGTGCCTTAATGTTATGATGAGGTGTTACATATGCCCAGAGATGTAGCTTGACTGACCCCACACCCATCACGAAGAATACTTGCCACTGCTGACATATCTCCTGGCAGTTGGGACTTGGATGTTGGGATGGTGGGACGGTCCCTTACTATGGGGACAGTTGGCAGGAACAGTATGACATTATAGCCTGATCTTTAAATGAGGCAGTGCCAAAGCTTAGCACAGTCCTGGAAAATCCAGGCAATTGTGCTTTATAATTTGTATATTACTATTTGTAGTGCTAGGAAGAGACCAGATTTTCAACGTTTTCTGAGGCCCCAAAACTGCATGGGTACCATGCAACCCTTTATTCTGAATTGTAAACACTTCTATATTTACATTTGGGCTTCATTGGTGCAGAGAGTGGATTAGTGAGCACAGATCACCCGGATCTCTTTAGGGACCCTAGAGTGCAGGAAAGGAGTAACCACACCCCTTGTTCACTGAATAATGTGCTATAGTATTCCAGTGGCAATGCCCTCTGCCCAACATCCGGACCTCTCCAAATTCTCAATGACCCTGATGGGCTTACTAAACTTATGCACATGTCATGTGACAGGCCTTCTTAAATTCTCTTCCCACTTTTACACTAACCAGTCTCTTTTATGCTTTCATAAACTTCAACATCACAATATAATGTACAGTAAATGAAAAAGTTATCATAACAGCCTATTTATATTGTACAATGAATATTTTAATGTGGACGCCTGATGCAGAAATGAACACAAATAATCCATATACTGTATGCTCCCACATTATGTGCATGGAAACAAAAGCATATATTGCCTTTATGCAGAGTTGTACACATCTCGTGGTGCACCCATCCCATATTCAGACACTTGGTTTGCTGCTAGTCATCATCATCATCAGTGTGCATTGGCCTATACAAAGTGCAAAAGATTTGTCTGAAAACATGTATATTTTATCTACATCCAAATCTGCATACTGTAACTCCATTGACGCCCAAAAACACCTCCTTGGTCGTAAGCGAAAATGTGATTGAAATGTGTACTACTCTGCATTGTCTGTACTCTTGTACACTTAGGGGTATATTTACTAATGTGTGGGTTTATAGAAGTGGAGATGTTGACCATAGCAACCAATCAGAATATATTTAACATTTATCTAGCACCTTCTAGAAGATAATAGCTAGAATCTGATCGGTCACTATGGGCAAAATCTCTACTTCTAAAAACCTGTACTTTAGTAAATATACACCTTAGGGCCTGATTCAGATTTGGGAATAGAGTAAGATAGAGTAAGTAACTACGCACCTGGACAAACCATGTTATGCAAGGGGTGCAAATACATGTATGTTTTTTGCATGTGGGGTAAACTGTCTGCTTTTGTATGTAGTCCACAAATACTGGTAAACTTTATTTTTAGCCAGCAATTTAGATGTCAGTTTGAACACACCCCTCCCAAATCTAAATCTCTATGCACATTTTATATCTGTACCACCTGCAGTGCAGCATGGTTTTACCTAGATGCACAGTTACCTACTCTTTCTTACTCTATTCCCAAATCTAGGCCTGGAGCAAATTGGTTTACATTCATCTTTGCTTCAGCCCTAAATGTATTTTCCACTGTAATTTCTCACATTGAGAATAATCATTCCTATTGTTAAAAAATATAAACAGTTATTTCATATTGTATTTAGCCAGAATAACAATAAATATACAATGTTACTTTGTCTATCATTTTTCTTTACATACATATTTCTATAACAACTACTGTTTTGTTTGCTGTAACTGAAGTCAGAAGTGACAATATCTTGTACATACTTAGGGGGGAACTCAATTAACTGCAGTAAATTACTGTGGTTAATTGATCCACTGGGGGGTTACTCAATTGTCCCCGATAGCCGACAGTTTGCCTGGTGGATGCAATCATGGGAATTGGAGATGCGCCGACCCCCGTGTTTTGGTTTTGGATCCGGACTCATCTTTGTGTTTAAGTTAGGGGTGAGCGGGTTCGGATTTCTGAAATCCGAACCCCCCCCCGAGCCCCCCCGATCCGAGGCCGATCCGAGTCAGGCTCGACTTTTCCCGCCTGACTCGGATATGAAATCGAGGCAAAACGTCATCATCCCACCTTCCGGGTCTCGTGGGTTTTGGATCCTATATAAGGTACCCGCGTCGGCGCCATTTTCTCACTCGGCTGTGGACAGTGAAGAGGCAGGGTGGGAGTTAGGGCTGGCTGGGCTGTGTAGTGTAGTGCAGTGTAGTGTTGTGCTGTGCTGTGCTGTGCTGTGCTGCTGTTGTCCATAAGGGCTGTGTCCACTCCTCCAAAGTCCATAGGGGCTGGCTGGACTGTGTTGTGCAGTCAGTTGTCCATAGGGGCTGTGTCCACTCCAAAGTCCTGTGCAGTGTCCCAGTCCTAAAGAGGTGCTGTAGTGTTGTCCAGGGGGTGCTCTGTCCGTCAACGGTGCTCCCTCCAAGTGCAAAAAACTAAATATTTTTTCTGTGTTTGTGAATTGTGTGCACAGTAGCCGCACGTGCATCAACAAAGTAGTGCCAAGCGTGCGCCTGTGTCCCATTAGTAAAGGGCCAGCTGGCTTGTCCGTTAAAGGGTGCTGTAACCCCCAAAGTACACTCCAAACAAAATAAAAAATATTTTCTGTTTGTGAATTGTGTGCACTGTGGCTGCCCGTGCATCAACAAAGGAGCAACGCCAAGCGTGCACCTGTGTCCCATTAGTAAAGGGCCGGCTGGCTTGTACGTTAAAGGGTGCTGTAACCCCCAAAGTACACTCCAAACAAAAAAAAAATATTTTCTGTGTTTGTGAATTGTGTGCACTGTAGCCGCACGTGCATCAACAAAGTAGTGCCAAGCGTGCGCCTGTGTCATAAGTAAAGGGCCGGCTGGCTTGACCGTTAAAGGGTGCTGTAACCCCCAAAGTACATGCCAAACAAAATAAAAAAATATTTTCTGTGTTTGTGAATTGTGTGCACTGTGGCTGCACGTGCATCAACAAAGGAGCAGCGCCAAGCGTGCGCCTGTGTCCCATAAGTAAAGGGCCGGCTGGCTCATTTCTTAAAAGGTGGTGTAACCCACAAAGTGCACTAGTCTCCAACAAAAATAAAAAATTATTTTCTGTGTTTGTGTGCGCCTTAGCCGCATGTATATATCAATTTAACATAAATGGAGGACCAAACTTTCTCCGATAAAAATAAAATAGGGAAACATCAAGAACCACTTCCTCCTAGTGCTGTTGCTGCTGCTGGGAGTTGTTCATTATCCCAGAGAGGAAGTAGGAACATCACTACTTTTACTAAACAATTGACCCTCCAACAGTCATTAGCGAGGAGGATGAAGTACGACAGCAGTCATCCTGAAGCAAAACGAAAAACTGAGGCCTTAACTGCTATGTTGGTGTTAGACGTGCGTCCGGTATCCACCATTAGTGCAGTGGGATTTAGACAATTGATGGAGATAGTGTGTCCTCGGTTTCAAATCCCGACTAGATTCCACCTGCATCCTCAAAGCAGCAGCGACAAGCGTGCGTCTGTCTGTTAAAGGGTGGTGTAACCCTCAAAGTGCGCTCCACAAACAATAAAAAAAAATTTTTTTTTTCTCTTTGTGAATTGTGTGGGCTGTAGCCGCACTTACATCCTCAAAGCAGCAGCGACAAGCGTGCATCTGTCTGTTAAAGGATTACATCGGTGACAGCATCCAAGTAGGCATGTCAGACAGTCCGTACATGTATTGGCAGGAAAAAGAGGCAATTTGGAGGCCCCTGTACAAACTGGCTCTATTTTACCTGAGTTGCCCCCCCTCCAGTGTGTACTCCGAAAGAGTGTTTAGTGCAGCCGGGAACCTTGTCAGCGAAAGGCGTAGGAGGTTGCTTCCACAAAATGTGGAGAAGATGATGTTCATAAAAATGAATTATCAACTGTTCCAGGGAGACCAGCCTCCATAACGTACACAGGGACCTGTGGTGGTGGATTCCAGCGGGGACGAATTATTACTCTGTGAGGATGAGGAAGTACACAACACTGAAGAGGGTGAGGAATCGTTGAATGAGGAGGATGAGGACTATATCTTCCCTCCGTAGAGCCAGTTTGTGCAGGGCCAGATTAATTGCCAGCTTGTTTTGTGGGGGCCCAAACGAACCAATCATTTCAGCCACAGTCATGTGGCAGACTCTGGCACTGAAATGATTGGGTTGTTAAAGTGTGCATGTCCTGTTTATACAACATAATGGTGGGTGGGAGGGCCCAAGGACAATTCCATCTTGCACCTCTTTTTTTTTCTTTGCATTATGTACTGTTTGGGGCCTAGTTTTTGAAACTGCCATCCTGTCTGCCACTGCAGTGTCACTCCTAGATTGGCCACGTGTTTGTGCCACCCACCCGTGTCGCTTAGCATAGTCATCCAGCTACCTCGGTGCAACCTTTTGGACATAAAAACACTATTGTGAGGTGTTCAGAATAGAATGGAAATGAGTGGAAATTAAGGTTATTGAGGTTAATAGCATAGGAGCAGAAAAACCCACAAATTCTGTGATTTTAGCTGTTTTTATGCTTTTTTTCAAAAAAATTCAGATCAAAACCCAGAACCCAAAACACGGAAGGGTGGTTTGGGCAAAACCAATCCAGATCCAAAACATGAAGAAAGATCCAGATCCAAAACCAAAACACAAAACACTAAAAAAAATGGCCAGTGCACACCCCTAGTTTAAGTTTGGTTTTGCAAAACCACCCTCACGTGTTAAGGTTTTGGATCTGTTTTTTTTTTAAAATACATAAATAAATAAAAAACAGCTAAAATTACATCATTTTGATCTCTTAGCATGCAAACCAAAACCTGAGTTCGGTTTTTAAATCCGAGTTCCAAACCTCAGGAAGATCCGCACCGGGACTCTGTTTGTACCCCAAAGTGATTCCGAACTCGTACTCAGAGCCTGATACAGCAAGGATCGCTATTCTGCTTCTACTCACGTACCGCAATTGTTAATATCAGCGGTGAAATGCAACTGTTTGCAATCACAATGTGATCACAGCCTAACATAAGGATGCCCACTTCCCATTACACACATCAGTATACTTGGCGATATAGCGAAACAATCAGTGACATCGAGTTTCATCGGACCTTACTCAGGAATTGCTAACTTCAGCGCAAGCTAAGAGGCCCCATGCTGCGAATGGTATTGCAGTGAATAATTTATGCACGCCCCTTCATCGGTGTTGCAATGCACTGGCATGTCACGTTCGCCTGACCATCCCCCGTCACCACCCACAAACTGGACTTCCTGTCAATCAATGTGCTCTGGGTCTGCATAGCCTCTGCAAACGCAGTTCCCATCGCAATTGCTAGTTCGCGCATGTGCACTGTGATGAATACGCATGTGCAATGCAAATTAATTGACCAATTGCGTGCATCTTTGCTACTGCGATCCTTGCTGAATCAGGCCCTCAGTTCGACTTGGAACTCCTAAATTCAGTTGTTGTTGATTGTCTGAGAACCAGACCCGTACATCTCTTACGAAAGCACATGGATCTGGGAACTTATCCCGGATTTTATGTGTTTTTTTTCACCCAAAAATGGTAAAGTCCTCTTTTTACCGTATCAAAAATTATCATGTGAAATTGAATTCCCCCATTTTTTTATTAAAACAATTCATATTTTTCTATATTATTTTTTATAAAATCTAGGTGTAATTTGCCTCTGTCAATGGGCGGCATGCATGAAGCATCACATTTTGAATTGCATGCATCCCACCACTCTTTGCAAGTATAACTGCGTTTACTCAAGCCATATGTTTGAAAAAAGTTCACAAAGGACAGCTCTCCCGGTAAGAGCTGTCCACTGTGATAGAAGGACTTCTGGATTTATGACCCAGAAGCCTTTCTGCGCATGCGTCAAGTGATGCACGTGTCGCGAGGGCTGCTGGGTGGGATACAATTGGATCCCTCTCAGAGTGAGTTGGAATAGAAGCCCGTAGGGTTCTATTGGGCAATGGCATTTAAAGATGGCGTTGCCCATCGCATCCAAGCCCCGGAATGTATCGCATTCCGGAGCTTGGTGCATATTTGGTAAGCTGCTAAACCTCCGAAAATCTATATTGGTGCATCTCGCCCTATATATGGAAGAGATGCATAATTCATAACTGGGAGCATTGATTCCTATGGCTGTATGGCTCTTTCACATTGGAATTCTTAAAAAAAAAGCACCAACAATTGTACATAGTCTGGGTTATGAATTTTGCTTTAATATGTGTGTTGTTTTCAGTTTGTAAAGTCACTTAGGGCTCTATTTACTACAATCCGTGTTTGTAATGCAGGTTGTAGTGTGATATTACCGACTGAATTCACATTGCAAATTCAGGCAATATCACAGGGATTTATTACAAATCCCTTGCAGGGACGGAGCTTGCGATAAAGCTCTGTCCCTGCGAATCCCCTCCGCACACTTATCACGGTATTTTCGTAAAAAATACTATGACAAGTGCCGACGCATGCGCCAACTGACCGTCGCTAAGCCCCGCCCCTGGTGCTGAACCCCTCCCCCCACAGTTGCGGACCCCCCCTCTAATTACACTTACCTGCAGTCATCGGTCCTCCGTGGCTCCGGTCAGCTGACATCCCATACTGCACTGGGACTCCGTCAGGTGACGACCAGGCCCCAGTGCAGGCTGGGAGACCAGCTGACTGGAGGGAGGACATCACCTCGAGCCCCAATCACCGGTCCCTGTTTTTATTTTTCCTATTTTTTTTTTTTTTTTTTTTAGTAGAGACCAGCGTGTGGTCTGTTTAGATGACACAGCTGATCACTGGGGCCAGCTCCGGGCTCTGCTTTCCCCGTTAGAGCAGAGCAGGAGTCCGGTAACCAGGGTAACGCCACCTCCAGGTGGCGTTATTATCATAGGGCTTTCCCCGGTATTTTTTCAAAATTTTTAGTAACTTTGGCCAGATCACATTTCCCAGTACAATTATGGGAAATGCGATCTGCTTACTAAAAATAAGTGATAATTAGGACTTGGAGCAGAATTATACGAATCCCACTCCAATTGCCCTTTAGTGACTTTAGGTGATACTAAAATAATGTGAAATGGGTGTGAAAACACCCCTTTTCACTTTATTTTAGTAAAAATAATGTTAATAAATAGAGCCCATAATGACTTCATGCTGTTATAAAGCATGTACCCACACTCACATCTAAACACAAAAGTGGGAGACCAAGTTAGATTGACATGATTAATAAAAGACTGGATTTGTGTTTAATTTAGTAAGCCTGTACATCTATTGGTAGCTCACTGATCGCTACAGGCCTATTAGTGTACACACATATAGCAATCAGGGTCAGAGGCTGACTACGTGCTTTGATGAATAAAAATCTTATTGCAGTATGTGTTGGCTCATTCAAAATGGCTCTGTTGTACAGCTTTGTATATGTTGTTCTCCTTACAGCTGACTAAAACCAATTACACAGATATTTGTATTTGCTAATATCTGTGACTACAGCCATGTAATAATACAGCAGCATATTTCCAAGCCTTTGTGTTAACTCCTTTAGAATATAAATCTCAGAAATTTCTTCTTTTCTGTTGTAGTAGCTGAAACCTTTAAAAATTGAGTTCAGAGGTCTTTCACCTTCCTCTGAACAAGACTCTGTTTTTCTGACTTCAAGCATGATATTTTGATCTTTTTTCCTTGTGCACTTTGACCAGGGTTTTGAAAATGATAAATGTCAAAGAGATTTAGGAAATGCTCCCACTGAGCAGGAAAGAATGAACCGCTGTTGTATTGGTTCTGTTGTCAATATACCTGAATAGTACAGCGTGTTCAAAGGCCACCAAAGGATTTCTAGTTTTTAAAGCTGTTTGTGTTAAGCTAGAGGCACATAAACATTTAGTGAATGTACTTAATCAGCCTCAGATTAACCCGAACAGTAAAGCACAACACAATACTGGATCTATTACTGTAAACCGGTAATTGATGTTATATTTGGAGAAATAACCACTAAACCCAAACTTAAAATGTTCAGCTACTGTATGACCCATATAGGTAAAATATATAGCTATGTATTAGCCTGACAAACTACTTCAGCTCTGTTAAAATATATGTTGTTACCTACCTACCTAATTAAAGAGAAAGAAAAAACAGTTCATCTTGGGGAATGGGCCAGCCGGGGACAGTATGGGGGCCCCCCTATGTGTGGGGGCCCCGGGACGACCGATCCTGCCACCCTCCCTATAATCCGGCCCTGCCCCTGGGTATAATTA
Source organism: Taudactylus pleione (assembly GCA_031769625.1). NCBI lineage: Eukaryota > Metazoa > Chordata > Amphibia > Anura > Myobatrachidae > Taudactylus > Taudactylus pleione. The sequence goes on from JAUIMM010000182.1 coordinate 892,781, forward strand.
CTAAAGTAAGATTTTTTAGAAGTGGAGATGTTGCCCATAGAACCAATCAACTTTCACTTAACATTTATCTAGCACGTTCTAGAATATAATAGCTAGAATCTGATTGGTTGCTATGGGCAACATCTTCACTTCTAAAAACTCTCACTTTAGTAAATAATATTATATCCCTACTTGTGAGTGCTGATCAAGAGCATGAGTGTATAACATGTACTGTACATCCACATGCAAAAAAAGATTTAGGGCCTGATTCATTAGAGATCACTATTGCGCTTACGCACGCAGATGGCCGATTGTTGTGTACTGCGCATGCATCGCAGTGCGCGTGTGCATGCACGGAGGCTCCACTGTGATAGTGCTGTGATCGCAGAGACAATGCAGACCCATCGCAGAGTGATTGCTAGGAAGCGAGCGTTTGGGAGGGGTGACGGGGGGAGGTAGTCGGCGAAACGCAAGCATGCCTGTCCATTTGAGGGCCGTTACAGGGGTGTGCATAAATTTGCCACTGTGATGGCATACCCATCATAAGTACTCACTGCGTGCGAAAAGGTTAGCAATTTCTGAGTAAGGTCAGACCTGTTGTAATTGTGCATGAGGGGCCTATGTTACTCCATGTTCCCGATGTATATGGAGGATTGCAATGTATTGCAGATGTGCAACAGCGGTAGTGGGTGTCTCTATGCTGGCTATATGTGTCTGTATAATAGCTTTGCGATTGCAGTCATTGACATATTTTCACAATGGACCTGCGTGCATAATCACAGATGCATTAGCGATCTGTAATGAATCAGGCCCTAAGCTACAGTCAGGGGGTGTACTGAATGCAGTGCCTGCCTGTTAGTTACCCAAACCTTCAAGCTTCTTTGCCTTCTCAAGGCTTCTTACCTTAGCATGCAGGACAGTAAGTAGGAGTGGGGTGGCATATTCTGCTCTAGTTAGACTATGAATGTGGAACTAGATAGGGACATTGTAGCCCAGCATCACATTCTCAGAGGTATATTTACTAAATACAATTCTAGCTATTATCTTCTAGAAGGTGCTAGATAAATGCTTAATAGAAGCTGACTGGTTGCTATGGGCAATATCTATACCCCTCCGTCTATAAATGATAATGTGGTGGAGCAGCTGGCAGGTTTACATGTACTGTACTATAAGAAGCTGTCAGATGCTTCTACTTCATGTTGATAGCCAACTCTTAGGCCCCCATTTATCAATTAAGCATAACCACTTTAGTGCTCGAAAAAGGGGTTATGCCACCCTTTCTGGGTTTAACAAACAGTGGTAATCTAAGATTATCCTTTTTTGTCAAGCATCGCTCTCGCCATCTTTTAGATGGCGAGAGTGATGCGGACCCCATTACCGGAAATGAAGACTTGATGGTGCCATTCCGGCTTCAGCGTAGCCTTCCAGGCATTGCCGGGTCCATGTCATGCACATGCACAGATGGACCATCGCGCATGCGCATAACACAGGAACCTCTTCACTGGCAGCATTAGGCTTCCAGCAGCCCAGAAGAGGACCTCGCAGAGTAGGACTTCGCGGGACCTCGCCGGAGGGGTAAAAATTGGTAAACACCAGTACATTTTTTGTTTGTTTCACAGTGATACTAAATGAAAAATTGTGCTGGTGTTTACCATCGTTGATAAATGGGGGCCAGACTACAGTAACCCTGGAAAGATAAAAATACACTACATCGTGCATTGAGTATGATAGGTTCCCCTAAATATTTACAAGTTAGCTGACTGCCAAAGGTCTCCTTATTAGTGCCATCCCAGAGTAAGGGGCATTTCCTTCTCTATTTGTGGGTACACTGCATTTTTCTGCAGCAAAAGCACTTGATCTTGCCAACTCATGTTGGTGCTAGATTCATGGGGGTATATTTACTAGGGATGTGCGCCAACCCCCATGTTTTTGGTTTTGGATCTGTATCTCCTTCAATGTTTTGTATCTGGATTTGGTTTTATAAAACCACCCTTGTGTATTTTGGTTTTGATTTTGGATCTGTATTTTTTCTACAAAATCATAAACACAGCTGAAATCACATAATTTGGGCCTATTTTTGTTCCTTCAGTATTATTAACCTCAATAACATTTATTTACAGTAATTTCCTGTCAATTTTGACCACCTCACAGTCACAGCACACAATATTGATTTCCTCCAGCTTAGACCAAAAGGTTGCATCGAGCTAGCTGGCTGAATAAGCTAAGCAACAGCAGTGGGCGGCATTAACATGTGGAAGTTCAGCTTCCAACATTGCACAGAGTGGCACTGCAGTGGCCAAAAGGATGGCAGTTTAAACTATAAAATTAAAAATGTCAGGCAGCAATGCCCCAAACAGCACATAATGCAAAGAAAAGACGTGCAAGATGGAATTGTCCTTGGGCCCTTCCACCCACACTTATGCTGTATATAGTAAACAGGACATGCACAGTTTAACAAACCAATCACTTGAGCGACAGGGAATGCCAATTGTTGCTGAAGTGAATGGTTTGTTTGGACCCCCACAAAACAAGCTACAAACGGGCAGCTGACATTGCTGACAATGATCTCTCCATGCACAAACTGGCTTTACAGAGGCAATATGTTGTTGGCGCCATTATCATCCGATTCCTCATCCTCATCAGTGTGTACATCATCTTCACACAATGTTAATTCTTCCCCGCTGGAATCCACCATTACAGCCTCAGGTGCCACTGCCATTTTTGGATGTAATTGGCAGTAAAGGTCTTCCTCATGAAATTTGTAGTTCATTTTGATGAACATCATCTTTTCCACATTTTGAGGAAGTAGCCTCACACACTGATCGCTGACAAGGTTCCCAGCTGTACTGAAAACTCTTTCAGAGTACACACTGGAGGGTGGGCAGCTCAAGTATAGCAAAGCCAGTTTGTGAAAGGGCCTCCAAATGCCTTTTTTCCTGCCAGCAGTGAAACAGACTGTCTGACATGCCTATTTGGACGCTATCATTAAAATAGTCCTCAACCATTCTTTGAATTTTGACCATATCAGATGGAGTCACGGTAGAGGTCTCATTAATTGTAGGCAATTCTTTTAGACCCGACCAGATGTCAAAACTTGGTTGTGTTGAGTCATCTGCATCACCAGTGGGTCTTTTTTGGGGAAAGTTTAGTTTCTTCCTGGCAGCCGCACTTGCTGGAGAAACTGAAGGAGGAGCCATCGCTGCATCACGTGCCAATCGAGCTGACAATTTCCTCACCAACAGCTCTTTGCTTCTCTTCAGATCTGTTTCCACTGGGAAGAAAGACACAACATTTTATACTTAAACCTAGGATCCAGTACGGTCATCAAAATGTATTGATCCGATTGTAAGATCCTGACAACTCTTGGATTCTGGCGAAGTGAATAAAAGACTTGATCTACAAGTCCATCATTCTTAGCAGAATCACTTTGTTTCAGCTTCTCCATCAGTTTCTGAAGCTACTTTTCCAACAGTCTAATTAGGAGAATTTTCTGATTCAAGCTGGCAGTGTCTGAACTCATATTTTGTAATATACTATAGATGATAACATATCTCATATTATGCATAACTTTAAATATCAATTGTTTGGTGACTATGCTTGATTGATTAAGTACATGTAACAAGTATGTTTAGCAGGTTTGGCATAAAAACAATAAATAATGATTAATAATTCACCATGTTCGGTCATCAAATGCAGTAAATATATATTTTCATAGGTAAGGCAGTTTCATATATTAATAATGTATCTGCATACTTCCCCATACATCCAGAAAATTTCTAAGGTTAGTATACCCTGATGGAGCTTCAAATTTTCCATATTGTATGATTGGTCATTAACCAGATATTTACTGGGTACCAAGTATCTCCTGCATGGCCTTGTCATTTTTAAAAAATGTGCACCACCAAGTTGTACTTGCTCCTCCTTGCAAAGGATTGTTTAACAGTCAATTGTTTTTTTTAACTACTAATAGTCTTCCTGGTCCCTTTCTGGGATAATCGACTCCCAGCAGCAGGCGTAGCGCTCAATGATTATTCTGAAGAATTCAGGATAGTGGAGGGCTGAGTTAGCCTTATCAAATTGGATGCAGGACTAGTTACGATCATGATTGAGAATATTGTTGATGAAGGCGTTGGTGGTGAAGATGCCAGGTGCTTGAATCTTGCAAAGAGAAGGGAGTTAGCTGATCCTGGACTGCTTGTTGTTACTTTTTCAGCCAAAGTTTCTGAATTTTGCAAACACGTTGGATGGATGCGCTGTAGATGATGTAACAGGGAGGAGGTTCCTAGATGGTTAAGGTTCTTACCTCTACTTACTCTGGCATGACAACAGGCACAGATGGCTTGACAATTGTTGTCCAGATTTGTGTAGAAATGATTCCACATAAGAAGTAGATTTTTTTGTTTTATGCCCAGGCATGACAATGGGCTTTTCCTTATCATTGGCAACAACTGTTTCCACTGAGGCCTGATTTACACAAACAACATCCTCATCAACAACATCCTCATCATCAGCATCCTCATCATCAACATCCTTATTAGCATCAGCTACACAAATATCCTCCTAATCCTGGTGCACTTCCACAGAAGCATCCTCAATTTCTATGTCAGCATGTTGACTTGTACTGCTCATCCCCACATTTGCAGAGGACACACAAGTGGTGGGAGGAGGCTCCTCTTTGAGTACAGTTTTGGAAAGGTCAGGCTCACAGATGGCACCCACTGTTCTTAGAGATTTGTGACATTTCTGAGCACACATTGGTTCCAGTGCCTTAACGATTAAAACATTTTTTAAATGTCTACACGGAGAAGGGCTTACATCATCATGAGAGGAAGAACCACCAATCATAAATAAAGGCCAAGACCTTAGCCTTTCCTTGCCACTTCGTGTGGTGAAAGGCATATTGCCAATTTTATATCTTTCTGCAGCTAACTTTTCCTTTGTTTTTTTCTTTACCACTGTAAAATATTGCTTCTTTGCTTTTAGATTCCCTGATTTAAGCCCTGTATGGCCATGGGCATTGGCGTTAGTAGATGACGTAGATGGACTAGTATCATCATGACTGATGGCACTGGCAGCAGCTCCAGCACTAGTTTGTGGTTCCTGCTCTCCTCTTAACTGATCATTCTCCATATCAACAAACACAGAGGAAGTGCGGTACAGCACAAACATCAATTTGTATCAATTTTAAATATTTCACTGCGGTATCATTGATATACAGTATCACAATATTTTTTATGTGTAAAACACTGGTAGTGCAGTGTTTTACACATAAAAAATATTGTGATACTGTATATCAATGATACCGCAGTGAAATATTTAAAATTGATACAAATTGATGTTTGTGCTTACAGTGTCACAATAATTTTTCTGAATATACTGCGGTTCCACTTACAATGTCACAATATTTTTTATGAATACTGTGCGCTACCACTTACAGTGTCACAATATTTTTTATGAATAAAACACTGCACTACCACTTACAGTGTCACAATATTTTTTATGAATACACTGTGCTACCACTTATAGTGTCACAAAACATGTTGAATATTACACTGCGTTTCTACTTAGTGTCACAATATTTTTTATGAATTAAACACTGTGCTACCACTTACAGTGTCACAATGTTTTTTTATGAATACACTGCACTACCACTTACAGTGTCACAATATGTATATATCACACTGCAGTTGCACTTACAGTGTCACAATACATGTATGAATATATTACACTGCAATCTGACCGGCAGTGACACTGGGGTACAGCACAAAAAAAATTATATGATTAGCTTTTATTTTCTTTACACTGGCCACCCTTGGACTGACAGAGCACCCCTGGATGGACACAGCAGCCCCTTTCCTGGATGGACACAGCAGTCCCTGGCCTGGATGGACACAGCAGTCAATGACCCTGGATTGACACAGCAGCCTCTGCCCTGAATGGACACAGCAGCCCCTGGATGGATACAGCAGCTACTGCCCCTGGATGGACACAGCAGCACCTGCCCTGGATGGACACAGCAGCTCCTGCCCCTGGATGGACACCGCAGCTCCTGCCCCTGGATGGAAACCATAGCCCTTGCCCCTGGTTGGACACTACAGCCACTGCCCCTGGATGTACACAGCAACCCTTGATGGACCCAGCAACCTCTGCCCTGGCAGACACAGTACCCCTGGACAGAAACAGCACATCTATTCACTTCACTCTCCACAGCCAGAGTGAAATGGCACTGATGTCCGGGTACCTTTATAATATTCAAAACCCACGAGAATCCGATAACGGGATGATGGCGTTTTGCCGTGCGTTTGATCTGAGTCAGGTGGGAAAACTCGAGTCGGACTCTGATTCCCTGAGAACCGGACCTGCTCATCACTAATATTTACTAAACTAAAAGTTTTTAGAAATGGAGATGTTACCCATAGCAACCAATCAGATTGTAGCTATTATCTTCTGGAAGGTGCTAGTTAAATATTAAGTAGAATCTGTTAGGTTACTATGGGCAACATCTCCATTTCTGAAAACTCTCACTTTAGTAAATATACCCCATATGATGTATTTTGCACTCTCCATTTCCACATTTGCAGAAAAGCACATAATTTATAGGCACACTTCAACCAATATAATAACAATGAGTGTCAATGTATCTTATCTGTCATGATTAATATATGAAACTTAAATAAACAGTATTTTAAAAGTACAAGTCAGATACAAAAATATGGATAAAGGAAGAAGTGACACTCGCAATGCAGAGAAATCTGAACACATTGGGGGTTGGGGGCACAGAGATAACAAGGGGGAGAGAGGAGTACATACAAGATTAGACAGGCACATATAGGAAAATAAAGAAACACACACAAAGAGACAAAGATGCACACAGTGAGAAAGAAGACAATGTGACACAGACATGGATAGGACATAGAGGCTGGCACACACAAGTGAAGAACAGAGAGATTAGGACAGGTTGGCACAGTTAGAGAAGGGCAGAGAGACAGGTGTGCACAACGTGGGGTAAAGAGATGCACATATTGGGGACAGAAGGCAAAGAGGCAGGTACAAACGGAGTAAGTGAAGGGCAGAGAAGCTGGTGCAGACAGAGGAAGAGCAGAGAGGTTGGCACAGAAGAGGAAGGGCAGAGAAGGTAATAAATACTGATGGGCAGGAGAGAGAGAGAGAGAGAGAGAGAGAGAGAGAGAGAGAGAGACTTTATTGAAAAAAGGACAGGAAGATATGTCTATGTATTTACCTTCATGTTCTTAAGCACCACAGTCTAGAGGTGAAGTACATGTGGGATCAGGGTTTTCATGCTGTTAATGTAGTGGCACTGACTGACCTCTGACCCTCTCCAGATACTGAGTGACAGAAAGGTGGCAGTGGTGCCTTCATGGATATTAGGTAAGCCAATAAACTGCCTAAGTAACTTAATATTAAAGGTGCCCACACATATAGCGGCATTTTACATGATCTGGCCGATTTCGACGAATCGTGATGACGAATCGGGTAAAAAAAGAGTACAAATCGTGAGTTTATACTCACGAGCACGATGCCGATGCGCGTCCCCGCTCGTCGTACATCGCATTTTCTGTAGGGCAGATTAGCCAACCATGAACACGATGGAAGCAGATCGTGAGTGTTTTTTCCCTCATGATGAATCGTACGATTCATCACACAATGCGGAATTTGACTGACAGAAGCCTGGACACGCCCCATCGCCATCTTGTGCAGCATCATTAGATGGAGCAAGACAGTCGCACATTGAGGAGCCTGCACACTGGATTCTTGTTTTGGACAAGTTTTGGTGAGTATTGGTACAGTTTAAATACAACCACACTGACCACCAATATGTGCTCCCCACTGCCCACCAATGTGTGCCCCCAGGTAATAAATGCATGACCCAGCCACTGCCCGCCATATTGAGGTGGGTGGTGACTGGGTCATGCATTAAGCTCCCACTGCCCACCAATGTGTGCCCCCAGGTAATAAATGCATGACCCAGCCACCACCAGCCATAATGAGGTGGGCGGTGGCTGGGTCATGCATTAAGCTCCCACTGCCCACCTATGTGTGCCCCAAGGTAATAAATGCATGTCCCAACCACTGCCCGCCGTATAGAGGCGGGTGGTGGCTGGGTCATGCATTAAGCTCCCACTGCCCACCAATGTGTGTAATATAACAAAAAAATAAATAAATGAACACGTATTTTACAATTAAATCACCATACATTACATTTAAAAACACACATTATTTAAAGCTGGGGGTCTTCTACCTTACGGTCTCCAGCTGTTGTTCAACTACAGATCCCAGGATGACCTGCCACCCACCTTTGAAACTTTTTTTAGGGCATCCTGGGATCTGTAGTTCTACCACAATGACAGGCCCAACGGTGGAAACCCATACTGTCAAACAAAGAAAAACATTATATTACCAAGCAATAAACACATGTCATTCCTGTAAAAGAAAACATGATTACAATACCATAACAAACCTTTAAAAACCTGTAAAAAAGATAATATTAAAATATAAAAAATGTGAACTATAACAACATTACATTTAACAAAACTATATACACAAATATTTTAAATGTCCTTTTTTTTCTTATACATAGATAATGTCCATGGATTCTGAACGTGAATTCGTTACAGGATTCATTGAAATCCTGCACTCGAAAGAGTGTCTGTGGAAGATCAGTTCTCGGAAGTACCACAATAAGTCGCACAAGTTGGCCGCACTAGAGGAACTTTTGGTGTAAACGAAAAAATACATATCTGATGCAGACCTGAAAACTGTACGGCAAAAGATTCAAAATCTCAGGACAGTGTACATCAAATAAAAAAAGAAGGTGGATGACTCCAGAAAATCAGGAGCAGGCGCAGATGAAATATATACTCCTGCACTGTGGTACTACCATATGATGTCATTCATCAGTGAACAAGAGCCTCAAAGGGAATCAATCATCTTGATGTCTGAGCGTGAGGGAGATGAGGAGGTTGCAGAAGTCTTGATAAGTAGTGACACAGTTTAAACCAAAATCCTTAATGTTTTTGTTGTTAAATTCCAAATGTCCACTTTAGTCAGTAGTTCACAGACAGTCCTCCAGCACCTGGTCCATTGAAATAGGTATTGTACTCCTCCCTCACTTCTTTGGCACGTGCGGTGGATGTTGTTGTAATTGGTGGTGCAGACACAGATGTCAAATGTTCAATGTCCTCCAGGGGTCTTACATCTTCTGCTCTAGCTGGGACAGGTCCTCGTTGAGTAGATTTTATTCAAAGAAAGTTGTGCAGCACACAGCACGCCATCACGACCCAGTCTATCTTATCCACATGTAGATTGATGGTGGTGTGGAAAATGCGGAAGCGGTTGCTCATTATTCCAAACGCATTTTCCACAATGTGCCGTGCCCGGGATAGACGGTAGTTGTAGATCCTTTTCTCTCTGGTCAGGCCCCTGTGTGCAAATGGCTTCATCACATGTTCATGTAATGCAAAAGCCTCGTCTGCAACGAAAATGTAATTTAGGCCGTGCTTTGTCTGGTCCAGTGAGGACAAGTTGAGGGTTTTGTATGCGAGTCTCTGGTAGAAAGCCGTCTTTTTGAAGGACCCACCATCTGAAGCACGGCCATTCTTGCCGACATCCACAAACAGAAATTCGTAGTTGGCATTCACCACTGCCATGAGAATGATGCTGAAGAATCCTTTGTAGTTGTAGTAGTATGATCCGGTGTTGGCAGGTGGGTTGATGCGGATGTGTTTCCCATCGATGGCTCCTCCGCAGTTAGGGAAATTCCAACGTTGTTCAAAATCTTCCGCGATGCTGGTCCACTCCTCCACGGTGTTAGTAAACTGTAAAAATAGTAAAAAATGGGTTAAAACATCACTATAATTTTTTTTAATATCTTATTTTCCTTTATAGACTCCCACCCAACACCCTGACTTAGCATCCACACCGGACCTCAGTCTGCTCGGTGGTGACAGTGATCCGGAGAATAGCACACAAGTGGAAACTCCACTTCCACCTGGACCCTCATCTTCTCAACAACCCCCAAAAAAGAAAAAAAAACAAGGGAGAAAGGAGAATCTTACTGAACATGAGGACAATTTTTTACAAAACGGAGAACGGCTGCTGCAGAGACCCCCAGATGCAATAGATGATTTCACAGCTCATGTGAACAGCACATTGAGAAATATGGATACAGATATCCAAAGAAATTTTCTAAGGTTAACCCACGACCTGTTGAGTCGCTGTATGAGCAAAAATCTCACAAATTCTACATACATTGCGGATCCAATGCTATTTTCCCCTGCCCCAATTAGGGATGTCCGTCCCCCCCCTGCCCAGTTAGATATTACTCCCCCACCAAGCACCCCAAGCACCAGCATGACCTTGTATAATGCTCTGCTGGATGCAGCAGATGAGTCGCCCCAATATACAGAGATGTAAATTTATTTGATATTTAATTTGGTTGTTTTTTTGTCTTGCTTTTAATGTCACCAAATTTTATGAATTCTAATAGGTGCTTGCTGCATGGGATAGGGTGGTGATGACGCCATTTGGACAAGGTCACTACGCACATGGCACAAGTACACATTGCTGGAAGCCGGGGCCACAATGTATACTTGTGCCATATGTGTATTGGCCTATACAAACTGGCGTCTAACCCACCCTATCACATACAGCCGGCTACCTATTGGGATTCATAAAATTTGGTGATAATGTTCTTTTGTAAAATTGTTATAAAAAAAGGATATTGCACACAGTTTAGTGCATACTTTCAGCTGCCTGCAGGTCAGTGCACATTGTACTAAATTAAGGCTATTTTTTGCTTTATGTTGAGTAAAAAATAAAAAAAAGTTTTTCTATACACAAGAAAACAATGCGTGGTGGTTTTTTTTTACTTACCTTGCAATAATGGTACTGTAGCACTTTTACGATGGCTTTGCAGGTCTCCGGAATGATGACGCCCAAGGACTGAGGTGAGATGAGTGTCCCAAACTTTAGGTCTTCCAGTGACCTTCCTGTAGCCAAATACCTTAGGGTAGCCACCAGTCTGTCTTCAGCAGGGATTGCCCTCCGCCACCTTGTGTCCTGTCTCTGGATGTGGGGGGTCACCAGATGCAGCAATTCTTGGAAGCTGGCGTCATCCATGCGCAGGTAGTTCCGATATTCGTCCGGGTTGTTCTCCTTGATCTCCATCAGCAGGGACATGTGAGAGTAGTATCCCTTTGTAGCAGCCACTCCTTGGTCCAGCATGCTCTCGTCCTTCACTGGGCCCTCTTCCTAATCTCCCGGACCCCAGCTTCAGCGACCAACACTCTATACTGATAGGGACACATCAGTACAGAATTCAGGAACAGGATAGAATGCGGGTAGGTAGCAGACACTTGCAGGTAGAATACACTTTGTAAAAGGCAAGCCAAATACAAAGAGCACAGTAGCAATGTACAGGATTCAGCAGGAATACACCTAGCCTCATCTAGTAGCAGAGCAGAATGTACACAGAGTTTAAAGGGTGCCTACTTTTTATACTCCCTAGATAGCCCCTCCCATTGTTTTGACTATTTAAATTTCCCACCAATAGTCAAGAGTCTGTTATTTTTTTTTAAACTCACGATTTGTTATGGCCAATCTCACGATGCGTACGATCCGATAGATCGTGAGATCGTAAGACAGTTTGGGTGTCTTTTTTCCAAAATCGTGATCACGACGGCAAGGGAGCTCCCGTGAAAGTTCATGAGGAAATTGGCCATAAAATCGTATCGTGAGGACATTGGTATGTATGTGGGCACCTTAAATGTAATAGTAAGTGAAAGCGATAGAGAAAGGTGTTATCTAAAAATAAATTAAACTAATGTCTGCAGACAACACTTATAATTTATTACTCCAATATTATCTTTTATTATTTTTGTATCCATGTCAGTTCAAATAGCTTAGTATATAGTCACTTTAAAAATCTAATTATTGATGTAGCCTTAGATACAGTGTACTCCACCCTCTATTTTCCTTAATTATTGGTAGATAGCAGTTACTGTTGTAGTGAAAGTCCTAGAATTATAGAAACATCATTGCTATGTTAAATATTCATTCAATGAGACTTATTTACTGTAAATATCAGTACATGTTGTTACAATGTTAATGATCTGTATACTAGTTGTCTATGATTTGTTTCACAGAAGGATAATGAATTAGTGAGTGAAGCTATTCTCTGTCTGCAAGGTAATTCTATGTTATATATTATATCAATCAAAGAGGAATATTCCTTATAGTTATGGCATATCTGCAGTCATTTTATTACGGTTTATGTCTAAGGCACCATTAGTTGGTATCTCATGCTGGGTATACAATATACAATTGTCTGTCCGATTGATAATTGTACTCTGTATATGCGCGACCAATCTCAAAATATTGATCAAACGGACAAATTGATATTTGTGGAGTTGCAAGTTAGCTCACGCGTCCAACCTATAGACATTTCCCCTTTTCCTTACCAGTGGAGGAAGCCAGATATCATGTGGCCATACACTGTGACATATCTCACAGTGTACGGCCACAAGATCTGCTGGTTTATGTGCTGCCAAATAAAATGTCTGTCTGTATGAAAGGTGACCAGCCATGCCCAGCAATCATGCTGCGGCTCAGAAGGGTCTGCCAGCGTAATTGCAGGACCCATTCTGTACATGTGAGATGCAGAACAGGTAAGACCCCTAACCATTTGAGATGTACATTCATCATTGGATGAACTTACATCTCTGAATCAGGTCCTTAATACATAGACCCGTTAGTCAGTCCATGATTGTTATATGAGTCACTGTTGTATGAGTTACTGCTTGAGCTGCCCCAATTCTGGCAGATAACCCAGTGTCAATTACTCTGGCTTCTTAATCTTGGATGTGTCTCCATACACAAGCCACGGACTTGCAAAGCCACAAGTTGACGTCTCAATACAAATTCTGATGGGTGCGGCATATGCATATTTTTGCAAGAAGAGCTACATTTGGGTACATCTCTGTATCAGGCCCATACTCAGCAATAAGGCGACTTATTCCATAGTGGGAAAATATGGGAGAGCAAAGTTTTATATAAATTCATTTTTTTTGGGGGGGGACTTAGTAGCGGCATCTCAAAAGGTTACAGCAAATGGACGGGTCACTGACAGCATATCAATACGGACATTTGCTGTAACCTTTTGAGATTTCATCTAATAATTTTATTCATTTTATTTTCCAAATATAGAAGGACACAGAAAAACAAAAGGGAGGGAGAAAAAGGAAAAACATGTTATATAGTACAAATACGAGATGTTTGACACTGGGAACGGTACAGTACAGGATTATATTTATACTGACTTAATAGAAGATAATAATACAAAACAATAATCAGAGGACAGGGTGGGATTAACCGCTATGGTTAACTAAAGAGTAAGAGTCCCTTATGGTAAATTCATGCCCAAACAGCCATTTTGAAAAAGGGGAGTTAGTCGAAATGGAATATGGGCAGTTCAGAGTTTCCATAAGATAGTTATGATTAATGAAAGTGTTGGTGGCTTATCCTGTTTCTGGAACTGAGCGATAGACGCCTTTGTTGCTATAAAATAATGCCCCTAAAAGGGATCTGTGTTGTATTGGTATATAGTCTGGAAACATATGTTGCAGCGCCGTGGCAGTAGTCAAGGATATCCGCAAGTCCATAACTTTCTAGATGAGAGCTTCTACCACTAACCAAAGAGGGTGTATAATCGGACATTCCCAGAAAACATAAATGGTCTCTCCCACCTGTTCACAACCCCTCCTACAGTTACATGATTGAGAGGGCCACATTTTATGCAATCAAATAAATGTGTTAAAACAATTTCATATACATTTTTATATGTGACATACATTTTGTCATTTTATGAACTTAAAGAAATAATTGAGTCCAAACATGGGATTCAAGAGATATATTCAAATCATATTCCCATTTTAATTAAGCAGATTTTTTTCAGGTGTTTTTTGAAGATAGCAATACTCTGTTAAAGAAAAGAAGGATTGAATCCAATGCCTTATTTGGAGAAATCATTGGAAGATATAGAAAACTTATCTTGTAGTTGAAAAAAACACATTAAACAAGCTCCCGAATAAAGATCTCTAAGGGGTAAAATACGTCTAATGCACCATGAATTTAAATTTAAGTCAGGATATGGTATTATTTTCCCTTATATAGACCACAATTGTTATGAGTGAAGTGGATATACACTAGAAGTCAATATTTAACAGAGAAAATACATTTATTATAAATTCTCATGATTAGAGGCTTATAGAAGGGCCAGGCCCATATGTAGTACAGGCAGCTATTATGCCTTTTTTTAACCATTTAATACCATACGATATACCTACCTCCCTCCTCACCTGTAATAAATTCTGCTGTTCCGTCCTGGAGATAGGAGTGAGTGTCACACACAGACAGAGCAGCAGACTGACACTCAATCAGTCAGACCAGCCAGGCTCAGTCAGCCTGTGCGGCCAATTTCACATGAGATATGCTGTGGCCACTGTAGCTGAGTCTCCCAGACTGCTTTCAATACTCAGACAGTCCCACTTATTCCAAGGCTGGAGTCTCGTGGCCTCTGATCTGACTCTGAGTCAGTGTGAGGTACGTAGGTGCCTCACGTTGGAAGTTTGGGAAAAGCTCCTCTCCATGCTACTCATGAATGTTGGGCATGATGAATTTACGAGGCATGATGTCATCATATCTGACATTCTGGGAGGAGAAATATGGACCTCCTTCTGGACTTTTATTTTTGGATGGGCAGTGATCATGACAGGCATGTGTGGCTGTGCCTCCGGCCACCAAGCTAGACAGCGCTGGCAGGGTAACTGCGGCTGCGCCCCCAGGCCACAGCCCACCCCTTAAGTCACGCCTTTCCCCTTTATCCGTATTCTATTATGTTAATAATATTGAGCTTTCAGTAACACTCCTATATATACAATTGGATTATCAACCCTGAATCTAACAATCAAAACAATACCACCCATAGTCAAAAATAAACAACTGAACTAAGTGAGTTATGGTGTGGGAATCAAATCCTAACTTCTTTCAGTTATCCACCAACATCCAAACATAAGCGTAGATTGATTCTCCAAAGGTAATCTATTTTATTGGTTGGGCTGGGTACACACTATATGATGTAACAAATGATGCAATGGTTACTCCAGTTTTACTAAATTCCAGAACACACGTATAGGATGCCGGTGTTCGGGATCCCGGTGGTCAGAATCCCGATTCCGGCATCCTGACCAGGTTAGAATCCAGATGAGGAGAGGTGAGTATACCTAACCTAATCTCCAACCCAACTCTAACCCTAATCCTCCCTGGTGTCTAAACCCTAACCTCCCCCCAAGTGCCTAAACCTAAACCTCCCCCCTTAGTGCCTAACTCTAAAACTGCCCCTAGTGCTAACCATAAACCCTATCCCTCCCCCTAACCCCGCTACTTCAGGATCCCAGCGGTCAGGATGCCGGAAGCCGGTATTGTGATTAGGGGTGAGCGGGTTCGGATTTCTGAAATCCGAACCCCCCCGAGCCCCCCCGATCCGAGTCCGATTCGAATCAGGCTCGACTTTTCCCGCCTGACTCGGATCTGAAATCGAGGCAAAACGTCATCATCCCGCCTTCCGAGTCTCGCAGGTTTTGGATCCTATATAAGGTACCCGCATCGGCGCCATTTTCTCACTCGGCTGTGGACAGTGAAGAGGCAGGGTGGGAGTTAGGGCTGTGTAGTGTAGTGTAGTGTAGTGCTGCTGTTGTCCACTACTTCAAAGTCCATAGGGGCTGGCTGTGTTGTGCTGTGCTGCTGTTGTTAATAGGGGCTGTGTCCACTACTTCAAAGTCCATAGGGGCTGGCTGGACTGTGTTGTGCAGTCAGTTCTCCATAGGGGCTGTGTCCACTCCAAAGTCCTGTGCAGTGTCCCAGTCCTAAAGGGGTGCTGTAGTGTTGTCCAGGGGGTGCTCTGTCCATCAGGGGTGCTCCCCCCAAGTGCTAAAAAAATAATATATTTTCTGTGTTTGTGAATTGTGTGCGCAGTAGCCGCACGTGCATCAACAAAGTAGTGCCAAGCGTGCGCCTGTGTCATAAGTAAAGGGCCGGCTGGCTTGACCGTTAAAGGGTGCTGTAACCCCCAAAAGTACACTCCAGTCCAAACCAAAAAAAAAATTATTTTCTGTGTTTGTGAATTGTGTGCGCAGTAGCCGCACGTGCATCAACAAAATAGTGCCAAGCGTGCGCCTGTGTCATAAGTAAAGGGCCGGCTGGCTTGACCGTTAAGGGTGCTGTAACCCCCGAAAGTACACTCCAGTCCAAACCAAAAAAAAAATTATTTTCTGTGTTTGTGAATTGTGTGCGCAGTAGCCGTACGTGCATCAACAAAGTAGTGCCAAGCGTGCACCTGTGTCATAAGTAAAGGGCCGGCTGGCTTGACCATTAAGGGTGCTGTAACCCCCGAAAGTACACTCCAGTCCAAACCAAAAAAAAAATTATTTTCTGTGTTTGTGAATTGTGTGCGCAGTAGCCGCACGTGCATCAACAAAGTAGTGCCAAGCGAGCGCCTGTGTCATATGTAAAGGGCCGGCTGGCTTGACCGTTAAAGGGTGCTGTAACCCCCAAAGTACACTCCAGTCCAAACCAAAAAAAAAATTATTTTCTGTGTTTGTGAATTGTGTGCGCAGTAGCCGCACGTGCATCAACAAAGTAGTGCCAAGCGTGCGCCTGTGTCATAAGTAAAGGGCCGGCTGGCTTGACCGTTAAAGGGTGCTGTAACCCCCGAAAGAACACTCCAGTCCAAACCAAAAAAAAATTATTTTCTGTGTTTGTGAATTGTGTGCGCAGTAGCCGCACGTGCATCAACAAAGTAGTGCCAAGCGTGCACCTGTGTCATAAGTAAAGGGCCGGCTGGCTTGACCGTTAAGGGTGCTGTAACCCCCGAAAGTACACTCCAGTCCAAACCAAAAAAAAAATTATTTTCTGTGTTTGTGAATTGTGTGCGCAGCAGCCGCACGTGCATCAACAAAGTAGTGCCAAGCGTGCGCCTGTGTCATAAGTAAAGGGCCGGCTGGCTTGACCGTTAAAGGGTGCTGTAACCCCCAAAGTACACTCCAGTCCAAACCAAAAAAAAAATTATTTTCTGTGTTTGTGAATTGTGTGCGCAGTAGCCGCACGTGCATCAACAAAGTAGTGCCAAGCGTGCGCCTGTGTCATAAGTAAAGGGCCGGCTGGCTTGACCGTTAAAGGGTGCTGTAACCCCCGAAAGTACACTCCAGTCCAAACCAAAAAAAAATTATTTTCTGTGTTTGTGAATTGTGTGCGCAGTAGCCGCACGTGCATCAACAAAGTAGTGCCAAGCGTGCGCCTGTGTCATAAGTAAAGGGCCGGCTGGCTTGACCGTTAAAGGGTGCTGTAACCCCCAAAAGTACACTCCAGTCCAAACCAAAAAAAAATTATTTTCTGTGTTTGTGAATTGTGTGCGCAGTAGCCGCACGTGCATCAACAAAGTAGTGCCAAGCGTGCGCCTGTGTCATAAGTAAAGGGCCGGCTGGCTTGACCGTTAAGGGTGCTGTAACCCCCGAAAGTACACTCCAGTCCAAATCAAAAAAAAATTTATTTTCTGTGTTTGTGAATTGTGTGCGCAGTAGCCGCACGTGCATCAACAAAGTAGTGCCAAGCGTGCGCCTGTGTCATAAGTAAAGGGCCGGCTGGCTTGACCGTTAAAGGGTGCTGTAACCCCCGAAAGTACACTCCAGTCCAAACCAAAAAAAAAATTATTTTCTGTGTTTGTGAATTGTGTGCGCAGTAGCCGCACGTGCATCAACAAAGTAGTGCCAAGCATGCACCTGTGTCATAAGTAAAGGGCCGGCTGGCTTGACCGTTAAGGGTGCTGTAACCCCCGAAAGTACACTCCAGTCCAAACCAAAAAAAAAATTATTTTCTGTGTTTGTGAATTGTGTGCGCAGTAGCCGCACGTGCATCAACAAAGTAGTGCCAAGCGTGCGCCTGTGTCATAAGTAAAGGGCCGGCTGGCTTGACCGTTAAAGGGTGCTGTAACCCCCAAAGTACACTCCAGTCCAAACCAAAAAAAAAATTATTTTCTGTGTTTGTATATTGTGTGCGCAGTAGCCGCACGTGCATCAACAAAGTAGTGCCAAGCGTGCACCTGTGTCATAAGTAAAGGGCCGGCTGGCTTGACCGTTAAGGGTGCTGTAACCCCCGAAAGTACACTCCAGTCCAAACCAAAAAAAAAATTATTTTCTGTGTTTGTGAATTGTGTGCACTGTGGCTGCACGTGCATCAACAAAGGAGCAGCGCCAAGCGTGCGCCTGTGTCCCATAAGTAAAGAGCCGGCTGGCTCATTTCTTAAAGGGTGGTGTAACCCACAAAGTGCACTACTCTCCAGCAAAAATAAAATAATATTTTCTGTGTTTGTGTGCGCTTTAGCCGCACGTATATATATCAATATAACATAAATGGAGGACCAAACTTTCTCCGATAAAAATAAAATAGGGAAAGATCAAGAACCTCTTCCTCCTAGTGCTGTTGCTGCTGCTGGGAGTTGTTCATCATCCCAGAGAGGAAGTAGGAACATCACTACTTTTACTAAACAATTGACCCTCCAACAGTCCCTAGCGATGAGGATGAAGTACGACAGCAGTCATCCTGAAGCAAAACGTATAACTGAGGCCTTGACTGCTATGTTGGTGTTAGACGTGCGTCCGGTATCCGACATTAGTGCAGTGGGATTTAGACAATTGATGGAGGTAGTGTGTCCTCGGTTCCAAATCCCGTCTAGATTCCACCTGCATCCTCAAAGCAGCAGCGACAAGCGTGCGTCTGTCTGTTAAAGGGTGGTGACACCCTCAAAGTGTTCTACACAAACAATTAAAATATTGTTCTTTTTTTTTCGGTCTTTGTGAAATGTGTGGGCTGTAGCCTCACCTGCATCCTTAAAGCAGCAGCGACAAGCGTGCGTCTGTCTGTTAAAGGGTGGTGTAACTCTCAAAGTGTTCCAAAAAATAAAAAACTATTTTTTTAATGTGTTTGTGACTTGTGTGCGATGTAGCCACACTTGCATCCTCAAAGCAGCAGCGACAAGCGTGCGTCTGTCTGTTAAAGGGTGGTGACACCCTCAAAGTGTGCTACACAAACAATTAAAATATTGTTCTTTTTTTTTTGGTCTTTGTGAAATGTGTGGGCTGTAGCCACACCTGCATCCTTAAAGCAGCAGCGACAAGCGTGCGTCTGTCTGTTAAAGGGTGGTGACACCCTCAAAGTGTGCTACACAAACAATTAAAATATTGTTCTTTTTTTTTTCGGTGTTTGTGAAATGTGTGGGCTGTAGCCGCACCTGCATCCTTAAAGCAGCAGCGACAAGCGTGCGTCTGTCTGTTAAAGGGTGGTGACACCTCAAAGTGTTCTACACAAACAATTAAAATATTCTTCTTCTTTTTTCTGTCTTTGTGAATTGTGTGGGCTGTAGCCGCACTTGCATCCTCAAAGCAGCAGCGACAAGTGTGCGTCTGTCTGTTAAAGGGTGGTGTAACCCTCAAAGTGTGCTCCACAAACAATAAAAATATTCTTTTTTTTTTCTGTCTTTGTGAATTGTGTGGGCTGTAGCCGCACTTGAATCCTCAAAGCAGCAGCGACAAGCGTGCGTCTGTCTGTTAAAGGATTACATCAGTGACAGCATCCAAGTAGGCATGTCAGACAGTCCGTACCTGTACTGGCAGGAAAAACAAGCAATTTGGAGGTCCCTGTACAAACTGGCTCTATTTTACCTGAGTTGCCCCCCCTCCAGTGTGTACTCCGAAAGAGTGTTTAGTGCAGCCGGGAACCTTGTCAGCGAAAGGCGTAGGAGGTTGCTTCCACAAAATGTGGAGAAGATGATGTTCATAAAATGAATTATCAACTCTTCCAGGGAGACCAGCCTCCAGAACGTACAGAGGGACCTGTGGTTCCAGCAGGGATGAATTAATATTCTGTGAGGATGAGGATGTACACACTGAAGAGGGTGAGGAATTGGTGGATGAGGAGGATGAGGATGACATCTTGCCTCCGTAGAGCCAGTTTGTGCAGGGACACATTAATTGCCAGCTTGTTTTGTGGGGGCCCAAACGAACCAATCATTTCAGCCACAGTTGTGTGGCAGACCCTGGCGCTGAAATGATTGATTTGTTAAAGTGTGCATGTCCTGTTTATACAACATAAGGGTGGGTGGGAGGGCCCAAGGACAATTCCATCTTGCACTTCTTTTTTTTCTTTGCATTATGTACAGTTTGGGGCCTAGTTTTTCTAACTGCCATCCTGTCTGCCACTGCAGTGTCACTCCTAGATGGGTCACGTGTTTGTGCCGCCCACTCGTGTCGCTTAGCATAGTCATCCAGCTACCTCGGTGCAACCTTTTGGACATGAAAACACTATTGTGAGGTGTGAGGTGTTCAGAATAGACTGGAAATGAGTGGAAATTAAGATTATTGAGGTTAATAATAGCATAGGAGCAGAAAAACCTACAAATTCTGTGATTTTAGCTGTTTTTATGCTTTTTTTAAAAAAAATACAGATCCAAAACACAAAACCCAGAACCCAAAACACGGAAGGGTGGTTTTGGCAAAAACAATCCAGATCCAAAACATGAAGAAAGATCCAGATCCAAAACCAAAACACAAAACACGAAAAGTGGCCGGTGCACACCCCTAGTCATAAGTAAAGGGCCGGCTGGCTTGACCGTTAAGGGTGCTGTAACCCCCGAAAGTACACTCCAGTCAAAACCAAAAAAAATAATTTTCTGTGTTTGTGAATTGTGTGCGCAGTAGCCGCACGTGCATCAACAAAGTAGTGCCAAGCGTGCGCCTGTGTCATAAGTAAAGGGCCAGCTGGCTTGACCGTTAAAGGGTTCTGTAACCCCCAAAGTACACTCCAAACCAAAAAAAGATATATTTTCTGTGTTTGTGACTTGTGTGCACTGTGGCTGCACGTGCATCAACAAAGGAGCAGCGCCAAGCGTGCGCCTGTGTCCCATAAGTAAAGAGCCGGCTGGCTCATTTCTTAAAGGGTGGTGTAACCCACAAAGTGTACTACTCTCCAGCAAAAATAAAAAAATATTTTCTGTGTTTGTGTGCGCTTTAGCCGCACGTATATATATCAATATAACATAAATGGAGGACCAAACTTTCTCCGATAAAAATAAAATAGGGAAAGATCAAGAACCACTTCCTCCTAGTGCTGTTGCTGCTGCTGGGAGTTGTTCATCATCCCAGAGAGGAAGTAGGAACATCACTACTTTTACTAAACAATTGACCCTCCAACAGTCCCTAGCGATGAGGATGAAGTACGACAGCAGTCATCCTGAAGCAAAACGTATAACTGAGGCCTTGACTGCTATGTTGGTGTTAGACGTGCATCCGGTATCCGACATTAGTGCAGTGGGATTTAGACAATTGATGGAGGTAGTGTGTCCTCGGTTCCAAATCCCGTCTAGATTCCACCTGCATCCTCAAAGCAGCAGCGACAAGCGTGCGTCTGTCTGTTAAAGGGTGGTGACACCGTCAAAGTGTGCTACACAAACAATAAAAATATTCTTCTTCTTTTTTCTGTCTATGTGAATTGTGTGGGCTGTAGCCGCACCTGCATCCTTAAAGCAGCAGCGACAAGCGTGCGTCTGTCTGTTAAAGGGTGGTGACACCCTCAAAGTGTTCTACACAAACAATTAAAATATTGTTCTTTTTTTTTCGGTCTTTGTGAAATGTGTGGGCTGTAGCCGCACCTGCATCCTTAAAGCAGCAGCGACAAGCGTGCGTCTGTCTGTTAAAGGGTGGTGTAACTCTCAAAGTGCTCCAAAAAATAAAAAACTATTTTTTTAATGTGTTTGTGACTTGTGTGCGATGTAGCCGCACTTGCATCCTCAAAGCAGCAGCGACAAGCGTGCGTCTGTCTGTTAAAGGGTGGTGGCACCCTCAAAGTGTGCTACACAAACAATAAAAATATTCTTCTTTTTTCTGTCTTTGTGAATTGTGTGGGCTGTAGCCGCACCTGCATCCTTAAAGCAGCAGCGACAAGCGTGCGTCTGTCTGTTAAAGGGTGGTGACACCCTCAAAGTGTTCTACACAAACAATTAAAATATTGTTCTTTTTTTCGGTCTTTGTGAAATGTGTGGGCTGCAGCCGCACCTGCATCCTTAAAGCAGCAGCGACAAGCGTGCGTCTGTCTGTTAAAGTGTGGTGTAACTCTCAAAGTGCTCCAAAAAATAAAAAACTATTTTTTTAATGTGTTTGTGACTTGTGTGCGCTGTAGCCGCACTTGCATCCTCAAAGCAGCAGCGACAAGCGTGCGTCTGTCTGTTAAAGGGTG
This sequence comes from Taudactylus pleione, assembly GCA_031769625.1. NCBI lineage: Eukaryota > Metazoa > Chordata > Amphibia > Anura > Myobatrachidae > Taudactylus > Taudactylus pleione. Next base: position 915,119 of record JAUIMM010000182.1, read on the forward strand.
GTGACACCCTCAAAGTGTGTTACACAAACAATAAAAATATTCTTCTTTTTTCTGTCTTTGTGAATTGTGTGGGCTGTAGCCGCACCTGCATCCTTAAAGCAGCAGCGACAAGCGTGCGTCTGTCTGTTAAAGGGTGGTGACACCCTCAAAGTGTTCTACACAAACAATTAAAATATTGTTCTTTTTTTTTCGGTCTTTGTGAAATGTGTGGGCTGTAGCCGCACCTGCATCCTTAAAGCAGCAGCGACAAGCGTGCGTCTGTCTGTTAAAGGGTGGTGTAACTCTCAAAGTGCTCCAAAAAATAAAAAACTATTTTTTTAATGTGTTTGTGACTTGTGTGCGATGTAGCCGCACTTGCATCCTCAAAGCAGCAGCGACAAGCGTGCGTCTGTCTGTTAAAGGGTGGTGGCACCCTCAAAGTGTGCTACACAAACAATAAAAATATTCTTCTTTTTTCTGTCTTTGTGAATTGTGTGGGCTATAGCCGCACCTGCATCCTTAAAGCAGCAGCGACAAGCGTGCGTCTGTCTGTTAAAGGGTGGTGACACCCTCAAAGTGTTCTACACAAACAATTAAAATATTGTTCTTTTTTTCGGTCTTTGTGAAATGTGTGGGCTGCAGCCGCACCTGCATCCTTAAAGCAGCAGCGACAAGCGTGCGTCTGTCTGTTAAAGTGTGGTGTAACTCTCAAAGTGCTCCAAAAAATAAAAAACTATTTTTTTAATGTGTTTGTGACTTGTGTGCGCTGTAGCCGCACTTGCATCCTCAAAGCAGCAGCGACAAGCGTGCGTCTGTCTGTTAAAGGGTGGTGACACCCTCAAAGTGTGTTACACAAACAATAAAAATATTCTTCTTTTTTCTGTCTTTGTGAATTGTGTGGGCTGTAGCCGCACCTGCATCCTTAAAGCAGCAGCGACAAGCGTGCGTCTGTCTGTTAAAGGGTGGTGACACCCTCAAAGTGTTCTACACAAACAATTAAAATATTGTTCTTTTTTTCGGTCTTTGTGAAATGTGTGGGCTGTAGCCGCACCTGCATCCTTAAAGCAGCAGCGACAAGCGTGCGTCTGTCTGTTAAAGGGTGGTGTAACTCTCAAAGTGCTCCAAAAAATAAAAAACTATTTTTTTAATGTGTTTGTGACTTGTGTGCGATGTAGCCGCACTTGCATCCTTAAAGCAGCAGCGACAAGCGTGCGTCTGTCTGTTAAAGGGTGGTGACACCCTCAATGTGTGCTACACAAACAATAAAAATATTCTTCTTTTTTCTGTCTTTGTGAATTGTGTGGGCTGTAGCCGCACCTGCATCCTAAAAGCAGCAGCGACAAGCGTGCGTCTGTCTGTTAAAGGGTGGTGACACCCTCAAAGTGTGCTACACAAACAATTAAAATATTGTTCTTTTTTTTTCTGTCTTTGTGAATTGTGTGGGCTGTAGCCGCACTTGCATCCTCAAAGCAGCAGCGACAAGCGTGCGTCTGTCTGTTAAAGGGTGGTGTAACCCTCAAAGTGTGCTCCACAAACAATAAAAATATTCTTTTTTTTTTTCTGTCTTTGTGAATTGTGTGGGCTGTAGCCGCACTTGAATCCTCAAAGCAGCAGCGACAAGCGTGCGTCTGTCTGTTAAAGGATTACATCGGTGACAGCATCCAAGTAGGCATGTCAGACAGTCCGTACCTGTACTGGCAGGAAAAAGAAGCAATTTGGAGGTCCCTGTACAATCTGGCTCTATTTTACCTGAGTTGCCCCCCCTCCAGTGTGTACTCCGAAAGAGTGTTTAGTGCAGCCGGGAACCTTGTCAGCGAAAGGCGTAGGAGGTTGCTTCCACAAAATGTGGAGAAGATGATGTTCATAATATGAATTATCAACTCTTCCAGGGAGACCAGCCTCCAGAACGTACAGAGGGACCTGTGGTTCCAGCAGGGACGAATTAATACTCTGTGAGGATGAGGATGTACACACTGAAGAGGGTGAGGAATCGGTGGATGAGGAGGATGAGGATAACATCTTGCCTCCGTAGAGCCAGTTTGTGCAGGGACAGATTAATTGCCAGCTTGTTTTGTGGGGGCCCAAACGAACCAATCATTTCAGCCACAGTTGTGTGGCAGACCCTGGCGCTGAAATGATTGGTTTGTTAAAGTGTGCATGTCCTGTTTATACAACATAAGGGTGGGTGGGAGGGCCCAAGGACAATTCCATCTTGCACCTCTTTTTTTTCTTTGCATTATGTACAGTTTGGGGCCTAGTTTTTCAATGCCATCCTGTCTGCCACTGCAGTTTCACGCCTAGATGGGTCACGTGTTTGTGCCGCCCACTCGTGTCGCTTAGCATAGTCATCCAGCTACCTCGGTGCAACCTTTTGGACATAAAAACACTATTGTGAGGTGTGAGGTATTCAGAATAGACTGGAAATGAGTGGAAATTAAGGTTATTGAGGTTAATAATAGCATAGGAGCAGAAAAACCTACAAATTCTGTGATTTTAGCTGTTTTTATGCTTTTTTTCAAAAAAATACAGATCCAAAACACAAAACCCAGAACCCAAAACACGGAAGGGTGGTTTTGGCAAAACCAATCCAGATCCAAAACACGAAGAAAGATCCAGATCCAAAACCAAAACACAAAACACGAAAAGTGGCCGGTGCACACCCCTAATTGTGATACGTGTTGGGATTCCGTCGTCAGCATTGTGAATCCCGGAATCCCGGCTGTCGGGATCCTGAACGTATCCCTTTTAGAGCGTACACACTATACAATCTTCCGAACGACAGCACGATATATTGTGTCTGGTGATTGTAGCCAATTAATTGTTGCTCCTGTATACACTATGCTATAATCATATAGAACAGTACCAACTTCAGAGGTACAATTGTCCAATATATAGTGTGGTTGTGTGGTCCTGCGTACAAACTACATGATGTGCACCACACCATTCATTGCATCATCCCATCTGACATGCAGCACAGCAGATGGTACAATGCAATGAATGACAGTTGTGAACGGCTGCTTGGGTACACACACTATACAATGTGTACAATATATTATCCCAATCTGTGTCGGAATGATATTTTGGACAATAGATCTTATAGTGTGTACCCAGCTTTACTCTCTGTGGTACTACAGCATAATAAAGATTTTCCAAAAAAGAATGTTCAAAGTGTAAAGAGCATTATAAATGTGTTAAGCATGATTTAGGGAGGCGCACGTTTGGGGAAGAGTGCAAGCTCTTTACAATTGCATTGAGCACCACTTATAGCTCAGTGCAGTCCATTATACAAAAGCACAAAATTGGAACTTTTAGGACAGGATGCCAAGAGATATGTGTAGTGCAATCAAATGTACATAAGCCAGGTACAGCAACACCGTGACCACTGTAAATTTTGACATGTTAGCTTTGATAGGCTATGCTTTCCAGATGTAGTGACTGTCAATCTTTTTAACATTAATGGGAATTCTGTACTGTAGGAATGATTCACACCGCAGACCAATATTTGACTAAAGCCTATTACCAAAAACATGAACATTTTATTTCAATAGGACAATGATATGTGGTACACAACTAGAGCTAGGCTGACTTAGAAGAATAGGTGTACTATAGAAGCCCAAGTACACTGTAATCCTTATTTCAATAAAAAATATGTGTCAGCTGTTCATCACTGCATCTGCCCCAGCTTGAGCAATTGTTCATGAAGTAATGAGCGCATATTGCTCTGTCCCAGTAGTTACAGTTTATACTTATCCCAAATAACTACTGGCTATAATAACTTAAAACAGCAAGCAAATAATGTTGACTATTATATACTGTGTAGTATCCGTACATTACTTGAATTAGTCAATAGTGGTTTTCAGTGGCGGCTCCAGGGGTGGGGCTACAGCGCAGTCCAAAATTCAAATAAGGGAGCCACACCAACTGGCAGGAAGCTAAGCTGGTATAGTATGCTCTATCTTTCTAATTCCCTGCAGATAGTGAGGATTATCCTCACCAAGGGAATCATTCCCCCATATCTGCAAAAGGGTATTATGAGTCTATGGGCTCTATTTATTAACATTATTTTTACTAAAATAATGTGAAAATGGGTGTTTTCACGCCCTTTTCACATTATTTTAGTATCACCTACAGCTGCTAAAGGGCAATTGGAGTAGAATTCGTAAAATTCTACTCCAACCCCTAAGTATCACTTATTTTTAGTAAGCAGATCGCATTTCCCATAATTGTAATGGGACATGTGATCTGACCAAAGTTACTAAAAATAAAATGTGAAAAAATACCGGCGAAATTCCTGGAGGTGGCGTTATCCAGGGTCTTCCACGGTTACCAGACTGCTGCTCCGCTCTAACGTGCAGAGCAGAGCCTGGAGCCGGCCCCAGTAATCAGCTGTCTAAACAGACCACATGCTGATTCACTGTAAATAAAGTAAAAAAAAAACAAACTTACCTGAGTCCAGGGACCGAAGTTCGGGGCTCTGGTGATGTCCTCCCTCCGGTCAGCTGGTCTCCCATGTTGCACTGGGGCCCGGTCATCACCTGACAGGGTCCCAGTGCAGTATGGGATGTCAGTTGACCGGGGAGACAGAGGACATCACCGGAGGCCCGATAACTGCTGGTAAGTGTAATTAGGGGTGGGTGGGGTCGCCAGGGGTTTTGCAATCACAGGGGCGGGGCTTATCGATGGGGCGGGGCTTGGTGACAGGGGGGGTAGCAGCAGCGGCCGGTCAGCGCATGCGCGGGCACTTGTCACATTATTTTTTGTGATAATACCGTGATAAGGCTCTGGAGGGGATTCGCAGGGACAGAACTTTCTCGCAAGCTCTGTCCCTGCAAGGGATTTGTAATAAATCCCTGTGATATTGCCTGAATTCGCAATGAAAATTCAGTCGGTAATATCACACTACAATCTGCATTACAAATGCGGATTGTCGTAAATAGAGCCCAATGTCTCCTAGTAGGGCATCTGGCTCCTGCTAATAAGCATTCACTGTAAATATTGCACATGCTTGGCTAACATTGCTGGATTTGAATAGAACAGAGATTTTCCTTTTCTTTTACTTTTCTTTATTAAACTTTTCCTTTGATGTTGATATACAGTATATGCTGTGCGAATCTAAATATGAGCCTACAAGGTATATGCTGATAAACTGACCAGCTACCTGCTTAATAAATCACATAAATGACAAGATTGGAAGGAGAGGATAACAATATTGCTGCTTAATTTATGCTGCATACATATACTGTATATGTGTAGCAGGATTTTTTTAGAAAATATTTTCACCCAATAATCAGATACTTTATGTGGTTCATAACGTGATACAATTCAATACAGATTAAAACTATGGTATCCCTTATTGTATTGTTTATTTGTATTCACTAATAGGTGTACCGATATATATATATCTCTGTCTCTCCATTGACCTTCCTTTCTGTATTCTCATCAACTCCATCTCTGGGAGCTAAATAGATGCAGGAGATACTTTCCAATTGTCTGTTTGGGAGTGGGTGACTCTCATTGATCACCTCTGCCGACGGGCACGTGGTCAAAAGCAGATCACTACTTCCAGTTATGACACAGACACTTTTCAGAACTGCTTTGACCATCTAGCCAAATACGATTGTACAGGTTATTATACTACCCAATTAGGAATATTGGCATACGTAAGTACAGGCATATGCCAACAAAACAATATATTCTGCTTTATGTCACATGTGGTACTGAATACAGGCTAATATCGGTGTCCTAGAAGAGAGAGACAGGTAACAGATATTTAAATCTAGATTTGGACGTTAGGTGTACAGATCATTGTCCACTAATCATAATTTAATGATATTTTAAATTATCACCACTGGCTACAGTTAACCAGTTTTTCAATTACTTTTTTCTTTTCACATTTTGTTTCTGTATATATAATTTTTTCAGTTTATCAATACATTTGTTGAAAGTATATGTATGAGATCCTTGATGAGGTCAAATAAAAGTTAAGTTTTAATTATAAGGGCACAGTTGTGCCCTTATATTAAGGCTGCATCTATAAAAACGGATTTCTCCATAGAGAATTCTTGAGGGGGGGCAGGGTGTTTAAGGGGCTACACCTCAAAGCTATAGGAGGTACGGATCTGAAATTTGGTATGGCCAGGTAGAACGGTCACTGGGTGCTCCATGCCAAATTTCAGGGCCTAAACATAAAAAATTATAATTTGGGAGTAATCTAAAGCTCCAACTGTCACATTTTACTGACATTCTCAATTAGGAACACATTTCTGCAGTAGTCTATGGGGGATTTTTGGGAAGGCAAAACTCAGGGTAGGGGTGGAATTTAGACTTGGGGTTTGTTTTATGAGGTAGCTATTGTGCCAGAGTATGTGCTTTTTGGGTTCAGTTAAATTAGAAAGTTACAGTTTTTTAACTATTACCTCAAGAATGCCCCATTATACAGATGGGACTTTTGAACTTGCTGCGCATGCTCAGTAGGTGGCAGGGCTGGTGCAGGCAGTGTGCAGCAGAAGCAGCAGCGATTTCTGTTCCTGGAATCAGTTTTGACATCAGCGGTGGGAGGAGCCATGCATACAGTGCACAGAGGAGCCAGGTCCGACTCCTGAAGCAGGGCTGGCTCGAAGGGGAGTGTGTTAGAGGGGGGCATAGCGCGGCTGCCGATAGGATCAGTCACCAGCTGGCACATGAATGTATTGACAGCACCCAGCAGCAGACATGGAGGAGACCCTGTGAGTACCGCAGGTAGCTATGCAATAATAGCCCTCCCCGAGCTCTCTGTCCACTATTTAGCCTCCTAATGCCAGCACTGAGTTCCCAGGCAGCATCACACTTTCACAGCAGCTCTCCCCAGTAGCCCCTTTCCTCCTTCACACATACTGAGGACCCGAATCTTGTCCTTCCTCCGCATGGGCTGTCGGAAAACCAGCCATTCTGTTAGTTCAGCTGAGGTTACTGATCTCTCCCCCACTACACATCTTCCCGCAGCACGGCAGATTAAGCTGGCCATACATGGCACGATATATGTGTGAATTCCAATGAGCACACAATTCTGTGAATTAGCAACTCCACCATTTTGATGGAGTGACAGCAATCTCATTCTGTGAGAGTGCTGAATCTGCCCACAGGGTGTGATGGCATACCATATCTGTACTACGCAAGGAACACGTCCATTAAGGTGTTAGACTTAATGATTGTAATTTCATTGCTTTTTGAAGTTTGAGTGGCAGAAAATCAATAAGTTTTGTGAATTTTCAGATCATGTCTAAGCAGCCTTAATGGGACATATGAAACCATAAGGTTTTTTGTTTATGGAATATACATAAGAGTGCCCCCAAACCAAAGTCTTCTTTTCTCCCTTTTTATTTCTTGAGCTACACCAACTGCCAGTCAGTCCAAGCCATCTGTTTGGCAGCATTTTAAATGGCAGTTGGTGTGTTTCCCTTATTTGAATTTTGGGCTGCGCTGCAGCCCCACCTCAGGAGCCGACACTGGTGCTTTTTGATATTACCATAACAAAGTATAATTAAGTAGTGGGATTTACATTGTGTGGAGGGCAGTGTCAGGGCAAAAATGTACCCTATGCCTACCCCGCCCCTGATAATGTGACATCATGATGCCACAATGAGGGTGTAGGGCCATCAGGACAAAGGAGAAGCTGAGTTCTGGCGCATCCTAAGGTCACTTCAGGAAGTTCTACAGCAGCTTTGCCACTGGGACCAGAGATCAGTTTAGTTCCCAGGGCAGGGATGGTTTAAGAGAGATGAGGGCCCTTGTACTGTCTCATTGCTAGCCACCATCTCCTTGGCGTAGTTGCCAGAGTCTACTGCGCATGCGCAGGTCTTCGGGAACATGGACCCGTGTCATGTTCCCAGTGTATTCTCTAATGAGCCTGCACAAATCTTGGGCAATATGAGAGCAGCACCATTTTCCTGGTGATTTGTGCAGCACAGCTGCACTCCAGAGAGGTAAGTATAATGTATGGGTGCAGGGTGTTCAGTGTGGGCACCCTGGATCCTGCACCCATTATATTTATGCCCATGGCCCAGAGCATCCTAAGGATGCTGAAGGTAGGGCCAGCAAAGGAAATCTTGGGACCCGGTATATTGATGTTTCTTTGAGGAGGTAAATGTGAAGGAGGGTTACTTTTAGTATTTTTAGCCGATGCGGTTCTAAATTAAGTTTATCTACTAAATATATGACATAAGCCTGGACACTGTTACTAGTAAATGCTAAAGCTGCATTACCTTATGCTGCCCATCCACTAGGCGATTAAACCTAGCGATGAAGCGATAACGACGGTCGTAATCGCTCCATCGCTTGGTAATCGCCCGCAAATCGGGCAGTAAAAGGTTAAAAACGACCAGCGATGCGCGCACCCGCTGGTCGTTTTTAACATCAATCATCGCCCGAACATGACGGTCAACCTGACGACCGCCGTGTTCGGGGATGGTTGACCTGCATACACTGAACGTCTGAACGTTCAGTGTATGCAGTTCACCCCGCAGGAGACGACGGTGTCGTAATCGTGCCGTCATCCCTGCATCATTAAATGGATGGGCAGCTTAGTTGTACACAATTATTTGTGACATGACAGTTACTGATAACACTTTCATTTTCATTTTAAATGGAATTAAATACAAACCAAGATACTGAAAACATATCTGTTAGATGAGGGTTGGACAAAGATCATTTTGTAAATAAATAAATTAAAACAAAAAAATAATAAAACAAAATCTATATTTTCACTATCCCTGATCCTGGCAAATCTGATCCTGCATTATGTAAATAGACAGTAGCTCACCTTCCCGGTTTGTTACATAAGTAAACTAGTGACAGCAGGGTAAGACATAGGTAGTATAAGAGTTTGCTGATTCTTCTTTTACAATGCCTAATGATATCAAATGTATTTTTACTGTCCCCTATAGCTTAAAATAAAATAAAGTAGAAGCAAACATCATTGCATCGTCTAGATAACAATATCAGGGGTAATGCAGGAAAATTGTATTAGGTGGGACATATTGTATATTTGCAGTCAAGAAAATTGACTAACTTCTAATGTCAGCTATGGGGAATCTGTATTGGATTGATTTACAGTAGGTTATGGTGTATATACTACGGTGAGCAGCACACAATTCCCCCAGTGTCAGCATTTAGTTCAACTTGAAAATTGTATGGCTTGGCACTAATAACAGTTAAATGTCCTGAACTGATCCCTGGAGACATTCTATGTCTATATTTTAGCTTCTAGACAAATTACGAGCATGAAACAGATTGGCGATAGAACCACATATCACTACTATCACTTCAGCATGACAAATAACAAATTCAACATACCACAGCCGTCAGCACAGTAAACATAAATATCAATTTCTTAGAAAGTGAGCTTCCATCTGGTGTGCAGTGGCTGCCAAATGTTTCTTCATCCCACAATGATATGCAAAGTCATCTCAAGTGACCTTGTTTGGAGTGAGGTAAATTTACTCTTTAATGTCTTTTCTGATTCAGTTTCAACATCTATCAGGAAAGCTTTAATTTGCTGCTTATAATTTTCCACTTCTGCAGAAGTGATGTTGCTATGACTTCCATGGAGATCTGACCTGGTAATAGAATGCAATACCTACAGTATGAACAGAGTCTGCATCACTAGGCTAGTTACTAAGATTATGGGAATCTGTATTGAGTTTTCTAAAGAGTGGAGAAGTGGACATGGGGAGAAGTTGAACCTTAGCAACCAAACAAATGCTAACTGATTGGTTGCTATGGGCAACTTCTCTACTTCCCCACTCTTTAGGAGGTTTGATACAGTACATCTCACTGCTTGACTGAGTTCACATGTGTGACTATTGTGTAGGTACTTGAGATAAGCTCTGACACAAATCAGTGGTGCCATTGCCCAGGATGCACGGCCTAGAGGTTGGTACCATCCCTGCCCCATGGCACCTGTATTTGGCATGCAGGGTATCTACAACAGCACTCTGCACTGGCACTCTGCAATCTAGAAAGTTACTACCTTCAGCTAGGCCCGGCAACAGGGGGGTACAAGGAGGACACCTGTACCATGCCCCGAAGTTCTGAGGGGCCCCGGGTCTCGGATGGGCTAATATACTTAGGAGCCACCAATAAAGTAAAACAAAAAAATAAAACTATAAAGTATATACTGTATAGTTTCTATTTGCTATCTTTTGCTACACATTGCATACACCTGGAGCAAATGTGTTGATTTGGTGCCAGTTGCAACTTGACATGTGTCCTACATACTGTATACACCTAAAATATTTTGCATCTTCACCTATGTACATTAAAAACACAATTGTCTCCAATGCTAAATGAGCCACAGTGGCGAATAACCACTTTAAAATAATAAAGATTTCTCGTGTCTAAACTTTGTAGCAATAAACTATAAAGAGATGCTGAAGAGAGAGATCCTTCAAAGGAATAAGTGAAATTGACGGTCTGAAAACAATTTAACAAGACCCTTGTGGTATTTGTATACAAACAAAAAAACAACAGCTGAAGAGGTAAAGGTAACAGATCATGAAGATGACTGTGATAAGGGCTACAGAATAATAGGCAGCTGGCTAGTGCTATGTAGCCAATATCACAACCATATCATATCATTTTTCTCACTGCTCTGTAGTTCATTTCCCCCATTCCTCACTTGGGGAGAGATTTATCCAATCTTGGAGAGAGATAAAGAAGTCTATACTAAGCCTTAGAGAGAGATAAAGAGGACGGAGATAAAGTATCAACCAATCAGCTCCTGTCATTTTTCGCACACAGGGGGAGATGTACTAAGCTCTGGAAAGTGATAAATTGGAGAGTAATAAATTGCCAACCAATCAGCTCCTAACTGTCATTTTTCAAACACAGCCTGTGACATGACAGTTAGGAGCTGAGTGGCTGGTCATTTATCACTCTCCAATTTATCACTCTCCAGAACTTAGTACATCTCCCACAGCCTGTAACATGACAGTTAGGAACTGATTGGTTGGTACTTTATCTCCATCCAAGTCGCTCCAAGGCTTAGTACATAGGGATTGATTCAGCATCGGACGGAATGCTTTGCAATTCCGTCCTTTCAAATATGCAAATGCAGCAGGAGGTGTATGACACCCCCTGCTGCATCTGTGATCCTAGCACTGCAACCGAGGTCGTGGGCTGGGATCACAATCGCAACCATCGGTGGCCGATGGTTGCAATGGTGGACAGCGCAAGTCTGCCAGCCAGCTGAGTAAACCTCAGCTTACTCAGGCTGGCCTTGCGAGGCCATGAAATTGCATCCGTAGATACAGTCCCTGGCCTTGCCACTCCTGGAAAATGGGGTGGACACGCCCCCATTTCCAGGAATACCGGTTGACCACGCCCCTGCACCGCCACTTAAATGCCTCTGCCTGTCAATCAGGCAAAGGCATCGTAGGGGCTGCGTGTAATGTCAGCCCCATAGTCACCAAAGTGTAAAATGATAAAGTATCAACCAATCAGTTCATAACTGTAATTTTTCAAACACCCTATAAAGTGACAGGAGCTGAATGATGGTACTTTATCTCTCTCCACTTTATTTCACTGCAAGATTTGATACATCTCCTTTGGTTACTATTCCTCAGTTTGCCCAATAACAGCTTGCCCAACTTTTCTGTGTTAGACAGGACAAGTTCAATTTTATAAGCCTGGCCCACAGACCAGGACTTTTGTCCTGAGTCCTGACCCACAGGCAGTGTGGGAATGTGTACCACTAAAGGTAGATGTATTAAAGGTAAAAATGTCTTATTAGGGGAGAGGAAAGGGATTGTCGGAGAACCAACACACATGGCACATGTGACAAAACTGAACATAACATGGCAATACTGCTGTGTGGCATGACCATGCCCCTTTCTTGTGCATACAACCCCATAGCCATACGCTGTCCTGGAGTACATATTGGAAGGTATGTAACAGGACTATATTATGACAATGGCACCTAAGGTAAAATAGGGAAGTATTAAAATATGAGGCAATGTGGTACATTTTCTGTTCTGTGCAGTCAATTTGATATTTTTTTAAAGTGAAATCAATCAACTGTTTAACCAGTTGTAAACAGTTTTTATAGAAGTAGATTCAACAGACTTTCTTTTAGGTTGTATAAAATACTGTCATATGTTAAATGTTAACTTTTTAGTTTATGACGTTCTCAGAAGTGAAGAATTGATACTATCCTGTCACAATGTGTTACTATTGCAGATAGGGGTTAGAGGGCCTTATTCAGCAGTGCACGCTATTGCACTGCTGAACGCAGATTCCCGATGGTGAGGAATCTGTGCAGACACCTGACCCGTACTGAGCATGTGCAGTATGGGTCCTGCGTATTCGCACACAGTCCGGCAGCAGACTGTCAGTGATTGACAGGCTGCTGCCATTTATGGGTGGGAGGGGGCAGCGACAGCCTCTGTTTCCCAAAACAAAGGCATGTCACCGCTGTTGGGGGGGAGGGAAGAGGCCAGGATCTCCATTGGCTCATGGAGATTTCCTGACCTCTTTAGAGGATCTGCGGTGGCCGGCTTGCGTGACCCCATGGGTCCCTTAGCCAGCCAAAGATTTCACAGATTATCCGATGCTGCGTCCTTGGATGCAGCTCACATAAGTAATGCATGCAGGAGGTGTGATGCCTTCTGCTGCATTACCATAATTGGAAGGACCGAGTTGCAAAGCTGCTTGCGTGCAGCTGTACAATTCCATCCTGTGCTGAATCAGGCCCAGAGTATGTATAAAGTTTAACGTCTAACAGCACTGCATTACGTATAACTGCCATGGTAATATCGCTAGTAGAATCTAAGGGTTGTATACATTTTTTATAAAAGTACAGTATTTATTAGACTATTACTGAAGTAAGGTCAAAATAAAAAAAATAATGGATAGGAGTTGTCTTAGATGGCACACTAATATCAGTTAAAATATAACTTTTATTATGATTCCTTAAAAAATGTGAGTGCTTACAGCAAAATATTTAAGACTTTACACAAACAAACATGTGAACACAAAATAAAAAAATACAAAGAAAAATGTGATAATTAAAATGGAAGACATTAAAATCAGTAATCATAACTGGAAACATCGGGAACACACAATGATTATGTGAGTGAATTAGAAGCATTGAACGAATTTCACTAGCTGGATGAACAACATAACTTGCTGCAAATAATAACTGTATATTTCTTTGAGACTAAACTAATGTCTCTAAAGTATATAGTGAATAGTTTTGTATAATAATTAACTGCATCACACCATGGGTATATTCTTTTTAGCAAACTCTTACATAAAGGGGAGAAAATGAATGAATGATTGTAGTTATCCATGCAGTAATACGAAAGACTGCCCGGAACCTCTGATTCACAGAAAATGTCTCCCTCTTATGGTGCCTATCCACTAACAGACATAGAAACGACAGCACAATTACAACATTGTAATTGTGCTGTTGTTTCTATGTCTGTGATGCGCCTACACTAAACGATCAGTCGTTAAAAATGTTTAACGTGATCGTCAGGTTGACCAGCATGTACTAACGATGATAGATGTTGGAAACGACCAGTAGGCGTCCACATTGGTGGTCGTTTCCAACCTAAATGTGCCCGATACATGCATGATTTGCAATCGACTGCACAATAACGATGTCGTTATCGTGGAATCGCCTGCAAATATCGCTAAATGGATACCCCCCATTAGAGGGATCATTGGAAGGGAATAAACTAGGATTTGTCTTCCAAAGATTGTAATAGCGCATCAAATAGGTGAATTTGGATCCCATTATCAATTACATATGTGCCCACATGATTGAGAGGGAATCAAACCTAATATAAATACTCCTCAATAGTGCACTAGTTCTAAACTATCATTTATCTACAATCCGTCCATCGACCCATGTACAATGCTATCAAGATATAGACACCAGCAATATACATATGTACTGTATGTTTGGATCCACTTACAATGTAATAAAAATTAAATAAGTGGACATAATGGGCCTGATTCTGTAAGGATCGTAATTGCAAAGCTGCACACAGGCTATAGATATATGATGTATGTACTCAGGCAGCTTTGCAATTGCGATACTTGCAGATATGGAAATGCAGCAGGAGGCATCACACCTCCTGCTGCATTTATCCAAGCTGCGTTGTTCAACGCATCTGAGCTACTTATCTGAGCTGCGTTGTTCAACGCATCATCAGTTAATCTCCGCACCATTGGCCGGCTGCGGTGACCCACAGGGTCCCGCAGCTGGCTGCCGCAGTTTGGCGGAAAAGGCCAGGAAATCTCTGTCACCCTAGATAGATCCTGGCCTCTTCCTGCCCCCCCAATGGCGGCAAAATGCCTCAGTTTCCGGTAATGAAGGCTGTCGCCGCCCCCTTTCCACCCCCAAATGGCAGCAGACTGTCAACAGTGATACCCCTTTTACACCGGAGCTAAAACCCGGGTTTTTGAAGGGTTAACCCGGGCAGCTCCCTGGTGTAAAAGGGGAGAGAGTTGGATCACCGGGTCGAGTGACCCGGCAATCCAACCCAGGTAACTAGCAGGGTTTAACACGGGCGTAGCCCGTGAAACCCTGCTGTGAGAACAGCGCACTCCGGGTCACGATGACCTGGAGTGCGCTGCTAGCCGGCCGATTGGTCCGGCTTCAGTGGCGCTTGGAGATGACGTCATTTCCAAGCGACCACTTTCACTCCGCAAAAGCCGGGTCTATGCAGACCTGACTCCGGTGTGAGCGGCGCTGACTCGGGAATATCCCGAGTCGGCGCCGGCAAAATTCCGGGTCTGATCCGGATAGGAACTTTGTTCCAACTCCGGGTCAGACCCGGAATTTAGGTGGAAAAGGGGTATCACAGTCTGATGCCAGTTTGCAAGCGGACTCGCAGACCCGTTCTGCACATGCGCAGTATGGGTTTGCCGCCTGCGCAGATTCCCAAACATCGGGAATCTGCGTTCAGCAGTTCACTAGCGTGCATTGCTGAATCAGGCCCAATATACTTTAAAACCCATTTGAATGTCACCCGAATATATAATTAGAGCATACCTTAATACACATTAGAGACCAATTAGATTATTAAGAACCAAATAAACACACAGTGGGACTTTTCTTCAGTTTTAATTATCACATTTTTCTTTATATTTTTTTATTTGAACATCTTTACTGGTTGTCCAAAGGCAGCACCTCCAGTACAATATCAACAATAAGACTATATAGTGATATACGAAGTACAGTTCTATATGGGGTCTCCTCTTAGAGATATAAAGAGAAATACATGACTGGTACAGTAGTCGTTCCTTTTTCTTTGAATACATGAAATAAGGTTAACACAGTCCAGCATACCTCATTAAACATATTGAATAGGACAAGCACGTTTTGTTGTACATTTTAAATATTAAACTTAATGATGTATACAAGGTCTAATTTACTGCAGTGTCAGGTTAATTATAGCTATTCTGAAAAACATTAATGAATTCACTTACATTTTGGATTTTTCTGGTGTACTATGAATACACCCATATATTTTTTCATATCACATACAGAAAGTTTTTTGAACAATTGCATTTTTAACGATTTTGTTTCAAATCATACAATAGGACATTCAGACAGCTCTGTGCACAGTTTTTAAAATAATGTTTGGATTTCTATATTGATATTGTAATTGCAGTACAGTATGTTAATAAAAATACAAAAAAAATACACATTTTCAAATCAGACACTTAGGGCCAAATGTAATATGATGAGAGTTTAGAAAATGTGAGAGTTTAGCAGTAAAACTCTCACACTAATACACTGATCGAGTTGTATTTTCAAAACAAGAAACACCTGGATGAGTTTTTAAATCTTGAGAGTTTTTTGAGTCTGAAAAACAAGCAAAGTTTGCATGTTCTTTGACTTTATTACATTGGCTGAGTTTAAAAATTTGAGAGTTTTCTCCCACTTTTTCTAAACTCTCACCCTATTACATTTGGCCCTTACAATTGCTAAATTGTTCACATCACTTTCCCCTTGACAACTGTACTCAGTTGTTACACTTGTTAAAGTCACTTATACCCCTTTTAAACTGGAGCTAAAACCCGGGTTATTGCAGGGTTAACCCGGGCAGCTCCCTGGCATAAAAGGGGTGAGGGTTGTATCGCCGGGTCGAGTGACCCGGCAATCCAACCAAGGTAACTAGCAGGGTTTAACACGGGCGTAGCCCATGAAACCCTTCTGTGGGAACAGCGCACTCCGGGTCACGGTGACCTGGAGTGCTTTTGCTAGCTGGCCGATTGGTCCGTCTTCAGTGGCGTTTGGAGATGACGTCATCTCCAAGCGTCCACTTTCACGCCGGGAAAGCCGGGTCTATGCATACCCGACTCCGGTGTGAGCGGCGCCGACTCGGGAATATCCCGAGTCGGCGCCGGCTAAATTCCGGGTCTGATCCAGATAGGAACTCTGTTCCAACTCCGGGTCAGACCCAGAATTTTGGTGGAAAAGGGGTATTAGAAAGTAATAACAAAGCTGCTTAGAATAACTGTATGTGATCCCAAGTACAAGTGTTATGTGCACAAAGAAACAGGAGGTTGAAACAATAGTATTTGTTTCAAAATAAAGCAATAATAATTGTATGAAGAATAAAAATGACAAGCCAAAAATATTTTTAGAAGTCACATTACAGCACTGGTTTGGGGGAATGTCAGATGAAAGTTCATTTGAAATACACAGGGAATTATAACAAAAAATGTGTTTCATAATGAAAGCATAATGAAAGCAGGCGTGTGGTGTTAGCTCAATTTCCATCATGTGTTCTTTATCAGTGACATTTAAAAGTCATCACCATCCTTAGAAGACTTGAAATGAACCTGTGAAGGAGAGACCTGAAATCAGCATAGGAAACTGAGAACCTGAGTTGTCACCCTCTAATCTAATACCAGATATGCGATAATAATGTATCTGAATAGAAATTATAGTGTGTGCTATTTTTCTTGCTCATGTTCTAACCACCAAGATCTATAGTAAACCTTTTAATGCTGCCTACATCCCTCTACTGAAGCTGCCCATATACATTGTAGTAATTGGAAACTGTACATACTGTGGGGCCTATTCATCAACACTAAAATAACGTTTTTAAGGATATTTTCCTTAAATAACGTTATTTTGGTATTCATGAACAGACTTAACACAGGAGATATCACAGATATCTCCTTGCTAAGTTCCCCTGCGTTAATTTCCACACTCTCCATACATTAGTATGGGGATGTGGAAATTATGGTATTCATCAAATTCCGAAAATTATCAATTTTCGGAATTTGATGCAGTTACTATTCGCCACTGTGAGGTAGCGAATAGCAGAATCCACTTACCTGTATCAGCATGTGCAGGTCCCCCGACGAGTACCTCCGGCGCTCTGCTCCGTCCTCAGGCTCCGGAGGCTGGTCTGTCATGTGTGCTCCCCAGCAGAACACAAGAAAGTTTAGAAAAAGAAATTTTTTTTTTTTTTCTAATCTGTCATGTGGTCTGCTGGGAAACCACATGACAGACCAGCAGGATGGAGCCGGAGGCTGCTGTGCGGAAAGGTAAGTCGGGGCGGGGAAGGTGAGCGGAGGGGGGAGGGGGGGGAGGGGGGGTACAAAACTTAATGCATCTGTAGGCAGTGCTGCGCATGCGCTGGTTTTACAGATGTAACAGCGCATGTGCAGCACTGTTTCCAGATGCGATAAGGTAGTGTAGGCAGGGAAAAGTATCTATTTCCCGAAAAGCTGTCATCGCAAAAATGACAGCTTTTCGGAATAGATACTTATGGAGAGGTGGAATGATGAATTCCACCTATAATTAGCTAGAACTCCATGAGAGTTCTAAAGCTAATTATCTCCATTGAATTTTTACGTTTAATGAATAGGCCCCTGTATCTGTGAGATTTGGTCAACAAATGTGAAAAGTCAGATTGCACAGAGCCAGCAATTCTGATAACAGACCGGTCCACATGCAATAATGTTTCTCTGTGATTCAACACACATGTGGCTTACTTGACTGTTTTAGACTGTATTAAATATTTTTCAGGCAGTACTTTATAACACAGGTTCTCAAACTCGGTCCTCAGGACCCCAAACAGTACATGTTTTCCAGGTCTCCTCACAGAATCACAAGTGAAATAATACACTCTGCCTGTGGATCTTTTAAAATGTGTCAGTGAGTAATGAATACACCTGTGCACCTGCTGGGTGACCTGGAATTTGTGAACTGTGTGCCTGATTCAGAGCTGAACGCTCTGACCAGAGCGCTCGATCTGAATCAGGGCCCTCCTCCATGAAAATGGAGCGGCCTCCTGGACGCTCATATAGCTGTGGGTGACCACCCACAGCTATAGCGAGCGTCCATGATAATGGTTGCGATGGTCTTGACCATTGCGACCATCGGGCTTGCGACGGAGACTCTGCGGTAGGGTCTCCCTGCCACAAGCCCTGGAGTGATTATGGCTCTATCAGAGCCAAAATCACTCCCACTGACATCACTAGTGATGTCAGTGGGGCCGGCTTCAGATGGTAGGCGTTCCCATGGCAACGCCTCCGTCTGGCAGGCACGCCCCCAGCACGCCCACCAAAGGGGGCGTGCTGTCAATCGACATCGACAGCACGCCCCCTTTGGTGCGAGACCCGGAGCGATGGAAAGCCCGTCGCTCCCCGGGTCTCGCGCATGCGCACGACAGAGCTCCCTCCGTCGTGCGCATGCGCAGTGGGGAACATCGACCCGCTTGCGAGCGTACTGCCGCTCGCGAGCGGGTCTGAATGACCATCTGTGTGGGGTCCTGAGGACTAAGTTTGAGAACCACTGCTTAATACTAAAGGCATTTTAGGATGCTATTTCTGCATCTTCCAATGCATGTTAAATCCACACCAAACATTTCCTGGCCAGAATTACAATCAATATTACTACATAGTAATCTGATTTTAGTCTTAGCCGTATATCACTTTTAAAGACAAGTGCTCCCCAGGCAATAGCAGCTTTATTAGACACATATGGAATCACCTGACACAAGCTGGATAAGGAAGGAATAAAGCTGCATACACACACAAAGATTTTTTGAACGATTATCGTTAAACGATATCGTGTAACGATAATCATTTGAAAAAATCATTCACTTTCTGAGTCCAACGATGAACGATCATCATTGGTCCGCATTCACGTTTGTAGTTTGTAGTTCAGTCAGACTTGTCAACTGAACGATTTTCATTAAGTTAATATGCAAAAATTGTTTGTAGTTCAAAAAAATCATTGCATACACACGATCAGATTTTTCCTTCAGATATGGACGATAATGATTTAAAAATCGTTCAGTTGTTCATATCTGAAGGAAAATCATTCATATCTGACATGCCTGAACGATGGACGATCAACGATGCGCGTTCCCGTTTGTCAGATAACGATATCTGACATCTGATGGGTTTGCAGTCAGACTTGGACGATTCCATTCATTTTAATGCAGTCAAAAATCGTTCAATCGTTCAAATCGTTCAAATCGTTCAAAACGTTTAATCGTTCAGTCGTTCATCTGACAAATCTGACAAATCTGACCGTGTGTATGCTTTACACTTTAAAAAATCTGACAGATAATCTGACAGAAAATCGTTCATAAAATCGTTCATAAAATCGTTGGTAACAAAATCTTGTGTGTATGCAGCTTTAGGGTTTGGGGGCTTATGTATTAATGAATGCTGCAGTGGAAATAAATTAAACAAAAACTGCTGTTAAAGATAGTTGTGACCCCATGTGACAAAATATAAATTCATCTGGACTAGTCATAATATTGTTAATATTCTGATAGCTAATTCTGTACTCTGTATTAAAGATAGTATCTAACTGTAACAGCTGAAGCTCCCACAACCTCATCTCTAGGACAGTGTCCTAAAGAGAAGTAATAAAAAAAACAAGTTTTGATTTGATTTTGGCTTACTGCCAGTCTGTGTATATCCCCATCATTTCAGCATAGCAAGCCTGCCAAGTTGTCGATCACTCTATTGCCTGTATTCAATTTGAGGCGAAATGTCGTCATTTTCACCTATTTCAAATATACCCGTAATCAATTACATTGACTTTTCGCCGGTGCGAAAAGTAAATGTAAAACAACGGGAATAATTTTTTGCCTGCCTTTAGCAGGGTAAAATAAAAATAGCCTGCAGCCTTTATTAAATCCCCTTAGGATAAACTGTGTCACAAAAAAAATTCAAAATACTCTCAGGACCCCCCGAAAAATGGTGTTAAAATTTTGGGTTGAAAAAGAAAAAAAGGGGGAACAGTGTTTAAAAATAACATACAGGGGTGTTCTGTATGCAGCAGGTGTTTTCTAGAATAGGCTATTAGCGGCAGGTGCATTTTTGCAGAAATTTTGAAAAATTAGTTTAGGGACTTAAAAATATGCTAGAACCCATTTTCAAGTACACCAAATTTGATGGGACTACTTTTTAAAATGAAAACAAAAAGCTAAGCGCTCTTCTGCATCACTTCTTTAATGTCAGGAAAAAAACACCTGCCACAGCTATTTAAAAACCCAGCTTTCTTCTGTAGGCAAAAATGAGGGTACCCATAGTGATCCCCCAGGTCTGGACATCTTTACAGGGGGTCCTACAATTATTTCCCGAAAATGTCCTTATTTTTTCGCGGATCCAAGTTTCGCCTGTTCCTGTTTATGCCTACTTTGGAATTGAATACGGGGAATAGCGGGCACGCGTACGATAGTTTTCCAACTGGAAAACAGGCGAAGGAGGTGTAAAGTCCAGCAGGCGAAAAGTCTGGACTTTTCACCTCAAATTGATTACGGGCCTATGACTGCTGTGTTATACCCATTTGACACCAAAAACTCGGGTCAGACCTGGGTTTTCGGACATGGTTCCAACTCAGGTCAGACCCAGGTCAGACCCCATTTACACTGTACCTTCGATCTGGGTTATTCTCAGTTCAGCCCCAATCACATGGAACCAGGGTCTGCCCTGCTAAACTTTGAGGTCATAAAAATGGGAGGTGACTGCTCCACAACCACCAATAAGCTCATTTTAGGCATGACCCAGGTCGGATAACCCAGGTCACGCTGTTTACACAGCACCAATACCCGGGTCCTTCCTTGGTCCGAATCTGGTAGCTACCTGGGTTGGATTCTCGGGTCACTTGACCCGTGTTATATTTCATGGACACTTTTCCACTGAACCGCGACCAAGGTAGATCCGGCAATAACCTGGGTTATTACAGCAGTGGAAAAGGGGCATAAGTTAACCAATTAGCTGGCTAATATTTTTTCCAAATAAAAAAACGCTCAGAAATTGTTGGTTTTTGATGACTGAATTAGGTCAAGAACATCTATTTATAACATATATTTATTCAACACAATTTTAAATAATTTTTTATTTTTTTCAAAATAAATAACATTAATATTGATTTTTAACATATCGGTCATCGATATTTCTTACTATCGATGATTGGACAATTGCGGCATCGCGACTTTGCATTTCCCTAGAGGCTTCTACTATGAGCAGATGCCAGGTATACACTGGGTTGAGGGTTGCTTCATTATATTTCCCCAGCGGCTGCTTCTCTCTGCAGCTGCCAGGTGGGGGTCCTGCTGTGCTGCCCGATCAGCAGTGTTCAGCAGCACAGCAGACACTAAGGGCAGGTGCAGGGATGCAGAGAGGCCATTACTGACTAGTCGCATTGTTTGCCACCATGTCAGGTAATGGACAGCCTATCGTGGTTGCAAACGATGCGACCAAGTGGTAAGCCTGCTACAGAGGTAGGAAAGAGCTTATTGGATATATTTAGTTAAAGTAAATAATACTGTGCTTATTTGATATATACTAATCATCTCAGCATTACACAGCGTATGTATTTGCTATTAAAAAGCATAAAAGATTTTATCTATCACCCAGCGCTTAATAAAAAATTAAAATAATTATTAAACTAATCCAAATATATATTCTACAGCAGCAAAAGAAAAAATGTGCCTGTGGGTGCACAATATCACCTGAAAAGGTGTAACAAGAAAAAACTAGAGAGTATAGCTTTGTGCTATGATCTGCCAAATTTGAAAGCAGTATGGAATGAATCATGCACTAAATAGGTGATAATAAACGCATTTAATATGAATACATATCAAAAAAGCGTAAATGACCGGTCATGATATATATAAAAAAACAAAAACATAAAATCAATGAATCTATTAAAAAACTGACTGTCTATTGTGTGAATATATATGCACACTTAAAGAGGTGAATCTGATTTATGCAGTCATATAAGAACCCAGTCTGTTGGGAATAGGGATAATAAGCGTGTCCACACTTGCAGATAGTAATATAGTCAATTGTGTCTGATCGCTCAATGGAAACAATAAATATCAAAGTTAATTGTATTGAGCTCTGTGGAGCTTCATACCATCAGGTAGATGTAAATGATGATCTCCCCAGAGGGCTTAGAAGCCCACACGAGTGTAGATAGACTAGCAGAAGAGGGGAGACGCACTTCTGGGAGAGACCCGATGCAATGGGTACAAGCAGCAGATGAATGGAGCTCCAGCCGCGTCTCGATCCCGGCCTCTACCCCCAAAAACTGCAGCAAATATCTCTGTTTCTCCTCATCAAGTGCAATAGGGTGAGTGGGTATGTAGCTTATCCCAATGGATCCACAGACATAGCATAAACATAATACAATTTTGTAGACAGAAGGTTTACAGTGTAATTTACACTTTGACCTCTTGTTAACAGGACAGATAGAATTAAATCATATTTATTGATTAAACGATGAAAAACTATTTGAAAATCTTCTCACAATCATACAAGTAACAATGAGGTGTATATATATATATATATATATATATATATCATGATATCGAAACTGTGCCGAATAATGATAATAAGGCTTCTTTCCAGATCTGACAAGTTCCTTGGCAGGCATCATGCAGCTGTGGTTACTTTGATTTATACAAAAGCACTTCTTAGATTAAAGTCCTGAAAGTGTTGATTAAGGGTACACATCTACTCAATTTATCAAAACATATTGAAAGTTTAGTTTTTCAACATCCCCTTCACGTCAGAAGCACAATTCCTATTTCCATAAATGAAGCATATGGTCCACAAACCCCAGTTACATTTGTTTTCTATTTTTGTTGGAATTTGAAAGCAGAAAATGCTTCAAAGCAGCTAAGCACATCCACTTGTACCCACTCAAATACTGTTTATTTCATCAGTTATCTAAAGGATGACAGTGGAAAAAGTTTTATATGCAAAGTGTGCTCACCAGCAAAAGAGATAAAAATCAGTGTGCAGTACAACAAGGGGTCTAATTAGCCCCTTCCTGCTAATGTTAAGTATTACTATGATCTGTTGGTCCTTGGCCAAATTTAACCAGGAAAGTTCTTCCATACTTTCACACATTGGCTTCTTTGAGCATAGATGCTTGAATTTTTATCCTTCAATGGGCTGTAACTCTGAATCATAATATGCAGAGGTAAGGGGTGAAACTGCAGACTGCAATGATACAGAACTGCCACTATGGGGAAGAGATACCCTTGCTGCATATTAGGCTAGTAAATAGACTTCATACATCAAAGCAAATAGACTTTAAATATCCTAATATACTGTGTAAAGGAGGTTTAATTGGAAAGGAAAGTACAGTAGGCAGTTTGACAACTGACAATATGTTGACAAACAAAATAAGAACGTCTGTATTTCATTGGGACATATATCAAAATGGTTTAGAATATTTGTTTACATATATAGTTTATTGGTGAGTGCAGCATGTATCTTCATTTCTTACATCAGTCTGTGTTTCTGTGTTTAATTGTTGGAATGAATGTCTCTGGGAGGTAAACTACACTTCTAATTTTGTTCCTCAGACCTGATAGCTATATTTTTTCACCACAGGCATTTGTATTTTAGCTACAGTAATTACCTCACAGTACTCTATAGCCAATTTAGCCTGAGATGTCTTAATTTTTGCACATCCTAAGAAGTAGTATAAAATATCAGGTCCTCAGGTGTGGTTGCTAAAGTGAAGAATACTTCTTGTCACCGACAGCAGAGTCACACCGTGACAGAGAGGCAAGTTTGATGTTAGAACCTCTTTTTTGCATACACAGAGGCTGGGACAGAGATTCTTTGAAAAACAATAATTTCCTTTATTTGAAGAAGCAATACAAACATTCAAAGTACTGTAGCACCAAAAGTCTCCAAAATGTTGTACACTTAATGCAGACAAGAGGTACAATATTAGCAAACTTACAACATTGCAATACACTGCGGCTTAGAATGATTTGGCATCAATATAACACTAAATGCATACAGGTTGTACAATAAAAACTGTTGGCGGTAAGTGAGAATATTCACCCATTTAACTTCAATGCGTAAACTAGTGTTAACTTTTGCAAGAAGGGGAAACAAACGACATATAGAAGAAAGCAGCACATGCAAAATACACTAATACTATGATGCTATATCGCATGCAGTACTTGCAGTGCACCGGATATATTAGCAGAAGACAGTCTATGCAGAATTAAATAGATCCAACGAGGAAATACACAAGCAGACTGTAAAGGTACTTGTAGTGCACCAGCTGTATTGGTGCCTTACCCATCTGTCCTTCATCAGGTTTCGGACATCAAGCTCACACCCTTTGGGGTGGTTGGTGGTTAACATCTACCTAACAAAGACGTTGGCTATTCAACACCATTGTTTTTGATGTAAGATACTATTTCTAAATATATTTTAATAATAAAAAAGCAAAAGATGAATGATCGTGTCAATTACTAATACCAGGCCATTTGGCCATTTTTTGGGTGACATTTTGGTGTGAGGGTATATTTACAGGGCATTTCCACTCACCTTAATGGTTCCTTACATCATTTGAAGAAAAAACAAAGTGAATAATTGTCCTGGACTGCTTTGATTCACCTCCAATTGGAACAAGTATAAGGATTTTTCTTAAAGCTATGGACTATACTTGATTTTTATCTTATCACTTCATCACATTTGTGGAATATTTTATAATTTATTGTTGAATAAGGTCCATCTATATACATATATAAACTTTGTTGGCAATTATCAATATATATGGATCCTTGCCAGGTTTTATGGGGGTTAGAGTACCGGTCGGACTAATCCCGTTGGTGTACGCTGGGCAGAACTTAACTTGCGGAGCTGAGCCTTACTTAATTTTCTTACTAATCTATTAATGGCAGCTATGAGCAATTCACTCTAGTTCTTTCCTGTATTTTTTAAAATCTTCCGTGGTAGACCATACCCTCCACTATCAGGAGTGGGTGGTAGTAATCGACATTGCCTCTCACTTGGAGAAGCAGTAAGTTAACTTTTTTGGTATCAGCCTGGATCGCTATGCAACCTAGTATAACTCAAATATCCAGCAATATTTTATCAATAAATTGTGGTGATAATTGATGTTCCATTGCTCCTAACAAGAAGCAGCGAAAGACAATCAACCCTATAACCACAGATTGATAAATAGGCACAAATATAATGAGCACATCATTAGTTCATATATCAATAAATGTAGGTGAAACTGGTTTTATCTTATTTTTGCCACTTAAATAACATCTCATTGTTTTTTTTAAAGGTCAGGGCAGTGTTTTCATTCTGACTTAAGTTAATTATCATAATATATAATTATTTTTCTTTATCTAGCTACAATAGTTGTCCTTGATGTAACTGTGGCGACTTAGCAATAATGTGTTCAAACAAACTTAAAATTTCTGTTGTAAATATTGACTTATTCATACAGATTAGGGCAAAGGTTTACAACCCAAGCCTTGTTATGTACTATATTTCATGTTATGTGATTTTATGTCTTCATTACAAAATTCATCTGCTCATTAAAATTCTAGCTTATATTTGATTTCTGCATGTTTGTGTATAAAATAGTGTTAGAGTCTGTGTTTGTTGTGTACCCAGGGTATTAACAGGAGTAAATACCATAACAGGTTTAAATTGAAAAGTAGGGTGTTTAATGTGAATGTTGGTATACATGAACAATAAGATGAACTAAAGTCCAGAAATTACAAACTAATAAATGTAGCAGGAGGAAACTGTAGTGAGTGGGAATAAACAAATGTCCAGCACGGTGACAGAGATGAATTGGGTGAAATCAGATAGACTGTAAAGGTGAAATGGATATCCGGGTATGCAGAGTAATGACTGAGAGGGATATCCGCAAAAGCTGTTATGATGGTTGAAAGGAAAAATCTGGTAATGTTGAGATGATGGCTAAAAGGAGAATCCGGTAATGCTGTGAAGATGACTGAAAGGAGAATCTTGTAATGTTGATGATATCTGAAAGGAGAATCCGGTAATGCTGTGATGATGGCTGTACAGGAATGGGTTGACTGCAGAGACAGGTTCAAGCAGGAGTGGCTCTGGTGGAAGGTGCAGGGCGATCTCCAGCAGAGTGCAAGGCAAGGCAGAGCGGTGCAGGCTGCAGGGAGCCGAAGGCAGACAAGGAGCTAGGGCAAGCACTGGAGCACAGGTCTTAGGTTCAGGAGCGCAGGAACTCTCTCTCATTGCACTGGCAACTACAGGGTGCTCCAAACACCCTTAAGTACCCAGCAACAGAACGTGATTGGCCAGAGAGAGCAGGTGACCCACAGACGATTGGCTTGCTATGTCACATGGCCAAAGACAACATGGTGGCGCCCAGACAGCCGTGTTGTAGAGACGCCACTAGTCTTACCCCTGTCAAGACATCCCAATGCTGGCAGACCTCTGCGCACACGCAATGTCAATCTCCACATGCCAGCTCCCCTGCCAGAAGAACCGTGCCACTGCGCCCTCACCGGTAAGGACCGCAAACTCCACACCGCAAAACCTGGGTGGTGACAAATAGGCTTCTTCAATTCTTAGCTAGTTCTATAGTACATAAAAAGTGCCAAATTCAACTAGTTTTTTTAAAACCTATATAAATTTGATTATACAGTTAGAAAAAAACGCATTCACTAAATATGCACATGATTTGTGACCCAACAGTTAGCAATAGGAAGAGCAAAGCCTTCTCAGCATCAAGCCTCCTTCTCTGAATTGGGAACAATAATAATCTATTTATGGCAAGGCAGCAGTTATTATTTCCTCGCAATGATTTAGGCTTTTTTGTAGTTTCAACTCATCGACCTATACTTTCAGTGGGAGGTTTTTTCATGATCCATGTACAAATTACAGAAGTAATAAAGCACATTTGTAGGCAAACGTCTACCACTATACTGTACCTTAAATAAGCAAAACATTACAAAGTTCAAATGTGACACAACTTAATTTAAGACAAAACTCAGGCTCCAACAAGTGGTACTTGAGAAAAAAAGATAAAACTTTTATAAATACCTAAAAGAGTGGTCTAGAAGTTATATGAGAAACTTTAAACACCTTAGCGGGTGATATCACCAAACACTACAAAAACTAAGACCTATAATTGTAAGAATGATAAGGATTCTCCAGTTAGTGAAAACAAGCAATAACTAAATTGAATATATGAAGATTACCTAATGTAAATGGAAAAACACTGGTGGCATCCAAAGCATGAGCAATTAGGTCATACCATAATGAAAGGGGGGGGGGGGGGGGGTCATAACACTCACTTCTTACGCAACATGCTTCAAAAATGGAGCCTCCATCTCCAACAACTTCTAATCAATTATACTCTTGCAGGTGGTTTCTATAAACCTCTATACGGGTTGTATCACTGTGACCTCACTCCAGAATTCCCCATGCACTTCTCATAGCTTATGCCCACCAGCCCTGTTTGCTGTGCTTACTGCAGCAGCAAGGTTCCAGCTTGAATTAAAGCCCCGCTCCAGAGGAAAAACTGAACTGATCTAAAAAGAATCCCTCAACAAGCCTAACAACCTAACATTGGGGCAGATTCAATTCAGTGTTCTGTTGATAGCGTCTGGAGGGAGCTCCCGGAGCTATTCAATTCAGAATGCTGTTAGGTCAACTAAATTATTTCTTCTTGCTAAGATAAATCTGACTAAAGTGCCGGCCTCGAGGCTGTTTTCCTTAGCGTGGCGCTGACAGCCTCACGGCCGGCACTTTAGTTGGTGAATGCCGGTTCTCGTGACTAAACACCCAGGTTAAATTGAAAGAACTGGTATTCTCTGACTTAACACTGTCGAAGCCGGATAATTGGCTGAGACAGAATTGGTTTAAAATTAAATCTGCACGACACCATTTTGCGAATGGCAATGAGACGCCATTTTGCGACTGGCCGCCCGGCGCCATTCTAGCGAAACTCGCACACTATAAGTACATACGGCGATGCTATTATTTAGCGTCGTGCGATTCCCACGCAATAGAAAGATGTTAAAAGTCCTCATTAAATAAATACAGACAGTCACTAAAACATATAAAATTATCAACCCTGAAAAACACGTACCATGGTTGTACTCCACAAACACATAGTTGCACAATGCTAACTAGCGTCTTTTCTCAATACCCCAATACTTACACACTGCACACTTACATAAAAAGGTTCCCTAGCATTAAAGTGTAATATTCAAGGTTTATTCAGTATTAGTAATGTTGTGAAATAAATGTTATTTGATATCTAAGGTTTAGTACATGGTAAGCAGACCGTGTTTGGTGTCATTCTAAACCACTGTGTCTTTGCAGATTTCCGGTATCATCGGTGAGGAGATCACAACATGTCTGCAAACTGTGGATCATAGAGAGTTAAACCTTAAAATGTATTCTGTAATGTAGCCAGCTTAGATTTATTATGCAGCGGGAAAATGGACACAAAGAGCTGTTGGAGGCTGGATTGTGACCATACGAACTGACCTATGAACTATACTGTAACAGAAGAACCAGGAAGAAGAACCAATGGAATCTTGCCAACCTGTTCTATTGTATTGCCTATCTCTGTAAGGGTATATATGTGGGCTCTCTGAAACTGGATCTCAGTCTTCTTGCTTTGCTGTTGACGGAGGTTTCATCTTTGATGCCGGGATCTGGATCCAGAGCGTATGCGCATGTAACGACTGTACCTTGGGTCTGTATAATTTATTTGCGCTAATTGTATTTAGACCACAGCGTGTAACTATCTGTTTTTATGTTGAATAATGGCTTTTGTGCTTTGGAACCACAATCAAAGTCTGAATGCAATTATTTATTGTGTGACTCATAACGCTAAACAGTGACAATTTTTAGAGTGTATAGGTAGGTAGGAATCGATAACACGGTAACTTAACGGTAAAGCAACCATAATGTATAAAAATCCATTTTATTAATAAAAAAATCTTAATACAAACATAATATGAAAAATATTCAAATATCATAGATATTAGCAACAGACAATTCATCTCACTTAATTTCCATATAGAGATACCTGAATTATAATAAAATAATTGTGGAAACTGGAGTAATACTCTTAATTGGATGTGTTAACCTGTTTTAGATAGTTCAGTTCAGTTCACTGTAGAGGTACCTACAGCACAATAAAATCTTCTTTGTTGGATATAATTTCTCAGGTTTATTACATGACATCAAGGTGTCTTCCACTGAAGAGGTGGCTTCATGCTGGCAGCAAGATTGAATGCTCTGTTTGCTTTTAAAGCTGCAAACACACTTTATAATTTAAAGTCACTGTATAATATGGACGTGTGCAGTATGAGACACAATCCAAAATTTTAAAATATACAACAAATAGTTTGCAACTGTTAGTAAGTGAAACAAAACTTTCTCAGCACAAATAAATTCTCTCTTGGATGCAGGTAAAAGAGTTTTGAACAAAGTGTTGCTCCCTCCTGCAATTAAATAAGGTGAGGAAACAGCCGATCTTCACTCATGCACCAATATAATGGCAGCGTATCATTTGCTGTAACTGTATGTATGTTTGTATCTTATATTTAAAATTAATTGGTCTGTTTGTCTGTCCAGTTATGCATTTGGACACCCCTGCACTGATTGGGATGAAACCAGCGCAAGGTGGTCCAGTTGGATCCTGGCCAGGTTTTAGGGTGGTTAAGGTCCCGGTCGGACCACCCGTTGGTGTACGCTGGGCAGAACTTTGACCTGGGGAGCATGTTCTGAGCCTTCAACTGGATGAATTTGGATGAAAACTTAACAGAGTGGAAACATTGGATCCCAGAAGAGATTAAAGGGAGTTGAGGTCCCGGTCAGACCCCCCGTTGGTGTACACTGGTCAGAACTTTGACCTGGGGAGCCTGTTCTGGGCCTTCCACTGGATGGATTTGGATGAACACTTCACATTGGGACGGTAACTGGTCTGGGATGCCCGGCCGGACTTCCCATTGGTGTACGCTGGGCAGAACTTTAACCCGGGAAGTCTGTTCTGGGCCTTCCACTGGATGGATTTGGTTGAAAACTTCACAGAGTGGAAACATTGGATCCCAGAAGATATACTAGAGGGTTAAGGTCCTGGTAAAACCTCCCATTGGTGTACGCTGGGCAGAACTTTGATCCAGGGAGCCTGTTCTGGCCCTGGATGGATTTGAATGAAAACTTCACAGAGGGGTGGCAATTGGTCTGGAATGCCTAACTTAATAACTTGAAGATTTAAACCCGGACAACGCTGGGTACTTCAGCTAGTACTATATATATATATATATATATATATATATATATATATTGTGACACAGTTAGGTTAGGGGGTCCCTCTCCTGGGTAGAGGACTCCTTCCTTACACACACACACACACACAGCAGCAGGGAAGCAGCACACCAGTCTGGATGCAAGTACAAGCTGGTCGGCGCCAATCTTTATTGTACAATGACAGAAATATAAAGAAAACATAAATGTAAATCCTAGCCCTGTCGGGGCACTAACTTCACAGGTAGTTCCCTCACTACCAGAACCTGGCAGGGCCTAATGCCCTCACCAGCAACAAAGCACAGCACAGTACTCACAAATAGGTTTTTCAAGTGTCTCTCCCAGGTGAGACACTCAGCCCTAAACACACTAGGCTTATTTTGGCCACTCTCAGGTGGAAAACTAACAAGCCTGTTACCAGGCTGCGAGAACCAAAACCTGGAGTGGCCATGGATGGAGCCCTCCCTCTCCTCTCACCCACAACCCCCAGGTCCCAAAGCGGCTTTTCAAAAAGCCGAAACTCAAGCCTGCTACACTGCAGACTTTCTCCTGGGGGTTTAAAACACAAAAGACAAGAATCTGGGACAAATGTACCTGCCACAGACCACTTTACCAGTGATCCTATCACATATCCCCCCCTTTGTTTTGACCTGTGGGGCGGAACAACTGAAGCCCCCAAACAATGAACGCGTGACAATGCGTCAGAATTGGCCAGCTGGCTTCCTGGCCTGTGTTCCACTGAAAATTTAAAAGTTTGTAACACCAAGAACCATCTTGTAATTCTCGCATTACTGTACTTATTTTCAGACATCCACTTCAGAGGGGCATGGTCAGTGATCAATTTGAACTTTCTTCCGACCAAGTAGTACCTGAGAGCCTCTAACGCCCACTTTATGGCCAACGCCTCCTTCTCCACTGTGGCATAGTTTCTCTCATGTACATTCAACTTTCTGCTAAGATAGAAAATAGGGTGTTCCTCACCGTCCTTGTTCTGGGACAGGACCACTCCTATACCTACTTCTGATGCATTGGTTTGTACTATGAATTCCCTTTCAAAATTTGGAGTCATCAGGACTGGTTGGGAACACAACGCTACTTTCAACTCCTGAAAAGCTTTCTCTGCCTCAGGACTCCATTCTACCATGACTTTTTGTTTGCCTTTGGTCAGGTCAGTCAGTGGGACTGCCATGGTGGCAAAGTTGGGTATAAACCTCCTGTAGTACCCCGTAATTCCCAAGAAGGCTCTTACCTGCTTCTTATTCAGAGGCCATGGCCAGTTTTGTATGGCATCAACTTTATTGAGCTGAGGCTTTATCAGGCCTCTGCCAATGGTGTATCCCAGATATTTTACTTCCTCCATGCCTAGACAACACTTTTTTGGGTTGGCTGTCAAACCTGCCTTATAGATGGAGTCCAACACTGCTTGTACCATGGGTAAGTGAGACTGCCAATCAGGACTATGAACGACCACGTCATCCAGATAAGCAGCCGCATACCATCTATGGGGCCTTAGAATCCTGTCCATCATTCTTTGGAAGGTAGCAGGGGCCCCATGTAGCCTGAAGGGCAACTTCTTGTACTGAAACAAGCCCTCTGGCGCTGAAAAAGCTGTCTTTTGTTTGGCGCTCTTGGTTAACGTTACTTGCCAATACCCTTTGGTTAGGTCAAGAGTTGTTAAATACCTTGCCGTCCCTAGTCTCTCAATCAGTTCATCCACTCTTGGCATCGGGTAGGCATCGAATTTTGAAAGACTGTTCAACTTTCGTAAGTCATTGCAGAAACGCACACTCCCGTCGGGCTTTGGAATCAACACAATGGGACTTGACCATTCACTATGTGATTCTTCAATAACCCCTAACTCTAGCATATTTTTAATTTCTTTCGACACCGATTCTCTTTGTGCTTCTGGTAACCTATAGGGCTTTAGATTAACTTTAACCCCTGGGTCAGTGATGATGTCATGTTTAATGACCGAGGTTTTCCCAGGTACGTCAGAGAACAGCACCCTATTTCTAATTAGAAACTCCTTGACCTCTTGTTGTTGAATTGCCGACAGGGTTTTTGCCACTGTCACTTCGGGAACTAAGGGCCCTTGACTTACTGGAGGGTCTCGGACGGCCGACAGTACCGTTCTATCTTTCCAGGGCATTAACAGATTTATATGGTATATCTGTTCTGGCTTTCTTTTCCCCAGCTGGTAAACTTTGTAATTGACCTGCCCCACTCTTTCTAAGATTTCAAAGGGCCCTTGCCATTTAGCCAAAAGTTTATTTTCCACAGTGGGAACCAATACTAACACTCTGTCCCCAGGAGCAAAGCTGCGTAACCGAGCATTGCGGTTGTACACCCTCTGCTGTGCCTGTTGAGCCTGTTCCAGGTGCTCTCTCACTATCGGCACTACCGCAGCAATTCTGACCTGCATTTGAGAAACATACTCAATCACCGTTTTGTAAGGACTAGACTGCCCCTCCCATGTCTCTTTGGCAATGTCTAGTAACCCCCTTGGGTGTCTCCCATACAAGTCGAAGGGTGAAAACCCGGTGAAGGACTGGGGAACTTCTCTTATGGCCAACAATAAATACGGCAATAAGTAGTCCCAATCCCTACCATCCTTGTCGACCACTTTCCTAAGCATGTGTTTTAACGTCTTGTTAAACCTCTCGACCAGCCCATTGGTTTGGGGGTGATAAACCGAAGTTCTTAACTGTTCGATTTTGAACAGGCGGCATAACTCTTTCATGACTTTGGACATAAACGGTGTACCCTGGTCAGTTAGTATCTCCTTAGGTATACCCAGCCTGCTAAAGACATGAACTAGCTCTCTGGCAATGGTCTTGGTTGACGTATTGCGCAACGGGATCGCTTCCGGGTACCTGGTAGCGTAATCAATTATGAACAGAATATACTGGTGTCCCCTGGCAGACTTCATTAAGGGTCCAACCAAATCCATCGCTATTCTTTCAAACGGCACCTCTATGATAGGCAATGTAACTAGTGGACCCTTAAAATGTGGCCTGGGAGCATGATACTGACACTCAGGGCAGGATGCGCAAAAGTCAGATACCTCTTTATGAAGCCCGGGCCAGAAAAACCTCTGCATTATTCGCTCAGTGGTTTTCTCTACCCCTAGATGGCCTGCCGTTATATGACCATGGGCCAGATCCAACACTGATCTTCTGTAGGCTTTGGGAACTATTAGTTGTTCCACAACATCTTCCCCCTTCTTAGTCACCTGATATAACAAATCCTGCCACATTGCCATGTGGGGATAGGACAAAGGACTATCAGGGTCTACGGGTTTACCATCAACTACTTTTACATTCTCCCTGGCTTTTACCAAAGTAGGGTCATTCAACTGCTCCACAGAAAAGACCTCTCTTCTGACCTCTAAATCAGGCAGACGATCACCTGGCCCAACAACATTTCCCACCTCAATGGGAGGCACATCAGTTGGCGGGCCACCGCCACGTTCCGCATTCTCTAGTTCGCCAATCATAGTAGTAAAAGGGAATAACTCTGACTCAGAAGAAACTCCCTCCTCCACTACATCGACAACCTTCTCAAATGGATCGGGGTTGTTCACCTCTGGAACAAAACGGCTTTCCCACAACTTCCAGAAGTGAGCAAAGTCTCTCCCCAATATTGCATCGTACATCAGACCATGTACCAAACCTACAGAAACTATAGCAGGACCACATGGTGTCTCGATGTTCACCTCGGCAGTAACATAATATCGAGTATCCCTATGTATGCAGGTCACACCAACAGTTTTCCCCTCATGCCGCAAGGGGTTCACCAGCTCAGCTTTTATAAGTGTCACCAAGCTACCAGAGTCTAACAGTGCCTCTACTCGGTTGCCATCTACAGTGAGTACACACATGTGCTTATCAGTCACAGCCTGCCGGTCAGCCATACAGGCTATCTGTGCAAAGAAAGACCCCCTGCGGTAGACATGAGCAGTATCACATTGCATAGGTTCAGTTGTAAATGAACAATTAGCGGCAATATGGCCGAAGCCACCACATCGGAAACACTGTCATATTAATGTCTAGTCGTTTATGGGGCAAGAACCTTCCCGGTCTGGAAGGCCTGTCTCCAGGTTCTACACCCTCAGTCTTAGGTACATTCCACCGCCCAGCACCCTTCTCCCCTGGAACAGTCTTACCAGTGTCTGTGGGAGTTCGCCTGTGCGCCATCGGGGCTCGGTGGGGCATACTCATCAGCTCCTCAGCCGCCACGTACCTCTCCACCAGCTCGACCAACTGGTCCGTGGACTTAGGGTCTGCATGGCTCACCCACTTGCGCAGAGTCACAGGTAATGATCGCAGGTACCGGTCCATCATGACCCTTTCCACGATCTGTGGTCCCGTCAGCGTTCGGGCTGTAGCCATTTTGAGGACAGATGGACGAGGTCATGCATCTGTGAACGTGGAGGCTTGTCCTTATGGAACTCCCAGCGGTGGACCCGTTGGGCACGAACAAAGGTGGTGACTCCCAAGCGAGTTAGGATCTCCTGTTTTAGTTTTTCATAGTCCTTGGCATCAGCCAGGCATAAGTCGAAATATGCTTTTTGTGGCTTCCCAGACAAAAAAGGTGCCACCAGACTTGCCCACTGCTCCTTGGGCCAACTCTCCCTCTCGGCCGTTCTTTCAAATGCGGCAAGATAGGCCTCCACATCATCGCCTGAAGTCATCTTTTGGAGGAAGTGACTGGCTCATACAGAGTGAGTGGTGGTGGGAGGACCAGTATTAACATCTCTGGGCCGGGCGACCAGGTGATGTACCACCTCTCTTATGGCCTGGCTGTTTTCCGCTAAGGCCTGGCGGGTTTCCTCAATGGCTACCTGTTAAAGTCTGTTAGTCTCCTGCTGAAGTTTGTTTGTCTCCTGCTGAGCTGCTGTAGCTTGAAGCAAGGCCTTATTAATGTCCTCCATTTTGTCCTGGGGTGTAGGTTGGAAGCTGAACCTTGCCTCTCTGAGCATTGGCTGACGCCTCCTCTATGGGACTCCAAGGACACAGTGTTATTTCCACACTCACAAATTGGGTGTCTGTCCCTTTAATTTTTAAACGGAAAGTTTTCTTCTCGCTGCAACTTCAGTGTGTGTGGGTGCCCGCATTCTCCACCATATTGTGACACAGTTAGGTTAGGGGGTCCCTCTCCTGGGTAGAGGACTCCTTCCTTACACACACACACACAGCAGCAGGGAAGCAGCACACCAGTCTGGATGCAAGTACAAGCTGGTCGGCGCCAGTCTTTATTGTACAATGACAGAAATATAAAGAAAACATAAATGTAAATCCTAGCCCTGTCGGGGCACTAACTTCACAGGTAGTTCCCTCACTACCAGAACCTGGCAGGGCCTAATGCCCTCGCCAGCAACAAAGCACAGCACAGTACTCACAAATAGGTTTTTCAAGTGTCTCTGAGCAAACTCCCTGCCTGCTCTCCCAGGTGAGACACTCAGCCCTAAACACACTAGGCTTGTATTGGCCACTCTCAGGTGGAAAACTAACAAGCCTGTTACCAGGCTGCGAGAACCAAAACCTGGAGTGGCCGTGGGTGGAGCCCTCCCTCTCCTCTCACCCACAACCCCCAGGTCCCAAACCGGCTTTTCAAAATGCCGAAACTCAAGCCTGCTACACTGCAGACTTTCTCCTGGGGGTTTAAAACACAAAAGACAGGAATCTGGGACAAATGTACCTGCCACAGACCACTTTACCAGTGATCCTATCACAATATATATATATATATATATATATATATAATACATTCATTTATTTAACGGCTGGCAGAGTACATATTGTACAACTTAAAGTTTAAGTCTTAGCTTCAAATATTTTGTGACTAAAAGCACATAATTCACAATACCAAGTTTAGCTGCTTTATAAATCCAATTTGCCATGCATTTTGCCAATACAAATATCTGTTTCTTGAAATTAACTCACCAGCACTGTGAATAGAATCCAAAATACCATATTACTATCATTCATTGGTGTCCATTTGTGCAGTGATATTGGGATACATAATAGTTTCCACAGCCCCTTCAAGAGACAGACCCCGCTACTTAGCTATCCGAGCATTCCATCACGGTGCTTCGGCTTCCCAGTGTTCTTATGCTGCCGCTGCTCTGTCCGCAGCTGCTCCAACATGAACTGTCAGTCTCTGTTTCCCCCGCCAGTGCCTCCATCTTCTCCGCACCTTCAGGCTGACATTGCACCTGCACAAACAGCAGCGTCCTCTGGAGTGTGGGCGCATACATGGTTAGTAAAATCAGCTGACCACTTAGCTGCCAATGGAACGACTCTCCCTGGGTCCCCAGCAGGCAGCTACTATAAAGGAGATTCCCATAGCTCAGTCTGGTTGCCAGTGCAACAAGACTCATAGCTTCTCATGTGAGACCTGTCTCTGTGCTCCACTGAGTGAACATTGTGTACTTTCAACTGCTATTACTGCTTCTGATCAGTTGGTTAAATTCTCTAGTAACCAGCTCTTCAGTACCAGACCAAAGTAAGCAACAATTCTCTAGTACCAGGACAGAGTAAGTCACATCTCTCCGGTACCAGCCCAGAGTCAGCCAAAATCTCTCCAGCAACAGACCGAAGTAAGCAACAATTCTCCGGTACCAGCCCGGAGTAAGCCACATCTTTCCGGTACCAGCTCGGAGTCAGCCAACATCTCTCCAGTAACATCCTGGAGTCAACCAGCATCTCTCTGCTACCAGCCAGGAGTCAGCCAGCACCTCTCTGGTACCAGCTTGTAGTTAACCAGTATCTCTCCAGTACCATCCCGGAGTCAACCAGCATCTCTCTGGTACCAGCCCAGAGTCAGACAGCTTCTCTCCGGTACCAGCCCAGAACTCAGTCAGTGTCCCTCCGGTTCCACTCGAGAATCCAACCTGAGCTCCTTATCTATCATCTCAGAACCCATTCCTAGTCCTTCCACAACCAACCAGGGATCTTAACCTTACCTACTCAAGCATCAACACATTAGGTTTCTTATATTAATTTGGTTCAAATTGTTCATTGCCCTAGCACCCAGTTGTTGGCTACTATATGTGAGGGAATGATATCAAACCCCCAAGTTTTTTGCACTCAGCTGCCCCAGATGCCCCAGGAACACCAGACCCAGACACCAGTTCGGGAACACAAACCCAACCACCTTTGCCCGTGACAGTTTGTGCTTGCCACATGGACCCAGCAAGTGCTTACAGTGCTGGTCCCAATCCCACTTAAGACGTTCTGTCTCATTTAGAATTATTGGATTCTTCACAAATGCAGATTATGCAATTCACTCATGACCTATCATCCTGTTTGAACAGTAAACAAACTCAGCTCTCCATATAATGCTCAGTCTGGCCCTTTTACATCTCTGTCACTTCCACCCATGGCACCACCTACTGTGTCTCGACTCCAACTCTCCTCCTAGCGAAAATCACAAGCATTTTCGTGAATTCTTGAAGCTATGCTAACTTTCCTACATCAAGAACTCGAGTGGCCTATATTATATTTCTACTTTCTGGTCAAGCTTTGGATTTTGCCTCTCCACTCTGTAAAAAATCTGATCCAGTTCTTTCCAACTATTCAGAGTTTATCTCCACTTTCATGAGAACTTTTGATGAGCCAGGTAAGATGATGTCTGCTTTGACTGATATCTTACTTATCCGTCAAGGTAGTAAGACAGTTGGTCAATATGTAATCTAATTCCGAACCTTGGCATCAGAGCTTAACTGGATTGAGGATGCCTTAATAGCAGCAATTTGGAGTAGTTTATCAGAGAGACTCAAGGATGATCTTATGTAACAAAGCTGACCTGTGGCACAGAGAATGTACTATGGAAAGAAGTCAATTTGATCGAGTTAAACTACGTCCAGTTCCACGAATAAGTTCATCTCCACCAACTGCAGAAGAACCAATGCAAATTAATTGCTTTCGATTGATGACAGATGAGTGGCAAATGAGGTACCAGGAGAACCTTTCTATGTATTGTGGATCTTTTCAACATCTGATTGTCTTGTCCTATTCATCTGGGAAACCCCCATTCCTAACTTTTGACAGAGAGGTTAAGTAGGAGTATTTGTCAAATCCTTTGGAAAGTCAGAGTCTACCATCATTGTCCTTTTGGAACTCGCTTAAGGTTTCAAGAATATTTCAGCTGTCTTGGACTCAGGAGCAGTTGGAGATTTCGTTACTGCAGACTTTGTCCGAAGATATCAAATTCCCACCAATGTTCTGCCTCTTTCTGTTACACCAGCAGCAGTTGATGGAAGTCACATTTCTGAAAGAGTAGTTACCCATCGCACCCAGCCGCTAAAACTCATGATAGGTGCTCTCCACTCTGAAAGTTTATCCTTTCTAGTGATTTCCAAAGCCTCTCACATTCTAATACT
This sequence comes from Taudactylus pleione, assembly GCA_031769625.1. Classification (NCBI taxonomy): domain Eukaryota; kingdom Metazoa; phylum Chordata; class Amphibia; order Anura; family Myobatrachidae; genus Taudactylus; species Taudactylus pleione. The sequence continues at coordinate 954,042 of JAUIMM010000182.1, forward strand.
CGGTTTGCCTTGGCTACAAAAACATAGGGCCTGATTCAGACCCACTCACTATCTGGATGCATATGCAAATTTGTCAAAGTGACGCCATGGGAAGTGAACGCTCGCCAAGGCATAAGCATGCCCACCATGTCTTAGCGAGCGGCCACTTTGTCTGAGCATACGCCCAATAGCACAGGCAGAGCCACCCACCAGCACACATCATCTCCAGGAAGTGTATTAAAACATTGGTACATCGAGCACCATCGGATGCTAACACAGTGTTTGCGGTTGCTTTACCCTACCACAAGCATTGTGAGGAAATCAGTGTAAAAAAAAGGCAAGTGACGTGTACTATGATGCTGCCTGTTAATAATGCACACCTCTAAAATGGCTTTGAAACACTCAGGCATGCCTGCATTCGCATCTCCAACCCCCCGTTATTAGTGTCCAGCCCCTATTACCACCCACAAATTGCCTCTCCTGTCACTCATTACCCTGGGTTGCCTTTGCTGGGCAAGCAAGAGGATTGCGATCACAGTGTGTAGTTCGCGGATGCGCTGAACGAAACATGTGCATGTGCATACACAGAACATCGGGCCACTTGCGAACGCACAGCTTGTAATGAGTAGTTCCTCTTCAAACCTCTCGACTCCATTCTCTTGAAGGTCTTCCGAAAATTTACCAGGAATACAGGGATGTCTTTAGTAAGCAAAGTGCTGCCTCCTTGCCCCATCATTTTAATCCCAGGAAAAAAACCTTCTGTGAGGCTGAACATATCCATTGTCCCTGCGTGAAACTCAGGCAATGTCGGAATATATTAAGGAGAACTTGGAGCAGGGATTCATCCGACCATCAACCTCCCTGCTGGCTATGGCCGGATTTTTCTTTGTAAAGAAAAAAGATGGTGGGATTCGCCCATGTATAGATTACAAAGGGCTCAATGTCATCACAATTAGAATTGTTATCCTATCCCTATAATTACTGAATTATTTGACAGAGTGAATGGTGCTAAAATGGTTCTATTTTCACCAATCTTGATCTAAGAGGCACATATAATTTAATTTCTATACAATCCAGGGATGAGTAGAAGATGGCCTTTAATACTAGAGATGGGCACTACGAGTATATAGGCATGCACTTCGGACTCAGTAGTGCCTCAGCCATATTCCAACACTTCATAAATGAAATTTTTTGAGACCTTTACAAGAGTGTTGTCATTTATTTGGATGATAATCTAAACTTTCCCCGAGATTTAAAGAGTCATCATTCACAAGTGAAAGAGGTCCTTCCAAAAAACCTTCATCCCTGTGGTTACTTTTCCCAAAGGCTCATTCCAGCTGAAAGAAACTACTCTAGAGGAGACCAAGAATTACTCGCTATTAAGCTTGCCTTAGAGTAGTGATGGTATCTTCTTGAAGGAGCTCAGTATCCAATAAGCAACCTACATGGATCACAAGAATCTACTTTATTTAAAAACTACTTAGTGCCTTAACACAAGGCAAGCCGGTGCGGAATATTCTTTTCCAGGTTTAATTTTAAACTCACCTACTATCCCGGTTCTCAAAATGCCCTCTCTCGATCATGTAATTCTGACCCCAATCAAGCCGATGTTCAGTCTCATTCAATTCTAAATCCTACCTCTTTTGCATCAGATTCGTCTTTTTGGAAAACATTTATTGCACACAACCTTCGCAAAGATTACTGCAATGGGCTCATGCATCATATTTCTCTGGCCATACTGGAGTTGAAAAGACCCTCAAATTCATTAAGCACTCTTACTGGTGACCTATGATGAAAGCTAATGCACAAACCTATGTTTTCTCTTGTGTTAAGTATGCCCATCATAAAGTCTCTCAACAAGCACCTCCTAGACAACTCCACCCTTTAGCCATACCTCAGCAACCTTGGACCCATCTATCTATGAACTTTATCACTGATCTCCCTCCTTCTCAAGGTTATAACACCATTTGGGTTATTGTGGACAGATTTTCCAAAATGAACCATTTTGTTCCATTAGTTGGATTACTCACAGCCCCACGTCTTACTCAACTCTTAATTCAAGAAAGTTTTACATTGCTTGGAGTACAACTCGTAGCAAAATTCTGGAAATCCTTTTGCTCTGCCCTTCAGGTGAAACTGAAATATTCAACTGCTTATCATCCTCAAACCAATGGGCAAATTTAAAGGGTTAAACTAGAGCACTTTCTTCATTTATTAATTTAATCTTTACAGCATGACTGGTTAGAGTATCTGCCCTGGGCGAAATTCGCCCATTATAACCAATACCATACCTCTACAGATTCCACTCCCTCTTTGACTACGGTCACCATCCTCAGGTTCCAGATTTCCCTTTACTTCCTGCAGTTGACGTGCCGGCAGCTAAAACTTCCCTTCAACACTTTACCACCATTTGGAAGAAGGTACACTCCTCTTTGATCTAGTCTTTCGCTTGTTACAAGAAATTCACGGACCTTAAGAGACAAGCAGTACCTAGTTTTCAACCAGGATATTGGGTTTGGCTCTCTACTCGAAATCTCAGACTCCGAGTGCCATCCATGAAACTTGTGCCACATTTCATTGGCATTTCTGATTGAAAAGTCTAAAATCCGGTGGCATAAAAGATGAAACTACCAACCTTTCTTTGCATTCCCAACTTTCATATTTCTCTATTGAAGCCATTGATTCTAAACAAATTCCAAAAGGTTCTTTCAAAAACTCCTTGTGTGCAAAGTCAACGAGGATTAGAGTTTGAAGTGGAGAAAATTGTGGATTCCCGTTGTCGCTACGGACATCTTCAATAAAATACATCATCAATAGGAAAGAGCCTGGATTAATTAAACTGACCTTCATGCAGCTCGCCTAATTAACGCCTTCCATACTAAGTTTCCTCATAAGCAAAAAAAGTGTCCGGTGGTCACTCATGGAAAGGGGAGTATTGTCACAGCCCCATCAAGGGACAGACCCTGCTACTTACCTATCTGGGCATTCCATCATGGCAATCCGGCTTCCCGGTACTACCGCTGCACCCTCCGCAGCCCCTCCAGCAAGAATTGCCAGTCTTACTTTCCCCTGCCAGTGCCTGCATCTTCTCCACACCTGCAGGCAAGGTGTTGCACATGCACAAGCAGCAGCATCCTCAGGAGTGTGGTAGCATCCATGTTTAGTCATATCAGCTGACCACTTAGCAGCCAATGGAACTTCCTGGGTCCCCAGCCAATCAGCAGCAGGCAGCTACTATAAAAGAGATTCCCATAGCTCAGTCTGGTTGCCAGTGCAACAAGACTCATAGCTTCCCATGTGAGACTTGTCTCTGTGCTCCACTGAGTGAACATCTACTTCTGACCAGTTGGTTAAATTCTCTAGTAAACATCTCTCCAGTACCAGCCCGGAGTAAACCACATTAATCAGCCATATCTCTTTGGTACCAGCCCAGAGTCAGCCAGCATCTCTCCGGTACCATCCTGAAGTCAGCCAGTATCTCTCTGGTACCAGCCCGGAGTCAGCCACATCTATCCAATACCAGCACAGAGTCAACCAGCATCTCTACGGTACCAGCCCAGAGTCAGCTAGCATCTCTCTGGTATCACTCCAGAATCCAACCAGCACTCCTTCTCCATTAGCTTGGATCCCATTTCTAGTCCTTCCTGAACCAACCAGGGGTCATAACCTCACTTACTCAAGCATCAGCAAGTTAGTTTTCTTATATTAATTTGAAGTTTGGCAGACTTCAGTTTTGTGCCTTAAAGTTACTTTCCTACTATTACTACAAGAGCCCTGTTCCAGTTCATTGCCCTAGCACCCAGCTATTGGCTACTATATGCACAAGAATGATATCAAACCTCCAAGTTTTCTACACTTAGCTGCACTTGGAACACCAGATGCAGACACCAGTTTGGGAACACAAACCCAACCACCAGTGCCCATGACAATAGGTCATCACTGCAAATGTCCGATTCTCAAGCAGTTTCTTTATAATACTTACTGTAGTTTTCCTTTGTTTCTGGTATTGTTGGCAAATCAATGTAAAGTAGTAGTAGAATCTGTGCCTATTACCGGTTTCGAGTCCTGCACCAAGGAAAACCATCCCTAGCTGCATTATAAATGGCTGGCCAGAATGTGAAAGAGTGACCCACCATCCAAACATACAATAAACCTGCAAACAAGTGAGCAAAAAAAGGAAAACAGATATGAGAATAGATAAAACACAAACATAAACACCAAACCACTCAATGCTAACTACGCAACCTAGCAAGGCAAGGGGATGGAGAAGAGGCTAAGCCTGTAAAAGTTGAAAACCTGAAAACCACCAAGACATTACAAGCCAATCAGGGTCTTGGGAACAAAGTTGCAAGCCCAGGGTTAAGCGACACAGAGATTGACAGTAACAGTGTGATTATCCCTGATGTAACCCATAACACTATAAGACTCCCAGCATCCTGGGACCTTAATGCTATAGACTGTCAGACTCACGATAGCAGCTGATGTCAACATGTACAAAACTCCACAGGATTCTGTATGCACACATTACTTCAGCAATGCTCCAACTGGAATTTGAACAAGAGGATCAAATCTCTGTTCACAAGCAAAGAGCCCTGTAGTAGTAGTAATTACACCTGCAGATATCGGGATGTCAACTGGAACAAACAGCAGCATCCTGATGAGCCAGCAAAGTGACTCAGTGCCCCTAGCTCAACTGATCCATGTCATATATATATATATATATATATTATATAGGGGCATATTCAATTGGGTACGAGGTTAAGCAAGGTAGAAAACCTTGCATCCCTCATGGCCAATTTGGATTACCGTGGGTATGTACGCTCCCGATATCCGTGGTATCTAATTTAAAAAAAGAGGTTGTGGGGTTTTCAGCTCTGAAAAAAAAAAATAAATTCTGCACTTACCTGCCTGTGGGTCTCCGGTGGTCTCCGTGGCTCCCGGTGGCCTCCCCTCTATCTTCTCACTCCTGGGGGCTGCTGGGAGGATCCAGGGGCTGGTGAAAGGGGCAAGGGCTGCTGGGAGATGTAGTTCTCCCAGTGCCCATTCCGGGGGGCCACACTGACACTGGGGGGTACACACATATGCTAGGGGGTCACACACACACACTCATGCACACACACACTCACTCATACACACTCACACACACTGCATACTCACCGCTGCTGCTTCAGTCCAGGTCCCGACGCTGGATGCAGAAGACAGCACTTTGGAAGGTGAGTAATTACTGACTAATTAAGCTAATTGGAAACTTCCAAAAGCTTAATTAGTCATTAGGAGGGGTGACGCCGGGGTCCGAGAGCATTTCCTAAAATTTGAGATTTTAGTAAAAATCACACTTGCTCTTTAGGTGCGAGTATAAAAACCTCCCAGTGCGCAAAATAGAAAAAAAAACCGCTCCTATATGAATAGCAAAAAATCCGCACCTGCATGAAAAACCTTGCACCCAATTGAATATGACCCATAGAGTATAAATATACCAAACTCCATTCTAATGTGCAGAATTGGGCTAAAATTAGAGATGAGCGGTTTGGTTTTGGCTTGGATCTTTCCGCCAAGTTCAGATCTCAGAACAAGGCAAAACGTAATCTTTCAAGGACAAAGCGTCATCTTTCACAGACAAAGCGTCATCTTTCACATACATCTGTTTCCGCGATGTTCATGAAAGATGATGTTTAGCCTCGTTCTAAATCCAAACATGTCTTGTAAAGATACATAACATCTGGAAACAATTTCTAAAGTCTTGAAGGCCAGCACAGCAGATGAATGTGTTCTTGAGTGCAGGATGATTATTCCTGCTTAGTTAAAGATATCTTTATAATGTTAAAGGAAGTAGCAAGTATAGTCTAGTTCTAAGGTCTGGCAGCACATGAACCTAATATACAGGGACAAGGCAGAGGATGATTGTAGGCTCAGAGTTAGAAGGCCAGAATGAAGACCAATCACCAATTAATGTTAGGTGAAAGCAGGGCCGTAACTAGGGTAGTGCGGCTGGTGCCATCGCACAGGGCACCACAGGCCAGGGGGCACTGTTTGGGCCTGTAAAATTTCTGTTTATTATCATTCTCACTAGTAGATTCCTCATATTTCTTCCCCAGCATCTCCTGGCCTCCCTTATATCTTCCCTGGCCCTTCAGCCATTCCCCTTTTTTGGGTGCATTATGTCCCTCTGAAAAATTAGGGGGATGCCAATGCTCTTTCTGGCACAGGGCACCAAAAAGTCTAGATACAGCTCTGGGTGAAAGTTTGCGCCGGTCTGCACCTGCTTTGCTGTAAAGGTGCCTGAACTGCCAACTGTCGCATCCAGAAACCCTTAAGCCTCACACAAATAGTACTGTAAACCTCTCTTAATCAGCACTGCCCCAATGGCAGTTAATCTTGTATGCAGGGTGTGGCATACAAGATTGATGCTTACAATCCAACTAATCTTACAGAAAAGCACATCCACGCCATCCAGAATATATTGGGAAACAAGCCAGACCCCACAGAAGACTTAGACAAAGCCACCAGTTTGCTAATCCAGAATGCTCAGAAATGGGCCATGGAGAAGGCTAGGCTAAACAGGAAAAACTCATAGGCATCTTCCTCAACCCCTTCCAGAGCAAACTTTTGATAAGCCCTTCAAAGTCCTGTTATCTACAAAATTCTTTGTAAAATCATCATCCCTGATTCATATAAAATTATTTTAACCCTGTTAGTGTCTCAACTATTGCCCTAGACCATCCAAGCCCCATATAAAAGTGAGCATTATTTGATGCCAGCCCTTACCTTGTTGCAGGCAGGAATACTTAAGAGAGGCCCAGTCATGTCAAGTTGACCGATAATCCTTCAGCATTTTTAGAGCACAGTACAGTACTTGCTCTAATTCTGCTTGACAAGCTGCTAAACAATGGAAAGACATGAGTCTCTCTACAATGCAGAGTCTCTCAAGACATGAAAACAAGCCCAGTTAAAATAAGAGGGCATCAGATACATTTTCTCGATGTCGGGCACACTCTTGGCCATTAATATAATATGCAGTGCCAAGCAGTGGAGTACTAAATGCATGATCAACCATTCTGTTGGGAGGGAAGCTGTTCACTGCTTATTAATCTCCTGAGCCACCCTCAGATTGTCAAACTTTAAGACTACGAAAGTTCCCACAAACTCTAACCCAACAGCTTCAGTGCATCAAGGCACTGCTCAGTGCACCATCTGGACTTGAGGTATGCACCAAAATATCTGGACCGGCCACATCAGTAAGCAGTTGTAACTGCTGACTATACTGTGGTGGGTACTTCCAAAAACGGACTCCATTAAAGACAATCAGGAAGGAGTCCCAAACTCTCAAATCATCTTGAATTTTTGACACAGCCAAATATTGTGATGATGGGCAACCACAACCCCCATTGTGTTTTCAAGTTTCCTGCAAAAAATGTGAAAGTATGGCATGACCATGCAGGCAAAGTTCAGCAATCTGCATCTGCTGCAAGGACACCCGATGGGAAGCACCAAAGCAAGCTACCTGACTCCTCCTACCTTTTTTCATTTTTTCACTAGGAAGGAGGCAACAACAATTGTGATACCCCTAAAAAGTGCTTGATGGTCAATTGATATATTTATATAAATGGTTGTGGTGAATTCATTGAATCTTTAATTGATGGTCAGGTATACATTAGTTAAAATATGTCAAGTTATTTGTATACACAAAACTGAAAATATGTGGTTGTGGAGGTATCTTAACCTCTCATAAAGTGTTACATGGACTGAGCTGCCCATTCTTGACTATGGACACCCGGGGACACCTTCCCCTATGTGGATATATGTGACCCCCTCCCAAAGGTGGATATGGCGCAGCCTGCCCTTGATGGACATAGAGACTGGTGGACATGCGCCAGGGACATCCTATGCAGCCATTGCACATGGGGGGAGAGAAAGAGGAGCCCATAGAGGATTAACTTCAGGAGCAGCAGAGCAGCGCAAGCAGTTGGCGGGAAGAAGCCCCGCACGCGACCGCTAGTATTTAAGGTGATACCTGCGGGGACTGCTGGGAAGTTGTGCCTGAGGTGAGCCAGCGTGAAGGAAGTGCTGCGCTTACCGGAGAGGAGAGGACCGTGAGTTGTGTTAGGGATTTACCGGCCATACGGCAGAGACTCCTTGCGGTCGGCAAGGGAGAGTCTTCAGACAGCCGCGGGAGCTGGAATAGTCCTGCCGGAAGGGAGTCGCATAAGCCAGGGGCCCGCCTCTAAGCCTGCCTCTTCACAGTGAGTGACGGCCGGGGAGCCGAGCGCCTGCTGCGGGGGCGGTAATAGAAGGAAGCGGTCTCAGCAGTGGAGCCGCCCTGCTTCCCTCCCCTTCTCATTTACCGACAGCGCAGTTGGAGAGTATTGAGGGCTGCGTTGTGGTTACACAGAACAGAGCTGGACGGAGGCAAGACGGAGGCAGAGCAGTGAGTACCTATACCAGCCCCTGCTACTGTACCTTTCAATCACTTGTCACAAGTCAGCTCCCAGCATTCAGGGACAGTAGCTGAGTAACATTAATTGACTTAAGGGCAACCGTGCAGATGAGCTACATAGTTCAGTAAGCAAGCCAAGTTAATCGAGCACAAAGGTAGCACAGTTTATGTGAGAAGGCAGTTTGAATAACGATCCATCAGCAGCTTGCAATCTAATTCTACAGGTGATACTCACCGCATATCATTAGTTTATATTGTAACCATTACAGAGGATCAGCTGTGTATTCTCCACCTACTGTTGGTATCACCGCAAAACACCCTATCAATATAGCAGAGTGATACCTGTAAAGAAACATTAAAGACAGAGAACCAGTATAAGTGTAGCCAGGGAAGTTTGCTACCATTATCTCTAAACGAGCCTACTCTGCTACCAGCCAGCTACTCCTAAAGGGAAATACTGCAGGATTGCATTGAACCTAATTTCCAAGTCAGTTAACAACATTAGTCTAACTAGAAGTCAGAGGACTACAATTTGAAACTTCACGATAAATATACTTTACTTGCTTAAGGCACAACAGTGTAGGAATTTGCATAGATACAGGATACTTTGACTCATTCTCCACAACTTAGCCAGCAACCCGGGCAACGTATTTAAATTATAAACTACAAGACAGATAACCTATTGCATGCAAGGGTAACACTAGAAACTGATATCTGTTGTAATTTTCTTGGTGCACCAAGTAACCGATAGTCATAGTAAAAATTACCTATAGGTATTGTGTTACGTTTATTTGCATTTAACGTATTCATTCCGCAGTTGGAAAACAGATCCGGAGTTCCTGTGTAATAAAATTTACGGATCCCAGTGCAATTTCCTGACTCGAATGAGTGTACTAAATTGTATTTAAAATCGTTAAAAATGTGTTGACAATTGTAGAAGTGCTCATTTAACTAAACTGCAATTAATTGAATAAATATACTCTTTTGTTGCACACAATTGCCTGTATCTAAATTATCACCTTCCGGAAGAACCCCAGGAGATTCTGTGACTTGGATACTTGGTAAGGAACCATCCCAATGCAACATACTAAGAACACCGCACACCCATTAGTATTATTATATTACACAATCAATGATATCAATCTCAGTACACAAATATGTCAACTAGCTGTAAGGCCCTTCAGTCTTTTTCTTTGCAACCAATACACCAAAATGCTGGAACAGAGCTTGAACCCATACAGTGAGAGGAATCAGGGAGACCAACCATCAGGAAAGTATCCATATAATGGGCCACACCCTGCTCATCCCATCCCAGCCATGACACACCAATGGAGGAAAGTTCTCAAGTACTTCATGAAGTTGAGGGATGGGGAACACCCTATGGTAAGGTAGCAATTCACATAATACAAATCCTCTAATTTAAAATCCATAGAACAAAAGAAATCAGGCGGTGCAAAATTAAAAGGCAAACATATAACCAATGAGACTTCAACCACTTTACACACCTCTAATGGGACGGCCTCATTCACTGGCACCCCTAAAGGAGGGTTGGGGGGTTAAGTTAGTTAGTACTTACCTTTACAGCTGTCGGGATCTTCACTGGTGCCGGTCTTCTGGTGTCGGGATTTGAACGCCGCACATACCGATCCCTAATATTACTGTTAACTCAGGACCTAACCTCAGATTTTAATGTCGATTAAGCCTTCTGTTATTCTTATTTCCAGATGGATGAGGATTCTCATTATTACTATTTTATTATTTATTTATTTTTGCTTTCTTTTTTCTTGATTTTCTTTCTCTCCTCTTTCTCTCTATCCCTCACTCTCAATTCTATAAATAGTGTTATTGTACATTAAAGTGTTAAGGATCTCTGCATGCTAACTAATTTAATTAGAGTAATTCATTTCACTAATTGTTTTGTTTATTTACAAACCATACATTAGTGTTTGCATGACTATTCACTGACAGTGTTAAAACCAAGAACTGCATTAATTCTATTATTTAACAAAAATTATTTATAGTGTTGTCTTAAATCTATACAATTCATGTACCAGGCAATGCTCTGACATCTATATTTTATAATTCTTATAAGAAGAAGCAGAAAGCTATTAAAGTTTGATTTTAAAAGAGCAAATTATGACTGAGAAGTTGTATACCGCATGTAGAGTATGTTGCTAAAATTCAGGCCATCGGTTTTAGTCTGGGGCCACTGTTTTTTGAACAACACAATTATATTTTTTGCTCAAATATTCTTATTTGCATATCTGTGTATGACTTAAGGCGGGTATCCACTTGCCGATTAAAATGAGTGATTGAACGATAAAGTTATCATTTATCGTTCAATCGCTCATTAATCATGCACAAATCGGGCATGAAAATGATAAGAAACGACCAGCGATGCGCGCTCCCTCTGGTCGTTTCTGACATCAATCATCGCCTGTACATGCTGGTCAATCAGCCGATAATGACAGATTGACCATGTTCAGGGATGAGGGAGGGTATCTACACTGTACGACATATCGTTCAGTGTAAGCACTGCAGGGGAAGAGGAACGACTGTACGATTACAATGTTGTAATCGTACTGTTGTTCCACTATCTGCTAGTGGACACGGACCTTAAGGTGTATATTTACTAAAGTGAGACTTTTGAAGTGGAGATGTTGCCCATAGCAACCAATCAGATTCTAGCTATTATCTTCTAGAAGGTGCTAGATAAATTTTAAGTAGAATCTGATTGGTTGCTTTGGGCAACATATTCGCACTTTAGTAAATATACCACTTAGTTTGTGTAAAAATGGCTTTGATGCGAGCAGCCGCAGCTTTTCCCCACATCAAGTTTCACTGTTCTTCATCTGTGACTTTGTACATGTGTAAAACCAATTCATGTGCGGTTAAAGCTGCAGCCTAGCATCTCTAATACACTGTGGGTGGCTTTTCCTGGAATCTGCAATGCGAATGAGATGCAAAATTCTAAGAAAAATATGGTATGCCACGCCTCTCGGAGTGTACAGATGCTCAAGTTGGCACAAAAACTACTGAACATATTTTCATGAAAACTGCATCATTTTGTAGTGGAAACACCTAGATATAACCTGCGCTTTGTTTCATCTCCATTTGCCAAGATAAAGCTGAGCAATAACAAAACAAAAATTATTGACATCATCAATGCAAGAGAAAGGTGTGGCCAGGGGAGCCGAAAGGTTTACTAATTACCCAGGCCTGGGCTTGCTGGAGGGGCCCAGCGGGGGCCCAGGTCCGGCACAGCTCTCCTCCTCTCTTACACTGCTGTGTGCTGGGCTGCATTGGGAGGCTAAGAAGCAGCCACAGCAGTCTCCTATGCCTGTGGGGGGAGCGATCAAGCTGATCATGTTCCCCACTGGTTGTGCGCCAGGCTGAGGGGGCTCACTGCGCCCCCCGCCAGCGTGCAGCGCCGTGGAAAACTTTTTTTTCCTTTACCTAAGGGGACTTGGCTACGCGTCTCGTGATTAGGCCACGCCTAATCACGCTCTTGGCAGGACTGGATGTGGCACCATGTGTGCGGCTGGTAAAGGGTGGGGGGAGGGGTGCTTTGGGCCTGCGTTCACTTGAAAAGGAGAAGCTACAGTACAGGGCTCACAGTGACATTGGTGTGAGTGGTAGGCAGGGCCGAAACTAGGATATCTGTCACCCAGTGCAAGGCAGCAATTTTGCGCCCCCTCCCTTCCTGTACCTGGATTTTGTCCTTGCTCCTCCATAAGGCAGTACACTAGTCAAACGTCCCTGGTATAGCGACTTACATTATTCCCCACACCATAATGCCCATTACACATTATGCCACACACTGTAATGCCTATTACCAAAGAGCCCCACAGTAAGGCTTCTAATTACTTTAAAATTACCTGCTCGTTGCCAGGGGGTTCCGCGCTCATTGCAAGGGGGTTTCACGCTCGTTGCCAGGGGGTTTCACGCTTGTTGATAGGGGGTTTCGCGGGAGAAGATGCAGCTTTCAGCATCTTATCCTGACACTTGCGCTGGCCTAACAGACACTAGAGGTCCAGTTGGATCTCTAGTGTCTGTCTCCTCCTCGGCGGCGGCCATTTTTGGATTGCCGTTTTCTGAATCTGCAGCCCCCAAGCCAGTGAAGCCACCGTGAGTATGCTTTTTTTTCACCCCCTGCATTCCGGCACCTGGTGCGCGTGCACCTCTAGCCCCCCCCTAGTTGCGGCCCTGGTGGTAGGTGATGGTGCTTCTGCCACCAGTCCGTATATCACTATTGGTCACTTGGGCCACTGCCGCAACCTGGCCCCTATGCATAGCAATACAACTAGAACACCTCATATAAAAAAATATTGGCAGAAGCTATTTCATCATGGGCAAAGACGTGGGCAACAGTTAGTACCGTTTAGTTATAGTTACTGTTCTTACATTGTGTGCTGTGTAAAATAAAGGTATCTTTATACCTTTGCCATTTTGGCTCACAGGGTTTATATTATAGAAAATAAAAATGAGATCACTCACCAGGTTTAAACCAAGCAGTACATTTTATTCAGTAAATCCCATTATGCAGAGTACAATCAATCAATGTTTTTCTCCCTGCATGGACCTTTGTTAAGATATTAACTTATGGGCACAAGTCTGAACTAAGTACTCGTACTTACAGCAGTACTATTAGCCGCACCCTGAAAAAAGCAATTAAAAAATCTTTACATAATTTAAACAAAAGCAGTGCCATCCACAGATGGATCCGGAAATGAAGAAAGTAAACAGAACATTGATTCACATAAATAAAACACACTCCTATACAACTATCTGTCTAATACATCTACATTAAGGCCCTCATTCAGAGCCGTACGCTCTGAGCAGAGCGCACGCTCTGAATGAGGGCCGGGCTCCATTTTCATGGAGCGTCCTCCTGGACGCTCGTATAGCTGTGGGTCACCACCCACAGGCTATACGAGCGTGCATTGTGATGGTCGCGATGGTCGAGACCATCGCGACCATCGAATTTGCGAGCCGGAGCCTGCGGTTGAGGTTTTCAACCGCAAGCTCCGGAGTGATTTTGGCTCTATCAGAGCCAAAATCACTCCCACTGACATCACTAGTGATGTCAGTGGGCCAGCTTCTGACGGGAGGCGTTCCTGTGGGAACGCCCCCGTCAGGGAGGCACGCCCCCGGCACGCCCACCAAAGGGGGCGTGCTGTCAATCAACATTGACAGCACGCCCCCTTTGATCGGACACAACGAGCGAAGGACTTTCCTTCGCTCGTCGCGTCTGGCGCATGCAAACGACGGAGCTCCCTCCGTTGTGCGCATGCTCAGTCCATAACATCGACCCACTTGCGAGCGGACAGCCGCTCGCGAGTGGGTCTGAATCAGGCCCTAAGTCAATAAGGCACTACTTACTATCTACAAATGCCAGTGCAGGGACCAGAGATCCTTCCTAATGAGACAAGCATCACTGTGTGAGAAAGCAGGGGGCGCATCACATGAAGCATCTGTCTCAATGAAACGCAAGCCAGCGCATGTGCAGTGACATCCCCACGCTCCACAATAAGAAGCATGAGTGAACATGCTTCCCACTGTGGAGTGCAAACACAGGAAGGAAAGCATCAAAGTAGAGCTGCGTGGTTCGGTTTTCTTGAAATGCAAACACACCAAAACTTAGGGGTTCCGAGTTGAAGTGAGTTCAAGTTTGGAATCACTTTGGGGTTCTAAGTCGAACCATGTCCCAGTTGGGTTCTTCAGTCAGTTCTGAACTCCGATTCAAAAAACTAACTTGGGTTTTGGATTGCATACAAAAAGGTCCAAAATTGATGTTTTATCTATTTTTTATCGATTTTCATTGATTTTTAAGTAATCCAATACTGAACCAAACCAAATCTAAACTAAAACACTTGAGGGTGGTTTTGCCAAAAACAAAACACAATGATGAATTAGAACAAAACAAAAAACAAGGGAGTACATGCACATCTCTAATCAAAGGGGTCTTTATCATCTTTGAAACAAAATATGGCATTACGGTCACAATTGGGCACAGTATGAAAGTATTAATGCATTCATGGTCACATAGTGCAAACAGTTGTAATATCAAACAATCAAAATATTAACAGCATAGAACCAATCCATTCTGTACATAGAAATTACAACTTAGAAATAACTCATATTAGGCACAAAATGTATAGGAAAAAAGAAAAAAAAACAATAACAAACCAAATCAATCCTTAACACTAAATAAAAAATAGATAATAATAAATAGAAAACAGTATTAATGAGTTAAAAAGCTGGGAGTGCACCCAAAATTGTTTCAATACATACATATATATATATATATATATATATAAAACAAAATGTATAGAATCATTGAGGCCATATAGTGTCCAGTCTAGAGATATACGCATTGCATGATATGTGCACCCACGAGCAGATACGCGCACTGCGTACGTGCCCATGCCTCCATCGAGATCTAAGGTGCAATATTTGTGGTGTGATCAGCCACAATGAAACTGGTCACATCTGTATATATTTATTGTAAAGTATTGGGATTTTAATTCTATTGGAGAACACACTGAAAGAGGTATAGTTGCAATACTCTAGGAGGTAGCCACGAAATACCCTGAGGTGCTTAACACAGTAGGAACAAAGGCCCTCATTCAGAGCCGCTCGTTAACAGCAGTATGCTCGTTGCGTTCCGATGTTGAGAAACCGCGCATGCATCGGTGTAACACTGCGCATGTGCGTACGGCAGATTGCGAGCTTTTTTTCACTCGTTCGGCAAATTGCGAACAGGAAGTGACATGTCAAATGTGATTGACAGAACAGGCCATTTTTGTGCGTTGACGGGGGTGGAGATGGAAAAACGCAGGCGTGGCGAGGCGTTTTTGGGGCGTACATAAATTAGCTCATGCGAACGTCCAATGTGTTCGTACCAACTCATACATCACTGGCTGATCCTCTTTCCGTTCAAACTGCTCGCACAGCTTGGGGTCTGGATTACTCGACCACAATGGCGATGGCCTTGTCCTTTGGCCCGGGCCTCCTCGATGTTTCATCGATTTATCACGGCTTGTCAGATAAACAATCAACTTTGTATTGAAAACCAGCTTGTAATGTTTTTGTTTTTTTTTTCCTTTGGAATAGCACAAAACCGTACGCAGCTGAAAATCTCGGCTGCTACTTTCAGGATTACACAATCAATTAGCGTTTTTTTGTAGGAATTTATTTTACAATTTTGTTTGCGTTTTTGGATATTGTAACAATATTGTAATCATGTTTGTGTGTATTGTAACCTTTTGCATTGGTGCATTGGGCTGGAGTTTTTTTTTTTTTTTCCCAAAGTGTTCCTTAAAGTAACATTTTGTTTTAACCCTTGATTTTTTGGAACTCCAAAGCTCAGATTTCGTTTTTTCCTTGTGGGACAGGATTAACTAGAAAACAATTTGAAATTAATGTCACAATACAGTTGAGAACAATTTCTAGGTTTTATTTTCAAAACACATTTTAAAACAAATCATGTGCATTTTCACGTACAATTTTGGGGTCATTGTTACCCACTAATCTTTGGTACATTAGTTTTTTTCAAATGATATTTTTGGTTCAAAAAAGATAAAAATAAAAAAAACAATTCACAAGAAAGGAGAGGGAAGTTTTGGCCAGAAAGGAATATGGGGCAAGCACAGAAGGAGTGTGGGCAAAGTAGCCAGTGCTGTCATTGTTTCTTTCCCCGTTTGGCTGGGGTAGGGTGGGCACCAGACCGGCTCCGGGATGTCCTCTGGCTGGCCTGTCCAGAGGCAGATGTTGTGGCCTCTGGACTAGGCACAGGGCTAAGCACATTTGGAGGAATGGCTGTTGTTGTGCCAGAGGTGGAGGATCCTGATGTTCCGGTAGGAAGGGAGGTCGGCTCCACCATGTGCTGGCGAACGAGCTGCTCCAGGGCATTGGCGATTCAGATGTTGGCCCTGGTATTTTCAGCCAGGGCCTGACCAATGGTCACGTTGGCCGCAGCATTTTGCTCCAGGGCCTCAGCCACCCGTAGCAGACTGGCGTCCATGCTCTGCAGAATCTCCGTATGGGAATCCGATTTAAAATTGAGTTCTGTGAGGAGTGCCACTGCCTGCGAGGGGGATTGCCCAGGACTGGCTTCTGCAGGGTCCTCAGTCGGATGTACTGGTTCCTCCCCTGCAGAGCCAGCAGAAATTCTGCGGCCAAGGCTCCCCTCTGGAGCAGACTCATCCGCCTGTGTCTCTGTGAGAAAAAAGAGAAAAGAGGAACATTACAATCTACATATTGTCACAATAACATTTCAGAGTTGGTTACATGACAACATTTACCTGGGACAACATGAGGAGCTGCAAAGTCTGGCATGTCCGTATCCATGTTGGACACGCCAAACACCTCCACATCCTGCACACACCCCTGTGCCAGCTCTTCCAAATCATTAAACTCCAATGACACAGGGGCGGGACCCCCACCTGTCCCCCTTGCATGCCTAGCCCTGTCAGCCATTTTTTGCTTTAGGCGATATTTGAAGTCTTGCCATCTGTGGGTGAAAAAGTAGCCATTATTCCTGCATTATTTCACCCTGTTTTTTTTGGGTGGTCAAGTTTTTGCTTACCGCCGTTTGACATCCCGGGCTACACGGACATAATCATCCACCCTATTGACAGCACTGGCTATCTCCTCCCACATTCTCCACTTCTGGCTTGCACCCATATTCCTGTCTGCCTGTGGCAGGATGTCCACACACTTCTGAACCAAAACCTCCATCTCCTTTCTTGTGAATTGTGGCTGCCTTTTCTTTTTCCCAGCTTTGCCCGGAATACTGGGCCCAGCAGCCTCTTCCATGTCATCCTCAACACCTATTTTCAATAAAATTGTTCAATTTTAGCTGGCCAACTTTCACTATATTCTGCCTCAAAATAATCCTTGATTAGAAATGCCAGAAAAACTTACCGGCCGCCTCTTGGCCATTGTTTGGCTGGTCTGTAGCCATTTCTCATTACAAACAAGAAATACACCAGACCGTTTATTTTTGGTCGTGACGTATTTATACATGCGTCCTTATTATTCGTCCGCATCATTGATTGTGCGTTCCTATGATCCGTCCTTAATTTGAGCGGGAAAAGAAACACTATTTATGGCTTTGGCCGACTCGAGTCTAGGTGGCGGGTGTTGTTTGTTGGAGGTTACGTTGGTCGGAGTGGATTGTTGGCGGGAATTGTATTTGGCGGTGTTTGGAGATTTGTTCTGGGCGTTTTTTTTGTGTTTATCTTTCCGTTCGCTCTTTTTGGTGTGGTTCTTTTAGTTGTGGTGTATTTTTTTGGTAAGTTTTTTACCGTCTTCCTTTTGTTAAATTTGGCTATCCTTTTTTTTTTTTGGGTACCAAAAATTTTATAATTTTCTCCTTTTGTAGGTTTCTTTTGGCTCTGCCCCAACGACCTTTTTGTTCGGTGACTTCTATATCCTGTACTGGTAAGTTTGGATTTTCACTTGTTTTTTAAATGTTCATGTCTTTTTTTACGCATCTTTTGTGGACATTACTATTTTTTTCTTTGTTTTTGTGGATCCTAATTGTGCGAACTAATTAGCGCATTTTTGTCTGCATATTTTCTCTAGTAAAATTGCGAACTAATTAGCGCATTTTTGTCTGCTTATTTTCTCTAGTAAAATTGTGAACTAATTAGCGCATTTTTGTCTGCTTATTTTCTCTTGTAAAATTGCGAACTAATTAACGCATTTTTGTCTGCTTATTTTCGCAAGCTAAATTGGGTGATATTTACCGTTCACAATCTTGGTTGTTGTTTGGGGCCCAAATTGTGGAAGTTTGCGCAATGTTGGTTTGCTCTTTAGAGAAATGTGTGTTTATCCCCTTTTATGTTTTGTCTTTTACAAAATTAAGAATCATAAATGGACAACAAAAATTTTGAACTTGTTCTGGTCTTTTGATTTTTAGGTTTGGGAAATCATGACAATACCCCGGCATGTAAGCATCATTGGATTGTATAGTAAAGATAAGTATTTCTCATTCTTTTTTGGGGGAAACAAACCTTAACTTCAATTCTTGCCATTTCAGGTTGATCTTGGTCGGATTGTTGTGGCCATGCTCCCGGAAGCCGACCCACCTCAATCTCGTCCCAGGCGTAGGCATCGTAGGCGTGCAAGGCCCCAGATATATAGAACATGTGTCACCCTTTTTGGAATGCCCAATGATGCTTATTTAAGGCGCTACCGTCTTCCGCCCAAAATCATCATAGACACTCTCTCATTAATAGAGAGTGATCTTGAGCGGCAAATTGACAGTCCTACAGCAATACCACCACTTACGCAATTTATGGCGGTGTTACATTTCTGTGCCTCAGGATCCTTTCAAACCACGGTGGGAATAGTTGCTGGAATATCCCAATCCTCCTTTTCAAGGATCCTGAGGGCAGTGATGGAAGCCCTTTTCAAACACCTCCATCATTTTATTAAAATGCCTTTGGATATGGGTGCCCTTAGTGTGGCCAAGGCCAATTTTTACCAAATAGCTGGCTTCCCACACATCATAGGGTTTGTGGATGGTACTCACATACCACTTCAGCCTCCAGCACGGTTGGAGGCCATTTTTAGGAACCAAAAACACTATCACTCAATGAATGTAATGGTGGTATGTGATGCCTCCCTCCAGATCCTGTCCCTGAATGCAAAATTACCCGGGAGTGCACATGACTCATTCGTCATCCGGCAATCAGCGATATGGCAAAAATTAGACAACCTACAAGCTGGTGATGCGTGGCTTCTGAGTTAAGTGGAGACCTTTAGTACATACCAATGCTAAGCTTGATACACAGTGTTCCTGATGTTGTCACTTCTTTTTCACAGGAGACAGTGGCTGCTCACTCCTTATTTGGCTCCCACACCAGGCCCACAAAGTAATTTTAATTCCGCACTTACAGCCACCAGGCAAGTGGTGGAGCGCTGTATCGGCCTTTTAAAAGGCCGATTCAGATGCCTCCACCGCTCTGGTGGCGAACTCATGTATTTGCCGGATATGGTTTCAAAAATTGTGGTCCTGTGTGGGATATTTCACAACATCGCCATAAGAAGTGGTGTCCCAATGCAGCCAGAGGATGCCTTGCCTGAGGATGGCCCCCCTGAGGTTGGTTGGAGGTCAGTATGTGGGGGGGCCATTCGCGATGATGTGGTGGCCAGATTCTTTAGGTAATTATTGGCACAAAAGAAGTTATTTGACACAATGTCGAAAGGAATTTTTTTTACCATCAAATTAATCGTTTTTTTATTTCCCATCTTGTGTTTTATTTCATAATCTTTTGGACTGAAACGATGACTACTTCCTGCTCCCAAAAAATGACTTCATGGGGCCACATTGGATATATATTCTGGACCCAATTTGGAAAGCAACATTTGTGGAATCATGTTGGCATGCTCATTCATCAACCAGTTCTTGATTTTTAGTTTATTTTTTATTATGGTGTTTGCTGGTTTTTACATTTTGTTATCACTGTGTGTATTGTTTGTGAACCAACACTTTGTGTTTTTTTGTGTGGTGAATAAATTTTTTGTATTTGGAATCCAAACAATTTTTTTGTACATTACAAGCAAGTGTAAGCAGGTTCACCCACGGAAAATTTGCTTAATGGCTAATCCTGTAATGTGGCAATTTGCTCATTATTTAACTATGCTTTGTGGGTAAAAACCAAAAGGTATTATGTAGAATCAGTATGCTTTGGAATCTCGGCCTAAGCAGGTTTCCCTCAAAATTTTTACATGTAAATTAAAAAAAAAAAAAAAAAACATCAGGTAACTCTCAAAACCTATTGTTAGTGTTAGCTGTTTCATGTGCCTGCTTTAAAAAAACATCATAACACAATCTTAGTGACATTAGTTTCAAATACTTGCTGCAACAGTCTACTTATGTAAGTTTAAACAATCTAAGATTTTGAGACAAGGAATGAGACTGTAGTC
The DNA here is from genome assembly GCA_031769625.1 of Taudactylus pleione. NCBI lineage: Eukaryota > Metazoa > Chordata > Amphibia > Anura > Myobatrachidae > Taudactylus > Taudactylus pleione. Next base: position 974,395 of record JAUIMM010000182.1, read on the forward strand.
AAAATTTAACTTTTTATTTTAGAAAAATAATTTTTTGGAAAAACAAAAAAATTAGGGACGCAGGATCCCCGCCATCCGATCCAGGACCACCAGCAGGCCGATCACGTGCCCCCGCATAAGTTGGACGCACCCGGCTAGGTCCGCCAAACGCCTCTGGTCCTCTGTGGGTTAGAAAATTGTGGTGCTTACTACAATGAATCCATAATTTATGAATCACAAAAATCACAAAAAATACTCAAGCAAAAGAGACTTAGCAAAAAGTGACAATAGTGTTGCAAAAACCATATTAAAAAAAAAACCCTGAACAAAAAAAAAATGTACAAACAAAAAACCATTAAAAAATAGCAACCGTAAGCAAGAGATAGAAGTTTGACTGTTTTGACATGTGGGATATGTGTATGGGGAAATCAGCTGAGAAATGTAAATACAAACAGATATATAACCAAACTTTTTAAAAAAATAAAAAAGGAAAAGGCACAGACAAAGGATTAGATCAACACATTTTCAACAACAAAAAAGGATCAAAGGGAAACATACCGTTGTGAATGACGGCTGGCCCCGAAACTACTCCATCGTCCTGCTCGGAGGTGGTCACATTTCCCAAGGAGGTGGGAGGGGTTATCACAGATTCGGGAGATGGGGTGGGTTGAGGGGAGGGGGAATTGGGATGGAGGGGAAATTGCAAAGAGGGATGGGCGACAGGGTCTGGGCAGGCTGGGGAGGAGGGGGAATTTTGGGAATTTTGGGGAGAGGAGGTTTGGCTGGGGGTTGGGGAGAGGGGACGAGAGCGCCGTCTTTGCTGGCGATGATGCCGTAGTCTTCGCTCGGCCCCTAAATGATGGAAAACAAATTGCGGTTAGTTTAGAACATCAGCTTGCTAAACGCTAATTGTTTAACCCAAAAAAAGGAAAACATGCACACGCAGATATGAGTGCAAAGAATAAACAGGCCAAACAAGAAAACATGCACACGCAGATATGAGTTAAAAGAATAAACAGGCCAAACAAGAAAACATGCACACGCAGATATGAGGGCAAAGAATAAACAGGCCAAACAAGAAAACATGCACACGCAGATATGAGTGCAAAGAATAAACAGGCCAAACAAGAAAACATGCACACGCAGATATGAGTGAAAACAAAAAACAGGCCAAACAAGAAAACATGCACACGCAGATAGGGCCACAAAGATAAACATGAAAACTAAAATAAAACAAACTTACTTTCCGCTATACGCATGCGAAAGCATGCCAGCAAGCGGGGCGTCTGCCGTTGAAGGTCGGACCACCTGCGCTCCAGCTGGCCGATCTGTCGGTGTGAGCCGAAGCAACGCAGGCGGCCGCGAACCTCCGCATAGGCGGCATGCTTTTCCCGATTGCTGATGGGGGGAGGCTGGCTGGTGATACGCCTGTCCATCACCTCTGTAAGAACCAGAAGCTCTCGCTTGGTGAATGCAGAGGCTCTCATGATGGCAATGGTGTATTTTTAATAAAACAGTTTTAATAAAGACCAGAAAATTATTTTGATTGGCTAATGTAGTTGGGAAATTAACAGGAACCATTCTATTGGTTAGTGTATGAGTCATGTGTTCGACAGGCCCAAAAATCTATTGTGAGTTATGATAGGCTTGATGCAGTGACATGCGTAAGCTAATTTAAATAAAGAAATGAACCCAGTAAAATATGTGTGGGTAAAAACATGGAAAACAAATGGATAATTGGCTCAAACATTTATTTTGGCAAAAGAAAGCTATTGTTTAAACCGTACGTATTCTGCGGCTAAACACAAACACGGACAAGAGTAAAGTTTAATGAAATAAAAAAAAAAAACACATGTGAAGAGCAATTAAGCTAATTGATATATTGATTGGCATGATACGATTGAAGGAGGTAGGCAGAATGAACGAGCAGGTAATCGGAATCTGACAGGCCCACTTCCGGTTTGTACTTGTGCGTGCGTTCCCTGCAAGCCACATTGGGGATGTACGCTCGCTATTTGGCTCGCTCGTTAGCTAGAGGAGGGGTCGGTAGACTTTGGGGTGGAAGTTTAGCTGCGTTCGAAATTACGTGTGAGCGCTTAAATTTACATATTTCGGCACATACGCCGAACGTATGAACGGCCACTTGCGTCCGGGTCTGAATCAGGGCCAAAGGCTGAAGGTACAGACAGTACACGAAGTGTTGGATTTTGGTAACGTGCCACAAGGTACATAGATGCTTGGCACGCTTTGGAAACAAGGTATATGGATGTGTTGATACTGTTTAAACAGTGTGCGGCGTGTAACGAGATACATGTTAGCACTGTGAGAACAGCACATAACTTGCAATGAGTCATGCAGAGTATATTGCAATAAACCTGGAGCTCAAAACAGACACAAGTATATCAAAGTATGCACACAGATGATGAATGCAAACAAGTGGAATTGGTGCAACTAAATACCCTAGCGCAGAGTCTAAGACCCCCACCGGACTTCACCAGGAATCCCTGCAAGAGGATATGGACTTTACTCAGTGAAGCCAGGTGTAGTTGGTCCCCTCCATGAAAGCAGTAGGAAAGGGATGTAGTTTTGAGACCGGCGGACCGCCAGTCTCAATTCTGACATTGGAATCTCGGCACGGGACTTAAGAAAGGCATTGAAATACAGACGCCTATCTTAATCCCGATGCCAGAATATTTAAGGTCGACGGACCGAACAAGATAAGTCTGGTGGCACTCGTAGCATTAGCCATGGGGGGTTAGGCAGTTGGAAGTTAGGGTTAGGCACCCCCCCTGGGAGCGTTAGGTTTAGGGAGCAGTAAGAGGGGGTTAGGGTTAAGCACTCCTGGTGGGAGGTTAGGGTTAGGCACTAGGCACTAGGGGGGAGGTTAGGGTTAGGCACCACTAACGGGGGGTTAGGGTTAGGGGGGGAGAGGGGTAGGGAAAGAGTACATACCTGCCCTGTCAGGATCTTCTCCCTGCAGGCTGCTGGCATTGGGATATGAACCTATTCAGCCACTAGGACTTCATACCCATTCTGGTAGGATAGCTCTGCCTGGAACGCTGCAGACGGAAATGCAGGTATGGATGTGCTGCTGTAGAGGAAACCAAACACCAGAGTTTAAACAATACTGGAAGAAAACAATACTGAGGAAAAAAGATCTGAAGCAGGACCACCTATGTAGAACACAATAGATACTCAGGCACTAGTGGAGTGCACTGAGCTACTTCTTTTAGTGGCTGGCTAATGGGTGATTCCCTGCATGAGTCGCCAGTGCTGGAGGTTAATGGTAACACCTGAGAGGTGTTATGACATCTCTAGCCTGAGCCCAGCTGGGTCCTGTTAAGGATTTCAGTTGGGAAGGCCAGCAGTCAGAGTCCTGCTGAGTGTAGGAGGCAGGCCAGTAGTATTCACGACAGCTGGTATTGACATCCAAATGAGCTTATTTACAGAGTAATGATGTAGGTCGATCACCCCCTCTCTTTGGTTGGAGGATCTAATTATCATACTTTTAAGTGATGCTAGTTGATTCTTAGTTTCAAAGAAGGGCCGGGCCACTGGTATATCTGAATAACCACTATTGAGAGCCTCTCTTATAGATGACCTGTGGTTTGCCATCATCTCACAAAATTACCAACATATTTTAGGAAACAGGAGCAGCTCAGAATATATATATATATATATATATATATATATATATATTATGGTCTGAGGTACAGGACACTCTTTGATTGATTCTGATTTTACATCCTCTATTATGGAGAAACGAGAATTCACCAGCTGACACACTCCTGCATGTGGTGCAGTTGGGACACTGGTAACAACCTTTCTTCAGAGTAGGTAACAACAGAGAAGTACTCTGCATAGGACACAAATCTGGATGCATCAATATATCTTTCAAGTTCTGACCTCATTTATAGATTATACAGTAAGAGGACTTTGAGACAGGTGCCTTATGAGAATTGGATATGACGCAACTACAGCACATGCCAATGTTGTCAAATGGCATCCTGGATACTTGGACTCGCCAAGTCATGGGTTGTGGTAAAGACAAACAGTTTATCCATATTTGTATGACCTCTTATCCTGCTACCACCATGACAATTGTAACTCAGCTGTATTGCATTCAGAGTTATTGCGTAACACCCATACAAATTGTGAAACTGGAAGATTGGTCTTCAAAGGTAGTGGATGATGACTATTAAATGATAAATGAGTGTTGTGATAGGCTGGATTCCTATACATATATCTAAAAAAATTATTTCCTGAGTATTAAAGGTCAAAGTAAATCTATTGGGAGTATCCAATGTATTCAAATAATTTAATATTTCAAAAAGAGAGCTCTCAGACCCTACCCAAGCTAAAAATATATTGTCTATGAAACAACAATAGTGTATACTTTTCTTACAAACTGATCAAAAAATTGATCATTATACTTAGAGTACTTGCAGGTTAAAACAAGTTTGAGAAGGTTGATAAAAAATTGAAGTGGAGGATCAGGCCTGTTAAACAATATTTTATGTATTTTAGGAAGAAGATACAAAGTCAGACATATAGTATAGACAGTATGTCTTTGTGTTATGATACACCTGAATAATTACATAAAACCTCTAGAACCACATTACAGAGGTCTACTGCCTATAACAACCACCCTATTCAAATAGAGAGAGATGCTCACACTGGTACTGAGATGTTGCCAGGTCTAAAACTCATTGTAGTAGAAGTTTATACAATAATCAGATGATTACAGAGTTAATGCTGGCTTAGTAGAATACATTATGGGAGTACAATGAGACTATATAATTAAACTCGAGGTTTTTGACAATAACAGCAAAAGCTGTATAACAACACACAGCTTGTTAATGGTAACTGCAAACAAATAACACTTTGCAATATTAAGTATGGTGATACTTTAACAATAGGTAATGGAGGGAGAAGGTGACCTTAGCAGACAAGGATTCAGGATACCAGCAGCACAGAGTATTCACCAGGCATTCAGATCAGCTAGTTTATAGTAGTCAAAGGCATGAAACTATAACTGACAAAGAGGTGAAAGCCTGGCTGCCTATTAACACCCACACAGACCAATCACCAATATCAATTAGAACCAACTCCAAGTGAAAAAAGTTGCAGGTGTGATGATGCATATAAGAGAGCAACTAATGAGTATCCCAGCAATTAAACACCAGCTGCAGATCTTCCTGTGCAGCATCTGATCACATACACTGTGGGTCTCATTCAGACCTGCTCGCGAGCGCAGGACGCTCGCAAGCGGGTATATGGTACCCAAATGCGCATGCACACGACGGAGGGAGCTCCGTCATGCGCATGTGCGAGACCCGAATAACGACGGCCAAGCCGTCGTTATGGGTCTCGCACTAAAGGGGGCGTGCTGTCGATGGTGACTGACAGCACGCCCCCTTTAGTGGGCGTGCCGGGGGCGTGGTTGCCAGACGGAGGCGTTCCCATGGGAACACCTACCGTCTGGGTCCGGCCCCACTGACATCACTAGTGATGTCAGTGAGAGAGATTTTGGCTTTGATAGAGCCAAAATCACTCCTGGGCTTGCGGCAGCGAGACCCTACCGCAGGGTCTCGTCACAAGCCCGATGGTCGTGATGGTCTTGACCATCTCGACCATCATCATGGACGCTCGCATAAGCTGTGGGTGGTCACCCACAGCTATGCGAGCATCCAAGAGGCCACTCCATTTTCAGGTAGGAGGGCCCTGATTCAGAGTGAGCGCTCTGGTCAGAGCGTCCGGCTCTGAATCAGGCCCTGTGTCCGGGTCTCCTAGTAATGACTGGGACCAGTCTGCAAAGTACTGACACTGGCGTTCAGACCTCTAAGCAACCAGCGGGACCTAAGGGGTTAGTGAAATGCTGCACCAGCCACCGCGGCTCCTGACAATTTGAAATACTGGTTGGTTGATTTTTGGCCTCATGAATGTCCCTTCTATAATGTTGTCATTAACGGCCTGATTCTGTGCTGCATCTATATAACCACACCACCCCCACCCATCTGTTTGTGAATTCATCATAACTATCAGCATGCATTTGCACCAGCCCTCTGAAACATCTCTCTGAAATATGATGGACCTCTGCTTATATTCACCTCTGTATAGCCTCAATTCTGTCTCCTTTCAAAGGACATGCCATCAGAATACTTAGTCCTCCTGTTACACATACTCAGCTGCAACTGAAGATATAATCTGAGATCCATATGGCTTTGAATTGACAATAATTTGTCTAAATTACATATGCAGGCACCTGCCACCAACATGTGCAAAGTTTGCTAAAAATAGTGAGATCTGTCCTAAGACTGACCTTCATGCAATTAATTTTCAGGCCTCTATTTATCCTCTATAAGATAGACTTTGATCATAGTATTATCTAATGGTGACACTAGAGGAGAGTAATATGTTGCCTCTAATTAATATCAACACACTGTTTGTATTCTCCTATATAGTGTGTTTTGGTGTATATATTAAACAGATATAGGACAAATCAGGACTAATATATGGAGAAGACATCTTATTATTTGGTACTATGGACAGTGGCATAACTAGAGGGGGGGTCAAGCAGGGGGAGCTGGAAGAGAAGCGTGCAGTCCCTCCCAGGCAGTCATTCCCACCCCGAGAGCTGCCAGATAAGAGTACTTTTCCTTTCCCGATGCTCTCTCAGCTCCGGAGCAGCCAGGTGAGTATAATTTTTTGCCCGGGCGGGGGTCAAGGCTGCTGCGGGGGGGGGGGGGGGTGAAGCGGTGCATTTGAGTGAAAGAGGTGTGTGTATCTGTGTCAGTGTGTGCTGTACTGTGCCCTGTCACTGTACCCATCGTACCATGTACTGTGCCCGGTACCCATGATCACACCCTGTACTGTGCACTGTCATTGTACCCATCATACCCTGCACTGTGCCCTGTCACTGTACCCATCAGGCCCTGAACTTTGCCCTGTCATTGCACCCTACATACCTTGTACTCTGCCCTGTCACTGTACCCATCTGTGACCTCTCACTGTACTAATCATCATACCATGTACAGTGCCCTGTCACTGTACCCATCATACCATGTACTGTTCCCTGTCACTGTACCCATCATACCATGTACTGTGCCCTGTCACTGTACCCATCATACCATATATTGTGCCCTGTCACTGTACCCATCATACCATGTACTGTGCCCTGTCACTGTACCCATCATACCATATATTGTGCCCTGTCACTGTACCCATCATACCATGGACTGTGCCCTGTCACCGTACCCATCATACCATATATTGTGCCCTGTCACTGTACCCATCAAGCCATGTACTGTGCCCTGTAACCATCATACCATGTACTGTGCCCTGTCATTGTACCCATCATACACTGTACTGTGCCCTGTCACTGTACCCATCATACCATGTACTGTGCCCTGTCACTGTACCCATCATACCATGTTCTTTGCTGTGTCACTGTACCCGTCTTACCCTGTAGTTTGCCCTGTTACTGTTTCTGTCATACCCTATACTGTGCCCTGTCACTGTACACTACATACCCTGTACTGTTACCTGCCACTGTACTACCCATCATACCGCCCCCCCCCCCCCCCACAGATCGCAGAAATCTTTTTTTCTATAAAAAATCCTATGAGGCCCTCCGTGATAAGCCACACACCCCTTCACCCGGGCCCGGCCTGCTGGCCTCTCTTTGCCCCTGTGTGTGGGTATTTGTGTCAGAGTGTGTGTGTCAGTGTGTGTGTTTATCTGTGTCAGTGTGTGTGTATCTGTGTCAGTGTGTGTGTGTGTCTGTGTCAGTGTGTGTGTGTCTATCTGTGATGTTGCGGCTGAGAGACGACATTGGGGGAGACGATGGTGTGGCTGAGAGACGATGCAGGGGGGAGGCAAGAGTGTGCTGCAAGACGAAGCAGGGGGGAGGCAATGGTTTGGCAGAGAGACAACGAGGAGGGGATGGGGCTGAGAGATGCAGGGGGAAGGAAATTACACAGGGGGAATGAGTCTGGTTGAACTGCTGTATGATGATGACCTTCCCAATATTCCTGAACAAACAGGCATCTTCCGGATGATGTGGCTTACAGTACATGAAAAGTGAATACCGACTGAAGATGCTGTCTTTCCAGGGAGGATACATTTCTTCAGAGGTTTCACATGGTGAGAAACTACCGTATAGGTAAGGTGCATATAGAATGGAAAGGAATATTCCCACAGTTACGAGAAATGGGTGGCGCTTCATGTTGGCATGCCTCATTTTCAGTGGCCACACCCCTTCGGCATGTGAACATGCCCATTTTTTTTCTGCAAGCCGAAATAGTTTGCTGTGTGTGTTTGTGGGGTGGGGCATCCTTCTTCAACTTGCCCTGGGCTCCAAAGACCCTAGTTATGCCACTGACTATGGAACTGATAATACTTATCTTATTTTATCAACTTTGATGCTTTCATGGAAACATCAATATGATATTTTGTGATATAATTTATTTGCTTTACAGCTATCTGAGAAATATACGGCATAATGTCCTCTTGCACTCTTATGAAAGCACTGAACAGGCTGACATCATTTTCTTTGGAGTCCTACCTTGAATGAATCTTATTTTAGATTTCCAATGAACTACAAAATCAATATGTAGTTTGGGGCTTTTTTATTTGTAGATTCAGAGTGCATAGACATACAGACTTTTATTTCTTCTGAGAATTGAAAGTAGAAGTCTTCATCATGGATGCTAATCTGCGATACTATATTAAAGAAATTGATTGGGACTGCCACTCAAACTAATTTTCTTTTAGACTAAGATTGAATGCAAGATTGACAAGCAATTTGTTTATTTAGTGGACCATTGCTGAGTAAATGCTGTGGCTCATTCTCCTTGGAATAGAGCTTGAAGTTTTAGAAGTAGTTACGATGAAGCAACTTGTTGCCCTTCTAATTCAAATAGGGCTTGTTTTTTTGACCTTCCCAAAAATGTGATCATTTGCTGCAAAAGGTATACTGCTGAATAGGGCTACCAGGGGGAATTATGGGGCCTAGTACAAATGAAACAGGCAGGGTACAGCCATGAAATATGTTGCATTAAATACGCATTCAAAATTTGTATTAAAACTATGCATTATTAGTTTATTATTTTAGAGTAAAGCAAATATACTGTTTACTGTCTCTGTAAACTTTAAAATCTCACAACACTGATTTAAAAGCACATATAGGTGTATTTGTGCCTATCTCCACAGAATTTAGCACACTCCAATCTACTGTGGAACTACCCTGGCCATGGGAATGAGGAAAGCTGGGGGCAGGGCATGATGTGGAGGAGGGAGGAGGAGAAAAAAGCTGTGGCATTCTGAATCTGTACTGAAGCTGTACTGATGCCCCCTTAAAGAGGGGTACTATGACAAGCAATGCCTATGTGCCAATCTAAATCTGTGGATCTGTCACTTTGATGATCATAGACCGATAAGGAGCCCCACAAGGAACAATGAATATGGCCCCAAACTGCTTCTTAGTTAAAGACAGACATCTACCGGTGAAGTAATTTGTGGCTGTTATAATCAGCTTTGGTGTGGACTCCTATCAGATCAGATGGGGGTTCTTACATCTGCATTCCCTGTACCCCCGATGGTGGGCCAGTCTCTGAACAGGTGTATATTCACTTTCATGTTGAGTAATGACCTTTCCACATTTGAACTCTCCCTATATGAGAACACCATGTCACATCCAAGTCATGGATTGCACTGGCTCACTGAAGTGGGGGATTTTACTGGGGGGGGCGGAGGCTGCAGCCCCTTGGTAAAATCTGCCTCTGCTGTGAACCAATTGCATACAGTTTTGCATAGCCACATTTGCATGCACTAATTTTCTGAGCATGCACAGTTCAAATGGCTTAGATCTATCTGCCCCTTGCCTTTATACACCAAACCCTGGGGTTCTGCTGCCATGCTGATTATTTGGGTACTATGCCTGCTGATGCAGCGATGATTATAAACCTTTTCCATGCCCTGCAATGTTCTGTACTGTAATCTGTGTCAGTTGTCAGTTTTTCTCATGTCATCCATCTTCTGAGTTAAATTCTAGGTATAACTATCATTATTATGGACCAGATTCTTAACTGTATGACATACTGTACTGTGCAATTTCTTTTAAAATAAAAAGTAAATAATCATTAATGTAATGATATATGTTCCAGTGATTTTAATTGGTGGAATTTAAAGTGTTGAGCAATTTAACAGGTGCCATTAAATTATCCAATGTATTTAAATCCTTATGTACTAAACCAGATATACTTTTTTGAAAATCTGCCTTTTGAAGGTACAATATAATATAATTTAGAAAATAAAAACAAAATATGTTTGTGATCTTGAAAAGTGTATACCATGAATCCTTTTGATATGCAATGAGCATTTTAAATGAAAATTATGTAACACGTAGCAGCTTTGAAAGCAAACACATTTTGTTACATATATTTTTAAATTCTACCTGTTTACAGCATCAGTGAAATACACGATTCAATGTCTACAAACTAGATAATTGAACACCATATCTAAAAAATGAGTACAGCATTGGCCTTTGATCTCCAGGCTACTCTGGTGCTCTACAGTTGTAGCGATTAATTATAAGGCAATTGAACAGTAGATAATTAATTGATATTTCCAAACTATCAGACAATGAATTAACACTCCAACAAGTGTGGGGGATGCAATACAAAAAAGGTTACTAAAACATTCATTTACTTCTAGGTGCATGAGAAACTGTTTATATATATATTTTTACTATGCTTAAATAAACCAAAAAATGTGTATTATATAAAGGTTAAAATACACAAACATTATGAAATGTATATTGTGGGCCAATTCCATAAAACCTTGACTAATCCTCTTCCACTGTTGAAATGGCTTTATGCATGTACAATAAAACAAAGATTTAAAAGACCAGAAGTGGTAGAGGATGAGTTGAGATTTTATTTTTTAAATAATACTGATGACGATTATAATAATAATAAAAATAATAATAATAATAATAATAATAATAATAATAATAATAATCTTTTATTTAAGGTGCCCATTTTTGGTCATATTCAGCAGTTGGGTCAGATTTGGCCCAACTCAAACCAATGTCCAATATAGTCCAACATAAATCCAATATAGTGACACGCGTATGCCACATCAGAAAGCAATATATATTCAAGTTGTATTCTATTGGGCACAACTATTGGTGGATTAAGATGACCTGGGACTCTGAAATGTAGAGTATGTAAAGCTGGCCAAACACTAGACCAACTTTCATCCAACCAGCCAACTAGTTGATTGGTTGGAATGAAAATCTGGTAAGGAATGAAAGCAAATGACAATCAGCAATTTGCTCCCAAATGCCGGAAAATGGACAAAAACTGTTGTTTGAACAAATTGTGTAGATCAAACAGTCAACAAACTTGTCTGAACGACCATTTTCATCTGTGTTCTGTCATTTAGGAGCAAATTGCTGATCATCAGTTACTCTCATTCCTTACCAGATTTTCATTCCAACCAATCAACAAGTTGGCTGGTTGGATGTAAGTTGGTCTAGTGTGTGGCCAGCTTAAGGCATTAGCCCTTACACAACATGCTAAATCAAAGCTACATGTGAAACATACTGTACTGTACATTACGGCAGCTTTTACTTTTACCTTTTGCTGCTGTTGTCTTAAGCTTAATTGCTGCTTTACTTGATCTTGGAATGTTGGATGCTTTTTGGAGCATAGATATGGGCTATTCACCTTACAGAAAGATGAGCAAAGAGAGAATACACAAGGCCTCTCTTCACCCACCATCCCTTAAATTACAGTAAATTAATAACATCCATATTTAATAAATGGCATTTTCAAATGTATATACATTTATATATAGTTTTTTTTAAATTTAAACAGTTTAATTTCTCAATCTATTCTGCAGCCAACTAAATTAGCCACAGGCTCCGTGCACTGTGTTTAGGTGATATTTTCTCCATTTGCAATTCAAATAGAGATGACAAGAGGCGATGTCACATGTTAATTCTGCATTGTGCAACCTATGTTCAAAGAGTGGTGAAATCTTCCTCAACCTCCCAAAATGTGACAAATAAGATACTGTAGCAGGACAATGAAGAAAGATACTAATGGCCATAAGACAAGTATTGGCGCCAGGCAAATAGTGTCAAGTGGTTGCTTTTTGCTATGAGGGTGGTTCAGTAAGTAAGGCAACAAGACCACTCATGTGTGTAATGTTCTAATGCAGACACAACCAGATGAGCCAGAGGGACCTGCAAACTTGAAACATCTGCATTAGAAACAGAAGGTGCTGGTACACTAACAACAACTGGCTGGGGTAGCACATTCTCTGGCAGGTGTGTTAAGGGGTGCTGAGCTGGAGATGCCTGCGCTTAAGTGGGGGGCAGTGGCAGAAGAGGGGCCTGTGGAAGGGGGGGCAGTTGAACCAGGGGCATAGAGAGAGTGCCGCCGGGCCCTGGTAAAGAGGGGGTGTGGCCTAATCATGGGAGGTGTGGCCATGTCCCCTTGAAAAAAAACAACATACTTTTGCAGAGCTGTGAGCCCCTCAGCACAGCGCAAAGCCAGGGGTGCAATCAGGCATAGGAGATTACTATGGCTGCTGCTTAGCAGCTGCGAGCAATCTCCCACTGCATCCCAATTGTACCTGCTCCCCCCCTCTTGGCACCCCTGGGTTGAACCACTTGTTGCTAGTCTGGAGACTGTCCAGGCACATATTGCACCTCATGGGTGTATGGGTTGAAAAATGTATGGGCAGCAACATAACTCTGCGTGAATTGCCCTGATGTCTGCGCAAAGGGAGGGCCATAAAATTGTTGTCTCAAACCTGGAAATGAGGTTTGAAATGGCTGCTGGCACAAACCTTGGTTAAAATAAGGAGCCCAACAGAAGGGAAATGCGGGCGCACTGACAAGTACTAAATCCGAAGCCTGCATACCGCTGGGCGCACTTGTTGTTGCTGCGGGAGAGGGAATAATCGGGACAAACAGCCTGGGCCAAGAGCTCCCACTAGCCTGGTGCATAATTGGCCCAGGTAAACCCACAATGGGGGAGACTGCCTGCTTCCTAGCCACCTGTCAGCCTGGCCTCTGGGGGAGGACTGCACTATAGGAGTCAGGAATAAAGTAACCCTCTGGCTCCTGGACCGGTGAGCGGTGAATCTGAGTAGGTTAGAACCTCCTCAGCATCTAAAATGGTGGCCGCGACTTGATAGATGGGGCTTTCAGGATGGGTCTGCCTGGCTCAATCCCCCACAGACAACTGGAGAGCTGGGTGGGCGGGAGGTACCAGGAACACTAACCGAGCTTCTTTCCAGCCAGGCTTGTATGCTGAATGGGGATGGAGCCGGTGGAGGAGGTGGGTAGCTGGCTACAGCTGCCATGGCTGACAAGGGGTAGGGGTCGGTACACACTGAAGACAAGTGTGCACCCCAGGCAACTGAGGAAGCAGCCGTCACTGCTAAAGGTCTGGCTGCTTCGGCCAGATGGCGGAGAGGGGGGGCATTATGGTGGGGACAAGGCATTCTGAGCGCAAGGAGGGTGGTGGTGGGGGAACAGTACTGACCTGAAGGAAAAATGGGAGGGGGGAGAGAAGCAGGAAAGGAGGGAAATAAATAAAGACACGGGAAAGGAGGCTAGGTGGTGAGGAAAGACTGAAATATATGAAAGGCAGCTATAAAATAAATTATATTTATGAATGGATAGAAACATACTGCTAATCAATAGTGACACAAAGTACGAGATCACAAACTGGAAAGAGAAAAGTGACCCCTCCTCAAGCCTTAATATAATGCGGCTAAAGCCCGCCTAAACGGAGCAGCTAATAGGCTAGCCAACTGTCATTGACAACTCGTAACAACCAATAGTAAATATAAGCACACAAAAACAGCTCTAACTAGCACTGTTCCACTAAAAAACAGGTTGTTTATATCCTCTTACAATTATGCAAAGTTTTGAGTATTTGAGTGCCAAATGCATAATGTAATAGGGCCCATACACCTACACGATCAGCTTCCGATCCGTTTTACATCCTATTACCCTGCAGTTCCGTCGGCACATTTTTTTTTCTTTGCACAGGCTCAGTCGTATGACCGATCCTGTGCCTCACGCGCTCATTAGGGAATAGGGACAAACAGTCATTGAAATGACTGTATTGCCACACGATGGATCGCATGAAAAAAAAAATGCCACGTTCTGAACACGATACGATGGAACATGTGCTGCACATATGATCATAAGATATGATTGAAGGACCCACGGGAGCGCGCATCGGATGAAAAAATGCACAATTTCAACAAGACTGAACGTACGGCAAGTCGAAAATTGTGTGATCGTCTAGAAATCCTGTATGTGTATGGGGGCCTTTAGTGTACAAAAGCTGCATAATGTATATGCTCCCTCTGCATGGGACAGAGTATAAAAAGATGTATGACCTAACAAAGTAGCATCAATGGTGTAAATATTGTGCAGAATGCAGAATGATCTTCAGCAGAGGCCACTTATTTACATGCTAGAAAGCATTTCCTCTGTGACGTCTACTGATTGGAGGGAGCATAGTTATACTGCTACAGTATCTTCCTGTACAGTTAAATAGTGTACTGGTCACTGCATGAAATAAGTATTATCTGAAATGTGATAGTTACTCTTATATTGGATTGTTTAATATTTTGTTTTACTTTCTTTAATATACAAATTGATATCCTTTTGCAACAAATCTGCCTGTCTTTTGGTTATAAATTGTATCTACTATATTATTATTATTATTATTATTATTATTATTATTATTATATGTACATTATCTATGTATGTGTTTTTTTTAAAAAGAGCAACAATTTGTTTGACTTCGCCACATGATCGCTTTAGTAAAATAACACTTTCCAAAATTCTTATGCCATTTTCTAAAGAATAAACAGTTCTGTGTTTGTGGGAATCCTATTTGAAATTAGATTGATGTGACAGGTTTTGGAATATCTTCCCACTTCAGCTCTTGGCAGTAAAGAAACTACAGAACGACTTTGGCAGGATAGAGAGTATGTGAATGTGCATCTGAGATATACTTGCTGGAAGTAAGTTGGCACAGTTCACAGACAGAATTTGGTAGACATCCCTCCACAAGGGAATCCCTCTTGGAACTCTGAAATATTATACAAGACACAAACTCCAAATCCAGCAGATTAGGAATTTGAAGCTCTTTGTGAACACACAAAAATATAGATGTAAAAATATTCCCTAAGGATTGTGTAATGTTTTGGAATTGCGTAACATAGTACAATAGTTTATTGTAGCAGAGAAAATCTCTTTGAAAACTTTACTTTACCCCTAAGGTGGTATGAACATGAAAAGATCAGACAGGGACAGAGTGCAGCATAATATTCCCATAAAAATGAAGATATACCAGTTTGGATACTTTATTTAAAATGACATAATGAACATATCAAACAAGATGAATGAATTTAATTTAACACAGGTAATTTTGGACTTCAGCAAGGACCAATATTGTCTCCTAAACAAATAATTTATAGGCATTAATTGGAGGAAAGAGAGGAGCCGTTTGCTTCAAAGAGCCCATCAGCAAGCTGTCCTTCCTGTTTTATCAGTAAGCAAAGCTGAAAACAAATAACAGATGGGACTGTCCCTCAGCGGTAACACCGAATGTTTATGAAATCTCTTTTCTGTATGAGATGCCTCCAGTAGGTAAAGATCAGAAGAAGAGATGTGTGCGGGAAGATGAATGACTGCCTTAGATCAAAGATTACTTGGTTTCAGTAAATTCAATGCTGTAGATTGGGATCTGACCATTTATACTGTGCTTTATATGCAGTGCAGCAATGCAGGAAAACTGCTATGAAGTGGTATACTTAGTAGAAATAAAAGGACACCAAAAGTGCTCTAGTGCCTTACAGTGTTATTGAAAAAAGAAATAGCCTAATATCTTTTATGAATTATACATGCTAATATATATTTATTATTTTACAGAAAGGCTTACATTATTTAAAATTGAAATAGAGCAAGATGCTTATATGATGTGATACTAGAGCAAAGGTGTATTTTCCCTTCACTGACAGTTACACCTTTCTGCATGGTATACTTGACATCACTTTGCAAGATATATTTTACATGACAGTTACATATATTCAATCCACTTGTATGTGTGTTTACACTGATCAATTTGTAGATAAAAAAGAACTTGGTGACTTACAGTATATTCTGGGATGACATTACCAATTATTTGTAAACAATAAATACTGTGTCTATTATCCTATTAGCCATGGTAAATTACCTCGTACAGGGCTATCCAATTAGCCTCGATGTTGGCACTTATCGGTGGTTTTGTCTTGCCTGCTTCAGGCAGGCAAAACCCAATCCTTGATAAGAAGCCCTTATTCCTGCGATCACGGCAGTGAAAATACATAAGTTGGCGACTTTTCATGGATTGCACCAAAGAAGGGGTGTTGATGG
Source organism: Taudactylus pleione (assembly GCA_031769625.1). Taxonomy (NCBI): domain Eukaryota; kingdom Metazoa; phylum Chordata; class Amphibia; order Anura; family Myobatrachidae; genus Taudactylus; species Taudactylus pleione. The sequence continues at coordinate 990,830 of JAUIMM010000182.1, forward strand.
CAAGTCCGCACAGAGGAAAACAAGGGGTTTGTACAATATTCAATGTGGTCATTCCCCTTATAAGTGTGCCCCCAGACAGAGGACCTCATTCAGAGTCGGTCGAAGCGGCCGCACGGTCATACGGGAAAAGGGGCCGGATATTCAAATGATTCCCTCGCAAGTTGCGTCCCTAAGTTCGGATCGGTAGCTGGCCGACCAAGGGGAGGAAGCGGTCGGAAGACAAAAAAATACGCCCCCTTCTCGTACGCATTGCACGTCATCTCCGGGCATATAAGGATTAATCGAGACCATCGGGAACCATCGGAACTGGTCGTAGAGCTTAAGGTTGACCATACCCTCTCTTAAGCTCTACGATCATGTCAGTGTAAAAACCTCCCATGTCACATGTGCCATGACGCTACGTTGTTAATTATGCACTCCCATAATCCGTATGCACTCCCATTAAATGCCGTTCACATAATGAGGCATGCCTGCGTTCGGATCTCCACTCCCCCATTTTCAAGCACCTTCCCCTGTTACCACCCACAAACGCCTCCATCTGTCACTCAAACTACCGACCTGGCTGTGTTCAAGGAGAGAGAAATTTCTGATCGTAGCGGCTAGTTTGCGCACGCGCATTGCGAACTTTATGCATGCGCAGTATAGTGAACATCGGTGGCGTATGACCGTGCGGCCGCTTCGACCGACTCTGAATGAGGTCCAGAGTCCCTTTTTTTTCCTTTTCATTTGGAAATTCTATAGTGACTTTTCGCGGATCCTATGTGTTTTTGTGAGAAGACCAGAAAGTTTTCAGATGTAAAAAACAGGGTTTAATTGGATACCATGAAAAAAAAATTGTAGAAAAACACCCGTAATCAGCGAAAGCCCACTTTTTTGCATCCAAAATTTTTTCTCTTCTAATAGGATACTGGCCAAATTCTTAATTAACAGTAGCAATGGTAATCCATAATGACCTAACAGTTATCAGCATTTTAAGTAGCAGAGTTAAGAGCCATAGTAAGACATTTGCTATTAATATTTACATTAACAATGGTAATCAACAAAACCCAACAGATATCAGTATTTACAGTAGCAGTGTTAAACCATAGCAACCCAACAGATAACATAACTTAAATTCTAATAATAATAATGTTATTTATATAGCACTTTTCTCCTAAAGGACTCAAAGTGTTCACATTTGCCTTTACAGCACAAAATACAAAACAAGCTTAACAAGGGACATTAGTGAAATGCTTGCATGAATAGGTAAGTCTTGAGTCTATTTTTGATAGATTCTAGAGTGGAGGCCTCTCAAACTGTGCGGGGAAGCAAGTTTCATAGAGTAGGAGCCACAAAGCTGAAAGCTCGACCTCCAGACAAATTCCTGGAGATTCTAGAAACTGTTAATAATCCTTTGTCAACGGATCGTAGTAATCGAGTGGGACAGTAAGGAATCAGAAGCTGCTTCAGGTACCTTGGGCCCTGGTTATTTAGGGCTTTGGAAATAAGAGAGCTAATCTTGAAAACAATTCGCCATCTCACAGGCAGCCAGTGAAGGGAGTAGAGAATGGGTGTTATGTGGTTGGAACCTGGCTGGTTGGTTAATAGCCTGGCAGTTGCATTTTGTACCATCTGCAAGCGGTGCAATTCTATTGCTGGAAGACCAAGGTAGAGAGAGTTGCTGGAATCTAGGCGTGATGATATAAATGCATGTATAACTATAGGCAGATCTTCTGAGGGAATTAGGTGCTTGATTCTGGCTGTGTTCCTCAGATGAAAGAATGAGGATTTGATTGTGGCTGACACCTGATGTTTAAGTGTCAAGCCACTATCCAGGACAACACCAAGATTCCACACATGTTCAGTGTTTTGTAATTCTGATCCCCCAAGCGTAAGACCTGTTGGTTGGCTGTGCTGTAGCCTTGTCCTGTGATTCAGTTGCAGGGTTCAGTTGCAACCAGCTGGCACTCATCCACTCCTGGAGATCAGCTAGGCAGCCATTTAGGCTTGTTATTGGGCTATAGTACCTGGAGCAAAGGACAGGTACAGTTATGTATCATCTGCATAGCAGTGGTAGACCAGGTAATGATGGCAGTAGTAACCCATACTGTAGTTATTTGTCAGACACTGGCATTGGCAGTGAGAGCCAGATAATTTTTTAGGCAGTCTAAACTCCCAAATACTGTAGGGCTAAGTGGGAACTGGTGGGCCTGGATCACATATAATATACAAATATATGGCTCTGTTGCTCCTTTATTTTACAAGTTTTAAATCAGCTAGCTATAAAGGGGGTAAGGTGCAAATGTGATAGGTGGCTATATTTGTTTTGCAAACAATGTTCAGTAATAGAAAATATGCAATGGTCCAGAGAGTTTGAACAGATGGCCAATAAGTCTGCTCTTTAGCCCTTGAACAAGGGGCATTTTAAGAGAGGAGGTGGCCTGTGTGCAGACTCAGTGTAGATTCTGGCTTAGTGGCTTAGTGCCAGAATCTACTGTGCATGCGCGGGTCTCTGATGAAATGGTGCCTGTGCCGTTTTCCCAGGAACAACAGTACTGCGAATGCGCAAGTCACCGGGAAAATGGCCGGCGCCATTTTCTTAATGGTTTTTGCTGCTCTGCAACAACAGCCCACCATCTAAGTCTCTCCCTGCTTCCAGTTCATTACACAAGCTGTGTAATGTAGCAAACATCCTTGGAAACAGATCCCCTGTAATGTAACACTTATTCTAAATGAAGAACATATGCCCTATAATACAACACACATCTCCAGTAAATGAGCACTCTTCCTTGGGCACAAGTCCCCTGTAATGCACCACACATCCTTGGGTATGTACTATGCAGCCACTCATGTGGCCAACAGTGTATTGGAAACTACTGCCCATTTTCTTGTAGCACACATCTTTCTAATTTTTCTTCCCAGTGTTTCCTTCATAACGGACAGAGAGTGATGATGTCATTGCTCTGTTTAGTCCATCCTCAGGCAGACTGCTAAACTCTTCTGTAAGTCAGGGACATCATCACTATTTCACATAGTCTCCCTGACATTCAAGTAGAGATGGCAAATATGGTGTATTACAGTTAGAGTAACGACGCCTGAAGTTTGACTAGATTATGAGCAACAAAGATATTGGGTGCAATGGCAGTTTTTTTTTTTAAATGTAAAAGTAAAACTGCTAACAATTCAAGGCAAAATGTTTATTTTTCAAAAGTTGCAATCCAATGCACACAATTTCTTTGTTGCTCTTAATCTGATCAAGAAAACTGAAATTATCTAACTTAAAAATGAATTTGATGCATTTGTTTGTTATTTATATTAATTGCCTGACTCGCTTCAAAAGTACATTGAATTACTCATGGCGATGTATATTACTGCTATCTAGGACAAAATAAAGCATTACCTACCACTTGATTAAGTATAACCTTTTTTCATAATAATTTATTAATAAAGAATTTTATGTTGTATTTACCAGCATGTCATTTTAAAATATTAGCTTAATTAAATTAGGATTTAAATGCTGATACAACAAATATAATAGGAACATGCAGATACATGTAGTTAAATCAGCATTTTCCATAACAAACATTTACTATACACTTGTGTAAACATTAATGTATATATAACAGAAAGTTATGAGGATGTGCATATAGGCCCTCATTCAGACCCACTCGCGAGCGGCTGTCCGCTCGCAAGTGGGTTGATGGTCCGCACTGCGCATGCGCACGACGGAGGGAGCTCCGTCGTGCGCATGCGCGAGACGCGCCGAGCGAAGGACTTTCCTTCGCTCGGAGTGTCTCATCAAAGGGGGCGTGCTGTCGATGTTGACTGACAGCACGCCCCCTTTGGTGGGCGTGCCGGGGGCGTGCCTGCCAGACGGAGGCGTTCCCAAGGGAACGCCTACCGTCTGAAGCCGGCCCCACTGACATCACTAGTGATGTCAGTGGGAATGATTTTGGCTCTGATAGAGCCAAAATCACTCCTGGCCTTGCGGTTGAAAAACTCAACCGCAGGCTGTTGCTCACAGTTTCGATGGTCGCGATGGTCAAGACCATCGCGACCATCATCCTGCACGCTCGTATATGCTGTGGGTGGTGACCCACAGCTATACAAGCGTCAAGGAGGACGCTCCATATTTATGGAGCTGTGCACTGATTCAGAGCGAGCGCTCTGGTCAGAGCGTCCGGCTCTGAATCAGGGCCATAATACGTAGAAATGTGTGCTTGCTAAAATTGGTAGAGAACAACAATTGCGCCAGGCCGCAGTCTTCAAAGTTGCGCCAGCAACCACCATGCTAGGCCCTCTATGCCATTGGGTGTGGCCCCAACTCCCCAGGGATCCCTAGCCTGGGCTGACTAGTGGTCAGGACTGATGCTGCGGCTGGGGGGCCCAGTGAAAGGGCTCACTTGGCTGTGGCATCAGCCCCTGCTAGAAAGGGTCCGGTGCTGGTTTTAATTATAGGGGGACCCCTACACAATTATTTTACCCCTATAATTAAAACAAGGACTGGCCCTGCAGCCTGGTGCTGGTACCTAAATTGCGGTGGAACCCTACATGTTTTGTTCCCCGTAATTTTAGGTACCAGGACAGGCTGGCAAGTCTGGGGCTGGTTAGCCTTTTGGGGAGGACCTCACATCATTTTTTTTTTTCATTAACCCTTACAACACATGTTCCATTCAGAAACATACACAAATCACACTGATATGAGTCCCTGATATGAGTGTAAAACGGGCGACTTTAGCAAAACGAATAATGGTAAATTCCCGATTTGTATGAAATAAGTGAAAAGTACTTCCGAATTGAGCCAATGGTGATATCATTTCTATTGTTCAAATCAGCCGAATTTGTGGCATTAAACCACCTGATTTCAAGCTGAAAAAATGAATCACCCAACTTTAATGATAGTAAATTCCCGATTTGCAAAAAGTGATATTATCACCCGAAAATGCAAATCGAGACCAACACGGATGGGATCCCCGGCTGTGGCCCTTTCCAACTTTCTACAAAAAACCATCACCATGGGAATAGTATGATATTTTAAATGAAATGAATCTAACAAAGACTCTACCACATGCAACCTAACTTGACTAACAGCCAAACAAAAAGCAATCTGCACCAACAACTTCGCCACTTTGTTTCCCGGCAGGTGACAACAGCCGGGAACAGGATCAACTTCAATGCCCAGGTAAAACAAGCATGAGGTGGGACCCTCTGTCTTGTCATGTGCAACTGGTACTTCTAAAACCCGAGCAGGAAAGAGGAGGTCTGCACATGGATGTGCTGTGCTGTCCATCCAGGGGTGTGCTGTCCATTCAGTGTGCTGTCAATCCAGGGGTGTGCTGTCTGTCCAGGGGCTGTAAAAAAAAGTCAAGAAAGTAAAAAAAAAATTACAAAATATAATAACTAAAAAAAGTTCAAAGGTAGATTTGTTTTTGTGCGGTACCAAAGTGTATCCATATAAGCACTGTGACGCGGCAGGCCTTACCCTCCCAGTGTATACATATGTATAAGCACTGTGATGCTGCTGGCCATACCCCAGTGTATGCCTCCCTGCTCCAGTGTACCCATTGTTAAGTTTGTAATATATTTTCATATATTTTGCTTTTTCATATTTTTTGTGTCTTCTGTTTCTGTCGACTGGGAGACTCTTGATATGTGTATCCTTCCTGGCAAGGAATAATGATCCCGGTTTGGGTGAGTGCTTGTACTGCAACAAATGAATGTAATGCATAAATGCCAGACATTTCATTTAGCTTAATGCCTCTTTAAACTACACTTCACTTTTACAAAAAGCTACTGATCAGTACCAAAGGTCAAGACAGTGTCTTTGTTTGTTTGCTCTCTGATAAAATTAACCAGGGAGGGAGCCTTCACTGCTCTGGGTGTGATGATATGTGCGTGATGGTATTGCTTCACTCAGGATTTTATGTTTTATGGTATAGGGCTACAAAAGGTTGGATTTGTGTTGTAATTCCAGATAAGATAGTACTGCATATACGTGTGATGTATTTAAAGACTTGTAGATTATAAGATCTGCGGACGCGCAGATAGGATCCTCCCTGCTAGATTCGCCGGAGGGGGCAAGCAGGAGGGGGGTTGTCATATATAGATATCAGAATCTGATAGCGGCCGGCTGAGGCAATCAGAGATATCATTGTTTAGTGTCAAGTGTAAAATGAGAACTGCAAGTTCAAAGTGTCCAGGAGGGATGGATGTTAGCTGTATGCATTCTAAATACGGTGATGATTGTGTGAAAAATGTGCATGAATGGAGTGACATCACCAGGAGCTGTGAACACCCCTTCCCTGAGACAGGCAGTTTTGATCCAGTAGTCATAAAATGCCTAGAGAATCAAATAATGACTCTGTTTAAACCTAAAACACAAATGAAACATATGCAATTGTTACAAATATGGAAACAAGAGGTAGGACAATGGAAAGTAAATAATAACCAAGACCCTGACCATCCCCCTCCCAATAATGACTCTCCCCTGAGCCAACCTATACAGAAACCCAGTAATTCCTTATACCCCGTACTCCACGGGAGTGGGTTAAGTGACAGTCAAGTACAGGAGGATGATTTTGATTGTATACAGGAAGAAGCTTTGTTGCACCAGCTTGTCGCTGACATTCAGCGACAATGGGCAACTATGATAAGTGGCGCCAGTGCCACTGAACCAGACAGTGGTATAGAAAGATCAGACGAGACTACTCCAGCCCGCACGCCTACAAAGGTGCAAACAAATCAAACCCCACATGACGGACACCCTGAAACAACTCCTAGTACAATTACAATGTATACCCCCTATGGTGCTGCCAAAACCCCAGACTTGCAGCTACGATGACGTTCTTCAATTTCCATCCCCAGTCTGACTCAGTTTGCCTCCCCGACATGTACTCCTCCCGAAGGACAGAGAACACCTAAATTAAAAACCACCAAATATGCAGGGCTTTCTCCACAACAACTACGAATGTCCATGAGAAGTGCACCAAGCTTAGATTATAAGGTTTTAAATGACACAGGGCAAGTTATATATAAACAAATGCGGGAGGAAGGATCTAAGATATATTCTGCCGAAGCTAATGCAATTAAACCTGGCAACTACATCCTATGCGTACTATGATTATTCCTGGCAGACCCACTGTTACAAATGCCCAAGGAGAGCAAACATCACCAGCAACTCCCCCTACAGAGCTTGAGGTCTATCACCCTTTCACTAAGACAGATCTGAAGGAAATTGCGGCTGCGTTTCCAGATCCTAGGAAAGATGTCACTTTAACTTGTGATTTTATCTCTAGAGAACATAGAATCCATCAGTTTACAGCCAAGGATTAGTTCAAGTAATTAATGTTTGCTTTGCAGAGGATGATGCCAATAAAATTTTAGCAGATATAGCATTCGAAGATGGCCCGGTAGAGAAAACCCAAGTTGATCTGGCCGTAGCCAAGTTTAAACAACATCTTAGACTTAAGTACCCCCCCTGTGCCACAGTGGGACAAACTTTTCTCCGTCTCTCAGAAGACAAATTAAACTGTCTCAGAATATTTTGACCGTTTCAAATTAGAAGTTCCACGGTGCACCGGTGGTGCAATCAAGGCCGATGATGCAGCAGAAAACCGCGCATTGCTGGTTTCCTGTTTCATGATGGGACTCAACCCGAAGCTTAAACAACTAGTGTCTAGTACCAAATTAGGATGGAGTGATGCTGCCTTGCAGGATATGGTGGGTGAAGCCCGGGGACATGAGCGGAATCTAGTTAAGCCCGCTAGTGCACTCATAGTTGAACCCGTAACCCAAACCCAATTTAAACCAACACAGTTTAAGTCTTCACGTAATCTTCAAAATAGGCCACAAAGTGAGCCCAATTTCACAGCTCGGCAGAAGTCAGCTAAGAGGTGGGCAAAACCAACTCGTCAGGGAGACAGGCCGCAACAAATAATCTGCTTTACTTGTGGTATGGCTGGTCATATCTCCAGAAACTGTCCACAATCATATAAAAATAATAGAGACAATGCTCCCCGCGTCTATCAACCCAGAACCCAAGACAGGCCCCAAGTCAGTAGTCTAAACCCATCTGGCCCGAATCAAACTAACCAAAATTCCCAATTGAGTGCCAATAGCCGCCCTTGGGCCACGGATGGAGGAAGACGGTGGGACCAACAATACTGATGGTCCGGCAATCCTGTGTCCGCTGTTTGCAGTGTAGTGCCTGTGAACATGAATGAGCCTACAGAGACTCTAAAAGTAAATGATGTCCCTGTGGAATTCTTGGTGGACTTAGGAGCCTCTCAGTCAGTCATGCGCACGGCACTACCTACCCAATCATTAACAGGACACAGTGTTGCAGCAGTGGGGGTATCTGGCCAAGTCCTGCAATTCCCAGTGTTATCACAAAGTCGGGTACAGATAGGACCCCTGCAGGATACACATGCTTTCCTACTAGCATCAAATGCCCCCCAAAATTTACTAGGTAGGGATCTCCTATGTAAAATGAATGGCATAATATATTGTACACCGGTCGGTGTGTTTCTGGATGTGCCTGACTCACATGCAATGGTTGTTCAGGCATCTCTAGATATACCTGTACATTTACTTACATTCCAGTCAATACCAAATGTTCAGCATGCTTTGTCCCCTGAGCATGAGGCAGTATTACAATGTGTGCCCCCTGTCTTATGGGCAATTCACAAGGATGAAGTAGGTCTATTACAGGATGTTACCCCTGTGGTAGTAATGCTACTTCCAGGAAGGAAAGCCCCGCGCATTGTCCAATATCCACTAAAGCCTGAGGTTGAAGAAGGAGTGTTTCCCACCATCTCCTCTCTTCTCCAGCAAGGGGTCCTGGTTCATTGTTCAAGCCCTGCCAATACCCCAATTTTCTCTATAAGGAAGCCAGGACCCTCTAAATCTTACCATATTGTACAGGACCTTTGCGCACTAAATGCAGTAGTGCAAACATGCCACCCTGTTGTACCCACTCCTGCTACCATACTGAGCCAGATACCAAGTACTGCCGTGTACTTCACGGTCATATATTTGTGCTCAGCTTTTTTCTCTGTACCCCTACATCCAGATTGCCAATACCTTTTTGCTTTCACGTACCGAGGATTGCAATATACCTGGACTCGGCTTACTCAGGGATATGTTGATTCCCCCAGTCATTTCAGTCAAGCGCTACATGATAAGTTGCAGCACTCGATGTCAACATATGATTCTGTGCTGATTCAGTATGTTGATGATTTACTGCTTTGTTCCCCATTGCTGCACGCCTCACTACAGGATTCATTGTCCCTTCTCACCTTCCTAGCCAGCACAGGATTTAAAGCTAGTAAAACTAAGCTACAACTCTCGCAGGAACGGGTGCAATACTTAGGTCACTGTTTGTCACAAGGATTCAGGCATCTATTACCTATGCGCACAGCAGCTATCACCGCAATGACTATTCCATGGACGCAAAAGCAAGTCCGTACATTTCTAGGAATGACTACCTTTTGCCGTCAATTCATACCTGGATATGCTGCCATATCCCTGCCATTACAGGAACTAGTTTCCATCACAAAGCCAGACCCAGTGATACATAATGATCAAACAGAACAAGCTTTTGATTTATTCAAAGCAGCCTTGGTAACTGCTCCAGCTTTAGGGCTGCCTTGTTATACTAAACCATTCTTTCTTTTTTGTACAGAATTATCAGGATGCGCAGCTGGAGTTTTAAAACAAAAACATGGCGATTGGCATCGGCCTTTAGGTTATTATAGTTCACAGCTTGACACAGTTGCCAGAGGCCTACCACAATGTTTGCGTGCAGTAGCTGCGGCTGCGCTACCGGTGGAAAAAATGGCTGATGGGGACATTGCTTGTTTCGTAATGTCCCACATGCAGTAGCAGCATTATTGAATGGGTCAGCAACCAAACACATCACTGCATCAAGGCTGACCAAATGGGAACTGGCCTTGCTCATGCCTCCCAACCTTGTATTGCAGCGATGTACCACACTTAACCCTGCTACATTTCACCCAGGTGGGACTGGGCAGTCACAAGGGGTGGAAGGTAAGGGAAATGTTGTAAATGTTGACGATCATGACTGTGAAACACTAACACAACATCTTTGTACCCCAAGGCCTGACATCAGAGACACAGCCATAGAAAATGCTGAACTAACCTTTTATGTTGATGACAGTTGCCACAGGCTAAATGAGAAAGGGATACTTACTTCAGGATATGCCATCATGAGTGATACTGATACAATTGAGGCGCTTGCTCTTCCTCCACCACATTCAGCACAAAGGGCAGAACTTATTGCGCTGGGAAGAGCATGCCAATTGGCAAAGGATAAAACTGTAAATATTTATACAGATTCACAATACGCATATAGTGTGTTACAGGATTACGGGGCCATTTGGAAACTAAGGAACTTTTTAACTTCTAATGAAACTCCCATATCTCATGCGAAAATTGTCAAATATCTGATGGAGGTAGTATTGCTCCCAAAGGAGGTGGCCGTGATAAAATGTCAGGCACACACTAGTCAACAAGACCCAGTTTCCTTGGGGAATGCAAATGCAGACGATGCTGCAAAGAAAGCAGCTATGGAAGCGGCTCATATTGATCAAATATATGTGGTCCCAGAGTTAAAACCGATTGTGTCATTGCATATGTTCCAACCTGTCACATATGAGAAATTAACATGTCTATATGTCTTGTTCACAGAAGGAAATTTACTCGTGGAAGGCCAAGGGATGTGAGACAGATGACCTGGGAGATTGGAGAGACAAATTTGGTCAGGCCAGTTGCACCTAAATCACTGTTGCCTAGCTTGGCTGAGGCAGCCCATGGGCTTACGCATGTTGGAAAGGAGGGTATGGTGAGGACAGTCAAATTATACTGGTGTGCTCCAGGGTTATCCTCATATGCAGGTAAGAGAGTACAGTCGTGCCTTACCTGTTTGCGAAAAAACCCAGACAAAACGGTCCCAACCCCAGTGAAGCACATTCCGCCTACATGAGGACCTTTCCAAGCAATACAGATTGATTTTATACAACTTCCACCCTGTAGGAACTTTAAGTATGTGTTGGTAACTTGTGATATCTTCTCTGGGTGGGTTGAAGCTTTTCCAGCCGTAGCATGTACAGCTAGTTTCACAGCAAAGAAAATAGTACAAGAATTTGTATCCAGATATGGTATACCACATATTATCGAATCAGATCAGGGCACACACTTCACAGGACAGGTGTTTCAGGAGATGTGTCGACTTATGGGAATAGAGTCAAAGTTACATTGCATTTATCGACATCAATCCTCGGGGAAAGTTGAACGAGCTAACTTCACTATAAAGAGTAAGTTGTCAAAGGTCACCGCAGAGACAGGAATGGTTTGGGTGGATGCACTACCCATAGTCTTGCACAGCATGAGGGTAACTCCTAAACCTCCTCTAAATCTCTCTCCTTATTAGATCTTGTTTGGCCGTTGTCCAAACTTAATGTTAGGCCCAGAAGAGAGTCATGCCACTCTACATGACTTGAATACCAAGTATGTTCTTACCATGCAGAAGCAGTTCAGGTTAATACACAAGGGTGTGATAGCTAGCCAGCCATCCAATAATGCAGAATTGAATTGTCATACTGTCAAACCAGGAGATTTTCTAATGGTGCGCAATTTTTTATGTTCAGGTTCCCTTGTAGACCACTGGGAAAGACCCTACCAGGTGTTGCTGACTACTTCAACTGCTATCAAGGTTGCAGAAAATCCTACCTGGATTCATGCTTCACACTGCAAGAGGGTGACCAGATCTGTACCCGTCAGCTCTCTGACAGACGAAGGTAAAGAGGAGGCTGGCCTGACCCCAGCTCTGGAAGGGCTGTTCCAAGGAAAGTAAGCCTGGTCATGACTGGGACAGACAGGGTGGAGAATGAGAGGGCCTAGCATACAGGTTTTCTCCTTCCCAAGAGTAAGAAAGGGAAATGTGATTGGCACTTTACAGAATTGGTGGTACTTGCGGCCTGTTTAGTTATAGCCATGTGGATGACAGGAATCCTTACATATTACATCCTTATTAGGATGATGGGAATTGGTGGAGTGCAGGAGACCCCTAGCGCGGTGGTAAGCAGGGTGGTTCAGTATCCTAGAAAGGACCCTGAGTCTCCTGTGACCTTTGGCCCTTATCTACCCACCAAAATATCAGGTGAAGTAAGAAGAAAGAGAAAGGCCAGAGAACAGGGCCCTTGGGAAAGATGCCAAGGATTGCCTAAAATTCCACACTGTATATGTAAATATTGTGGTCCAAATCCTGAATTGCAATGTATAAGGTGGTGTACGGATGAGACACCTGTATGGGGGAGGATGACACGAGAAGCCTCCCCCATGGAAAGTAAAGATTGTCATAAAATGGCTAATGTATTCAGGTGTATTTGTAGAAATTGTGGTAGAATTCCTGCAAATGAATGTATAATATGGTGTTATGAAATGGATGGAGAAGGAGTATTTTATACCAGCACCGAAAGTCGGGTAAAACGGGTGGCCACCCACAATGTTGCAGATTTAGAATATCCGGTTGAGAGTTATAACCCAATTGCTAGGGCCAGTGCATATGGAAAAAATACGTTTGTTGAATTAGCCACTACGGCTGCTGACAGTGATTCCTTTTGTGTAGCCCCGCCCATGCATGTTGGAGCAGCTTATAAGACTTGTTTTATATGTAGCCCCATATCAGTGAAGGAATTAAATGACATAAGAATATTGGATGATAAGAGTCTTAAGTTTGAAGCTATAACCTTTGATTTGATAGGAACAACGCATCCCCAAGAGGACGCACGAAGGTTCCATCTCACAAAATACAAAATCGAGTTACAGCCCAGTATATTTTAGAAACACTGTTGGAATATTACGGGTAAAACTAGAATACCACTAGTTCTAGGGAATATTGAGAATTGCATACTGATTGTTGAAGCCAGCTACATATCTTCAGACCTATATATGCCAAAAGGCATATTCTTTGTATGTGGTGATATAGCATACTCTTATTCGCCTGCAAAAGCTGCTGGTATATGTTATTTAGGTAGATTGACTTTTGTAGCTGCTCACTCTAATATTACAAAGACTGATGATTTTATTAGGGACAAGAGATCTCTGTCCCCTAACTGCAGTTCGGATTTAGCTTTATTATCATGATCTCAATATATAGCTTTAGCCGCCTCTCTGGTAGGAGTCCCAGGCCTTAGCTTGTACAATACCCGAGTAATAAACAGTATTGCCTGTGGGCTAGCCAAGACAATAAATGCCACTAGTACTGCAATCGCCTATATAAATGAAGAACTAAGGGAAGTTAGAGAAGGAATACTACAAAATAGAGTGGCTATTGATTATTTATTACTGAAGGCTGAGAGTGGCTGTGAGCAATTTAAGGGAATGTGCTGTTTTAATATCTCTGATAATTACAACCCAATAGAAAAGAAAATTCAGGATCTACAGAGTATACAAAAACATTTAAATCAAGGAAATGAGTGGGACCCTTTTGGATGATTAGGACAAGGTATGTCAAGATGGCTTACACGTATCCTTTACTATATGGGTTACTTTCTTGCAATTGCCTTCATCATCTATCTGGGAGTCAGGTGCGTGCCAGTGATTCTACACCGCTGTTCCAAAATAGGAAGGCCCAACAGAAAGAAAGTAGTCCAGGTGATGGCAATGAAACCTGTAACTACATATTCTCCAGTAGATACTTAAATATAAATATTAGTATTGAGGCATATTTTCGCTTTTCCCCTTTTCTGCTTATTTCTTGCACGCACACATACCAGGAACTTAGTCTAAAGGTAGCACCTCCTCTGAGAACCATGAGGGTGAATGAAGAAATGTCACGTCCACTGTCGCTTCTATTCTTTTACTATAACCTGAGGGAGATGGAGTGCCCCTCACCATCTCAATGACTCAGGAGTGAATCAGGCGTAGGCACTCAGGTATAGTACTATCTCCTATAATACTCTAATTTCCTTTTTCTATCTCACAAAGAAAGAAGAAGTATTTTAAATTTTGATGATTATGGTGTTAAGATAATTAACAACAGGGAGGACTGTTAAGTTTGTAATAAAATACTTCTGTATTGCGTTTAAAATAATTATGAAGTTAAGTGAATTATGTGAATGCATTAAACTGTCTTCAGCTGATTATTGCAGTGACCACAAAGGCTTTGGAATGGGTTAACCAAATAATAAGAAGTGATTTCATCCCTATATTGGACCATGAGTTATAAGGATACGTTGGAAGTATAAGATATGGGGATGGTAATAGAAACTTATCCTGAAACTTTATTGATTATGGAACCTGATGAAAAGGACTTAATGATCATGCCACCCAGAATCAAGATGGACAATGAACCTGTTGACTAGAGACTGTGATGAACTATAATGAACCACTTTATACCCCTTAAAGTGAAGAGACTGCATTTCTCGTCACGTATCCCAGTAATTTTCCCCTGGACTTGCTTTATTTGCCCACTCCCCTGAACGCCCCTTGCGATCCCATCACCTCCTTGTCACCTCCCTGTCACTCCCTCTGATAACGGATTAACAAATCATGTTTCTGTAGTATGATGTATTGCATTGTAGTTATGTACACCTTTTTCATTAATCATTGTTATTGGAGTGCATAAAATGTATTGTAACCTAATGAAATATAGGATATCTCACTGATAACTCAATGTGCATGGTCCACGTCTGTGCGCACAATCTTGTGACTGGTCCAGCTGAATAAATCTACCTTTGTGTCACTACAAGCTGTCTTGATGAAGATTTAAACTTATCACCATATAGCACTGTGACACTGCAGGCCATACCCCAGTGTATTCAGATTCCATATAAGTACTGTGACGCTGCAGACCATACCTCAGTGTATCCATACACAGTGGCGGAACTCTCAGAGGCAGTGGAGTCAATTTCCTCTGGACGCCAGCTGTCAGGGGGCGCACCAGTGAGCTCCTCCTTTAATTCCTGCTGGTCCGACAATGAAGTGACCGAGCGTGGATACACTGGCATCAGACCATAGAGCGCCAGGTCTGATGTTTCGGCACCCGACTGAATAGCAGCAGCATATCAACAGGAACTAGGATGCTGCACCTATGTCCGACTGCTGCATAGATCCGGACATACCGGCTCCTGACCTACTCACTAGATTCTGAGATTCCGGCGCAGTTTCAGCTGCAGCACACAAGTAGGATTCTGAGCTACTGGCTCCACCATCAATGTGTAACATCCTATCCCTCAGCCTCCACCACCCTGTCTCTGTGGGATGTTCAGGGCTGTAGACAAGGTGGACCACATGGGGACGAAAGAGAGAGGTGTGTGTAGCTGTGGGATGGAGTAGGAGCCAGAGGAGCATCAGGAATGAGTGGCAGCGGCTTACCTAATTCAATCACTCTGGCTGTGTGCTGTCAGCACTGAGAGAGGGATGGCACCTTGTTCTGCCCCCACATCTGCACTACTACTCTCATCATGCCCCTGATCTGCACTACTACTCCCATCTAACTTGAAGACCAAGGGAGAAGGTAAATGGAGCTGGAGGGATGCAGGGGTTGGCTAGTAAGACAGTGGGGGCTGGCTGGAGACACAATGGAAGCTGGCAGGAGAGACACTGGGGCTGGCAGGAAGTGAGCTAGAGAAACACAGGGAGGGGTGGGGAGCTGGAGCAAGCCAGTGGAGGGGGAGCACCACCATCTACTGTGACTATGGGTGCCTGGCATGAACTTACACCATTGTCCATACAAGTACTGTGACCTTTGGCCCTTATCTACCCACCAAAATATCAGGTGAAGTAAAAAGAAAGAGAGAGGCCAGAGAACAGGGCCCTTGGGAAAGATGCCAAGGATTGCCTAAAATTCCACACTGTATATGTAAATATTGTGGTCCAAATCCAGAATTGCAATGTATAAGGTGGTGTACGGATGAGACACCTGTATGTATGCTAATGTATTCAGGTGTATATGTAGAAACTGTGGTAGAAGTCCTGCAAATGAATGTATAATATAGTGTTATGAAATGGATGGAGAAGGAGTATTTTATACCAGCACCGAAAGTCGGGTAAAACGGGTGGCCACCCACAATGATGCAGATTTAGAATATCCGGTTGAGAGTTATAACCCAATTGCTAGGGCCAGTGCATATGGAAAAAATACGTTTGTTGAATTAGCCACTACGGCTGCTGACAGTGATTCCTTTTGTGTAGCCCCTCCTATGCATGTTGGAGCAGCTTATAAGACTTGTTTTATATGTAGCCCCATATCAGTGAAGGAATTAAATGACATAAGAATATTGGATGATAAGAGTCTTAAGTTTGAAGCTATAACCTTTGATTTGATAGGAACAACGCATCCCCAAGAGGACGCACGAAGGTTCCATCTCACAAAATACAAAATCGAGTTACAGCCCAGTATATTTTAGAAACACTGTTGGAATATTACGGGTAAAACTAGAATACCACTAGTTCTAGGGAATATTGAGAATTGCATAGTGATTGTTGAAGCCAGCTACATATCTTCAGACCTATATATGCCAAAAGGCATATTCTTTGTATGTGGTGATATAGCATACTCTTATTTGCCTGCAAATGCTACTGGTGTATGTTATTTAGGTAGATTGACTTTGTAGCTGCTCACTCTAATATTACAAAGACTGATGATTTTATTAGGGACAAGAGATCTCTGTCCCCTAACTGCCGTTCGGATTTAGCTTTATTATCATGATCTCAATATATAGCTTTAGCCGCCTCTCTGGTAGGAGTCCCAGGCCTTAGCTTGTACAATACCCGAGTAATAAACAGTATTGCCTGTGGGCTATCCAAGACAATAAATGCCACTAGTACTGCAATCGCCTATATAAATGAATAACTAAGGGAAGTTAGAGAAGGAATACTACAAAATAGAGTGGCTATTGATTATTTATTACTGAAGGCTGAGAGTGGCTGTGAGCAATTTAAGGGAATGTGCTGTTTTAATATCTCTGATAATTACAACCCAATAGAAAAGAAAATTCAGGATCTACAGAGTATACAAAAACATTTAAATCAAGGAAATGAGTGGGACCCTTTTGGATGGTTAGGACAAGGTATGTCAAGATGGCTTACACGTATCCTTTACTATATGGGTTACTTTCTTGCAATTGCCTTCATCATCTATCTGGGAGTCAGGTGCGTGCCAGTGATTCTACACCGCTGTTCCAAAATAGGAAGGCCCAACAGAAAGAAAGTAGTCCAGGTGATGGCAATGAAACCTGTAACTACATATTCTCCAGTAGATACTTAAATACAAATATTAGTATTGAGGCATATTTTCACTTTTCCCCTTTTCTGCTTATTTCTTGCACGCACACATACCAGGAACTTAGTCTAAAGGTAGCACCTCCTCTGAGAACCATGAGGGTGAATGAAGAAATGTCGCGTCCACTGTCGCTTCTATTCTTTTACTATAACCTGAGGGAGATGGAGTGCCCCTCACCATCTCAATGACTCAGGAGTGAATCAGGCGTAGGCACTCAGGTATAGTACTATCTCCTATAATACTCTAATTTCCTTTTTCTATCTCACAAAGAAAGAAGAAGTATTTTAAATTTTGATGATTATGGTGTTAAGATAATTAACAACAGGGAGGACTGTTAAGTTTGTAATAAAATACTTCTGAATTGCGTTTAAAATAATTATGAAGTTAAGTGAATTATGTGAATGCATTAAACTGTCTTCAGCTGATTATTGCAGTGACCAGAAAGGCTTTGGAATGGGTTAACCAAATAATAAGAAGTGATTTCATCCCTATATTGGACCATGAGTTATAAGGATACGTTGGAAGTATAAGATATGGGGACGGTAATAGAAACTTATCCTGAAACTTTATTGATTATGGAACCTGATGAAAAGGACTTAATGATCATGCCACCCAGAATCAAGATGGACAATGAATCTGTTGACTAGAGACTGTGATGAACTATAATGAACCACTTTATACCCCTTAAAGTGAAGAGACTGCATTTCTCGTCACGTATCCCAGTAATTTTCCCCTGGACTTGCTTTATTTGCCCACTCCCCTGAACGCCCCTTGCGATCCCATCACCTCCTTGTCACCTCCCTGTCACTCCTTCTGATAACGGATTAACAAATCATGTTTCTGTAGTATGATGTATTGCATTGTAGTTATGTACACCTTTTTCATTAATCATTGTTATTGGAGTGCATAAAATGTATTGTAACCTAATGAAATATAGGATATCTCACTGATAACTCAATGTGCATGGTCCACGTCTGTGCGCACAATCTTGTGACTGGTCCAGCTGAATAAATCTACCTTTGTGTCACTACAAGCTGTCTTGATGAAGATTTAAACTTATCACCATATAAGCACTGTGACACTGCAGGCCATACCCCAGTGTATTCAGATTCCATATAAGTACTGTGACGCTGCAGACCATACCTCAGTGTATCCATACACAGTGGCGGAACTCTCAGAGGCAGTGGAGTCAATGGCCTCTGGACGCCAGCTGTCAGGGGGCGCACCAGTGAGCTCCTCCTTTAATTCCTGCTGGTCCGACAATGAAGTGACCGAGCGTGGATACACTGGCATCAGACCATAGAGCACCAGGTCTGATGTTTCGGCACCTGACTGAATAGCAGCAGCATATCAACAGGAACTAGGATGCTGCACCTATGTCCGACTGCTGCATAGATCCGGACATACCGGCTCCTGACCTACTCACTAGATTCTGAGATTCCGGCGCAGTTTCAGCTGCAGCACACAAGTAGGATTCTGAGCTACTGGCTCCACCATCAATGTGTAGCATCCTATCCCTCAGCCTCCACCACCCTGTCTCTGTGGGATGTTCAGGGCTGGAGACAAGGTGGACCACATGGGGACGAAAGAGAGAGGTGTGTGTAGCTGTGGGATGGAGTAGGAGCCAGAGGAGCATCAGGAATGAGTGGCAGCGGCTTACCTAATTCAATCACTCTGGCTGTGTGCTGTCAGCACTGAGAGAGGGATGGCACCTTGTTCTGCCCCCACATCTGCACTACTACTCTCATCATGCCCCTGATCTGCACTACTACTCCCATCTAACTTGAAGACCAAGGGAGAAGGTAAATGGAGTTGGAGGGATGCAGGGGTTGGCTAGTAAGACAGTGGGGGCTGGCTGGAGACACAATGGAAGCTGGCAGGAGAGACACTGGGGCTGGCAGGAAGTGAGCTAGAGAAACACAGGGAGGGGTGGGGAGCTGGAGCAAGCCAGTGGAGGGGGAGCACCACCATCTACTTTGACTATGGGTGCCTGGCATGAACTTACACCATTGTCCATACAAGTACTGTGACCTTTGGCCCTTATCTACCCACCAAAATATCAGGTGAAGTAAGAAGAAAGAGAGAGGCCAGAGAACAGTGCCCTTGGGAAAGATGCCAAGGATTGCCTAAAATTCCACACTGTATATGTAAATATTGTGGTCCAAATCCAGAATTGCAATGTATAAGGTGGTGTACGGATGAGACACCTGTATGTATGCTAATGTATTCAGGTGTATATGTAGAAACTGTGGTAGAAGTCCTGCAAATGAATGTATAATATAGTGTTATGAAATGGATGGAGAAGGAGTATTTTATACCAGCACCGAAAGTCGGGTAAAACGGGTGGCCACCCACAATGATGCAGATTTAGAATATCCGGTTGAGAGTTATAACCCAATTGCTAGGGCCAGTGCATATGGAAAAAATATGTTTGTTGAATTAGCCACTACGGCTGCTGACAGTGATTCCTTTTGTGTAGCCCCTCCTATGCATGTTGGAGCAGCTTATAAGACTTGTTTTATATGTAGCCCCATATCAGTGAAGGAATTAAATGACATAAGAATATTGGATGATAAGAGTCTTAAGTTTGAAGCTATAACCTTTGATTTGATAGGAACAACGCATCCCCAAGAGGACGCACGAAGGATCCATCTCACAAAATACAAAATCGAGTTACAGCCCAGTATATTTTAGAAACACTGTTGGAATATTACGGGTAAAACTAGAATACCACTAGTTCTAGGGAATATTGAGAATTGCATAGTGATTGTTGAAGCCAGCTACATATCTTCAGACCTATATATGCCAAAAGGCATATTCTTTGTATGTGGTGATATAGCATACTCTTATTTGCCTGCAAATGCTACTGGTGTATGTTATTTAGGTAGATTGACTTTGTAGCTGCTCACTCTAATATTACAAAGACTGATGATTTTATTAGGGACAAGAGATCTCTGTCCCCTAACTGCAGTTCGGATTTAGCTTTATTATCATGATCTCAATATATAGCTTTAGCCGCCTCTCTGGTAGGAGTCCCAGGCCTTAGCTTGTACAATACCCGAGTAATAAACAGTATTGCCTGTGGGCTAGCCAAGACAATAAATGCCACTAGTACTGCAATCGCCTATATAAATGAATAACTAAGGGAAGTTAGAGAAGGAATACTACAAAATAGAGTGGCTATTGATTATTTATTACTGAAGGCTGAGAGTGGCTGTGAGCAATTTAAGGGAATGTGCTGTTTTAATATCTCTGATAATTACAACCCAATAGAAAAGAAAATTCAGGATCTACAGAGTATACAAAAACATTTAAATCAAGGAAATGAGTGGGACCCTTTTGGATGGTTAGGACAAGGTATGTCAAGATGGCTTACACGTATCCTTTACTATATGGGTTACTTTCTTGCAATTGCCTTCATCATCTATCTGGGAGTCAGGTGCGTGCCAGTGATTCTACACCGCTGTTCCAAAATAGGAAGGCCCAACAGAAAGAAAGTAGTCCAGGTGATGGCAATGAAACCTGTAACTACATATTCTCCAGTAGATACTTAAATACAAATATTAGTATTGAGGCATATTTTCACTTTTCCCCTTTTCTGCTTATTTCTTGCACGCACACATACCAGGAACTTAGTCTAAAGGTAGCACCTCCTCTGAGAACCATGAGGGTGAATGAAGAAATGTCGCGTCCACTGTCGCTTCTATTCTTTTACTATAACCTGAGGGAGATGGAGTGCCCCTCACCATCTCAATGACTCTGGAGTGAATCAGGCGTAGGCACTCAGGTATAGTACTATCTCCTATAATACTCTAATTTCCTTTTTCTATCTCACAAAGAAAGAAGAAGTATTTTAAATTTTGATGATTATGGTGTTAAGATAATTAATAACAGGGAGGACTGTTAAGTTTGTAATAAAATACTTCTGTATTGCGTTTAAAATAATTGTGAAGTTAAGTGAATTATGTGAATGCATTAAACTGTCTTCAGCTGATTATTGCAGTGACCACAAAGGCTTTGGAATGGGTTAACCAAATAATAAGAAGTGATTTCATCCCTATATTGGACCATGAGTTATAAGGATACGTTGGAAGTATAAGATATGGGGATGGTAATAGAAACTTATCCTGAAACTTTATTGATTATGGAACCTGATGAAAAGGACTTAATGATCATGCCACCCAGAATCAAGATGGACAATGAACCTGTTGACTAGAGACTGTGATGAACTATAATGAACCACTTTATACCCCTTAAAGTGAAGAGACTGCATTTCTCGTCACGTATCCCAGTAATTTTCCCCTGGACTTGCTTTATTTGCCCACTCCCCTGAACGCCCCTTGCGATCCCATCACCTCCTTGTCACCTCCCTGTCACTCCCTCTGATAACGGATTAACAAATCATGTTTCTGTAGTATGATGTATTGCATTGTAGTTATGTACACCTTTTTCATTAATCATTGTTATTGGAGTGCATAAAATGTATTGTAACCTAATGAAATATAGGATATCTCACTGATAACTCAATGTGCATGGTCCACGTCTGTGCGCACAATCTTGTGACTGGCCCAGCTGAATAAATCTACCTTTGTGTCACTACAAGCTGTCTTGATGAAGATTTAAACTTATCACCATATAAGCACTGTGACACTGCAGGCCATACCCCAGTGTATTCAGATTCCATATAAGTACTGTGACGCTGCAGACCATACCTCAGTGTATCCATACACAGTGGCGGAACTCTCAGAGGCAGTGGAGTCAATGGCCTCTGGACGCCAGCTGTCAGGGGGCGCACCAGTGAGCTCCTCCTTTAATTCCTGCTGGTCCGACAATGAAGTGACCGAGCGTGGATACACTGGCATCAGACCATAGAGCGCCAGGTCTGATGTTTCGGCACCCGACTGAATAGCAGCAGCATATCAACAGGAACTAGGATGCTGCACCTATGTCCGACTGCTGCATAGATCCGGACATACCGGCTCCTGACCTACTCACTAGATTCTGAGATTCCGGCGCAGTTTCAGCTGCAGCACACAAGTAGGATTCTGAGCTACTGGCTCCACCATCAATGTGTAACATCCTATCCCTCAGCCTCCACCACCCTGTCTCTGTGGGATGTTCAGGGCTGGAGACAAGGTGGACCACATGGGGACGAAAGAGAGAGGTGTGTGTAGCTGTGGGATGGAGTAGGAGCCAGAGGAGCATCAGGAATGAGTGGCAGCGGCTTACCTAATTCAATCACTCTGGCTGTGTGCTGTCAGCACTGAGAGAGGGATGGCACCTTGTTCTGCCCCCACATCTGCACTACTACTCTCATCATGCCCCTGATCTGCACTACTACTCCCATCTAACTTGAAGACCAAGGGAGAAGGTAAATGGAGCTGGAGGGATGCAGGGGTTGGCTAGTAAGACAGTGGGGGCTGGCTGGAGACACAATGGAAGCTGGCAGGAGAGACACTGGGGCTGGCAGGAAGTGAGCTAGAGAAACACAGGGAGGGGTGGGGAGCTGGAGCAAGCCAGTGGAGGGGGAGCACCACCATCTACTGTGACTATGGGTGCCTGGCATGAACTTACACCATTGTCCATACAAGTACTGTGACCTTTGGCCCTTATCTACCCACCAAAATATCAGGTGAAGTAAGAAGAAAGAGAGAGGCCAGAGAACTGGGCCCTTGGGAAAGATGCCAAGGATTGCCTAAAATTCCACACTGTATATGTAAATATTGTGGTCCAAATCCAGAATTGCAATGTATAAGGTGGTGTACGGATGAGACACCTGTATGTATGCTAATGTATTCAGGTGTATATGTAGAAACTGTGGTAGAAGTCCTGCAAATGAATGTATAATATAGTGTTATGAAATGGATGGAGAAGGAGTATTTTATACCAGCACCGAAAGTCGGGTAAAACGGGTGGCCACCCACAATGATGCAGATTTAGAATATCCGGTTGAGAGTTATAACCCAATTGCTAGGGCCAGTGCATATGGAAAAAATACGTTTGTTGAATTAGCCACTACGGCTGCTGACAGTGATTCCTTTTGTGTAGCCCCTCCTATGCATGTTGGAGCAGCTTATAAGACTTGTTTTATATGTAGCCCCATATCAGTGAAGGAATTAAATGACATAAGAATATTGGATGATAAGAGTCTTAAGTTTGAAGCTATAACCTTTGATTTGATAGGAACAACGCATCCCCAAGAGGACGCACGAAGGTTCCATCTCACAAAATACAAAATCGAGTTACAGCCCAGTATATTTTAGAAACACTGTTGGAATATTACGGGTAAAACTAGAATACCACTAGTTCTAGGGAATATTGAGAATTGCATAGTGATTGTTGAAGCCAGCTACATATCTTCAGACCTATATATGCCAAAAGGCATATTCTTTGTATGTGGTGATATAGCATACTCTTATTTGCCTGCAAATGCTACTGGTGTATGTTATTTAGGTAGATTGACTTTGTAGCTGCTCACTCTAATATTACAAAGACTGATGATTTTATTAGGGACAAGAGATCTCTGTCCCCTAACTGCCGTTCGGATTTAGCTTTATTATCATGATCTCAATATATAGCTTTAGCCGCCTCTCTGGTAGGAGTCCCAGGCCTTAGCTTGTACAATACCCGAGTAATAAACAGTATTGCCTGTGGGCTATCCAAGACAATAAATGCCACTAGTACTGCAATCGCCTATATAAATGAATAACTAAGGGAAGTTAGAGAAGGAATACTACAAAATAGAGTGGCTATTGATTATTTATTACTGAAGGCTGAGAGTGGCTGTGAGCAATTTAAGGGAATGTGCTGTTTTAATATCTCTGATAATTACAACCCAATAGAAAAGAAAATTCAGGATCTACAGAGTATACAAAAACATTTAAATCAAGGAAATGAGTGGGACCCTTTTGGATGGTTAGGACAAGGTATGTCAAGATGGCTTACACGTATCCTTTACTATATGGGTTACTTTCTTGCAATTGCCTTCATCATCTATCTGGGAGTCAGGTGCGTGCCAGTGATTCTACACCGCTGTTCCAAAATAGGAAGGCCCAACAGAAAGAAAGTAGTCCAGGTGATGGCAATGAAACCTGTAACTACATATTCTCCAGTAGATACTTAAATACAAATATTAGTATTGAGGCATATTTTCGCTTTTCCCCTTTTCTGCTTATTTCTTGCACACACACATACCAGGAACTTAGTCTAAAGGTAGCACCTCCTCTGAGAACCATGAGGGTGAATGAAGAAATGTCGCGTCCACTGTCGCTTCTATTCTTTTACTATAACCTGAGGGAGATGGAGTGCCCCTCACCATCTCAATGACTCAGGAGTGAATCAGGCGTAGGCACTCAGGTATAGTACTATCTCCTATAATACTCTAATTTCCTTTTTCTATCTCACAAAGAAAGAAGAAGTATTTTAAATTTTGATGATTATGGTGTTAAGATAATTAACAACAGGGAGGACTGTTAAGTTTGTAATAAAATACTTCTGTATTGCGTTTAAAATAATTATGAAGTTAAGTGAATTATGTGAATGCATTAAACTGTCTTCAGCTGATTATTGCAGTGACCAGAAAGGCTTTGGAATGGGTTAACCAAATAATAAGAAGTGATTTCATCCCTATATTGGACCATGAGTTATAAGGATACGTTGGAAGTATAAGATATGGGGATGGTAATAGAAACTTATCCTGAAACTTTATTGATTATGGAACCTGATGAAAAGGACTTAATGATCATGCCACCCAGAATCAAGATGGACAATGAATCTGTTGACTAGAGACTGTGATGAACTATAATGAACCACTTTATACCCCTTAAAGTGAAGAGACTGCATTTCTCGTCACGTATCCCAGTAATTTTCCCCTGGACTTGCTTTATTTGCCCACTCCCCTGAACGCCCCTTGCGATCCCATCACCTCCTTGTCACCTCCCTGTCACTCCTTCTGATAACGGATTAACAAATCATGTTTCTGTAGTATGATGTATTGCATTGTAGTTATGTACACCTTTTTCATTAATCATTGTTATTGGAGTGCATAAAATGTATTGTAACCTAATGAAATATAGGATATCTCACTGATAACTCAATGTGCATGGTCCACGTCTGTGCGCACAATCTTGTGACTGGTCCAGCTGAATAAATCTACCTTTGTGTCACTACAAGCTGTCTTGATGAAGATTTAAACTTATCACCATATAAGCACTGTGACACTGCAGGCCATACCCCAGTGTATTCAGATTCCATATAAGTACTGTGACGCTGCAGACCATACCTCAGTGTATCCATACACAGTGGCGGAACTCTCAGAGGCAGTGGAGTCAATGGCCTCTGGACGCCAGCTGTCAGGGGGCGCACCAGTGAGCTCCTCCTTTAATTCCTGCTGGTCCGACAATGAAGTGACCGAGCGTGGATACACTGGCATCAGACCATAGAGCACCAGGTCTGATGTTTCGGCACCTGACTGAATAGCAGCAGCATATCAACAGGAACTAGGATGCTGCACCTATGTCCGACTGCTGCATAGATCCGGACATACCGGCTCCTGACCTACTCACTAGATTCTGAGATTCCGGCGCAGTTTCAGCTGCAGCACACAAGTAGGATTCTGAGCTACTGGCTCCACCATCAATGTGTAGCATCCTATCCCTCAGCCTCCACCACCCTGTCTCTGTGGGATGTTCAGGGCTGGAGACAAGGTGGACCACATGGGGACGAAAGAGAGAGGTGTGTGTAGCTGTGGGATGGAGTAGGAGCCAGAGGAGCATCAGGAATGAGTGGCAGCGGCTTACCTAATTCAATCACTCTGGCTGTGTGCTGTCAGCACTGAGAGAGGGATGGCACCTTGTTCTGCCCCCACATCTGCACTACTACTCTCATCATGCCCCTGATCTGCACTACTACTCCCATCTAACTTGAAGACCAAGGGAGAAGGTAAATGGAGTTGGAGGGATGCAGGGGTTGGCTAGTAAGACAGTGGGGGCTGGCTGGAGACACAATGGAAGCTGGCAGGAGAGACACTGGGGCTGGCAGGAAGTGAGCTAGAGAAACACAGGGAGGGGTGGGGAGCTGGAGCAAGCCAGTGGAGGGGGAGCACCACCATCTACTTTGACTATGGGTGCCTGGCATGAACTTACACCATTGTCCATACAAGTACTGTGACCTTTGGCCCTTATCTACCCACCAAAATATCAGGTGAAGTAAGAAGAAAGAGAGAGGCCAGAGAACAGTGCCCTTGGGAAAGATGCCAAGGATTGCCTAAAATTCCACACTGTATATGTAAATATTGTGGTCCAAATCCAGAATTGCAATGTATAAGGTGGTGTACGGATGAGACACCTGTATGTATGCTAATGTATTCAGGTGTATATGTAGAAACTGTGGTAGAAGTCCTGCAAATGAATGTATAATATAGTGTTATGAAATGGATGGAGAAGGAGTATTTTATACCAGCACCGAAAGTCGGGTAAAACGGGTGGCCACCCACAATGATGCAGATTTAGAATATCCGGTTGAGAGTTATAACCCAATTGCTAGGGCCAGTGCATATGGAAAAAATATGTTTGTTGAATTAGCCACTACGGCTGCTGACAGTGATTCCTTTTGTGTAGCCCCTCCTATGCATGTTGGAGCAGCTTATAAGACTTGTTTTATATGTAGCCCCATATCAGTGAAGGAATTAAATGACATAAGAATATTGGATGATAAGAGTCTTAAGTTTGAAGCTATAACCTTTGATTTGATAGGAACAACGCATCCCCAAGAGGACGCACGAAGGTTCCATCTCACAAAATACAAAATCGAGTTACAGCCCAGTATATTTTAGAAACACTGTTGGAATATTACGGGTAAAACTAGAATACCACTAGTTCTAGGGAATATTGAGAATTGCATAGTGATTGTTGAAGCCAGCTACATATCTTCAGACCTATATATGCCAAAAGGCATATTCTTTGTATGTGGTGATATAGCATACTCTTATTTGCCTGCAAATGCTACTGGTGTATGTTATTTAGGTAGATTGACTTTGTAGCTGCTCACTCTAATATTACAAAGACTGATGATTTTATTAGGGACAAGAGATCTCTGTCCCCTAACTGCAGTTCGGATTTAGCTTTATTATCATGATCTCAATATATAGCTTTAGCCGCCTCTCTGGTAGGAGTCCCAGGCCTTAGCTTGTACAATACCCGAGTAATAAACAGTATTGCCTGTGGGCTAGCCAAGACAATAAATGCCACTAGTACTGCAATCGCCTATATAAATGAATAACTAAGGGAAGTTAGAGAAGGAATACTACAAAATAGAGTGGCTATTGATTATTTATTACTGAAGGCTGAGAGTGGCTGTGAGCAATTTAAGGGAATGTGCTGTTTTAATATCTCTGATAATTACAACCCAATAGAAAAGAAAATTCAGGATCTACAGAGTATACAAAAACATTTAAATCAAGGAAATGAGTGGGACCCTTTTGGATGGTTAGGACAAGGTATGTCAAGATGGCTTACACGTATCCTTTACTATATGGGTTACTTTCTTGCAATTGCCTTCATCATCTATCTGGGAGTCAGGTGCGTGCCAGTGATTCTACACCGCTGTTCCAAAATAGGAAGGCCCAACAGAAAGAAAGTAGTCCAGGTGATGGCAATGAAACCTGTAACTACATATTCTCCAGTAGATACTTAAATACAAATATTAGTATTGAGGCATATTTTCGCTTTTCCCCTTTTCTGCTTATTTCTTGCACGCACACATACCAGGAACTTAGTCTAAAGGTAGCACCTCCTCTGAGAACCATGAGGGTGAATGAAGAAATGTCGCGTCCACTGTCGCTTCTATTCTTTTACTATAACCTGAGGGAGATGGAGTGCCCCTCACCATCTCAATGACTCTGGAGTGAATCAGGCGTAGGCACTCAGGTATAGTACTATCTCCTATAATACTCTAATTTCCTTTTTCTATCTCACAAAGAAAGAAGAAGTATTTTAAATTTTGATGATTATGGTGTTAAGATAATTAATAACAGGGAGGACTGTTAAGTTTGTAATAAAATACTTCTGTATTGCGTTTAAAATAATTGTGAAGTTAAGTGAATTATGTGAATGCATTAAACTGTCTTCAGCTGATTATTGCAGTGACCAGAAAGGCTTTGGAATGGGTTAACCAAATAATAAGAAGTGATTTCATCCCTATATTGGACCATGAGTTATAAGGATACGTTGGAAGTATAAGATATGGGGATGGTAATAGAAACTTATCCTGAAACTTTATTGATTATGGAACCTGATGAAAAGGACTTAATGATCATGCCACCCAGAATCAAGATGGACAATGAACCTGTTGACTAGAGACTGTGATGAACTATAATGAACCACTTTATACCCCTTAAAGTGAAGAGACTGCATTTCTCGTCACGTATCCCAGTAATTTTCCCCTGGACTTGCTTTATTTGCCCACTCCCCTGAACGCCCCTTGCGATCCCATCACCTCCTTGTCACCTCCCTGTCATTCCCTCTGATAACGGATTAACAAATCATGTTTCTGTAGTATGATGTATTGCATTGTAGTTATGTACACCTTTTTCATTAATCATTGTTATTGGAGTGCATAAAATGTATTGTAACCTAATGAAATATAGGATATCTCACTGATAACTCAATGTGCATGGTCCACGTCTGTGCGCACAATCTTGTGACTGGCCCAGCTGAATAAATCTACCTTTGTGTCACTACAAGCTGTCTTGATGAAGATTTAAACTTATCACCATATAAGCACTGTGACACTGCAGGCCATACCCCAGTGTATTCAGATTCCATATAAGTACTGTGACGCTGCAGACCATACCTCAGTGTATCCATACACAGTGGCGGAACTCTCAGAGGCAGTGGAGTCAATGGCCTCTGGACGCCAGCTGTCAGGGGGCGCACCAGTGAGCTCCTCCTTTAATTCCTGCTGGTCCGACAATGAAGTGACCGAGCGTGGATACACTGGCATCAGACCATAGACCGCCAGGTCTGATGTTTCGGCACCCGACTGAATAGCAGCAGCATATCAACAGGAACTAGGATGCTGCACCTATGTCCGACTGCTGCATAGATCCGGACATACCGGCTCCTGACCTACTCACTAGATTCTGAGATTCCGGCGCAGTTTCAGCTGCAGCACACAAGTAGGATTCTGAGCTACTGGCTCCACCATCAATGTGTAACATCCTATCCCTCAGCCTCCACCACCCTGTCTCTGTGGGATGTTCAGGGCTGGAGACAAGGTGGACCACATGGGGACGAAAGAGAGAGGTGTGTGTAGCTGTGGGATGGAGTAGGAGCCAGAGGAGCATCAGGAATGAGTGGCAGCGGCTTACCTAATTCAATCACTCTGGCTGTGTGCTGTCAGCACTGAGAGAGGGATGGCACCTTGTTCTGCCCCCACATCTGCACTACTACTCTCATCATGCCCCTGATCTGCACTACTACTCCCATCTAACTTGAAGACCAAGGGAGAAGGTAAATGGAGCTGGAGGGATGCAGGGGTTGGCTAGTAAGACAGTGGGGGCTGGCTGGAGACACAATGGAAGCTGGCAGGAGAGACACTGGGGCTGGCAGGAAGTGAGCTAGAGAAACACAGGGAGGGGTGGGGAGCTGGAGCAAGCCAGTGGAGGGGGAGCACCACCATCTACTGTGACTATGGGTGCCTGGCATGAACTTACACCATTGTCCATACAAGTACTGTGACCTTTGGCCCTTATCTACCCACCAAAATATCAGGTGAAGTAAGAAGAAAGAGAGAGGCCAGAGAACTGGGCCCTTGGGAAAGATGCCAAGGATTGCCTAAAATTCCACACTGTATATGTAAATATTGTGGTCCAAATCCAGAATTGCAATGTATAAGGTGGTGTACGGATGAGACACCTGTATGTATGCTAATGTATTCAGGTGTATATGTAGAAACTGTGGTAGAAGTCCTGCAAATGAATGTATAATATAGTGTTATGAAATGGATGGAGAAGGAGTATTTTATACCAGCACCGAAAGTCGGGTAAAACGGGTGGCCACCCACAATGATGCAGATTTAGAATATCCGGTTGAGAGTTATAACCCAATTGCTAGGGCCAGTGCATATGGAAAAAATACGTTTGTTGAATTAGCCACTACGGCTGCTGACAGTGATTCCTTTTGTGTAGCCCCTCCTATGCATGTTGGAGCAGCTTATAAGACTTGTTTTATATGTAGCCCCATATCAGTGAAGGAATTAAATGACATAAGAATATTGGATGATAAGAGTCTTAAGTTTGAAGCTATAACCTTTGATTTGATAGGAACAACGCATCCCCAAGAGGACGCACGAAGGTTCCATCTCTCAAAATACAAAATCGAGTTACAGCCCAGTATATTTTAGAAACACTGTTGTAATATTACGGGTAAAACTAGAATACCACTAGTTCTAGGGAATATTGAGAATTGCATAGTGATTGTTGAAGCCAGCTACATATCTTCAGACCTATATATGCCAAAAGGCATATTCTTTGTATGTGGTGATATAGCATACTCTTATTTGCCTGCAAATGCTACTGGTGTATGTTATTTAGGTAGATTGACTTTGTAGCTGCTCACTCTAATATTACAAAGACTGATGATTTTATTAGGGACAAGAGATCTCTGTCCCCTAACTGCAGATCTGATTTAGCTTTATTATCATGATCTCAATATATAGCTTTAGCCGCCTCTCTGGTAGGAGTCCCAGGCCTTAGCTTGTACAATGCCCGAGTAATAAACAGTATTGCCTGTGGGCTAGCCAAGACAATAAATGCCACTAGTACTGCAATCGCCTATATAAATGAATAACTAAGGGAAGTTAGAGAAGGAATACTACAAAATAGAGTGGCTATTGATTATTTATTACTGAAGGCTGGGAGTGGCTGTGAGCAATTTAAGGGAATGTGCTGTTTTAATATCTCTGATAATTACAACCCAATAGAAAAGAAAATTCAGGATCTACAGAGTATACAAAAACATTTAAATCAAGGAAATGAGTGGGACCCTTTTGGATGGTTAGGACAAGGTATGTCATGATGGCATACATGTATCCTTTACTATATGGGTTACTTTCTTGCAATTGCCTTCATCATCTATCTGGGAGTCAGGTGCGTGCCAGTGATTCTACACCGCTGTTCCAAAATAGGAAGGCCCAACAGAAAGAAAGTAGTCCAGGTGATGGCAATGAAACCTGTAACTACATATTCTCCAGTAGATACTTAAATACAAATATTAGTATTGAGGCATATTTTCACTTTTCCCCTTTTCTGCTTATTTCTTGCACGCACACATACCAGGAACTTAGTCTAAAGGTAGCACCTCCTCTGAGAACCATGAGGGTGAATGAAGAAATGTCACGTCGACTGTCGCTTCTATTCTTTTACTATAACCTGAGGGAGATGGAGTGCCCCTCACCATCTCAATGACTCGGGAGTGAATCAGGCGTAGGCACTCAGGTATAGTACTATCTCCTATAATACTCTAATTTCCTTTTTCTATCTCACAAAGAAAGAAGAGGTATTTTAAATTTTGATGATTATGGTGTTAAGATAATTAACAACAGGGAGGACTGTTAAGTTTGTAATAAAATACTTCTGTATTGCATTTAAAATAATTATGAAGTTAAGTGAATTATGTGAATGCATTAAACTGTCTTCAGCAGATTATTGCAGTGACCACAAAGGCTTTGGAATGGGTTAGGGGGGGTAAGGTGCGCTCTTCCTGCTAGTACTGGTGATGACTTGTGTGTGTTTGTGAGTGGTGTTAATTAGAATGTTTCTTCTGGTGGTGGTGATGTTTTGGGAGCGAGGAGGGTGTGATTGGGTATGGAGTGTAGTTTGGAGTAAAGTGAAAAGGGGAATGGAATAGGATCAAAATGAGGCCAGCGAGACACAGTAATTTTAGGCAAAATCTTTTATTGAGTAGTCACAATGCTGCTCTGTTAAGATCCCGGGCAGGTGGGTGGGGTTCAGTGATGAGTGGTGATGAGACTGGGGAGGTAGGTGGACCCTTTTAGGGGGCTCCTTCCCATGCGGTTCAGTGACCTTGCACGTCACGCCTGCTGGACCTATGGTCGACAGTCTAGGAAGTCTCGGGGGTGGGGGGATTTGCAGAGTGGGTTGGAACACCTGTGCGGCGTCCCGCGTGCTGGTGTGAGTCTTGGCAGTACTTACCTACCGGTAGGTTTTTTGTTGTGGTGATGTAGGTCGACGTTGCGGCCGTTGCAGATTGGTTGGAAGCTGCAGGTTTGTTGGTGAGCTGGATCAGCGTGTTGCTGGTGTGCTGCAAGTGCACGGCTGTTCTGATTGGTCTGCGGAGGTCATCGACCGTAGTATGCAGCTGAAATTGGCTCTTGGTCGTGCCGCTGGTGGTGCGGAGCCAGAGGTGTGGATGGGTGAGCTGCTGGGAGGCTGGGTTGCAGCGTGTGTGCTGAGACCACCCCTGGGGGGTGGTCTGCCCGGGATACTGATTCAAAAAAAGCCAGGGAGGAGGGGGGATGTGGAAAGTGTGACAGGGATGGAGCTGGTCACTGGCGATGTTGGCTGGGTGGACTTGCGGCCGGATGTGCGGGATGCTCTTATCACTGACGGTCCCTCGTGGAAATGGGGATCGACGGTGGAGACACCCCTGGCCTGGAGTGAGTTGCTGAGCATGCCTGGAAGCAGGGGGGGAGAGGGGCTGGTCTGGGGTGGAGCCGGTCACTGGAGGTGTGAGCAGTGCGGACCAGCAGGCGGGTGGGCTGAGAGCTTTCTGCACTGGTGGTCCCTGGTGGGGATGGGGATCTTTAGTGGAGGTCAGCCTGGATCGGTGTCGGGTTTGATGTGAGGGTCTCCAACACGTTTCGGCACAGGTGCCTTCTTCAAGGAGGTGTGAGAGGATCAATGCTTCTGAGGTTCTTATGTAGGGCACTTCCGGGGGTGGGGGTGTGAACAGGTGACTCATGGGGCCAATGGTGTGTTTGAAAGGTAATGTGGTGCAGGTGTGTGCAGGGACTTGCTGAATGGTGATGCGGTGCAGGTGTGTGCAGGAAC
This sequence comes from Taudactylus pleione, assembly GCA_031769625.1. Lineage (NCBI taxonomy): Eukaryota > Metazoa > Chordata > Amphibia > Anura > Myobatrachidae > Taudactylus > Taudactylus pleione. Next base: position 1,024,183 of record JAUIMM010000182.1, read on the forward strand.
TAGCTGGAGTGATGAATTTAATCAGATTAGGCCACTGGTGTGTTTGATAGGTAATATGGTGCAGGTGTGTGCAGGGACACAATCCGAACATAGACAAACATCACAACTACAAATCCACCAGTCTCACCACCACAAAGACACACACTTACACCGCACCAACATCACACCACCAACACACAACCAACCTTACTACCTCAGGCACCCCGATATACAAAAAACTAGACTTAACGTACCAGCAATACATGTCCAAGATTCACAACACAAAGAACCCATCAAACACACACAACAAAGATAATGACACAAACGACCAGGAACAAGACTCAGACTGCAACACATCATTTAGCATTCATGAAATAGAAGACCCATCCGAGTCGGAACACTACGAACAGCTAGCAAGACAATCGCTTAACCAAGGGTGGGTCAACACACTCAGAGGGACACCAGACCAAACAGTAACACAAACAGACAACACACAAGAAGCCACCCGACCACCACTGCCACCTCCATGTACACCCATCCACACAGACGAACAATGGTCACAGCATTTTTTAGATCTGGAGTCAAGCAACCGCGCCTGCCTACCACCTACCCTAACACACACCCCAACAAGGCCAAAACGCAAGCTAGACCAACGAGACGAGGATGCAGAGGTGGACAAACCACCAAAACACTGACCAATCCCACACCACCCAACAGTACAGGTATCTTCAATCTAAGCAGCCGCACCCTCACACCGAATGACATCTCCGTACTAAACAAAGGACTTAAATTCGCCCCACATAACCCTCTTAACTAATTCGAAGCTTACCTTGATTTAAACAGATTCATCCGGAAACTCACCCTCAAAAAATTCTTCATGTCCAACCCCATCACAAAAGAACCCATACATAACCAATACAAACATGTTACACTCAAACCCCCATCCAGCTTCTTCCCCAGTCACCTAAAACGCCACCTCATACACACCTTCGAACATCTGGTAACAGAGGACATCAACAAACTCAATACCTCTAACAAACGGCACAACACAAACCTCACCACTAACAAAAAAAGTGCACTGAACAATCTCAAATCAGACAGAAACCTGATAATTAAACCAGCAGACAAGGGGGGGGGCATAGTACTCCTGGACAAACTCGACTACATCGCAGAATCACAGCGCATCCTTCAAGACAGAGACACATATGAGAAACTCAATTCTGACCCGACACTCAAGTTCAACCAAACACTCAAACGCATACTCCTGACCGGTTTAGACACAGGCATCCTCAATAAGCAGGAATATAACTTCATCCATAACCCAAACCCGGTCATACCCGTATTCTATTATCTCCCCAAGATACACAAAAGCACGACACACCCTCCAGGTAGACCCATCATTTCCGGCATCAATTCCATCTCATCTAATCTATCACAATACATCGACCACTATCTTCAACCATACGTCAAACGCCAACGCTCACACTTACAGGACACAACACACATACTAAAAATACTCGAGGACACCACCTGGGGGGATGACCACTGGTTAGTCACCAGTGACGTCACATCCCTATACACGATCATCAATCACCAACAGGGTCTTGACAGCATCAAACACCATCTCAATCACGACGACACACTGGAACCAGAACAGATCGCATTCATCCTCCAGGGCATTGAATACATTCTCACACACAATCACTTTTGGTTCGATAGGGACTTCCACCTGCAGAGGACTGGCACCGCTATGGGGACCAAGTTCACGCCCGGTTATGCTAACCTGTTCATGAGCAGTTGGGAGGACTCCCACATATGGACGGGTCATAACTGGGATGTGAATTTGGTCCTATGGACCAGATACATAGACGACGTCCTCTGCATCTGGAAGGGTCCCCTACACACACTCCTTGACTTCATTCAATACATCAACAACAATGACTGGAACCTCAAATTCATGACCAATTACAGCCAATCCTCCGTCAACTTCTTAGACCTAGAAATATACATTGATAATCACCAGATACAGACCAAGACTTTTCAAAAACCCGTAGACGTCAACAGTTACATCCTCTCAAGTAGTGGTCATCACCCCTCCTGGCTCAGCAATATCCCCACAGGACAGTTCAAGCGGATCAGACGCAACTGCACAAAACTCACGGACTATCACGAACAAGCCAAAACACTTAAACAACAATTCACGGACAAAGCATACAAACCGGACACATTAGAAGCCACACTCACCCGAATAGGACTAGAAGATAGGAAACCACTTCTGGAATACAAACAACAACCACAAAACACAGACAACCACATTCCCTTCATCACACAATTCAACACCCAGGCGACACAAATAAAAAGTATCATCAACAAACACTGGCACTTACTTAAGGAAGATGCACAACTGACAAGTATCCTACCCAACAGACCCAAAGTCATCTACCGCAAGGCCCCCAACATCCATAACAAACTCGTATCCAACCACATTCCTCCACCCATCCGAACACAAAGCACTCTAGACAACTCCAAACTCACAGGGGGTTTCTTCCACTGCGGCTCATGTACCAACTGCGTCACACTAAAATATAGAAGCACCACACCCACTACAACATTCTCATCCACACAGACAAACACCACGTATAAAATTAAAGAACACATTTCATGCAACACTAACAACGTAATCTACCTCATACAATGCCCATGCAATCAACAATACATAGGCAGGACCACCAGACCACTAAAAAACAGAATTGCCGAACATCTGAGAAACATCACCAAACAAACAGAGAACCATAACATACCCGTACACTACAAAGAATACCACCATAGCAGCACACAAGGCACCACTTTCATAGGAATCAAACACATGCAAAAAAACTGGAGAGGCGGAGACCATAACAAAATCCTCAACAAGGAGGAACTTAGATGGATATTCATGCTGAAAACATTAACCCCCAGGGGACTCAACATTGACAACGAAGTCAATTCCGTTATAACGAAGTAATCTCCAACCAGCCCACCCACGCTCTACTCCAGCCCCAACCCCTATCACCTCACCTTTTATCACTCCTGATAGTCCCTGCACACACCTGCACTGCATCACCATTCAGCAATTCTTTGCACACACCTACACCGCATTACCTTTCAAACATACCATTGGCCCAATATGATTACACGTATCACTCCAGCTAGTCCCTGCACACAACTGAACCGCATAACCATTCAGCAAGTCCCTGCACACACCTGCACCGCAATACCTTTAAAAAAAAAAAAAAACACCATTGGCCTAACCTGATTACACTTATCACTCCAGCTACTTCCTGCACCGCATCACCATTCAGCAAGTCCCTGCACACAACTGCACCACATTACCTTTAAAAAAAAAAAAAAAAAACACCATTGGCCTAACCTAATTACACTTATCACTCCAGCTACTTCCTGCATACAACTGCACCGCATCACCATTCAGCAAGTCCCTGCACACACCTGCACCGCATTACCTTTCAAAAAAAAAAAAACCACCATTGGCCTAACCTAATTACACTTATCACTCCAGCTACTTCCTGCACACACCTGCACTGTATCACCATTCAGCAAGTCCCTGCACACACCTGCACCACATTACATTTATAAAAAAAAAAAAGCAAACCCCTACACACACCTGCACCGCATTACCTCCCAAACACACCATTGGCCTAATATGATTACACTTACCACTCCAGCTAGTTCCTGCACACACCTGCACCGCATCACCAATCAGCAAGTCCCTGCACACACCTGTACCACATTACCATTCAAACGCATCATTGGCCCATTATGATTACACTTATCACTCCAGCAAGTCCTGCACACACCTGCACCGCATTACCTCTCAATCACACCATTGACCTAATATGATTACACTTACCACTCCAGCTAGTTCCTGCACACACCTGCACCGCATCACCAATCAGCAAGTCCCTGCACACACCTGCACCATATTACCTATCAAACACACCAGTGGCCTAATCTGATTAAATTCATAACTCCAGCTAGTTCCTGCACACACCTGCACCGCATCACCATTCAGCAAGTCCCTGCACACACCTGCACCACATTACCTTTCAAACACACCATTGGCCCTATGAGTCACCTGATCACACCCCCACCCCCAGAAGTGCCCTACATAAGAACCTCAGAAGCATTGATCCTCTCACACCTCCTTGAAGAAGGCACCTGTGCCGAAACGCATTGGAGACCCTCACATCAAACCCGACACCGATCCAGGCTGACCTCCACTAAAGATCCCCATCCCCACCAGGGACCACCAGTGCAGAAAGCTCTCAGCCCACCCGCCTGCTGGTCCACACCGCTCACACCTCCAGTGACCGGCTCCACCCCGGACCAGCCCCTCTCCCCCCCTGCTCCCAGGCGTGCTCAGCAACTCACTCCAGGCCAGGGGTGTCTCCACCGTCGATCCCCATTTCCACGAGGGACCGTCAGTGATAAGAGCATCCCGCACATCCGGCCGCAAGTCCGCTCAGCCAACATCGCCAGTGACCAGCTCCATCCCGGTCACACTTTCCACATCCCCCTTCCTCCCTGGCTTTTTTTGAATCAGTATCCCGGGCAGACCACCCCCCAGGGGTGGTCCCAGCACACACGCTGCAACCCAGCCTCCCAGCAGCTCACCCATCCACACCTCTGGCTCCGCACCACCAGCGGCATGACCAAGAGCCTATTTCAGCTGCATACTACGGTTGATGACCTCCGCAGACCAATCAGAACAGCCGTGCACTTGCAGCACACCAGCAACACGCTGATCCAGCTCACCAACAAACCTGCAGCTTCCAACCAATCTGCAACGGCTCAACGTCGACCTACAACACCACAACAAAAAACCTACCGGTAGGTAAGTACTGCCAAGACTCACACCAACACGCGGGATGCCGCACAGGTGTTCCAACCCACTCTGCAAATCCCCCCACCCCCCGAGACTTCCTAGACTGTCGACCATAGGTCCAGCAGGGGTGACGTGCAAGGTCACTGAACTGCATGGGAAGGAGCCTCCTAAAAGGGTCCACCTACCTCCCCAGTCTCATCACCACTCATCACTGAACCCCACCCACCTGCCCGGGATCTTAACAGAGCAGCATTGTGACTACTCAATAAAAGATTTTGCCCAAAATTACTGTGTCTCACTGGCCTCATTTTGATCCTATTCCATTCCCCTTTTCACATTACTCCAAACTACACTCCATACCCAATCACACCCTCCTCACTCCCAAAACATCACCACCACCAGAAGAAACATTCTAATTAACACCACTCACAAACACACACAAGTCATCACCAGTACTAGCAGGAAGAGTGCACCTTACCCCCCCTACCCCCATACGTTTTCAGTGCGGGAAAGGTACTCCCACACAAAGGTGCAACACCCCGAAACCACAACACACCACCCTCTGGTCAACGAGAGCGCAGTTCTACCGCCCATCTTCATTTGGAATGGGTTAACCAAATAATAAGAAGTGATTTCATCCCTATATTGGACCATGAGTTATAAGGATACGTTGGAAGTATAAGATATGGGGATGGTAATAGAAACTTATCCTGAAACTTTATTGATTATGGAACCTGATGAAAAGGACTAAATGATCATGCCACCCAGAATCAAGATGGACAATGAACCTGTTGACTAGAGACTGTGATGAACTATAATGAACCACTTTATACCCCTTAAAGTGAAGAGACTGCATTTTTCGTCACGTATCCCAGTAATTTTCCCCTGGACTTGCTTTATTTGCCCACTCCCTGAACGCCCCTTGCGATCCCATCACCTCCTTGTCACCTCCCTGTCACTCCCTCTGATAACGGATTAACAAATCATGTTTCTGTAATATGATGTATTGCATTGTAATTATGTACACCTTTTTCATTAATCATTGTTATTGGAGTGCATAAAATGTTTTGTAACCTAATGAAATATAGGATATCTCACTGATAACTCAATGTGCATGGTCCACGTCTGTGCGCACAATCTTGTGACTGGTCCAGCTAAATAAATCTACCTTTGTTTCACTACAAGCTGTCTTGATGAAGATTTAAACTTATCACCATATAAGCACTGTGACACTGCAGGCCATACCCCAGTGTATTCAGATTCCATATAAGTACTGTGACACTGCAGACCATACCTCAGTGTATCCATACACAGTGGCGGAACTCTCAGAGGCAGTGGAGTCAATGGCCTCTGGATGCCAGCTGTCAAGGGGGGCACCAGTGAGCTCCTCCTTTAATTCCTGCTGGTCCGACAATCAAGTGACCGAGCGTGGATACACCGGCATCAGACCATAGAGCGAGAGGTCTGATGTTTCGGCACCCGACTGAATAGCAGCAGCATATCAACAGGAACTAGGATGCTGCACCTATGTCCGACTGCTGCATAGATCCGGACATACCGGCTCCTGACCTACTCACTAGATTCTGAGATTCCGGCGCAGTTTCAGCTGCAGCACACAAGTAGGATTCTGAGCTACTGGCTCCACCATCAATGTGTAGCATCCTATCCCTCAGCCTCCACCACCCTGTCTCTGTGGGATGTTCATGGCTGGAGACAAGGTGGACCACATGGGGACGAAAGAGAGAGGTGTGTGTAGCTGTGGGATGGAGTAGGAGCCAGAGGAGCATCAGGAATGAGTGGCAGCGGCTTACCTAATTCAATCACTCTGGTTGTGTGCTGTCAGCACTGAGAGAGGGATGGCACCTTGTTCTGCCCCCACATCTGCACTACTACTCTCATCATGCCCCTGATCTGCACTTCTACTCCCATCTAACTTGAAGACCAAGGGAGAAGGTAAATGGAGCTGGAGGGATGCAGGGGTTGGCTAGTAAGACAGTGGGGGCTGGCTGGAGACACAATGGAAGCTGGCAGGAGAGACACTGAGGCTGGCTGGAAGTGAGCTAGAGAAACACAGGGAGGGGTGGGGAGCTGGAGCAAGCCAGTGGAGGGGGAGCACCACCATCTACTTTGACTATGGGTGCCTGGCATGAACTTACACCATTGTCCATACAAGTACTGTGACGCTGCTGGCCATACACCAGTGTATCTAGATTCCATTTAAGTACTGTGATGCTGCAGGCCATACCCCAGTGTAGCCATACAAGTACTGTGACACTGCAGGTCATACCCCAGTGTATCCATACAAATACTGTGATGCTGCAGGCTGTACCCCAGTCTATCCATACAAGTCCTGTGACATTGAAGGCTGTATCCCAGTGTATCTGTATCCATATTAGTACTGTGAAGCTGTTGCCCATACCCCAGTGTATCCAGATTCCATATAAGTACTGTGACACTGCTGGCTGTACCCCGGTGTATTCATATTAGTACTGTGATGCTACAGGCTGTATTCCACTGTGTTCACATAAGTGGTGTAACATTGCAGTGTCATTTGTGAACGAAGTTTAAAAAAGTTAATAAAAATAAAAATATATATATATATTTCTTATTGTAATGTTCCATACAGTGGCTGTGCTGTGTTTGTCATCCAGTGGCTGTGTCCAACCACTCCTTGTCCTGTCACAGACTGGTACTGCAGTGACTCCACAGGCCATAGCCCACTGTGGGCCTGAATCAGACCTGCTCGCGAGCGCTATGTGCTTGCAAGCGGGTCGATGGTAGCCCAGTGCACAATCGCATGATGGAGCCGGCTCCATCGTGCGCATGCGCGAGACCTGGATAGCAATGGGCAAACCGTCACTCCGGGTCTCGTACCAGAGGGGGCGTGCTGTCGATGTTGAGTGACAGCACGCTCCTTTGGTGGGCGGGCCGGCGGGGTGGCTGCCCAGATGGAGGTGTTCCCATGGGAACGCCTACCATCTGGGGCCGGCTCCACTGACATCCACTGAATCTCTCTGGGGCTTGTGGCAACGTGACCCTACTACAAGGGTCTCGTTGCAAGCTCAATGGTCGCGATGGTCTTTATGCTGTGATCGTTTGAATATACACTATTGAACTTTTAAAGACCCTGAGTGCCGCTGTTTCTTTGTTCCTTCTAAACACCTTGTACAGGAGGCACCTGGGCAAACTAGCATATGCTAGAGGAGTGCCAGTCCGTTACACCCTTTTTATTATATATATATGAGGTGGGGGGGTGCCAGTCCCTTATTTTGCCACTGGTGCTCAGACCCCTAGATACACCCCTGTTGCTATGGGCCAAAGGTAGCTGAAGGATGTATAAGCCTAATGCTACACAAATGTCTAGTCTTGGAGCTGATGGGTGGGTTCTTAGTTGTTTGAGTTCAAATGGTTAATTGACAGTGTTAGTTGGGGTCCATTAGCCTATTGTTGCATAGAACTAGAGCTACAGAAGGAAGGATTCCCTGCCTACCCTTTTCTATTGTATTTTTTGTCTGGTATATTGTGATTTCCATGTTTTTCATCTTACTTCATTTTAATTTATTATTTGCAAGGCTCAGCTTAGTAGGAAAGAATTGCTTATCAGCGGCTAACAGGGAACGCCAGTGGTAACTGTGGGGAACCCTCCCTTTCACATGGCAAGCTGTCTCTGCCCAGAGGGGGAGCCTTCTACATTAAAGTTGGGCTCTAGTTGTGCTACCCTAATAAAGAGATGAGTGTAAGCCTGCACAGCTCATTTTGCATTTGGGACATTCAGCCGCCCCAATTGTTTGTGAAGTACATCTTAGCCCAAGCTGAGTTTTGCAATGCTTTCTTAGGCCATCTATATCCATTATATATCATATTTAATAAAGCTATGATCGTATATAAATGCCATTTGGTGTAACTGGGTTGTAATGAGAAATTCCAGCTTGGGCAAACTTCAGTGAGTTCATACCGATGCAACTGCAGAGTTGGACATAAACATAAATATATCGGTTTCCAGGCATACAGTATCTGTTACACCAAGTATAGGCCCATGGAAGTGTGAACTGATGACTAGTAGCAATGACGGAAAGGGGAAAGGCCCACTGCAAGCTGCAAATAATATATACACTGCGGGAAACCATGTTCCAAATTTCAGTACAATTCTGCACCAGACCCTTACACAACATTCTGAATTATTTGAGTGCAACTCTTCTTCTTACCTCTGTCCTATGTATATGCACATTGGCATATATAATAAATAGTGCCCTAGAAAAGGCTATTGTAACAATTACTCTTTGCTTCTAGAACAATTGTGAAGATAAATCCTTTTTTAATGTTCTTAAAACACATAATTTTATGTGCGGATGACAGATTCACTTTACAATATCTAATCATGCTCAGTACATTAACTTGGTTAAAATCAGAAAGAATCTTGAGTAGCGTTCATTTATGCCAGAAGAATGACTACTCAATCTGTCTCACCCTTCTTACTTAAAATACATTTGACTGATGTAAAGGAACTGTCAGAAAAGTAAAAAGAGGAGACAGGAAAAAATTGTACAATGTAAGTAATTTGATGTACTAATGCTAAATCACCATTACCATAGTTTATGGACATATTTTTTTTTTTTTTTACAATCAAAGGCTTTCATGAATAAGAGAAAAGTATTGGTCACTGGGAAAAAAAATATATTTTCATATATAGAATTCTATATATTCTCAGCGTTCTTCATTAATTATTAACTGTTCACTTCACATTTATAACTTTACTAGTATACTACAGAATTATTCTGAAAGACTATTAATGCCATAGATTGATGTGTGCACTCTTTGAAGAAAACTGACAGAATAACTAGCAGTCACTGAAGATTTCTTAGGGCTAAGTAGTGGAATCATTAAGAGAATCTATGTAGAAAGATTTAAATAAAGGAATTCATACTATATGGCTGACAGCAGACCTTGTTATATCCGTTTTATGACTGGTAACATGTACTACATTAAAGGAGATGACAGATACTTTCAAATGGACAAACATATAAAAATTCACATACATTTAGTTTAAATAATGTCATGCCTCAAAATAAGCTTATGCTTTTATTTGTAGCCACTATTAGGGGCAGCTGTGGCTGTGCTACTGCAGAGGACCTCTACTTCAGCGGTGCAACATAGCTGGTGGCCTCATTCACCCTAGGGTACAGTAAATATATTAGTAAGACTGTATAATAGGGGATCCAGTCCATATACCGACAGTCGGGATGCTGGCGCTTAGAATGCCGGTGCAGGAATCCGAACACCTGGCAGAATCCCGGCGCTGGCATCCCGACTGCCGGCATCCCGAAATTAAGTACTGGGCTTAGGGGGAGGGGGATGGTTAGGGGTTAGGCACTAAGGGAAGGGTTAGGATTAGGCACTAAGGAGAGAGGTTTAGGTTTAGGATTCGGAGAGAGGGAGGTTAGGTCATACTTGCCCACTCTCCCGGGAGTCGCGGGAGGTTCCTGATTTTTCGGGTAACCCGCCCGCACCCCAAGAATAGTAGGCAGATCTCTCGCATCCCGCCCGCTTCCTAGTGAAGTGGGCAGGATGGGGAGATTCTCCTTGAAATTTGCGGGTTCGTAGGGAGGGGGCGGGCTAAATGATGTGAAGCACATCATTTAGCCCCGTGAATCACGGGGGTTTCCTGTAAAGGGGGTGGGGCCGAATGTTGGCAATAGACTGGTCCCACCCCAATAAGCAGAGAGAAGATGGTCCTCTCCGGCTGCTCCCAGAATGGAGTAAAAGAAAGTCGGTAAGTATGGGTTAGGTTTAACACTAGGGGGAGGCTAGGTTTAGGCACCGGGGAGGGAGGGTTAGGGGTAAGGAAAGGTCAGTATCCTAACCCTGTTGGATGCCAGCATCAGGATTCTAACCACTGGGAACCCGAGTACCGGCATCTCGTACCCAACCCTATAATAGGGTAGTGATATTATTCATTGATGGGCAACAGGCTGCCCTTGGGTCACTAGTGGGAAGCTGTGCCCTCAGGTGCACACTTACAGTCATTAGGAAAGGCTCTCTGCTGGAAATGCATTTGATTTGATCCTGCAAGTCACAGTCAGCCCTTCACTCCATGCCGGTGATATTGACTGACATGCTATGTTTGTTGGTCTGTTCTAAGAAGCCTGAGTTCCAACTGGTCTTCCTAGTTCTGCAGTTCTGTTGTCCTGTACCTGTCTGTTGGATCTGCAGCTGCCAGTGTGTTTTCCAGCCGTGTATCCATCTGTCTATGTCCTCACAGTTTGGACTCTCCAAAACAGTTACACTGCAGTTGCAGGTAATCTCTCTGCTGCCCACAGCATCTCCATACCATAGCCGCTTCTGCTGTATCAGTCTGGTTACAGCTATTCCTACCTGCAGTGTTCTCTACCTTGCTGCCTTCAGTCTGTGTTTCGGCTGCATCTGAGTGCTCCTGTCTGCCGTCTGGTTCCTGCACCTTGGCTTGCTAGGCCAAATCCCAGCCTGTCTACATCTCGGCTGTTATAGCCCCACTTGTACATCAATCAGCTTTCAAGACACACCTTGGCTGTTATAGCCACACCTCACCCCGCAAGGCCACATCACAGCCTGAACATCAATCAGCTCTCTAGCGGCATCTCATCTGTCATAGCTGCACCTCAGCCAGCAAGGCTGCATCAAAGCCTGTACATCAATTGGCTGTCATAGCCGCATCACAGCTTGTACATCTATTAGTTCTCCAGCCGCACTTCGGCTCTCAAAGCTGCAACTTGGCCCTCAAGGCCGCTCCGTGTTATTTCTGACATACCTCGGTGCTCAAGGCCGCATCTTGTACCTAGTCCTTGTTTGTTTTTTGTATGTCTGGTTTATGTCTGCTATTGACCTGTCTTGTCCTTGTCATTTACTTTTGCCTGTTTAATCTGTTTCTTATTTGCCAGTCCTGTCTGGTCTAGTCCTGTCTAAATCCTGCAATATCATAGTTCAGGTCACTCCTGCTGTGCAGCCTGTATTGTTTGTCACCTCACTCCTTGTCTAAACAACCTAGCTGTTCCATAGTTCCTAGACATTTCTGAGTTCTTGTCATCTGTCACTGCTTGAGTACTGAGTCCATATCAACAGTTCTTGTACCATTCACCCGCAGGCGCACTCCAGTTAGTACCAGTAGTGGAAGGACTGCTGCTCCTTATCACTGTCATGTTCTTGGTCAGCAGTCCTGCAGTCTCTCATTGGTTGTGTAAGCCTCTAGTGCTGGAGGCATAAATCCAGGTGACCACCTAACTACCGGTGTGTAAATAAATTGCTAACGGAACACAGGGTGGCTGTTATTGGTGGAAGATTCTCTTCCTGGCTCTTACACAACCATGTAAGAACTGTAACATGGATAACATGGGCTGCTTGTTGTTTGTGTGATATCCCATAGAGTCATGAAATTTTTTCAATCAGTGCTCATGAACTGCATGGCATTATCTGTGAAGAGCTGTTATGATATGCCATGTACTGAGAAGTGTTTCTTTAGCTTGTTTAGTACTGCATTGGATGTTACGCAAATAGTCCATCTTGAACCACCCTGAAAAAAATCCATCAATACAAAGTACTCTTTCTCCTACAATCAGATACATTTTGTCAGCAGAACAATGGACCATGGTAGATCAGGAATGGTATGGAGGGTGAGAGGTTCCTTGATATGATGAGCATGGAGAGCATTGTGTGCAGCACAAGCAGCAATGACACCTTCAATGTCAGCCAACAGAAGACCTACTTCCATGGTCAGACTGGCCCACAGATGTACAGGGAAAATCCCCAGCGGTCCCCACATCTTGAGGTCACTCTCCTCTCTTTCTCTTAGGATCAGGTTGTAGATTGTACACTTAAATTATAAATTGTTACTCTAATAGAGGGTCAGAACTTATGTGCTTGGTTTGTTTCTATGGAAACTACTGAACAATTAGCCCTCCTATCATACAAAGTGGCCATTCCTGACACACCCTTTTCCCCTTCTTTATAAAGGGGTCTTGTGTTATGCAGGCTGACTCTATATCCGCTCTAATTGTTGGCCAAGTCCTTCTGTGGTGGTTGGTCACACTTCCTCTGTAGGTTGGCTATACCTCTTAAGCATGGACCGCTGCATTCCCCAGCTGGGCCCTTCATGCCCCAGCCCAACACTGCCTATTTCACTTTTATGTTATTTTGCATTTAATGGCTTTGCACCCTGGGTGCTCTTTTTGTACTTGTGCTGTTTAAAAACTTTGTAATGCATAAGGAATTATGTAAAATTGACCCCTCATAAAGACACCATCAGACAAAGCAAGTTCATCATGGATAGCAAATACGCTATGCAGGTCATGGGGCAATTTCAAGGAGTAATAAGGCTGCCCATCTAGAACAATTTTGGACAATCTGCGGCAGAGTTCATACTTGAAAGTGTTATCACAGAGCTCCACTAGATGACTGGAAGACATCATATCAAGGTAATCATCACGATTAGGGCCATCTGGCTGAGGCAGGAAGGCATGCAAGAGGGTATGAGTAATGTTGAGGTCATGACCACACTTGTAAACCACATTAGATGGTAACATTGTAGTTTAAGCATGAACTGCTGAATTCTTACAGATGCAATGTGAAGGGGATTGCGGAAGATTGCAAACAGCAAACCCATTAGGTCTTTCTAATTTTGTTCATATCTAGATTTAGTGTTCTGGAGGCTACTTTTTTTTAACCTCTACTTAACCTCTACTTAAAATATTCCAATTTGAAAAATAAACCCCAGAACATATTTTTTTAAATTAAATAAATATACAAAGATGTCCAAGGTTTTTTTTATGCAACAGCTACACACTGTGACTGCTCTAATTAGATTGCTTTGTTGTACTGTACGGAGCTACACCAATTGTTACACTTCTGATAGAGAATTGCCAGTTTAATGACAAGTGTGATAATAAATTTTCTTCAGTAAGGTACTTGTCACCTGCATATATATATATATATATATATATATATAGGTATTTGTCACCTGCATATATATACAGTATACTGTATATTAAGTGAACTAAGATCATTAAGTGAACTAGACAATGTACTGTAATTTCTACATTGAACTATAACTTTTACAATACACTGTATATGATATATATATATATATATATATATATACATACAGCATATAGAGAAAGATATAGTTTCATCTAGAATTTACAGTTCATTGTTTAGTTCACTTAATGAACACATCACATTGCTGATGAAGATTAAGTAAAGTAATATATAAATTAAAGATGCGTGGTTCGGTGTTCCTGAAAAATAACACACCCGAACTTAGGGGCTCAGAGTCAAATCAAGTCCCAGCTCGGATTACTTTTGGGGTTCTGCGTAGAACAGAGTCCTGGCTCAGGGTCTGCTGTAAGTTCGGAACTCAGATTTTAAAAACGAATCTCGGTTTTGGATTGCATGTAATCATGTCCAAGTTACATGATTTTAGCTGTTTTTATCAATTTTAAAGAAATCCAAATCTAAAACCAAATCCAAAACACTTGAGGGTGGTTTTGCCAAAACCAAAACAAGAGGGTCCACGCAAATTTAATATATAAATGCTATACGTACTGTACAAGTAATTCTTGAAAAAGATGGAATTTTACACCAGTTCTGCAAGTCAGTAAAAATGTCTTATCTACTAGTACTCATTTTAAATCTTACACTTTATCTGATATAATTATGTTTCTAAGTTATACCTGTAGCTGTTTTAACTTTTGTTTGCAAAAATATAAACTGGAAAGTGCAGACTACAACAGTTACACTTCTAGTCATTGGCCACCAGGGGTAGCACAGTCATAAGCCAAAATCATTCATGCATCTCAATCTTTTTTAACATCATGAACCTTATGTAATGTATGCATGAAAAAGATGTGCTGCAGAGAGGATTATTAATTAAAACATTGGTGCATGATGTCTCTATCTTCCCTCCCTTCCTCTGGTCTGTGTCTGTACTCTACCTGCACATCTTAATTTCTTTCTGAGGCCTAAACTTTTTCATTCTATATGGGTTAATTAATAAGCATGACAGACAACAGGAGGCTGGCACGATGCCCTTTCACTGCTTGCATATGGGCACACTAATTTTATTTTCATTTGGTATTCATCTGATATTGTTAGCAGACCTAACTTTTTTTTTGCTAGCCGGATGGTGTGTATAAAATTAAACAGTTAATATTACTTTAATGTTTTTTTCCCCTGCTAATTCTTCAGCCACAGTAAATCAACTGTCTGTTTACTTTCATAAAAATTAAATTACAGCTCAACGGTTTATCCCTCTTATGTGAGCAATTAACGTTAGTCCTGTTCTCCATGGAAGAACCTTTAGCCCTGCTGGCTGGCCGGACAGATTTTGTCATGGTTGTCTTTACCATGTAGAACATTACTGTAATTTACAGTACCATAGATTGACTGCATTAAAAGCTTTAAAGATAATAGCGTATGTCCGAATTAACCAAATACTGTAAGCACATACTATAAGTGAGAGCAGCAGATGGTGTTCTGCTTCATGCATACATAAATAACCAATAAATGAATACATGGACATATGCATAAACAGAATACTGTATGTTTTTTGTTTTTTTTTAGTGACTCATTTTGCTAAAGCAGGTGCACTTGTTTTTGCACTTCTTATTTGTAACTTTGTTATTTAAAGAACAGTTGTTTTTTTAAATTTGGGAAATGAATGATTGATATTGCACAGTTCACTAAATAATGCCTTTAATGCATAATCATGTACACCCATATGGGTGTTTTTTTCTCAAACTCAGGGCAATCAGAGCAAAGCAACACTGTTTAATAGGAATGACAGGCTCTACATAGACCTTTTGAAATATAGTCGAATCATAAATGGGTAAACAAGGTTTTTACCAGGGCTTAATGGGACCTTTAGCTTGCAAGCAATATATATGTACTGCCCCGCACTAAGGCCCTGATTCAGAGCCAGACGCTCTGACCAGAGCGCTCGCTCTGAATCAGGGCCCACCTCCATAATTATGGAGCGTCCTCCTGGACGCTCGTATAGCTGTGGGTCACCACCCACAGCCTATACGAGCGTGCAGGATGATGGTCGCGATGGTTTTGACCATCGCGACCATCGCAAGTGCGAGCAGAAGCCTGCGGTTGAGTTTCTCAACCGCAAGGCCAGGAGTGATTTTGGCTCCCACTGACTCCCAATCACTCCCACTGACATCACTAGTGATGTCAGTGGGGCCGGCTTCTGACGGTAGGCGTTCCCTTGGGAACGCCTCCATCTGGCAGGCACGCCCACCAAAGGGGGCGTGCTGTCAATCAACATCGACAGCACGACCCCTTTGATCAGACACTACGAGCGAAGGAAAGTCCTTCGCTCGTCGCGTCTCGCGCATGCGCATGACGGAACTCCCTCCGTCGTGCGCATGCGCAGTGCACACCATCGCCCCACTCGCGAGCGGACAGCCGCTCGCGAGTGGGTCTGAATCAGGCCCTAAGTGTCTGACAAATTTGGAGCAGCCAGCATAACCAATACTCTATCTTCCAATAATC
Organism: Taudactylus pleione; assembly: GCA_031769625.1. Taxonomy (NCBI): domain Eukaryota; kingdom Metazoa; phylum Chordata; class Amphibia; order Anura; family Myobatrachidae; genus Taudactylus; species Taudactylus pleione. The sequence continues at coordinate 1,040,567 of JAUIMM010000182.1, forward strand.
AAGTCAGATGTGATCTGAAGAACTGAGTTTATTATTCGATAGAGGAACTTGCGTGGAAATGATAAGTAATGTGATGATAAGTGATGATATGACAAGTGATGTGGTAAAACTGTAAACAAACAATAAAAAGTGATTACTATATGTACATGGGAATGCAAAGCAAACATATACATAACATGGGATATGCAAACAACCATGAAACATACAGTATGCAAAGTACAGTAAGTATGCAAAGTACAGCTAACATGCATTACTGATTAATCAGATCTACAATATGATGGCACAGTTAAATCTTGGAACTCACCATCGGATGCTGTGGCAGGTTGAGCATATGTAATGATGATTGTCTGGGACCATGTGAAAAGGAAAATGGCTGCTTACAACTCCTTTAGCCCAGAATGCATTGCTAGACTGCTATGGAATGTTAAGAAGGACAAAATAGATCAGATTTAAACTGATGCTGTCCTGACCACTAGGTGGGGCTGCTAATGTGAATTAGTGCAACATAACAAACCCTATGCTGAAGGCATATTATAACATATATAATATATATATATACCAGCTGCAGAAGGGTGGCACTCAATAGACTTGTGTATCAATAGTAAAACGGTCCTTTATTGCATGTTCAAAAACATGTTCAATGTTTCGGGGTTTCCCCCTTCATCAGGGACAATCAGCATATACACAAATAGTAAAATAAACAGACATATATAACCAAAATAATCAGAGTTAGTACACTCACCTGCCAGACGCCAGCTCGAAACATCCAGAGCCGCACACCAAAGACTGGCGCCACTGCCCACATGATGTCACTTACCAGTGCCTGTCAGTGTGCATAATAGCAGGAGACAGTTGCCAAGCAACAGTCTAAACATCCCAATTGAACATATACAAAAACAAAAATACAGTCACGGGAGACAATCCACCCCTCCTAATACATAATGAAATAAAAACTAAAATGTGAAATGCCCGCAGAATAGTAATTTAAAATTATTTACATAAGTGTTTACAAGAAAATATATTATATAAACGTAACTCCTATCAACAATTTTGAAATATGTAACTAGTGACTTAAAGGTGTAAACTGGATTAGATCACAATAGAAAATAGCTATTAATTAGTGTGCCACCACTAATCTTATAAAAAACATTGAAGTCCCAAGGACTCATTTAATCCTCTAGGGCAGGGATGGGGAACCTCAGGCCCAGGGGCCATATAAGGCCCCCGGAATGATTTGGTCTGGTCGTTAGAGCTTTTTGTGCTAGCCTCATCTGGCTAGCAGGGTGCCTAAAATGGCAGCCAGAATCTATTCAGCAGTGCCACCTGGAGCGTCCTTAGGATGCTTCAGATGGTCACACTGCTGCCCTTACAGCTCCCCGAGCATCCTCAGGATATGGGCATTGCTATAATCACCAGTGAGTGTGGCCAAGTCCCTGTGTGACATCACATGGAGGGGGTGTGGCCTGCACCAGGCCCACAAATAAAGTTATTTATATCAAAATGGCCCTCGGCAGGAAAAAGGTTCCCCACCCCTGCTCTAGGGGAAATAGTGTCAAGGACAAATATCCACTTACTTTCCTTTTGCATAAGCATTTTATTTCTATTGCCACCTCTTAATAATGGAGGTACATGGTCAATCAACATGGGTCTCATAGATGCTACATTATGTTTAAATTGAGCACAGTGGTGAGCCACTTGCTGTATGCTAGAACTACTCTCTAAAGCCTGTCATGTGGTAGCACCATGGAGGGTCATGTGCTCCTTGAACTGTCTCTAGGTTTTACCCACATACGACAGACCTCAAGGACAGGTTAACATGTATATTACATACGTTGTTGAGCAGGTAAGTGCATGATTAATTTTATATCTTTTGCCTGTATGTGAATGGCCAAATGAGTTTCCTATAAGTGGTCCTACATGTTACACATCCCAGGCAACAGTAACAACTCAGTTTGACACTTAAAAAGTGTGTTGGTTTTTGCAGACGACTTAATTCTGTCACATCCAATCATACTACATAATTGCTGATATTTCTATTCCTGGTAAAACTGGGAAGCAATCTACTGCCCTTCAGTGTAGGCAAATCTTTATCAGTACTAACAATGGGTCACCATTGTTTGGCCCGTTTGACCGCATGTGTAGTCTTCACATTAAATTGGTTGACCCATGGTCCACAATTTTCTTTATTTCTAGTACTGTGTCTACCTTTTGGCACTAAAAGATCATCACAGGGCATATGCAATACCCGATTCATTACTATTTCCAATTCCTGACGTTCTTACCATCTACAGACAAATTTTTCGAGCATGTTATGTGAAGCCTATTCTGTTTTCTTTTCATCTGATGTCAGAACAGGGTGAAAGAAGAAGGGTGAAATGTGTGTGTAATACTGAGGTGATACGAATGTGCAGGTGCATCCTTTTATCTGTAAATGAAAGGGGGTATTTATACATGCCAAAGTGGATTACAATCTAAAGTATACTGCCTTTGAGAAAGCGGTCTGTGACAGGGAAATGTGTCAGGGGATTGCCTTATACTTGCTGGACCACCCACTGCACACTATCTTTGAAAAAATAATTTTATTTCAACCAAGAACAGGATAAATTAAAGACAAGCCACACTGGAACCTACTTTTATTGGGAGTGTACTATAATCAAGGAACTGCACCATCTGCAGGATATTATAACACTGCTGAACTTTACCATCTTCACCCTAAAAGGACTGAGTTGCACCAGTAACTATATACAGGACTTGGATCTCTCACTTTACAATAGTACAGTGATCTAGCAATATGGGACTGGTCCTTCCATCTGGTATTTTAGATTATACCCCACACACGTTTTCTAGGTATATTACTATTCCTATGATTGAATTATATATGTGCCTGTTGAATAAATTTTAGATTGCACATTGTGCTTATTAAATCTGCTTTTTATTATCTGAAGGTTGCTCACACAGTCTTTATTTTAACACATTACTGTAATGATATAATCTTGCGCTGTATTATCTAATTTATTTTAGTTTTTTTTGGAAGAATTGAATAACTTAGGGCCTGATTCCGAGCCAAACGCTATTTGCGCTCGCTCGGTCAGAAAAAGGGGCCGGCTCTTTAAATTGAGCGCTCGCTCTTTGCGGTCTGTTGACGCCTCTATGTCTGAGCGAGCGAACAAAACATGCGCTCGCTATTTTGTAAAGACGCCCCCTGACCGCTCGCATCCTACGTCATCTCCGCTATTTATTTGATTAATCGAGTACATCGAAAGGCATCTGAACTGCTCGCAGAGCTTGTGGTAGGTTTATCCTACCGCAATCATGCGAACAGTTCAGGCTAAGAAACAACCAAGTGACGTGGTCGATGACGCTGCTTTGTTAATTATGCACACCCTTAAAATGCCCGTTTTGACCATTTGGCATGCCTGTGTTTGGATCTCCACTCCCCGTTTTCAAGCACCTTCCCCTGTTACCACCCACAAACGCCTCATCCTGTCACTCAAATTAGCAGGCACTCGCTATTTTGCAAGCGCTCGATTTCTGATCGCACTAACTGGTTGGCGCATGCGTATTACGAGGCATACGCATGCGCAGTCGTGCGAACATCGCTCGGAGCGAACGAGCGGACGCTTACGAGCGGCTCTGAATCAGGCCCTTAATTAATAAGAGTCCGATGTTGAAGAATTGATGAACTTGATCGGTTTGGGACTGATGATGATGATGGGTTGCAGTACTAGGTCGGTTTGGAACTGATGATGATGATGATGAATTGCAATACTGGATCGGTTTGGGACCGATGATGATGAGTTGCAGTACTGGGTCGGTTTGGAACCGATGATGATGAATTGCAGTACTGGGTCAGTTTGGAACCAAAAATGGAAGTATCGGATGGGACCAATGATTGGAGGTATCAGCTGAGACCAATGGTTGGAGATATCAGCTGGGACCAATGATTGGATATATCGGCTGGGACCAGTGGTTGGAGATATCAGCTGGAATTGATGGTGGGAGATATCAGCTGGGACCGATGGTTGGTGTTAGGAACAAGTCTCAGTGGATAACCCAGACACAGATGGAATGGAGACTTGCAACCAGACTGGAATCAAATGGACTGGATCGTGTAGATACAGAGTACCTGGAAGCTCAGGACGGAGCTGTGACTGCAGCAGAAGCTACATTGTATTGGCAATGGAAGCCACTCAAGAACTGGATTTATAGGGGTGGATACCCAGGGATTGGACGCTGCGATCAGCTGGTTTGGAAGCAGCACTCTGAGTGGTGAAGGAGAGTCAGGTGACTTAATCCAACATGACTGCGCCCATACTGAGTTTGGAGGGTACTCTGGTGTGCAGCCTGAGTGCTAGCATGATGTGAAAATATATACTATATTAATAGGGAAAAGGGAATGTGAAATGGGACCCTGCACAGGAATAGTATAGATATTTGTTAATCTATTATCCAACTGTAACAAGTTATTATTCTGTGCTCATATCCATGTTAATAACAATGTGTTGGTGGTGCTCCCTGGAATTAATATATTTGTATATCTATTTTAGTATTTTGCAAGGGCAAAAGAGAAAAAATCCTCTTTTGGGGCACATTTGTCTTAAATGATACTGGTGTAAAGTAGGGGTGTGCACCGGCCCCTTTTCCTGTTTTGTGTTTTGGTTTTGGATCTGGATCTTTCTTCGTGTTTTGGATCTGGATTGGTTTTTGCCAAAACCACCCTTCTGTGTTTTGGGTTCTGGGTTTTGTGTTTTGGATCTGGTTTTTTTTTTTTAAAATAGCATAAAAACTGCAAAAATCACAGACTTTGTGGGTTTTTCTTCTACTATACTATTATTAACCTCAATAACATTAATTTCCATTCATTTCAAGTCTATTCTGAACACCTCACTCCTCACAATATTGTTTATAGTCTAAAAGGTTACACTGAGGTAGCTGGATGACTGTGCTAAGTGACACAAGTGGGCGGCACAAACATGTGGCCCATCTAGGAGTGACACTGCAGTGGCAGACAGGATGGCAGTTTGAAAAACTAGGCCCCAAACAGTACATAATGCAAAGAAAAAAAAAGAGGAGCAAGATGGAATTGTCCTTGGGCCCTCCCACCCACCTTTATGTTGTATAAACAGGAATGCCCACTTTAACAAACCAATCATTTCAGCGCCAGGGTCTGCCACACGACTGTGGCTGAAATGATTGGTTCGTTTGGGGCCCCACAAAATAAGCTGGCAATTAATCTGTCCCTGCACAAACTGGTTCTACGGAGGCAAGATGTCGTCCTCATCCTCCTCATCCACCGATTCCTCTCCCTCTTCAGTGTTGTGCACATCCTCATCCTCACAGAGTATTAATTCGTCCCCACTGGAATCCACAACCACAGGTCCCTCTGTACATTCTGGAGGCTGGTCTCACTGGAAGAGTTGATAATTCAATTTGATGAACATCATCTTCTCCACATTTTGTGGAAGCAACCTCCTACGCCTTTCGCTGACAAGGTTCCCGGCTGCACTAAACACTCTTTCAGAGTACACACTAGAGGGTGGCAACGCAGGTAAACTAGAGCCAGGTGTACAGGGGCCTCCAAATTGCCTCTTTTTCCTGCCAGTACATGTACAGACTGTCTGACATGCCTACTTGGATGCTGTCACCGATGTAAACCATTCTGTAAATGGTGACAGTATCATATGCAGTGACAGTAGACATGTCAGAAATTGTTGGCAGGTCCTTCAGTCTGGACCATATGTCCAAACTTGTTCCTGTCTGCCCTGCATCACCACCACCGCTTAGGATACCTAAGTTATTTCCTGGCAGCCCCAGTTGCGGGAGAAAATGAAGAAGGAGCTGTTGATTTGTCACATTTTACTTCAGCTAATAGTGTTTTCACCAGCAGGTCTTTGCACCTCTGCCAGGTTGTGTCGGCCGGAAAGAGAGACATCACATAGGTTTTAAACCTAGGATCGAGTACGGTGGCCAAAATGTAGTGGTCTGATTTCAACAGATTGACCACCCTCGAATCCTGGCAAAGCGAATGAAGGGCTTCATCCACAAGTACCACATGCCGAGCGGAATCGCTCCATCTTAGCTCCTCCTTCACTTTCTCCAGCTGCTTCTGCAAAAGCCTGATGAGGGGAATGACCTGACTCAAGCTGGCAGTGTCTGAACTAAATTCACGTGTGGCAAGTTCGAAGGGCTGGAGAACCTAGCACAACACGGAAATCATTCTCTACTGTGCTTGAGTCAGGTGCATACCTCCTCCTTTGCCTATGTCATAGGTGAATGTATAGGCTTGAATGGCCTTTTGCTGCTCCTCCATTCTCTGAAGCATATAGAGGGTTGAGTTCCACTGCGTCACAACCTCTTGCTTCAGGTGATGGCGGGGCAGGTTCAAGAGTGTTTGCTGGCACTCCAGTCTTCGGCACGCAGTTGCTGAATGGCGAAAGTGGGTAGAAATTTTTCGGGCCACCCAAAGCGTCTCCTGCACGCTCCTGTCGTTTTTCAGAAAATTCGGCGCCACTAAATTTATTGTGCGAGCAAAACATGGATGTGCTGGAATTTGCCCAGATGTAATGCCCGCACAATATTGGTGGCGTTGTCAAATATCACAAATTCCCAGACGAGTCTAAGTGGGGTAAGCAACTGGGCGATGATTTCCTTCAGTTTCTCTAAGAGGTTGTTGGCGGTGTGCCTCTTACTGAAACTGGTGATACACAGTGTAGCCTGCCTTAGAACGAACTGGTGTTTCTGAGATGCTGCTACTGGTGAGGCTGCTGTTGTTGCTGCGTAAGGTGATACATCTAACCAGTGGGCTGTCACAGTCATGTAGGCCTTAGTCTGCCCTGTTCCACTTTTCCACATGTCCGTGGTTAAGTGGACATTGGGTACAACCGCATTTTTTAGGACACTGAGGACACTTTTTCTGACGTTTCTGTACATTCTCGGTATCGCCTGCCTAGTGAAGTGGAACCTAGACAGGATTTGGAACCTGGGACACACTACCTCCATCAATTGCCTAAATCCCACTGCACTATTGGTGGATACTGGATGCGCATCTAACACCAACATAGCAGTCAAGGCCTCAGTTATCCGTTTCGCTTCAGGATGACTGCTGTCGTACTTCATCCTCCTCGCTAAGGACTGTTGGAGGGTCAATTGTTTAGTAAAAGTAGTGGTGTTCCTACTTCCTCTCTGGGATGATGAACGACTCCCAGCAGCAACAGCAGCAGCAGCAGCAGGTGTAGGCATAGTAATGCAGGATCCTTCAGAGGAATCCCGGATAGGAGAGTCAGTCATGCCAGTGACATGGCCTGCAGGACTACTTCCGATCCTGACTATTGAGAAAATTGACGAGGAGGGAGTTGACGATGTAGTTTGCAGGTGCTTGGATACAACAGGAGAAAGGGATTTAGGTGTCCCTGGACTGCTTACGGTCTTAGCCAAAGTTTCTGAACTTGACAGTTACTTTTTATGAACGCGCTGCAGGTGACGTATAAGGGAGGATGTTCCTAGGTGGTTAACATCCCTACCCTACTTATTTCACCTTTACATATGGTACATATGGCAAGACAGTTGTAGTCTGGATTTGGATAGAAATATTGCCAGATTAAAGAGGTGGAATGTTTGATCCTCTGCCCAGGCATGACCGTGATGGGCTTTTTCAACCCACGGACAACAACTGTCTCCTCCGGAGCCGGATTTAAACAAACCACATCACCATTAGAATCCTCCTCGCCAACTTCCTCCTCAGCGCCAGCTACACCAGTATCCTCATCCTGTTGTACTTCAACAGTGACATCTTCAAATTGCATATCAGCAAGTGGACTGTGGGTGCTCCTTTCAACACTTGCAGAGGGTGTGCAAATGGTGGAAAGAGCCACCTCTTCCTGTCCTGTGCTGGGAAGGTCAGGCATCACAACCGCAACCACACTTGGACTCTCCTTGGGGATTTCTTAGAACGCACAGTTCTTTGCTGTGCTTTTGTGAAGCTGAACCACTAGTCATGAACATAGGGAAAGACCTTGGCCGTTCCTTGCCACTCCGTGTCGTAAATCACATATTGGCAAGTTTACGTTTCTCCTCAGATGATTTAAATGTTTTTTTTAAGGTCATTTTCCTGAACTTTGTCATTTGGGATTGTATGTGCCCTCTACTATGACATTGAGCATCGACCTTGGCAGATGATGTTGATGGCATTTTATCATCTTTGTCATGACCAGTGGCAGCATTTCAGCACTAGGAGGAAGTGGTTCTTGATCTTTCCCTATATTATTTTTATCGGACAAAGTTTTGTACTCCATTTATGTTATATTGAGATATACGTGCGGCTAAGGCGCACACTAACACAGAAAAGATGAATTTAAAATTTTTTTTTGGAGTGCACTTTGGTGGTTACACCACCCTTTAACAGACTTATGACACAGGCGCATGCTTGGCGCTGCTCCTTTGTTGATGGACATGTGGCTACAGTGCACACAATTCACAACACAGAAAAGAAGAATTTTTTTTTTTTTCAAGTGCACTTTGGGGGTTACACCACCCTTTAACAGACGAGCTAGCCAGCCCTTTACTTATGACACAGGTGCAGGCTTGGCCTACTCCTTTGTTGATGCATGTGCAGCTACTGCTCATACATTTCACACACAAACACAGAAAAAAAAGAAGAATTGTTTATTTTTTTTGGAGTGTACTTTGGGGGTTACACCACCCTTTAACAGACTTATGACACAGGCGCACACTTGGCGCTGCTCCTTTGTTGATGCATGTGTGGCTACAGTGCACACAATTCACAACACAGAAAAAAAGATTTTATTTTTTTAAGTGCACTTTGGGGGTTACACCACCCTTTAAGAGATGAGCCTGCCAGCCCTTTACTTATGACACAGGTGCACACGCTTGGCACTGCTCCTTTGTTGATGCACATGCAGCTACAATGCACACAATTCACAAATACAGAAATAATTTTTTTTTTGCACTTGGGGGGAGCACCCCTGATGGACAGATCACCCCCTGGACAACACTACAGCACCCCTTTAGGACTACAGCCTTTATGGTACACTGCACAACACAGCCCAGCCAGCCCCTATAGACTTTTGGAGTGGACACAGCCCCTATGGACAACTGACAGCACAACACTGTCCCAGCCAGCCCCTATGGACAACAGCAACACAACACAGTCCAGCCAGCCCCTATGGACAACAGCAGCAGAACACAGCCCAGCCAGCCCCTATGGACTTTTGGAGGAGTGGACACAGCCCCTATGGACAACAGCAGCATAGCACAAAACAACACAGCCAAGCCAGCCCTAACTCACACCCTCCCTCTTCACTGTCTACAGCCGGAGTGAGAAATGGCGCCGACTCGGGGACCTTTTATAGAATCCAAACCCTGCGAGATCCGGAAGGCGGTATGATGATGTTTTGCCTCGATTTCAGTTCTGAGTCAGGCGGGAAAATCCGAGCCGGACTTGGTTCCCGACTCGGATTGGGGGGCGCGGGGGGGTTCGGATTTCAGAAATCCGAACCCGCTCATCACTAGTGTAAATGTTATAATAATTAAAACTTAACCTTTTATTACCTACTAGTATAAGATAAATATTAGTGAAAAAAAATTTAAATAGTGATTATCCAAGATGATGTGATAATTTATGTATCTAGGAATTCCCCTACCATCACAATTGTTAAATACATATGCTATAATGAAAAATTCACACATTCTCTTAACTGAAATAAGGAGACTGTAAGGTTATTACAAGATCATAATTATAGGATGAGGAATAAGAAAAGCATGCGTTATTAAAAATAGGGTAAATTTGTTGTGAGGCTCTCATGAGGTATTAATACTATATAGTTTACACAAAGTATTTTATTTTCAATTACCCATCTTCGTATGGAGAAAATCCATACGCATCTTATGATACACTTATTTTTTATAGTATTACAATCATCCATATTGGTAGCAGCATATAGATTATTGCCAATACCCAATTGAACAACAGTATACGGTCAAGATATAGGGTGGGTGCACGTATTCCAAGAAGAAAAAGTTGTTGTATTGCTTACATACAATATGATAGATTTAGATACTTTCCACGTAAATACTGTATGTTCATATACATCAGACAACACTACACTATCCATAGTATTGTGTTTGTCCTCTTTGATAACCGTATATGATTAATTGCACATATCCATATAGTAGCAGCAAAATGTGTCAACAGTTATAACCATTAAATTTCAATCTAGTAACTGTTGTGCCCCAAAAAAGGAATGTTTTCTCCTTTGCCCTTGCAAAATACTAAAATAGATATGCTGAGTAAACACACTGAAAGCACAGACCAGGAACCATGTGGACAGACCTCATAGCCAGCTGGATGCGATGTGCAGTCAAGCTGACCTCTGTGTCATCTGGGAGTGATGTGCGGTCACACAGCGAGCGGACCTCAGTGCTAGCTGGAACAACACTGCAGAGGTAAAACATAGGAGAATATGTGAAAAATTAGTCTGGATCGTGACAAGGGCAGCCAGACTGCAGATGAATACACAGTGCAATTTCGAAGCTTTGCCTCTGAACTGGGATGGAACAATGAAGCACTGGTTTATTCTTTTATTCAAGCACTTTCCGAGCTAATTAAAGATGTCCTAGCATCTAGAGAGTTGCCCACGTCTTTGGACGATATAGTCTCCTTGTGCATCCAGATAGACGTTCACCACAGAGATAGAACACGCGAGTGGGAGCATTCTCGGTGCTTCAGCTTCAAGCTTGCACCTCATTTTACTGCTCCGGTAGAACCACCTGAGGAACCCATGCAGATTGGAAAGTCACGTCTACCTGCTGCATAGAGGGAGAGGAAGTTCAGGAATAAGCTGTGCCTGTTCTGTGTTGAGCCAGATCATCTCCTTGTTTGCTGTCCTAAGCATCTGAGAAATGAGAAAGCCTAACTGATCAAGGGGTGGTCAGATTAGGTGCATTCCAGCACATCCCATCTGAAAAAGTTCCATCACAGTTTGCCATCGATTTGATTCTGCTGTTGGAAAAACCCTCTGAGACTGGCTGATGGCAACTTTATTCCCACTAAAAAAGTTAGGAATTCCTAGTGTACCTTAGAGAGTCCACTCTGTGTCATTGGAGTAGATGGGAATAAACTTCCTATGGCTACCATCCGCTCCAGGACTCCAGAGATCACCATGCAAGTTGGCACTCTTGATAAGGAGTTAATTTCATTCTACATACTTCCATCAGCTGACAGTGCAATTATCCTGGGTCTTCCATGGCTATGCAAGCACGCCCCCAAGTTAACTTGGGGATCCTATTGCTATTAGAGATGCTTATAATCAATCAGACCCCCATATCGTGTCATCCAGAGTTCATCCATCATCCCAGTTGATTCTCTACCCACTCCGTACCAATCCTTAAGGGATATATTCAGCAAGAATGCTGTTGAGGCACTTCCAGCTCATTGGAAGTGGGATTGTGCCATAAAGTTATCACCAGGGAAGGTGTTTCCTCTTTTGCTTTCTGAGACTCAGGCGGTGACTGATTACATCAAGGAGAATCTTGACCTTGGCCTTATCAGAGAATCCAAGTCACACACAGGTACCGTTCTATTCTTCATCAAGAAGAAAGATGGAGGCATGAGACCGTGCATTGATTACTGGGGCCTGAATGCCATTACTATCAAGGATCGGTATCCTTTATCCCTAATCTCGGAGCTCTTTGATCAAATAAAAGGGGTGAAGATCTTTACTAAATTAGATCTCAGTGGGGCCTACAATCTGATTAGGTTCCTGTCGGGGGACAAATGGAAAACTGCCTTCAACATTCGAGATGAGCACTATGATTATTTGGTCATGCCTTTTGGATTAATCAATGCACCTGCTGTTTTCCAAAAGTACATGAACCACATCTTTCGAGACCTGTTATATCAGTTTGCGGTAGTATACCTTGTTGATATTTTTATATTCTCTGAAATTTTGGCAAGTCATGTAGTCCTATCCCAATTCCGAACTAACCAGCTCTACGGCAAACTAGAAAAATGCTCCTTTGAGAAAAAAAGAGTTGAAGTTCCAGGGATACATATTTTGGGATTGTAGTGGACCCATAGAACATACCGCCACTGTCAGTTGATCTCGTCCGACCAGGTTAAAGGTGTTAAAAGACTTCCTGGGTTTTTGAAACTTTTACCTTAAATTTATCTGGATTTATTCATCTATCGCATCCCCTTTCACTGCACTCACCAAAAAGGGCCAAGACACCAGGGTTTGGCCGTTGGATGCAGAAGAAGCATTTGCACAATTAAAGCAGTGTTTCATTTCAACCCCCATTCTGAGACAATCCAACTGTGATCAACCCTTCTTTATAGAGGTGGACACCTCTACAGTTGGAGTTGCGGTGATCCTGTCACAGAAAGATGAAGAGGGCAAATGGTACTCTTGTGGTTTCAAAGTGGTTATTACCTATCATCCAGGTTCCAAATATGTGAAAGCTGATGCCTTGTCCCAAGTATTCAGCTCTGCTGAGGCAAACGAAGTGTGAGAGGACAAGCCAATTCTGAACCCTGCTTGCTTTGTCGCAGTCATCAGCAAGGTGAAGATTCCACCAAGGAAAACATTTGTAGCACCCAAACTCTGGACTAAATGACTTCAGTGGGCTCATTCTTCACTTTTCACCGGTCAGGCAGGAATGGGGAAAACTCTGGAGCTAATCTGAAGAAATTACTAGTGGTCGACTGTGTGTCATGATGTGAAGAACTTTGTGGCAGCCTGTACAATCTGTGCACAAAGTGCCACCTCACATTCCATCAGGTTCTTTGTGTCCACTCTCTGTACCTGATCATCCTTGGTCTCATATATCCATGGACTTTGTCACCAATCTACCATCCTGCAGAGGCTTCAATACAATGTGGGTAGTGGTGGACAGGTTCTCCATGGTTGCTCACTTCATCTTATTGAAAGGTCTACCTTCAGCTCGGAAATTGGCCAATGTGTTTATAAAATAAATCTTCTGGCTATATGGGTTTCCTAAGGATATAGTTTCAGATGGTGGGGTGCAATTTATAAAGGTCTGGAGGACATTCTGTAAGTTCTTTGGGATCAACCTGAGTTTCTCATCTGCTTACCACGCTCAGAGTAATGGTCAGATGGAGAATGTAAATCAAGATCTGGAGAAGTTTATTCGGATATATGTCTCAGCTAATCAAGATGACTGGATTTCCCTGTAGCCATGTACCAAATTTGCTCACAATAATGTGTACCATGAGACCTCGGGGTACTCTCCATTCTTCATTCAGTATGGACTGCATCCGATGATATCAGAGTTGCCAGCTCTAGTGACAAAGCTTGGTTGTCCACTAAGCTCTTGCGATTAAAACTTCCCACCATGAAGTTAATTCCCAGTTTCATTGGTCCCTTCCAGATCCTCCAGGTAATTAAGCTGGTGGTGGTTCACCTGAAACTTCCTGTTACTCTCAGGATTCCCAACATATTTCATATCTCTCTCCTCAAACCCTTTGTGTTCAATCAATATTCTAGACATTGCAACCCTTCCTCTGTGATTCCAGTGGACCATCAGGAGGAGTATTTAGTGAAATAGATTCTGGTCTCCAGAATGTCCCAAAGTACAGTTCAATTCTTGGTGAATTGGAATGAATATGATCCGGAAGACCACTGTTGGGTCAAGGCCTCAGATATTCATGTACCTCAACTCCTTTTAAAGTTTCATCATAAGTTCCTTATAGGGGCGTGCACTGCTCATTTTATGATTTAAACGGCCAGGCAAAGTATAGGAAAAATCTGATTGGTACTACAATTGAACCTTGACCTGTATAAGTAAGTTCCTAGGAGCGCTCCAGTGCCAGAGTATAGACAGCGTACCTTGACCTCCCGAGCACACCAGCACCTGTATGAGGGAACCTGGGCAGAGGGCCGCAACCCGCAACCTGCATGTCAGGTGCAGATAAGTCCATACCTCCTTGCGGAGGTCCCTCCATGCCTCTGTTCTGGATCATCACCAATCCTGAGCATGGGCCAACATCCACTACCCATCTGTGTGTTGTGACAGAATACTCTGGCCTACAAAATGGAGGCAACCAGTAAACCCTCGCCACATGACCTGTTGGAGAATTTGAGCAAGTGGAGAAGCAAGAATGAGACCAGGTCCAAATCATTCAGTGCTTGCAGATGTTAATGCAAAAAGTCGGCAATCTCTGATCTCCTCCAGCCACTGGCACGTTAGACTTTGTGCCTCTGTTCTGGGTCTTCACCAATCCCGAGTACAGGCCAACATCCATTTCCCATCTATGAATTGTGACAGAGCCTCCTTGTTCTGCCAGGATTACCTCCTTCATTCTTCTCTCTTTCCTCCACTGTCGTCCTTCTGGCGGCTCTTCTCTGCTTTTTTTTTGTTTGATGTCACCAGGAGGTCTTAGTTATTACCTTTCCACTGACAAACTATATTCTTCTCCCTGGTTGTGCTGGCTTATATAAACAAGTTGAAAATACTGCCCTACAAAATTGGGAACATATAGGTGAGAACAATGACATCAATAAGTTTGAATTATTAAATTTATTAAGTTTATTAAGTTCACCGCAGTAAGCCAATGTTACACAGATTTCTCTCATTTCTGTCTTGGTTGGTCTTTAGACACACCATCAGTGCTCCATTGGATGCACCATTGCCCTATAACAGGTGCAGTTTCTCCATCTGGCCATGACCTCCTGTGTGAGTGGTTGTGCATCTTTGGACAGAGGGCCTGAATCAAGTTGGATCGCAACTGTGATCGTGGCTGCGATTACACACGCCATCTCATTGCGAAGTTATGCTAATCCACTGTGATCGCTATGCCATCGCAGCACAACATAAGATCGCCCACCTTACCTTACACACATCCGTAGTAATTTGCAAGACTGTGAAAACATCGGTAACATCGAGTACCATCGGAGCCTTGTGCACACTTACACAAGGTCAGACATTTCTCAGAAATTGCACAAGATATTATACATGCCCCTGCAATGGCATTCAAACACACTGGCACGCCTGCATTTCGCTGACCACCCCCCCATCACAACCTACAAACGGTACTTCCTGTCAATCACTCTGTGATGGGTCTGCGTAGTCACTGTGATCGCTGTCCGGAACGCAGTGACTGGTTCACACATGCGCACTGCGATGCATATGCATGCGCAGAACATAATAATCATCCATCTTCTTATGCTGTTGATATCCAAACTGAATCAGGCCTATAGCCGCTTATAGTGACATGCCTGTGATACACCCGCATCTGTTAAGCCACTCCCTTGTTGCCCACTGCATTCCATAGACTATATCTCCAACAGTGACTGTACGTCCAACAGAGCCCCCCATGTGCCAAAAAAGTGGGCATGGTCACATGTCGCAATGGGCGTGGCCACTGAAAATGGGAGTGTGTAAATATGACATACCTCCATTTCTTGTCACTCTGGGAACATTCCTTACCATTTCATATGCACCTTAATGCCCCCAGTAGTAGTGCCCCTCTTGCAGTACCCACTGTAGTAGTGCTCTTTATGCAATGTCTCCAGTAGCAGTGCCTTTTATGCGGTGCCCCATGTTGTAGTGTCCCAGTAGTGCCCCTTATGTAGTGCCCCTGGTAGTGCCCCTTTTACAGTGCCCCCAGTAGTGGTCCTCCTATACAGTGCCCCCAGTAATGGTCCCTCCTATGCAGTGCCCCTTATACAGTGCCCCCAGTAGTGGTTCATCCTATGCAGTTCCCTTTATACAGTGCCCCCAGTAGTGCCCCTTACATATATCTCAAAGAGACACACAAAACACAATACTTACCTGAATCCCCGCTGCTGCGCCCGTCGCCATCTGCTCCTCCGTCCTCCCGCTTAACACTATAGGAGAGACGTCATGAAGCATCTTCGATCATCCACTGCGGGTGCCGGAAGGCATAGCTCATGTGTTAGCTCTAGCCCAGCTCTGACCGTTGGTACAGCAGCCAATGAGAGTTTCTCTTACTCTCGTTGGCTGCCAGAACAAACACACCGCTGCCTGGTAGTATGAGTGTACTACCCAGCATCGGCGACGGTGTGTTCGTTTTACTGTGCATTGTGGACCACACTCACTGCGGTCTGCACTACACTGACTGAAATTGATCTGGACTGTAGCCCCCCACACTGCTGGTCCAAAGGCGCCCAGGGTACAAACCCCAGCCGACAACCCCTAGTTATGCCACTGACGTCCAATTATGTTCTGTGTCTCTGAGCACTAACAATTGGTAAGCATGTGCATCTGGGATGCATGCACAGACTTAAAACATTGGCCAACTGCGTGCAACATCAACACTGCATGCAATTCAGGATCGGCCCCACTGTGTAGTAAATCCATTGAAAGGTTAGTAACATTAATTTTCAGTAAAATTAATAGAAAATTCAGCTAATACAAAGCCCAAAGATTTAGGAGTAAAGCAGCGATCTGTAGCCAACCTTCCCAACTGTGCAGCAGACCAACATACAGGGATCTTTAGATAGTTTGACTTACTTCTATGTGTAGCAAACAACATGCAAGCAAACGCAGATTGCCAGACAAAGACCATGTATTCAAATGCACAGGTATTGATCTGTGTTACTAGAGTTACTGAGACCTGCAGTCTCAACATGATACACAGAAACTGGTAGAAACTGCAGCACCTGCTGCAGAGGCAGCTCATAGGTAATCTACCTCCTCTCTGTAGAAGCAGGAAAAGTTGGAGGAAGGATGGTTCCTCATAAAGGAACAGAGCAGTGGTGCTGCACCATCCAGAGTCACTCTGTAGGAGCTACTCTATATATGGTATATGGAGGAAGGCTGAGAGACCCAGCTCCCTTATTTATCCCATAAGCAGAGGTGCAGAAAGGAGCCCTACAGCATGACAAATGACTGGCTCTTGCAAACCAAAGGCAAATTTTATTGGGTATCCAGATGAAAGGTTGACTGTTAGAAGGTCAACAATCATTAGGTTGACACCAAATGGTTGACATGCACTAGGTTAACAGGGTCAACAGGTACAAAAGGTCAACAGGGTTAATAGGTCAACAAGTTCAAATGGTCAACACATTTTCTTTTATTTTCAAAATTTTTAAGGTTAGGAGTTAGGGTGAAGGTTAGGGTAAGGGTTAGGCACTTGGGAGAGGGTTAGTGTTAGGCTGTCGAAGGAGAAAGGCACTAGGGGTGGGTTAGGATTAGGCTGTGGTTAGGTTTAGGCACCAGGGGGAGGGTTGGGAAGTATAGGGTTAGGCACCAGTGGGAGGGTTAGGGTTATGATTAGGATTAAAAAGAAATGTGTCAACCATATGTGTTGACCATATGAACCTGCCAACCTTTTAACCCTGTAGACCTTTTGTACCTGTGAACCTTTTGTCCCTGTTGACCTAGTGCATGTCGACCATTGGTGTCAACCTATTCATCATCGACCTTTTTACTTTCAATAACACACCCATTACATTGGCCCTAACAGTGCACTCCATTATTGGAATTCCTATAGAAATGTACTGTATATATAGTCTGGAATGCTTACTCATTAACTCAATATAAGCAAACTTTCTGTCATGCTAGGTGGTCACTGACCTATAAAATGCATATATTTTCAGATCAACAAAGGGTAACGATTAGCATCTAATGCTAATGTCATGCACACACAGATTTTTATCTTCAGCACTCTATCAATTAAACAGTATCTCTCAGTCCTGAGTGCACAACTATCTTAAGCACTCTTATCACTTATATCTCTCAGGCCAGATTAGATATACGCTGATCAGCCATAACATTGAAATCACCTGCTTAATATTGTGTAAGTCCCCTTAGTGCCACCAAACATGGACTCCGCAAGACGTGAAGGTGTCCTGTGGTACAGTATATGATATCAAGATGTTAGCAGCAGATCCATTAGAATCAGCCTAGTTTTTCTAGTAAATTCCACAGATTTTCAATTGGATTGAGATCTGGGGAATTTGGAGGCCATGTCAACACTTTGAAATCATTATTATGTTCCCCAGATCATTCCTGAACAATTTTTGCAGTGTGGCAGGGTGCATTATACTGCTGAAAGAGACCACCTCATCTCTTTAAAACTGGACAAATATGAATTATACAGAGTCTGTGGCTGGCTGACTTCAAGTCTCTTTAATTCACGTGTGTTCAGTTTTAAAGGGATGAGGTGGAAACCCAAATTGCCATGAAGAAGTGTACTTTGTCTGTAACAATGTTTAGTAGGTGGTACAAAATGACATCCACATGAAAGGCAGAATCCATTGTTTCCAAGCAGAACATTGCCCAGAGCATCACACTGCACCAACCAGGTTTCCTTCTTCCCACAGCAAATCCTGATGCCCTCACTAGCTTATGTGATCACTTTACTTCAGAATTCGGACCCCTGCACAGCTACTGGGCATAACGTGTGGTCCTCAGATGCTTTACAGAGCTTGAAATATTTAGAATTTATAAGCCAATTTTTGTGAATGAAAATGGAGGATCTTTAGCAGATACAGTATCTCTGATATCTGCTGCGGGCACCCCTTCTTACACCTGGAATACATCATTTTTGCAGGTGTCCCCAGAAAACAACTGTTTTGGGGAATTTCCCCTAAAATGTATTTGATAAATATGTATTTTTTTCTGCTTGGAGACCGTTCAGATGTGAATTAACATTCCCTCCCACACTAGGGTTGTTCTTCTTGTGCTATTCTATTTGACTTGCGATAGAAAACTTCATAGATTATGTTTTTAGCTAAAAAGTATAGAGTGATTAATGTGACAGCAAAACTGTATGTATACAACCAACTTATACTCTAAATTAGTGACAGCAACTGGAGACCCTCACTCTGCTTCCACACCTCAGTTATTTTCTTTCAGTGTGGACAGCCCTCCTGAGGTGCATTTGACCTCTGCAATGTCACTGATAACAGAGGCCACCTAACTCCTGGCACGGGAGCCCTGCGCTTACCATTTTCCATCAGTGCTGTTACCTGTACCTCTCTCATTTGGCATTCTCTCCCTGGAAGATGCCAGAAAGCAGAAGGGGTGGTAAAATCTCAGTGCTGTACTTTCTACCTATGCACAATATGGTGAACTATGTGATATATGCCCGAATGTTTCTCATTATCCGGCAGGGTTTTATTCCTCTGCCACAATTGTTATTAATCTCTCTGCATCAAGAGATTGTCAGTTGAATTACTGGTTGTATTTTCAACAGACCTGCATAAGACTTTAAATAAAAATGGGCCTGATTCACTAAGGATCCCTATTGTGATCGCAGCTGCGATTACGCACTTAGTTCTGCTGCGAAAGTATGCTAATGTCTGCAACTGCTCATCCGGCATAGAAACGCCCACTACCGCTTTCTCACATCCGAGAGTTGTGATAAATTTCACTTTTATTATGGTGATTTCCATCAATCTTGATTAATTTAACAAGGTTTAGAAAATAAACTTTAACCATGGATCCACCCTGATCAGTGTCAATAATATAAGCCCTTGATGGTTGGGTAATGTTATGTGATATATTTTTTGACACGTATTTAGAGTAATTTACAAACCATAAAAATCCATACAGTACATTTTTTCTTTCTTTTCAGTCAAAATTAAAGTCAACAAATTTCAAGAGTCTTGCAAGTTTAGGACTGGTTTGATGAACAGTTAGGAGCATCTGTACTTATGATAATAACGTAACATCATTACTGATTATTTAAAGTGGTACCATTATATAATTTTTTTATTCCTTTATTTGCACATTTAAATTAACCTAACCTATTTAAAAGTAATTGAAAATTCTGTTTTCTGCCACCTTTTAAGGTTGTGTAAAACTCTAGTCCAACATGACCACCATAACATTTGTACAATACCACCATTTTCTCACTCAGTATAATATTAAATATGATTTTAATTGTTCAACACTATTTTTGCATTTGTTCCACACAAATTATGAGGTACATATTACACTATCTATTTAAACACCCTAATCAGCTGGTGCCTGACCAGGTATGACTATAATTAGTGTACATTATTGCTCATCCTGCAAACTACACTATTTTACAGCACTGTTCTATATACAACTGCATAAAATCAGGCACAAAAAAGATCGAAAACATCACAAACTAGGATATCATTGCTGCATCATGGCCTTGTCATATGCTTGTAAGTGACCTCCACTAATATCTCTAATTTATTATGTACATAAAACTTAACATAACTGTCATCTTGACACATGCATGCAAAATGCACAGTAAATGTCAGCTATTGTAGAGAAAAAGATGCACAGATTTATCAAAGTACAGTAACTTATTCTATCAATGCCCATTTGTGATGCAGTTACTATAGGTATAATGTTAAATAACTATTGCAAATGAAATAATAGCATCAAGATATACTCAGTCTCTAAGATTCCCATTGTTGTTAAAATTAAGTGAAATTGGACATCAAGTGAAATTGGTCAATTCTATCCTATCAATTGTCAGGGAAAGTCTAAACCAAATTAAATCCATAATTTACAACTGCACCAACATGTAATTAAACATGCCAGCTAATTTCCTAAACCCTTAGTTAGTTGACCTCATAAGGTATTACAGTTTCCAATATAATTAGCTTGCTAACATGTTTCAATCAACCTAATGATACTAAGGTTTTTCTCTTAATTGCATCATGATTAAAATGAATGAATGTGCAAAATGTTTTTAGTTTCTTGACACAATGTGAAGATATTTACTAAATGGGAGGATATCATACAATATTTATGAATATTTACCCTTTTTAAAGTTTTATGTATTAATGTGGTATGAAACACCAATAAATACTGTGAAAAGTGATTTGACCACAATTTTACCCCTTTTCCACAAAAATGCTGGGTCCAACCTTAGTTACTGAATCACAGTTTCAAGCCATGTCACAGCTGCTTGAAACCCTATTCTCACTGCAGGCTGGATGTGGGTTATTCCTGGGTGGTCCTTTTACAGGTGTTTAGAGATGACATAATTTTCAAGTGGCAGTAATCTGGCTCTCCGCTACTTTAAGGGTGACCCGGGTCAGATACCCCGGGCCACGCGTTCAATCCATCTCCTAACCGGGTCCTTGCCAGATTCAACCCTTGTAGCTACCAGGGTGGAATTCCTGGGTAATGCAACCTTGGTTGACCCTTTCACACAAAACCTGGACCTGGGTTGCAAGTTTATTACAAGTTACAAGTTTAATGGAAAAGTGACATTAATCTCAAATGTCCAGAATCACTACAACTTACAATGTGAATAAAAAATGTTAAAAGAAAAATAATCCACTTCCTGGTCTGCTTAAAATAAAAAAAACATATTATTCTATATTTGACCCATTTGATGTTGAAGTACATTTACAGGACTACTCACTACCTCTAACAAAACACTTCACATGCATTGTGTCAGAAGAAAAAAATTGACAGCATACCACCCCCATAATATTTGTGTTAGACAACCTGGGCAGGTTCCCTCTATAAGCTAGATCACTGGGATCTTCCTTTTATAGTGGAAACTAGCCACAGGCTGATCAACATAGCAACCAACCGTTACCAACTGCATCATGAAAATACATTTTTACAACCACCCCTGGATTTTGGGAACCAGAACAATTAACAAAAATTAGACACATTTTTATGAAGGGTTGTTTCATTATTTATTATGGGAATGTGTTCCACCTAGAAATTTTAGAAACAGTTAACTTTTTTAGCCAACTAGAACTGTCTTCTTTTCAACATAGACAATTTTATAACCATATAATGCACATTTCTTTTACTCATCTTAACATATAGCAATTCCTAAGGGCTTCACTATACGAGTATAGGAAGAATCACAGGAAAGTATTTTTTTGTTATGCTGAATTTACCTTATATTTATTTCACTATGCTGCCAAACAAAAGCCTTGAAAAGGTATTGTTTTACTTAATAGGTTACACATTTCAATTCAAGATGACATCTCAGCTAAACATAGTACACTGTAAATGTGGTCTAGTCACTGATATAAAACAAGAAAGTTCATGAAGGATTTAAGACAAATAAACTATAAATGCATTTCAAACTCACCAGTATTGTTCATTTCTAGATAACATCTAAATGTGGGACTGGAGTTGGTGTAGTCAATCAATCAGAGCCAATATTCTACACTGGTTCTCCCTATTTCCCATGATTCTGATTAGCGGAAACCTTTCATCAATCAGATACATGAGACTATTTGGGAAATAGCTTTGAACAACTTCCCATGCATTGAATTGATTGTGGACTATGATAAACTAGAGGGGAATATGAGGCTATCCCAGTTCCATTTTTATAGCACATAAATGTAATAACAAGGGGAGCAACTATTATACCCTTTTCCAATATTTTTATTCTCAGATAGCTATGACAGTTATTTATGCTCACTACATTTAAAAGGCTGTTGCTAGGATGTGTGAATGGAAGCACCAATCAGAAGTTACAGTTTCTATGAGATAATGAACATTATTGCTTCCTATTGGCCCTTCTGCTCATTAACACGGCCATGGTCACAGAGCCACAATTTTTGGTCTGGGCTGTGAGAAGAACAAAGTGATATAATAAATATAGACAAGATAAATCACAAAATTGCGCAAAATAAACAAAAAGCCATACCATCTAGGATTTCTGGTTTCCGGGACATGGGAAACTCCTTTACCATCTGGATGGGTAGGTGATGAACACTGACAAGTTGAATGTGCCTATGGGTATACCACTATATATGGTTATATGCTTTTATTCTTTCCAAAAAATGTGAGTGTATTACATGAATACATTTCTATCATTTGTCAAACGGTGTTGCACTATTGCCATCTCCTCTTTCTTTGAGATAACAAGTTAACAACACACAATTATTTCCGGTGATGATTGCAAATTATAACAAGTGTGAATTAAGCCCTTATCATTGGATGAAAATCACTCTGCATGACTCTGATTAAAACGGAGTAAGACATTTTTTCTATTGCTGGAACATTGTCTATACTTTGAAATGTTTTTATATCCCTGGACAAGGAGCGTCATACCCCACCATATATCTCTATATGTATAGTAATATAATAAATAAAAAATAAAGTCTACACGGAACAAACAAGTTTTCACTGTATCTGGGACTGTTGCACAGTTGTTCATTTTTTTTCTTAAGCCACATATGGGCTAATATAGTTTGGTCTAACCAACAATACCATCAAATGATATTCTCCTTCTTACCCCCAAAACATATAATGCCACAAATAAATGATTGGCAGTTAAAGGTCATTTCTTTTTATTAAATGAGCAATTATTGAATGAATAAATGAATGGCGGCAGAGAAAGCATTTCTTAACAATCACATGGCAAAATGGCAGAACAGGAAGTTGACAACAGAAGGAGACATCTCTGTCTGTGAAAATAGCCACCTCCCCCTACTGGGCCTGATTAATGGTTCTAATGGACAAGAGCAGGACCCCTCACCATATTACAACAGGGAAAGTGCTTCACAATCCTTAAATTATACTACAAGGCCAATCTACAAAAATGAAACAAACTCTACAAAAACAACAACAAATTCCCAAAATTATTGTCATGAGGTCTATACAAACTAACATCTGCCATTGCTGGCCTTGTCCTGCAGGAGGGCTGATGCAGGACAAGGCCAGCAGGGGCAGAAAGGGAACACTGGCCAGGAGAGGGGGAGGGCTGCTGTAAAAACACCTATTAATGGGCACCTTATCAGGAGGTCCCTCCTTCACTGCTGGGGCAAGGGCCCAGCACTGGTGACTGGAGGTGGAGGGATTAGGCATTGAGGAGAAAGGCACCACCAGAGGGAGAGAGAAAGGCAAAGGAAGCTATTAGAGGACGGCAGAGAAATCTGCATCCAGGGCTACAAATAGAGACTTTGGCTCCCAGGCTCAGCTGGTGGTAGGCTGTGACACGCCTAGGAGTATGATTATCAGTTACTTTCAGGGGCATAAGGGGAGTGGGAGGAATGGCAAGGGTGCAAAATGGCAGTGGGGAGAGGGGGCTGCAGGGGTGAACAAGTTGAGAATAGGGACAAAAAGGGAAAGAAAACAGAATACAGGAAAGGAGAAAAGATACAGGGAAATAAAGCAGGCAATGGAGAGAGATCGAAAGGGGATGGAAAATCAGACCAATGTAACAAGATAACGAAAAGCTAGTAATCTGAACCAGGAGCAGCTGTAGCTGACACCAGTAGCTCCAAAAGCAAAAGAGGGAGAACACACACTCTATCCTGACTATACTAATCCCACTAATCTCTCACCCCTACCCAGAGGCGTATTAAGAGGGGAGGGGGCCCATGTGCATTCCCCATCTGGGGCCCCCTCCTCTCTCCCCAATAGGGATACCCATCGACCATCAATGATTCATAATCATCGATGGATTATGGCCAATGTTGAATGCTTTTAGCATCGATAGGGGAGAACCAAATGGTTTCACTCCTTTGATGGTAAAGCATAATCAAATGGTTTCTTTTATTTTTTTTGCATGGTGGCGGGACACGGAGCATAGCTCCACCCCCACCTCCATGTTCTGATTGGCCCAACAGGGATGATGATCGGTTGGTTAAACCATCAATGGTCATCCATTGCATAGTTGGTCACCATTGATGGCCAAATGCCAAATCGCCATCAATGCTAGCCATTGATGGTAACCACACTGATGGCCATCCCTACTCCCAGGGGGCTAGCCATGCACTGAACGCAGCAGTAAACACTGGGCACTACTCTATGCCCAGAATCTGCTGCGCATGCACAGGTCACTGGGAAAATGGCATGGCTACTATTTTTCCAGTGATTTCCCTACTGCGCATGTGCAAGATGCCAGGAAAATGGCCGCGGCCCATGTTCACCGCATTATAAATATGCCCTTACCCTGATAAGCTATGTTGCAAAAAACATGCAGTCAATCAAGGAATATCCTACTTGTTAACCCTTCTCCATCAAACTATCCATTACCCACAAGCCCATGCGCATATGTGCCCTTAGAGCTTATTGCCAGCTCTGGGCCTGATTCAGAGCCGGACGCTATTTGCGCTCGCTCGTCCAGAAAAAGGGGCTGGCTATTTAAATTAACTGTTCGCTCTTTGCGGTCTGTTCACGCCTCTATGTCTGAACGAACGAACAAAACATGCGAACGTAATTTTGAAAAAAACGCCCCCTGGCCGCTCGCATCATACGTCATGTCCGCTATTTATTAGATTACTCGAGTACATCGGACGGCGTATGAACTGCTCGCTATTCTTGTGGTTGGTTTTTCCTACCACAATCATGCAAGCAGTTCTAACTATAAAACAACCAAGTGACATGGTCGATGACGCTGCTTTAGTAATTATGCACACCCATAAAACGCCCGTTTTGACCTTTAGGCACGCCTGCGTTCTGATCTCCACTCCCCGTTTTCAAGCACCTTCCCCTGTTACCACCCACAAACGCCTCATTCTGTCACTCAAAATAGCAGGCATTCGCTATTTAGCGAGCACACGATTTTCGGCCGGACTGACTGGTTCGCGCATGCGTATTAAAATCCATACGTATGTGTAGTTGTGCGAACATCGGTCGGAACGAACGAGCGGCCCTGAATCAGGCCCTCAGTCTCCTTTAACAATGTGTGGCATCACAAGCAGATGAAGAATATAGAGAATAATTAAAATGAAGCTGTTAAAAGTATCGTGTTCTGAGATCACAATCGATGCACGCTGAACAACATGTTTGTTTTGCACTGATACATTTGGATATTCCTCCCATTACACATCAAGGTACATCTCGTATATTCATTCTTAGGTAATGGCTCCACAATCAAATGCATAACTTTATTATCTAATTTTTTTTTCTCAAGTACGTTCATATGAATGGGGAATATGTGTCTTTTGTTCTTTTTTATTTCTTCTGTTTCTGCTATTGTGCTTTTCCCTATAGTCTAATAATCATTAGTACACAGGGCCTGATTCAGACCCGGTCGCAAGCGCTGAGCGCTCGCAACCGGGTCGATGGTGGCCCACAGCGCATGCGCACGACGGAGCCGGCTCCGTCGTGTGCATGCGCGAGACCCGGCTAGCGACGGGCAATCCGTCACTCCGGGTCTCGCACCAAAGGGGGCGAGCTGTCGATGGTGAGTGACAGCTCGCCCCCTTTGGTGGGTGGGCCGGGGGGGTGGCTGCCCAAACGGAGGCGTTCCCATGAGAACGCCTGCCCCGTTTGGGGGTGGCCCCACTGACATCACTCGTGATGTCAGTGGAGAGATTCCGTCTCTGTTAGAACCGAAATCTCTCTGGGGCTTGCGGCCACGAGACCCTACCACAAGGGTCTCGTCGCAAGCCCGATGGTCGCGATGGTCTTAACCATTGCGACCATCAACCTGGCCGCTCACTATAGCTGTGGGTGGTCACCCACAGCTCTGCGAGTGGCCAGGAGGTCGCTCCAAATAAATAAAAAATGCCCTGATTCAGAGCAAGCGCTCTTTCAGAGCATCTGGCTCTGAATCAGGGCCACAGACCCCATACTGCCTTGTTTCCCTATGATCAAAAATATTCCAAGGACAGAGGGGTGGTAAATGAAAATTTGGTTGTAGCTCATGCTCTGTTTTTAAATTATGATAAATTAAATTGTATTACATCTTTTCCTAGTCCTTCTCTAGATAAAGAATCAGCACTACTGAAAGGCTTTGTCATTAACAATACTGATTATAGCCAGTTGTATATTACCCCATGCAGCAGGTTTTAAAGTGCGTACACACTAGACAATTTTTTAAATGATATTGCTGATAACGACACATCATTTGACAATTTTTTTTAATCATCTAGAGTGTATGCACTAGATCATTAACGATGCGCACTCCCGTGGGTCATTAACGATATCCCCAGACAACTGTACTTGCAGTACAATCTGGGGATATCGTTAGCAATGCCATTCTTCCGAACTCAGCATGCCCCCCCCCCGTCCCCCACACCATCACTCATCGTTCCCGACATTCGGGTACACACATCATTTAGTGTGTACCTGGCTTTATACTTAACGTGGCTCAAAAAGCATTGTTTAATTTTTATGTAGAGTAGAGGGTAGTTTTATAACTTGTAACACATGTGTTAATAAAACAATACTTTAATTATATAATCTACTAAATATCGTCGCAAGTGCTACCTGGATTTTTTCTCTTTTTCTTTCCTCCTGCCTCTCTGCGGGTGGGATGTACTATGCATCACATTTTGGATGTGGCATATCCCACCACTTATTATCGTGTACATATCAGGTAGCTACCTACAATTGAAATTAAACTCAAAAGA
Organism: Taudactylus pleione; assembly: GCA_031769625.1. Classification (NCBI taxonomy): domain Eukaryota; kingdom Metazoa; phylum Chordata; class Amphibia; order Anura; family Myobatrachidae; genus Taudactylus; species Taudactylus pleione. The sequence goes on from JAUIMM010000182.1 coordinate 1,067,836, forward strand.
CAGCTATTACGAAGGGGTCTGTTTACTAAGATTTGGATAGAGATAAAGTGAACGTAGATAAAGTCCCAACCAATCAGTTCCTGACTGCCAGGTCACAGGCTGTGTTTGAAAAATTACAGTTAGGAGCTGATTGGTTGGGACTTTATCTCCATCAAAGGCTTAGTAAATACACCCCCAAAAAGAGGTGTCCTTTGTGATGATTGGACTTCCAGGTTTATGAGTCCTTCTGCGCATATGTCATATGAAACAGGCATCATGGGGTATGTTTGGAGGAATCTAATTATATCCTTCTCACTACACAATATGAAAATAAGCCCATAGAATTATATTGGGCAATGCCATCTACAGTTGATATTGCCATGGGGTTGAAGCTCTAAAAAATAACACATTTCAGAGCTTGGAATATATGGGAAATGTGGCCAAAACTCAGAAAGTTGCAGTTTTTAGATTTTTGCCTTTTTTTCCCTTCAGTAAATCCCACTCTGTTTCAATCTTTCTTTCGTCAGCACCCCTCTATTTTTCTCCTCCTCCTTCTCCCTCTCTTACTTCATCTCTCTCTTCCCCCTCATCTGTTTATTTATCTTATCAACACTTGATTTTATTATATAGATTATCCTTAGCATTATCTTTGTTCTTTTCATCATAGCTATTGTACTTTTTGGGATGTCTACCCAATATTTCGTCTACAGACTTTTGTTTTTTTGGCAAATGGCCTGCGCATACCTGGGTGCCGTTTTCCTTTCTTCTATTCTGTTATAGATCTTTGTTTGGGGATAATAGTGTGGTGTTATTGGATGGTTTTCTGGAGTGTCTTTATCTTATATGTTTGGAGACTGTAGATTCTGTATGTTATGCCAGCACCCTCTGGGAGTAACATCACTGACACTGATGAGAGAGGACAGTGTTCTCCCAACTGCCATTTTGTGCCAAGGTAATTACATAATTTTTATCTGCTTTATATGTTGTGACAAGGTCACTGGCATCACAGTGGAAAGCAGGTATATTTGCCCTAGATTCCTGACCTGTGTCTTTTGAAACCTCAGGAAGGTATTTGTGTTAGGAGCTTTTTGGGTTATTAGCTTCACAGGAGGCTAATTAGGGTTTTCAGCTGTGTGGCTGTTTTTTAGTGCTGTGAGGCTGAGCATTACAGTGAGACATTGCTTGGGGAGAGGGCAGCTGTTCGTGTCTCTGTAAGAAAATCAGGTTGATAAAAAGCAGGTAAACTAAACCTGAAAGAACCTTATTATACTTTGTTTATTAGTGAGTTAGGATCACTTCTGTATCACTAGTGCCAGACGGCAGGGTGTTTATTTCTGTTTATTTTTGTTTGTATTGCCTAATAAAACTGGCGGAGGCCAGTTGCACCAGACCAGTGGACTTTGTGTGATTTCTCAGCTGCTGCACAGTGCCTTGCTACAATATATAGATCTACACAAAGATATATATATATATATATATATATTCTCATTAACTGCATATGTTTATTGACTGATATGAGTGACTTTCATCAGCATCAACCCTGATATAATACACATTAGGAAAACGGTGCAACATTGGTTGGTGTTTGCCATCACTCCAACAGAACCTCCAGATTTTGTATGTATTGTTTGTTTAAACATTATTTTACTGTCATTACTAGCAAGGTTTACTGTGGAGTAGGCCCAAAACTACAGGTCTTCTAAGACTGGTTTATTATTTCTAGTAAGTCTAGGTCACACTAAATGCTATCTACACTTTTATTATGTCAATTAGTTCAAAGTGACTTCTGATTTATATATGCAATTAATAAGCTGACTTCATATAGGTCTATAACCTATATAAAGTCACCATGCCATACAGTTTTCTTTTTGTAGGCATACTAAAGATTATAAAATGTAATTGCAAATGTGCACATTAAAAACCTAGTGTCTATAGATATTATTAAGCTGAGTAGTTTATTTTTAACAAGCAAAATAAAACAGCTAATTTAATGACAATTAAACCAAACAAATCTATTACTTCTAGCATGTAAATCCAGACAGTTCTTTGATATTTTTCTTTAACCTTGGTGTAATTGTGTGGTGTCCTCTAAAGCTTTCGTCTAGAACAGTAATGTTTTTAATGCAGCAAAGCTATAGAACTTTTATCACTCCAGTAAATTATATGGAAACATACTGCATATTGTAGCAACTGGAATAGTAGAACTATTATGTGGTAAAGTTATCAAGGTTTATTAAATTCTTGCAGAAAATTGGATTTTGCTCCAGGTGATAATTTGAGATGCTGCAGATGAATCTTAAACTGTAATGATTCATGGATCACATTTCCTTTGTACGACAATTTGAATGCAGACTTATTTTTATTGTAAAGAAATAGTACAACTCTCAGCACTTTTAAACTACTGATATAGTGAACCGTCAGAGATTTGTACTCCCAAGAGCATCTACAGCAATTAACATAGTGTAGATGGGATAGAGATGGTTATTTTGTACAAATATCTTAAAGTCGAATTTTTAGTGAGTGTCTTTTTTTTATTATAGTACTATAGATTTGTGTTTTTGGAAACTGTTTTTGTAACAAGTTACCTTGTGTGAAAACGCCAATTGAATTTTTAACAGCATTAATAAAATAGTCAAGTAAAGATGAATGGATCATCAGCCTTCTGTTCTATTGTCCTGCTGCTGTAATTTACAAGAACAATTTAAGAATAGCTAGTCACTGCAATTGTTATCTATGACAGCTTTAAACATTCCTTGGATGTGATCATAAGCTAACATTTATCCTGACTACAATCAGCCTGAAGCACAATACATATATTTAGAAAATGCAGGTATGTGTACTGCAATATTTAGGAATATTGCGTTAAATTCTTATTTTAAATTGTTAATAAATATGTCTAAAGGCATTTGTATATAAAGCTATTTGTTCTGATATATTGGAGATTTTCATGCCATGACTATGTGGTTTTATTAGACATTTAATTAGATACAGTAAGGCAAGCAATGCTTTTTGAGTAAGAGAGAATTTACTCTCTGTAGCCCACAGGATGCTGCAGATTTAAAAAAAACTGTATTTTATGTAAAATATATATTTTGAAAAGTCCTTGTGCAGTGACACTGTGAGAATGTAATAGAAGTTATTGTGCCCTTTGGCTCTTACACCCGTAAGCATCCAAAAATAGGAGAATAATGTTACATCCTTGCACAATATACTTATAAGGACAAATAAAAAACAAACAAACAATCATAACTGAGCTCTGCTGGAATTTATTTGAGTTTTGTTTGTTTCATATCCTATCTATCTGTCTCTGTCATCTGTCATTTCTATCTACAGTATCTATCTAAATTATTCTTTATTAGATTTTATGAAGCAATGTGGGAAGTACTAGTTCTTGACCCATGCAAAGGTGTTCGCACCACATCCCAGTGCATATACAGTACTGTACATGACTGACTACATTTACTTTTGTCACATACTGTAATTAACTAACTCTGGGCCTTATTCAGAGACTTACGATATTCCAATATTTACACTGTTGAGCGATGTTTAGCTACTGCACATGTCCAAAATGTCCAGAAATTCCTTACTGCATATGCGCGGACCACTGTGTGTGATACTGTTCATGATTGCTTACGGCATTGCTAACATTTGAGAGAGTGCGCGATCCCTGGGTGTGCCAGGGAGGAGACTGGTAGATGAGCTAAAGTGATCGCAAAAAGGGGCCATTTCATGGGAGTGTGATGGGAGGGTCACAGGAATGTCTAGCAAAGCTGCTACTCTACCAGTCACAAATCCCCTGCTTCACTGCCCATGTTTAGTTGGGTTAGAGGAGAGTAGCTAGAGTAGACCCTGAGCTATAGCAAATGGCAATGGTGTGACCGATGTGGTGTAGATGTTAGTGTGTTTACAATCTCTATCACAAAAGCACAGACCACGGAGCCTGAAAGAGGGCATCTCAGCGCTCATACACTCCATCAGAGTGTCCCGCACAAAGGGAAGGCTGACATTAGCATTTGCGTATTCCTGTAATCGGTATTGCGAGAGCAGTCGTGACCCCGGTTGCATTAACAACTGTCTTTTTATCAGGATGTTAATCCATATATATTTGCTAAAGTAATATGGACCCCGGAGGACCCTTTTTGGTGTCTCCACATTTGCTAGCACTTATAGATTCAATGTAATCTGGTAATGAAACAGGATCTGCTATTTTATCCCAGGCTGCTATGGATTTATTAGTACTGGAGTGCAAGGAAAAACTCATGTCTTGCTGACTCCATCTTGGAACTTTCTACACTAAATGTGTACTTGATGATATGCAGCAAAGTCTTATGATTCGGTGGTGACCCCACACAGGGGCTAATGCTGACTTGAACATTTTTGTGTATTTTCGCAGATCGCATGCTGAGGAGCCAAGCATATGCATCAATGGGTGATTGTATACAACTCAGTTGGTCTCCAGTTATGCCTGAAGAAGTGCAACTGGGTGGCAAAGGTGTGTTTCCAAGTAGCACTGGCATCACAAGGGGGGTGCGGGCCGCACCCGGGTGTCACCCACCAATGGGTAACACCAAAGTGCAGACTCCCCCTCAGTGACAGGAGCTGGGTGCTGCACTGTAGAATTAAATGCAGCATTCGGCTCCTGTCACAGTGAGGGAGCCGACACTACAAGTACTCCGGGGGGCAGCCCACACCTCTGGGGCCCCCGGAGAGACTAAAACAGGGGTTCAGTTATGTGGCCCTGCCCCCATCCACAAGGCAACACCCCTTTACATGAGGCCACACTCCATTTTTCCAGCTTTTCTAAGTTATCCACTGCACCAGGTGCATCAACAGGTAGAGACTCCACTGCCATGTAGGTAAGATTAGTGAGGGCATGCCAATGGAACTGTGGATCATGCAGCATTGTGCGTATGCAGATATATGCCTGTTTACAGAGAATCTCTTGCACTAAAAATAGGGCTGGTACAAGTGCACACCACTAATGATGACCGCTATGAAACCACGTACAGAGGTCTGCCTGCATAGATACGTCGAACATACAATTTGTTCCCTGCGCACGTACTGTGAGAGCAATTACAACTGACTTGCATTAAAAAAAAAAGGAAAGGATAACACTAGAAACACAAGGTCATGGCAAAACACAAATATAAATAATAATATATAAAGTATTTATTAGAATAATGGAATATTGCATTCACCTCTGCATCAGCCACATAATGTTTAACATCATTTTCATATGCAGGTAATTTACCAAATGAACATAGAAGTGGGGGGAGGTCTTTCAATAGAGTACACTCTCCTACTTTCTCACTTGTGCTCATTTGTATAGGCGTAAGCGGGATGCAGTTATTATACCTGCAGCCAGAACCCCGGCTGACGAAATCCTGGCGCCAGAATGCCACTACCTGGCAAGAAGACTGGCGCCGGAATACCGACAGTAGTGGAGATGGTGACGCCGGAATCCTGACAGCCAGGATGCCGATCATAAGTATAGCGGGGCTGGTTAGGTCTTAGCCACGGGGGGTGGAGTGAGGGGTTTAGATTAGGCTAGGGGAGGGGGAGGTTAGGTTTAGGTACCCCCAGGGATAGATAAGGATTAGGCACCACTGGGGGGGTTAGTGTTAGGCACTAAGGGGGGAGAATTAGGTTTAGGCACCAATGGGGGGAAGGTAAGGTTTAGGCACAAATGGGGAGGGTTAGGGTTAAGGTGGGGAGGGAGGGATTTCATACAGATTCTGTATAAGCTGCAATAGGTCCTGTAGTGGCCCCCCGGGCCGCCCACACCAGAGTACTATGGTGTACTGATTAAATACCCCAAATCGTAGGCTAAACTTAATAATCAAATTATCTTCCTCTGCAGCTCATACCTACTTCCCACCTACATGGTAATTTAACCACTCTGGGGATGCTTTGCTGAAGTCTTAAGATGATGGCTGGCACACATGAGATACAGTTTCCATCAGTAATTAGTTACTAGAAATAGCCAATGGCCATCACAGTGCATAGCCTGCTATCTGCCATACACAATAAAGTCTTTAATTTGCATTATTGCTCTGAGGATTGCATAATCCCTGACAATTGTGAATGAGAAATTGTTTCACCTACTACCATTCTTTTACATGACACCAGCAGGCACCCTTTTGTTCTTTTTAGTCTTGTTCAATTCTAAGAATATTATACTTATTTAATGTAGATATTGCTGAAATATTTCCACTTACAATCTATTCAACTTTATAGAGATCTTCCCTCCACCTGAATATGTTTTATGCATGGTTATATTTATTGATTTAATGGAAATTGGAAAAAATGCTATTTTAACCTTTATTTTAATGATTACATTTAGACAGAAGTCACTTTTCAAACAAAGCTCAGCCAGACTCTATATATTTGTATAGATTTAATTTAGTGATGACATAAAAGCGAATGACTTTGTATAAATTGTACCTCCAGCAGTAAACATATTACCACAGTTATCAAATGATTAGAAAGATGAAAACTGACTAGGCCGATTCCCTTTAGTTTAGTGGATTTGTTTTGGGGCAGCTGAACAGAAATGTATAAAATACAGAGTCAGATCATTGTGTTCATGTGATTGATAAGATGAAAAGTGACTTTTTCAAAGAAATAAATGATGTCTCAGGAATGTCACTAACCGGAAGATCATATAACATGATTTTAGTGGACATGATTTTGTTTGAACAATAAATTCCTGTTGACATATCTGTGCTGTGTCCATGTTTCAGTTTAAAATGTTGCATGTGTCTGTATGCTAGAAATAACTACAGCTGTGACTAATCCTTCCAATAAATCTATTTTTGGTCTCCCTTTCAACTAAAGAAAGTTATTTTATATTGTTTAACGGATTCAAAGCTAGAGGGTCCAAAGGCCATTTGAACTTCTTTAACATCACATTTACTAGGGGGTATGGGCATGTTTCAACTAGCAGCTATCTTATGCACTGCTAATAGTGGTCATCATGGAAAGGTTCACCCGCTGTCACCTCTTAATAACTGGAGGGTTCCCACACAGCACCCTGTCATGACTAATCAAATTTCCTCAGAAAATTTTCTTTTATTAGTGTATTGGAATATATGTCATTTTGAAGTTGAAATATACAAAAATAGCAGCATGTACATTAATGTCTGATATATGCAATATACACTTTTTCAAGAATCTGCTTTTTAGTAATTTGATTTCCAGAATACAACAATACTAAATATATGCAATTTATTTACATTTAAAAGAGTAATAGGTTTGTGCATCAGTGCAAACTCAGATAAATAGTATATATGTAATACAGTATATAAAAACCCAAATACTGTATATTAAGAACGACTGACAAGAGCTTCAACAGCAATATACTACTTAGTGCATATGTCCCTAGACTGGTTTTCCTAAGAAAAAAAATACACCAACAAATTTCTGAAACTAACATTAACCCAGAATCTGCCACAACTTTGGGGTTTAAAGGCTGTCAGGCTTATTTCAGCCTTCCAGTATCTATCCAATAAAATACCTAGATTATGTAAATTTTAAAAAAGTGTATAGATTTTGTATTACCTTTTTCAGGGTAAATGTCATTAAATACATTTTTTCCTCTCTCAAATCACTTCGATTTCCCCAATAAAAGGCAGTTTTACTATCCAGTGTTTAGATGCTTAAAACACAAATTGCTGATGATGTGCACTGCCAGAAAATGGCTCTGGCCAGTGAGATTGCTATCATTTGGCTAGATCATCCTATCACATACTTGGTCTGTCCTGACCAGGCTGTTACCCCATATAACCTATCTCTTGCTTCAGCCCTTAACCACATCTGTCAGCCTCCAACTCACTCCCTTCTCTTTCAGCCATTGCTTCAGGCCAACCCAGCACCCTGACCCCTCTCTCCAACTGTCACTTTCTCACAGGTTCTGACTGTACACTCTGCAGAACTAGCCCTAAAAAGTTTTAGGCAGCCATAATCTTCTGGCACATTCTGTTCTTGTGCCACTGTAGTTCAGTACATTTCTAGGATACCTAATCACCATTATATATGTATTATACATACTACGTAGAAAGGGGCCTGCTGGGGCTGGCTGTGAAGTGGTGACTGCAAAGGCTGGGGATGGCTAGGGAGTGGGGACAAGAAATGCTGGGGCTGTCTGGGGAGTAGGGACATGAAAGGCTGGGGCTGGCTGGGGGGTGGAGACATGAAAGACTGGGCTGGTTGGAGAGTGGGGACAAGAAATTCTTGGGCTGGCTGGGGAGTAGGGACTTGAAATGCTGGGTCTGGCTGGGGAGTGGGGACATGAAAAACTGGGGCTGGCTGGGGAGTAGAGCCACAGAGGGTGGCCTGCTGAGACTGGCTGGGGAGTGGGGACATAAAAGACTGGGGGTGGCTAGGGAGTGGTGACATGAAAGGTTGAGGCTAGCTAAGGAGAGGGGACATGAAAGGCTGGGGAGTAGGTACATGAAAGACTGGGGCTGGCTGGGGAGTAGGGACACAGTAGGGGGCCTGCTGGGACTTGTTGTGGAGTGGGAACATGAAAGGCTCAGGCTGGCTAGGGAGTGGTGCCATAAATGGCTGGTGCTCACTTGGGAGTGGGAATATGAAAGGCTGGGGAGTGGGGATATGAAAGGCTGAGGCTGGCTTGGGAGTGGGCACATAAAAGGCTGGGGAGTAAGTGCACAGAAGGGTGCCTGTGGGGACTGGCTGGGGAGTGGAGACATAGAAGGGGGACTACTGGGTTGTGGGAACATAAAAGGCTGGGTCTGGCTAGAGAGTGGGGACATAAAAGGCTGGGGCTGACTGGGAAGTAGGGGCACAAAATTGGGCCTTCTGGGGCTGGCTGGGGACACAGAAGGGGGGCATGCTGGGGACACAAAAATGGGGAAGGGGCTGGCTATAGATGGGGACACAGATGGGGGGCTGGCTTAGGACACAGAAAGGGGGCTGTTTGGGGACACAGAATTTGGTCCACTGGGGGTGGGACACAGAAGGAGGGCTGCTGGCTCTGGACACAGAAGTTGCTGGGTGTGAAGATGCAGAAGGGTGGCTAGCTGGGGACACAGAAGTATGACTGCTGGTGATAGGGACACAGAAGGGGAACTGCTGGGGATGGAGACACAGAAGTGGGGCTTCTGGAGCTGGGGACAGAGAAGGGAGTCTAACTGCAGGGCTGGAGTTGTAGAAACATGGGGTGGCCGCCCTACATGTATTACTGTACACTTGTAACACAATTGGAGCAGCCAAGCAGCTCTGCCTTCCTTAGCTCCCCTCTTCCCCATCAGTGTCACGTCAGGGCAGAAGGCTGATGTCGATATTGCAGGAGCATTACTTTGAAGGTAAGCAGTTTGCTGGTGCTGCCTATAGCAATGTGAGGTAAATATTTAAGGAAGAATTAGGGTGCTGTAATGTGGTGAATAATGAAGGAGAGTGGGGAGGTGTGATTTGATATGATGAGGGGGGGAGAGTGCATCGAAGTGGGAAAGTGCTGTGAGAGGAGAACATTGAAGGGGAGGGGAAGGGTTGGGTGCTGTGTCCAGACTTGCCTACTGACTCTCGTCCTGTCACCCACAACATCTGCACCAAGTAAACTCATCCTATCACCTACCAGACCTGTCCCCACACACTCACTCTGTCACCATACCCATCTCCGCATACTCACCCTGTTATCCACCAGACCTGTGTCCAAAGACTCTTTGACCCTGCCAAATACCAGACCTGTGCCGCCCATGGCTTCTGCTACTAACAGGTTAGGTAATTCGTCTGTGAGGGGGCTGAGGTGTATTATTTTTTTCCTGTGGGGGCCAATGTGTGTGTTTTATCCCTATGGGTCCTAATTTTTTTTCCCTTTTGGGGGCAAATGTGTTTTATTTTTCCCGTGAGGAGCAATGTGTTTGTTTTTTTCCCTGCATAAGCCAATGTTGTGTTTTTTTTTTTTAATATTAAAAATAGTAAAAGTTTTAATTATGGATATAGTTGGATAGGGGTGCTCAAAAATGTCTCACTAAGGGTGCTAGTGAGTGGGGAGTGCTGTGAGATGGACATTGGCTGGGGGATGGCAGTGTCATTACAAACTGTGCACTTAAAAAGTGCAAACTTGTTTCAATGTCTGCGCTGTGGTGGCTGTCAGCTCTGAGGGGTAACAATGGGATCTCTGGCGCATGCTGAGTGGAGGGGTTACAATGGGATCTGTTGCTCTTGCCCAGTGGAGCAAAGCCATACGCCATGTAGTGCTATGCCATGTCATATGGAAGACCATTGCACTGCACATGCCCAGTAGTCTGTATTACTTTACGGTTGAATTTTCACACTTGCGCCACTCTCTGCACTGTCCCAGACTTGGACACTATAGTGATTTCATGACTTCAGAAACTGCTAGTGGTCTCTATTTGAGAGAGAGGTCTCTGTATTACAAACTGACTGTGTGTTTAAAGTGCAAACTTGCATCAATGTCGATGCTGTCCCAGACTAGTACACTATAGTGATTTCATGACTTCTGTAACTGGTAGTGGGTTCTGTTTGAGGGAGAGCTCTCTGTATTACAAACTGACTGTGCATTTAAATTGCAAACTTGCATCAATGTCTGCATGGTTTGCGCTGTGGTGGCTGTCTGCCAACTCCGAGGGGTTACAAATGGGATCTCTGGCGCATGCCCAGTAGAGGGGTTGCAATGGAATTCTGGCGCATGCCCAATGGAGCCACTCTGTAGCTGTGGCATAAGGAGGCTCATATAGTAGTAATGCGCATGCCCAGTGTGTTGGGAGTCACACACAATGGAGCCACTCCATACACCAGTCGAGCTACAGTACAAGGAGGCTCACAGTACATGTACTGTAATTTGCAACCATTACATACACGACAGATGCAGTTCATGCTAGGACAGGCTTGTGGCCAAGGGGTTAGCTGAACTGCCTTGCTTACACTTTCTGTCCGCCTGTTTGAGACCTTGATAATTTTTTTTTATTTTTATGTTTTAAATCTTCACTACAGTAGTTCAGTATTGTTATTCAACCCTTACTAAGCTCAATACATTATACTGTATATGTGCCCTGTTACTGCAGTTTGTTGCTCCATATGCCATGTAGCTCATTGCTAGTCGCACGCTATGCTGTGGCGTATTGAGTCTCATAGCAATGCGCATGCCCAGATGTCTGTATTACTGTACTGTACATACTGTACTGACTGTGTGGCTGAAGTTGCACACTTGCGGTAATGTAAGTACAGTACTGTCAGCACTGTCCCGGACTTAGACATTGTAGTTATTCCATGACTTTAGGAACTACTGTAGTACAGGGTTGAGGTGTGCTAGGGGGCTAATGCCTAGCCTCACTGCTTCTACCATTTTCTTGTCGCGCGTGTTCAAGACCTTTTTTAAAAAAAATTATATATATATATATATATATATATATATATATATATATATATGGTTTTTTTTTTCATTCTTCACGAATTCATTATTCATTACATTATCCACAAATTCTGGCATTTCTATACTACTTTATACCACTGTGTGCTCAAGAAATGAGTGTATGGCCCTCTAATACAATACCCACGTACAGCACGTAGCTAGTCGTGCTACAGTATGACATTTCGAGTCTATTTCTAGTGCGCATGCCCATTGTGTCGGGAGTCACACACTGTATCCCAGACTACTGTATAGTGATTTCATGACTTTAGATATTAGGCTGTTTAAAAGTGGGGTCTCTATATTACAAACTGTGCGTTTAATGTGCAAACTTGGGATGTCTGTATTACAGTACATACTGACTGTGCGTTTAGAGTGCAGAATTGCATCAATGTCGGCGCTTTCCCAGCCTTGGACACTATAGTGATTTCTCATGACCAGTAGCTGGTAGTGGGCTCTGTTTGAGAGAGAGGTCTCTGCATTACAAACTGACTGTGTATTTAAAGCTCAAACTTGCATCAATGTCTGGACGGTTGGCACTGTGGTGGCTCTGATGGGTTACAAATGGGATCTCTGGCGATTGCCCAGTGAGGGGTTGCAATGGGATTCCTGGCGCATGCCCAGTGGAGCCAGACCATACAGTACGCCATATAGTGCTACAGTATGCCATGGCATATGGAAGATAACAACACTGCGCATGTCCAGTGGGTCAGGAGTCAAACGCAGAGAAAGTGGGATGTCTGTATTACAGTACATACTGACTGTGCGTTTAGAGTGCAGAATTGCATCAATGTCGGCGCTTTCCCAGCCTTGGACACTATAGTGATTTCTCATGACCAGTAGCTGGTAGTGGGCTCTGTTTGAGAGAGAGGTCTCTGCATTACAAACTGACTTTGCATTTAAAGCTCAAACTTGCATCAATGTCTGCACGGTTGGTGCTGTGGTGGCTCCAAGGGGTTACAAATAGGATCTCTGGTGCATGCCCAGTGGAGGGATTGTGATGGGATTCTGGCGCATGCCCAGTGGGTCGGGAGTCACACACAGTGCATCAGGTCCCTTCCCCTAAGCGAACAAGAGACTTTCATTACCATAATAAAGGATGCTCTGTTATCCATTTACTATAAGCAGTCAGCTCTGCTCTTGTGTCCTGAAAAGGCTGTGAATGGTGACCATTGCCAAGGACACCATCCCCCATCTGCTAGGACAACTAGTGTGCCGCTATGAATGTGTCTGTGCTTTATATTAAAAACTGACTGTGCGGTTCAATTTGCCCTCTTGTGCCACTCTCTGCGCTGTCCCAGACTTGGACACTATAGTTATGAAGTACTGTTTATACTGTGCTGTATACTTTTTTACCATACTGTACCATGTTGGGCCCAATGCCAGCTTCACAGACTACAGTAGTTTTTGTACTACAGTATACTGTCTTGGTTTGTGTTGTTGTTGTTGTTCTGGTAGAGACTTGTCGTACAGTAGGACTTTTGGTACAGTATACAGTACAGTAGTCCAATTGTTTACAATGCCAAATTGTGTTTTTTTTTTTAAAGGTCATCAGCTCTCCCAGCCCGGGACCAAGGAACCTTACCAGGCCACATAAGTACAGTAGTGTACACTACAGTATATTGTCTTCTACTGTACCTCGCATCTCCAACCTCTTCTCCTTACACACTAATTCTTTCTGTTACAGTATTAAAAATAAATAATTGTGAAGTCTGCTCAGCTCACTTGGACTTCCAAAGTCCAAAGGATTTATTTGCATAAAGAAATAAATAGCGTACCACCCCTTACAATACACAACATTGTTCTCTTAATTGCCCTTTTCTTGCTGGGAATACAAATCTTATTTATTTATTACCAGTTATTTATATAGCGCACACATATTCCGCAGCGCTTTACAGAGAATATTTGGCATTCACATCAGTCCCTGCCCCAGTGGAGCTTACACTCTATATTCCCTATCACATGCGCGCACACACACTAGGGTTAATTTGTGTTGGGAGCCAATTAACCTAGCAGTATATTTTTGGAGTGTGGGAGGAAAACGGAGCACCCGGAGGAAACCCACGCAAGCACAGGGAGAATATACAAACTACACACAGGTAGGGCCGTGGTGGGAATTGAACCCATGACCTCAGTGCTGTGAGGCAGTAACGCTAACTTGTATTTCAATTTGTTTCTGTACACTTAAAACTTCAAACATCACTGTCTTAGTAACATTTATCTTTACAGATACAGCATGTACTGTATCGTTAGGTATTTGGGTATTCTCTGAATAATTCCCATGTGGTGGGCTTCTTTCTAATCCTTGATGCCTTCTAGGCCAATTTACACTGTTCCTGTTTACTGTATATAGGGTAATTTCTCCCATGTACCTGAGAATAACCTGAGTCTCTATTTTCCTTCTTGTACTGTCCCAATCTACATGTCCTGGCCATAATGTACAGTACTGTATGTCCTACTGTATTTGTCCACATGTCTAACACTTACTGTACCTGACTGTGGCTGTCTTTCCTTACCATACCGTCCACTGTACCTTTTCTGCTGTGGATGATGTTTCTGTAGAGCTTGTGTAGTAACAGTCATTAATTTCTCACTTTGCATTTCCTTTCTCTTGGTTAGATTTTTATCATGGTCAATAGTTGATTCCCTAAGGGCATCACCCACAATTCCTCTCCAATATGGAATAGAGTTCTGAACTTTTGTTTTCAAATTCTCGTTAAGATCACCCATAAGAACTGAAACAGCCACTTCCCTGTGATTCACATTATCACCTTATCATGGGATGTATCCTGTGGGATAAAAACACGTTTTAGTTTACAGTCATGTAAAATCAGTGCTTTATTAAGGACAGTTTACTGAATAAAGTAGTGCACTGTAGAATGCATTTGTGCATTTTTGTACACTATAGTATTTTACGTAGCAAAGATATCTATAAATAAATATAGAGGGTGCTGACAAGAGGTGTTAATCCAAGCAGCTGCAACGTGGAGACAGTCGATCTCCAATAAATATAATAAAAACAAACAAAGGAATAGCACCGCTGTATGACAATAAATGTATAGCAATTTATTAAACATATAAATCTTAAAACACAGGCTGATGTAATAAGCACATGTACTATATGGATATGTGAAAATTACAATTATAAATGGCAATGAGCAATACTATGCCCTGGAACACTGTTTGGAAATAGAATCCTATAGCACTGTTGAATATAAGGCAGTCCAACTTTACAGCACACCAATGCTGAGTATATTTACCCACTAGATAGAAAAGTCCACAATGTCCTTTAATTAGCGATGGTCCCACACTGAGGTTGTCCAACGCAGATGACTGGACCTGGTGTTGTTAAGGTGGGTGATGATAATTAGCGATGGTCCCACACTGAGGTTGTCCAACGCAGATGACTGGACCTGGTGTTGTTAAGGTGGGTGATGATAATTAGCGTTGGTCCCACACTGAGGTAATCCAACACAGATGACCAGACCCAGTGTTGTAGAAATAGGTGATGATAATGGTCAGAGTCCAAAGTTGCTGCCACAAGAGTTTAGTAGTGCCAATAGTCCAATGATACTTGATATTAAATCCAAGTGTCCAGGGTAAACAGATAGTTCACCTACGCGTTTCACTGCTCTAGGCAGCTTTTTCAAGGTCCTAGGTCTGGTCATCTGCGTTGGATTACCTCAGTGTGGGACCATCGCTAATTATCATCACCCACCTTAACAACACCAGGTCCAGTCATCTGCGTTGCTATAGGATTCTATTTCCAAACAGTGTTCCAGGGCATAGTATTGCTCGTTTCCATTTATAATTGTAATTTTCACATATCCATATAGTACATGTGCTTATTACAACAGCCTGTGTTTTAAGATTTATATGTTTAATAAATTGCTATACATTTATTGTCATACAGCGCTGCTATTCCTTTGTTTTGTTTTTTTATAGTATTTTACGTACCTTGTAGGGCCAAAAGTCCATCCCAGTTCCTTATGCATCCATTTGATGCTGGAACAGGAGATGTCCAGGTCACATTCTGTTTTTAGAATACATTTTATTTGTAAAGCTGTACGCTCATCATACTCACAAGTTAATTTGTGCACAAACTTTTTGATGCTCCTACGGTAGAACACAACACAGTTAGTGTTGAAATTGGAACACAATACAGTAGCACTCTAGCAACATACAGTATAATAAAAAAAAGGTTGCTGTAAAGTACCTACCATGTACATTTACAAGGAAATCTATATCTGGGCCGCGTTCTCTCAAATGCATGATAGCGCACAGTCTGTAAACTAACAAGAACACCACTCTCTTTCAGCCAGGCCTGGATCTGTCATGTTGTTTTGTGTTCTTTTTTTCATGTTTGCAATTATTTTGCTCATGGATCTGCTGATTTTTTTCGGCATGTTTGATGACAAAAACTGTGGCGAGAAATACAGTACTGTTACAGAGTATACAGACTGAGTACAGTATACATAATTTATTGTTCAGTATCTTAAAAAAATATTATACTGTACAGTATTTTAGAACACAGAGGGGTATTACATTCTGACATCAGCCGCAACATACTGTATGATTATTATGGTCATGGTGAGGCACTCTCATAGCAATTCAAATGTTCTGGCCAGACAATTTTTTTTTTAACAAATATACTGTATAGTACTGTACTGTATGTTGAGAAGTACAGTGTACAACTGGATACACAAATATGCGTCTAGTGCTGGGGACATTGTAGCAGCACATACTGTGTTAATGAGTTAATGGGTCAGTATGAAACAGCAATATTGTGACTAACAAAATGGGTGCCAACCATACACAAGATGGTCGCGAGGCAGTGGGGGGCTATGGAGCGATCAGCGGTATACAGGGTATGTGAAATGTGGCCTGCTAGATAGAAACTCAGGGGTCTATTTACTAAGCAGTGTTAGGAGACAGTGAAAAGATAAGGTACCAACCAATCAGCTCCCAATACAACCTTGAAAAATGACAGTTAGGAGCTGATTAGTTGGTACCTTCTCTTTTCACTGTCTCCTAACACTGCTTAGTGTACAGTATGTATGTATGCAGTATAATATACTGTAGATATATATAAACCAGGCATACTGTATGGACCAGGGCTAAAGCATACTGTACTGTACAGTAAAGGCTAAAAAGTATTACACATTAAATTTCCTCTCATTTATACCAGCGGATAATGTGAAACGTGGCCTGCTCTATGGAGACTAAGGGGCATACAGTATGTTTCAAAGCTTGATATGAGATAAATTGTGAGATATATATATATATATATAACCAACCAATCAGCAGGTAACTTACATTTTGCAGGCTGTGTTTAATGATAGTTTGGAGCTGATTGGTTGGTTGGTGATATATATTTCCCAATTTTATCTCACATCAAACTTTGATACATATGCTCCTTAATACGCAAAGATGCATCTACGAAGGAGACATTATACAGCACATTAGACACAGCAGTATTGCGACTAAAACAAATTGGCTGCTTAGCATACACAAGATGTCTGCGAGGAGAAGACGGTCACGAGAGACTAGAAGGGGCAGCGGGAGGCTAGCAAATGATCAGTGGTATACGGTGTGTGATAGAAACTCGATATGCAAATAAGCGACTATGGGGACAGGCAAAGAACGGGAGATACTGTGGCAGGGGGACATTAGACACTGCAGTATTGGGACTAAAACAAGATGGCCACGAGGAGAAGATGGCCACGGGAAACTAGCAAATGATCAGCGGTATACGGTGTGTGATAGAGACCCGATACACAAATATGCATCTACAGCTACGGGCAAAGGACGGGGCATACTGTGGCAGCAGGACATTAAACACAGCAATATTGTGACTAAAACAAGATGGCCGCTGAGCATTCACAAGATGGCCGTGAGGAGAAGACTGCCACGGGAGACTAACAGGGGCAGCAGGAGGCTAGGAAATGATCAGCAGTATACGGTGTGTGAGAGACCCGATACACAAATATGCGTCTATGGGGACGGTCAAAGGACGGGACCTACTGTGGCAGCGGGACATTAAACACAGCACTATTACGATTAAAATCAAGTTGGCTGCTGAGCAAACACAAGATGGCCACTAGGACAAGACGGTCATGGGAGACTAAAAGGGGCAGTGGGAGGCTAGCAAACAATCAGCAGTATACGGTTTGTGTGATAGAAACTCTATATGCAAATGTGCGTCTAACACCATACCCCAACAGTACTGAGCAGCAATTAATCTTACTGTAAATCAGCATGTGACGTACAGTAAGAACTATCGTGCACAGTTTAACTATTTTTATATTAGATCATATGCAACAGCAGAAGATGCTTGCAGCACGGATCAGGGAGATCCATGCTCCAAGTACCCTACTGTATTGGTGAAAAAAACAGATTACAGATGCATGCTCGGATCAGTGTGTTATGTGTTGCAAGTGGCTACAGTATGATAACAAAAAGTCAATAACACACAGATGCAGGGGTGTATCTTCCTATTGGCCAAGATTGCCCTCACCAGGGGCGCTGGTCGATGGAGGTTACTGCCCGCAGTCAGTTATACAGTATCCCTGCTGCCCGTCCTAGTGATTTCCCAGCTGCCCTGCACTTACAGTAGTATACAGTACACATACTGTACACACTGAGGCCCGTATTCAATTTGGAGCGAAAAGACGAGATCGGCTAAAAAAGTTTCACCGATGACGTTGTTTCGCCAGGCAGAAAGTCAATGCAATGTAATAGGCGAAAAAGTTTCGCCTATGAATAGCAGGCAGAAAAAAGTGCAGAATTGGGGTGCAACATTGCGGGAACCCCCGTGCAGCCTTCAGACAGACCCCAAAGGTAAGCTGCATCAAACTATTTTGAAAAAACACTTAAGAAAACCCCAAAAATTCACTTTCATTTTGGGGGCGGATAAAAAAAAATTGGGGGGACAAAGTTAAAAACTAGCGAAATAGACTCCAGGGGGGTCCCCAAGTATGGCCGAGGTGTTTTTTTCATTGCAGGTATTTGCAGCAGGTGGATTTTACACCATTTTTTTAAACTTAACTTTAGCAACTTTTAAATATGCTGGCCACAAATTTGCTGGGATAAGTTTCTTTCTGCAAATAAAACTCCTGAATACTATTCTTCAGCACTTATGCAAAAACAATATTTAGCAGCTATTCATCCTGTTTAAAAACACCAAATACCTTCAGCATACCAAATCGGGGGATATCATAGGGAACCCCCATGTCAGAACATCTTTTGGGGGGTGTTAAGCTGATTTCCTCAAATCTGACATGACTTTCCGCTTCTTTCAGTTTCGCCGGGTCCCGTTTTCACATTGAATACTTAGGCGGAATGTCCGGGAGGCGAAAAAGTATCACAGGTGCAAATCAAACTGTGAGGTAAAACTGATGTCATCTGCAATAAATTATCGCCGATTACGACTTTTCGCAGCCTAATTGAATACCCCCCAGAGTGAGGATCTGGTAGCGCTGGGCGACCGCGTGACCCCTTAGTGAAGTGTAACATCACACACCATGTGTGCTTTGATAGTGAGGACAATGGCAGCATCTACTGTAGATGCCCTTCACAGCAGGGGCAGGGAACGGTCAGGGCACATGCTGCACTGCTGACTCCGTCGGCTGGGACTTGCACACTAATAGTAGCTGGGCACATCTAGTATATAAATGTACTGAGTTTAGTAACAATACTGAACTACAGTACAGTAGTGAAGAATTAAAAAAAAATAATATTAAGGTCTAGAACAGGCAGGTAGAAAGACGGCTTGTCCACAAGCCTGTCGTAGCAAGATATCCCACTTTCGCTGCGTTTGACTCCTGATGCTGTAATCTTCCATACATGGCATACTGTAGTGCTACATGGTGTACTGTATGGCTTGGCTCCACTATGTATGTGCCAGAAATCTCTTTGCAACCCGTCCACTGGGCATTTTTGCAGAGATCCAACCCGTTGGAGCTGGCTGTCAGCCACCACAGCGCCAACCATGCAGACATTGACACAAGTTTGTGCTTTAAATGCACAGTCAGTTTGTAATGCAGAGACCTCTCTCAAACAGAGCCCACTACCAGTTACTGGTAATGAGAAATCACTATAGTGTCCAAGTCTGGGACAGCGGTGACACTGACGCATGTTTGCGCTCTAAAGTATGTACTGTAATACAGACATCCCACTTTCACTGCGTTTGACTCCCAATGCACTGGGCATGCGCTGTGCTGTGATCTTCCATATGCCATGGCATACTGTATGGCTTGGCTCCACTGGGCATGCACCAGAAATCCCATTGCAACGTCTCCACTGGGCATGTGCTAGAGATCCAATTTGTTACCCCACAGAGCTGGCTGTCAGCCACCACAGCGCCAATCATGCAGACATTGATGCAAGTTTGTGCTTTAAATGCACAGGTCAGTTTGTAATGCAGAGACCTCTCTCTTAAATAGAGCCCACTACCAGTTACTGGTCATGAGAAATCACTATAGTGTCCAAGGCTGGAACAGCGCCGACATTCACGCAAGTTTGCGCTCTAAAGTATGTACTGTAATACAGACATCCCACTTTCGCTACGTTTGACTCCCAAAGCACTGGGCATGTGCAGTGCTGTGATCTTCCATATGCCATGTATACTGTAGCGTTACATGGCATACTGTATGGCTTGGCTCCACTGGGCATGCGCCAGAAATTCCATTGCAATAATGAAATCACTACAATGTCTAAGTCTGGGACAGTGCCGACAGTACTTACATTGCGCAAGTGCGCAATTTCAACCGCAGTCAGTGTGTAGTACAGCGCTTAATGATTTCAAACTTTATTAGACATTCTTCTACTGCTTTACTATACATTCCAGATTCCAGGTGGAAAACGATGTACTACTGTATAGTGTACCGAATCACGGCTTCTGTCAGCCAATCATTGGGCGGTGATATAGAACATGCATTGGAAATAAGATGCATGCGCTGTGTAGTTTAGGAAAAGTGACACCTGCTGGACAAAGTTGTATTACACGTTATGACTTTTTTCCTGCGCTATGCTACGAAACTTTCTGTGTGGCGTGACTCATGGCGTGGCGTGTGGCGCACCTTGCGTGGCGTGCTACATAGCGTATGGAGCAACAAACTAGCTGGGCACATCTGTAGATATGGGCAGGGAGAGGGCAATGAGAGAGATCCATGCATTCTAATGCTTTACGTTGGCGGGCAGTTGCAGATGCAGGGGGAGACATCTAAATTATTTGACACTTTTAAATGCAGGTATACTCACTCTCTCTTTTCCAGACAGGTCTGAAACTTTCCAAGATTTAGACAACTTCCAACAGACCTTAGAACACCAGCTGGCAGGTAGGACATAAATTCTAAATTCCAATCAACATTGGTAGAGTTCAGTGAACCTATTACATAGGGGATATAGTATGCATGTCTCAATCTCTGAATGGAGATAGCACAATTACGAGTAATTGAAGTAGGAATATTTAGGATTGCAAATTTAATCCTGAAAGTGGTTAGTTTGTGACATTCGCTATAATCATACCACCTTTTAATGAGTTATAAAACTCACTGTACATAACTGATACAATCCAATATAATGTGTACATTTACAGTCTCCTAGGTAATGACAAATAATCGGCCACCTGTCCTTTCAAGATGATATCATACCTTCCTATATTATGATATGATTAATTAATATAAGCTTTATTTCAGATTCATAGCTATTTGTTTATTTTTTCACATTCACAGTCTCCTAGGTATCAACTCTTAGTAAGTATCTTCTTTTTTCCCAGAATAGATTCTCCCATAATATGACATGCTAAATCAATATACAGTATGGTTCCTCATAATATTGCATATATATAAATTTATGATATCGGTATTCAAGGTACGAGATTGTGCAGTCTTACCCTCTGATTACAATATATCTTTCTAATAAGATTATCTCACCTATTATTTAAAAATAGTAATGTAGTATATTGATTGAGTCAACGTTTTTGAAGATGCAAGCGTTACTATATAATGGCAATTTAGCCATTAACTACCTTTCAGGTGATGACAATGTAACATATGCTCTACCCCCGGTGTAATCAGGAAGGGGAGGAGATTTCAACCTGGTCACTGAGCTCTCAGCTTATAAAAGTGGAATCTCCTAGTACATGCCACCCGGCTCCCTGTTAAGAACGTACGTCCAGGAGAATGGGAGAGTCAATAGTGCATGACTGATCTCCATATCGGCATCTGAGGAAACTTCAAAAGACGTTACCCGCACACACTGTCTACCTATACAGGTACCTTATCTTATCTCTGGCTCTCTCTAACGGCTCCTCTGTAGTGCAAAGGCTGTGCTGCAATATCTTGCATATCAGCGGGTCAGGCACAGCACGGTCGCTGCAGCAGAAGCTCCTTTTCCTTACTTACACAGCTCACAGCTCGTCAATGTGCTCTCATTTTTCAATCAATGTTTTTTCATATTGTAAAACAGCAGAAGCGGCATGCGGAATGTGTGTCTGTGATTTACATTTCCTACTAGCACAGTACACACATTATAAAAAATAATGATGAATTAATTGGAGTAACATAAATACTAAGATGTTATTATAAGCGATAAGAATCAAGCCTATCTAAAATTGCTGAGCAGGATTTCCCTTAATTGTGTTACAATTGATAAATTATTCGCTAAATGACAAAATAAGAGGAGATGATAGGATAAGGAGATAAACCATTGATAATATTACTCAATGTAAGTGACTATTAAAGAGTGCATTTCCTCTGTTTACAATACCACAGGAATGACGATTACCATACGTATGGGCTATGGGAAATGTGCTGCTGTCTCTTGAGAGTGTGAAGCAATTATCAAAGACTCATTGTACCAGATGCCGGTATCAGAGCCGTAACTAGACTTTTTGGTGCCCTGTGCCAGAAAAAGCATTGGCGCCCACCCTAATTTTTCAAAGGGACATAATGCTCCGAAAAAAGAGGAATGACCTCATGGGGAAGGGCCAGGGAAGAGATAGGGGAGACCAGGAGATGCAGGGAATGAAATAAGAGGAAGCTACAAGTGAGAATGATAATAAACAGAAATTTGAGAGGCCCAAACAGCACCCCATGACCTGTGGTGCCCTGTGCGATGGCACCGGCCGCACTACCCTAGCTACGGCCCTGGCCGGTATATGTATATGTATACAATGATTTATATTAGGGGTGTGCACCGGCCACTTTTCGTGTTTTGTGTTTTGGTTTTGGATCTGGATCTTTCTTCGTGTTTTGGATCTGGATTGGTTTTGCCAAAACCACCCTTCCGTGTTTTGGGTTCTGGGTTTTGTGTTTTGGATCTGTATTTTTTTTTAAAAAAGCATAAAAACAGCTAAAATCACAGAATTTGTAGGTTTTTCTGCTCCTATGCTATTATTAACCTCAATAACCTTAATTTCCACTCATTTCCAGTCTATTCTGAACACCTCACACCTCACAATAGTGTTTTTATGTCCAAAACGTTGCACCGAGGTAGCTGGATGACTATGCTAAGCGACACGAGTGGGCGGCACAAACACGTGACCCATCTAGGCGTGAAACTGCAGTGGCAGACAGGATGGCAGTTTGAAAAACTAGGCCCCAAACTGTACATAATGCAAAGAAAAAAAAGAGGTACAAGATGGAATTGTCCTTGGGCCCTCCCACCAACCCTTATGTTGTATAAACAGGACATGCACACTTTAACAAACCAATCATTTCAGCGCCAGGGTCTGCCACACAACTGTGGCTGAAATGATTGGTTCGTTTGGGCCCCCACAAAACAAGCTGGCAATTAATGTGTCCCTGCACAAACTGGCTCTATGGAGGCAAGATGTCATCCTCCTCATCCACCGATTCCTCACCCTCTTCAGTGTGTACATCCTCATCCTCACAAAGTATTAACTCGTCCCCACTTGAATCCACCACCACAGGTCCCTCTGTACCTTCTGGAGGCTGGTCTCCCTGGAAGAGCTGATAATTCATTTTGATGAACATCATCTTCTCCACATTCTGTGGAAGCAACCTCCTACGCCTTTCGCTGACAAGGTTCCCGGCTGCACTAAACACTCTTTCGGAGTACACACTGGAGGGGGGGCAACTCAGGTAAAATAGAGCCAGTTTGTACAGGGGCCTCCAAATTGCCTCTTTTTCCTGCCAGTACAGGTATGGACTGTCTGCCATGCCTACTTGGATGCTGTCACCGATGTAATCCTCCACCATTCTGTCAATGGTGACAGTATCATATGCAGTGACAGTAGACATGTCAGAAATTGTTGCCAGGTCCTTCAGTCCGGACCAGATGTCCAAACTTGGTCCTGCCTGCCCTGCATCACCGCCAGCGGGTTGCTTAGGATACCTAAGTTTTTTCCTGGCAGCCCCAGTTGCAGGAGAAAATGAAGAAGGAGCCGTTGACGTGTCACGTTCCGCTTCAGCTGACAGTGTGTTCACCAGCAGGTCTTTGCACCTCTGCAGGCTTGTGTCGGCCGGAAAGAGAGACACCACATAGGCTTTAAACCTAGGATCGAGCACGGTGGCCAAAACGTAGTGGTCTGATTTCAACAGATTGACCACCCTGGAATCCTGGCAAAGCGAATGAAGGGCTTCATCCA
Source organism: Taudactylus pleione (assembly GCA_031769625.1). NCBI lineage: Eukaryota > Metazoa > Chordata > Amphibia > Anura > Myobatrachidae > Taudactylus > Taudactylus pleione. The sequence continues at coordinate 1,091,820 of JAUIMM010000182.1, forward strand.
CAAGTCCCACATGCCGAGCGGAATCGCTCCGTCTTAGCTCCTCCTTCACTTTCTCCAGCTGCTTCTGCAAAAGCCTGATGAGGGGAATGACCTGACTCAAGCTGGCAGTGTCTGAACTGACTTCACGTGTGGCAAGTTCAAAGGGCTGGAGAACCTTGCACAACACGGAAATCATTCTCCACTGCGCTTGAGTCAGGTGCATACCCCCTCCTTTGCCTATGTCATAGGTGGATGTATAGGCTTGTATGGCCTTTTGCTGCTCCTCCATCCTCTGAAGCATATAGAGGGTTGAGTTCCACCGCGTCACAACCTCTTGCTTCAGGTGATGGCGGGGCAGGTTCAAGAGTGTTTGCTGGCGCTCCAGTCTTCGGCACGCAGTCGCTGAATGGCGAAAGTGGCCAGAAATTTTTCGGGCCACCCAAAGCGTCTCCTGCACGCCCCTGTCGCTTTTCAGAAAATTCTGCACCACCAAGTTTATTGTGTGAGCAAAACATGGGACGTGCTGGAATTTGCCCAGATGTAATGCCCGCACAATATTGGTGGCGTTGTCAGATATCACAAATCCCCAGGAGAGTCTAAGTGGGGTAAGCCACTGGGCGATGATTTCCCTCAGTTTCTCTAAGAGGTTGTCGGCGGTGTGCCTCTTACTGAAACCGGTGATACACAGCGTAGCCTGCCTTGTAACGACCTGGCATTTCTGAGATGCTGCTACTGGTGACGCTGCTGCTGTTGCTGCGTAAGGTGATACATCTACCCAGTGGGCTGTCACAGTCATATAGTCCTTAGTCTGCCCTGTTCCACTTGTCCACATGTCCGTGGTTAAGTGGACATTGTGTACAACGGCATTTTTCAGGACACTGAGGACACTTTTTCTGACGTTTCTGTACAGTCTCGGTATCGCCTGCCTAGTGAAGTGGAATCTAGACGGGATTTGGAACCGGGGACACACTACCTCCATCAATTGTCTAAATCCCACTGCACTAATGGCGGATACCGGACGCACGTCTAACACCAACATAGCAGTCAAGGCCTCAGTTATACGTTTTGCTTCAGGATGACTGCTGTCGTACTTCATCCTCCTCGCTAAGGACTGTTGGAGGGTCAATTGTTTAGTAAAAGTAGTGGTGTTCCTACTTCCTCTCTGGGATGATGAACGACTCCCAGCAGCAGCAACAGCAGCAGCGGCAGCAGTAGGCGTAGCAATGCAGGATCCTCCGGAGGAATCCCGGATAGGAGAGTCAGTCATGCCAGTGACATGGCCTGCAGGACTACTTCCGATCCTAACTAAGGAGGAAATTGACGAGGAGGGAGTTGACGGTGTGGTTTGCAGGCGCTTGGATACAACAGGACAACGGGATTTAGGTGTCCCTGGACTGCTTACGGTCTTAGCCAAAGTTTCTGAACTTGACAGTAACTTTTTATGAACGCGCTGCAGGTGCCGTATAAGGGAGGATGTTCGTAGGTGGTTGACGTCCCTACCCCTACTTATTTCACCTTTACATATGGTACATATGGCAAGACAGTTGTTGTCCGGATTTGGATAGAAATATTGCCAGACCAAAGAGGTGGAATGTTTGGTCTTCTGCCCAGGCATGACCGTGATGGGCTTTTTCATCCCACGGACAACAACTGTCTCCCCCGGAGCCTGATTTAAACAAACCACATCACCATCAGAATCCTCCTCGCCAACTTCCTCCTCAGCGCCAGCTACACCAGTATCCTCATCCTGTTGTACTTCAACAGTGACATCTTCAATTTGCATATCAGCAAGTGGACTGTGGGTGCTCCTTTCAGCACTTGCAGGGGGCGTGCAAATGGTGGAAAGAGCCACCTCTTCCCGTCCAGTGCTGGGAAGGTCAGGCATCGCAACCACCACCACACTTGGACTCTCCTTGGGGATTTGTGATATCTTCTTAGAAAGCACAGTTCTTAGCTGTGCTTTTGCCAGCTTAACTCTTTTGATTTTTTTAGTGGGAGGAGGGCTTCCATCGTCATGTGAAGCTGAACCACTAGTCATGAACATACTAGGGATCGACCTTAGCCGTTCCTTGCCACTCCGTGTCGTAAATGGCATATTGGCAAGTTTACGTTTCTCTTCAGCTGATTTAAATGTCTTTTTCAAGGTCATTTTCCTGAACTTTGCCATTTGGGATTGTATGTGCCCTCTACTATGACATTGGGCATCGGCCTTGGCAGACGACGTTGATGGCATGTTATCGTCTATGTCATGACTAGTGGCAGCAGCTTCAGCACTAGGAGGAAGTGGTTCTTGATCTTTCTCTATTTTATTTTTATCGGAGAAAGTTTGGTCCTCCATTTATGTTATATCGATTTGATATATACGTGCGGCTAAACACAGAAAATAATTTTTTTTTGGGTTTGGACTGGAGTGTACTTTGTGGGTTACAGCACCCTTTAACGGTCAAGCCAGCCGGCCCTTTACTTATGACACAGGCGCACGCTTGGCACTACTTTGTTGATGCACGTGCGGCTACTGCGCACACAATTCACAAACACAGAAAATAATTTTTTTTTTGGTTTGAACTGGAGTGTACTTTCGGGGGTTACAGCACCCTTAACGGTCAAGCCAGCCGGCCCTTTACTTATGACACAGGCGCACGCTTGGCACTACTTTGTTGATGCACGTGCGGCTACTGCGCACACAATTCACAAACACAGAAAATAATTTTTTTTTTGGTTTGGACTGGAGTGTACTTTCGGGGGTTACAGCACCCTTAACGGTCAAGCCAGCCGGCCCTTTACTTATGACACAGGCGCACGCTTGGCACTACTTTGTTGATGCACGTGCGGCTACTGCGCACACAATTCACAAACACAGAAAATAATTTTTTTTTGGTTTGGACTGGAGTGTACTTTTGGGGGTTACAGCACCCTTAACGGTCAAGCCAGCCGGCCCTTTACTTATGACACAGGCGCACGCTTGGCACTACTTTGTTGATGCACGTGCGGCTACTGCGCACACAATTCACAAACACAGAAAATAATTTTTTTTTTGGTTTGGACTGGAGTGTACTTTCGGGGGTTACAGCACCCTTAACGGTCAAGCCAGCCGGCCCTTTACTTATGACACAGGCGCACGCTTGGCACTACTTTGTTGATGCACGTGCGGCTACTGCGCACACAATTCACAAACACAGAAAATTATTTTTTTTTGGTTTGGACTGGAGTGTACTTTCGGGGGTTACAGCACCCTTTAACGGTCAAGCCAGCCGGCCCTTTACTTATGACACAGGCGCACGCTTGGCACTACTTTGTTGATGCACGTGCGGCTACTGCGCACACAATTCACAAACACAGAAAATAATTTTTTTTTTGGTTTGGACTGGAGTGTACTTTCGGGGGTTACAGCACCCTTAACGGTCAAGCCAGCCGGCCCTTTACTTATGACACAGGCGCACGCTTGGCACTACTGTGTTGATGCACGTGCGGCTACTGCGCACACAATTCACAAACACAGAAAATAATTTTTTTTTTGGTTTGGACTGGAGTGTACTTTCGGGGGTTACAGCACCCTTAACGGTCAAGCCAGCCGGCCCTTTACTTATGACACAGGCGCACGCTTGGCACTACTTTGTTGATGCACGTGCGGCTACTGCGCACACAATTCACAAACACAGAAAATAAATTTTTTTTTGGTTTGGACTGGAGTGTACTTTCGGGGGTTACAGCACCCTTAACGGTCAAGCCAGCCGGCCCTTTACTTATGACACAGGCGCACGCTTGGCACTACTTTGTTGATGCACGTGCGGCTACTGCGCACACAATTCACAAACACAGAAAATAATTTTTTTTTGGTTTGGACTGGAGTGTACTTTCGGGGGTTACAGCACCCTTTAACGGTCAAGCCAGCCGGCCCTTTACTTATGACACAGGCGCACGCTTGGCACTACTTTGTTGATGCACGTGCGGCTACTGCGCACACAATTCACAAACACAGAAAATATATTATATTTTTAGCACTTGGGGGGAGCACCCCTGATGGACAGAGCACCCCCTGGACAACACTACAGCACCTCTTTAGGACTGGGACACTGCACAGGACTTTGGAGTGGACACAGCCCCTATGGAGAACTGACTGCACAACACAGTCCAGCCAGCCCCTATGGACTTTGAAGTAGTGGACACAGCCCCTATTAACAACAGCAGCACAGCACAACACAGCCAGCCCCTATGGACTTTGAAGTAGTGGACAACAGCAGCACTACACTACACTACACTACACAGCCCTAACTCCCACCCTCCCTCTTCACTGTCCACAGCCGAGTGAGAAAATGGCGCCGACGTGGGTACCTTATATAGGATCCAAAACCCGCGAGACTCGGAAGGCGGGAAGATGACGTTTTGCCTCGATTTCAGAATCCGAGTCAGGCGGGAAAAGTCGAGCCTGACTCGGATCGGGGGGGCTCGGGGGGGTTCGGATTTCAGAAATCCGAACCCGCTCACCCCTAATTTATATAGATGTATACAGATATGGATTTAGCTTGTTAGATCAGGTCAGATTATGACTTCTATGATCTATATGAGATACAATTATTATTTCTTATAACAGTAACAAGCATAACAACAAACTTCGCCTTTTTTTCTCCCTAAAAAGCACTCAAGAAGGTTTGTGAAACACAATGATGTGTTTCTAGATATTCTTAGATGGATATGTATTAGGGATCGGTATGATTTACCAACGGACGCAGGTAAGTACAAACTAGCCTAACCCCCCCCTAACCCTCCCTTAGGGGTGCCTAACCCTAACCTCCCTCCCAAGTTTCTAAACCTAATCCCCCCCTTCCCTGCAGCCTAAACCTAAGTCTCCCAGGGGGGTGCCTAACCATAACCACCCCTTCCCCTAGCCTATGAGGCCACATCCACTTTTCCAGGAACTTGCATGCCTTCGGTGCACCCAAAACACCACGTGCCCCACACCTCCCCCTATCATGGTGCCCCCTGTCAATTTGTTCTGAATCCACCCCTGTATCTTGCCACAGTGACACCTACTGTAATATATGCACTGTAACTACAGTCAGTGTCACTAGATCACAGTGAAGTAAAGATACCCCATGGAAAAAAACAGACGGCACTTCACTCCATGTTAATGAAAAATATTAAATTTTTAAAAGTATGTATTGTACATGCAGAGGCAACGTTTCAAGGCCACAGTGGACCTATTCTTCAGGACACTGTACAGGGGCATGAATCAGCAATGAAACTATAGTGCTTTGCATTATTTGAGGAAGTGACCCCCAAATTGGTATCTTGCCTAGGGCCCCCTGAGGTCTAAATCAGACTCTTCTCCAAACTAATTTCCTTCCATGACCCACCCCACCCTCTACTTTCATCTGTTGACAGCTGCCTTTCCTCCCCACTGCTTACTGACTCTCACTCCCACGTCCAAGATTCCTGCACGTGTGGCCCTTAACCTTTTGAGTGCTCTTCCTTGTTCAATACACTCTCACCCAACATCCATTGCTTCAAATACCAACTATAATAACTTATTTATCTTTGCCTACCTGATATCTGCCTAATTTGGGCTTCCATCCAACATGCTTACCCTGATTTCTCCCAATACAGTAATTGCACTCCTTCACTTCCCCTTTAGAATGTAAACTCTTGCAATCAAGGCCCTCCCATTTAGTGTTTCTTCCCTCCCACTAGATCCACTACCACAGCCAACTTGTACATGTCCACATCTGTTATATATATATATATATATATATATACATACACACACACACACACACACACACACACATACTGTATATATGTTTGTTATACCTCTTTTCCACCAAAAACCCGAGTCTGACCTGGGTTTTTAGACATGTTTTCAACCCAGGTCAGACATCGTTTACACGGCACCTTCGATCTGGGTTACTTTCAGGTCCACCCTGTTCACACTAAACCTGGGTCTGCACTGCTAAACTTGTGCATCATAAAAAGTGGGAGGTGACTGCTCCACAACCACCAATCAGCTCATTTTAGGCATGACCCAGGTCGGATAACCCGGGTTGCGCAGCTTACACTGCACCATTACCCAGGTCCATCCTGGGTCCGACCCTGGTAGCTACTTGGGTTGGATTGCCGGGTCTCTTGACCCAGTTAATTTTTCAGGGACCCGTTTACACTGAGCTGCGACCCAGGTAGACCCAGAAAAAAAAAAACAGGTTTTTCCTCTGGTTTAAAAGGGGTATGATTCTGTTTACCCAGTTCTGTATACTGCTATGTATAGTATGGTGCTGCAGACATTTGTGGTGAATGTGTGTGTGTGTGTGTGTGTGTGTGTGTGTGTGTGTGTGTGTGTGTGTGTGTGTGTGTGTGTGTGTGTGTGTGTGTGTGTGTGTGTGTGTGTGTTTATATATATATATAACAAATAATAATAAAGACCCTAATAAGAAGCCATTTTCATTATATGTATTAAAATGTCAATAATTAATGCTTATTTAAGGGCCAAAACAATTGATCATTATAGATATGGGAGCACAAATGTTTAATGAATATATTATTAGGGGTACTTTAATGGTAACTATTCAAAAATAAATAATTAAGTATTTAAGAAATATTAATTAAGGGGCCAATAACATTTGCAATTTGTTTAACTGGGGTAACAATAATTCTTTGACAAGTAAGGTTATATTAATTAAATAATTATTTATGGAGGTACCATTTATATTACACACTTGTGGAACTAAGCATGCTAGCAGGCACGTGATTTCCTCATAAATTATTACAATTTATAAAATGCACTACCGTCAATACACACAGGAACATTAAGTTGCTATTACATAACAATTATTATTTAGACTGCTATAAATCAGTAAATGCTGTTTGCCGAGCGGCATATACTAATTCATTCAGTGAATTTTAAGTAGGGTAAACAAATTCATTTTCTTAAGTAAACAAAATATTTCTAAATTGATTAGAGATGAAGATAAAAAGGGTCTTATTGATTCATCTCACTCGCTCTATAGATGTATTAGCAGCTCTTAATAAAGTACCTTACATGCGCTAAAATGGCAGTTGGGTCCACATTTATACAACTGTTGTATAAATGGGTACAACGGTACGTTGCCATGCATCTTATTGTCACTATGCTACTTGATATAAATATAGAAGAAATCTCCTTTGAGGACTGTGGCGTGCTGACTACCAAAAGTTATAATGTCCCAGGGTCCGGCACTCCAGATGATAAAGTCTTGCAGGGGTGCCCTCACAGAGGGGTAAATAAGAGACTAGAGGAGCGGCAGTCCCTTAAAAAAACCACACAGAACTCACAAATAATAGCAACGTTTCAGTGCTTTAAGTACTATCTTCAACCATACAAACATACATATAAATCTTACCTTAAATAACACCCACTGCCCAATATGCATGAAGCGCACCAGCTGGATCATACGAGGTGGCTGACAGCACATCCCGATGATGTCAGCAAACAGGCACGTCATCATTATCGGACCCCATTACATCACCATAGTAACAAGTAAACAAAAGATGGACATATGCAGAGATGGCAAAGCTATTGGTAGTATAGTAACAACAGTAATATACTAAACCAATAGTGCAATGTAGTCCTCATAAAACTCATAATCAAAATTACATCAAATAACCCATATATAGCAGTAAAAATCTACTATATAGGAAATGTATACTAATAATTACCAGAATCAACTTAACATCATGGATACAAAAACAAAAAAAGTTGCACATATAAACAGATAATGTCATTGTCACAGGTTTCATAATAGCAATAAAGTAGTAAAAGTACACGCAAAAGAATTTCAAATATGCATGAAAAATTTGCATGAAAAATTCTAGTGTGAGAAAATTAGAATTATTATATCAAAAGCATGACAATCCCAATGCTTAATTTAATCCGTGTGATGCAACCACATCCAAATGATGAATCCACCTCGCCTCACACTGTAATAGTAAACGATTTCTATCGCCACCTCTACTACTGTAGGTTGTGGAATATGGTCAATCATCCTTTAGCGGGGTACGCCAAACTATGATTGAAGGCCACAAAGTGGCAGGCCACTGGCTGGTCATTTGAACCACATGACAATGCAGCTCAAAAACACGAATGATGCATTGCCATGCGTTCTTTAAATTTACACTGGGTCTTGCCCACATAAGGAAGCCCACATGGGCATATGATCTGATAAACTATAAATTAACTATTATATGTCAAATGATGGCAAATAAAGAATTGTTTTCCTGAATGAGGGTGGGCGAAAACAACACCAGGGATTAAGTACCTACATGTTACATATGAGCATCTAGAACACCCATTTTTCCTCAATGACAAGAAATGTTTCTTAGGGAGTATTGCACCACAGTTAGAAATGTCAGCCTTCACAAGTATGTCACATAGGTTCCTACCCCTAGAGTAAAATTATTTTATGTTTGATGACTGGTACTTCCTACAGCTCATGGGACGTGCCATGGGCTCGGCGGTGAGGAAAAATGGGTGTTCTAGATGCTCATATGTAACATGTAGGTACTTAATCCCTGGTGTTGTTTTCGCCCACCCTCATTCAGGAAAAAATTCTTTATTCGCCATCATTTGACGTGTAATAGTTAATTTATGGTTTATTAGATTATATGCCCATGTGGGCTTTCTTATGTGGGCAAGAACCAGCGTAAAATTAAGGAAACGCATGGCAATGCATCATTCGTGTATTTGAGCTGCATTGTCATGCGGTTCAAATGACCAGCCAGTGGCCTGCCACTTTGTGGCCTTCAATCATAGTTTGGCATACCCCGCTAAAGGATGATTGACCATCCACAACCTACAGTAGTAGAGGTGGCGATAGAAATCGTTTACTATTACATTGTGAGGCGAGGTGGATTCATCATTTGGATGTGGTTGCACCACACGGATTAAATTAAGCATTGGGATTGTCATGCTTTTAATATATAATTCTAATTTTCTCACATTAGAAGTTTTCATGCAAATTTTTCATGCATATTTGAAATTCTTTTGCGTGTACTTTTACTACATTATTGCAATAATGATGCCTGTGACAATGACATTAAATTTGTGTATATACCACCGATAGCTTTGCCATCTCTGCATATGTCCATCTTTTGTTTACTTGTTACCATGGTGATGTACTGGGGTCTGGTAATGATGATGCACCTGTTTGCTGATGTCATTGGGATGCGCTGTCAGCCGCCTCGTGTGATCCAGCTGGCGCACTTCACGCACATTGGACAGTGGGTGTTATTTAAGGTAAAATTTATATTAATGTTTGTATGGTTGAGGATAGTACTTAAAGCACTGAAACGTTCCTATTATTTCTGTGTTCCGTGTGTTTTTTTTAAGGGTGTGCTGCACTTCTAGTCTCATATGTATATGTATATCTCAAATAATGCAGCACTCAGAGGATTAAATTTTGCAAGATGGATTTTACTTCTGTTGTCAACTTTTCAATCAGGACCTGTTGAAAATGTTGATTTATTGAAACATTGACCACAAGAGTAAAATCCATCTTGCACTATTGATTCCTCTGAGTGCCGCAGTATATGATATTTTCATTGTTGCGGGTCTGGGCAGGACTTGTATGTGCTGTCAATGGGGTGAAGCTACATCTATACTAGTGAGTGCCGGATTCTGTTGGAAAATATAAATATATATATATATATATATATATGTGTGTGTATGTATATTTATAAACTAGCGACCCACGCCAGCTTCGCATGGGAGCAATTTTATCTCGCCAAAGCCCCCTGCATCTCATAACAACCTGCGCCATGTCAACACAGTCCCCTTCGTCTCACCACGACCCCCTTCTTCTCACTCCTGTCCCCTGCATCTCACCAGTGTCACCACAACCCCCACTGCTGCTGCACTGCAGCTGGCTGGGGCCTGGCCAATGGGATGTGCTGGGCATAGCAGGTTGTTTCTCGCTCTCGGTCTTCCTCAACCGTGACCCTACTCACTCCGATTCCCTCCATTTTCTAGGCTGCTGCTAAGCAAAAGAGCGCATTGCTATCTCTGATTGTCTTTCACTGTCTCAGAGAGCCAATGAGCGTTCAACCCTCATCCCAGCAGCAGTGACTTGCTTCATTCTAAGTCTCAGTTTCAGATGCTCTCATGCTGTTTCATCACTCTGGCCAGCTCCTATACAGCAGCTTTTTGAAAGATTTATTTATTTGACTTGCTTCACTAAAATCGTCGCTGCTCACCTCCCTTTTGTGACCGATAATGGTTCAAACACCTAAACCTTCCTCGACCAATGCTGTATAGAATACTGAAAACCCCATAAAAATCCATCCAATTGGGATAGCCCATACAAACAGACAGAACCCTAAAATTATATATATATATATATATATATATATATATTATATACCCTTCGTCAGGACCACATACAATTACGAACAAATACAAACACTTACCCCCATAAGTACCCCTCACCAGGAAACCCCGCGGCCGCACATCTGGGTGCCACCGAGATCATTGCCATGACAACACAAAGCTTGCATTCCACAGCGCACCACCTTCTTCATGCCACCAGCAGCAGCAACAGGGAAACCAGAGGGGGCAAACCTGTGGCCAATAAGCAAACGGCATAAATGTTTATACAATTTAAAAACACATACTGCAGTGCAAAAAATATATATACCCCCTTAATGCAGTTAAGAACCCATATCAATAGAAAAATTATATGAAGAAGACCCAGGATAATCAATAGCTCATCCTATCCCATTATATATACAGAAGCAAAACACGCATCTTATCCATTATTTCACAATCAAGTGATAATATAGCTTACAGGCATTAAATTCCAACTATAGTCAGATGTACCATAAAATTCCACACAGTTACCATATTTCCCCATAATCAGGTGATACAATTGCAGTAAATTTTATCATTAAAGGTACCTACACACTTAGCAATATTTTACACGATTTGCCCGATTCCGATGCATCGTGGCTACAAATTGTGTAAAATCTGCCCAAATTGCGAGTGTCCACTCACGATCACGATGCTGATGTGCATCCCCACAGGTCATACATTACACCTTCAGATCTGTCGTCCTGTAAAGAAGATCTGACAATCTCAGTCACGATGCACTGGAATAGTTAGGAGGCACGATAGATCGTTTGTCACATTGGCCAGTTTTTAACACCAAATCGTGCCCACGACTGCCGGGGAACTACTAGGGAGAGTTCAAGGGGAAATCGGACCCAATTTCGGATCGTGAGCACTTCGCCAAGTGTGTAGGCACCTTAAGACCTTTGGGACTGATGGTATCTAAACGCAAAATCCATTGTGCTTCTTTAATTAATAATGCTTTTACTCTATCCCCACCCCTAGGAGAGGAAGGGACATGGTCAATTATAAAAAGTAATTAAGTGACGCCAAAGTAAGTCCCCGTTCTTTAAAATGCTTAGCAACAGGTGGATCAATCATTCTACCACCCAATGCCAAGTGAATGGCAGAGCGATGGTCTTCCAAACGCTCTCTGAACTTTCTGGTAGTCTGCACAATATAATATAGGCCACAAGGGCATACAATAATATAGATGACATGCATGCTGCTACACGTTAACAATCATACACACTGCCAACATGAGGATGTTTAAAAGATCTTCCTGTCACTAAGCATTTTATAGAACGGGGAAATGCATTGGCGTCACTTAAATATTTTATACTTGACCATGTCCCTTCCTCTCCTAGGGGAGGGGATAGAGTAAAAGCATTCTTAATTAAAGAAGAACAATGTATTTTGCATTTAGATATCATATAGACCTTTGGGACTGATGGTAAAATTAACTGGAATTGTTTTACCTGATTATGGGGGAATGTGGAAACTGTGTGGGATTTTATAGTACATTTAACTATATATTTGGAATGTATACCTTTAAATTCGCCCCCTCTGGATTTCCTGTTGCTGCTGCTGGAGGAACCAAGGAAGGTGGTGCACTGTGGAATGCAAACTTTGTGTTGTCATGGCAACACTCTCAGCAGGACCTGGATGTGGGTGGTACAAGTGAACCACAGCAGTGAGCGGATGTCTGGAGTCTCTGGAAGTACTTATAGGGGTAAGTGTTTGTATTTGCTTGTAATTGTGTGTGGTCTTGACGAAGGGGCGCCAACCCCGAAATGTTGATGTATTGGAATATACTTTTGCATCCTTAAGTCTCTGACTGCCTTTCATTGCTGGAATGTGTATGTGAATTGGTATCTGGCACCGAAACTGATTGTTTATAATTAGTGAGTGGCACTAATAGCTGTCGGTTGCTGCAAGACTCTCTTCCTGTTTTGTTGGTTTCCAGGGTGATTGTGGGCGTCACCTGAGCCATCTGGCTGATTGTGCGGCAGCGGTGTCATGTGGTCGCGGGTGACAGTGCGGTATTTTCCGCGGCTGCACGCGGCTTTGTTGGCGGGCATGACGTGATTGTTTGCACAGGTGAGACGTGTTCCTTTGCTTATCGGAATGGGTATTTATATGTTACACTGTACACTTTTTCTCTGATATCCCCTGACACCGAAACAGCTGTAGGGATCTGACAGTGGAGGAAGGAGCCTTGATGTGTGGATGCTCGTACCTGCTGTAATGTATGATATGATGAACAAGATGTATCTGCTGTTTACTACAGTGTTGCTATAAAGCCATTTTCTTGGATTAAATCTATGATACTAATTGAGTGCTGGCCTCGTCTTTGGTTGAGCCCCTGGTGGATCTACAAGTGGACGGGTTGCTATATTATCATTCGTTTGGCCTTGCACCTGTTATCAGAACTTTAGGTGTTGTGCGGTTTTCTACAATATATATATATATATATATATATATATATATGTATATGCACACATACACACACACACACATATATATATATATATATATATATACACACACACACAACAATACAAAACATACAAACATACATATATATGTGTGTGTGTGTGTGTATATATATATATTATATTACCCCCAGTCAGTGCCTGGTGCGGTCTCCATTGCTGGGCGACGGGCGTTGGGCCGGGTGGTTGTTATGCGTTGTAATGGAGCAGAGACTTCTCTGCTCCATAAAGGCCCATGGGAGAGTGGCCGTGGCTGGGCATGCGCGGCATGCCCTACCGAGGCCATCTTTTTGTGGCCTCCTGTAGCCTAGACAGAATGAGCTTCTGTGCAGGAGCTCATTCTGACCTGGCTCACGCTGCGCTGCCCGATCACGGCAGCGGCAGGAGAGGGGCAGCTGACGCTGGTGGGGGGATTGTTTAAAAACCAGCATGCGATAGGGCACAGTGACAGGTGGGGGGCTGGGTCGCTGTAGAGCCCTGGATGCCCCCTACGCATTCAAGTCGTCCCTAGGCATTTGCTTATAATGCCTATGCCTAGGGCCGGCTCTGACAGAATTATAAACAGCACTGAGACAAGATAATCCAACAGTCCCCATTTTATTCACAGTACCGAAGATACACAAACATTTAAATAAGCCCCCAGGGAGGCCAATAATTTAATCCAGGAATTCCATTTATCAACCTATTTCACAGTTTCTGGACTCCATTTTACAGCTCCTCATTATTAAACAACGTACCGTCATTAAGAACACCACAGACTTTCTCAATCAACTAGATGAAATGAGAACAGTACCTCCAAGCACTCTCATTTGCACTATGGACGTAAGCAGCCTTTATACAAGTATACCACACAAAGGAGGCCTTGAGGCTATGAAGCTTTCTTTCAGAAGAAAACATTGATTTCTTCGATCAGGACCTCTTTCTATGGCTGTTGGAATTAACCCTAATTAGGAATTATTTCCTATTTGATGGAAAGTTCTATATTCAGTAGAATGGCTGCACGATGGGGAGTAATGTCACGCCTTCGTGTGCAAATATTTAAATTTTTTGGATCCAGATGTGTGCAAAAACATCCTGCCATTTTCTCGGTACATCCATGATTTATTCATGCTTTGAACAGGAGATGAGAGGGACTTTAAACTTCTTATGGAGAACATAAAAGCAAGAGACTCACCCATCAAACTCACCTATGAGACCAGCTTTGTCTCTTTGAATTGCTTAGATGTACAGGTCACTATTAATGAAGGTAACTTCTGCACAGGCATCTGTACAAAACCAACGGACAAAAACACCCTACTTAGAGCAAACAGCCATCATCCTTTGGCTCTCAAAAAGGGATTACCCAAGTCTCAGATGATTAGAACTGCACACATTACTAGTGACTGTAACCAACTGAGCACAGAATTAGATAAAGTAATCATGAAGTTCGTTAGCAGGGGTTATGGCCAAAGAATACTTACAAGCCAGAAGATGGAAGTAATGAGCATTCCACATCCTCAATTATTGACTCCTGGCAAAAGAAAGACTGAATCGGTTAACCCCAGGACCAGCAAATTTAATACTGCTAGTCCAGTGCTAACCAGGGTTTCCAAAGCCCTGTGGCCTATTGTGGCCACCGACAAGGATCTTCCTTGCTTTAGGAATAAGCGACAAATGCCATGTTACCAATGGGGGGAGAAACATCAAAGACATGGTGGTTCATACAGACATCACCGATTTTTTCCGAAACAGCTAGCTTAACTTCTAATTTTCTAACAGTCACCTGGCTGTTACAAATGTCTTAGATGCACCACCTGCCGCAACATGGACACAAGGCCGACATTCACACATCTTCATTTTGGACGGCAATATGACATCAAGCATGTCCTAACATGCACATCATTCTTTATTGTGTATCAAATAACGTACCCATGCCACCTCAGCTATGTGGGGATAACCACGAGGACGATGAGGGAAAGAATGGCTCTCCACCGTTCCACCATTAAATCAGCTCTGTCAGGAAATGTCTCGGACCAACCGGTGGCGAGACACTTTGCGGACAAAGGAAACACTTTAACAGACCTAAAACATAAAGTCATCGATCATGTACCAATTTTGATCCGAGGTGGAAACAGGGCCGGCAGACTTTTACAAATTAAAGCAAAATGGATATTTATTCTCAATACGGTCAGCCCACATGGACTTAATGAGAAGATCACATGTAGTGTCTTTAAAAGATTCCGTCTGTCACAGCTCTTGTATTTTTTCTTAATAACATCTATAGAGAGTTTATGTAGATCTTTCTCTCAAATCCGTTGTTTTTTTCCCCAAGTGGGTTATGTGATGAATCATTGTATATTATTTATTTCAGATCAGTATCTGTAAGTTCTGTTACTTTTAGTAACTTTCTAACATTTTTGCCTCTGTTTGCTCTCAGATGTCTTTAATCATTTTCCTCATTTTTATTCCTCTTTCATTCCTCCTTTACTGTCTATTGCACCATTAAGGGTGCTTTTAGACTGGTATCATGAGACATGTAAGTCACTTTATTTTTTTCACTTGTGGTGCTTTAGGTATTCTGGCTATCCATTCTTTTTACTGCTACTCTTTGCTACTCTGACTCCATGGGCGATCCCGTGGCGTCCCTGATCTCCACGACTATGGGACGTCTCTGACTCCATGATGTCATTGCTAGGGGATGCGGCAGGCATTCAGACCGCGCTGCCTCCCACTCACGCTGCACAATTAGTGGACATCTATTTAGGTAAGTGATTATTTGTGTTTTTTCTTTTTGTGTTTACCTTGACAAAGGGGTGTGTGAACCCCGAAACGTCGGCTATGTTATAATAGTTTTTCTATGCTTTATTAACGAGTGTCGCTGTTTGTTCTAAGTGGATCATATAACTAACTCCTCCAGAAGGCACCGTTGGCTGTTGCACTCAATATGGGAGTGCAGGCCTATTTGGAAAATATATATACACATATACATGAAATAAAAAGGGTGAGAACAAGTGCCATATACTGTAGTAAATCTTATTAATACGGTATAATGCTTAATTAATAAAGTGCGTAGCGTGTGCACCATATTAGTATATTTTCCTGGATCCAGACATTTTTATATCCCATGCAGTTTGCAGAATTGATAGCTCCAGTAATCATAGTAGGGAGGGAGAGAAGAGCAGTCTCATAGTGTAGTATTTTAAACATATTTAATATACATAGCACATACACACATAAGGAATGGATAATTACATTAAAAAATTTCAAATAAGCTTATCTGAAAACATCAGCTGGTAGTACTGTAAGTAGCGGAGGTCACCACTTCCTCAACTCGTTTTGTCTACAACCAGCTGATGTTTTAGGTGCACATGGTACACACTTTATTAATTAAGCATTATACCGTATTTATAAGATTTACTACACTATATGGCGCTTGTTCTAACCCTTTTTATTTCTTAAATCTTTGGAACGTCACATCAACGATTTTTCTGGAGAACATTGAGCTGCCACCGTGAGAACGGGATTGTAGTGGAATAGACTAATTTACGAAGGAACATTAACCGACACAGACATCCCTTGAGGCTTAGCGTTAGTACAGTACCAGCTTGTGTTTATTTTTATATATATATATATATATATATATATAATTTTATAAGGGTGCAGTTGTGCCCTAATATTAAGGCTGAATTAGGCTGAATTGAGTTGAAAAAAAAATCTGAATTCTCCAATAGAGAATTCCCGAGGGGGTCATGGTGGTTAAGGGGCTACACCTCAAAAGCTATTGGAGGTACCGAGCTGAAAATTGGTATGTGCGGTAGAATTGTTGCTCAGTGCTGTGTGCCAAATTTCAGGGCAAAAAAAAAATGTAAAGTTCAAACTGTCAGTTTTTTCTGACACTCTCAGATGAGGGAATGCAGACTAGCAGAATGGGAAAATTCACATCAGTAGGGATTGGGAAAGACAGAGTGGTGCAGATAGAGGGAGAAGGGTGGCACAGATGAGGGGAAGTCAGAAAGGTATGGTTGGGGGGAAAGCAGTGATGCAGATGGAAGGAAACAGAGTGGTACAGATACAGAAAGACAGGGCGGTGCATATGGAGCAAGACAGATTGGTGTGGATGAAGGAATAAAGAACTAGCACAGTTAGGAGACCACACAGATGTAGGGATTGGGGAAGTTATAGCAGCATGTAGGCAAAGATAGTGTACATGCATAGACAGAGTATGATAGTTTTAGCAATTAGGGAGCTGAATGTGTATTCTGAATAAGATGAATGGATGTTGGAACCTAGTGGGATTGTTGTGGTGACCGAATGGTAAGATTGTGGGCACTGAGTGGGATGTGTGTGCCACATAACTGCTCAGACCTCAGTTGCATAGACTGCATGTGTGTATTGCAATGAGCACATAATTCTGTGAATTAGCAGCTCCACCATTTTGTGAGTGCTGAATCTGCAGTTAACCACAGGGTGTGATGGCATACCATATCTGTATTGCACAAGGAACACGTACATTAAGGCGTCAGCCTTAATGATCAGCATTTCATTGCTTTTTAAGTTTGAGTGGCAGAAATTCAGTAGGTTTTGTGAAATTTCAGATTATGTCTTAAGCATTAATGGGACTTGTGAAACTGTAAAGGATTTTTCTCTCTGTCTCTCTCATATATATATATATATATATATATGTGTGTGTGTGTATATATATGTATATATGTGTGTGTATATATATATATATATATATATATATATTGTATATATAAATATGTCATACTTTTAAACCATTGCCCATAAAATAATTTGTAAACTTTGGACACAAAAGCAAAACAACAAAGTCAGAAAGCACAATGGCTTACTGTATGCCGGCACTCAAATAGGAATCACACCAGAATATATTCAGACATCAGATCACAAAGAATGCATTGTGATATTATAGTCATTAGGATTTGATGAAACCATAGCATTGAACAACAACAGTCCATGATGAAAAGAGCATTACAAATGCTGTTTGGTGTTTGATAGAAAAGCTTTCTCAAGTAAAATACAGTTACTGTACATTGCCTCTTGATCATTAAAGTGATTTATTAAAAAATAGGGTTTTTTACTTTTTATGGTCTTTATGATTTTTCAGTGACTTTTTACTAGATGAAACAAATGGCTTTTACATTTGTGGTTGACATGCAAGCGCTATGCTTCAAAATACAAAAATCGGATAAAAACAATTGTTACAAATATTTAAATAGATATTGTTTTTATAAACAATATAATTTGGATTTTTTAGATTGATATCTTCAAGGTCCTAAAAAATGCTATAGTTGTAAATTAATTGATAAATACATATGTACAGTATGTGTCCACACACATCTAGCCTCCTTACGAGTTAAACAGCCCTTCTAGCATGGCGCAACTCGGTAGCGCTGAGCTTCTTTTCGTGCATCTTTTTCCCTTTAAAATAATTTTTTATTCGTAAGGGGTACTGATTAAAATGATATGCAGCATGCCTATATTCTGTTTGTGACTGAGGCTGTATCAGCATGCGAAAGGCTACGTCACAGCCGCTGACACTGTAATAAAGCATTTTGCATACAGATATAGCTGCAGTCGCACACAGAATATAGGTATGCCGCATATCATTTTAATCGGCATAAGCTACTTGTGCATCCTGTTTGCATCACTTTGCCAGTAAGATTCATTTTAAGGGAAAAAGTCACACGAAAAGATGCTCGGCCATACCGAGTCACACAGCATTCACTCATTATGTGTTACACGACTTGTAGCGCACGGAGGATAGATATATGTGGATACATCTGTAGGCTTAGCTTCTTGGTGGCTTTGAGTTGAAAATTTAAAGCAGCACTTACATTAAGTGTAAGGCTCAGTGGGCTTTACACTTAATCGGCCTAATTCAGTAAAGAATGATATTGTAATTGCAGCTCCGTAATGGTACACAGGTCTGATGCGAAAATATGCAATTGCAAAGCTGTCACACTGCCAGCATAGAGATGCCTACTGCCTCACACTACCGCTATCTCACATCCGTATTACCTTGCAATCCTCCACAAACACCGGTAACAGAGTAACATCGGCCCCTCATGTAGAATTATAGCAGCCCTGACCTTACTTAGAAATTACTAACCTCATTGCATGCAGTAAGTACTTAAGATGCGTAGGCAATCACACTGGCTAACTTATGCATGCCCATACAACGGCATTCAAATGAACAGGCACGCCTGCATTTCACCACCCCCAAACGCTCACTGCCTGTCAATCGCACTGCGATGGATCTCTGTGGTCTCTGTGATCGCAGTGCGATCACAGTGGCGTCTTCACGTGCACTCATTGCAATGCATACGCATGCGCAGTACACAACAATCGGCCAACTGAGTATGTAGAATCAGGCCCAATGTTAATGCAAGAATAGGTAAACAGCTGGCTCTGGACTAATTATCTACCTTGGTAATCTGCAGCCTGTATAATGGGATAAATCCCAATCCCAGAAAGGAACCAAATAAATATAGAAAATAGCGGCGCTGATTGTCCAAACAAATTTATTTAAAACACAATTTTGAGATTGCAGCTATTAAAATATCATTGCCGGCCAGCACAAATCAGATCATATAATCCACATAAAATTACAGACATTGGGCCTGATTCAGAGCCGTTCGCTATTTGTGGTCGTTCGTTCAAAAACAAGGGGTGGCTATTCAAATGATCCGTTCGCAAATTGCAGTCTGTTCCCACCTCTAAGTCTGAACAAGCGAGCAAAACATACGCTCGTTTATTTGATAAAAACGCCCCCTGGCCGCACGCACCATACGTCATGTCCGCTATTTATTAGATTAATCGAGTACATCGTACAGTGTATGAACTGCTCGCTATTCTGTGGTTGGTGTTTTCAACCGCTATTTTGCGAGCAGTTCTGAGTTAAAAAAAACCAAGTGACGTGGTCAATGACGCTGCTGTATTAATTATGCACTCCCTTAAAACGCCCGTTTTGACCTTTAAGCACGCCTGCGTTCGGATCTCCACTCCCCGTTTTCAAGCACCTTCCCCTGTTACCACCCACATACGCCTCATTCTGTCACTCAAAATAGCAGGCCCTCGCTATATTGCGTACCAACGATTTTCGGCCGCACTGACTGGTTCGCGCATGCGTACTAAAACCGTACGCATGCGCAGATGTGCGAACATCGCTCGGAACGAGCGTACTGCCACTAGCGAGTGGCTCTGAATGAGGGCCATTATACGGTTATATAAATAATGCACATTTTATATTTTGAGTCCGTATTCAATTAGAAGCGAAAAGTCTGTTGCCAGACTTTTTGCCGTCATCGGAGGTTTTGCTGGCGAAAATTTATCACGAGTGTCCCCGCTTATCCGCGTATTCAATTGCAATTGTGCAAAAACAGGACCTGGCAAAACCTAAATTTGTGAAAAGTCCAGTCATTTATGATGAAATTATCCTGACAACCCCCTAAAGATGCTCTGACATGGGGGTTCACTACGGGTACCCCCGAAACAGCCCTGCTAAAGGTATTTGGGTTTTTTAAATGGTCTCAATAGGCGCTATTTAGCGTCGTTGAGCAAGTGGTGAAGAATAGCACTTTGTTATTTTTTTTTTTAGAAAAATAACTAGCCCCATCATATTTGGGGTACATGAAAATGGGTACAAGCATTGGGCCTGATTCAGAGCCGGACGCAATTGCGCAGTTGGGCAAACATCGCTCGGAGCGAACGAGCGGCCGCTTACGAGCGGCTCTGAATCAGGCCCATAGTTCCAAATCAATAAAGTCAAGCTTTAAAGTGCACAAAAAAATGCACCTTCAGCAAGCACCTGCAATCCAAAAAAACCTCCCCCATACTTGCAGACTACCCCAAAAACTACTACGCTATTTTTTGAAGTTGTACCTCCACTTTGAAAAAGTGGGCCAAAAATTTCAAAGTGTTTTTTGGGGTGTCCTTTGTGTATTGTTTAGCATTTTTTGACGGTTAGCATCAAAGTATGTGTACAAAGGGTGCCGAGTGGTTTCCCCAACTCTACACCCCAAAACCCCAAATCTGCACTTTTTTCCGCCGGGTATTCGTAGGCGAAACGTTTTTGCCTATTACATTGCATTGCGTTATCGCAGCGGCGAAAAGATGCTCAAGTTAAATACGGGGATAACTGAAATTGGCAAAAATAATGTCATCGGTGAACAAGTTTCGCCGACAACGGCTTTTCACTCCTAATTGAATACGGCCCCGAGCCTCAATATATTATTTAATTAGTCTCTGTTTATAAAACAGTTTAACAACACTATTGAAAAACTGATATCACTTATCAAACAGGTTCAGCCCTATATATGGCACTGGTGTGTTTTCGAACCGTATAATATAACTATATTATTGACTATTACTTAGAAATAGGCAGTTTGATATCTACTTGGTATACTTTTTCATCAAGTTGTAATACTGACAGTAATGCATTTAATAGTAGAACTATTCAATTATGTATCCATTTGTAGAAATGCCTTTTCCTGTATGCCACAAACAGTACTGCTCCAGCTGGTCAGTTCTTAATTAGGTTGTAACACGCAATAGTAGAAAAAAAATCCACAGTGTTGCAGTTAAATGTTATTTTCCAAGATTGTAGCAAGCAGTAGCAGAAAAATAATCCACAATCTTGTATATAGTTGTAAATATGCATCCAAATATAAGGTGATTTCCACATTCATCTATTAGCACTTATCTCCCAGTAATTCAGTCTTTTAACTGGAATGCACATAGAAACAGACAATGATAAAGTTCCACTCTATTATATTCAATTGCCGTTAATTAGTATCCCAGCAACTTACTGCCCTCTAGTAATCCGTCCTCAGCATGTGGATCATAAATAAGCACTTTTAGGATCCAATGATCCAGTCCTCTGTATGTCTGTAATACCGCTTTTACACCAAAACTTTGGGTCTGACCTGGAGTTGGAACAGAGGGCCTGATTCAGATCTGAGCGCTCGCAAGCGGGTCGATGTTGGCCCAGTGCGCATGCGCACGACGAAGGCGGCTCCATCGTGCACATGCGCGAGACCCGGATAGCAACGGCCAAACCGTCGCTCCGGGTCTCGCACCAAAGGGGGCATGCTGTCGATGTTGAGTGACAGCACGCCCCCTTTGGTGGGCATGCCGGGGGCGTGGCTGCCCAGACGGAGGCATTCTCATGGGAACACCTACCGTCTGGGGCCGGCCCCACTGACATCACAAGTGATGTTAGTGGGAGTGCCTTCAGCTCTGATAGAGCCAAAAGCACTCCAGGGCTTGCGGCAACGAGACCCTACCACAAGGGTCTCGTCGCAAGCCCGATGGTCGCAATGGTCTTGACCATCGCGACCATCTTCCTGGCCGCTCGCTATAGCTGTGGATGGTCACCCACAGCTATATGAGCGGCCAGGAGGCCGCTCTAAAAATGAAGGACGGCCCTGATTCAGAGCGAGCATTCTGTTAGAGCATCCGGCTCTGAATCAGGGCCAGAGTTCCAACCTGGATCAGACCAAGAATTTCCCCGGGGCCGACCCAGGATATTCCTGAGTTGGCGCCGTTCACACCTGAGCCGTGTCTGCATTGACCTGGTTTTTCTGGCATTGAAGTGGACGCTTGGAGATGACATCATCTCCAAGTGCCACTGAAACAGGACCAATTGGCCGGCATGCGGCATGCTCCAGGTCATTGTGACCCGGAGCGTTGCGTTCACACTGCAGGGTTTCACGGGTTATTCCCGTGTTAAACTCTGCAACTTACCTGGGTTGGATTGCTGGGTCACTCGACCCGGTAATCCTACCCTTTTAACACCAAGGAGCTACCCAGGTTAACCCTGCAATAACCCAGTTTTAGCTCTGGTGTAAAAGGAGTATAAGTAATCGCAAATCCTTATCCTCCCAGCTGCTGGCTGCATCTCCAGCGTGCAGCTATATCCAGAGGGCCTCCTGACAGGTACAAACAGACTCCCATGATATAGGACAGTGTCCTGGCTCACAGCACTTGTGGTTTGGAGCTGGTATCCTTACCGCGTTTCCCCGCCTACTATCACGTCAGCGGTTTCCTCAGAAGGTCCAGCTGGAGCAATACTGTTTGTGGAATGTGGGAAAAGGCATTTCTTCAAATGGATACATAATTACAACTTGATGAAAAAGTAGCAAGTAGAGATCAAACTGCCTATTTCTAAGTGATAGTCAATAATATAATTATATTATACGGTTCTAAAAAAACACCAGTGCCCTATATAGGGCTGAACCTGTTTGATAAGTGATATCAGGTTTTCAATAGTGTTGTTAAAATGTTTTATGAACAGAGACTAATTAAATTATATATTGAGGCTTAGTGTTATACTCAAAATATAAAATGTGCATTATTTATGTAACCGTATAATGTTTGTAATTTTATGTGGATTATATTATCTGATTTGTGCCGGCCGGCAATGATATTTTAATAGCTGCAATCTAAAAATTGTGTTTAAAATAAATTTGTTTGGACAATCAGCGCCTCTATTTTCTATATCCAATGTTAATGCCACTTTAATTTTTCTCTGAAACCCACTGAGAAGCAGCGGCTTACAGTAGCTTGCACTTTGTAAATGTAGCCTGTAAACTTAAAATATTGACCATATAGTATTGTTTTAATATTTGCATTTGTATATAATATTAAGACTTACTGAGAATAAATATGGCAGGCCATCACTTGCCACCCAGCATCGCCTCTGCTGGATTAATCCTCCACCTTCCATTTCTGATGCCGGCTACCTCTGCTTCTGGCAGGCCACATTATAGGAGCAGGGGTGTAGCTCTAGCATCAACTTAAAGGGGCTGCCAATTGATCAAATGATCAATGCACAAGATTTGAAATTGCACTCAGTGGAGTCCCTCCCTGTGGTGACACCCGATGCAGATAGAATTGTAGTGCCGGCAAAAAGGAGGCATGACCTTGCGGGTAGGGGCATGGCCTTGCGGCCCGAACCCCTGTTTAAATCACTCCGGAGGACCCGGGGATGCGGACTGCCCCCGGGAACCAATCTGTGTGCTGTGCCGGCTCCCTCACTGTGTCAGGAACTGAGTGCTGCATGTAATGCTACAGTGCAGTACCCAGCTCCTGTCACTGAGGAGTAGTTGGGGGTGACCCCCGGGTGTGACACCACTGATTGCACTGCATATTTAAAGTAGGGATGAGCAGGTTCGGATTTCTGAAATCCTAACACCACCGAGCCCCCCCGATCCGAGTTGTATCCGAGTCAGTCTCCACTTTTCCCGCATGACTCGGATCTGAAATCGAGGCAAAATGTCATCATCCCGCCTTCCGGATCTCGCGGGTTTTGGATTCTATAAAAGGTCCCCGCGTCGGCGCCATTTCTCACTCTGGCTGTGGACAGTGAAGAGGGAGGGTGGGAGCTAGGGCTGGCTGGGCTGTGTTGTGCTGCTGTTGTCCATAGGCGCTGTGTCCACTCAGTCCATAGGGGCTGACTGGGCTGTGTTGTGCTGCTGTTGTCCATAGGGGCTGACTGGGCTGTGTTGTGCTGCTGTCATAGGGGCTGGCTGGGCTGTGTTGTGCAGTCAGTTGTCCATAGGGGCTGTGTCCACTCCAAAGTCTATAGGGGCTGGCTGGACTGTGTTGTGCAGTGTCCCATAAGGGCTGTATTCCTAGATGGGAGCTGTAGTGTTGTCCAGGGGGTGATCTGTGCATCAGGGGTGCTGCCCCAAAGTGCACTCAGAAAAAAAAATAGATTTTTTTTGGTTTGTGAATTGTGTGCGCAGTAGCCACACTTGCATCAACAAAGTAGCGCTAAGCGTGCGCCTGTGTCATAACTCAAGGGCCGGCTGGCTTGTCCGTTAAAGGGTGCTGTAACCCCCAAAGTACACTCCAAACAAAATAAAAAATAATTTTCTGTGTTTGTGAATTGTGTGCACTGTGGCTGCACATGCATCAACAAAGGAGCAGCGCCAAGCATGCGCCTGTTTCATAAGTAAAGGGCTGACTGGCTTGACCGTTAAAGGGTGGTGTAACCCCCAAAGTGTACTCCAACAAAATAAAACACTTTCTTCTGTGTTTGTGAATTGTGTGCACTGTACGTGCATCCTCAAAGCAGCAGCGCCAAGCATGCATCTATAAAATAGAAAATTCTTTTTTTTTCTGTCTTTGTGAATTGTGTGAACTGTAGCTGCATGGGCATCAACAAAGGAGCAGCACAAAGCGTGCGCCTGTCCCATAAGTTTGTTGAAGGGTGGTGTAACCCCCAAAGTGCTCCAAAAAATAAAAAATCAATTTTTTCTGTGTTTGTGACTTGTGTGCGCTGTAGCCGCACGTGCATCAACACAGTAGCAGCACCAAGCGTGCGCCTGTGTCATAAGTCAAGGACCAGTTTGGACATCTGGTCCGGACTGAAGGACGTGCCAACAATTTCTACAGTCACCTCATATGATACTGTCACCACTGACAGAATGGTGGAGGATTACATTGGTGACAGCATCCAAGTAGGGATGTCAGACAGTCCATACCTGTATTGGCAGGAAAAAGAGGCAATTTGGAGGCCCCTGTACAAACTGGCTCTAATTTACCTGAGTTTCCCCCCTCCAGTGTGTACTCCGATAGAGTGTTTAGTGGAGCCGGGAACCTTGTTAGCGAAAGGCGTAGGAGGTTGCTCCCACAAAATGTGGAGAAGATGATGTTCATAAAAATGAATTATCAACTCTTCCAGGGAGACCAGCCTCCAGAACGTACAGAGGGACCTGTGGTGGTGGATTCCAGCGGGGACGTATTAATACTCTGTGAGGATGAGGATGTACACAACACTGAAGAGGGTGAAGAATCGGTGGATGAGGAGGATGAGGACGACATCTTGCCTCCGTAGAGCCAGTTTGTGCAGGGACAAATTAATTGCCAGCTTGTTTTGTGGGGGCCCAAATGAACCAATAATTTCAGCCACAGTCGTGTGGCAGACCCCGGTACAGCGCTGTGAGGCAGTAATGCTAACCATTACACCGTCTGTGCTGCCTATATAATATATATATATATATATATATATATATACATACACACACACACACACACACTTCATTACTGCATGTGTAATGTAGTATGCTGGGATTTTATGTTACAATATGTGTGTGTGTGTGTGTATGTATATATATATATATATATATATATATGTACACATACACACAAAGACATTATACTTTTTTTATGACATTGCCAGTATATTACTTTGATAATTTTATTGTTAGGGGCCCCCACCAGTTTGTTGCCCAGGGGCCCCCACAGACATTAATCCGGCCCTGATGTTCTTCCTGTCTTCTGATATGGCCTTGACGCTGTCCATTTGTTTCTGACCTAGTTTATTTGCTTTCCCTTCTAATGATCCACATGGATTATATTATGCTTTTCAAATCCTTTTCTTTTCAACTTTTCCTAGTAACAGTCACTGACACATCACATTTCAGAGAACCGCAGGGGGGCTTTACCTTGTGGGGATCCCAGATGAAGATCTGGTTCTCGTTAGACTCTGTGCCATTGCTATTGACAGCTCAAATATCGATTCATATTACTAAATACATTAAAATCAGTTTAAACCATGACAATATCCTTGGGCCATGGATTTTTCTGATAATCCATTGCCTCAAAATCTCCTCCAGTCATTTAGTGCATGTCAGGGACTCAGTAAGTAATCTTCGTAGGTTGCACTCTGGTTATGGCCTTAATTTGAATACATAGATGATACCATGCTTCCTTTTACTATTACCACCTGTGATAATTAAAGGAGCCACAGGGGTAAGGGGGTACTCTATAACACAATTATGCAGGCCCGATGACACAGACTATCACACATATAGCTGATCTCTTCCCTGCTTTATAGCAATTAAGAATAGTCTATAGCAGGGGTGGGAAACCTTTTTTCTGCCGGGGGCCATTTTGATATATAGAACATTATTTGCGGCCCTGGTGCAGTCCACATCCCCACCATGTGACATCACATGTGGGCGGTGCTACAATCACCGTTGATTACAGCAATGCCCTCCTCAGGAGGCTCTACAGAGCTGTAAGGGCAGCGGAGTGATTGTCTGAAACATCCTAAAGGCGCTCCAGGTGGCTCTGCTGCATAGATTCTGGCTGCAGTGTGCCTTTCTAGGCACCCTGCTAGCTAGATGAGGCTAGCAGAAAAAAGCTCAGAGGGCCAGACCAAATGATTCCGAGGGCCTTATACAGCCCCCAGGCCTGAGGTTCCCCATCCCTGGTCTATAGCATAACCCTAGTGGCCTAATTGTTTCTCAAAGCCTGGGTTCTACAGCAAATAAGAATTATTTATATAGAAAAGGCATACAATACTTTGTTATAAAAAAAAAAAAATTCAAATAAAACTGTTACCAAGTTACATACTTGTGTTGCAATTTCAAATAAAAAGTAAATCTATTTACAGTGTTAACACAGAGCTAATCTGTCACAGGAAGCACTGCAGGAAACTGCAGGAACCGCAAGTTACATACATTAATGCAGACCTTGATCCCCAGTCTGAACACAGAAAAAAAACTCCATTACCTTTTATCAACTGTGCCCACACCCTTGGAGTGTCATAACCAAGTCTCTGCTTTCTGGCTGACTATTAAATCTGGAACCCTCCCAGAACTGCCCACGTCACTTTTAACTTAAATCCAAATAATTGTGCATAACTTCCCCTGAGGAAGTTTTATCTATCATTATCGTTCATACTGTTCAATATTGTTCCCTGTGTATGCATGACACTGTTAATGATGCACTCTCCCACAGATCGTTAACTATGTCTGCTATTGCCCGAACATGCAGGCCAACCTAACG
Source organism: Taudactylus pleione (assembly GCA_031769625.1). Lineage (NCBI taxonomy): Eukaryota > Metazoa > Chordata > Amphibia > Anura > Myobatrachidae > Taudactylus > Taudactylus pleione. The sequence goes on from JAUIMM010000182.1 coordinate 1,119,441, forward strand.
ATATCATCGGGCCCTGCATGTTCGGGGACTGTGGCCGGTGACGTCACTAAATGATATTATTAACAATATCGTTCAGTGTGTATGCTCAATGTCAGGAACGACATTGAGCCCGGCAGGTGAGAGGACAACACTGTACGATATCGCTCATAGAGCATACTGTTCCATGTGTACCCGGCTTAAGTGTAAATATGATGCATTGTGATGTGTGAGAGGTTATCCTCTGAAGAAAAGACCAGTATTACAGGTTGATAAACATGTCAGGAAGTACATGGTTTTACCCCCTGCCACTGTGGTCCGTTATAACCCCAAGAACTGTTGTCAAGTGCCAGGAGCCGCGGACAATTAACATTATCAGCCGACCTTACAGCTAATAATTTTTGGAGTTCGAAATGCCTGCATTCACAGACAGTTAATATTCCAGTCTGTGCATGAGCTCTAGAGGCGGCTGAGCAACCACTCCATGGGGCCCATTTATCATTGAATATTTGAGGTAAAATCCCCAAAAAACACACATTTTCGGGGGTTTACCTCAAATATTAAGTATCTCCCAGATGTATCAAGGGGGGCCCGCAGCAGGTATCTCCGGTCCCGCTGGCAGCTGCTTCCCCCGTAGGTTTCTATGGGGGATGCGATGCTGCCAAATGTACCAATATCCGGAATGCGAAGCATCCCAATATTGGCTACAGCAGCTAACGCCATCTGAAGATGGCGTTAGCCGCTCTAACCTATGGGTACTTACTGCATATCAGCCGACGGAGGGATCTCCCGGGCTCTCCGCCTGCAATGGTCACCGCTCATGTGCAGTCCCGAGTGCACTCCAGCCACATCGGAGCCTGTCTCCCTGCATGTGCCGTTTCATACATCCACCCGTTATGATCGCATTTTGCAATGCGATCATGGGCGGTACTGACATGCCCTGATCGCATTGCAAAAGCTATCATTAATAAATGGGTGCTCCGGTTAAGCAGAACAGAGTCTGAGAGGTGTAATCCGGATTACCTAGACTGCACACAGGTTTGACAGCCACGGTTAATCAACACTGATAGCTAGTTCAGTGAACATCATACTAACAGCCTCGACACATTGGTGCTGAGTGAAGGACAGACCATGTACCTCCTGTAATATATGCTTGTGAGCAGTTTTAATACTGCAATTGATTATTGGAAATGTTATAAGTGAATAACTATATGTGTGGTCACTGGTAACAAGTTAAGGGCCTGATTCAGAGCTGAACGCTCTGACCAGAGCGCTCGCTCTGAATCAGGGCCCTCCTACCTTTTTTTGGAGCGTCCTCATGGACGCTAGCATAGCTGTGGGTTACCACCCACAGCTATAGCGAGCATCCATGATGATGGTCGTGATGGTCTTGACCATCGGGCTTGCGACAGAGACACTGCGGTAGGGTCTCGCTGCCGCAAGCCCTGGAGTGATTTTGGCTCTATCAGTGGGGCCGGCTTGAGACGGTAGGCATTCCCATGGGAACGCCTCCATCTGGCAGGCACGCCCCCGGCACGCCCACCAAAGGGGGCATGCAGTCAATCAACATCGACAGCATGCCCCCTTTGGTGCGAGACCCAGAACGATGGTGAGCCCTCGCTCGCCGGGTCTCGCGCATGTGCACGACGGAGCTCCCTCCGTCGTGCGCATGCGCAGTGGGGAACATCGACCCGCTTGCGAGCGTCCTGCCGCTCGCGAGCGGGTCTGAATGACCCCCTAAGTCTCTACACTTGTTGATCAAACTCTGTGGTGAGCTTGTCCATAAGCCTGAGAGATCAGCAGTTCAGTGGAGAATTTTAAGTACCTATCATCTTTGCTAAAACAGCCACAGAATAATTTGGAGTTATGGATACAATGTTTCACTTGAAATGATATTGTGCTATTTTGGATACATTTGTGACTTAAATCAAGAGTAAAATCTTTTATCATGCAGTCTTGGATCTGTTGGAATTCTCTGCTATTCCTACGCCTGAGGTTCCTGCTTTTGGCTCCCAATTACAACCATTTTCTATTATGTAAGCTGAAGTCACAGAGAGCTTAACCAAAGGATCTTCTATCTACGAGTCTCTAAATTAATTTTAAAGAAAGATTGTAGCTGTCCACATGAAACATTCAACTTTAAGGTTATTCAAAAGATGAATCATGTGACATTCAAGTTACATTTGTCAGCGTGCTTAAGGGTGCCTAAAGTGTTCCATGTCTATCACTTAAAGATGTTAGTAAACAGTCAGTGCCTAACGTGTTACATGTCTACCTCTTCAAGCTGTTGGTAATCTCCTTCCTCCATTCTTGTACAACAGCAGGGAAATTTGGAAGTGAAGTAGACTGTGGATTCCCAAATCTGCTGGTGATATATAGTATAGTTGCTGGTACACTGGAAGGATTCTTGAGTCAATGCCACTGATATCCATGCTTTGTCTCCTTAAGTCTGACTGCATCCTGGTAAGCCATTTAAGGGTTATACAGCTTTCACCTGTAAAAGGGGCGGTACTGTCAGTTGCCATCACACCTTTCATCGGGTGATCACTAGGGTCCAGAATTTGCTTCTGCTCTAAACTTTTTACTACTTTTGCTTCCTCTCCTCCTGTCATGCTGCATGCTATAAGAGCAGGCCAGCATCTCTTGGTGTTATCAGGGTGCCAGATTTGAAATCACTCTGCCTAATTAAAGCAGCTCTTAGCACAGACCAGCATTCCTAGGCATGACTATCCTGGTGATATGTAGGGGTAAATTTACTAAAGTGAGAGTTTTTAGAAGTGAGTTTCAAAAGTGATGTTGCACCTTCTAGAAGATAAAAGCTATAATCTGAATGGTTGCTATGGGCAACATCACTTTTAAAAATCACTTCTAAAAACTCTCACTTTAGTAAATTTACCCCCTATCCTGATTTCTATTTGATTTCTGTGCGTCTGATCTGGCTTGGTTTCCTGATGTTCCTCTTTTCTGTTCATTCTGTTCATTCTCCTCCATTAAAATGGAGCGTCCTCCTGGATGCTCGTATAGCTCACAGTATACCCACAGCATATACGAGCGTCCAAAAAGATGGTCGCGATGGTCTTGACCATCGGACTTGCGACGGAAACCCTACGGTAGGGTTTCCCAGCCACAAGCCCTGGAGTGATTTTGGCTCTATCAGAGCCAAAATCACTCCCACTGACATCACTAGTGATGTCAGTGGGGCCGGCTGCAGACGGCAGGCGTTCCCATGGGAACGCCTCCATCTGGCAGGCACGCCCCCGGCACGCCCACCAAAGGGGGCGTGCTGTCAGTCACCATCGACAGCACGCCCCCTTTGGTGCGAGACCCGGAGCGACAGCTTGGCTGTCGCAGTCCGGGTCTCGCGCATGCGCACGATGGAGCTCCCTCCGTCGTGCGCATGCGCAGTGGGGCACATCGACCCACTTGCGAGCGTACTGCCGCTTGCGAGTGGGTCTGAATGACCCCCTGAATCTTTTTGTTTGGTTGTTACCTGGCATTTCACATATTGGGACACATCAGAGAGCAGTGATCTGTGAGGCTACCAGCATTAAACTCCAAATCTCCTTACAGTAGTCACTGATAAAGAACATGGGCTTATTTGACTCTGCAACTCTGGTGTTGCTAGAACATATCCAGACTGATGCAAGTGATTTACTAACAATTTTAAACCAAAATAGTATCCACTAACAATCAAAAATATTTCTCTGCGTATAAAAATATACGTTAGACTGAGAAAATTATGCATGGAAATAAGATTTATTCCTTAGAGAAACTTCTGCACTGCTTAATGGAGAACTCTGACTTTTAAATATTGTGACATCATGTCATACTCTCTAACATGATGACATTTTTAATAAGGTGATAATTCAAGTTCGCAAGATGGTTTCAGGAAAAATTAAAAACATATTTTAGCAGTGTACCGTTATTACAAGAGGCTTATTAGGAATTATTATGTTCTTTTATTTATAATCATCTACACATTCTGCAGTACAGTAAAATATGGAGGTAAGGTGAACAACCATAGATGAATATAATGGAACATTAACCCGTTCTTACCTTTAGCTCATTTAGCCATTCTTGACAACACATATCTCAGAATGTATTTCATAAACAGCAATAAAAAAAAGTGGATGCACTATCTTAAGAATGCCATTATTTTTTAACCTCCACTGTCTGAAGTCCAGTCTTATGTCGGGTACAAACTTTGTCAACTTGATCAGCCGTCGGGGCAAGCAGCCTGCCAACAAACCGATTTGGTGGTGGGATAAGCAGGCAGTGATGGTGGTGGGGCTGGACTATCGTGTAGATAAGCCCCACCCCATGATGAAATGTCAGGAATTGTGTGCATTTGAAAAGAGGCAGAGCCAGATGACACAATTAGCATAGAATTGTGTGATTAGGCCCCACCCCCTCCGACGGATTGTGGCACCACAGTAATATTCTCCTCATAGGAAGTGGGCAGGATGTGGGAGAAGTGCCTACTCTTCCGTGGGTGCGGGGGGCTAACCAAAAAATCATGAGCCACCTGCAGGTTCTGGGAGAGTAGGCAAATATGCAGATAATGCATTAAGTTTCCACAAGTTAAATGAATATATTATTAAGCACTCTTGGCCTGATCACCCTTAATGTAATCATACTATAAACTAATTCACATTTCCATAAAGGTGTGGATTTAGATATATTAGTGTTATTTAAATTTAATGGGAGGTTGGGAGTTTTAATCCTGGTAGAAACAGGGATTATTAGATATGTATTTTAGATTGTGGTATTCCGAGTTGATTTATTATACTTTTAAAAGATCTTTTTGAAGTATTTTTAATTATTATCTATTGTAATCATAAACTCGATCTTTATATCATTTTACTTTGGAATGTGTATTAATATATGTATAAATTGATTGTGACTGCACCTTGGAAATTTAAACATGACTAAGGGGCCTATTCATTAAACCTAAAAATTCTCTAGAGATAATTAGGTTTAGAACTCGCATGGAGTTCTACCTAATTATAGGTGTAATTCATCATTCCACCTCTCCATAAGTATCTATTCCGAAAAGCTGTCATTTTTGCGATGACAGCTTTTCGGGAAATAGATACTTTTCCCTGCCTACACTACCTTATCGCATCTGGAAACAGTGCTGCGCATGCGCTGTTACATCTGTAAAACCAGCACTGCCATGCGCAGCACTGCCTACAGATGCGTTAAGTTTGTGTACCCCCTGACCCCCCCCCCACCACCCCTCTCCGCTCACTTCCCCCCCCCCCCCCCGACTTACCTGTCCGCACAGCAGCCTCCGGCTCCGTCCTGCTGGTCTGTCATGTGGTTTCCCAGCAGACCACATGACAGATTAGAAAAAAGAAAAAAATATTTTTTTTCTTTTTCTAAACTTTCTTGTGCTCTGCTGGGGAGCACACATGTCCGACCAGCCTCCGGAGCCTGAGGACGGAGCAGAGCGCCGGAGGGACTCGTCCGGGGACCTGCACACGCGGATACAGGTAAGTCGATTCTGCTATTCGCCACCTCACAGTGGCGAATAGTAACTGCATCAAATTCCGAAAATTCATAATTTTCAGAATTTGATGAATACCACAATTTCCACATCCCCATACTAATGTATGGGGAGTGTGGAAATTAATGCAGGGGAACTTAGCAAGGAGATATCTGTGATATCTCCTGTGCTAAGTCTGTTCATGATTACCAAAATAACGTTATTTACGGAAAATGTCCTTAAAAACTTTTTATTTTAGTGTTGATGAATAGGCCCCTAAATCATTAATGCATTCTGTACAATGGATGGGATTGAGAGAATATACTCCATATATACTGACATCCTGAAGGACTGACCTGCTGAATTAAGCATTTGTCACGCTGTTTTTGATTTCCAAAACAGCGTGGCTTATATGTTGGCTACTTGCTCCGGATCTCATTTACTTACCTATAGCCAGCCACAAGTGAGCGGCTACTTTGTTTGCTAGACCGCAGGACTGTGCACACGCAGCATCCGTAGCATGCAGCAGGAGTGCTGGGACCTGTGATTTCATACAGGTCTAGGTAAGACAATAACAGCGGCTGACTCACCACACAGAGTGGCATTTCTGATACTACCCTGGAAATAGGATAGATATATCCTTAGCAGGGTTTTCAGCTGTAAGTGACATTTTTTTCCCTAAACCAAGGTGCCAAAAGCTGGCTATCTACTTTCACACAGACAATTCAATGAGCCTCAGTCATTATTATACACAAAAAGCTATCTAGTTGTGACATTTGCAGCAGGTGCTTGAGATAAGGCTACTATAAGTCCTTATATATAAGTATGGATGTCCTTTATTGCATGTTTATATTCATTGTAATTTTATATGTGTATTTTATTGAAATTTTTTTTATATAATTTTTTTTTTTAGTTTAATTCTGTTTGTTATTAAATGTACATTGTTTAAGATCAAGTTTTTGACCTTTTCATTCTCTGCCATATTGCAATCCATATTTATGTAGAAGCGCAGAATCCATATGTATTGTTCAGTATATGTTATTTAAATTTGCATGAATTGTATGTGAATGAGTCCACACTCATACAGTATTTAAAGCTATTTGCACATTTTTTAAAAGTTAGAATGGTAAATCTCCTAATGCTAACATAACGATCACTTCTTAAGTCACTTAGGGGTATATTTACTAAAGGTCGACTTTAATAGATTTTTATCTATTTAAAATCAATGAAAATCGATAGTTTTTCTGGGGCTAAATCATGTGCTAATACTTAAAAAAGCAAATAAAATATTGTCTGTTAGCAAATGTGTGATTTAGCCCCAGAAACAAAACATCAATGTTCATCAATTTTAAATAGATGAAAATCAACTTTTAGTAAATATATCCCATATATTTTACAGTACATTGCTTTACATATGCACAGTAATCTGTGGGATTGTTTACCTGTCAAATGCTACATGTGGTAAAAGTCTCTGTATTACACACTACCAGGACGATACTGCTTTAGTGTCTTCTATCTCGTAGTCTCCTCTGTGACAATATGGTAGTACCTTCCCCTGGTGTAAAAGCCTGCATCTGACTGTACAAGGACTGAGCCATCCACTTTGAATGTCTTCAGACACTGTAATACTGCATAGTGTGTCAATATACGTCACCATCGGTCGCACCATGCAGCAGTCCTATGGTAGGTGCAGATTTTCCATCTGTGTATAGGCCTCTATTGTAAGTGATTAAGCATCTGTGTGTGCAATGCAACCAGGTCAGCGACAAGCCCGCAACACTCCCATATCATGTCTATAAGACGGACCATCTCCCATACCATGTCTAAAAGACGGACCATCTCCCATACCATGCCAATAAGACGGTCCATCTCCATGTGTCTGAATAGCTAAGCCACCTCCCTGTCACCACCCAGGAAAGCCCTATACCTTTCCACTACATTTCTGACACAGTGCGGCTCAATCACATCTGCAGATCTGTGCATACTGTACACAGTGTAATGCATGTGCTGGGTTTGTAGGGATTTTGATGCACACACAGTAGCATAACATTTTAGTATGAACATTGGCATTGCTTGTGACTCAGAATCAGTACCTAAGGGCATGTAGGGTACATACTAGCTGCTTTTGCATGTAACCCACAAATGCTGCACAGCTTTAATTTTACACTACAATTTAAATTTGAGTTTGAACACACCCCTCTCGTATGTAAATCTCCCTGCACAATTTCCATCAGCCCCACCTAATACAACATGGCTTTGCCAAGGTGCACAGTCAGTTGTTCTTTTTTGCTTTGCTCCTACAGTAACTCAGAAGCGGCCCCTAAATATTTTATAAACTATGATGTAGTTATTAGGTCGACATTACAATGTCAACATTTATAATGTTGACAGCACAATGTCATTAGTTATGATGTCAACATTGTTAAAAATGTTGTCAATGTCTTAAAATTCTCAAAATGTTGACTGATGAAATGTCAACATTGTCAGAATGTCGACACTAGGGTTAGGCTGGGGGCAGGAGGGTTAGGCTATGGTGAGAGGTTAGGATTAGGCTGGGGACAGGAGGGTTAGGCTGCGGAGGAGTTAGGGTTAGACTGGGGGCAGGAGGGTTAGGCTGCGGAGGAGTTAGGGTTGGGCTGGAGGCAGGAGGGTTAGGCTGCCGGTCATCTTCACCAGTGACTTGAATGAAGATGATGTCACATGCCAGTGGCTCGCCTAGCTTCTTGTAACAACCTGTGCATAGTGTCTCCAGTCAGGTCAAGCTGATTTTGCCCACGGCTTCCCAATGTGGGCTGCAAATCCTCCTCGTTGTTCCGTGACCAGAGGTCCTTGACGTATTGCGCCCGCTTACTACTGCAGTGCTAGGTATCATGGAACACCAGGGATGAGAGGAATAGCACTGCAAGGACACCAGCTATCTACAGGTAGGGAGAGTTAGGGAAATCAGCCACCACAGGGTATTGTGGACTCTCCCTATTTTCCGGGCACCATAGCTCCGAATGCCTCCTGCTCATAAATACTGACAAAAGTCTATAAACATTGTGTCTCACTACATGGGCTGCAGAGGAGTTAGGATTAGGCTGTGGAGGAGTTACGGTTAGGAGTTAGGGTTAGGCTGCGGAGAAGTTAGTGTTAGGCACTAGAGCAGGGGTAGGGAACCTTTTTTCTGCTGAAGGCCATTTTGATATACATAACATTATTTGAGGGCCTGGTGCAGGCCATGCCCACTCCATGTGATGCCACAATCACTGATGATTAAAGCAATGCCTGGAGCATCCTGAGGATGCTCCGGGGAGCTGTAAGGGCAGAGGTGTGACCATCAGAATTGTCCTAAGGATACTCCAGGCTGCACTGCTGCATAGATTCTGGCTGCAGTGTGCCATTCTAGGTACCTTGCTAGCCAGATGATGCTAGCATAAAAAAGCTCAGAGGGCCACACCAAATTATTCCGGGGCCCTTGTATGGCCCCCGGGCCTGAGGTTCCTCATCCCTGCACTAGAGGGAGGGTTAGGCGTATGGATTAGGGATAGGGGAATATAATTACTGGAACGCTGGATGATTACAGGTCTGACCTGGAAGTAACAGTTACATGACCTCCGGGACCTGGAAGATGCTGTTGGAGCTGCTGCAGCCATCTGGAGCAGGTAAGTCACCGCTGACCCACCAGGGAAGATAGGTCGACATTCTAACGTGTCGACATTTCACCAGTGTGTACATGATGAATGTTTACACGGTCAATGTTGACATTATGGCTATGTTGACATCCTCATGTTAAAATAGTGCATGTCGACATAATTACTGTCTACTTATCCTACCACACCTGTGGCAACATGCTTTGATATATACAAGCCTATAATATTGGCTATCAGAGCCGTAACTAAACTTTTTGGAGCCCTGTGTCAGAGAGAGCATTGGCGCCCCCCTCCCCCCATTTTTTAAATAGGGACATAAGATAGTGTACCTGAAAATATGCATGGCCTCATGGTGGAGGTCCAGGAAAGAGATAGGGGTGGCCAGGAGATGCTGGGGATAAAAGAAGCGGAAGCTACAAGTGAAAATTATAATAAACAGGAAAATGTACAGGCCCAAACAGCGCCCCCTGCCATACGGTGCCCTCTGCCATGGCACGTGTCGCACTACCCTAGTTACGGCCCTGTTGGCTATATTATACTGTGCACTGTTTGTTACTGTAGCCTTTATCTTAAATATTTTTTTATAAAATTTCATGGGAATATGTACTATGACTAATATATTTATATCTCTTTTCCATCTTTATCATTCATAATTTGCCTGCTCATCAGACCCTGAAAGAGAGCTATAGTTCAATCTATTTTATAATCGCTTTCTATTAATGTGTTTGAAGATCTTCCTATGATTGCCTTTTACTTTAATTACAATGCATTTTCTCACCGCTTCCCATATTTGCTATTGTGATTGTATTTTGCAGTGTTTGTTCTAACTCCACAGTGGTATTAAATTTAGATATCTTCTATTGAAATTTCCACAGTGTGCACTGCTCTCTTTTGTCTTGACCTTGCTCGAGCTTTACATAAACGCAGCTAGGCAGCTTGTGTCTTCTGGTGCACGTATCTGAGAATAATTTGGTTCAGTTTGCTGGTGCATTTGACAGGCAGAAAACTTGCAAGGGAAATATAACTTTGCCTGAGCTGAACATCTTTCAAGCAGCAATACACAGCACATTGCAAATACGCTATTACAGTTATGCTAAAACTGTATATTATGGTTAATAAAAAATGTATTCCTCCTTTCTTCTAAAAAAGGGGCACCTGTTTGAAATAGGGAAGTCTCTACTTTAGGCTAAATGTTTTTTTTAATTACCTGTCTAGTGATTAATTATCATCACAACAAAAATAAATGTAATTCTCCCCACCCTCCAATTGCATGATGGTGTTGTATAGATCCTCTTCAGTAGATGTATCGGTAATGAAATGCAGTGAGGACCGAAGTGCAGTTCCATGCCATGAGAGCTCCTTTATTTTGTCTCCACTGTAGTATCTGGCTACCAATAGAAGAAGTTTGTACCACTTCACTGCCACTGGTTACTATTCCCACTCTATCTCCATGTGGAGAGTAACTGATGACATCAGAGTACATCTACTGCAGGTGATATAGCCACACCCATTGCACAATACACAAAGGCTCCAACATTTGGAAGAGGTATTTACATAATAGCATAGATGCACATTTTTCATTACAAGTACAGATGATCGATTAAAACACATACACAAAAAATATTTGAACTAAGACACCAAACCCCTCATGTACTCTTATTCAAGCATACTTAAATCCATAGAGAATCTTCTTCCTCAAGTAGTCCATATGAAAATTAAGGATGGGGTATATTATGTCACTGGTCAAAATATAAACATTCATTAGGTTGACATGAAAATGTCAACATGATCGTTATGTCGACATTGAACATGTTGCGAACATTTAAAGAGACATAAACTTGCAAACTTGAAAATCAGTAAGCACTAGTGACATTGCGCAGCAAAAAAATATTGGTGAAGACAACAATTCACTCCCTCTTTAAAACAAACATATACTTAGACGTAAATTTACTAAAGTGAGTTTTTAGAAGTGGAGCTGTTACCCATAGCAACCAATCAGATTCTAGCTAATATCTTCTAGAAGGTGCTAGATAAATGTTAAGTAGAATATGATGCTTGCTAAAGACAACAGCTCCACTTTCTAAAAACTGTCACTTTAGTAAATATACCCCTTATTGTGAACGTGACAGTTGTGAAGATTAAGGATGAATAGACAGAGATACATATATAGAAACCAACAAGAAAACAATGAGGATGAAACACAGAATAAAGATAATGATTTAGGCAGTGATGCACAAGCAGCCATCACATTTATGTTTAAGTAAATACAAACACGATTGTAGCCAGCGTCAGGGTATTTAGTCTAAAAGGGCTGGGTGGTAGCAACACTACCCCTATAGTAGGGACCCACACCAGTCATTGGTAAACAGAATAACCCCTTTGAATACAGAGAATATTTTATATTTATGTTAATGTATATATAGATAACAGGATGTTATAGGAAATGTGTATATTTTGTACAGGGTGGTAAAAGTCATTGTTGGAGAATAAACACTCAGGGTAGAGGTTAGTGCCATAGGAAAGGAGCTGGTCATGTGATGACCAGAGGGATACAGGAAGTGACAGTGGCGGTTGGGTCAGTTGGTGGTTCCCCCCTCCAGAGCTGTACAACAGACTTACCAGCGCTGCGATGAGAGGAAAACCTAGCGGCAGCCAGTAGTTGGATAGTGACAGGCCAGTGTGGGGCTTTCTGGTATTTCTGGTACCTTCAGCGGCAGCTGCCAAACTGCAGTCACTGGACTTTGTGGTGGAGGAGAAGTAAGAGGCTCCAAGCAGGCACTTGATGGTGGGGGCCTGCAGTTGTTAAGGTAACCTGAGATCTCCAGGGGGCGTGGTTTCCAGGGCAGCAGCCGCGTCAGAGAAGACTCCAGGCTGGGGGAGTGAATGAAGTAGACGACGGCTGGCCAGACAGTTAAGTAAGCCGGTGAAGTGCAAGCCGCAGCAGTGTATGTAGGAGCCGTAAAGGCTGCATGGGACCTGGATAGGTATAGCAACCTTGCTTTACCAATTGAGGGTACCACTTTGCTTATACAGAAGCCCAGTAAGCTTCGCTAATACAGAACAGAGGGATCAGCCAAAGGCCAGGACCATTAAAGAGAAGCAAGTTAACAACCCAGAATATATAGAGATATAGGGGAAGTCCTCATTAGTCTCAGCTAGGATAGTGATAGTGACTTATACTTCAAACAGTATTGTTGCCCACTCTCTTTGAGCATTTATATACCACCTATTGCCAGCATATGTAAACTGATATATATATATATATATATATATATCTATATATACTGTATGTATTTAGCTATCACTGAGGAGCAATAATAGTGAAAGAGAACGTGGAGCAGAAGTACACCAGAGGAAAGTAGGGTGAGTTAAGGGTCCTAATGAAATACGACTATCTGATGCAGCTGAATATAACTTGTTACAGAGTCACTTATTCAGTCTACAGAGAATTCAAGGCTGCAACATTGTGACAATTACATCTTTCATGGACATCAGACCCAGAGAGAGAGGAACATCTAGTAAGGAATTAGTTTTAAAGAAATCTGGGGATATTGTAAATATTTCACCTATAAACTCTCACTTTGACTTTTGCCCCTCAATCGGAGCCTGTATATTTATGCTGTTTAATAAGAGTGTAACTGATACCGTAAGCTGAGAACAGGGTTCACCTTTAAGCGGAGATATTATTTGGTCCATAAAAGAGGACCGACGGAAACTATCTATTCTGCCAGGAGGCTGTATTCAAGACTTTGACTTATAGTAAGTGACTGAAACCAGAACTGTGGGAAGGACATTTTAAATTATAGGGAATCCCCAGAGTTTATCCAATCCATTGTATAATTATATGTGTATTGTTATATTGTCAAAATACTGCTTGATGTTATAATAGTATAACTATAGTGGTAGGAGTGTTGTCATTGAAACTTAATACTAATATATATATATATATATATATATATATATATATATATATATATATTGCATGATTTACTTACCTGAAGGACTATAGAGAAACTGTTGAGGAGCCAGAACCTGAAAGAAAAGATAAGTGATTGGATATGTAATGTATTGAAATTGTATCCTAATACAATATACACTAACACTATACACCCCAAGTATAATACTGTCATTACATAGTATGGGCTTTCCCAGGTTAGCCTAGATAATTTATATCAAATACAAATCTGGGTGGAGGCACTATTTACTACTGGTAATAAAGGGTTACACGATCAACATCAAAACAGATGAATACTTGATGGCAACAGTTGATTCAGAATTACCTACAGACTATTGATTTTTTTTTTGTCTTTTGTGAAAGCAACTCATTTATTGTGTTGCCATGCAAAACTTATCAAAATTGTTGACAGTTTCACAGTGGGAAGGAATATACTGTATGTAGGACCAAAATTGTAAAACATGCAAATACTTTCTTACATGCACATACTATAGAAATCTACACCAAAAAAATCATCTATATTGATAAGAAGTTGGAAAATAACACAGATTAAATAGATGATATACTGTATTAAAATTGAATATATGAACACTTATTTGGAATGGCTAAACACAACATACAAAATACTGTGTATAATTGGTTTACTTTCTATATAAAATATCAGAAATCTACAGACATACTGTATATACTATTACTACTATGAATTCCTACAGTCCTACTAAATATTAGATTAATCTATATAACAAAATTCTCTTTTTGTTCAGATCAGGACAGTAGCCTCAACCTTTTAGACCCCACAGCAACATTTTGAAGGGCACATCCCCCCAAAGCAAGAGACACCTTTCTTTGCAGAAGTTGCTAATTTTATGACCCATTGTAGTACCCAATTGAAATTTACAGCCCATAGTAGACTCCTATTTAATTTCAATACACCTTAGTGCCCTAGTTGACATTATACCACACTGTGTCCCCAGTTTATATTATGTTGCATTGTAGTGCCACATCTACAAAAGTAAACAAAGGCCCTGATTCAGAGCCGGACGCTCTGACCAGAGCGCTCACTCTGAATCAGGGCCCACCTCCATAATTATGGAGCGTCCTCCTGGACGCTCGTATAGCTGTGGGTCACCACCCACAGCATATACGAGCATGCAGGTTGATGGTCGCGATGGTCTTGACCATCGCGACCATCGCCACTGCGAGCCGAAGCCTGCGGTTGAGTTTCTCAACCGCAAGGCCTGGAGTCATTTTGGCTCTATCAGAGCCAAAATCACTCCCACTGACATCACTAGTGATGTCAGTGGGGCCGGCTTCTGACGGTAGGCGTTCCCTTGGGAACGCCCCCATCTGGGAGGCACGCCCCCGGCACGCCCACCAAAGGGGGCGTGCTGTCAATCAACATCGACAGCACGCCCCCTTTGATCAGACACAACGAGCGAAGGAAAGTCCTTTGCTCGTCACGTCTCGCGCATGCGCACGACGGAGCTACCTCCGTCGTGCGCATGCGCAGTGCAGGCCATCGACCCACTTGCGAGCGGACAGCCGCTTGAGAGTGGGTCTGAATCAGGCCCTAAATCTCAAACGGGCTACTTCACTCCTGGTGCAGGTGCTGGCAGTATGCCTGTTCCCAGGCGCCTGCCAGAAATGCTCTCCAGAGTGGCTGCTACATTGGTGTGAGGGGATGTTATGGTCGGGCTCTCTGAAGCCAATTACCATACACCCCTACCACACTGGAGACTTAACTTCCTATGCCTCGATGCTATCCGCTCCTTCCTCCGGCCGGCTGTGCTAGCTTGAGATATGTGTCCTACCTTCTTCCCGTCTGGTTCTCCTGGTCTGGTCACATGTCTGCATCTTCTCCTCCGTCTGCTTCTTCCAGGTATGGTCACATGACAGTGATTGAACCGCAGCTTGATATGTTGTGTAAACAGCAGTTTTTCTTTTCATACAGATCTCCAGAATATAATAGTTGTGGTAGTCTCGTGGTGGAATATTTTATTCTCCAACACGTTTCAGCCCGTTTGGCCTTTATCAAGGAGTTGTGTGTCAGTAAAGGAGTTAATTTTCTGCAGCATTATATAGGAGGGGTCTTCTTCATGGATTGGTTCTATGTAAATTTAATAATAATAATTTTATTTATATAGCGCTTTTCTCCTAAAGGACTCAAAGTGCTTTACATTTATAGTACAAAATACAAAATAAGCTTAAACAAGGGACATTAGTGAAATGCTTGAATAGGTGAGTATTGAGTCTATTTTTGAAGGACTCTAGAGTGGAGGCCTCTCGAACTGTGCGGGGAAGTGAGTTCCAAAAGGTTGGAGCCACAAAACTGAAAGCTCGACCCCCAGACGAATTCCCTGAGATTCTAGGTACTGTTAATAGTCCTTCGTCAATGGATTGCAGTAATCGAGTGGGACAGTAAGGAATCAGAAGCTGCTTCAGGTACTCTGGGCCATGGTCATGAAGGGCTTTGTAAATTATTAATCCAATCTTGAAAGCAATTCGCCATCTGACAGGCAGCCAGTGAAAGGAGTAGAGAATGGGTGTTATGTTGCTGGAATGGAGCTGGTTGGTTAATAGCCTGGCAACTGCGTTTTGTACCATCTGCAAGCAGTGTAATTCTTTTGCTGGGAGACCGAGGTAGAGGGCATTGCAGTAGTCTAGGCGGGATGATATAAATGCATGTATGACTTTAGGCAGATCTTCTGAGAGAATTAAGTGCTTGATTCTGGCTATGTTCCTCAGATGAAAGAATGAGGATTTGATTGTGGCTGATACCTGATGATTAAGTGTCAAGCCACTATCCAGGAACAACACCAAGATTCCACACATGTTTAGTGTTTTGTAATTCTGAACCCCCAAGCGTAAGTCCTGTTGGTTGACTATGCTGTAGCCCTGTCCTGTGACCTATCATAAGAACCTCTGTTTTATCAGGGTTCAGTCGCAGCCAACTGGCACTCATCCACTCCTGTAGCTCAGCTAGGCAGCCATTTAGGGTTGTTATTGGATCCTTTGTACCTGGAGCAAAGGACAGGTACAGTTGTGTATCATCTGCATCGCAGTGGACGTCTTATTATTTCATCCAATGGTAGCATGTATACGGCAAAAAGCATGGGAGACAGTATAGAACCCTGTGGGACACCGCATGGAAGTGACACTGGTGATGAAGAGTTTACTCCAGAAGAAACTCTCTGTGACCTGCCAGTGAGAAATTATTTGAACCATCTAAGGACTGTGCCATCCAGTCCACAGAAATTTTTCAGGCACTCAATTAGAATCTCATGGTCCACAGTATCAAATGCTGCTGAGAGATCCAGAAGGATTAAGATTGAACAATCACCTCTGTCTATTGCCATCAGAAGATCATTAAGCACACATACCAGGGCTGTTTCAGTGCTATGTCTTCTCCTGAATCCTGACTGGAATGGATCATAAATATCATGGGTAGACAGGTGAGTTTCCAGTTGCATTGCCACCACTTTCTCAATGACCTTTCCTAGAAAAGGAAGGTTTGATACTGGTCTTTAGTTGGTCATGCAGTCGGGGCCTAATTAGGTTTTTTAAGAAGTGGTCTAACAATTGCTTCCTTTAGTGGTTCTGGAAAAATGGATGTTTGCAAAGAGCATTAAACTATTTTTGCAATTACAGGGCCAATAATGTCTATACACCCTATGAGAAGCTTGGTTGAGGCAGGGTGCAGATCACAGGTGGTGGGTCGCAACATTGTGATAATTTTAGCAATGTCTTTTACATTTATTATGTCAAAGCTGTTCCAGGGAGACAGGTGGCTTACCTTGGCAGGCTTGGTAGTTTGGCACTCCTTTGATGGCACTGTGGGGATTCCAGCCACTTCGAGCCAAAGCCTGCGGTTGAGTTTCTCAACCGCAAGGCCCAGAGTGATTTTGGCTCTATCAGAGCCAAAATCACTCCCTCTGACATCACTAGTGATGTCAGTGGGGCCGGCTTCTGACGGTAGGCGTTCCCTTGGGAACGCCTCCGTCTGGGAGGCACACCCCCAGCACGCCCACCAAAGGGGGCGTGCTGTCAATCAACATCGACAGCATGCCCCCTTTGATCAGACACAACGAGCGAAGGAAAGTCCTTCGCTCATCGCGTCTCGCGCATGCGCACGACGGAGCTCCCTCCGTCGTGCGCATGCGCAGTGCACACCATCGACCCACTTGCGAGTGGACAGCCGCTCGCGAGTGGGTCTGAATCAGGCCCAATGCCCCTAGTTCACATTATGCCACCGTGCCCCAGCTCACGTTATGCTACAGTGCATCCTGTACATATTATGCCACATTGTAGTGCCCCCAGTTTATATTATGCTACATTAAAGTGCCAGTAGTTCACATTATGCCACACTGTAGTGCCCATAGTTCATATTATGCCACAATGTAGTAACCACTGTTCATACTGAGCAATATTACTCTTTCCCACAATTTGTATTATTCCACCTTACAGTGCCCCAGTTCACATTATTGTACATTATATTGCTTCATGTCCACATTTGCCACATTGCAGTCCCCTCTTCATATTATGCCACATTATAATGCCCCCAGTTCAGATTATGTCTCACTATACTGCCTCAAGTACATTTTGTGCCAATCTACAGTGCCACAGTTCATATTATGCCATATTACAGTGCACTCCAGTTCATATTATGCCACATTACAGAGCCTCCAATTCAGATCATACACATTAAAACATCCACTACTTACATACTGTACCCTTTACCAGTATAACAATCACTACACACATCCCTTATACCATTATAACATCCACTACTTACATACTGTACCCGTTACCAGTATAACAATCACTACACATATCCCTTATATTATTATTATTATTATTATTATTATTATTATTACCAGTTATTTATATAGTGCACACATATTCCGCAGCGCTTTACAGAGAATATTTGTCCATTCACATCAGTCCCTGCCCCAATGGAACTTGCAATCTATATTCCCTATCACAAGCACACACACATACACACTAGGATTAATTTGTGTTGGGAGCCAATTAACATAAACTGGAGCACCCGGAGGAAACCCACGCAAGCACAGGGAGAATATACAAACTCTGCACAGGTAGGGCCGTGGTGGGAATCGAACCCATGACCTCAGTGCTGTGAGGCAGTAATGCAAACCATTACATCATCTGTGCTGCCACCATTATAACATCCACTACTCACATACTGTACCCCTTACCAGTATAACAATCACTACACACATCTCTTATACCATTATAACATCCTCTACTCACATACTGTACCCCTTACCGGTATAAAAGTCACTACACACATCCCTTTTACCATTATAACATCCACTACACACACAACTAATTGAAAATGGATTGTGACCTCGGGCAGCCTTAAGCTATGCCTAGTAAGAGAATGCCATTGACCTCTTTTCCTATTGACAGTGTTAGAATTTTACACCGTAGCCCCACAGGGGCTTCAGGGCTAAACAAATAAATAATAAATATTGTAGTTGACAGTGAGTGTAGACCAGGGGTGGGGAACCTTTTTTCTGCCGAGGGCCATTTTGGTATCTATAACATTATTTGTGGGCTCTGTACAGACCCCACCCCCTATGTGTGATGTCACACTGGGGCGGGGCTGCTGCATAGATTCTGGCTGCAAGGTGTCATTCTAGGTACCCTGCTAGCCAGATGAGGCTAGCTGGAAAAAGCTCAGAGGGCCAGACCGAATGATTCTACCAGCCTTATATGGACCCCAGGCCTGAGGTTCTCCATCCCTGGCTTAGACCAACCAGTTTCTACCTGAGAGAAATACTTTCTAATGCAGGAAATTCTATTTTTTCTTCCACACACTGTCCCTTTCTGGGACAGCCCTAATCTCCGATTAGGATTTTAATACAGTCGATCATCTGCTTATTCTGTGTTATTTTCCAACTAATATATGAGCTCAATCCCCGCTCCCTGCTCACTTCACAAAGACACTAATAAATTTGAAGTGTACTGTCCAACAGTTTCTGGCTCACTGATTAGCTCAGCTGTGCTTAAGAGGGTGAAACAGCAGCAACAGCAGCATTGGAGATGTCTAATATCAGTCTGAAGCTTTACTGAGAGGGATAAATATAGACCGCCACCTATATGAGTGCAATAAAGCACCCCTGTTCAGGATAATCAATGGGCCAGACCAAATTGTTTAGCAGCCACTTCACATGCATCCAGCTGTCACTCTGCCCCAGAGCAACCCTGAACCTTACCTCTTCCTGATCAGTACTGTAATCCATTGGATAAAAGAAACAAAATCACAGTAGAAGTAATACCGTCTGCTTGCTGAGAGCTTCTATAGATGGGTAACCAATCTAGAGCCATCTCTCATTATTCACAATTTATGGGAATTGCCTTCTGGTATTTCTGCTGGATTGGGATCCACCGGAAGTTTGACTGGAGAAACCTTGACAGTGACCAAAATTAACCAAATTTCCCAATGTGCAGTCAATGTTAGAAGTAGCCAGACAAACAGTAAGGGAGCACCCTTCAGTATGTGTGGGATATAGGAAATTATGAATTTAAATACAACAGGTGATTTCAAATGTTTATATTATAATAAAGTACACCGTGTAATACACAATTCCGCGTTTTTTTGTTTTTGTGTTTTTTTTAATTCCCCTCTATTTCTTAACAGAGCCCGGCTTCAATGCTTGCGCAATACTAGAGACGCTGGAGTACTGGTCAGCTGGAGTACGGGACCTAAGCTGCAGCCCCAAGACTGCTAAAGGTGGGAGCCACCACTGATTGGAAGTGATCTAACTCCAGTAATGACTTGCTGTCATGTATTGTGCTCATGCTCTTTCATTTACCCCTTGTACAGTGCTGCGTAAACTTGTGGTGCCTTTTAAAATAATTAAAAAAGTAATATATAATTTAAAACACTGTTGGCTATTAACAACTTACAGTATTATCTATATAAAACAATAGATGTATATTGATACAGCCACCTACTGTACAAAAATTGTATCAAAATCCTTCCTTTCAAATTGATACATTGTTATGTTGTAAGGGCATAAAATTGTACATTTTTTAGTATACCATTGGGATCCAGCTTTAATTGCGCAGTTTATTTGGTAAATGATGAGCCACCTACAAGATATCAAGGCACACCTAATATGACTAGATGTGCAATGGCCCCCGTGCTTTGGTTTTAGTTTTGGATCTGGATTCATCTTCATGTTTTGGTTTTGGGAAAACTCTCAAGTGTTTTCGTTTTGGATCTGGATTTAAAAAATAATGCTCAAAAGATTTTAAAAACAACTAAAATCATGTAATTTTTGCAGCCCAAAACACGAAATTTGGATTTAAAATCCAAATTTCAGACCACTGGAAGATCAAAACCTTGACTCGGATCTGTCCGGGTTCACGAAATTCGGATAGATTCAAATTTCTGGAGAATAAAACCTCACATCTCTAATTATGACTAATGTGCATTGAAGATAAGTTGAATGCATATACTGGAGGCCGATTCTGCTCCTTGGCATGAATTTCAGAATATAGCAGACACCAGTGTCTAATTTGGGCAAAATTGGCTGTAAATTTTAGCATATGTAACACCATTATGAAGGATGTAATTTATTATTAACATTATTTTTCATCTATTTTTTTTAAAGTCACACATTACTTAATTACGTTGCATGTCTTAATATTGGTCCTGCAAGTGACAATTTATTGTTCTTGCTTATTTAACAGTTTAGCAATGTTAGATTAGGCCACCTTTATGTTATTTATCTTATGATTGACTCATCATCAAAAGTGGGTAATCTAAAAAATGCAACTACCACTATTATGAGTAAAACTTGGGATCCAACACTGTAAAAAGGTGTTTTTTGTATTTTGTATTTTTTGTTTAATCTAAAATTGTGCTATTTGTTAAAACAAAGGAGTGTATTCATTGGCACACATCACTGGTATTTAGAAAATACTCAGTATTAATTATTTAATGGTTACATTCAATTTGTGGGTGCTGCCAACTGACAAAATGAAAGATTACCAGAACACTAGAAGAAGAAAGAAAGTTTGGGTCTATTTACTAAGCCTTGGATGGAGATAGAGTGGATGGAGATAAAGTACCAGCCAACCAGTTCCTGTCATTTTTAAAACACAGCTTGTGACATGGCACTTAAGAGTTGATTGGCTCGTACTTCTCTGTTCACTTTAGACTGCTTTGTCTCTTATGTGGCACACATATAGTAATAGTTATGTTGTTTATAAAATTTAACTTTGATTATTTAAACGTTAAAATTTCCATATCATGGACTATAGCCAGCAAAATATTAGTTAAAAAATCAAGAAAAAAACAAAAAAGGAAGATTTTCCAAAGGTGTGCAATTAATTGAAAATGTGCATTAAAATCAAAAAGTGGTCCCGCTGTGTGTCCTCATGCTTACTTTATATTGGTATGCAAATAATATTGTCTAATGAATATTCTAAAGCCCAGATGTTGTGTATATTAATTATAGAAGTTTCATTATTATGTTCCTTAAGTTCCCTGGATCTATAGAGAACAGTGAGGAGAATAGGATTGTATCTTATTCAATTTCCTAATAACGTTAGAAGTAGGATAGCTTATCTATATATTCTCAGTAACACTTTATATCTAGAATATTGTATGATCAGATAACAAGCATTATATATTGTATATTACTAAATAATGGATATTGTGTGTTCTTGTATATATCAGGTAATGGTCAAAATGTCTATAATTAGCCTAGATATATACAGGCATATTAAATTCTCAGACAGACCACTCCTTCTTGTTAGGAATTTATATCATGCACTTTGGTGTTTTCCTACTAATAAGATTAATGCCTACTTCCGAGGTAGAAATACCTGCAATTAGCCATCATATCTATTGGCACATTATATTATCAGGTAGATCTCTGATGCTATAGTAAAGTCGTATAGTGTGTGTCAATATCTTTCCCTAGTACGGTTAATTATAAATTCTAATTGTCTGAGAACATAGTTTGGTAAATACCCTGTGTCTGTATCAGACAGGGTATTAGCCAACATTTACCCCATAGTTATTAGGGCAAATTGTAAATATTGTGAGGATATTTCTCTTATTAGGTATCAATTTATGTGTAACTGAGAATTATTTGTCCTATATTGTCCATCCTGTGAAGATATTATACAGTAATTTTTATATATATAAACATACACTCCTAATTCAGACGAGTTGTAGATACTTCTCACAGGATCTCAATCCTAATTTCCTCCAGGTGTAACCATTGACTGACACTGTTCTTATGTGTCATTGTTTTAAATTGTACATGTGAACATGCATAAAATAATTATATCTGTTATCACAAATAATACAAAACCATCATTGGTGATTGATGATATGTTCTGTGTTTTTTTTATAAGATCTTTTTCACATTTTAGAAACCGTGTTACTTGTCAATGTTAATTAGCTATGGTAGGGAGATATGATCTTATTGACATGTGATATATACCTCCTCCATAATGGTTATATATCTGCAGCTATATTAGCCTGGATCAGAACCGTAGCTAGGGTAGTGCGGCCAATGCCATCACACAGGGCACCACAGGTCAGGGGGTGCTGTTTGGGCCTGTCAAATTTCTGTTTATTATCATTCTTGCTTGTAGCTTCCTCTTATTTCATCCCCAGCATCTCTTGGCCTCTCCTATCTCTTCCCTGGCCCTTCTCCATAAAGCCATGGCCCTTTTTTGGGTACATTATGTTCCTTTGAAAAATGAGGGGGGCGCCAATGCTCTTTCTGGCACAGGGCACCAAAATATCTAGTTACGGCTCTGGCCTGGATTAATTATACAGACTGATCCAAGATAGATCCTATGATATGTTCACTTCCCAGTGTGGTTTGCTGAAGTCTTATTTTTCTGGCTGTCTATTGACTCAATATAGTATGAAGACCCTTTAATATTATTGAATCTGATATATTAATGTTTAAATAATAACAGTTAAATTTCATAAACAACATAACTATTACTATATGTGCACCAAATAAGAGACAAACTTTCTTTATCTATTGTGCTGTTTGTGAAATGGGTGATTAGAGTTTATTAACATTACAAGTAAATAGACTATAATCAAATTATTAAATTAAATGAGCACATTCAGCCACCGGGATTTTAAGTTACAAAACTTGGCTATAAATTACAGAGCAATTATATCTTTTTAGTCTCATTCTTAATTTTATTTTATGTTTTTGTCTGTGCTATTGGCAAACTTTAAGGGACTGCAGGAAAGGGACATCCAACAAACATCCAATCCAACATACGACAGAGGGTAGCGACATTATATGTCTCTATAACTGTCCCTTAGTACGTGTACTAGTAAGCAGTGCCAGTATATGGGCAAGGGGATGGGATATCTTCATCATGGGAGCCCATCAATGCAGGGAGCTAATGAGAATGCAAACTCATAAGGCATGTTTTTGGTCTTTGCAGAATTATACCTATCTCCCACCAACACCTACCAATGCATTTGACAGTTATGTGATCTGCAGAAATATAATGCACACTATCATAATGTCATTTTTATAAGCTGGACTCTGTTCAACTGTCAAAGCAAAGATATAAGAGAGCATTGATCATGTTCTAATAATATAACAGAAAATAACAATCTACTGTAATAAAATAAAAGTAATATCGATTTTTAATAACTTATTCTACAAAACAAAAAATGTATATAGTTGCATTAACAATAAAACTGTTATAAATGCATCTGCTTAGAAGATGCAATTAAAGAATCAGGTAATAATATTATTATTTTGCCTGGAATAACCTGGGAGGTAAGAATTAACATATTAATATAGTCCAAACTAGGGAGAAAATATATTTTCAATTTTCCAGAAATAAATTAATCTGGTACTAAATTGTCCTTTTCTGATTCGATTATTAGCCCCATCAATTAAAAACTCCAATAGCATGGGCCATATGTAGAGGATTTCTCATATAAAATAGTTAACAGCTGGATAGATAATTAATAAGAGGATTCCATGAGTTTAGTCTCAACAGAAGAGAGAGATACAATAAGTAACCCCAATTATTGTGGAACAGCAACTGCAGTATTATATGTGCTGGAAGCACATCAAAGTGGTGAAACCGCAAACTTATTTTGGAGAAACGCGTAGGTTTTCAACCTTAACTACAACCACTTGCTGTCAGACCTATTTATTCCTGCTGATAAATCATTCACCTACTCAATGGTCCATAAATCTGTTTCTAGGACACAGAAATAGCCATCAATATGACCAAGCAAGCTGAAAAATCTGCCCACTCTTATACAACAAGGGTTTGGTTGCATCAATCAGGCTTCGCTTTTGACAAAACATAACAAAATATTTGTTAATTTATTGTACAGATCTTACTTATTACTGCAAGAGACATATAATTAAGATAAACATTCATTTCAAAAGTGCCAATCCCTGAAGGCAGAATTTCTTCATTGCTCTGAGCTTGTTCTGTAATTAAGAGCTATTGAAACCAGGTCTGGAGATTCACCAAAGATAACCCAGTTTATTACTAATATTTTACTCCAGAATAGGAAATGTAGGGTCTCCCACAAGTTATTAGCTATCTTGGTAACTGCAAGAGGAGAGCTCCAGATGTCAAAGACACTCCCACATCGTTTTTACTGTTTATTATATATTTATAATTAATTTGTTCCAAGCCTACTGTATCTTCAGAGCCATAGCTGAAATTGGTAAGGTTTTAGGAACACCTTTTCTGAGATACTTCTGCCACATAATCTGGTACAATATTCATATATGTGCCAAAGGTCCAATAATAAATTTCTATCCTTCCATTGAGAATGTGATGTATCTTCACTGAACCCCCCATGTGTCAGAGGTATTCCTCAACGGCATCAGGGTTCATGTAAAACTAACTACGGACATACTCAAAAAACAATGTGATGAATTAATAATGATGTTATCGTATTGCTCTCAATAAATTAAAAAGGTTTAAAAAAATAAATAAAGTAGTGTAGTTAAAACAGGAAAAGCTAAAAACAATAAATAAATGCATGCACATCCACCTCCCAAAGTAGTATCAAAGAAAATCTCTTGTTCCCATGTTATTTGCATTCACTGTTATGCCACAGAGTGTAGCAGGAATTAACCAATTTTATATACAATGAGCACCTCAGAATAGGGCTCTATTAAATTAAATGAATTTAAATTTCAGTACTCAGAAAAGTAAAGAAGCGTACAAACGTAACGATTTTTTAACGATTTAACTATAACGGCGTCATTATCGTTAAATCGTTTAAAAAATCGTTAATTTTTTGGGGTGAACGATAATCGTTCAAGCGCATTCCCATTTGTAGTTTGTAGTTGATCGTCCATTCTGACTGTCCAACATAACGATTTTCATTCAGAAAATCGTTCATGTTGTACAGAATAAATGATGAACGATATCCATTCACTGTATGCATGATTCAAAAATCATTCATTGTTCATGAAAATCGTTCACAAAATCGTTCATTACTTTAGTAACC
Organism: Taudactylus pleione; assembly: GCA_031769625.1. NCBI lineage: Eukaryota > Metazoa > Chordata > Amphibia > Anura > Myobatrachidae > Taudactylus > Taudactylus pleione. The sequence continues at coordinate 1,145,009 of JAUIMM010000182.1, forward strand.
AACTATTTTTGTAAACGATTTTCGTTCACTTTTTCAAGGGAAAATCGTTGGTTAATAAAATCGTTACGTGTGTATGCAGCTTAATTGACCAGTTGAATTTTTTGAAAGATTTCCTAAAAAATAAGAGTATCATAATGGTCTTGATTAACCAATTGTTGATAATGATGTATTTTGCAGTTATATATTTTTATGTAGAGTAATATACTGTAAACACAATATTAAATATTGAATTCTATGGCGAAATCTAACTGAATATTTTATAATAATAAAGACGATTAAAAAGATATTATTTTCCGCAAAAAGAAATAAAATCTCTGTTTTTATTTGTACCAATTCAGTGATGCTGGAAACGATCCCATGAGTATCTGCAAAGATTTAAAACAAAGATTACTTTGGAATGTACGAGTAAGCCAAACATTTCTTATAATGCATTTTATGTGTTTTCAAAAGGACAGACATATATTTTATATTGATTATTCATGCAATGAAGTTCATCACAAATATGAGAGAAATCTTTTTGGCAGGTTAAACTGCTAACATTTTAGGAATAGGAAGTGGTCTAAACCCTAGAGTCAACAATACTCAAGATACTACAAGCAAGAAAACATTGACTACAATAAAAAAGGCCTGAAGCTTAAACCTGCATTTTCTCTCCACTTTGAATAAACACTTCTGAAAAAGTATTTTTAGCATTATCAACTTATGCAAAAATTAAAATATGAATTGTGCAATTGGTATAGAATGCAAGGTGCACACACAGGATGGACAATAGATAACAAATGAATAAATATATCTGACAAAATTTATTGCATCATGTTCTATTTAAATGTTGACTTCAATATGAGTTATTCTAGCCATGCATTGTCAGGCTGCATAGGAAAATGTGTGTGAGAACCTGGCAATTCCAGTCCACTCTACCAAAACCATCCAATCAGCTTATCAAAGAATGCACAAACCTAGCACACGCTCAGGAGAAGCCTTGTTCTGCCAGCCCCTACACATGCTCAGAAAAGCAGACAATAGTCCTCTAGAAGGGTGGTTCTCAAACTCGGTCCTCAAGACCCCACACAGTTCATGTTTTCCAGGTCACCCAGCAGGTGCACAGGTGTATTCATTAATCACTGACACATTTTAAAAGATCCACAGGTGGATATAATTATTTCACTTGTGATTCTGAGGAGACCTGGAAAACATACACTGTTTGGGGTAGGACAGAGGGCCTGATTCAGACCCGCTCGTGAGCGCTGAGCGCTCGCAAGCGGTTCGATGTTAGCCAAGTGCGCATGCGCACGACGGAGGATGCTCCATCGTGTGCATGCGCGAGACCTGAATAACGATGACCAAGCCGTCATTATGGGTCTCGCACCAAAGGGGGCGTGCTGTCAATGGTGATTGACAGCACGCCCCCTTTGGTGGGCGTGCCCGGGGCATGGCTGCCCAGATGGAGGCGTTCCATGGGAACGCCTACAGTCTGGGGCCGGCCCCACTGACATTACTAGTGATGTCAGTGGGAGTGCTTTTAGCTCTGATAGAGCCTAAAGCACTTCAGGTCTTGCAGCAGACGAGACCCTACCACAAGGGTCTCGTTGCAAGCCCAATGGTCGCGATGGTCTTGACCATTGCGACTATCATTTTGGCCACTCGCATAAGCTGTGGGTAGGTACCCACAGCTAAGCGAGCGGCCAGGAGGCCACTCTTAAATTCAGAGGGCCGGCCCTGATTCAGAGCGAGCGCTCTGTCAGAGCGTCCGGCTCTGAATCAGGGCCAGAGTTTGAGAACCTGTGTCCTAGAGGGTATACTAACATTGCACCAATGGAACCTCCCATTTTGAAGATAATAGGTTGAGAAATCTAAAGCTCCTTCATTTTAAATCCTTCTTTACTCAATTGACTATGAATCTATTTCTTTGTGTAACAACACAATAGAAGACCAGATACTGAGAAACTATACTTGAAAGTTAGCATACTGAAAGTTATTATATATGGAGAAATTTCTTATTTAGTTTAGATACTTGATTTACTGTTACAGGACCATGCTTTTTTTTATAATTTATCACTAAGTATATTTACACAAGTACACTCCATTGAACAGTTCAACTACCAGTGTGCACATCCATAAATATCATCAGGCACCACATCCACATAACATGTAAATGATCCTTGAAGAAAGATGTATTAAATCATCTGAAACATTGAAATAATAGCTGTCTGTGACTTATTGCTTTGGAAGCACATAAAGTGCTGCCTTTTACATGTTTATTATAAGGGCACAGTTGTGCCTTTATATTAAGGCTGAATAAAATAAAATGAATTCTCCCATAAAGAATTCCTGAAGGGAGGCATGGTGTTTAAGGGGCTACACCTCTAAAGCTATTGGTCGTACCAAGTTGGCATGGACGGGTAGAACTGTCACTGGGTGCTGCATGCCAAATTTCATGGCAAAAAAATAAAAAATGAAGATTTGGAAGTAATCTAAAGTTCCAACTGCCAATTTTTTCAGGTACTGTCAGTTAGGACCACTTTTCTGCTGTAGTCTATGAGGTATTTTTGGAAAGGCAAAACTCAGTACTGGACAAATTTAGGCTAGTGATGTCAGTGGGGCCTCCCCCAAACAGCAGGCGTTCCCATGGGAACGCCTCCGTTTGGACTGCCACCCTCCCAGCCCACCTTCCAAACGGGGCGAGCTGTTAATCAACATTGACAGCTCGCCCCCTTTGGAAAGAGACCCATTACGACCAGCACTGTCGGTCGTAGCGGGTCTCATGCATGCGCACGAGGGAGCCGGCTCCCTCGTGCGCATGCGCATTGGCAAAACATTGAGGCGGCCGTGCGGTCCTTACATATAGCCTCATATTGGGGGCTTGATGCTGGGGCTGTCCATCTCCAGTGATTTCATATCCAATATGGTGGTGACAGGATTTATCCTCCCTGAGTCAGTCTCCAGCCCCACATTTCCCACTTCTGGGATGCTGTCACCAGTGCCTGCTCCATCACTCTCCAGGCACATCATCAGAGTTGAGCTTATTTCCCCTTCATGTTTGGGGTCTGGAAGTGACGTGAGTGAGGGCGTAAGTGCAGTTCCATGCCCATTAAAGCCACCTAAAGAAGAAAGTTGTCCCCATATGGGCTCGCTGCACTTGCCATGCTTCAGGTGCGGATGCTCGCCACAATGTTATATTCCCCCTCTATGCCCACTTAAATGGTAGGGATTGACGTTAGACAGAATCTGATGATGTCAGGGTCCTCTCCATGAAGGGGATTTAGACATTACCCCATCATCAGCTGCTGCCCGGAGCTCTGCCAGTGGTTCCGGACAGCGGGATGTAGGAGACTCACATTGCCTATCCATGCGCCGCAGTGCAGAGATGCAGCCGGGATGTAGGTGACCCAGGGGCTTCAGCTGCACAGCTCCCATTGCCTTATCTGACAGCTCTGACTGGGTAAAATCCTTCCCCTCCCCTCCTGCAGTGAGGTGTGTGACCCGTAGCATGTGTGTACAGGAGGGGGGGAGCGGGCACTTTGGTGGTGAAGCACCATCCTATTACAGCAGAGTCCTAGAGCCACCGACACTTGATTCTTACTATTGTTAGTCTAGTAATAATCCCATTATCATCATCGGTACCATGAACAGCATCCCCTGCCGGCCTCTCCGCCGCCTTCCATCACTGTCTCATCACCCCGTGCATGCGGACTCTTGTGTGTGTTCCTAGTCCCCACTCCAGCTCACCTCTCTCTAGTTATGAATGTCACTGCAGCTTTTATCACTGTCCCTCAACATTTATCTAGTGACATCTGACTGTGTTGTGGGGACACAAGGTGTCATGTGTGATTTTTCAACAGATGTCTAGGCTGTATATTATGCTGTCAGCTCATTATCTGAACTATTGCCTAACCAGCTGTAAATACTAATACATATATATAATCAGGGGCGTTTCTAGAGTGGAGGGGGCCTGTGTGCAGTCTACGACACGGGCCCCGTCCTCTCCAACCGGCAGCTGGCAGCGCACTGAGCTGTGCATGGCCAGCGCTGGAGTTATAGACTCTGGGCACTAGAATGTGCCCAGAGTCTATAATGAATGCACAGGTCACCGGGAAAATGGCAGTGGTGGCCATTTTCCCTGTACTGCGCATGCGCAAACGACGGGAGAATGGCCGCCGCGGCCATTTTCCAGTCGTTTTATAGCGCCGAACCCCCACGCTGATGTGGGACTCTGGAGAGGTAAGTAATATTATGGGTGCGGGGCACCCCTGGACCCAGGGGCTCATGTTCCCCTCACACCCTGCACCCATTATAGATATGCCCCTGTATATAATACATATCATCCATGTCCAGGGCCGTAACTAGGGTGGTGTGGTTGGTGCTGCCCAAAGAGCCCAGGATGCCCTGGGGTGGATCTGGCCACCTCCACAATCTGTATATTTGCCAGGTGCCTGCATGTCACTTGCGGTGCACCCAGCTGCTTCTCTATGCACTCCAGAGATCCACCCCCCAGACAGATCCCTGGGCCAATGGCAGACGCAGGGAAGTGAGGCAGAGGTCAATACTGGTGGGGTGGGCAGGGAAATGGCTGCCGGGAGGAGTGTGTGCGGGACAGAAGAGGAGCTGAAGAGGAGGACAGACACTATTGGCTTCAGCAGTGATGTGCAGGTAACTGTCTCTCCATGCCCGCACATCTCCCCCTCCAATCAGCAGCATCTTCAGTATCAACCCCCTCCCACCCACTGAATAGCAACACCCTCAGCATTGCTCTCACCTCAAATCTCTCTGCCCCCTCACTAAACAGCAGCACTTCAGAATTGCCCCCCCACGCCACTTCCCACGTACAATCACTCTCCCTGAACTGCAGCACCTTCAGCATTGCCTCCCCATGCTGCTCCCCCCATGATCATCCTCCCTGAACTGCAGCACCTTCAGTATTGCTATACCCCACCAAGTGTCCAGTCGAACAACCCCCCCCTGAGATCGCATCCACCTCCCATGATCAGCCCCCCCACAACAGTGAAAAGCTCGGGCTGATTGTTATTTGGGGGGGTGCAACTTTTTTTTTCTTTTACACATATACAATTTTTAACAAAGATGCATGGATGAATTTCACTGATATGTCAATGCATTTGTGTCTTATTGATTTTAATTTGTCAGATGTATGCCAGGTGCCAGAGAGCCCCTCTGTCACCTACTGATGCCCCTGTGCACTGCCCCGCTGCTGCAACTGCTCCGCACACCTGCTGCTGAAACTGCCCTACACACCCACAGCCTGCCCCTGCAGCCGTCTCTCCCTCTGCACCCCCAAAACACTTCCTGTAAGCTGTCCCATCATCCACCTGCACTGGTGTACCATTTTCTTGCCCTTTTCACTTGCAGTTGGCCCAGTTTGCTCCTCCAAACCCTGATGGTTAATAAATTATAAAAATGCGTTATAATTTCATAGACAAAAAACCTTATTGTTTCACTTGTCCCATTAAGGCTTCTAAAGGTGCCCACACACATACCGATGTCCTCACGATACGATTTTATGGCCAATTTCCTCATGAACTTTCACGGGAGCTCCCTTGCCGTCGTGATCACGATTTGCAGTTAAAAATGTCCAATCTGACTAAAGATCTATCTTGCAGCCAATGCATTGTATCCCAGATTGGCTAATCTGCCCTACAGCACGGCAGATCAGAAGATGCGATATACGATGAGTGGGGACGCGCATCGGCATCATGCTCGTGAGTATAAACTCACGATTTGTACTTTTTTTTACCCGATTCGTCGTTACGATTCGTCAAAATTGGCCAAATCGTGTAAAATTTCGCTATGTGTGTGGGCAGACGTGATCTGAAATTTCACAAAACCTACTGAATTTCTGCCAATAAAACTAAAAAAACAATTAAATTCCGATCATTAAGGCTGACACTGTAGATTCAGCACTCTCACAGAGTGAGATTGCTTTCACTCAAAATGGTGGAGCTGCTAATTCACAGCTTTGTGTACTCATTGGAATACACACATGCAGTCTATGCAGTCTGAGTAGTTATGTGGGACACACATCCCACTCAGTGCCCACAATCTTCCCATTCAGTCACCCCAACAATCCCACTGGGTTCCAACATCCTTCTCACTCCATACATCCATCTAATTCAGAATACACATTCAGCTACCTAATTGCTAAAAATATCATACTGTGTCTATGCATGTACACTTTCTTCCCCTATATGCCTCCATGCTGCTATAACTTCTTCAATCCGTACTGCTGTGTGTGATCTCCCAACTGTGCTAGTTCCTTATTCCCTCATCCGCATCAATCTGTATTTCCCCATCTTCACCACCTTCGTCCTGTCTTCCTGAATTAGATCATCTCTAAGGAGCCTTACTGGGTCATGTGAAACCGTAAGCGTAAGGTTTTTTTGTATGGTATATATATATATATATAATATATATATATATATATATATATATATATATATATATATAAATAAATAAAATAGCCAGGTTCCCAGGATGGCACTCCTATCTGATACACATCCATGTAATAAACCCACTGGGGCTGGGTGTAGCGTCAATGTTTAAAGACATTTAATCATTTAATTCCTGTCTTGAAATGTTGAAACTACACCCAGCACGTGGGTTTATTATATGTGTATTAGATAGGAATGCCGCCCAGGGTCTATTTTATATCAGTTGAGATGTGCACCCTACTGAGCTTGAAACATTTTGGAGTGACAGCCATCTGTGGCATTTTATATATATATATATATATATATATATATAATTGAAAAAAGAGCGCACTCACCAGGCTTTTTCAAAAAAATGAAAGGTATACTCAGCAGTTTATTACATCATGCAGTCATAGATGGTCGACTTTTCGGTCCACGCAGGGACCTTTCTCAAGACCAACGACCTGCACAGCAACCACACATAGTGAAGATGTGTGGTTGCTGTGCAGGTCGTTGGTCTTCCTTTATTTCCAGTAAAGATGTCAATTTGTAACCTCGTTGATGGAATTTTGACACGATATGATCCAATTGTGTTGGTAGATCTTACTTAATGCTGCAGCTGGAAATAAAGGAAATTGCTTTGAAGAAGATTAGGGATGATTTATTGAAGTCTGATAATTCCTCTAAAAATAAATCTGAGCTAACATTTCCGTGGATTACCACGTACAACACATCAAGTCCAGTAATTCCGAAAGCCAGCAGAGCCCTATGGCCAATAATTGCTTCAGATAAAGACTTACCCAGTCTTCGTTCAGTGAGACCTATGGCATGTTACAGACGTGGAAGAAATCTAAGGGACTTATTAGTCAAAACTGACATTTCTGGTATGGAACAGATGAGCACACCTGGAGTTAGTAGAAAACCTCCTGGGTGTTACAAATGCCCCAACTGCGTGACTTGCAATTACCTTATTAATGGAACAACTTTTAAACATCCACACACAGGGAAAATTTTCCATATCCAACACGTTCTCACGTGCGACACTCGTTTTGTCATTTATATTATCATTTGTCCCTGTGGGAAATACTATGTGGGTATGACCACTCGCAAATTTAAAGAAAGGATGGCACTCCATAGGTCCGCTATAAAAGCAGCTTTAGCGGGCAAAAATATGGAACAGCATATATGAAACATTTTTTCAGGTACTCCCTGTTTAGCCCATTTAATAATTGAGATCATTATATGGTTTTATATAGCTGAATTGACATTTATTATTATTGCATTCTCTTGGGCTCTACTATTTGGAGTAGTGTATTTATGGTGTTTTGTATTTTTATCCTACAGTCGCTGGGTTCCGGGTTCCAGCTTGGTGTTGCCTAGCAACCATCTTCCCGAGGACGGGTGACGTCATCATCGGTCGCCGCCCGCCGGAAGCACGCTGGAGTCCGGAGCCTGGACGGATGGTGGGAGCAAATCACATAGCGTGGTGAGGGATATAAGGTAGGCACTTTGTGTTTGTCTATTTGTCTGTATATTCACCTGAGGACGGGGTTGCGTACCCCGAAACGTCGTGGCAATAAAGATCGTTTTTTCAAAGACCTGTAGTGCCATGCAGTGCTCTTCATCCCCGGTCTCTTCATCCCCGGTGGGAGAACACATTTTTACATATATATATATATATATATATATAGTATACATACAGGATAGATAGATAGATAGGTAGGCAATACCAAGATAGGTGGCGATAGTGAGCCATGGCTGGGGCTTCAGGGATCTGCCCACACAGGGTAGAAAAAGGTAGTGTGACCAACCCTAAGTGCTGCCTTGTGTACAGAGACCAGGTGAGGTTTATGTGGCTGGCCAGTTAGGCTGCATGTGGAGTTAGTCCAATGAGGACTGAGGCAGCCAAGGAGCCCAGTGTGCCAAGCCAGGCCCGTGTACAGACCTGCAAGGCAGGAAGGAACACAAATCTCTGACTTTTTGTGTGTAGTTGTTGTAGCAGCTAAGCCAGGCCAGGAGGCCAGTATCAAGACTTGCAAGCAGACAAGGAGGACCACAAGAGAGACTTTGTATGACTCTGTGGCAGACAAGCCAGGTCAGGAGGCCGTGTCTATAGCTGTGAGAGACAGGACTAAAATCTGAGACTGTACTATATTTGCAGACTAGCTGCCCATTATAGAGAGGGGCCAAGAAGTGAGGTAGTGCCCTGAATGGTGGCTAGGTAATATATTATTTTGTTCCTGCATGCTGACAGTAAAGCACAATTTATTTAACATGAGAACTGCGTGTGGACATTTATTATGCACCTAGATACTGCACTATTGACCCACCTACCAAGCTACCCTGTAAATACGCTATAAGTACCCTATAAATCTTACTATACTTGTCATTAGCTTCTCACTTCACACTACAGATGCCTATGACACTGAATGCATCAAGATCATGTCACAGTTTGTATGATTTGTACAGGGATATAAGCATGCAGGCCAGGGGCGTTTTAAGAGAGGAGGGCTCGTGTGCAGCCTCCATTTGGCCCCCTCCTCTCCATCAGAGGCTCAGCGCGGCACTGAGCGCTGTAGATTCTGGCTTCGTGCAAGAATCTACAGCACATGCGCGGGTCTCCGGGAAAATGGCGCCTACGCCTACTTTCCCGTGGACATCTTTTCTGCGCATGCACAGAACACTGGGAAAATGGCCGCCACCATTTTCCCAGTGTGTATTTGCTGTTCTGCAGCGCTAGTCCGGCGCTGCGGAGCAGCACTTAGGGAATCGGCGTAGGGGTAAGTATGATTACCTATGGGTACAGAGTGTGCGGTGTGGGCCCCCCTGGAACCAGGGGCCCGTGTGCACCGCACACCTTGCACCCATTATAAAGACGCCTATGATGCAGGCCCTTATAGTGGTAGCAGGAATTCGGCTAATGCATCATTGTCAGCAAGATTTTTTTTTATTTTTTGTGTAGTCTCTTCAGCAAGGATTAATGTTTGGCTTTGCTGGTAGAAAGCTAAATGCTGCAGACTGGTTCAGTAGGAATGCATACACAAGGTCCATAGTTCAAAATACATTGTGGCCTTCACTTCCTGCTTCATTGTGTCAGAAAAATGGCATCAATCTGCACTGTGACAGATAGCAAAGTATGTGCAAATACATGCTATGCTTTTGTTTGCACACAATGAGAACAAATGGGCAGCGCAGATGGTTAGCCTCACAGCACTGAGGTCTTGGATTACATTTCCACTATGGCGTAACTGTGTAGAGTTTGTATATACTTCCTGTGCTTGTTTGAGTTTCCTCCGGGTCCTTCGGTTTCCTCCCACAATATCCAAGTGTGTGTGTGAACATGTGGTAGGGAACATAGGGCCCAGAACCGTAACTAGATATTTTGGTGCCCTGTGCCAGAAAGAGCATTGGCGCCCCCCTCATTTTTCAAAGGGACATAATGCACCCAAAAAAGGGCCATGGCTTCATGGGGAAGAGCCAGGGAAGAGATAGGAGAGGGCAGGAAATGCTGGGGATGAAATAAGAGGAAGCTACAAGTGAGAATGATAATAATCAGAAATTTGACAGGCCCAAACAGCGCCCCCTGACCTGTGGTGCCCTGTGCGTTGGCACCGGCCACACTACCCTAGCTACGGCCCTGATAGGGCCTGATTCAGACCCGGATGCTAAGAAGAGTTCGCTCGTAGCTGCCGATGGTTCGCAATGTGAGCATGCGTATGCATGGCAGTGTGCGTGCGCGAACCACTTTACAAAGATTGGGAAGCTTTCGGTCACCAGCATAGACAGCCCAGGTGAATGAGTGACAAGGGCTGGTCACTAGAAACGGGGGAGTGGAGGTGCGAATGCAGGCGTGTTTGAGCGTCTTAACGCCATTTCAGAGGCATGCATAATTAACAGGCAGTGTCACAGTACACGTCACCTGGCTGGTTTATACACTGAAGTGCTCGCAGTGCTTGTGGTAGGGTAAAGTCAACCTCAAGCACTGCGTTCACTTCCATTGGTACCCGATGTACCGATGGTTGCATACACTTCCTGGAGATGATGTGCGCAAGTGGGCATCTTAAGACAGGCTGGTGGGCATCTGCATACACAAAGTGAATGCACACAAAGACAAAGTGGGCGTGCTTATGCCTTGCCATGCGATCGCCTGCCTTGCTGGGTGTGTTCCGAATTTGCATACGCTGACAATGAGCGAACGCTTCTTCATGTCCGGGTCTGAATCAGGCCCTTAGATTGTAAGCTCCACTGGGGCAGGGACTGATGTGAATGGGCAAATATTCTCTGTAAAGCGCTGCGGAATATTTGTGCACTATATAAATAACTGGCAATAAATAACAAATGTGTTCTGCTCTTCTTAGTAAATTACCTTGATTGTACTTTTCTATTATAAAAGTCAGTGTAGATAATTTTTTTCACAGATGTGCAGTTCATTTTTGAAGCAAAAAAATCTCTTTGATATTAACGGCTTCTCTGGTTTGGTGCTAATGGTAGCCATGAATGGAAATGAAAAACTGTATCTACAAACATTGCTTTTCATTCAGGATTTAAGTATGCACAGTAAAACATAATTCCCTATAATAAAAATTGTCTCGGTCTAATATTACAATTATAGCTTACACAGTTTTGTAAATAGCTGAACAATTATACTTGCACACATTCAGTTCATGTAACAGCATTTAGCCATTTTAGCTAATGAGAAGAACATTCCTAGTCTTGCATTTCAGCTCATTGTAATTATATTGATAGATGTAAATGTGTTTAATATTCTTGTACATCCAATTATTTGATGTTTCTGATAGTTGTAGTATAAAATGCTGTAGAATATGCTTACAGGATGATGAAATGGCATACTGCAAACACTATATTGATTGATACATATAAAAACTACCCCCTCAGATTAATGTATTGCTATTTCTATTCAAATACGATTTTTTTTCTTTATTTCAATAGAACATTTTGTATCAGTAATACAGGTTTCATATGGTCAGTTATAAACATTGAACTTCAAAACCAGAGGAATAAATGGTCTTTATGTACTGAAGTGTACCTACTTATCCGCCTAGTGCATTTCAAGATACATGCCCTCTTCACAGTTTTTTGGAGAGCATTTGACCACCTACTTAGCAGGTTGTGAAATGTTCCCAAAAAATACGCTGGATGAAAACAATAAAAATATCACATAAAAGTTGTGCCTGCTGGCACTTTAAACCATCCTCTTTCATACCTTCCAACCATCCCAATTTCAGTTGGACAGTCCCACTTTTTGGGCACTGTCCTACTGTCCCACCAGTGTGAGCTTTCAGGTGACAATCATACAGCATAGGCAGCATCCCTTTGAATGACAAACAGCAAAGACTGTATGCCATCAACTACCATACAATAGATAATCCCAGTTACCACTATACAGTACATTCATAATACTAGAGACAACATACTGTACACCATATGTTGACATCATTTTAGAGACGTCATAGACTATATCACCATAACTGCCATACACTACATTGAGCATCATCATGATCACCATACAGTAAAAACAACTTCACAATGACTACTATACAGCACACAGCATCCCAATGACCATTACTCAGTACAGACAGCATCACAAGGATTACAATGCAGCACAAAGAGAGCTTTCGAGCACATCATACAGCACCAAGTGATTGAAAATTTCATACAGTAGTTCGGTAACAGCTGGGTGTGCCACTGTCGACCTTGTTTTATAGCTAGAGTATAGGAAGAAAGGAATCCATGTAAGGTAAGAAGGGAATTTTTATAGCTAGAGTATAGTAAGGAAGAAGGAAATCCATGTAAGGTTGTGCAAAGGCATTAGAAATGTCCAGGGATTGGTCAATTTATCTCCAGAACAATTACAGTATATAGGGCTCTAACTGAAGCGCTAGCCTGTTTCTCTCTTAACTTTTCTGCCAGGAGGCGGGATGCCCTATTGCCATCCACATAGAATCTTTGATTCATCCTATCAATTGTGGATTTGATCTTTTCCGAGTATAAACCTCCAGCTCTTCCCTAACTTTTAATATTTTTTTGAAAGAGTAAAGAGTTGGAGGGGTCGGATTTATGTTGATCTTCCAGAGCTTTAAGTCTAACTTTCAAATCTTTTTGCGCTTGAGCTTCTTGGCGTTTAATTCTAGAGGCTACCTGAATTACCGATCCTCTAAGGACTACCTTAAGGGCACATCAAAAGTTAAAAGGTGAGGTATCCATGGGTTTATTATGCTGGAGATAATCTGAAAGGGCAGATTGGATGTCCTATTTCACTTCCACTGAGGATAGGAGAAATTTGTTAATTCTCCATGGTCTGGTGAAGGGGAGAGACCGAGTAAGGATCCATGTAAGTGTCAAGGGTGCATGGTCAGACAAGTTATAGGGAGAATATTGGAAGATCGAACCTGTTGCAGTGACCATTTATCCATAAAGACAAGATCGATTCTGGAATATGATCCGTGAACACGAGAGAGAAAAGTGTAGTCACGGGTCGCAGGATGTATTGCCCGTGAAACATCACATAGACCATACTCCAGAACCAGCTGACCAAAGACCCTCAAAACACCAGAAGGATTAGCAGAAGCACCACCAACTGCATTAAATTTATCATACCGAGGGTCGAGGACTAAATTACAGAGCACACTTTCTGAGTAACCCTAAGGAACTTTGTAATAAAAGACTATTGACTTGTATTTGTGGCATATACAGATTCTAGAGTAACAGCTTTTCCCTCTAATTCTCCTATCAAAATAAGAAATCTACCTAGAGCATCGGCTACTTGGGATTTTAAAGTAAATTTGCAGTGGCGGTGAAAAATAATTGCCACCCCTCTTTTTTTTACAAGACTATTAGCGAAATAACCAAAAGGGTAGTAAGGGTCGGATAAAGTAGGGGAGGCGGTTTTAGCAAAATTAGTTTATTGCATCACTATAACATCCATTTTGTGGGTAGCGCAGGGCAACTCTTCATTTCTGAGTAGAATTTAGATCTTTAGCGTTGATAGACATAAAGTTCTCCATCTAAACAAATCTGGAGAGATGCAAAGACTAGACAAAGGCAACTTTTCTGTACTGGGTTGATCAACACTGATAATAGTAAATGCAGAGAAAATAAAAATCACATAGCCTGTAGACCCATTGAGGGAGGGGGGGGGGGGAATGGACTAAAGGAAAAAATACAAGAAAAAATAGAAAATGGTAGAACAGTGGGGGTAGTGACATGGTTCCCACCAGCTGGGAACAAAATAGCATACTGTATAACACTAAACAGTAGTGAATAGTAGTAAACAGTAAATAGCACACCAGATATTGCCTAAATGTTATATAACAATTAAGAATAGCAAATTAAACCTTTTATGGCAAGAGTAAACAGGAAATCACGTTACCAAAGCAATGCAAAGTATACAGCCATAGGAAAACAACAAATATACATTGCAGCAATCAACATTGAAAACAAATATATATTTACAGTTATCCGGTTCTTTGTGACTCATGTGAAAGGAAACTGGAAATATAGGGCACTGCAAGATTTGTTAAGCCTCAAGGAAAGTTCCAGCGGCCATTGAGAGGATACACCGCGACCTTTGAAACAACAAACCAGGATGAGGAACGGCATCTCAAACAGCAAGACAGTTATCCGTTATTGCCTGCCGGCGACCAATGATAAAGATAGTTTATAATGACTTTGGCTGTGTGCTTAGGGTTATTGTCCTGCTGCAGAATAAATTTGGAGCCAATGGGATGCCTCCAAGATGGTATTATATGATGGATAAGTATTTCTCAGCATTGAGGATACCAATAATTTGACCAAATCCCCAACTCCATTTACTGAAATGCAGCCTCAAACTTGCAAGGAACCTCCACCCTGCTTCACTATTTCCTGCAGGCACTCATTATTGTACCACTCTCCATCTCTGTGGTGAACAAACTGCCTTCTGTTACAGCCAAATATTTAACATTTTGACTCATCAGTCCAGAGCACCTGCTACCATTTTTCTGCACCCCAGTTCCTATGTTTTCATGCATAGTTGAGTCACTTCGGCTTGTTTTAACGTTGAAGGTATGGCTTTTTGGCCACAATTCTTACACGAAAACCACTTCTGGACAGACATCTCCAAACAGCAGATGGGTGTATATGGGTCCCACTGGTTTCTGCCAGTTCTGAGCTGATGGAACTGCTGGTCATCTTCCGATTTCGAAGGGAAGGGAAGGGAAATAAGCATGATGTGTGATGGACCCTTTCACTGGGTCCCCCTGGCCAAAGCATAACCCCTGATCGCAAGTCTGCCCAAGCCAGGGATCCCTGGGGAGATGAGAACCCCCAAATGAAGGGGTCCTCCTCTTCAGGGCACCCCAGGCCTAGGCTGATAGTTTAAATATTGTCTTTTACAGTAGAACTACAGGTCCCAGCAAGCCTCAAACGCATGCTGGTACTTGGAGAACCACAAGTACCAGCAAGTGGGGAATTAAGGGCACACTGGTACCTATAGTACCCCTGTAAAATAAATATTACAAGAAAACAAGAACAAAGTTTGTTTTACTAATTTATTTTCCTGCACCTTCACCTGGGGGGCAGCAGCATTTAAGCTCTTTTACATGGCTGCCACCTCCACCAGGACTTCCACGGCATCTTCACTTAGAGGACGGTAGCCTATAAGCTCTTTTGCATGGCCGCCACCCATCCAGGACTTCCCAGGCATCTTCTTTCTTTGGCAGCTCTTCTCTGCTGCCTCCCTGCTGATGGACTGCCATGCTGTTGCCTCGCGCTGGCTAATATAAGCCAGAAGAAGGGGCAGGGAGATGACGTCGCAAGCCGTGATTGGCTCGTGGTGGCCATCTTTAAATTTCAAAAATGGCGCTAGGAACCATTTTTTAAATGGGCATGGAAGTAACCTTAAGTTACTTTCGTGGTTCTTACCATTTAAGTCAATGGTGGAAATGCTTATTGGCTGTGAGGCGCAAGGCTCGCCTCTCTCAGCCAATAAGCACTCCACACCGAAATTTCTATAGTGAAATCCCACTGCAAAGCTGTCATTTGGGTAGTGCTGACCTTAGAGGACAGTACTAAAGTCTGCTGGTCCGCGCACTTTATATTTTTTTCTTGACAAGCATGGGGATGCCTACATGTAACAAAGAGGACCTTATCCACGCATAGGAGGAGGTGAGTATGGATTTTTTATTACAGGTACCCTATGGATTCCTACTGGACAAGGGGACATGATGGATTACTAGGTCAGTATGTGAGATAGCGTGTGTGCATGTGTGTGTACATGTGTGTGTGCATGTATGTTTTAATACATTTTTACTTTCAATGGTGTGTGTCTTGTGTTTATTTTAATATTTTTTATATTTCTTTTGCTGTGGAACTACTGGTACCAGCGTGCCTGTAATGCCTCACATGCTGGTATTTGTGGTTCTCCAAGTACCAGCATGTGGGGGAGGCTTGTTGGGTCCTGCAGTTCTTCAGCAAAATACAATATTTCTACTACCATCAAATGCAGCACACCAGCTAGGGGTGCCGGGGATAGCCCCGGGCTATCAGACTGGGCCTGGGGTGCTCTGGAGAGGGGTACCCTTTATTGGGGGAGTCCCTAGCTTCAAAGTGCCTGTCTGGGCTATCTAGCATTTAGGGATGATGCCATGGCTGGGGGACCCAGTGAAAGCGCTCCCCTGGCTGTGGCATTAGCCCCCCCCTGCGAGAAAGGGTCCAGTGCTGGTTCTGGTAAATACAGAGGAACCCTTTGCATTTTTTCCCCTGTATTTCCAGAACCAGGACTGGCTTCAAGCCCAGTTCTTGTTGCGCTAAATAAAGGGGACCCCCTACATAGTCTGTCCCCTGTATTTTGGCAACCAGGACTGGGTCTGAAAAGCCCGGTGCTGGTTGTGCTTCATACAGGGGTCCCCTATGTTGTTTGTCCCCTTTATTTAGTACAACCAGTACTGGGGCTCCAAAGACTGGGGCTGGTTGTTCTTTTGGGGGGAGGGGGCACGCCATTTTTTTTACACAGGTTTTCATTATTTTTAAATACAGAAGCACAGACGGATCTCACTGATCCCGTCCTTGCTTCTGTGTTGGTTTATTTATACACACATGCAGGTGTCACGGATCTCCCTGATCTGAGGCCTACATCTGTCTGCTGCTACCTCCCCCATCCATGCTTCTGTGTTTGTTTATTTATATACAGATGGAGGTATCATGAATCTCCCTGATCCGAACCTACATCTGCCTGCTGCTACCTCCCCCAGGTCCTGCAGCCCGCACAACCACTACCCGCACTGCTGCCGCTAATGCCCGCTACCTTCCCTGAGTCCTGGCTTCAGCTAATGCCCACTACCCCCCTCCCTCATAACCTGGCTGCAACTAAAGCCCGCTTCCTTCCCCCGAGTCCCACCGCCGCTACTCTCCACATTACCCTGCCATCTTGGTGCACACAAGTGAAGCCACAGTGAATACACCCGCTAAAGGCACCAACTGAGGCTGCACAACAAGTTGAAGATTCCTATCTCTATAATGGCATATTTGTAAGGTAATAGTTTAAAATCTGTAACTTTCTCATTTACCTGAACCCCAAGCACCTACCCTGGAACAATAGCAACCTAATAAAACAAACCCCAAGTCTAAATTTGCCCCTACTCTGACTTATGCCTTCCCAAAAATACCCCATAGAGAACAGCATAAAAGTGGTCCTAAAAGACTGACAGTTGGAAATTTAGATTACTTCCAAATTTTTAAAGTTTTTGCCCTGGCATGCAGCACCGAATGACAGTTCTTCCCGCTCAAGCCAAATTTCAGCTCGGGACCTCCAACAGCTTTTGAGGTGTAGCCCCTTATACACCATGCCCCCCCCTTTGGGAGTTCTCTATGTACCCGTATAATAATATACTGTATATATATATATTAGGGGTGAGCGGGTTCGGATTTCTGAAATCCGAACCCCCCCGAGCCCCCCCGATCCGAGTCCGATCCGAATCAGGCTCGACTTTTCCCGCCTGACTCGGATCTGAAATCGAGGCAAAACGTCATCATCCCGCCTTCCGAGTCTCGCGGGTTTTGGATCCTATATAAGGTACCCGCGTCGGCGCCATTTTCTCACTCGGCTGTGGACAGTGAAGAGGGAGGGTGGGAGTTAGGGCTGTGTAGTGTAGTGTAGTGTAGTGCTGCTGTTGTCCACTACTTCAAAGTCCATAGGGGCTGGCTGTGTTGTGCTGTGCTGCTGTTGTTAATAGGGGCTGTGTCCACTACTTCAAAGTCCATAGGGGCTGGCAGGACTGTGTTGTGCAGTCAGTTCTCCATAGGGGCTGTGTCCACTCCAAAGTCCTGTGCAGTGTCCCAGTCCTAAAGGGGTGCTGTAGTGTTGTCCAGGGGGTGCTCTGTCCATCAGGGGTGCTCCCCCCAAGTGCTAAAAAAATAATATATTTTCTGTGTTTGTGAATTGTGTGTGCAGTAGCCGCACGTGCATCAACAAAGTAGTGCCAAGCATGCGCCTGTGTCATAAGTAAAGGGCCGGCTGGCTTGACCGTTAAGGGTGCTGTAACCCCCGAAAGTACACTCCAGTCCAAACCAAAAAAAAAATTATTTTCTGTGTTTGTGAATTGTGTGCGCAGTAGCCGCACGTGCATCAACAAAGTAGTGCCAAGCGTGCGCCTGTGTCATAAGTAAAGGGCCGGCTGGCTTGACCGTTAAAGGGTTCTGTAACCCCCAAAGTACACTCCAAACCAAAAAAATATATATTTTCTGTGTTTGTGACTTGTGTGCACTGTGGCTGCACGTGCATCAACAAAGGAGCAGCGCCAAGCGTGCGCCTGTGTCCCATAAGTAAAGAGCCGGCTGGCTCATTTCTTAAAGGGTGGTGTAACCCACAAAGTGCACTACTCTCCAGCAAAAATAAAAAAATATTTTCTGTGTTTGTGTGCGCTTTAGCCGCACGTATATATATCAATATAACATAAATGGAGGACCAAACTTTCTCCGATAAAAATAAAATAGGGAAAGATCAAGAACCACTTCCTCCTAGTGCTGTTGCTGCTGCTGGGAGTTGTTCATCATCCCAGAGAGGAAGTAGGAACATCACTACTTTTACTAAACAATTGACCCTCCAACAGTCCCTAGCGATGAGGATGAAGTACGACAGCAGTCATCCTGAAGCAAAACGTATAACTGAGGCCTTGACTGCTATGTTGGTGTTAGACGTGCGTCCGGTATCCGACATTAGTGCAGTGGGATTTAGACAATTGATGGAGGTAGTGTGTCCTCTGTTCCAAATCCCGTCTAGATTCCACCTGCATCCTCAAAGCAGCAGCGACAAGCGTGCGTCTGTCTGTTAAAGGGTGGTGACACCCTCAAAGTGTGCTACACAAACAATTAAAATATTGTTCTTTTTTTTTCTGTCTTTGTGAATTGTGTGGGCTGTAGCCGCACCTGCATCCTCAAAGCAGCAGCGACAAGCGTGCGTCTGTCTGTTAAAGGGTGGTGACACCCTCAAAGTGTGCTACACAAACAATTAAAATATTGTTCTTTTTTCTGTCTTTGTGAATTGTGTGGGCTGTAGCCGCACCTGCATCCTTAAAGCAGCAGTGACAAGCGTGCGTCTGTCTGTTAAAGGGTGGTGACACCCTCAAAGTGTGCTACACAAACAATTAAAATATTCTTCTTCTTTTTTCTGTCTTTTTCTGTCTTTGTGAATTGTGTGGGCTGTAGCCGCACTTGCATCCTCAAAGCAGAAGCAACAAGCGTGCGTCTGTCTGTTAAAGGGTGGTGTAAACCTCAAAGTGTGCTACACAAACAATAAAAATATTCTTCTTCTTTTTTCTGTCTTTGTGAATTGTGTGGGCTGTAGCCGCACTTGAATCCTCAAAGCAGCAGCGACAAGCGTGCGTCTGTCTGTTAAAGGATTACATCGGTGACAGCATCCAAGTAGGCATGTCAGACAGTCCGTACCTGTACTGGCAGGAAAAAGAAGCAATTTGGAGGTCCCTGTACAAACTGGCTCTATTTTACCTGAGTTGCCCCCCCTCCAGTGTGTACTCCGAAAGAGTGTTTAGTGCAGCCGGGAACCTTGTCAGCGAAAGGCGTAGGAGGTTGCTTCCACAAAATGTGGAGAAGATGATGTTCATAAAATGAATTATCAACTCTTCCAGGGAGACCAGCCTCCAGAACGTACAGAGGGACCTGTGGTTCCAGCAGGGACGAATTAATACTCTGTGAGGATGAGGATGTACACACTGAAGAGGGTGAGGAATTGGTGGATGAGGAGGATGAGGATGACATCTTGCCTCCGTAGAGCCAGTTTGTGCAGGGACAGATAAATTGCCAGCTTGTTTTGTGGGGGCCCAAATGAACCAATCATTTCAGCCACAGTTGTGTGGCAGACCCTGGCGCTGAAATGATTGGTTTGTTAAAGTGTGCATGTCCTGTTTATACAACATAAGGGTGGGTGGGAGGGCCCATGGACAATTTCATCTTGCACCTCTTTTTTTTCTTTGCATTATGTACAGTTTGGGGCCTAGTTTTTCAATGCCATCCTGTCTGCCACTGCAGTTTCACGCCTAGATGGGTCACGTGTTTGTGCCGCCCACTCGTGTCGCTTAGCATAGTCATCCAGCTACCTCGGTGCAACCTTTTGGACATAAAAACACTATTGTGAGGTGTGAGGTATTCAGAATAGACTGGAAATGAGTGGAAATTAAGGTTATTGAGGTTAATAATAGCATAGGAGCAGAAAAACCTACAAATTCTGTGATTTTAGCTGTTTTTATGCTTTTTTTCAAAAAAATACAGATCCAAAACACAAAACCCAGAACCCAAAACACGGAAGGGTGGTTTTGGCAAAACCAATCCAGATCCAAAACACGAAGAAAGATCCAGATCCAAAACCAAAACACAAAACACGAAAAGTGGCCGGTGCACACCCCTAATATATATATATATATATATATATATATATATATATATATATATAAAATTAGCTAGATAGAGGGTGGATTGGTGCAGTGTGTAGGTGCTTTAATGAGGGTCCACACACAACTTCCGTGGTAAAATCAAATAAATTGACCTTTCCTTGTCGGCAAGAATCAAAAGTGAAAAGAAAATAATAAACAGTCTAGCCCCTATTTAGGGTGTCTAACTCACTTCTTGACCCCTGACTATTATGTTGCAGCTTAGTCTGCCAATCAAGTCTCTGCCTGCTTCACAGTCAGTCTTGGTGGCCTTCCCTGTCTCCTCCATGTATAGGCTCTGGCTTCCTCAGCCTGCAGCTTAGTTGCTCCAATGTACAGTATACAGTTATTTGGTCCTCCCTGCCTCCTGCAGGTCTGGACTCAGACCCCCTGTATCCCAATGGCCTACAGGCACAGTGGGCGCTGTAGCTTTCAGTCCTTCTTTCCTGCCTCACACAAAATATGCTGCTCACCAGTGCCATCTCTGGTGATACTGCCACATATCCCCCTCCCCAGCTTAAAACCCTTATGTTCAGTGACATGAGACGAGGCATTCTCATGGCAAAGTCCCTCTTCATTCTTCTTATCAGAGCGTTTCAGCACATTCCCACACATCATCAACACTTGTCTGTCATCTTGTGGTCTCATCCTCCATATTTAGGAGTTTATTTTCCTCCTAACTTTTTTCTCACTTTATGGTACTTCTTCCCAAAGTGACATACTTCATCAGAATCTTCTGGTTCAGACCAATAACAGCTTTTTCTTTGTTTATTTTT
This sequence comes from Taudactylus pleione, assembly GCA_031769625.1. Taxonomy (NCBI): domain Eukaryota; kingdom Metazoa; phylum Chordata; class Amphibia; order Anura; family Myobatrachidae; genus Taudactylus; species Taudactylus pleione. Next base: position 1,166,144 of record JAUIMM010000182.1, read on the forward strand.
CATAGAATAAAGGTTCCTGTTGCTTAAACCTATTAAAGGCACACCTTTCAGCCAAATTGTGCTTGTCACATCTTTAACCTTCAGCCTTGAAGTATTGTAATGGCTTTTTTGCATACTTCACTGGCAACTCAACTTCTTTCAAAGTGCCACCCTAATCCTGAGAGTCATTAACATCACAGTTTCCAAGCTGTATGTCATCAGAGCAAGTGCTGGCACTGCCAACCTCAGATTCCAGACACTCATGTCCACGTAAAATACTTGAATGCTTGCTCCATTGATTCCCAAACTTTATCTCATGGCTTTGATGACTATATGCCACTTCAATAAGGCATATATCACTTGACATTTCTTGAGCATCCGCTTTTTGATGAACTTCCAAATGTTTCACCAGCACAGGTTGAAGTTCAATCTCCTCAGAAGTCTTTATTTTCAAATACTGTTTAGCTGGACTACTTTCTTCATTCTTTTTATTGTGAGAACACTTCACTTCCGCACAGACAAATTCAGCAGCATTGCAAGTTCCATCCTGCTTGCACAAAGGTATTGTTTCACATACATGAGTATTATTCCTCACAAGACTTTCAGTATTAACTTTCTTTAAGGTTCTGCTTTGCACTGCAAAACTGTGTGATTGAGTCACACTCATATCACTCTGAAGTATTTTTTAAACTGTAGATTGCTTAAAGAGCAAAATTAAAGATGAATAAAAGTAAAGTTTAGTAAAAGAGAATGGCATGCACTTTATGTTAGCAGAAGTTTTCAGCGCATTCGATATGGAATGCCGACTGCCGCATGATTGACAGTTCGAATCCCGGCTGCGGCAGCCCGACAAAACAGCAGAGCCCAGCAGCGGAAGACTGACAGCGCTGGAAATCCCGATCGTCCCTAAGGTAAGTATAAACTATTCTATTCTAACCCCCTAACCCTAATCCTCCTTAGGGGTGCCTAACCCTAACCTCCCCCCCAAGTGCCTAACCCTAACCTCCCCTCTCTAAGTGCCCAATCCTAACCCTCCCTTCCCTAAGACCCAGGGGGGGTGCCTAACCCTAACCCACCCTCCCCCTAGCCTAACCCTAACTGTCCCGGGGGGGTGCCTAACCCTAAGTCCCCCCCGGGTGGCCTAAACCTAACCCACCCCCCCCCCGCGCGGCTGTCCGCTTACGGCGCCAGGCATCCCTTCGATCGGGATGCCGGGTGCCGGTGTACGACCGTCGGGAAAATGACAGGCATCTGGATTATAGACACCTGTCATTTAACCCTAGCCGGGACTAAGGATTCTAGATGCCGGAGGTCGGGATTGCGACCGCCGGCATCTTAAACGTATCCCGTTTTCAGCAAGGCATTTGACTAACATTTCCAACAAATTATTAGGGCCATGCTGAAACTGCTGATTCACATTGTTTTGTGAGGGATCAACACAGTTTCAGTGCTTGGAAGTAAAAGATTAAGGTTAATATGGAATATTCCATTGCTTTTTCTAGAGATGAGCTTTTCAGTTTTGGCTCGTTAAGTTTGCACCTGAAAAATTTATCTTATTGACTGTCCAGTTAACACATGTTTTGGATAGCCAATATGATAAATCCAAATTTGTGCTAATTTTGCAAAAATAACAGCGTAAAACCATACTGCTCATCTCTAGCTTTTCCTGAATCTATTAGCATGGACAGATTTATAGTAGCTTAAAGAGTAGCAGAATTATCTCTTGTTGCTTATCATTTGCCCCTACTATTGTAGAACTTGTTAGTTTTGTAAAGTAGTTGTGTCTGCCCTATTTTCAATGAGGCTGGTAAATTACTGAAGTAACCGGGCCAGGGAAACTATTAAACAAAACTATTTCACCCTCTATTTTTAAAATAAAAAAACTAATATAGATAATACAAGACATGATGAACATCAATATCAACAATTAAAAAAAAGGATTTCACTGTGACAATAGGATAGCAATCAGTGTCTGCCATTACATTTGTCACATCAGATATGGTGCTACACTTAGTTCTATAACCCTAGCCAGTGTATTTGTATTGTGCACTTTTCCTAGCCTCCATACAGTAAGTATTATATATTTCTGGGTGGTGCCAACAGCACAATCTACAGAAAATGTAAGCTATAAAAAAACTTGATAAACCTTCAACTTTTTCCTGTATAGCTCAAGCAAAATGATTAGCCCTTTTGACATCCACCATAGCTGCTGTCAGCTTTTTATAAAATAGTTTCTTTGGCAAACACGGCACGTTCTTACAATAGCAGCTGGAACTTCTACACATTCACATTGTTAACTTCTAACTCGTAGTGTGACTCCTAGAACACGAATAAAAGCTACAAAAAACACGTAAATGGTATCTCTCTCACTTCAAAACCAACATGTACCATTGAATGTACAATAACATAAATATGAAACTACTCTGCTTAAAAAACCTTTGCAACTGTATTGTGCTTTCAGACTAAATAAGCATTCTACTTACTTTCCAACACAACCTCTACAATGATAAAGCACTTAACAAAAGGCCATGTACAACTATTACAGATGGCAGAGAAAAAGAACACTTTAAAATGTTGAATAACGGGTTAAATATTATTTTAATTATGTTTTCTATTTAAAGTTTAATGCTAAACCTGGGCAAACGTGGACACTGAGACCAAAGTAATGATAAATTATAAAGCTGGTCATTGTTTTCAATTTTTGTGAAATTTTTTTATAGGTAATTACAGGAAATTCGTTTCTTTCTTTAACCCTACAAAACATTGTTTCTTGACAATACATTTTATTGACAAAAAGAGCATTACATGTTGTATAAATCTTATTTTTTATACCATTTGTAAGAAGGGGCCAAATGTAATATGATGAGTGTTTAGAAAATGTGAGAGAAAACTCTCACATTTTTAAACTCAGCCAATGCAATAAAGTCACAGAACATGCAAACTGGCATGTTTTTCAGACTAAAAAAACTCTCGAGATTTAAACTCTCATCCAGAGTTTTTCCTGTATTGAAAATACCACAAATCAATGTATTCGGGGCATATGTATCAAAGCTTGATGTGTGATAAAATTGTGGAATATATATCTCCAACCAATCGGCTCCAAACTATAATTTCTTAAACACAGCCTGCAAAATGTAAGTTAGAAGCTGATTGGTCAGTGATATATATCTCACAATTTTATCTCACATCAAGCTTTGATACATATGCACCTTAGTGTGAGAGTTTTACTGCTAAACTCTCACATTTTCTATCTCTTACCCTATTACATTTGGACCCAGCAGAGAAGAAAGGTAAGGAGATAAATACTATAGTAAGGGAAAGGGAAGAAAACAGGTTCAGAAGAGATTGTATTACATTAGCAACACAGTACACAATATAGAATGAGAAAATCTTTCCTTTTATCATAACGATATTACCAATTAATAGAGCTGGGGAAATTAGGAACTACTGGATGGGGCATGATTAGTAGCATAATAGTCATACCAAAGACTCCATTTTACAAGAGGGAAAGAGGTATGTGTGGAGTTCTTAAAACCCAGGGTTTCCATTTCATAACTATGTTGAATATTAGAGACAATTTTAAGTCTCAGAGGTGGATAAGGTCTCTTCCAATATTTGGCTATTGCCGCCCTTGTGACAAATAACATATTTGGTATGGGCTGAAACAGAAGGAGGGAAGTGATGCAGAAGTCCTATTTCAGGGAAGTTGGACAGAGACTCTGCAGAGACCTGAGAGATTAAATCAAACACATCTAGCCACAGTGGCTGGATTACTGGACAAGACTAAGAATGTAGCAGGGTACCCACTATTCCACAATATCTCTGGCAAAGCTTAAAAAGGAATAGGGCCACATTGTATGTAATATTTCATAGGTAAGATAAGTTCTATGAAAAACCTTAAACAGCATTTCAGAATGGTTGATATATTTAGACATTGTAAATTCATTTTTGAATAGCAATTCCTAATCGTCACTAGTTAATGACATATGGTGATCCTCTTCCTAGTCTGGATGGCTAATTTATTTTCTTCTAGGGAAGACATAAGCATTCTATAGCATGAGACTCCCCCTCTAGAGCACACAGAAGAACATTTTGACATTATATGGGGGGGTAAAGGTTGGGAGTTCACTGTTTAGGGGAAATCCAGTGCCGAATATGTAAATATTTATAAAAATCGTATGTAGGGACAGAAACTTATTCTTGGAGCTGAGTGAATGATTTAAAGTGAGAATTAACATATAGATTATGCATCATCAGGATACATTAAGAATGCCACTTTCCTATACCCAGGTCAGGAATCAGTGTAGAGACCACTAAAGTGTAAATATTTACATATGGCAGTAAAAAAAATCTCCAAATAGCCTTAATAGTTTATCATACACTTTAAGGGAGTCTGAAATACTAGGTAAATTAAAAGGGATAGGGGAGGTCTATGTGCTGGATAAATCCATAAGAGATCCTTTAAGAAAAGAGGGAGTAGGATAACTGCGCACTGAGAATGGGTATGGTAATAGCGAGCTGCAGTATATATAACAGCTGACTCTGTAGATATAGAAATGGATAATTTGAATTATATACTGCGCTCAACTAAACCTCATGGCAAACTAGAGAACTGATCCAATATGGGCTTATCAAAATATTAAAAGGGTAAATATGTTAAGAAAAATGCTTTAATGGTATAAGACATACATATATAAATATAAATCACTGCATGTAGCATAAGCAAATGTGATTCAATGAGGACATGGCAATTAATAAAAACAACATATAATGCAAATATATGGAGGAGATCAGTATCATAAACTGCTGAACGTATAAATAATTCAATAAGTCAAGGTATTGTAATGATGCCTGATGGATTTATGTCAGAAGTCAGAATAAGTGTCTTCCAGAGAAAATATTGCTGGCAAAATAGAAGTGCAGGCAAAGGTCTTTGTGGATTGAATTATTGATGCTAGCAGCGGCGGTACCAGGACTTTGATGTAGCGCTGGTGGTGAGATGCCCGGGGTGTGCTTCTTGAGGAAGGGAGTACGGACTGATCGGCAATTAGGGGATTAAATCTCAAATGGGCTAGTTCACTCCTGGTGCAGGTGCTGGCAGTATGCCTGATCCCAGGCGCCTGCCAGAAATGCACTCCAGAGTGGCTGCTATGTTGGTGTGAGGGGATGTTATGGTTGGGCTCTCTGAAGCCAATTACCATACACCCCTACCACACTGGAGACTTACCTTCCTATGCCTCGATGCTATCCGCTCCTTCCTCAGGCCGGCTGTGCTAGCTTGCGATATGTGTCCTCCCTTCTTCCCGTCTTGTTCTCCTGGTCTGGTCACATGTCTGCATCTTCTCCTCCATCTGCTTCTTCCGGGTATGGTGACATGACAGTGATTGAGCCGCGGCTCGATATGTTGTGTAAACAGCAGTTTTTCTTTTTCATACAGATCTCCAGAATATAATAGTTGTGGTAGTCTCGTGGTGGAATCTTTTATTCTCCAACACGTTTCAGCCCGTTTGGCCTTTATCAAGGAGTTGTGTGTCAGTAAAGGAGTTAATTTTCTGCAGCATTATATAGGAGGGGTCTTCTTCATGGATTGGTTCTATGTAAATTTAATAATAATAATAATAATTTTATTTATATAGCGCTTTTCTCCTAAAGGACTCAAAGTGCTTTACATTTACAGTACAAAATACATAATAAGCTTAAACATGGGACATTAGTGAAATGCTTGAATTGGTGAGTATTGAGTCTATTTTTGAAGGATTCTAGAGTGGAGGCCTCTCGAACAGTACGGGGAAGTGAGTTCCAAAAGGTTGGAGCCACAAAACTGAAAGCTCGACCCCCAGACGAATTCCCTGAGATTCTAGGTACTGTTAATAGTCCTTCGTCAACAGATTGCAGTAATCTAGTGGGACAGTAAGGAATCAGAAGCTGCTTCAGGTACTCTGGGCCATGGTCATGAAGGGCTTTGTAAATTATTAATCCAATCTTGAAAGCAATTCGCCATCTGACAGGCAGCCAGTGAAGGGAGTAGAGAATGGGTGTTATGTAGCTGGAATGGAGCTGGTTGGTTAATAGCCTGGCAACTGCGTTTTGTACCATCTGCAAGTGGTGTAATTCTTTTGCTGAGAGACCGAGGTAGGGGGCATTGCAGTAGTCTAGGCGTGATGATATAAATGCATGTATGACTTTAGGCAGATCTTCTGAGGTAATTAAGTGCTTGATTCTGGCTAGGTTCCTCAGATGAAAGAATGAGGATTTGATTGTGGCTGATACCTGATGTTTAAGTGTCAAGCCACTATCCAGGACAACACCAAGATTCCACACATGTTTAGTGTTTTGTAATTCTGAACCCCCAAGCGTAAGTCCTGTTGGTTGGATATGTTGTAGCCCTGTCCTGTGACCTATCATAAGAACCTCTGTTTTATCAGGGTTCAGTCGCAGCCAACTGGCACTCATCCACTCTTGAAGCTCAGCTAGGCAGCCATTTAGGGTTGTTAATGGATCCTTTGTACCTGGAGCAAAGGACAGGTACAGTTGTGTATCATCTGCATCACAGTGGACGTCTGATTATTTCACCCAATGGTAGCATGTATACTGCAAAAAGCATGGGAGACAGTATAGAACTCTGTGGGACACCGCATGGAAGTGACATTGGTGATGAAGAGTTTACTCCAGAAGAAACTCTCTGTGACCTGCCAGTGAGAAATTATTTGAACCATCTAAGGACTGTGCCATCCAGTCCACAGAAATTTTTCAGGCGCTCAATTAGAATCCCATGGTCCACAGTATCCAATGCTGCTGAGAGATCCAGAAGGATTAAGATTGAACAATCACCTCTGTCTATTGCCATCAGAAGATCATTAAGCACACATACCAGGGCTGTTTCAGTGCTATGTATTCTCCTGAATCCTGACTGGAATGGATCATAAATATTAAGGTAGACAGGTGAGTTTCCAGTTGCATTGCCACCACTTTCTCAATGACCTTTCCTAGAAAAGGAAGGTTTGATACTGGTCTATAGTTGGTCATGCAGTCGGGGCCTAATTAGGTTTTTTAAGAAGTGGTCTAACAATTGCTTCCTTTATTGGTTCTGGAAAAATGGATGTTTGCAAAGAGCATTGAACTATTTTTGCAATTACAGGGCCAATAATGTCTATACACCCTATGAGAAGCTTGGTTGAGGCAGGGTGCAGATCACAGGTGGTGGGTCGCAACATTGTGATAATTTTAGCAATGTCTTTTACATTTATTATGTCAAAGCTGTTCCAGGGAGACAGGTGACTTACCTTGGCAGGCTTGGTAGTTTGGCACTCCTTTGATGGCACTGTGGGGATTCCAGCCCGGATGGAGGATACTTTATCTGCAAAGAATTTTGCAAACTCATTGCATCTTGACTGGGAGAGGGTTTCATCATGCTGCAGGCATGCTGGTTTGCAAAGCATCTCCACTGTATGGAAAAGCTGAGCCAGCCTATTGTTTGCTGCCTTGATCTCATTTGAAAGGAACTCTGTTTTCTTACAGGTGATTGTTGATTGATATTCTCTTATATGTTTGATTAGTGTTAACTTATCCTCTACCAGGTTCGTCTTCCTCCATCATCTTTCAAGTCTACGCCCCCTTTTCTTGAGTTCACTAACACTATTGTCAAACCAAGGGGCTTGACGGTGTGGTATGAGGGGTCGTATATGCACAGGGGCAATAATATCCATTGCAGCTGTCACATCCCTGTTATAGTAATGGACAAGGGAGTAAGGATCTTCACAGGCTCCCATTACTGCAGAAAGATCTATTTTAAGGGGTTGCAACTGAGAAGTGAATTGAGTGGTGGTCTGACCACGTGACTGGGTTTATATTTAGGTCAGAGACATCTAATCCAATCTGGAAGACAAGATCCAGAGTGTGACCACTTATATGAGTAGCCGAAGGAATGACTTGTGTGAGGCCCAGAGCATTCATTGTGCACAGGAGATCTTGGCCAAGGTGTGAGAGCTCATCATCAACCCATGCATTGAAATCCCCAAGGATCAGCCATGCCATCTTTGATGCTCCAGAACTAGTCCAGCAACAATATCTGCAAATTCTTGTAGAAATATCTTTCCATCTCCAGGGGGGCGGTAAATGAGAAGTACTCTGAATCCTAATTCTGTAGAACTCCAAGCAGCGATGCACTGAAATGAGTGAGTCATTTCCATTATGTGGACCCTAAATTTAAGTGCTTTTCTAAAGCAGATGGCCACTCCCCCTCCCCTGCGGTTAAGTCTTGAGTTGTGAATGACAGAATAATTTGTTGGAACAGCAGCTTCCAAGATAGGTGCTGCATTTTCTTCTAGCCAAGTCTCTGTAATACAGGCAAGATCTGCAGATTCAATAAGGTCAGCAATTGTGGCAGTCTTGTTTCTTATAGATCTGGCATTACAAAGGACAGACCTGATTGGGCATACCGTAGTGCCTGTAGTTTTCTTTATATTGAGTGTGGGAACTCTGGGGATGTCAGTCACAGAGCGGGAGTTTAATGATCTGTTCTTCCAAGCACAGGGCTGTTTGATAGGTACCACTTCTATTTGTCTCCTATATGAAACTGGTGAACCTGAAGGCAAGGAACTTACATGGTTATGGCAGATAAGAGATTTTAATCTTCACTTCCCACGACTGCCCCGTTGAGTTTTTTTGAAAATGCCAAGGGATTTAAGAATTTCAAAGCAAAAGTATAATGTTTATACTCTTCACGCCCTCATGGCAGCTTATGTTAGGTATTTAAGAATGGAAGCCTGTGCTGGATCAATAGGAACTGCTGCTCGTGGAGGGCGGAGTGAAAGCAAAAAGCTGGAGGTGCAAAAATACATTGGGTCATCGATGAGAGGGCATGAATTTCATTTGATGATGAGAGAAGATCAAGTAGTTTTTATTTTTCTGTTTTCTCAACTCTGTGTATGATCCAGAAGTTATAATGGGATTCATGAGCAGACTAATTTAATTTGGCCATTGCTATGTCCAGTTTCTTCTCTCTTGTACAAAAGGTAATGTGGAAGCTGGATTATTGGCTGAGACAAGATCAGTTTAAAATTGAATCGCAGCGACACCATCTTGCGACTGGCCGCAAGACGCCATTTTGCGAAATGGCCACCTAAGTGCCATTTTAGATAAACTCACATTTTAGTACATGTGGCGATAATACCATTAGCATCATGCGAATGCATCTTTGACCATTATCATATGTTACGGCGATTCACTAAAAGCCTATTTCATTACTTTACGTATTATAAAGGATATATTCCAGAAATGGCTTTACAGTATTGCATTAAGCAAGTGGCCAGGTGACAACTGGCTGGTGTAGATAAGCTTCCTGCATAGTGTTTGCCCACTATGGGTGGTCTGGCTAGAATAAATAAGCAGGCTTCCTGCAATGACATGATTTCGGGGGCTGGAGTGTCACCTTGGGTCTGTCTCTTGTGGTTGGGATATTTTGCATTTTCACACAAGAGACCGACAGAGGTATCTTTCCTTTGAACACAGGAAAGGTGGGAGGGCCTGTTGACAGGACATGTAGAACTATCTAGAAAATGTTAGAGACAAATGCACTCATCTTCATACACACATTAAATATGTCTTTATATCAAACCCCGAATACTCACACATTTCAATATTCACACATAAGGTTCAATAAGCATCAAAATGTATGATTTAAGTTGGTTAAGTTAGTTTAAATGCTGAGAAATAAAGGTATTTGATAACTAAGGTATTATCCATGATAAGCAAGTTGTGTTTGGTTTTGTCCTGATGCGTATGCTTTTTACAGCATTCTGGTGTTATCGGTGGAGAGATGGCATCATGCAAACTCAAGTTATGGATCGCAGAACTTACAAGCAACAAAATGTTTAAATGTTACAGAGGGCGTTACTAGAAAGATTCCCCTGCTGTTAGAGGCAGGGAGAGTCTATTTGAACCAGCCTGTTAAATGTGCTGTAACATATGCTTCTCCTCTGGGAACCAATGACATCAGCAAGAAACTTCCCCATTGTCCTGTTTTAGTCTGGGGGGGATAAATATGTGTGCCCGGATACTGGTTTTTTAGTCCATGCTGAATACAATATGAACTGAGGGTCTCTTACTGATGCCTATTTCCGTGACCAGAGGCGTAGCGTATGTATACTGTACTTGGGGTCTGTATAATTTCCTTTTGCGCCTAAAGTGTCTCTCTCTCTGTGTGCGTGCCTCTCTCTCTGTGTATGTGCCTCTCTCTCTCTGTGTGTGCCTCTCTCTCTGTGTGTGTGCCTCTCTCTGTGTGCGTTACCGCTCTCTCTGTGTGTGTGCTTCTCTCTCTGTGTGTGTGCCTCTCTCTCTGTGTGTGTGCCTCTCTCTCTGTGAGTGTGCCTCTCTCTCTGTGTGCCTCTCTCTCTGTGTGTGTGTCTCTCTCTGTGTGTGTCTCTCTCTCTGTGTGTGCCTCTCTCTCATTGTCTCTCTCTCTGTCTCTCTGTCTCTCTCATTGTATTTATTTGTGCTTATTATACACAGATCATAGCGTGTAACTGACTGTACTTTTACTTGAATAATACTTTGTGCTTCGGAACCACATGTTCTGAGTCTGGAGTCTCTATTTATTGTATGACTGCGTACACAAATTAGCGTCATCCTTAGAGGTTTATAGGAAGGATTTTAGAAGGTACAGGCAGGGGCATATAGAGGTTCATTTTAAAATCAACAGTATATTTTGAATAAGGAGTATCTAATAAGCTAACTTGTCTTTTCAGTTGATGATTTAGTTACACAAAGTATTCCAGGGCAAAGCAAGCTTGTGGAAAGGTGTTAGAAGCCATTCCTACTGTATAGGTGTGAAAACCCTAGTGTGAGACTCCTTTTGAAGTAGAAACTCTGTACAAGGGTAAAGATAACATGTCTCCAGGGAAAAAAAAGGGATCCTGTGTTTTAAAATGACCAGACTTCCAGATTTCAGAGACTGGGGATAGTGTATTTTAGATTATTAATGCAAGAAATCAGAGTTATTTGCTGAGCAGAGAACAGAGGTGAATGATGTCTTAGGGGGGAGCTGGAGCCAAAGATAATTTGTATTCCACAGTACCTTGCTCTGGGGTGTCCACTGCAGAGGTAATGCCAGTCTGGGTTCTGGTGGAGAGGGCAGAGGTTTCAAATTTAGCATATCTTGATTGGTCAACAAAGTAACTTTTAATCCTCATTATGACAGGGTATTACAGGTGGTTCAATGCTGAGCTGTATGATGTGAATGCATAGTTAGTTATATGCATTTAGCATATTAGTCACACATGTAACTAAAGGATATGTGAGAAATATTAGTAATCATAAAACCATATAATATTAAAATTGAAAATAAATAAACATGAAATGAAAATAAATAAATAAAAATAAATAAATAAAAATAAATATAAAAATAAATTTCAGACTTATGTAGACTTACATAAGTTCATCAGAAAGCTCACACTCAAAAAATACTTTGCAATGACAATACCCAGTGAAATTAGAAATGCTAATACAGATTTTCCTAATAAACTAACAGAATTAAAACCCCAATCCACATTATATCCCAGTCATATGAAAGGGACACATATAGAGACTTTCACAAAATTAGTAGAAAATGACATTAGTAATATAACCATCCACAATACAAAACACAATAATTTGATGAAAAAAGAATGTACAACATTACAGGATTTGCAGGATACTCATTCTATTATTATAAAACCAGCAGACAAGGGGGGAGGCATTGTTATCATAAACAAATCAGATTATTTGGAAGAAGCATACAGGATTCTAGGGGACAGTACAACTTATGAAATTTTAGGTCTAGACCCCACAGAAAAATTTAAAAAGGAACTCGTTGGTCACCTACAGATAGGTAGCTCAACTGGAGTATTAAGTAATCAGGAATACAAATTCATTGAAACACCACATCCCATGATTCCAGTATTTTACTACCTGCCGAAAATACATAAAAATCCATTAAAACCACCAGGGAGACCAATTATATCTGGAATAGGATCATTGACCTCCAACTTGTCAGAGTACTTTGACAACATATTACAACCATATGTTTGCAGACAAAGGGCATATTTAGAAGACACTTACCAGATTCTGAACATTCTTAAAGACATCCAACGACTGTGGCATGTGACGACAGACATCACTTCATTATATTTGATAATAGATCATACACAAGGCATTTCAAGCATTAGATACCATTTAGATAAAGACAATTCTTTGACAGATGCACAACAAGATTTTATTATCAATAGTATTCATTTCATACTCAAACATACTTATGTATGATTTGACAATCGGTTCCATCTGCAAACTACAGGCACAGCAATGGGTACAAGATTTGCCCCAAGCTATGCCAACTTATTTATGAGTTGGTGGGAGGACTTCAACATCTGGGGTCGGTCTGAGCTTGCGGAAAATCTTGTACTCTGGAGAAGATACATTGACGATGTGTTTTTCATTTGGCGAGGAGATGAGCAATCATTGCTCAACTTCCTGACCTTGATTAACAATAATGACAATCATCTATGCTTCACTTCTAATTACAGTAAGGCACAAGTTACATTTTTAAACCTCAACATATTCTTAGAAGAGGGAACTATACACACAAATACCTATAGGAAACCAGTGGATGTTATTAGTTTCATCTTGTCAAGCAGCTGGCACCATCCTCGTTAGAGGAACTGTTCAAAATTAGAAGATTTTCAGACACAAGGACAGGAATTATCAATCCAATTTTGGACAAACAATACAACAAACATACAGTAGAACAAGCATTCAGGGAAGCAGAACGTATAGAAAGAAACAACCTACTTGATCATAAACATGATAAGAACCAGAAAGACACAGAAACACCATTATTCATTACGCAATACTCCAGACAAGCAAAACAAATACAACAAATCATAAAAAGATGATGGCCAATTCTACTTGGGGATGATAATCTTGCAGACATTTTACCATCAAAACCCAACATTGTGTACAGGAAAGCACCTGATTTGAAATACATATTAGTACACAACCATATTCCACCAAAACAACTCATACAAACTACCATCAATAATAATACACCCAAACTAGGATTCTTCTATTGTGGTGGATGTATAGGATGTAAGAATATGGGACAAAGAACGACAAAACCCACCACCACATTCAAATCAAACAATACAGGACAAGAATATCCAATAACCAACAGAATTACATGCCACAGTAAAGGAATAATTTATTTATTAGAATGTGGATGCTGCAAACAGTATATTGGGAGGACAAGACCTTTGAGAACACGCATAAACAAACACATCAGAAACATCAGAAAAGGAGTTGTAGAGCATAATCTTTCGAACCATTTCAAACTTTGTCACAATAGTGACCCCAAAACACTCAGATTCCTAGAAATTGAAGAAGTTATACCTAATTGGAAAGGGGGCAATTATGAACACAAAATTAACACAAGGGAGTTGAAATGGATGTATGAACTTTACACATTCGCACCAAAAGGACACAATTTGAATAATGAAATAAAATCCATAATATGCAAAAAGTGACCAAAAATCTACACACAATAAGAGCATTTGTCCCTTACTCCAGGATGTAATAAAAAGGAGTTATAGTTATGATGCTTATATAGAATACATCTAACTCTCTGTGAGATATAGGACCAATTGTGGTTCATATCAGAATTTGTATAAACGTGGGAGTGTGCCTATATATATATGGTTGTATATGTGTGTTTGTGTGTGTTGGTGCGTGTGTATATATATATATATATATATATATATATATATATATGCATATGTATATATATGGGTGTGTATGTACTTGCGCTGAATACAACAGCCACATTTACCACTAACTAATGAGACATTAAGGTATATATATATGTATAGTGATTCAACTCTTTATTTATATATTTATATTTATTTATGTTTATTACCCTATTACCTATACCAATAATTTACTATTAATTTTAATATCACCATTAGTCACCCATTGCTGTTTTTATTTATTTAATTATTTTCTTTTATTTAATTTTTAATTTTTATATTTATTTTTATTTTTATTTATTTATTTTCATTCTTATATTTATTTTTATTTATTCATATTTATTTATCCATTTTCATTTCATGTTTATTTATTCATTTTCAATTTTAATATTATATTGTTTTATGATTACTAATATTTCTCACATATTTAGTTACATGTGTGACTAATATGCTAAATGCATATAACTAGCTATGCATTCACATCATGCAGTTCAGCATTGAACCACCTGTAATACTGCCAGCACCTGCACCAGGAGTGAACTAGCCCATTTGAGATTTAACCCCCTACTTGCCGATCAGTCTGTACTCCCTTCCTCAAAAAGCACACCCCGGGCATCTCACCACCAGCGCTACATCAAAGTACTGTCAGGTATCAGCGGGACGCCGCTGGTACCATCAATAATTCAATCCACAAAGACCTTTGCCTGCACTTCTATTTTGCCAGCAATATTTTCTCTGGAAGACACTTATTCTGACTTCTGACACAAATCCATCAGTCATCATTACAATACCTTGACTTACTGAATTATCTATACGTTCAGCAGTTTATGATACTGATCTCTTCCATATATTTGCATTATATGTTGTTTTTGTTAATTGCCATGTCCTCATTGAATCACATTTGCTTATGCTACATGCAGTGATTTATATTTATATATGTATGTCTTATACCATTAAAGCATTTTTTTTTACATATTTACCCTTTTAATATTTTGATAAGCCCATATTGGATCAGTTCTCTAGTTTGGCACGAGGTTTAGCTGAACGCAGTATATAATTCAAATTATCCATTCCCATAAGAGATCCTGCAAGGGAAGTGTTTACAGATGGAAGTCTTAGTATTCACCCATGGCTTATGAGAGGTAAGAGAGAGCCAATCCTATAATTGAGTCAGGAGGTATGCTTGTTGATACACTTTTAAGTTTGGTGCTGCTGGGCCACCATTAGCTTTAGAGTGAAATAATCTAGTCCTAGATAATCTAGGTTGCTTACCTCTCCAAACAAAAGATGAAATAGTAGTATACAATTTGGATTAAAGGAGAGTGGGAATTAAAAAAGGAATAGCTCATAAAAGTTAAAAGAATTTTGTGTAGCAGCATAATTTTGATGGATGAAATGCATCCTAGCTTTGAGACCTCGTATTCATTGAAGACTTAGGGTAGATAATTGATGGAGAAGTGGACAGTACTTAAAGTTTTTGGCATCTTGTAGGGTTGCTGGGATATGTATACCCAGGTACAGTACTTAAGACTAGCTGTTTGCTAGGAATATGGGTACTGGGATTGTAAAGAGAGCAAGGAAACTGCTCAATACCATTAGCTAAAGCCTCAGTTTTAGATGTGTTTAACTTATAGTATGAGACTGCCAAATATGCATGCAAAGTATTATGAAGGATCGGCAAGGAGGACTCAGGGTTCATGACAAACAAAAGTACATTGTCAGCAAACAGGCAGACCCAGGGGCGTATCTATAATGGGTGCAGGCTGTGTGGGGTACATGGGCCTGTGGGTCCACGGGGGCCCTGCACCGCACACCCTGCACCCATAGTATTACTTACCTCTCCGGAGTCCCACGTCGGCATGGGGGTCCGACGCTGTAAAAGCGACTGGAAAATTACCACCGTGGCCATTTTCCCATCATTTGCACATGCACAGAACAGGGAAAATGGCCACTGCGGCCATTTACCCGATGATCTGCACATACTCTATAGACTCTGGGCGCACTCTAGTGCCCAGAGTCTATAACCCCAGCGCTGGCCACACACAGCTCAGTGTGCTGTCAGACATAGAGGAGGGGACCCATGTCTGAGACTGCACACAGGCCCCCTCCTCTCTAGAAACTGGGCAGACCATATGATTGAGGGACCGATACAGATGCGTGCAAGTACAGAGGAAGATCTGATCTTTTCCGCTAAGGGCTCTATTGCTAGGGCAAAAATTAATGGTTAGAGGGGACACCCTTGACATGTACTGTTTGATATATTAAAGTTTCTAGACTCATTGCTAAAGCAACAGGCAGAAAGGTTAGAATTAAGGGAAAGAATTGCTTTAAAAAAATTGGCCTGTGAAGCCAAATCTAGCAAGGACTTTGGACATATATTGCCAGTGTAGTCTATTGAAGGCCTTCCCTGTGCCTAAAGAGAGTAAAACCGTAAAAGGTTAAATACACTTCTAATGTTAATCAGTGTTTTGTCAACCCAACCTGGTTGTAAAAAAATGAAACGATTGAGGTTGGGGTTTAGTCTATTCATTATTAATTTTGCATCTATTGATGTTAGAATTTTAGAAGACCAATTGTTGTCATGCTGAGCATCATGGAGTCCCCTACTGAGGGGCTGGAAGTGGTGGTCCTGGGTCAAGGAAGGAATCAGGAGTGAGGGGTCTGGATGTTCAGTCTCCCCATCCACAAGCATTGGATGTTGATGAGACCTCACCTAGGGTGTGGAGTCTAACCTGCTGGGAGGTGTTCACCAGTGACCCCTCCAAGCAGGATATGGGTTTCAGCTGTACCCGGCAAGCAGGTTGCGGTCCCCAGGTCAGGGATCTGATGCGAGTGGGAATGGAGAAAGACACACCACTTAGGCCCACTGGATATATAATCTCTGTACCACTAATACAGAGTAAGCACAATAGAAATGTATCCTGAAGAGGTGCTGTGGGAGACCAAAGGAAGGAAATCCACTGAGGACTACAGTATGTTCTGCAGCTAATAGTGGAGAAAGAGGATATGCTGCTGACTTGTGGAGGAGGATCCGTACCTGTACACTACTGTGCATACCGAGTGCACAGGTAAAGGTATTCTGCCACACTGCTGCACTAGGATATGGCACTTGTAAATAATACACAGGCAAAGGCACTTTAAATAGCACACACAGGTAAAGGTGTCATGTAGCACTGCAGTTCAAGGATATGGCACTTGTAAATAGCAAACTGGCATAGGTGTTCTATCATGCTGCTGCACAAGGATATGACACTTGCAAATAATACACAGGCAAAGGCACTTGAAATAGCACACACAGGCAAAGGTGTTCTGTTGCACTGCTGTACAAGGATATGGCACTTGTAAATAGCAAACAGGCAAAGGTGTTCTATCACTCTGCTGTACAAGGATATGGCACTTTGTAAATAGTCACTAGAACTCAGTACATAGGAGATGTACAGAGTATACACTGCAAATACCATTGGAAAGATTCTCTGGAAGATTGCATGTGAAGCCTGGAACAAAGCAAACAGCAACCATCTGGGAATAACAAAGTTGATCAGGCATTTTCCTGTTCACCTGGAGTCCTGTTTATACCCCCGGGTAGCTGTCCATTGGATGAGCAAGTCAGCTGAGAACTGACACAGCTACCACTGGATAAGGATCTATCAGGTGATTCAGCCAAGATGGCTGCGCCCATGGCCACTGCCACAGGAACTCCGATATGGAGAATTGCGTGGGTGTCACTTGGGCCCCAGGGAGAATACTCAGCAAGTCACCCACCACTGCACCTGATGTCTCACTGCTCTCACTAATGAGGGAAAGCCGGCACTGCAGTAAGTAACAGTCGATCCCAGGCAGAATCCTGACAATTGGCCTTTAATTCTGACACAATGTCAGGTCCTTGCCAGGTTTGAGAATAGTAATGATCTGTGCTTGTAACATTTCCTTAGGAAAGGAGTTATCAGTGGCATAATTATAAAGATAATCGCCCCATCTCTTCCCGGCCGAGCAGAGCACACCGGCCCATCACTGCCACCACCCCTTCTGCCTGAACTCACATAGTGAATCGTGGGGTGGAGTGTGGGGAAACTTCTGCCCTCCTCAAGCCAGCTCTGAGGCCATTGGCCCTTCTGGTATTTGCCAGAAGTACCAGATAGCCAATCTGGCCCTGTCTAAAGCTAAGAATTAAAGCATTCAACATCTATAAAAGTCGAAGTGTCTCACCAGTTGTAAGTATACACACATAAATTAAGAGGAATACCGTGAAGGGTGGGAAAATAAATTGGGAGTGTCATGTTGCTGTCAGCCATTGTAAATAATGGTGGTATGTAGGCAAAGGAGAATTAATGTAGCACTGTTACAGGCAAAGACTATTGACGACCACATGAGACAACCAAACATCTCAATAAACACATTGAAAATGAGGGTACATCACTTAAAGTTAGTAACATCATATAAACATGATAAATGAGCATCTGTGTAGACTCATTCAGATAATATCACAGGAAAAGTTCAGTCGTGGGCTAGTATGACACAGGGGAGAATAAATAGACCAGTAAGAGTCACAGGCCTAAACATGTGCCACATATTTGGCAAATGAATTCACTGTGGAAAGAAAACAATCAGGGCCATTAAGAAAAAATAAAAATATCGTTGCCACAGAGACCCATTCCTGATAAATCGGCTTGCGAGCAGTGGAATGGGGCTTCTCCAATAAGGTATTCCACACCTTCAAAATTGAAAGACCTTCTTCCAGGGAAGTGATGGTGGTATAGTTCTCATTTCTCAAGATAATGAGCTAAGTTGGGAAGCCCCAGCGGTATTGCAACTTCATCTTTTGTAGAGGTGCGGTAAGCTAGCATTAGAGGCACGTTTGCAAGAATCGCTGGAGATATATTAGGGAACAATTGCAACTTTATCAGACATCCTAAGGATGGGTCAGATACTGAAGAATGTGTTCTTTTATGTGAAAAAAGTGAATTCTTAGAAGGGTATTCTGAGGAGCCTGGGCTGGAGCCTGTTTGGATTTAGGGTACATGTGGATTCTGTTGATAAGAAGATCTGCAGCAGATGTAGATTGCAGGAGCTTCTGAAAGAGTGTTGTTGCAAAGTTGTAAAGCTCGCATTGGAGACAAGCTCTGGAATACCCCTTATTTTGATATTATTCTATCTAAAGTGGAATTCTAGGTCACTAAATTTATCCCTGATGGCTTGCACATCCTCCTGGAGAGCATCTTGAGCTAAGAACAAGATGTTATGCGAAAAGACAAGCTTTTCCATTTTAGTTTACAACTGGTCCGTCTGGGAACTAATCTCGCAGATGTCAGAGCATAAGTCTTTGATAGAGGACCACAGTTCCGATGTGAGATCAGATTTAAATGAGGAGAGTAGGAGTTGTATATATCAGAGGCTCACAGGCCCATCAAAAGAGACAGCATCTTCCAAAGGAGGGGATACAGGGCTTGATTTACTACCAAACGCAACTGTGATTATGAATGCAATCAGCCTATTGTTGCATTCTGCGCATGCGTATGTATCGCAGTGTGCATGCGCAAACTAGCTATTGTAATCGGGACTGCGATTGCAGTGACTACACAGACCCATTCGCAGAGTGTTTGACAGGAAGTGCCATTTGTGGGTGGTGAGGGGGGGCGGTCGGGTGAATGCAGGCGTGCCACTGTGTTTGAACGCCATTGCAGGGGCATGCATAAATTATCCACTGCAATGTCTTACAAAGCCTGAGGCCTGACAGTGTGCATGGTTGTTACCAATTTCTGAGTGAGGTTTGACCTTGTGCAAGTGTGTGTGAGGCTGCCATGATACTCAATTTTACTGATGGTTTTGCAGTTTTGCTAAACATTACGGATGTGTGGTAAGCAAAGTGGCCATCCTTGTGTAGTCAAAGGTTAAAATAATTTTTATGTGGTGCACTCATCTAGATGGATCTGGAATTAATTGGGAGCTGATATCGCTGATGAGGTCACCACTCTCTTAGGTTATACATATAGAAATTCAAGACAGCAAGTGCTCTCCTATGAATTGTGTGTGCAGCAGTAATCCAAGTAATGATGGCAACAGACTTGTAATAGTGTAATAGTTATGACTAAATTATAGGTGTGTAATGAATATGGTCTTGGGTTGAATACAAAATTAGTAGATAATTATTCAGTCAATTGTTTAAAAGGTACAAATTAATATACTGTTTAGCTCATGAGTATCTACATAAACAGACTAACAAGGAAACATCAGGGGGGTAGGTAGAGGATGATTGTGAGGGACGGTGGGAAGTGTCTCAAAAATTAAAAAACAAAAATAAAATAAAAAATGTCGATTCAAGAAATGCATCTCGGAAAATCCAGTTGAAAAAAGCACATATTGTATCCCGATAAATTATATAAAAAGTTCCTTTATGTCCAGTAAGCACCTGATATTAAATGTTATACTTTTCAAAGTACATGCCCTTATTTCAAACTTCCTTCTAAGAGCCGGAATTATTGTGTAGGTTTTTTGCACAGGCTGTCAGCTCTGCAGTAGCTGACAGTCTCATCCAGCAGTGAGTAGGCGGTGAGGTGAGTGTCAGGATATTGCTCACTGAACTGCTAACTGGCAGTGTGTGTGTAGCGTTCCTTTTGGATGTGATTTGTCGGGAATTCAGGTAGTGTATGGGGTAGTCAGGCGGACAGCACAAGTAATGGGTGTTCTGCACACAGTGTGACGATCACCAGAGACTTCCTAACTTCCACTGTTCCCCTGTAGAGCACAACTTGTTCCATACCTTCATCTGTGGCTTGCCTGTCACGGGTATTGGCAGCTGCATAGTCAGCTCCGCGATCTTTCACCTTCTCTGGGGTAACTCCGGTACTCTCCGATGTCAGGTGTGTAAGCTGTGGGACCAATGCATTTCACCTAGCTGTGGTGGCCTTCTTCAAGGATCATCCTTGTGTAGTGCTGCAAGGGAATAGCTATCGCAATGAATTAGCATACTATCGCAGTTGAACTGCATGCATAATCGCTATTGCATACACAGTTGTGTATGGTAAAGAATCAGGCCAACAGAATACTGAGTTGAGGTGGGTGAGGTTTAGGGCCCAGGAGCAGCAACAGGAGACTTAAGAGAATGGCTTTGACTGGCATGACCGATTTAGCAGGTTTTAGTTTCTTTGGGCCCATGTTAAGTTTTCCAAATGGGCACATTAATTAGAGCCAGATCAGGGAATGGTTTTTAGATGGTGGATACATATGGCTGTATAGGTTACAAAAACATAATTGGCAGTAGTAGCCAGAGCCGTAACTAGACTTTTTGGTGCCCTGTGCCAGAAAGAGCATTGGTGCCCCCCTCATGTTTCAAAGGGACATAATGCACCCAAAAATGGCCATGGCTTCATGGGGAAGGGCCAGGGAAGAGATAGGAAAGGCCAGGAGATGCTGTGGATGAAATAAGAGGAAGGTACAAGCAATAATGATAATAAACAGAAATCTGACAGGCCCAAATAGCTCCCCCTGACCTGTGGTGCCCTGTGCGATGGCACCGGCCGCACTACCCTAGCTATGGCCCTGGTAGTAGCTAAGGTGGGGGAGACAGCATCATTCAAGTAAGTCACTATAGCAAAAACACAAAGTCAACACTAGATGTCAGCAGTGGGGTACAGCTGTGAAGAGCAATGAGACTCTATCATGAGAAAACTAAGAAAATCAGTCACAGCATCCGCATACACAAAAGCAAGTGAGAGATATTCCAGTACTCAGGATATTAAATTCTTCCAGTAGTAGCAGACAGGTCACTGGACATCAGCTAGAATGGGTAAGTCCAAGGTGATGGTGGTAATGTCACTTTTAGACATGAGAGATAGGTCACAGTGTAGGCAGCATACAGGGAGGGAGAGCACATAACCATCTGTGTAGAATAATATACACCATCCCTTCTCCAACTACAAGGTTCTCAGCAAGGCACAATATGTATCAGCAGCGCAACTCCCCAGGTATCAGTAAAAGCAAGATGGCATCCAAAGCATTGACTTCCCCTGAGAGGCACTCACGCTAAGAGGCAAAGAGGCTGACTTGCAGTCAGGAGGGCACATCAAGCAGTAGGTCAGGTGGGTGGATGGCTGCACTTGTATCAGCTGGGGAGAGGCAGCAGGGTTCAAGATGGGGCTGGCAGGTGGTGCAGCAAGAGTGGAGCTCCATTCCCAGGGAAGGTATGGCCCAGAGCAAGGTGGAATATGCTGAATGTGTGGCTCAAGCACTAGGGAAGCAGCGGAGGCAAGTGACTAGCAACTCCACAGGGTCCAGGAAGCAGGAGGTAGGGTGCTGGTAACAGCTGCTGTGAAGCTCCAGATTATGCATCCACCATCTTAGCCCGGCAGGCCATTCCCTCAAAACCTTGTTTCTAATTCTATACATTCTAACTATTTATATGGTTTTAAAAAAGGATGGTTGTGTGAACTCCCGCACTTCTCACCGATACTAAGATGAAAAAACTTAAAATAACTATCATAAAGGTACAAGTAGGTAAATAACAGTAAAAAGACTTATATGTTACGTTTATGGAAAATGGTGTTCCTTCTTGTGTCTTATCTTGCTGCTGCTGAATTTCTTTCTCTTGTTGTCAGGCATATAGACATGATGACACCATACAAAAATAAATATATTCAAATTAAAGCTGACCAAATTTCACTTGGTGAGATGTATGTTCAGAAAGGGGCATCCAGTCAGGGGGGGGAGTAAATTGGGCATGCCAAAACTCACAATGAGACAGCCAATAGACGCATATAAAGGTATCTTTCTGGTAAAAAACTATTTGGTGCGTACCAAAACTCACGCATGGAATATTTCAAACATATAGATTTATCTTTAGGTATGAGTATGGACCCAAAATAAAGTATAGCAGCAAAATGGTGCAATCCCCAACTCACCATTTCATCAATAAATGTAGAAATATAAAGGTATCTATTCAGTCCTTAAATTATATAATCACCCCCCATAGCATACCAGTACTCACGGTATGATGTTCGATAGGACTCCCATAAAGGTTTCTTTTCTCTGCTGATGATGTGTCTTGTTCCTTTAAGAACACTCCAGGATCTGTGGTACAATGAACATGTACCTTTTATTTTAACAATATTACATTCAAATACTGCGCAATATGCGAAAAACAGTATATATGTAAACATAAAAAAATAATTAAAGGTTCTTAAAACTTTATAGGACAGAGCAAGGGCTACCCCTAGTGGTAGTAGATCCCCCAGTGGCATTACTCCCTGACCCCATGTCCACATAACCCCACTGAAGAATAAGCCCCTCCCCCAGTGGAAATAAACTTCTATTTTCTATAAATTCAACCCCCCTGTGGCAAAAAAAACCCCTTTGTAATATTAACCAGCCAATTTTCCCCAGCGACCATTGTTTCCCCCCCTATGGGCCTAGATTCCTTCCCCATCAATCAACATCGACAGCACGCCCCCTTTGGTGTGAGACCCAGAGCGACAGCTTGGCTGTCGCAGTCTGGGTCTCGTGCATGCGCACGATGGAGCTCCCTCCGTCGTGCGCATGCGCAGTGGGGAACATCGACCCACTTGCGAGCGTACTGCCACTTGCGAGTGGGTCTGAATGACCCCCTAAGTTATCAATGTCAGAGTAAGCTACTAGCAGTGTTATCAATGTCCTTTTCCTTCATGAAACTAAATGATAGTGCACAAAATTTTAAATAGTTTAAAAAGCATAAACTCAGCTGATGAATGAAATAAATGTACTACCTAGTTTATTTAAATTCCAAATTCTCAAATGAATATCAATGAACATAAAATAAATATATAAATACATAACGGAATGGGATT
This sequence comes from Taudactylus pleione, assembly GCA_031769625.1. Lineage (NCBI taxonomy): Eukaryota > Metazoa > Chordata > Amphibia > Anura > Myobatrachidae > Taudactylus > Taudactylus pleione. The sequence continues at coordinate 1,189,710 of JAUIMM010000182.1, forward strand.
GTTATGCAAGGCTAGCCCGGCAGGACTGAATCCTGACAGTGGAGGCAAGTAACCCTAACCCTCCCCTCTCCCCCCTAACTCTAACCCTCCCTTAGGGGTGCCTAACCCTAACCTCCCCCTAGTGCCTAAGCCTAACCTCCCCCCGTTTGTGCCTAAACCCCCCTTCCCCTAGCCTAACCTTCCTCGGGGGGGGTGCCTAACTATAAGTTCCCCCGGGGTGCCCTAAAACTAACTCCCCCTCCCCACTCCCGAAACCTAAGCCTCCTGGGGAAGTGCCTAGCCCTAACCACCCCTCCTAGTGTCTAACCCTAATCTCCCCTTCCCCTAGCCTAATGCCTAACCATATGTCCTCCCAGGGTGCCCTAATCCTAATGCAACACAAAAAAGCGTATACAAAGAATTTATAACCACTTACTAATATAAAAAGATTTGTCATACTTATAAATCATAGATTTTCTACTATCTGCCTATAAATTATAAGAGATTGACAAGTGGAATACAATGGGCTTGATGTAATAGCTTCTGAGTTTCGGACTATGTGGGGAATAATGCGAGTCTTCCTGTTTTTATTTTTAAAGTAGCAGTCATTATAAAGGCTAAACCAAGCTGGTTTAGCCTTTAGAATTATTGCTACTTTAAAAAAACAGGGAGACTTGCATAAATCATTTCATTAACACTTATTGATTTATCTTTACACATCTTTCCTACATACTTCACTATCACCTTTTTCCCTTTTTCGTGTTATGCCCTGGGGATGGCCCTTGGTTGGAATTTTTTTGGGGTGCCTTGCTTCTCGGACATGAGCCCCTAATACTAGGGACACCAGAATAGAGGAGCCTTGACGATTGGCCTGGCGCTTATTCATATATTTGCAAATATATGTAACCAATACCTCTAAATCTCTATTATTATGTAGGATTTAAGTATTGTTTTTGCTGCAGTGTGCTGGAGGGCAAATCTCTATTTTTTTTCTGTGTTCAGAGTAAACCCCGCCCTTTACAAGCACCTGTGTTATGCAATTAAGCTGATCTGAGCAACTGCCATTTTTCTTTATAAATCACAACAGGGTTGGAAACTCGGAGGCTATTACATTTAGCCCAGTATCTCTTAATGTTATCACTTGATATTTATCTGTATACAGAAATGTTTTTATTAGAGATGTGCTCGGACCCTCGTGTTTTGGTTCTAATTGATCATTGTGTTTTGGTCTTGGCAAAACCACCCTCAAGTGATTTGGTTTTGGCAAAACCACCCTCAAGTGTTTTGGTTCGGTTTTAGTTTTGGATTACCTTAAAAATCAATAAAAACAATAAACAATCAATAAAACAGCTACAATCATGTAATTTGGACCTGGTTACATGCAGTCCAAAACATGAGTTTAGTTTTTAAATCCAAGTTCCAAACTGACTGCAAAACAGAACCGTGACTCGGTTTGACTCCAAACTTTGACTTGATTCGACTCAGAACCCTTAAGTTTGGGTGTGTTTGTAGTTCAGTTAAACCGAACAGAACTTTACTAGTTTTTATGATGAAATCTGTGGCATTTTTATTTGCCCATTGAATTTAGCTTTATATTTAACTAAATACAGTAACTGTGTTATGCTGTATGTAACTTCATGAAAACACACATAGTTTTCAGATAACATTATGCCTTTAGAGCACAGGTTCTCAAACTCGGTCCTCAGGACCCCACACAGTGAATGTTTTCCAGGTCTCTTCACAGAATCAAATGTGAAATAATTATAACCACCTGTGGATCTTTTAAAATGTATCAGTGAGTAATGAATACACCTGTGCACCTGCTGGGTGACCTGAAAAACAAGACCTGTGTGGGGTCCTGCGGACCAAGTTTGAGAAGCACTGTTTTAGCGGACCATTGATACCAATTTTTAAGAAATTCCTGACAATTTCTTTGCAATAGACAAATGGGACTCATCCTCGACATATAATTTAAAACTGAAAATGATGATTCCAATTCGACATTCCAGCAAAGTATCCCAAATAAAAAAAAAATGATTATCTTCTGCTCACCAGCACTAATCACCAGTCGGCCGAACCAGTAATTGGTGGAGCCAGTCCTGGTGCGGTGATGTTGGCTCGCATGAGTACCAATATCAGTTTAAAGTAAAAACAGAAAAAAAAAAATTAAAAAGTTATACCAGAGAATGAGGTAGAGAATAAGGGGTATATTTTCTAAAGGTCGATTTTATTCATTTTAAAATCAATCAAAATCGACCTTTACGAAATATACCCCTGTCTCTATATCTCCCCAACCCTGACACCTAGAAAAGTGGGAGAACACTTGTTTGAAAGAGGTTGGTGGGATGAAGGGTGTGATTCTCAATGAAATGTTTATAATAGCCCTTCCCCCTTCAATGGAAACCTGTTTTTCCCCTATAGGAACCCGAATGTGACCCAAAAAAGTAGATAAGTACACCATTGTCATTCTGTACCCAACTTCCGTCATTGTTTTGTTTATAAAAAATGTACAAAGTTTCAAGTTGCTTAAAATTCATTTTAGATTTGAACTATGTTATTTCACATATAAATATTACGTGAAATTTAAAAAAAAAATGTATATGTTCATGTCAATCCCTCTTACAAGATATTATATTGGACATAAATGGCTTAGGCTAGCACTTCAGTCGTATGTACCGAAGATACCAGCATTTTGATTCAGCAAACATACTTGTACAATAACATTCATACCTACTTTTTGCTTTGCTTTTCTGTTTATTGCTGATTGAATTTACAGTTGCTCTTGTAAGAAACTCTATGGGAGCTTCTCGTAATACCATAATGGATTTAGCATCAATAATGTAATATTTATTTCCCAGAAAAACAAGCAATATGTTCACAAAACATTTTTAAAAATGACACACATAATTATTTTATGTGTACCTTGAGAATCATTCCAACAAATAGTGAATAATTCTTTCTCTCTGAGCCTCCTTTGAGTAATGAAGAGAACATTGTTATGAACAGTAGTGTATTCTGCAGAATATACATAATGCCTTATGTGCACACTAAAAGCATCATACTAATGCTGTCTCACTGTTGATGAATCCATGCATAAATGATAAATGCACAACACACAAAGGACATCCTTATATTCTCTGTGATGAATGATTGTATCATGAGTAAAATACACAACTGATGCTATCATAATTATGAGGCAAGAATTGCGTCATTTAAATACAATACACAATATATTCATACTTTATAATTAATTTAAATTAATAGTGAAATCATGGAAACTAATGCAAATTTTGTTATTTACAGTATATATTCAGCATTTCATAACAAGAACTATGAGTTCAAGAGAATTTCATATTACAGGTAATGTCAAAAAAATCTAAAATAATTTTGCTTCTGCTAGAAAATAATGTACAGTATTGTTATATAATTGCCAGGATTATGAACAGAAGCTGATATAGAAATAGTAAAATATTGGGGCATTTCACTGCATCTCAGTTCATTTCTACTGTTTACACTGGTTAGCTTGATATTACTTGACTTCACTGATACTCTGGTGCTTAGCTAAACTAATCAGTTGTTGTGAGGGCTGGACTGATCCATTGGGATGTTATTACTGAGGTTATTAGGTTTTCTGTACCACGTGACCCATTCCACAGTTAAAAATCTGGTGCTGGCTTCCACGTAATATATGATTGCAGTCACCTGTGTTGGAACACCTTTCTCATCAATTAATTAGTACAATACAGGTAACTGAAATCATAAATTAAGTGGGTCTAGGAGTAGAACATTTTGTACCTGATTGAAGGGGTCATGTTGGAAAATTGTTGTGCTTTATGCATGAATCATACAGCTTACTAAGCACTGTTTAACCTTGCAATTTGGCTGGATTGATTTGCATTATGTGCACATAATCTTATGTATCAAAACCTTTTGCCCTATAGATTGCAAGCTTGCAAATATTAATATGAGTAATTCAAATAATTAAATAAGAGGCTTCCAGTTCCGGCATGGAGGAGTGAGCAGCTGAGTGAGCTCCGTCATACTCGCTCGTAATTCCCTTTACTAGGCTATCCAGATAGCCTCCTGACTGACCTACCTATATTGGGACATCTCTCTAGACGGGCATGGACAAATTTGTTGAGGTGCAGAACTCCTCAAATTCACCGCCGGTCTTATCACATCGACAGGCGAAGCGCTGGGTGGGTCCTAATATGGCACTGGGAACTGAAGCCAGAGCGGGGATGCCTGCACCCAAGAAAATTATTTAAGCGACAGCAGAAGACCCTGATCAGCCTCAGGTACTCCCCTGTAAATTATGGAGATGTAGTCAATGCGATTAAAAGCACTATGACCCCACTTTTAAAAAAAGCTGTCTCTGACATCACAGCTCAGCTACAGAGCCTGTCACACAGAGTCTCCACTGTTGAAGAGACAGTGGGAAATAACTTTTCAAGATATTTCACACTTAAAGCAGTCAGTAGCACAGTTGGAGAAAGAAAACTTTTGTTTATTAAATAAGATGGATGATATGGAGAACAGATCTTGGCGTTATAATATTCAACTAGTAGGTCTCCCGGAAACCATTAAAGGCCCTGCACTTGCACATTTTGTGCGCAACACCTTACCCACATTATTGGGTATAGAAGCTGAATGCTCTGACTTGGTTGTGGAGCACGTACATAGAGTGGGACCGAGTATGAGAAACACATCAACTCGCCCAAGAGTAGTTCTCTTCAAATGCTTAAACTACTTACACCACATGCTGTTTTGGTCATTCGAGTGCTTTCCCTCTTAAGTGCCCCCCAAAAAATAATTCAATCAATCAAAATCAATCAATCAATGTGTTTTTTTTTGTGTGTGTGTGCACATTAGCCACATTTATCACCAGCAATGTAGCTGCACAGGGGTGATGCCTGTGTCATTTATCAAGAGGCTGCTGCCTCATTCGGGTGCTCTCCCTCCCAAGTGTCCCCAAAAAATTAATAAAATCAATCAATGTGGGGGTTTTTTGTGTGTGTGTGTTAGCCACACTTATCACCAGCAACGTAGCTGCACAGTGGTGATGCCTGTGTCATTTATGAAGAGGCTGCTGCTTGTTTGGGTGCTCTCCCTCCCAAGGGCCCCCAAAAAATTAATAAACAATCAAAACCAAACAATCAATGTGTTTTTTTATGTGTGAGTGTGTGTGTGCATTAGCCACACTTATAAGCAGCAACGTAGCTGCGCAGGGGTGATGCTTCTGTCATTTATTATTTATCAAGAGGCTGCTGCATCATTTGGGTGCTCTCCCTCCCAAGTGACCCCCAAAAATTAAATCAATCAATCAATCTGTTTTTTTTTTGAGTGTGCGCATTAGCCATGGCATCACAAAACGCCTCTGCTGAGATTTGCATGAACATTTTCAAAAGTTAAAATAGAGGATACGGTTTAAAAAATGGAATAAAGTAGCTAAAACTGCGTTCACTGATTATAGTGTCCCTACTCCCAGTCCCTACCCATGGCCCCTCTAATGGAATTTCAGCGAGGCAGAGGGGCAACTACATGTAACCGTATTCCAGAGTGCAGCTGCTCCTCCTCTAGCTAGCATTCCCTCTAGACTTTTTCAGCGGTGCGCTGTGCCCTGCCCTATTTCTGAAGGTCAGGAAGCACCCTGCACTCCAATGTAGCACCCCACTGAAACAGCCTGTGGGTTCTGTCCTCCACCCGCGGGCCACAGTGTCCTGCGGGTGGGGAAAATGGCAGAGCAGTGGTCACCACCGGTGAATGGATGCCGGACACATGTGCCCGGTATCCATTCACAGTGACTGCAGCGCTTGGGGGCTGCCCGGCATGTCCGTAAGTCCGTAAGTGCCGGGCATGCCCCCAAGAGTGACGAAAAGGGGACACGTCATAAAGACATGCCCTCTTTTCATAAGGCACGCACAGTAGTGCCCTTGCTCTAAGTCTGGTGCCCTGCCTGCCGCCAGACCTACAGTGAACGCTAGTAGCCCAGGTCAGAAGATGTGTAGGGGGTGTGGTGATGATATGGACTGAAAGGGAGTTCACATCCACTAAAGTGGACAATGAATCCCCAATCTAACAGGGAGCGCAGCTGTAATTTATACACAACACAGGATGGGATGACGATATAGGCTTGGGTGATGGTATAATCTGGGGTGATGTATACATCATCCTCTTCACACAATATTAATTTGTCCCTGCTGGAATCCAATATTACAGGTGCCTCTGTAATTTTTGCATGTAATTGATTGGGAAAGGTCTTTCTCACAGAATTTGTAGTTCATTTTGATGGACATCACCTTTTCAACATTTTGGGGAAGTATTCTCAAGCCGATCTCTGACAAGGTTCCTGACTGTGCTGAAAACTCTTTCTGAGTACACACTGGAAGGTGGACAGCTCAAGTAAAACAAGGGCAGTTTTGAATAAGGGCCTCCAAATTGCCTCTTTTTCCTGCCAGTAGTTATTTACATATATCTCTTTCTCTTCAGATCTGTGTCCATTGGGAAGAAAAAACAATGTCTTCATCCCTTCTGGGATGAAAATCCACACCCAGCAGCAGGCATGGCGTTCAATAATTCCAAATAAAGACACAATGTAAGGCCTTAAATCAGGAGATCTACTAATAGTTCATGTTTTTCACACCACCTAGCTGGTTAACATGTGTATTCATCACTCAGAAACACATTTGAAAAGATCCATAGGTTTAATTAATTATTACACTTGTGACTCTGTTAGGAGACCTGGAAAACATACACTGTTGGTAGCTCACAAGGTCCAGGGTTGGCTACCCCTGCCTTAAATCATAGGCCTTATGCTTGTCCACATATCTATGCTGGTTAAGTGGCACTTTGAGGCCACTAACTAACTATGTTTTTTTAATGTCCCTGTACAGGTTTGGAAATGTTCAATGTGGAAGCTCTGCAAATGATTATTTTACAGTCAATTGTTTTGGAAAGCAGTCTTCCTGGTCCCCTTCTTGTATGAAAATCTACTCCTAGCAGCAGAAGTTAGTGCAGGATTCTCAAAAAAGACACAACATAAGACCTTAAGGGGTAAATTTAATTTACTTAAGTGAGAGTTTTTAGAAGTGAGTTTTAGAAGTGATGTTGCTTGCCCATAGAAAATAATCAGATTCTAGCTATTATCTTCTAGAAAGTGATGTTATGTAGAATCTAATTGGTTGATATGGGCAACATCACTTCTAAAACGCACTTGTAAAAACTCTCACTTTAGTAAATTAAATGCATCCCTTAATATATTTCTGCTGGTTAAGTTGCAGTTTTTAGGCCACTAACTAACTATGTTTTTTTAATATCTCTGTACAGGTTGAGAAATGCTTTTTCATGTGGAATGCACTACTAGAAATCTTCCTGGTCCCCTTCTGGGATGAGAAAATACACTCCCAGCAGCAGACATGGAGCTCAAGGATTCTTCTGGGGTGAGGACTGATGTGAATGAGTAAAATATTTTTTTTGTAAATGCCTCCTCCCCTCCCCTTCTCCCTCATAAATATTCTTTGGAACAAAAAAATTAAATCAAATTTACTACCAAACCCTTCCTGTCCCTGCCTTCAACTACATACATACTCCAATTCCCTCATGCCTCTCTTGAATAATAAAAACATTTGTTTCCTGATGTGCCATGTTGGAAGTTAAACTGCCACATTTTTGTGCAGCCCACTGCTGCTGCCTAGCTCAGTCAGCAAGCTAGCTTGGTGCAAATTTTGACCCTAGACTGGATTAAAACTATATATAGTGAGCTGTGAGGTCATCAAAATTGACTGGAAATGAGTGGAAATAAATGGTACTGAGGTTAATAATACTGTAGGAACAAAAACAGGCCCATTTTATGTGATTTTAGCTGTTGTTATGATTTTTTAAGAAAAAATCCAGATCCAAAACCAAAACCGAAAAAAACAAAACATGGAGGTGAGGTTTTGGCAAAACCAACCCAGATCTAAAACCAGGGGAGATCCAGATCAAAAACCAAAACCAAAACACGTGGGTTGGTGCAGTATAATCTGGTTTTCTTTATAATGCATAATAGATCTGGTAATTACAACTCATAGTACTGAAAGCCCTGCTGTCTTACCCTATACAGTGTTAAAAAACATTATTGGCAATATGTTTTTTCCTTTACAAATATTTATTAAACATTAAACTAAAGGTAATTCTGACACATATTTTCAAGCCTATTGGATAAACCTAGAGATATTTTTTTATCACAAACATTTTCCATTTTGAACTTTGCTTATTGCTTTTCTTGCACTATGTAAGCCTTTGACCTATTAATATTAAATAATAAAGACAGGTGCAGAGGGCTATACTAAACCTGTTTTTTCCACAAAATTAGATCAAGTCAGCTAGGGAAGAGATTATGCTGCTGCTGTAAACAGAATCTCAAGAAAGTAAATTAGGAAGCAACCGAATGATATAAATTACTTTCCAAGGGAGATAAAGACAAATGATGTCCACAACTTCCTATGTGGACTTGATTAGTAAGGTACAACTTTGAGCTTCAAAGGTATGCAGGCATTGTACTATGGGCATGATTCAGCAGTGTGAGTGTGCAGAATGGGTAATGCATAGTTGCATGCATACCCTTGAATGCCTCTGCCTGATTGACAGGCAGAGGCATTTAAGGGGTGGTGCAGGGGTGGGGGTCGGCCGATGTTCCCGGAAACAGGGGCGTGTCTGCCCCGATTTACATGAGTGGCCAGCCCAGGATCTGCATTGATCAATGAATTGTCCTGGGCTCGCAAGCCAGCCAGTTTGAGTAAGCTGAGGCTTACTGAGCTGGCTGGATGCCTGGCGCTGTCCACCATCGCGACCAATGACCACAGATCATCGCGATGGTAATCCTATCCTGCAACCTTCGTCGCAGTGTTGGGATCACAAATGCAGCATGGTGTGTCATACATCTCCTGCTGCATTTGTATAACAGCAAGGATTGCAATTGCAAAGCTGCCAGCATGCAGCTTTGCAATTGCAATCCTTGCTGAATCAGGCCCTATATCCAGTGTGTGCTTTGAATCTACAAACAAAACATTACAGCAAATCACTACCATAAGAAAATAAAACTGTGATCTAATATTTATATATATATATAAATGCTAGCTGATGTACTCAGTTTCAACCGGGTAGACCTTCGATATTTACTGTTTCCATTTCCATCTCACCACTCCAATAACACATTACTGCTATAGTAAGACTATATATACCCCTATAATTACCCTCTCTCACCTGTGTACTAACACATGCCACTCCCTCACCTCTGTAGTAATACATTATCCTTGCTCCCCTCTGTAGTAACACATTCCCCTTGCTCACCTATGTAGTAACACATTCCTCTCCCATACATGTGAAGTAACACATTCTCCTCTCACTGCTGTTATAACACATTTCCTCTCTCTCTTCTGTATTAACACATTCCTTCCCTCACATCTCTACTAACACATTCCCATCTTATACCTCTGTAGTAACACATTCCTTCCTTCACACCTGTACTAACAGATTCCCCTTCCACAACAGTGTAGTAACACATTCCCTTCCCTCACTTCTATAGTAGCACATTCCCCTCCCTCACCTCTATAGTAACACCACATTCTCCTCTTACTGCTGGTGTAACACATTTTCCTCTCTTACCTCTGTAGTTACACTTTTCCTTCTCTCATTATTCAAATAGTTGAGCCACACTAACTGCTAGTGATGTTTGACAACACTTTGGGGTAAATTTATCAAAGGTCGATTTGAATTTTCGATTTGAAGTTCGAGCTAGCTCACCTCAAACAAACTCAAATCGAATTTTGAAAACCCTCTGAAATCCCCTCATTTACAAAGATTCGATTTCAGAAGCATTTCTCAAATCAAATTCGATTTGGTTCGGTTTGGAACAGTGATTTGCTATTTGATTTGACATGTTTATGTACAAATCGAATGGCAAATCCCACTTCAAAATGAACTGCAAATCCCCAACAGCATAGATCTGCTTCATGCTTTCACTTTCAGCATGAGCAGTTAATTTTCACACAGATACATGCAGACATCAGTGAGATGCCTGCATGTATCTGACTGTAACAAGCAACCAAAGAGTTAAATGTTAAGAAAAAATTACGTGGGGTACCCCCCAAAACACAACCAGCCCCGGACTTTGCAAAAATTGTGTAGGGTTCCACTGTACGTAATACAACCAGCACTGGGCTCTGGGAACCAGTCCCAGTGCTGGTTGTATTATGTACAGTGGAACCCTACACAATTTTTTCCCTGTACTTAAACAACCAGGACTGGCTTGGGATCCCTGGGGAGTTGGGGACCCCCAATAAAGGGGTCCCCCTCTCCAGGGCACCCCTAGCCTAGGCTGATAGCCCAGGGCTATCCCCACTGGGCAGTGGGTGGCGGGTTGCTTGTGTAAATGTAGTGTAAAAATAGAATATGTAAAACATTGCCTTTACAGTAGAACTGCAGGTCCCAGCAAGCCTCCCCTGCATGCTGGTATTTGGAGAACCACAAGTACCTCCCCAATTTATAGTGGTCAGTAGACCAATTAAAGCTGTCAGAGTTCAATGTCGGGGCAAAACTGAGGCCCCTGGAGAGAAGGGATGTCTCTGCTGCACTGAGATTCTGCGTTGATAGATTAATTATTAGTGTCTCATTCACTTTCTGCTGCGGGGATGGCCCTTTGTGTTTACCCCTCCTTGGGTGCGGCCTTCGGTGTTTTTTCCAGGGGCCTCAGACACCAGTAATTTTCTTGAGGGAATAAGTTCACTTAAAGACCTACCAGAGCACTGTCTGTTAGCTACCTTGGATGTGAGCTCCCTCTACACCAACATCCCACATGATGGTGGTGTAGAGGCAGTCTGGCAAAGTATATTGAAGGATACTTATGCTGGACCACCAACTAAATTCTTGCTTATGTTATTACGCACAGTGTTAGAGTGTAACCACTTTTATATGGTGATGATTTCTACATACAAAGATCTGGGATGGCAATGGGGTCAAACATTGCCCTGGTGTACGTGAACTTGTATATGGATCATTACAAGCAAAACCATATTTTGTTGAAATATCAAGAACAATATATTATACTACCGTCAGTTTATCAATTATGTTTTTTTTATTTGGCGGAGTGATGTTAAATCCTTCCAGCTCACCGTTGACAAATTGAATAGCATTGACAGCCCAATGCATTTTACATCTGCAATTGATGGTTATCAGATGAATTTCCTTGATGTGTTGTTGTTTAAAAGGGGTGGAAAACTGGCTTATACACTATATTGGCTTAAACCAACTGACAGAAACACGTCCCTGTTAGCAACCAGCCACCATCATGACACCTTAAAAAACAAACTACCAATAGCACAATTCATGAGGGTCCTTAGAAATAACTCCAAAAGTGACCTTGTGGAAATGCAACTGAAAGAGATTGGACAGCGGTTTCAAACTCATGGATACAGTAAAAGGATCATAGATAATAGCCTCATCAGAGCACGTGACCTATTTAATGGGACCAGAAAACCTACAACCTTACCCACCCAAGAGGATAGGCTTATACTAAGTGTCCAGGGAGACACAGGATTATGGGCAGTTCAAAGGTCCATTAAAAAACACTGCTTGCTCCTCAGTACAGACACGATTTTGAGCATGGTTGGAAAAAGACCGCCATTGATGAGTACTCGGAGAGGAGCTAATCTAAAAGATCTCCTATACAGAACAAATTTCTCAAGTACACAAGATCCTTCTGAAAACTGGTTGTCTATGAAGAAAGGATGCTTTCACTGCCTAGGCTGCACTACTTGCAGGGCATTGCTGGTCAGGAGTTCATTCCCACATCCACACAGCGGAAGACCATTCTGCTAAAACATCGGATGTCTTGCCAAATGGACCACCTGATATACATTTTGTTATACCCATTTGGGCTAATGTATGTCGGTAAGACAAGTAGAACTTTTCTAAAATGTATGACCCAGCATAACTCAGATATCAGGCTTGCCTATGACAGAGGTACCACCGATAAACCAGTGGCGGCGCACTTTCTACAACTGGGACATCAAATCTCTACAATCAAATATATGATGATTGACTGGGTCCCTCCTCTAAGAAGGGGAGGTGATAGAGATCGCCTGTTGTTGAGAAAAGAATCAAAATGGATACACCAATTGGATACGGTGGCCCCATGGGGACTTAATGAGTACAATTATTTACATCATTTTCTATAAACCAGAGAGTTGTCATCTCTAAAGTTACCATTTATTATAAAAAAATGTATATGTATATATATGCACAATCTTTTGGGTGTGTGCATGTATATGCTATTGGGCATTTTTTTCTATGTGGCTTTTTGCCTAATGGATATTATTACCTTTATTTTCTTATATCTCTAATTTTTTTAAGTAGTTTTTTTTCTCAGAATCTCATTGAATAGTAACATGTTAGGAGTTTTAATGATTCTTGGTGATGGCATGCACTTTTTTTATGTATATGTAATTATACTTTGTACTATGCGATTAGGACATAACTCAGCCCCTTGAGATACTTATTGTGCCTGTAGATTATAATATGTTCATATGAGGTTCTGTCCGTTCCTGAGTATAAAATTATGGTTAACTTCAAGTATGACCAGCATTGATGCTGCACTTTAAAGGTAGATCTATATAGTAAGTGGGAAGCGCAGCTGTGTTACACAGCAGATAGGAACTAATTGATAGCTGCGCTGTATGGTACGGGGTTGTCATGCTGTGCTCCGGAAGTGATGCGCAACAGACCTCCACTGGAACGCAAAATGCGGGACTTCCGGGTGCCTGACACGCACGCCGGAGATATGTTCCCTGATTAAGGTGGTGTAAGGTAAGATGGATTGTACACCTTGGTAAGGTAACGGACTCTAAGATGGGATGACGATCGCTAGGAGCCTGCATGAGAGGATGAGTTACATGATATCTGTGATATTCAGATAGGTTTGTTCTTCGATATGTACTTTACTTCCAGTCCCAGAGGGAGCCCATGGGAGAAGTTAGCTTATTGAATAATTGACAATGGTACATTAGGGAGCTTAGTTGGGGCTAGAGTTGTCTGCTTGTCTCTATCCTCTGCACGGGTGGTGTCTTGAAAAAGGCCGCGTTCTGATGGTCGAAACGTCGACTATGACACTTATGATGTGAACTAATAAAGTAAGACTATCTTTTTCTACAATTGGAAGTCCTGGTGAGTGAATCCTGCAGCATTGCAAATGTATAAATATGGATCTGGTGCTGCAAGGGTACCAATGGATTGTCACCCCAGGCAAAGCCTGATGTTTTGTGAGTAGTGTGCTGGTTGTTACTTTGTATATATATTAGAGATATGTTTTGGTTTTGGATTTGGACCTCCCCTGGTTTTGGATTTGAATCTGGTTTTGGATTTTTTTCCGTGGTGTTTTGTTTTTTGGTTCTGGTTTTGGATCTGTATTTTTTCCCAAAAATTATATAAACAGCTAAAACCACATAATTTGGGCCTGTTTTTGTTCCTACAGTATTATTAACCTTAATAGCAATCATTTTCAGGTATTTCTAGGCATTTTTAACCACCTCACAGATCACAATATTGATTTCACTATTTTTCACCAATACAGGCCAAAGGCTAAAGCGAGCTGGCTGGCTTAAGTAAGTAACAGAGCAGCAGCACAAACGCACAGCAGTTTAAAAAAATTTAAGACATCTATGAAACATTACCACACAGCAGTGGCAGACAGGATTGCAGTTTAATAAATTATAATAATGTCAGTTGGCAATGCCCCAAATTGTGCCAAATGTAAAGGAAAGAGGTGCAAGATGTAACTGCCCCTCCCACCCACTCTTATGTGGGATATTAAGAAGGACATGCACAGTTTAACAAACCAAGCACTTTAGCCACTAGGACTGACACTTTCGTGGCTGAACTCCATGTTTGTTTCGGCCCCAATAAAACATTTTTTGGAAGGACTACCTTCAATTATTAAGGAGGAGATTGATGATGAGGGTGTTGGTGGTGGAGATTGCATGTGCTGGTCCAAACTGCTGGTAGCTGATACTGGACTGCTTGTTATTAATTTACAAATTATAATTTTGTTAAACAAATTGCATGAACTCGCTGCAAATGACGTAACAGGGAGGAGGTGCCTAGATGGCTAACGTCCCTTCCTCTGCTAACTTTGGCTTTACAAATGGAACAGATGCCTACACAACTGTTGTCAGAATTTAGATTAAAATAATTCCACACCCAAGACGTTGTTTTTCTGGCTTTTTTTTTATCATTAGCAAGAACTGCTGCCACTGGTGGCTGATTTATACAAACCACATCAACATCCCCAGTGTCAGATAGGACACAAATTTCCCCCTCATCCTCCTTTTGCACTTCCTGCACACTATCATCCTCATTTTTTATTATTTCACCATCTAGCATCAGTGATCCGCTGTGAAACTGGGTGACAGCTGTTATACTTACTTCCTTTAATAAAGTACTGTTTAATAGTCAGTTGTATCTTTAAATTACTTCCGATCACGAATGAGGATGTAGTATTTAGGTCTGGCTCACACATGGCAACCGCGGACACACTTGCACTCTCTCCTCGGGGATTTGTGATTTTAATTTCTCAGGGAAAACAGTTGGTTTTTCAAAAGGGCTATCAGAATCAGAACCAGCAGTCTTCATAAAGAAATGCCAAGGCCCTTATCCTTTCCTTGCCACGTCGTATAGTGAATGGCATATTGCCAATTTTTATCTAAAGGAAAATATAATTTACATTTTTTTTTCTTAACTTCAGTAAAACTTGCTTTACCATATCGATGGCATGACTTAAGCTCTGGGGCATGGGCCTTCTCAGAGGATGGGGAAGTTGATGGGCTTGCACTGCTGGCGGCAGCTACAACATGTGGTTCTTGACATGCTCTCCTCTCATGTGACAGCCCTCCATATTTTCTGTGGTCTTGAAGCAGTGTCACAAGCACCATTGGTGTAGCCAAGGTTCGGTTACAAAATTTACAGACGTGCAGTCGTGCGCACACACAAAAATATTAGACAAAAAAAAGACAATTGATTTCTATTTTTCTTCAGCTCCAGAACTTGGGCCCAGAGCAGTGATTGATCATGACTGAAGTGGGGCAGCACTAGGTTGCAACTTGCATTGCTGGCTGGATATACGCACACACACAGACAGTAAAAGATAAAAAAAAAGAAAAATTGATTTTAATTTATTTTATGCTCAAGAACTTGGGGCCAGAGCAGAGATTGATCATGACTGGAGTGGGGCAGCACTAGGTTGCAACTTGCATTGCTGGCTGGATACACGCACACGACACAGACAGTAAAAGATAAAAAATAAGACAATTTATTTTTATTTTTTTATGCTCCAGAACTTGGGCCCAGAGCAGCGATTGATCATGACTGGAGTCAGGCAGCACTACGTTGCAATTTGCGTTGCGGGCTGGATCTTGTGCAGTCTAACACGCACACACACACAGATAACTATTACACTAAAAGACACTTTTATTTACATTTTTTTTTAGAATATATATATTTTTTTTTTTTTGTTTGGAGTCCAGAACTTGGGCCCAGATGGACGCAGCATTAGCCCAGATGTATTCTGCACCAGCCCAGATGGACTCAGCAGACAGCAGTGCACCAGCCCAGAAAGGATCAGCACTCAGCAGCACCAGCCCAGAATGGATCAGCAGTGCACCAGCCCAAGACACAGGACACAGCAGACAGCACAGCACCACTCTCCCAGCCCTACACTACCCACCCTCCCTGTTCAGTCTTCACAGCCAGAGTGAAATGGCATCCACAGTGTGGTCCCTATATACTACATTGATCATAGAGACGTAAGCTCGCTAACACCGCAAGATTTCCCACTCTACGGTTTTGCCTCGGATTTGAGATCCGAGTCAGGCGGGAAACTCTTAGCCCGCTTGGAACTGACTCGGATTTGCAAAACTCAGGTGGGCTTGATTCTCTGAGAACCGAACCCACTCATCCCTAATATATATATATATATATACATATATACAACCTGAGATCGGCACTCCATATATGTAGTCCGTCGGCCGGGGTGCACTAATCCAAAAAGCCAGGCCAGGGACCAGGATATCATATATAAAAATAACAGACAGCACTCCACGGATTCGATATAAAGTGGTACAGTAGGCTTGCAAGTGTTACACTTTGGAGGAAGGGAGTGACTGCAAAACCAAGACTTCCGTTCTTCCACACGGTTCCTCCTTCCTCACAATGTAGATTCAGCTGATATGAGAATGAATATGAGTGACAGAGAGGCAATGGTATTAGCAAAGCTTACTTACTCCCAACTCTTTATTTTCTGGATCAAAAGAGGTTAAGATGGCTAAAGACAAGTGGAAATAACACTTTCAATAACACATTTATGCACAATGAAATTTCTTAGGACAATTCGATAACTTGTTTGCTGGCAATTAAATAGACACTTCAATGGACAAGGAAATATACATTTCAACATACAAATACCTAGACAATTCAATAAATGACTAACCTAGCAATTAAATTAAATAGAGAGGCAAATTTCCTTCAGATAACTCACAATGGTATCTCAGTCAGGTTCCAGAACTACTTTCTAACACAGACGTGGTTTAGTTAAAATCCAGAATACAATAGCAAAGTGGTAAAGTGTATCCTGGTGCGCAAATAGTCTTTTATTGCACAGGTACAATACCCTCTAGAAAGATGAAGTCACTGTGGTTTATCCTTTAACATAGCAGAAGTAAAGTCCCACACAATATCTCAGTCTCTCACTAGAAGTTTAAGGTTAAGTGGTGACAGACAATAGTTCCTTTAACAAACAGGTGAAATAAAGCAGATCCTGCAGAAAGCTTATTGCTCCTAAAAATTAAATTCCTATATTGGCACAATAGTTGCACTGACTAACCAGGCCCGCCAAGAGCCGCGGCGGGCCCGGGTAACAGGGGCAAGGCCTAATCGTGGGACGCATGGCCACGTCCCCTTCCAGATAAAAAAAAGCTTTTCAGCGCCACTGCGCTGGGGAGGGGGGGGGGGGCGCTGAGCCCCCTCAGCCCTGCTGAAAGCCAGGGGGGCACGATCAGTGTGATTGCTCCCCCCCACAAGCATAGGAGACTGCTGTGGCTGCTGATCAGCAGCCACGAGCAGTCTCCCACTGCAGCTCAGCATACGCTGTGTGCTGGGCTGCTGTGAGGGAGGGGGAGTGGAGTCGGACCCGGGCCCCAACCGGGCCTCTTAGGATGCCCGGGTAATCTGTACCCACCTCCCCCCCTCTCGGCACCCCTGTGACTAACACTCTCTATGTGATAGCAATAGTGTTGTGGTTTAATAATCTGGCGTTAAACAAATGACATTCCGTGCGGTATGGGATCTGTGGTTCCACAGAATTGACAGTATTTAAGTCACAAAGTTTCCATAACTGAGTTATTGCTTGAGTAGGAGGCAGAATGTACATGTCTGACTCTTTTTGGTTGCAGGAAGAAGGTTGTATACTGCTTTTGCACACTATTACTGCTTTGTAGTTAAATAGCACTTTAATACAGTCTGAGTTTTGCTATTCTTCAAATCACAGTAAGGTTCTGACAGATAGTATTTGCACCACACACAATAGCTAATCCTTGATCTTTCCTTCACTGTATCCAAATGGCTGGGGTTAACAACAACTAGGAATGTGTAGGCTTGGATTATTTTGGATTTTCCCGCCAAATTCAGATTTTTCTCCCCAATAATCGGGTCTTAGAAAGAGACAAAACGTCATCTTTCATGGACAAACATCATCTTTTATGAACTTTTGCCCAGGAATGATGATGTTTGTCTATGAAGGATGATGTTTTGCCTCTTTCTAAGAAAAATCTGAACTTGGCGGGAAAATCCGAACTAATCCGAGCCTGCACATCCCTAACAAAAAACTCCCTTATTGTCTGGTACAGTCTTAATTGCAGTTCAGGAACAAAGATATCTTCATACTGGTGCTACACACTTCAATCACCCTGTGCTTTTATGTCCTGATGCTGTCTGAGGCTTGTAGTGCCACACTTCTGCATGAGCTCAGGCAACTTCTATGATATAGTAGTTAGACTCACCACCAGTGCCTCTGTGCAGCTAACACCTCTTAACAAATTTTCAGCACACTGCTATGGAATTCCTGCTTGTCTGATCCTCAGATGCAGCTCCAGTCTCCAACACAAAATGTCTGTCCTCTCTACACATGCTCCTCTCAGCAAAAGCTTCTTGGGAGTTCTCTTCAGATCTTGTGAGATATCAGCTGGCAAGTCTCTCTCAGCCTGTCCCTCCTTGACTGACATCTACATGAACCAGAGAGCAGCAGTGGAAGGAAAACTCTTGTGTTAAGTGCCTCCTGACTTTGCATGGTCTTTTAAAGGGACCCATACACAACTATCAAGCTCTGGGGCACTACACAAGTAATACTGCAAGCCTACTTCTTTTTATTGAATCCGTAGAGTGCTGCCTTATATATATATATATATATATATATATATATATTTATATATATATGCTAGGGGTGTGCACCGGCCACTTTTCGTGTTTTGTGTTTTGGTTTTGGATCTGGATAAAACAGCTTAAATCACAGAATTTGTGGGTTTTTCTGCTCCTATGCAATTATTAACCTCAATAACCTTCATTTCCACTAATTTCCAGTCTATTCTGAACACCTCACACCTCACAATATTGTTTTTATGGCCAAAAGATTGCACTGAGGTAGCTGGATGACTATGCTAAGCGACACGAGTGGGCGGCACAAACACGTAGCCCATCTAGGAGTGACACTGCAGTGGCAGACAGGATGGCAGTTTGAAAAACTAGGCCCCAAACAGTACATACTGCAAAGAAAATAAAGAGGTGCAAGATGGAATTGTCCTTGGGCCCTCCCACCCACCCTTATGTTGTATAAATAGGACATGCACACTTAAACAAACCAATCATTTCAGCGCCAGGGTCTGCCACATGACTGTGGCTGAAATGATTGTTTCGTTTGGGCCCCCACAAAATAAGCTGGCAATTAATGTGTCCCTGCACAAACTGGCTCTACGGAGGCAAGATGTCGTCCTCATCCTCCTCATCCACCGATCCTTGGATAAAACAGGAAAAAGGGATTTAGGTGTCCCTGGACTGCTTACGGTCTTAGCCAAAGTTTCTGAACTTGACAGTAACTTTTTATGAACGCGCTGCAGGTGCCGTATAAGGGAGGTGGTTCCTAGGTGGTTAACGTCCCTACCCCTACTTATTTCACCTTTACATATGGTACATATGGCAAGAGAGTTGTTGTCCGGATTTGGATAGAATTATTGCCAGACCAAAGAGGTGGAATGTTTGGTCTTCTGCCCAGGCATGACTGTGATGGGCTTTTTCATCCCACGGACAACAACTGTCTCCCCCGGAACCTGATTTAAACAAACCACATCACCATCAGAATCCTCCTCGCCAACTTCCTCCTCAGTGCCAGCTACACCAGTATCTTCATCCTGTTGTACTTCAACAGTGACATCTTCAATTTGCATATCAGCAAGTGGACTGTGGGTGCTCCTTTCAGCACTTGCGTGCAAATGGTGGAAAGAGCCACCTCTTCCCGTCCAGTGCTGGGAAGGTCAGGCATCGCAACCACCACCACACTTGGACTCTCCTTGGGGATTTGTGATATCTTCTTAGAACGCACAGTTCTTCGCTGTGCTTTTGCCAGCTTAACTCATTTGATTTTTTTAGCGGGAGGAGGGCTTCCATCGTCATGTGAAGCTGAACCACTAGTCATGAACATAGGGAAAGACCTTAGCCATTCCTTGCCACTCCGTGTCGTAAATGACATATTGGCAAGTTTACGTTTCTCTTCAGATGATTTAAATGTTTTTTTCAAGGTCATTTTCCTGAACTTTGTCATTTGGGATTGTATGTGCCCTCTACTATGACATTGGGCATCGGCCTTGGCAGACGACGTTGATGGCATGTTATTGTCTATGTCATGACTAGTGGCAGCAGCTTCAGCACTAGGAGGAAGTGGTTCTTGATCTTTCCCTATTTTATTTTTATCGGAGAAAGTTTGGTCCTCCATTTATGTTATATTGATATATATGTGCGGCTAAGGCGCACACAAACACAGAAAATAATTTTTTATTTTTGTTGGAGACTAGTGCACTTTGTGGGTTACACCACCCATTAAGAAATGAGCCAGCCGGCCCTTTACTTATGGGACACAGGCGCACGCTTGGCGCTGCTCCTTTGTTGATGCACGTGCAGCTACAGTCCACACAATTCACAAACACAGAAAATATTTTTTTATTTTGTATGGAGTGCCCTTTGGGGGTCACAGCACCCTTTAATGGACAAGCCAGCTGGCCTTTTACTTATGGGACACAGGCGCACGCTTGGCGCTGCTCCTTCGTTGATGCACGAGCAGCCACAGTGCACACAATTCACAAACACAGAAAATTTTTTTTATTTTGTTTGGAGTGCCCTTTGGGGGTTACAGCAACCTTTAGTGGTCAATCCAGCCAGCCCTTTATTTATGGGACACAGCGCACGCTAGGCACTACTTTGTTGATGCACGTGCGGCTACTGCGCACACAATTCACAAACACAAAAAAATATATATTTTTATTTTGTTTGGAGTGCCCTTTGGGGGTTACAGCACCCTTTAACGGACAAGCCAGCCGGCCTTTTACTTATGGGACAATGGCGCACACTTGGCGCTGCTCCTTCGTTGATGCACGTGCAGCCACAGTGCACACAATTCACAAACACAGAAAAATTTTTTTTATTTTGTTTGGAGTGCCATTTGGGGGTTACAGCACCCTTTAGCGGTCAATCCAGCCGGCCCTTTATTTATGGGACACAGGCGCACGCTTGGCACTACTTTGGGGATGCATGTGCGGCTACTGCGCACACAATTCACAAACACAAAAAAATATATATTTTTATTTTGTTTGGTGCCCTTTGGGGGTTACAGCACCCTTTATCGGACAAGCCAGCCGGCCTTTTACTTATGAGACACAGGCGCACGCTTGGCGCTGCTCCTTCGTTGATACACGTGTAGCCACAGTGCACACAATTCTCAAACACAGAAAAAAATATTTTATTTTGTTTGGAGTGCCCTTTGGGGGGTACAGCACCCTTTAGCAGTCAATCCAGCTGGCCCTTTATTTATGGGACACAGGCGCATGCTTGGCACTACTTTGCTGATGTACGTGCGGCTACTGCGCACACAATTCACAAACACAAAAAAATATATATTTTTATTTTGTTTGGAGTGCCCTTTGGGGGTTACAGCACCCTTTAACTGACAAGCCAGCCGGCATTTTACTTATGGGACACAGGAGCACGCTTGGCGCTGCTCCTTTGTTGATGCACGTACAGCCACAGTGCACACAATTCACAAACACAGAAAAAATATCATTATTTTTTTGCACTTGGGGGGAGCACCCCTGATGGACAGAGCACCCCCTGGACAACATTACAGCACCCCTTTAGGACTGGGACACTAAACAGGACTTTGGAGTGGACACAGCCCCTATGGATAACTGACTGCACAACACAGTCCAGCCAGCCCCTATGGACTTTAAAGGAGTGGACACAGACCCTGTGGACAACAGCAGTACAGCGCAGCACAGCACAACACTACACTGCACTACACTACACTACACAGCCCAGCCAGCCCTAACTCCCACCCTCCCTCTTCACTGTCCACAGCCAAGTGAGAAAATGGCGCCGACGCGGGTACCTTATATAGCATCCAAAACCCGTGAGACCCAGAAAGCGGGATGATGATGTTTTGCCTCGATTTCAGATCCGAGTCAGGCGGGAAAAGTCAAGCCTGACTCGGATCGGCCTCGGATCGGGGGGGCTCGGGGGGTTTTCGGATTTCAGAAATCCGAACCCGCTCACCCCTAATATATACACTGCTCTTGGGTGTGCATTTGCATTCTGATACATGCACACCTTGGTGTTCAACTACCCGAGGCATGTATTGTATATATCAGAGCGTGGCCGCACACCCTAGAGTAGTACATCTATCTTATAAAATGTCACCTGTTGAGACTAAATCGTTCTACATGGAAATGATATAGGGTGAAACAGATACAGAATAGGAGAATAAAATAGTTCACAATAGGCTGTTTAATTTAAATTATTTTTACAATTGTGGAGCGATACTGCTGTGGATTTGTGACAGTTGGAGGTAGTTCAGGCATGCAGTTACTCTGGGAGTTGTTTGGTCATTGGGAAGTAATTCACCATCATATGATTTTGTGTATCCAATCATGTCAGTGGGATTTCTGTCATTATAACACACAATATTAGAAATAAATAAATAAATTATATATATATATATATATATATATATATATATATTAGGGATGTGCAGGCTCGGATAGGTTCGAGTTTGCACGTGGAGTTCGGATTTTTCCCTCCAAAAAAACGGAACTGAGAACGAGGCAAAACGTCATCTTACATGGACGAACATCATCATTCCTGGTCTTTTGTCCAGGAATGATGATGTTCGTCCATGCAAGATGACGTTTTGCCTCGTTCTGAGTTCCGTTTTTTTGGAGGGAAAAATCCGAACTCCACGTGCAAACTCGAACCTATCCGAGCCTGCACATCCCTAATATATATATATATATATATATATATATATATATATTACAGAAAAAAGGCGTCACTCAGAGACTGGATACAAAACAAATTTTTTAGTGTTGAATCAGCATGTCAACGTTTCGGGGTCTAAACCTATTGTGTTTGTTTCCTGACGACGGGGTTGCAGACCCCGAAACGTTGACACGCTGATTCAACACAAAAAAATTTGTTTTGTATCCAGTCTCTGAGTGACGCCTTTTTTAGTACTGTATTTGGAGGTTTTTGGCCTGCCTAAAGGAAGGCAGAAGAGCAAGTTACTCCTGAGGGGGTTCCGGAGTGCCGGGATTATTGGAGTCTATATATATATATATATATATATATATATATATATATATACCAGGCAAAAGGTAGTGGCACTCTGAGACTTGACAACAGTTAGAAAACATACATCGTTTATTCCAACATCAGGAACATGGACCAACGTTTCGGGGCCACAGCGCCCCTTTGTCAAGGTAAGTGAACAAGAAACGAATACAGATCCTACCTTAAATACCACCAAGAAGCCCGCCAGTGAGGAAGCGTGTCCGGAAACAGAAAGGGTATGCGTGGCTGCAGAGTCCCTGGATGATGACGTCACCCCGTTGGTGACGCCCGGTTGTCCGGGTTACCAAGGACGCGGGTCAGCCTGTGTCACAAAAAAAATATAGCTAGTGATCAACAACACATGTATAGCATGTGCAAGACCCCAAACAACAGTGAAATAAATTAGTTAGAACCTCAACCCAGAGAACAGAATGCATAGCCCAGAAGAGCAGGAAAGCTAAATATAACCGAGATAGTGAAACAAAAGAGCTTGTTAAATCTGACTGACAGCCCAAAATAGCAAAGGGAGGAAACAACGACTCACAGGGAGTGTCTATGAATAGTAGGCACAACATGATTGTCAATACAACCGGCATGACTAGTTGCCAGCCAAATGGAATATACAAATGGGCCAATAATATACAAACTAATTCAATATTACAGTAATGTACAGGACCAGTTCAACCAAGGTTCAGTGTACATAATCCAAGTACTCAGAACACACTCCACGTAATTCTTTCATTCAGCCCATTAGGGCTGATAGTGTTCAAACGATACATCCATTTAGTTTCCATTTGGAGGAGCTTATTGGCACGATCACCCCCCCTCAGGGACTGAGGTACATGGTCGATTATAATGTGCCTAAGCTGCACCAGGTCATGCTTTTGCTCCGCAAAATGATGAGCTACGGGCTGGTCTGTGCTCTTCCCACTCAAGGCCGCTTTAATGGCTGAGCGGTGTAGTGCCATCCTATCACGTAGGGTCCTAATGGTTTTCCCTATGCAATATTGACCGCAAGGGCAGATGATAATATAAACAATAAATGTAGAAGGACAGGTCAAGACATGTTTGATGGTAAATTGTTGTTCAGTATGCGGATGCTTAAATGTGGAACCCGTGATCATGTTGCGACACGTAGTACAACGAAGACACTTATAACAACCAGGCGCCTTAGAGAGAAAGTTCTGGGGGCCTGAGGTGTTGGAAAAATTAGTAATATCCGTATGGACAATCATGTCCTTAATGTTCCTTCCACGGGTAAAGCAAGTCATAGGTCGCTTGTCTCTAAAGCACTTTAAGTCCTGGTCAGTGGAGACAATAGGCCATAAAGCCCTGGTTGCCCTTGGTAAAACTGGGCTAGTGGTGTTGTATTCACTAACGCATGGAATGATATCCCTATTGGTCCTCACCTGAGGTGATAACAACTGGGGCCTGGGTATCGCCATAACTTCTTACTTCTGTTCACGCAAGGTGCTCAATTTATAGCCTCTAGTTAGGAACTTGTTGATCACTCTATCCAATTCAATTCCAAGAGATTCACGATCACTAGTGATTCGTGCCACATGGATCATTTGCGACTTGGGGAGTCCTTTAATTAGTGCACGCGGGTGATGGCTGTTGGCTCTCAGAAGTGTGTTCTTATCCGTCGGTTTGGGGAATACTTTGGTACTAATAGATCCATTATCAATGCTCACTTGGACATCCAAATAATTAATGCTGGACTCATCAATGAGATAGGTAAGTCTGATGGGAGAGATTCTATTATTGATGTTATCCATCAATTCAATAAATCGATCCCTACCACCCGTCCACAGCATAAAGAGGTCGTCAATATAGCGAGCAAAACTCAAAATATAATTTCAAACCTCAGGTTGGTTAAAGAACATATATCTCTTCTCTTTGAACATAAATACGTTCGCGTAGGAGGGGGCCACATTACTCCCCATTGCGCATCCGTTGAGCTGGAGGAAAAATGCCCCATCGAAAAGAAAGTAATTCCTTTTGAGAGTGAGTTCTAATAAACGTAAAAATAAGTCCAGGTCGACCGACTCCATATTCTCATCAACCAAGAATTCCCTCATAGCTACAAGGCCCTCTTCGTGGGGAATGCTGGTGTACAGACTACTAACGTTCATCACACATAGCAAGGTGCCTCTGGGTACCATACCTACTCCGTTGAGAAGATTGAGGAATCCAGTGGTGTCTTTGATGTAGGTCTCTTGTTTCATCACCAAAGGTTGGAGCACTGTGTCTAAAAATTCAGAAATGGGTTGGAAAAAAGAGTTTCTAGCTGAGATTATAGGGCGGCCGGGGGGATGTCTTAGATTTTTGTGGATCTTGGGGACCGTAAATAGAATAGGGACCACCGGGTGGTCCTGCTGAAGTGCTGTAGCCAATTCTTTAGGTAATTTACCTTGGGAGATGGCTTCCATGAGGATGGAATCTAATTCCCTCTTATAATGCTCTGTCGGATCGGCAGGCAGGCATTTGTAGGTGTCAAGAACCGCCAATTGGGCACAGATCTCAGATCTGTAAGCACTAAGGTCCATTATTACAATCCCACCCCCCTTATCGGCGGGTCGTATAATGATGTCTCTATATGAACCTAAATCTCGTAATGCTTTCCACTCTTCCTTAGACAAATTATGATGCTTGGAGGTCACCGCAGCATTGTATCTAACCACGGAGTTATCCAAAAGGTGTGTGAAAGCCTTGATAGAGGTATTAGTCGATTGTGGATCGAACTTCGATTTAGATTTTGATTTAATGAAGTTCTGATGTACGTAGGCTGGTGCAGGTGGTATATTCTGGAAATGTTCCTGAAGGCGTAATTTACAAGCGAATTTATATAATTCAATTTTCCATGTCAGCTCATTATAATGATTCGTTGGAATGAAGGACAGCCCCTTGTTCAAGACATTAAGTTCGATCGGGCTAAGGTCTCTGGAGGACAAATTGTAAATTAGGCTCTTTTCTGCTCTAGATCTTTGGAGCCTCCAGTTCTGCCCCCCCCCCCCAGCGGGTGGCTTGCCTCTGCCTTTTGGGCCTTTTATGGTGGCCTCTGGTGTCTCTAAAGGGACTGGTGTCACTTCTTGCGCTCCGTCTGAATCCCGGATGGCAAATTCACTATCGCTGTTAGATGACATCGGCTCCCTTGTTTGGGCCTCACGGCGTTTTCTCCAGCTGTGCTTAGACCTGAAATTGTAAGGTTTATGCATGCCCGGTTCTCCCCCCATCAGCCATTTGTAGACCCTGTTGCTATCATAATCTTCTTTAACGATGTTGTTTTTATTTCTTTTGAACTTAATTAAGTCCCGGCGATACGTGTCGCATTGTGTCTGCAATTTGCGGACCCAATCCTGAGACTGGTCCTGCTGCAAGGAGAGAAGGTGTTCCAACTCAAATGCTGCAACCTTATCTTTGGTTAATCTCAGCTCCCGGCCTACCTACTCCACAACAAGCAACATTAGGTCCATGCTGCACTTATTTAATATTCCAACCCACTTTTTACAAAATTCCGGGTTGAACCGGCCGATGGTTGGAACATTTCTCACTCTGAAACCCCTCGTAATCATTTTTTCTCTATGGTAATCCGAGAGGGAAATTCCATGTAGTAAGAAATCGATTTCCCTGCGTTTCAGCTTAAGTAGCTGATGGTAAATGTCTATTTTACCCTGTTGAATATCGCTCAAGGAAAGTTGTTCTTTAAATAAAAGTCTCTCCGCATCATCATCGGTGAAGCTGTGAGTGTCCCCGATTGTGATATTGAAGCTCCGACACCCTGGTGTCTCCTCTGTAATCAAATGCGTCTCCATGCTGGTATCGCAATACAGTGTCCTTTCCAAAAATACTAATCCGGGTGATGCAAAAGATATTAAAAACAGCAGCACTCACTGCTTGCTCCCCAAGGGAGTTTTGTGGTAATAAATGGACGGGTGCCCTGACTCATGTGGGATCCAGGTCCCGAGTAGATACTTGTGCAATAGTCCGGCACTCACGAAAATCCGAGTCAGTATGTGCTCAGGTGCCTCCCACCAAGGAAAAGTATACAAGGCAAAAGGTAGTGGCACTCTGAGAATTGACACCAGTTAGAAAACATACATCATTTATTCCAACATCAGGAACATGGACCAACGTTTCGGGGCCACAGCGCCCCTTTGTCAAGGTAAGTGAACAAGAAACGAATACAGATCCTACCTTAAATACCACCAAGAAGCCCGCCAGTAAGGAAGCGTGTCCGGAAACAGAAAGGGTATGCACAGCTGCAGAGTCCCTGGATGATGACGTCACCCCGTTGGTGACGCCCGGTTGTCCGGGTTACCAAGGACGCGAGTCAGCCTATGTCACAAAAAAAATATAGCTAGTGATCAACAACACATGTATAGCATGTGCAAGACCCCAAACAACAGTGAAATAAATTAGTTAGAACCTCAACCCAGAGAACAGAATGCATAGCCCAGAAGAGCAGGAAAGCTAAATATAACCGAGATAGTGAAACAAAAGAGCTTGTTAAATCTGGCTAATGACAGCCCAAAATAGCTAAGGGAGGAAACAGCAACTCACAGGGAGTGTCTATGAACAGTAGGCACAACATGATTGTCAATACAACCGGCATGAATAGTTGCCAGCCAAAAGGAATATACAAATGGGCCAATAATATACAAACTAATTCAATATTACAGTAATGTACAGGACCAGTTCAACCAAGGTTCAGTGTACATAATCCAAGTACTCAGAACACACTCCACGTAATTCTTTCATTCAGCCCATTAGGGCTGATAGTGTTCAAACGATACATCCATTTAGTTTCCATTTGGAGGAGCTTATTGGCACGATCACCCCCCCTCAGGGACTGAGGTACATGGTACATGGAATATTTCCCTGGCCCACAGACTTGCTACATATGCCCAACATCCCCCTCTGAGTCTCCAGCCTTCCACAAGACCTAAGTCTGTCCAGAGGTGTAGATAGGAGCCATGGTGCCCAGAGCAACGGTATGTTGTGGCACCCCTCACCTGTACTAAATTGGGGGCGTGGCCAACATGTGGGGGCATGTGAGCATTTGAAAGGGCAAAAAAGTGTATGGAGGGATGTTTGAAATATTTAAAAATATGTATTTATAAATTAATATTCTATATATAAATACTGTATATGCAAGTGTAAAATCTTATTTGCACACTGAAATTAGTATTTTTGAAAAAAAAAATACAAAAAAAACACTAATAAATAAACCAACTGCAGCTTGTATCCAAGTGATCGACCAGCTTTTTTGATACTAAATCCAGGAGTGCCGCCTTATTTCCTTACTTCTGCAGAGCTGCCATGTCACGCTAGTTAAACACTATATATTCAACTATCTATCATGGTACCCTGTTCGTCCTATTATCCTGAGCGCCGAACAACAAGCAGACTATATATATATATATATACATATATACAGTATCTTAACACGCTTGACAATCCAATACGTTTTACACATCATATTGACAAATTATCAATTAATTTTTTGGATGTCACTATATACTGCGAAAAAGGGAAGCTGGTGTCTAAATTATATCGAAAAGATACAGATCGGAATATGGTGCTCCATGCAAGAAGTCATCATCCTAACAGTCTGAAGGAGAGTTTACCCATATCACAATTTATGCGAGTATTGCTTAATAACACCTCAGCAGTGACAGCGGAGACCCAGATTGAGGAAATGAGTCAACGGTTTTGAGCCAGAGGATATAATAATTCTACCATACAGAGATGCCTTCTGAAGGCGAGACATAGGCACTTCCAGGTAGTAGGAAGACTTAAACATAAATCGAATCCAAAAAGAATGATCACTACTTCCACTTTCGACGTAGCCTCATATCAAGCTAAACGGGCATATACTAAGTTTTGGCCTATTATCACATCAGATGCAACCTTTAAAGGAATAAGTTCCAGTCCTCCAATGTGTTCCTATTGTCGTGGTGCTAATCTTAAGCAACTTTTAAGGAGACCTACTAAACAACCACAATTGACACAGACTTCATGGCTGCAGTCCCGTAAACTGGTTGTTTTAGGTGCGCAGACTGTACAACATGTCGGTCTATGTTGGTGGGTTCCCACTTTTTACATCTGCATAGTGGCAAAAAAATAAAAATCCAACATAAATTGCATTGTACTTCAGATTTTGTGATCTATTTGATTATCTGCCCCTGCGGCCAGTATTATGTGGGGATGACCACGCGCAACTTTAGAGAACGAATGGCCAATCACCGCTCTTCTATTCAGGCTGCTTTGTCCAATAATGATTCAGACAAACCAGTGGCTCTGCATTTCGCCAAAGAGAGACACTCTGTATCAAGTCTCAAGTGTATGCTAATAGACCATGTGCCTAGTCTTCCTTGTGGTGGTGATTGAGCTAAGATATTACGCCAGCGTGAAGCTAGATGGATCTTCGAATTGGACACAGTGGCCCCACAGGGTCTAAATTAATCTAATCCATATAATATTTTTTTGCGCTAAACGTTTTTGGACTTTATTCATACCATGGACACACCCTCAAAAGATATATTGCTATTGGATTTTCTTTCTTTTTTGTAATAATTTTCTTCACATTCATTCTTTATGTTTTTCTTTATAGACTGTATATTTTTATACATAAAATAACTTTTTTGTTGATTATAATAATTTTTTATCAATAATTATATGTTGTGTCGAAGTTGGATAATTGGCTGAGACAAGATCAGTTTAACATTGGATCGCAGCGACGCCATCTTGCGACTGGCCGCAAGACGCCATCTTGGAAATGAGATCGTAAGACGCAATTTTGTGAATGGCCGCCTAAGCGCCATTTTAGATAAACTCACACTTTAGTACATGTGGCGATATTACTATTAGCATCATGCGATTGCATCTGTGACCATCACCATAAGTTACAGCGATTCATCAAAAGCCCATTTCATGACTTTACGTAGTTTGGGTGCTCTGGATAAAGTGTGTGTATTATTATAATTCCCCTAAAGGATATATTTCAGAAACGGCTGTACAGTATGTCAAAATTGGATTGCATTAGCTAAACAGAGCAAATGGCCACGTGACATCTAGCCTGTGAAGACAAGCTTCATGGACATAACATCTGCTCTCACTCCAGGTGGCCCTGCTCGAATACAGCAAGAGGGTCATTTGTAGCACCTTACATTAGCAGGCTTCCTACAATAAAATACCTTCAAAGACAAGAGTGTTATCTGAGGTTTGGGTCTTGTAACTGTGCTAATTTGCATCCACACAGGCCCTGGGAGAACAAAGACCAGTATTTTGGAGCCTGAAAAGGGTGGGGGCTGCTGGGGCATGAGCAAGTCATGGAACTATAATGCTCAGCATTCCACACTGCTAGGTGTTCTCATACACACATTAATACGCACAATTGCGCTGTTAACTAGTCGCATATTAGCGAATGCATAAGACCCTGTATGAAAATGCTGAATATTAGCTCCATGCACACGCATCTGCCCCAAGTTTACTAGCATCTTTACATCAAACCCCACATACTCACACATTACATATTCACATACAAGGTTCCATAATCTTTAAGGTATAAGATTCGAGTATGCACATTTATTATCATTGCTAGTAAATAAAGGTTATTTCGTAACTAAGGTTTTATACGTGATAAGTAAGCCATGTTTGGTATTGTACTGATGCGTACTCTCTCAACAGTATTCCGGTAATATCGATGGAGAGATCGCAACATGCATTCTCAATTTATGGACCGCAGAGACTTCAAGCAACAAAATGTACATTATATGAACAACTGTTAGGATTTGCATGAGGCGGGAAACTAGAGACCTCCAGTTGTTAGAGGCTGGACTGTGTCTATTTGAACCAACCTGTTAAATTCCTTGTAACATATGCCCTCTCCTTTAGGACCAATGGTATTAGCAACAAACTTCTCTATTGTGTTGGTTATTCCTGGGGGGTATAAATATGTGTGCTCTGACCCTGTGTTCCTAGTCTTCGTGCTGAATGCTGATTGATGAGGGGTTTCTTGCTGATGCCTAACATCTGGACCAGAGAGCGCTGCTTATGTATAATTGTACTTGGGTCTGTATAATCTCTTTGCGCTAAGATTATATGAGGATCATAGCGTGTAAATGCTGTACTTTTACTTGAATAATACTTTGTGCTTTGGAACCACAGTTTCTAGGTCTGGAATCTTTATTTACTGTATGACTCCATACGCAAATTAGCGTCATCCCTAGAGGTTTATAGGAAGGATATTAGAAGGTATAGGCAGGGATATTTATAAGGTTCAAAGACAGAATCCTTAGTTGGGGGCTCATAGTGAAGTCACTTACTCACTCACATGGCACGTACGGTTATCGATTTCTCACCAAAGGGTGGAGTGGCCACATGCAAGGTTTACCTGCAACCACTCGGTGCTGAGAGATCGCTACCCGTTTTCGTGTGAGCCAGGGATGCTGACTAGAATCCAGGGACAAGAGAGGAAAAAGTTTGTTTTCCTTTGTTGATAGAACCTAATATTTATAGGGGTGCCGCAGTATTGAACACGCGGCTGAGTCACAGTTTTGCGCACAGTAAAGATGCACTTTTGTGTACGCAGCTAAAGGTTGTCATACGGTTGTGTGGTAGTCACATTATTGTGCATGCGACTGGTCGCACAATAACGTATACGTACTTCTGGTCATGCTGCCACGTGTTTAAACAAAGCCGTTTCAATTAAACATTCTTTTCAATTATTGTCAATATCTGGGTTAACATGTATTTTTCTGCGCAGAAAAAAAAGTGTGTAACAGTGAGTATTTGTTGGTAGGGGTGACTTGTTCCCTAAAGTTAGAGGTACCATATGACTTTTAAGGGCTAAGTGCTAGCCGCTCGGTAAGCAGCTTACCGTTCTATACACAGTAGCAGGTCTACATGTTGTCTTTGTTGTAGAGAGGTGCATGGAAGTAGCCAACTGAACCTTCCATAGGTGTGGATGTTGCCTTCTTAAATCTTATCCGGGTGGGTGGAGTAGCCTTCTTCAAATCTTCACAGGTGTGTGGGCGCTGCCGTTAAATCGTCCACAGGTAAGTGAAAGTATCTTGACTGTCTTTCACCAGTTTAAATCTTTATTGAAAAACATAGGAGTTGTCTTAGAATGGGAGCCATGCAAACAATAGAGATGTTAGACAATGATGTGCTGCTAATGGAGGCACCATTTGGATCAGCCCATCATATTATGCATACTAACTACGGTACTTATGCAATAAGGTTTTGTGATGTATGGTTTAAAATGACGATGAAGAGTGTTAGACAGTTTCCCAGAATTGGTAGTTTTGATAAAGATGTATTAGATAATGTCCGGGATCACATCAGTCTGATGCGCTCCCGAGAGAAAAAGGTCAAATATTATGAATGTTTAAAGTTGTGGCAGCATGAAGGGGATGCGTGGCTTAAAAATGCGCAAGCGACGCAAACTAGCGTTGCAAGCGCATTGCCAGAGAATACATCCACGACGCTGAATTGCAGTGCGGGCGAGCCGCAAAATGGTGCGCACGTGCAGCAAGGTAGCATTGCAGAAGGTATTGCCAGCAGTTCACGTGCACCACCCACACCTTAAGTGGATGGAGGTGCAAGTACAGTTATCAAAAATAGCCATAAAAATGTAACAAGCAATTTGTACCCTCTGTTAAGCAACTATAAAGAAAATGTTTATGATGTGGATGATGAGCCTATTGTAATGTCTGCCATTTCCCATGCTGTACAGATGATAGATGCTGCATCACAACAATCACGAGTGGTGCCGTCATCTCCATCAGTAACAGTAAGGGAAGTGCTAACACCCTCTGCACCCATAGAGGAAGTTGTTAATACCATACGTAACAGCAACAGATTAAACCCCCTGCCAGGTAACAAGGTCAAAGGTAGCAGCACTACCGATCTGCATCCCATTTGGACAATAACTGTTCTGAATGGAAATGCAGATGCGAACGGTCTAGTGCCTCATGAGGGAAGTGGTAATGCATTGTCCTTGGACAAGAGCAGAACTAAATTCCAACATAAATGATTTCCCCGATCCCAAAAAGGAACTAGCCAAATGTCAGAGATTTTTGAGGAATTAGGGTAGTTCTCATGAGCCAACTAATACAGATTGGCGTGTGGTGTTAAGGGCCTGTCTACCACACAATACCGATGTGACAAAATTTGTCACGGATTGTGTATTGGAAGGTGACGTTCCCTTAACAGACCAAGTAAACCAAGATAATATTACCCGGGTTCAGACCTCACAGCCTGGCTGGAGGGGAGTCACAATAGATACCCTCATAGAATCTGCCATAGAACATGATAAAAACATCTCAAAGAAGAGAGAGACCCCGAGTGAAAAACTAATGGCTGTCAGTATCCAAGCTCTGGAAGGAATGACTGTAACATCACAGCCAGTAGACACACCTGCACTATACACACACTTGCACCTGAACAGTTACACGTCCTCACCAATCCCACACCACAGCAAACACATCCTTACCCCACATATCATACACAACCACA
This sequence comes from Taudactylus pleione, assembly GCA_031769625.1. NCBI lineage: Eukaryota > Metazoa > Chordata > Amphibia > Anura > Myobatrachidae > Taudactylus > Taudactylus pleione. The sequence continues at coordinate 1,223,160 of JAUIMM010000182.1, forward strand.
GGTCCCATGCTACCCACAAATTTCATACCTTCCACCATACTCTTATGCTGCATATTCCTACCCATACCCACCATCTTTCCCTTTTGCTCAACTCCCACAACAATCCTTTCATCCACCCCATTTAAAAAGATGTTTTAACTGTCACCAAGTGGGGACACATAAGTAAGTAATGCAAAGTGAAGAACACCACACATGAACACGGGTTTCCCATGGGTTCATAGGCAACCACACTATCTTCTCCCAGGCCTTATATGACTGTTTACAATCTTTTCAACCTGCCAATGGATCTGTTCTAATGTTAAATGTGGACGATTTATTGTTGTATTTAGGTCATGTTTAAATGATATTTAACTGTTGTGCTTTATCTCTCACACACAGGACACAAGGTTGCTAAGGATAAATGGCAGCCATGCCAGGCTAAGGTCAAATACTCGGAATACTATCCAACCCAGGGGCCCAGGCATTATTTAGATCAGTAGCTATTAATAACAAGATTTAATTGCAGGAACCTGTATGCAGATACTATGGACCTCATTCAGAGTCGGTCATTGCGGCCGTACGGTCGTGCGGCCAACGGCCGCAAATTGCGATCGTACGGCTGGTCAATCGTAAACAAAGTGCCGCCCATTCGTTAGCACTGCACCTCCTCTAGCTACCGACTGATCTGATCAGACGAATGAAACAATCGTAGTCAGGCACTGTCATTCGTTGTATGCTAATTATGTTCTGATGTTTGCGGCCGTATGTGTTGTATTGATGGTCACATGTCATGTTTTCATGGACTATCGATCAGCTTTTTATGAGCTTGTTGTCAATTATCTAATTAAAAGTGTTTAACTCTTGCTGTTCTTTAAAACAAGTTTTTTATCATGTGTCAATAAACTTTATTGTTCATTTAGTTGTTGTTTTCTCCGTTCTCTTTTTTTTCACACAATTTTAAAAACAAAGTAAGATTTATTATCTGTGAATGTACTGTTGATAAGTGTGTTATATTTAAAAATACATGTGCATTTTGCATTATGATCATTTGCACTCTTATGTTTGCAATTGCACACTGCGTGTTGTAGCCAATCAAATGTGAGCTTATTTTTCGGGACACATGATTAATGGATTGGCCAATAGTGTTTTTTTTGAGGAAACTGTAAATATTTTAGCCAATCATCTTTTCTGTACCCCATATATATTTCATGTTTTCTGCAAAATCGGCCATTGCCATCATGAGAGCCGCGGCCTTTACCAGGAGATAGTTGCTTGTCCTGGTAAATATCCTGGACAGGCAGATTATGCATGCTGTGCCGCCCATTTCCAACCGCATAAAGCGGGCTGCCTATGCGGAGGTGAGGCGACCCCTCCGATCTGCGGGTTACCGGCGCAATATTGCACAATTAGAAAGGCGCTGGTCTGACCTGCACCACCAGTCGCCTACACTCCTGATGAATTTGCGGATGCAACTACGCAGACGTAAGTATGCATTTGTTTAAAAGTAGTGGACTGTTAAAAATGTATGTTCCTTTGCAATTATTTTAGTCAATGTTAAAAAACCCTCCTGTATGTTGTCCCTATTGTCCTGAATGTGTAAAGTGTACTTGTATTGTGTAGCCGAAATTCAAAACTAATATTTCTTTTTTTTATGTTTACATTTTAGAAGCACAGCGGAGACAGAGAAGGGCACGCAGAATGCAAAGCATTGCAGGTGGAAACCTGCAGCCCTCACCTTCAGCATCTCCTCAACCCAGCCCTCCCTCCCCACCACCATACTCCCCCAGCAACCTTCCATCCCTCTTCCAATCCTCCTCGAGTATTCCTCCCTCCCATGCCCACTCATCCCAAATTTCACAAATATCCCCTCCCTTGGATCTTTCCTGCTCCATTTGCCCTTCCACCATTCCCCCAACTCCCGAATATTCCCCTTCTCCGGAAGTATCTCCACCGACATCTGTGGTTGTGTCCGACCACTCAGAGGGTATGTTTTTTTTTTTTTTTTGGGTGTTGTTGTTATCCATGTATTTCTACAAATTTGTTTATGACCTTAGGTTTTGTGCCTGGGCCTTTTTTTTTAGTGTGGACCACAAAAATATAAATTTTGTGGCCTTAAAAAAATGTTTTGTAGTTTTAGTAAATAATGATTACCAGTACATTAGGATTAGTATTTTACAATGTAAAAAAACATGTCACAAAACTTGGCAATGTGCTAGGAACCAGACTACCCTTGTTGATGTTGTGTACACTGTGCTTAAAATGTACTAACATGTAACTTCATTAGGAAAAGTGATGTTTGCCGTAGCAAACAAACACATTGTATTTTAGGATTATCAAGAACATTCTAGAAGTGAATATGTGCATTGTGTTTTAAGGATATGGCCATCATGACTTAAGAATACACCTCCCATTATTTTTAAAATCATCATAGTGGTTTTTGGCTTTTGCCACATAGTTAGGGTTTCAAATTATTTTAACAACATAAAAGTATAAACCTATTAATAATGTTGTGTGGCTGATACATTCAAACACACCGTAACATTATTGTGTTTAACCACTTTTTGGTACATTAAATAATGTGTAATGTTCAAATGTTTGTATTTTTAATGTGGCTGGGGAAGCCTTGGCTGGGTGCAGCATTTTTTCTAAGTGCAGTTTTTTAAGTGCATAACTAGCGTTAGACCTGCGCTATTTTTATTAGTTAATTCTTCTGCTGATCCTGAATGAATTGACACCGCCTCTCTCCCAATCTACAGGTAACTGAAGTTGACTGTGACTTCAAAGTGTTTCACCTCCTGTGCCTCCTTTATTAATTATAATCATAGGTAACTGAAGTTGACTGTGACTGCAAAGTGTTTCACCTCCTGTGCCTCCTTTATTAATTATAATCATAGGTAACTGAAGTTGACTGTGACTGCAAAGTGTTTCACCTCCTGTGCCTCCTTTATTAATTATAATCATAGGTAACTGAAGTTGACTGTGACTGCAAAGTGTTTCACCTCCTGTGCCTCCTTTATTAATTATAATCATAGGTAACTGAAGTTGACTGTGACTGCAAAGTGTTTCACCTCCTGTGCCTCCTTTATTAATTATAATCATAGGTAACTGAAGTTGACTGTGACTGCAAAGTGTTTCACCTCCTGTGCCTCCTTTATTAATTATAATCATAGGTAACTGAAGTTGACTGTGACTGCAAAGTGTTTCACCTCCTGTGCCTCCTTTATTAATTATAATCATAGGTAACTGAAGTTGACTGTGACTGCAAAGTGTTTCACCTCCTGTGCCTCCTTTATTAATTATAATCATAGGTAACTGAAGTTGACTGTGACTGCAAAGTGTTTCACCTCCTGTGCCTCCTTTATTAATTATAATCATAGGTAACTGAAGTTGACTGTGACTGCAAAGTGTTTCACCTCCTGTGCCTCCTTTATTAATTATAATCATAGGTAACTGAAGTTGACTGTGACTGCAAAGTGTTTCACCTCCTGTGCCTCCTTTATTAATTATAATCATAGGTAACTGAAGTTGACTGTGACTGCAAAGTGTTTCACCTCCTGTGCCTCCTTTATTAATTATAATCATAGGTAACTGAAGTTGACTGTGACTGCAAAGTGTTTCACCTCCTGTGCCTCCTTTATTAATTATAATCATAGGTAACTGAAGTTGACTGTGACTGCAAAGTGTTTCACCTCCTGTGCCTCCTTTATTAATTATAATCATAGGTAACTAGCTTATTCTTTACTGAATCCTTATGCTTTTGTTTCTAATGCCTTATGATCTGTAATAGTTACATTGTTTTAAGGATTCTCTCAGTTTATTGACTAAAGTGAATGCTTGATTTATTTGTAGCCTTAGATGTATGGTATGTGGTCATTGTTGACTTAAGCCATTTTTATTGCTAGCTTTCTCTGGCTGGCCAATTGGGGGGTTTTCATTAATTAGTGTCCACACTTGCTTGCATCCCTGTATAAGTGTCAGTAGTGTGGCTGGGGAAGCCTTGGCTGGGTGCAGCATTTTTTCTAAGTGCAGTTTTTTAAGTGCATAACTAGCGTTAGACCTGCATTAAACCGAGGAGAAACAGAAGGAGAAAAAGGTCCATCACGCAACAAACCTCAACAATCTAAAGACTCAGACTATTATTGGACTCCCTGTACAATCACGGCAAGAACACTTCTATTGCTATTAATAATGCTGGCCTTCTGATTCTCGCATACAATTCAATGCTTATCGTACTTTTCCCCATGTCAGCTTACATCTATCAACTTTGAAACACTGTCCTTTATCTCAGCTCTCTTGCCTAGCCTCACATCCTCTATCTGCTTACAATCTGCATTATTTTTCACATTCTGCACACATTAGAACCCCACTTTTATTCCTCCCTATAACAATCTTGTTAATCTGCATACATATTGATACACTGTTCTTTGATACGTCACTGTTTTCTCACTTGCATTCCTACAAATCTCTTGCACTCATATCTCATTTACATTTCCAAATTTCATTCCTCTTGTTTACTTATAAACACCTTGACAAGGTTTTCGTCAACTCCCTCCTTCACTCAGTCACTACCTAATCCTCTATTCTGTCCCCTGCTCCCACCTTTATCCTTTCCCCCTTATCTCTTCCACCTCCTCCTCCCCTTCTCCCCCCTCCTCTGTCTGCCTACTCTTCACTCCTCACCCATTACTCCACTTTCTTCCTGTTCTACCCCCCCTCTGTCCTACTACCCCACCACCAAACCCTCCTCCTACACTCCTCTCCCTGTCACTTCACCCCACTGCCATCCACATCGCCCTCCCTGCCCACCTCCTATTGGTTCCCTTTCTAGCTCAGGTGCCCGCACCATCACTAAACTCTATTCATATCGGTCCCCCAAATTAATCTCACCTCCACATTACAGCAACCCGGACAATCTTATTCACATCTCCCCCACAAATGCTATCTCTCTATCCTGTGCCCTCTGGAATGCCAGGTCAGTCTGTAATAAACTGGTCCCCACCCATGACCTTTTTATCTCCAAGTCTCTGAATCTCCTAGCCATCACTGAAACTGGATTTCAACCTTTGACACCACTTCTCCTGCTGCTCTATCCTCTGGGGGCTTCGCCTTCTCCCACACCCCCCGGCCTGGGGGTCGCCATGGTGGTGGAGTTGGGGTCCTTCTATCCACCAGTTACTCATACCAGCTAATACCCTCTGAACCATCCCTTACATTCCCCACATTTGAGGTTCATGCTATATGCCTCTTCCAACCAATAAACCTCAGAGTAGCTGTCATTTACCATCCCCCTGGCTCTCCGTCCAAATTCCTTGACAACTTCGCTTCCTGGCTCCCTCACTTTCTCTCCTCAGATCTTCCCTCCATTATCATAGGTGATTTTAATATTCCTATTGACATTCCCACAGAATCCTCTGCAGCTAAACTCCTTACCCTCACCTCTTCATTTGGTCTCGCCCAATGGACCTCCTCACCCTCCCATGTGAGTGGGCACTCACTTGACCTGGTCTTTACGCACCGTTGTGATATTTCTGATTACTCCAATTGCCCATTCCCCCTCTCTGACCATCACCTTCTCTCTTTTGACCTATCCCTCTCTCCTTCCCCTCCTCTAACTCCTAAGGCTACCATTACTAAGCGTAATATTGAGGCTATTGACACTGTTGCTTTTTCTCCATGCTGGACTCTCTTCTCTCCCCTATCATTTCTCTCTCCTGTCCTGAACAAGCCACTTCCCTGTACAATTCCTCCCTTGCTTCTGCTCTTGATTCTGTTGCTCCAGAAATAACCACTCACCCTCGCAGATCCACACCACAACCCTGGCATTCCAAATGCACCAGATACCTACAAAAGTGTTCAAGAATTGCAGAGCGTCAGTGGAGAAAGTCACGCTCTAAGGCTGACTTCCTCCATTTCAAATTTATTCTCTCTTCCTACAGTGCTGCCCTGTCTCTCTCCAAACAAACATATTTCAAGAACCTCATCTCCTCCCAGTCCTCAAACCCCCAGCGTCTCTTTGCCACTTTCAACTCCCTACTCTGCCCTTCCCCTCCTCGCCTTCCCTCCTCGCTCTCTGCCCTCGACTTTGCCACCTACTTTATATCTAAAATTGACTCCATACGTGAGGACATCATATCCCATCAGACCCTCAGCACTCCTCTCCCTCCTTGCCCTTACCACCCCTCCCCTTCTGTCTCAACAACTCTGACATCCTTCTCCCCTGCTTCTGGAGAGGAAGTCTTGGCCCTCATCCGGTCCTCCCCTCCTTCCACCTCCCCTCTTGACCCTATCCCTTCCTGTCTCCTCTCCCACCTGTCTCCTTCTGCCTGTTCCCATCTGGCTCACCTCCTTAATCTTTCCCTATCATCTGGCACTGTCCCTTCTGCATTCAAACATGCTCTTGTCTCCCCCATTCTTAAAAAACCTACCCTTGATCCTACAAACTTTCAAACTATCGACCCATCTCTCTTCTCCCTTTTGCTTCCAAACTCCTTGAGCGTATTGTCTACAACCGCCTTACCACCTTTCTTTCCTCCCACTCCCTCCTTGACTCATTTCAATCTGGCTTCCAATCTCTCACTCCACGGAAACTGCCCTCACGAAAGTCAGCAATGACCTCCTTGCTGCCAAATCCAAGGGCCACTACTCTCTGCTCATTCTCCTTGACCTCTCTGCTGCATTTGACACTGTAGACCACCCTCTCCTCCTGCAAATCCTTTACTCTCTCGGTTTACGTGACACTGCCCTCTCCTGGCTTTCCTCCTACCTCTCTGATCGTTCCTTCGCTGTGTCCTCTCATGACTCCTCTTCCCTCCTCTTTCACTAAAGGTAGGAGTTCCCCAAGGTTCTGTTCTTGGACCTCTCCTTTTCTCCCTATATACATCCTCTTTAGGTGAACTCATTAACTCCTTTGACCTCCAATATCATCTCTATGCAGATGATACTCAAATTTACCTTTCCACCCCTGAACTCACCCCTGAGCTCCTTACCCGTATCTCCAACTGTCTCTCTGCTGTATCTTCGTGGATGTCCCAGCGCTTTCTTAAACTTAACATGTCTAAGACTGAGCTGATCATCTTCCCACTCTCTTCCACTACATCACTCTCCACAATTTCTTTATCTATTGATGGCACAACTATCTCCTCTAGCCCCAAAGTGCGCTGTCTTGGAGTTATCCTAGACTCCTCCCTCTCCTTTAAACCGCACATTCAGCACCTCTCGCAGTCCTGCCGTTTTCACCTAAAAAATATCTCCAGGATTAGACCCTTCCTCACCCAGGATGCCACTAAAACCCTCATCCACTCACTGGTCATATCCAGATTGGACTACTGTAACCTTCTCCTAGCTGGCCTCCCAGTCTCTCACCTCTCTCCACTACAATCTGTTCTCAATGCTGCTGCTCGGCTCATCTTCCTCTCCAGATGTTCTATATCTGCTTCCCCTCTCCTTCAAGCCCTACACTGGCTCCCCTTCCCCTTCAGATGCCAATTCAAGGTTCTTACATTCACCTTCAAAGCCCTCACCAAATCCTCTCCCGCATACATTTCTGACCTTCTCTCCCTTCACACTCCTGCCCGCCCACTTCGCTCAACTAATGTATGCCGCCTCTCTTGCCAACTGATTACTTCCTCCCACTCCCGCATCCGAGATTTTGCCTGTGCTGCTCCCTACCTTTGGAATGCTCTCCCTCTCCCTATCAGACTCTCCACCTCTCTACAAATCTTCAAACGGGCTCTCAAGACCCACTACTTCATCAAGGCCTTCCAGCACTCATCCTAACCCACCTCATGCTCTTTCCTTCCTATCTTCCCCTTCTGTGTCATGCCTGTCTGTCTGCCCCTCCCCTTAGAATGTAAGCTCTCATGAGCAGGGACCTCTTCCCTCATGTGCTTCTCTTTACATTTTCTTCTACTCTCTACTCCCCATTAGGGCACCTAACACGGGACCCGCCAACTCCCGGCAGCTTATTGTGAGTGCTTTAATCACTATTTCAGCAATGTATATAAGTTGTGTCCTTGTCCTGCACTGTAATGTACTGTAAGTTACTTGTTTCTTGTTCACTTATTAGTTCTATGTACTATGTAAGGCGCTGCGGAACACTTGTGGCGCCATATAAATAAAGGATAATAATAATAATAATAATAATAATAATAATTATTATTATTTAATACAAACAAAAAATGTTTTGTCCACAGATCTAACCCACATCCTGAGGGAAATAAGGGAGGAGCTTAAAGACACATCTGGCTATTTAATGCAGGCCTACTGCTGCCTCCAAAGAATTGTGGGGCATTTGGAGGATTTTTAATTATTTTGTTTACATATTTTTGCATTTTTCTTAAAAAAAAACATTAAAGTTTTTGTGCTTCAAACATTTGTCCTCTTTTTTGCCACACATTAAAGTGTGTAATTCTGCATTTTACAAACTTTGTGAACAAATGTGGGTGCCTTTTCATAGTGTAAGAACTGCAAAAATGTATTAGTAAACCTTAAGAACATTTGTAGTAATGTTGTATATTTTTTATTTAGGGGTTGGCATACATTATCCACCACAAAATGGCTTTCATTTTGTTTTAAAAAAAACACCATTTGTATTTAATTGAAAACATTTATTAAATTACAAACATGCTGCCAACAGGCTTTTACTCGTAAAAATAATTTCATAACAGATTCACACATAACAAATGTCCTCAGGGTTTGGCCAAATAAAACATCTGGCTTAGTCAAACATAAACAACTATAGTAAAAAACAAACAGATTTTTGAATGGGAAACATACAAATTAATAAAACAAAAGGCAAATTAACTATTGGGGTATATCTGTGCAAAATGTGTTAGTTGTCAAAAAACATACAGGGTATTGCCAATGGGTTCCATTATTTTTGCAGGTTTTGGAAAGTGTTGTGATTTGGTTGGTAGGAAAAGAAAACAAAAGAAAAAGGTACACGTTAAAATACATTTGCAAAAAGTGTTTTGTTTTAAAAAAAAATCTTCCTACTTAAAAAAAACGTGAAACAACATAATCGCGTCTGCCCCCCCAACAGCATCACAACACCTTCCTCCTGGGGGCCATCCTCTGGCAAGTCCTCCTTTGGCTGCATGGGTACTCGACTCCTTATTGCAATGTTGTGTAAATTCCCACACAGGACCACAATGCGAGAAACCATATCCGGCGAGTACATGAGTGCACCACCAGAGTGATAGAGACCCGGAACCAGCCCTTTAAAAGGCCGATACAGTGCTCCACCACCTGCCTGGTGGCAGTAAACGCGGCATTATAGTGAGTTTGGGGCCCTGGTGTGGGAGTCAAATAAGGAGTCAGCAGCCAGGTTGTGCAAGGATATCCACTGTCACCTGATGGAAATGGGACACCAAAAGATACATACATTTACCATGAAAACATGTTTACACTATTACTAGAGATACATACTGGATTTTTACTTACCAAGAATCCACACATCAACAGCTTGCAGTGTGCTTAATTTTGGCCAAATCCTTGAATGATGATTGAAAAATATATCTAGCACATGCCTCAGGATCCGTGTAAATGAGGGCTGGGAGAGGCCAGTCACCAGCCCCACAGTGGTTTGGAAGGACCCTGAGGCACAGAAATGTAACACCGCCAACAACTGTGTAAGTGGTGAGATTGCTGTTGGAATGTGAATCTGACTTTCTAGATCATTCTTTATTATTGAAAGAGTGTCTAGGATAATAATAATTTGGAGGCAGGCAATAGGTGGTTACAACCACATCATTAGGCATTCCAAAAAGGGTGACCCGTGTTCTATATATCTTGGCCCTTGCACGCCTCCTATGCCTACGTCCAGGAGGAGGCTGAGGAAGGTTGGTGGGGGGCAACATGGCCACTATTAGCTGTCCAACATCGCTCTGTAAAGTTAAATTTATATTTAAAATTGGTTCTACAGAGTGTTTTGTGATTATTTGTTCAAAAATATTTAGCTTTATAATAATGGTGCAAATTCTTAAAGGGTCAGGCAGTGCCATCTTTGGAAATCCCTACATGTGTATTTATTGTACAGTTGTTTTTTTATGGAAGACAACATTTTTTTTACATTTTTTAGTCCAAACAAATATTACTACTATTATTGTTAAAACAAAGCTTAACTTTAAAATTGGGCAATATGAATTATTTTTACATGTACGAATTTACATTTACCAAATAGAAAAAATAACATTATTAAAAAATAAAAAAAATAAAAATAAATAAAAAACATAATTGTAGGTTTGAATAGACACTTACATGATTCAACTACAAAATGGACTGTTAAACACCTTTAATAAATGTAAAAAATAAAAAAAAAATTAGTAACAAAAAATGTTATTTGTTTAGGATTGTAGAACAAAAAGAAAATAAACCAAACTGCAGTAGGCTGCCACACTTACTTGAGTCTTCTAATCAGGTTGTTTATTTAAGGCTACAAAAGCCCGGCCACCCAAACAGAACAAGTAACCGGCTCAAACACAACAAGTAACAGGGTTTTTTAACTGTCTGCACCAACCAAAATTGAAAAAAAAAACACTATAAAAAAACCACCACCAAAAATAAAGGAACATAAAAAACACCCACCAAAAAAAAAGGAACATAAAAAACACCCACCAAAAATAAAGAAACAAAAAAAAACACAAAAAAATAAAGGAACAAAAAAACCACCACCAAAAATAAAGGAACAAAATAAAACACACAAAATATAAAGGAACCAAAAAACCACCACCAAAAATAAAGGAACAAAACAAACACCCACCAAAAATAAAGGAACAAAAAAAACCCCCACAACCAAAAGAAATTTCCACAAAAAAAAACCCAACAACCAACACACAAATAACACACACAAGCAACACTCAAACAACTCACACAAGCAACACTCAAACAACTCACACAAGCAACACTCAAACAACTCACACAAGCAACACTCAAACAACTCACACAAGCACCTCTCAAACAACTCACACAAGCACCTCTAAAACAACTCACACAAGCAACACTCAAACAACTCACACAAGCACCTTTCAAACAATTCCAAACAATGTAACCACTAACAATCCCTTCCTGTACCACAAAACATTCCAACTACAACCCACAAGTAAGGGAACATTTGGCTTTGCCTTAAATAAAAGAAATAAAACACCATTTATTGAATCATTTAGGAAAGGTGTGCATTTGTAGTTAGGCAAATAAGGATGCACGGGTAACCAATCCAGGGATGCGCTCACATCTAGCACAACCCACGCAGTAATTACGGAATGCAGGAAAGGTGTGCATTTGTAGTTAGGCAAATAAGGATGCACGGGTAACCAATCCAGGGATGCGATCACATCTATTAAAAAGTCTGCACAAGTAGTATTCTTCATGCTCTCTCACAGGTTAGCAGAATGTCAAGTGAGGAGCATGGTGAGCAGAGGCCAACTGAGCCAGGTAAGTGCGAATCACATGTTTTCGACAACACAAGAACTGTTCATATTTCCCTTTAAAAAATGTTTATTAATTTATCTAATTTAAACAATGTTGTAGGCGCTGGGAATCAAATTCCACCAGTAGAGGAGGAGGAGGCGGGCCCAAGCAGGCCAAGGCCAAGAAACCCTCAGTTTCACGGATCGAGCATGAGACATTGGTGATCATGACAATGGAGAACCTTGTCCATGCCCCAAGAAATATGGGGGCTGGAGCCAAAGACAGGATTTGGGAGGAGATATCCAGGGCTGTTAATGCTGTGGATACAACCTACAGAACCATGAAGTCGTTAAAAAACGGTAAGAAAATGATATTGTGAGTGTACTGAAGTCCAAAGCTTGATCTTATTTAAATAAACTAACCCTTAACATTTCCAAAATCACATTGACAGCTGGACGGATTTCAAGTACCAACTGAAGAGGAAGCTACGCAGTAGGGTTTACCACGCTGCGGGGACAGGTGGTGGTCCCATCCCTGAGGAGCTGGCCTTGATGAGGTTGGAGACGTTGGCTCAGGGATGTGTGATGGAAGAGGAGATAGTCGGCATGTCCACTATGGACACTGACTTGGCCGACTTCAACGCTCAACATGTGCAAGAAGGTAATTTTTTTTTGGTAGCAAAAAAGTATAAAGCTCAAACGTCTGTGTTTTTTTTTCATGAAAACAAATAAAAAATTTTTTTTTATATTCCAGGTTTAAAAAGTGTGGTATCTGAAAAGGCTGCAACGCAAAACACAATGCAAGATGTTTTAAAAACTGTTTTACAAAAAAGGTTTAAAAAGCACAAACATTTGTGTTACGAATTTCCAAATGCACACGCAAGTGAAATGAGTTACAAGGTAACTAGCAATGTTAACAGTTACAATGCAGCAATCTTAGCTGCTTGGTTTGTGTGGTTCCAAATCGAAACATCGCAGGTAACATCAGATTAACGATTGTACCGTTGTGGCTTACGGATGCTTCTTGCCTACCTTAGCCTGGACGATCATCCTGTTCGTAGAGTGACGTTTTCATGCATCCACAATTCTTGGTCGTACAAAGCAGGTAATTTATGCACTCCTCTAAAACGCCTGGAAACGCTGAAGAACGCCTCTGTTTGCAGACCACCACCCCCGTATACTCCCACAAACGGTCTTGCCTGTCAATCAACTTTAGCAATCCACGTCCGTGTCAGAAGCCCTACAACCATCAGTATTTTTCATCGGTAGACCTCGTACGCACATGCGCACTGCTAGCCGTGCACAGGCGCAGAAAGAAAAACATTGTATGTGTACAACCGTGCGGCCGCAACGACCGACTCTGAATAAGGTCCTATATCCCTATAATTATTCAAAGTGATAGGGGGACTCATTTTACAGGTGACGTTTCCCAGAACATGTGTAAGGTGATGGGTAATAAAACCAAGATTGTTGCAGACTGTCATTTCTTTTATCTGTCCCCCCTTTGAGATACGAAGATGAATAAGAATAACAGAGATTTAAAGTGTTATTAACTAACATGTCTAATGCAAACTGTCATGATGTCAAACCTGGGGAATTTGTTATGATCCAAATTTTTTTAGCTCAGGTCGTTTGACTGATTGGTGGAAAGGTCCGTATCTGATGTCGAAACTGGATTATTGGCTGAGACAAGATCAGTTTAAAATTGAATCACAGCGACACCATCTAAGCGCCATTTTGATAAACTCACACTTTAGTACATGTGGCGCTAATACTATTAGCATCATGCGAATGCATCTGTGACCATCGCCATAGGTTACGGCGATTCACCAAAAGCCCATTTCATTACTTTACGTATTATAAAGGATATATATATATTTCAGAAATGGCTTTACAGTATGCCAAAATTGATAGCATTCACTGAATAAAGCAAATGACCAAGTGACAACTAGCTTGTGTAGATAAGCTTCCTGGAATAATGTCTGCTCCCACTCCAGGTGGTCCGGCTAGAATACACACCTTACATTAGCAAGCTTCCTGCAATGACATGATTTCAAAGACTAGAGTGTCATCTTAGGTCTTTCTCTTGTAGCTAGGCTATTTGCATTTCACACAAGAGACTGGGAGAATAAAGAGTTTCTTTTGAAGCCTGGGACAGGTGGGGGGGACTGCTGACAGAGTGGGCATGTGGAACTATCTGGCTCAGCATGTCACACTACTAAGATGTTCACGTAGTGAGAGTTAAGTGCACCCTTCCTCATACACACATTAATACGCACAATTGCGCTGTTAACTGGTCGCATATTAGCGAATGCATAGGACTTTATATGAAACTGCTGTTTTATTAGCTTTATGCGCATGCATCTGCCCCAAGTAAACTAGCATCCTTATATCAAACCCCGAATACTCACACATTACATATTCACACATAAGGTTTAATAAGCTTTAAAGTATATGATTTAGTTGGTTCAGTTAGTTTAAATGCTGTGAAATAAAGATATTTGATAACTAAGGTTCTATACATGTTAAGACAGCCGTGTTTGGGTTCGTACTGATGCATACTCTTTCAACAGAATTCCGGTACTATCGGTGTGGAGATCACATCAGGCATTCTCAACTTATGGACCGCAGAAACTACAAGCAACAAAATGTATATTTTATGAACAACTGTTAGTATGCAGCATGGGGAGGCAGGAGGGAAAAGACCCTCAGTTGTTAGAGGCTGGGCGAGTCTATTTGAACCAGCCTGTTAAATGCACTGTAACATATGCTTCTCCCCTGGGAACCAATGGCATAAGCAAGAAACTTCTATATTGTCCTGTCTATTCTGGGGGGGTATAAACATGTGTGCTCAAACACTGGGTCTTTAGTCTTCTTGCTGAATGCTGATTGACGGAGGTTTTCTTTCTGAATGCCGGGATCTGGTCCAGAGGCGCTGGGTATGTATACTGTACTTGGGTCTGTATAATTCCTTTGCGCTAAATTGTACACAGATCATAGCGTGTCACTGACTGTGCTTTTACTTGAATAATACTTTGTGCTTCGGAACCACATGTTCTGAGTCTGGAGTCTCTATTTATTGTATGACTGCGTACGCAAATTAGCATCATCCTTAGAGGTTTATAGGAAGGATTTTAGAAGGTACAGGCAGGGGTATATAGAGGTTCATTTTAATATCATCACTGACAATTGTTGACAAAGTACCACATCCTCAAAGGGTGGCCGGGGAAGATACGTGGGTCCATTCCACTCACTATAGGGAGGTTAACCAACCAGTGGAGATACAAGGCGGAGACAAGGCCGATAATGTGGACCTGTCAATTTTGAGCTTGTGCCAGAATGATTAAAAAGGTGACGGTGAGATACCTGAGCTAAAGAAATGTGTAAATCAGTGCTCCCAGCAATGGAGTGGTCTGCTGTGGTCATCCTAGTTCTTTCTTCCAGAGTTTTTGTCATGATGATCTGTTTGGGGATACCCAGTTTCTGTGATGGAGGACCGATAGAGGAGATGGGAGCTGATGGCAGCGCTGATGGAGTGGAGTCAGAAGGAGTGCAATGCCAATCAGGGGAGTGTCTGATCACTCTTTGTACTGTTATTGTTAAGATAGCTGTTATTCCGGATACTCGGGGATGGTGTGGAGGTTTATAGTCTGAAGATTCCTGTATTGGTGAGCTTTGTGGGTCCCAAGTTGATGAGAATTGTATCCAGCGGTGCCAGCCTAAATATAACTCGCACTGAGGTGGGTATCCTTTAGAGGATTATCATAGCATGGTAGGCAAAGTGTTAAATCAAACTGATTGCTGGGTGTGTTCACATGTGCCACGGGGACAGCATAATGTAGGGTTGGTGCCATTTCCGCTGAATATCACGGAAATTTTAGAATTACAGAAAGGAAATACATTGGATGGAAAATTCCTCTCATCCAAACCACCTCATTTCAAACTCTATCAATTCCAAGTAGATAGATCACTTTTGTGTTTAAACATAACCAACCCCAATAAACCCGGGAGTTGGGAAGTGACAGGGAATAATCAGATGATGACCTTCTCACAAAGAGCTGATAATAAGTCCATAAACCATGTTCTGTTACGCTCAATTAAATCTAGTGGGAGACATTTTAGGTACCGGTATGCATTGAGTTCCACCAAAGAAATTATTGGTAAGGTGCCAGATGGTTATTGTGCTAAAATAATACAGCCAGAAACTTGCATGTACCAGACGGAAGACCCAGAAATAGGATTGTTTGCAAGGGAAATGTGCTTAATGATAATGATGCTTACCATTCCTTATGTTCTCCCTGATAATGTATATTTTATATGTGGAAGAAAAGCGTATAAGTGGCTCTCCCCGAGTTCCGAAGGTTTGTGTTGCCTGGGAAGAGTAGTCCCAGAAGTTACGACCCTCACACATGTTGAAATGCTTGGTATACATAAAAACACACTGTCACCATATCTTCACACACAATATGAACACAGAGGCAAACAAAATATGATACCTGGTGACGTGCACAAAGCCACTCAGTTAATTAGTGAAACAACTGGCTTTCAAGTTTTAGTCGCTTTGGATCCCACCAGGATCGATCGGGGTACATTAAACTTTAGATATATTCAGGAACTTGCTAAATTGATAGATAATATCACCAAGATGTACGATGACACATTCAGGTATACAGGGAGAGAGTTGCAAGCGTACAAACTGATGCAACACAGGCTAGTGTTAAATTATTTAACTGCTGTTACTGGAGGGTATTGCATAATGTTGGCCACCCAATTTGGAGTAAAATGTTGCACCTATGTCACCAATGATACCAGCGAACCTAAGGAAGTGATAGACTGGAAGATGGATGAAATTCTGCAGCTAAAATGGGAATTTCGTAAGAACCACAATGCTTCAGTGGCAGAAGTAGGGGATAAGATAGAAGGATGGGTTTCATGGCAGAACCCAGTGAAATGGTTCTCAGGTCTAGGGGAATGGGTCCAGGAAGTGATCAACAGCATTGGCAAATTCTTAATCCTTATACTGATTGTCATCTTAATAATTGGCATATGTGTCCGGTGTGTTCCTATTGTGTTGAAGTGTGGAAAATGTAAAAATAGAGTAAAACGAAAAAACAAAATTATGATGGTGGTCAGTATGAATACTGAGGTAAATACAGAACTGCATTACAACCCTGAACTAGGAAATACCATCATTTAATGTATTATATTTAGACATGCATAGAATGTATTATTGAAATGTTATTTTAAAACACCTCAGATAATGTAAAGTCTCAAATTTCCCCTTCAAGACTGAATTTATAGGACTGGTGTATCCCCACACCTTTCACATGATCTTCCAAGATCCGCGGCGTGTGTATAATAGTAGCTTTATGTCCCCACTTAGAGACACATTATTGATGGATTAAGAACCACCTTGTGCCATCCCATAATAACACTAAATAGTATATAAATGTAAGCCTAAATTATATTTTAAAATCAGATTGTGATAGCATGTTGTTCGCTACCAAAGGGTGTACTGTCGAAGCTGGATAATTGGCTGAGACAAGATCAGTTTAAAATTGGATCGCAGCGACGCTATCTTGCAACTGGCTGCAAGATGCCACCTTGGAAATGAGATCGTAAGACGCCATTTTGCGAATGGCCGCCTAAGCGCCATTTTAGATAAACTCACACTTTAGTACATGTGGCGATATTACTATTAGCATCATGCGATTGCATCTGTGGCCATCACCATAAGTTACAGCGATTCATCAAAAGCCCATTACATGACTTTACATAGTTTGGGTGCTCTGGATAAAGTGTGTGTATTGTTATAATTCCCCTAAAGGATATATTTCAGAAATGGCTGTACTGTAAGTCAAAATTGGATTGCATTAGCTAAACAGAGCAAATTGCCATGTGCCAACTAGCCTGTGAAGACAAGCTTCAGGGACATAACATTAGCAGGCTTCCTACAATAAAATACCTTCAAAGCCAAGAGTGTTTTCTGAGGTTTGGGTCTTGTAGCTGTGCTAATTTGCATCCACACAAGCCCTGGGAGAACAAAGACCAGTATTTTGGAGCCTGAAAAGGGTGGGGGCTGCTGAGGCATGAGCAAGTCATGGAACTATAATGCTCAGCATTCCACACTGCTAGGTGTTCTCGTACACACATTAAGACCCTGTATGAAAATGCTGAATATTAGCTCCATGCACACGCATCTGCCCCAAGTTAACTAGCGTCTTTACATCAAACCCCACATACTCACACATTACATATTCACATACAAGGTTCCATAAGCTTTAATGTATAAGATTCGAGTATGCACATTTATTATCATTGCAAATAAATAAAGGTTATTTCATAACTAATGTTTTATATGTGATAAGTAAGCCATGTTTGGTATTGTACTGATTCGTACTCTCTCAACAGTATTCCGGTAATATCGATGGAGAGATCGCAACATGCATTCTCAATTTATGGACCGCAGAGACTTCAAGCAACAAAATGTACATTATATGAACAACTGTTAGGATTTGCATGAGGCGGGAAACTAGAGACCTCCAGTTGTTAGAGGCTGGACTGTGTCTATTTGAACCAACCTGTTAAATTCCTTGTAACATATGCCCTCTCCTTTAGGACCAATGGTATTAGCAACAAACTTCTTTATTGTGTTGTTTATTCCTGGGGGGTATAAATATGTGTGCTCTGACCCTGGGTTCCTAGTCTTCGTGCTGAATGCTGATTGACGAGGGGTTTCTTGCTGATGCCTAACACCTGGACCAGAGAGCGCTGCATATGTATAATTGTACTTGGGTCTGTATAATCTCTTTGCACTAAGATTATATGAGGATCATAGCGTGTAAATACTGTACTTTTACTTGAATAATACTTTGTGCTATGGAACCACAGGTTCTAGGTCTGGAGTCTTTATTTACTGTATGACTGCGTACGCTAATTAGCGTCATCCTCAGAGGTTTATAGGAAGGATATTAGAAAGTATAGGCAGGGGTATTTATAAGGTTCAAAGACAGAATCCTTAATTTTGTGTGTGTGTGTATTCCATCTATAATAGCTACAGTATACTTTTTTGCAGATATGAATATGATCTAGGTTATCAGCAGATTTTTGCTGTTGATATTGCATTGCTATGACATTTAATTGAGTTGACATATTGGTTATTTGAACCTTCCCTTGTTAGACTGATACAGTCTGCTTGGCTCTATTAGACACCCTGGTTACTATGATGGACTGATGGCTTGTCCTAAATGAGACACATCTTTGAGACAATTAGGTCTTCTCCTAAACATCATGATATATTTTTGAATGTGTGCACTCTATTGATTCATTCCACCCATTTTCTGGGTTCCTAATATATTAGATGTATAGTGACCAACAGTCTTTAAACATTGAGTCACTTATTTGTGCACTTATAATGTGATGTCAATATTGGGCATAGATTCCCATTTGTGTGTTTCTTGAAAGTCCCTTGCAGTAATAGCAAGGTTTCTCATCTGGTACACTGACATTTCCGTGTCTGAGTTTAAAAGCTCATAGCTGTACATAATGAGATTGCTGTGTGTGCGATGGTGGGAGTGTGCCTCTTACATGACACGCATGAGGTTGTCTGTGGAACGCATGATGTTGGGCGCCATCTTGGAGATGGCATGTTATTTTACTGTGTTGCTAAATGCAGATTAACGGGTACCATCTTGGATGTGGTATGATCCCGTTTATTATGTTCATTTACTCTCTAATTACGCATGCCATGGCACTGTGCTGTATTCCACATTGCTAATGAGTGCATCTATCGGTTACATGATTTGTGTAGTAACTATATTATTTAGTTGCTTTTGAGTAAATTTCTGTTTCTGGGTGCATTCGATTGAGTCATCACAGGGGGAGGGTTCAATAGTATCCTGTATGCTATTTAAGGTGGCTCTCACACAGCATTGATCAGTGGTTGTGGAGAGACCTATTTGTTTATGTCCTGAAGATGGTCCCAAAGTGGATTGAAACGTCGACCATAATGTTTTAATCAAGATAAGTAATAAAGATGTGATTTAAATTTTTTACTACCATACCTGGTGAGTGCCCTCCTTCTCTGTTAACCCTGTGTTTCGGATGCCTATTGGATCCTTGAGGAGCACCACACTGTTGATTAACATTTGCATTGAGTGTGGACACCAACAATTTTCTTTGTCTACTAGGAGTGTTTGATAATATTTCTTTGTCCAGCACCTAGACACCATGAACTTTTTGCTTTGTGATGATAAACAAGTTTTTCTAAGGTAAACAAGATTGATTGATTCTGAGACTATATTCATAAGGATTTTCACTTTTCTGATAATTTTTTCTTTTTCTTTTTGTAATTTTTTCAATTTTGTCTTTTTCGGTGTGTTTCTTTTTTATTTTTATTTTTGCAATATGTGGGTATGTTCCGGCAGGTCTTGATACTGATTGTTCACTCTAGTCTGATCTGTGCCACTGTTGATTAGATTTGATTAAATTTGTCTTGAATATCATTTTGCTGCAATGTCCACTGATTTTTCGCATGCCCCAGACAATGCTACCTTTCGTATTGAACATAGCACTTTAATTTCTCTATCTGATGATGATGCAGAAAAGGTCCTGTTTGATCATGTAGAATTTTCAAAATTGCCTGAAGAGACCTCTGTTGATTTATATCATAAACTTCTGAGACTGAAACGGAGGGAGATTGACCTTATTTTACACGGACAATTTATCTCTGATTATTTCAGAACCAAAAAAATACCGAGGGGTTTCCATGTGAATAATACTCCAACCATTGGGAGGAATAATCTTGCATTTTGCACCAAATGGTGTGGCGTTTTAAATAAATGGTCCTTCGACCTCATTCTATTGGTAATAGAAGAGGTGGGAACTGAACTGACTAAGGTGCATAAAGAGATTTCAACATTTAACAACAGTTATTTGTTGACTTTGACTAATGACAAAACCGTTGACTGGATTGTCAAATTAAGAGAACAGGTCAACACATATCAAAATGTTCTCATTGCATTTAAACACAAAAAATTAAATACGGTTAATGCAGATTATTCCAATAATCAGGTGTATAGATGGTTAAGGGGTGAGTCTAGACATTTGCATTGAGTGCGGACACCAACAATTTTCTTTGTACATATATACAATATATATATATATATATATTTATATATATATATATATATATATATTGTGTGTATATATATATATATATATATATATATATATATACGTTATATATATATATATATATAAACACAATAATTATACATTACAGGAGCAGCCAGCATGCACCATCTTTGATCTTTTTTTTTTTTTTTATTAATTGTGGTGGGCACATTCGCGGCTTCTCTGTGTGTGAAAAAAACCCTCTGATTTTTTTCGGTACCTGAGCTTGCGCTCTGCTGGAACCGCCCTCCCTACACCCCTGAGTCTGTCTTACCATCCTACTATCCAGACTTATGTATTCACTGTCTGTTCATCTGCTACCATGGGCATCACAAAAAAACTCTGCAGACTGTAATGCTTCAACATTTCTCGCGACCTCCACTTTCCAAAGTCTTGCTACCCCATACTCACTATGCCTACTTTCCCATTTGATCATTTTCCCCCTCCATTAGAGTGTAAGCTCACGGGACTCTACCTTACATCTCATGTCTGTCCTCTCGCCTTCTTAATCTCATGTTCCTCTCTTGCTGAAATGGGCTTGTATGCATTTTGTTCAAGCTGCATCTTTTCATCTTATTCTGAATAATTCTTCTGTTCATGTCTGCCATGCCTGTCTTTCATGTCTTTAGCCTTAATCCTTCTGTCTGTCATGTTATTTGATTGAAATCACATCCTTAATTTTTTTCAACCAATGTGTAATTGTCATATACGTCACTCTATTGTCTTATACTCCCCTATTTCTCTCCTTCCATTGATGTTATCATAATGTTTTAACATTTGCTTGTACTTTGCTATGGCTAGCTGTTGTGTATTGTACTATGTTCAAGCATCAAACCCGGAAAGTACAGACAATTTAAATGGTTAGTGAGCAATTGGACACTAGATAAATCATATACAATTGTATCTACAGTATATTAGACTCAGGTTTTCATTATAAAAGAAAATTGCTAAGGATTTTATGTTGCAAAAGGGTTATCACCTAGATTATAATTCTTGAGCAGGTACATAATTATATCAAAGCAACCTCAAACTTGCCTTCTGAGAAGAATATCATTGGCAGTACATGTTATGTTGCAGTTAAATTCATAGTCCAGGTTGCAGTGAATAATTTGTGACAGTATTCATAAAATCAGTATATCACATTAGGCTATATATGCAAAAAGCGAAGATATATGAAAAAATAAGCCATAGAGTTCTCATTAATGTATAAATAAGTCAACATTCGAACCTCACATGTAAATTTTTATAAAAAACATGAAAGATCACACTTCATTATATCTCATAGTCATTAATATCCTGCTTGTAGTAGGTGAAATGGGAAGTAAAGATCCAGTTAGAAGAGATTTACCAATGGGGGGTGGGTTACTGCTATTTGGTATTTGTTTTTAAAAACATTGAATACCAAATGAGTGCACTCAATTCCCCAAACAGGTACATATAATAGTAGGAAAACAATAAAGTCAGTAGAGATAGAAAATACTCAGTGACCCGAAGTGTAGGACATCTATGGTTCTCCCTCATACTCGATATGTTGCAGAGGAGTGAAGAATGAGAGTATCAGGCTACACAGTGGCTCAGTATGTACAGCTGCTTCTGCTGTCGGCTTGTTTGTATCGCTGATAAATTTTGCCACTGATGAGAGAGCAGTAAAGAAGATTTGAAGAAACCTTATTTGCAGGTATCAGAAAGTGTGAGGTCTGTGCTTCTGGGTATCACTGTGCACACAATGAATACCTCATGCCCAATGATTGTTTCGCCCGTTGCTGGCTTGGTCACGTATATACAAACACAAGGGGAGCACCTCCAGATTACCGATGCTTAGTTTCTGAAATATATAGGCAGGATAGTCGTTTATTCTGGTTTAACCATATAAACATATATTTTTTCTTGTTATACTTGTGCACGGCAACTCTTCCTGCAGGATCTAATAATAACAGCATAATCTAATGGCTCCATGGGACTAAACAATGTAAACAAAATGAAAAACGAAAGTGAAAGTGAAACCAACACCAGACTAATAAAAACGACAATAAATGCAACTGCAATATACAATATAAATACAGCATCAATAAACATAATAACATAATGAAGGAAATGAAAAAAAATTACAATATAAAAAAATACATTGAACATGGTAATCCAGAAAAAAAGGGTAACAAAAGCAGTGGTTCCAGCAGTAAGTACTGACTCTAACATTTAAACCTCCACCTACTGATTAACCCTTACTTCCTCTCCCACAGCCTATTACTATACCTCCCCCTAGTGCCTAACTGTAACCTTCCTACCCTGCAGACTATCCCTAATCCTACAGTCCCACAGGCTAACCCTATCCTTCTGCTTCCTGCAGAAGTTTGATATTTCACATGCTGACAATTCACAGCTATCAACATTGTGGTGTCAACTTTCTGATTGCCGACATTAGGAATGTTGAAATGTGACTGCATCCATTAAGAAGCACATACTGTATTCACAAGTGTACACAGACTGGGCTATCATTAAACACAATGACTATGCCCCTATACCAGGAAGACTAAGAACATGTCATAATTTGGTGCTTTAATTGCAGAATTGGTGAAATTAATTTTCCTATCTTAGCTGTATGCGTTGATTCATTGATTGAGAGATTAGTTAATTTTTTAATTAAACTATTTTATCTATGCTTCTTTTTATGATACCAATCATAATTATATTTATTGAGGGAGACATATTTTATTTGGATCTTTACAAACCATATCCAAGAGACCGTTTACTATATTAGGATAAAGCTGAGGGATTAAATTCAACAGTGTTGGTGTTTTCATGATTTTTATATAGTTTATTGTAAATCAAATCCAAGTATATACTAGAATTCTCCCATGCGCATTCATGCGAATAGTTGTATTAGAAGCTAGGATACATGTCTTTGTTGCACAACTTCACCAGACAGTCAAATGCATCACATTTTCTATACTAAATGACTTCTGACATCCAATTTAGGACCCAAAATAGCTTGTAGTGTAACTATCCAAAAGTAATAGCAGCGAGGCAGCAGGGTATCAGTTTGATACAATAGATTTTCAGAGTTGTTTTAAATGAATGAAAGCTAGGAAAGTAGCATTCAAGTTGGGTAAATACTGAATATTCTTCTTTGTAAGACATACCAGATTGTAAGCCAGTAATATGTATGTGCTAACGAAACTTACTATTTAGTTATAAAAGAACTAGAGTGAGCACAGACACCTGTGTATTGTTCGCGATCAGTATGATTTACGGCCGGTGGTTCAAATCCCGACAGCGGAAGCCCGGCAGTGATGATCCCAACAGGTGAGTATTTTTTCTATTTACTAACCTAACCTCCCCCCCTAACCCTCCCTTAGGAGTGTCTAACCCTAACTTTCCCCTCAAGAAGTGCTTAACCCTAAACCCCCTCTGAGTACCTAAACTAACCCCCCCTTCCCTGCAGCCTAATCCTAACCTAACGGGGGGTGCTTAACCCCAAATTCCCCCCAGGAGCCCCTAACCTAACCCTCCCGCCCCGCGGCTGTCCGCACCCGTCAGGATTTCGACGCCTGTCATTAGACACTTGCCAGGATTTGACAGTCGGGAAGCCGGAGGTCGGCGTTGCGACCGTCGGCTTCCTGACTGCACCCCGTTTTGTTCTTGGCTCTAAATCATCATAGTGTTTTGGTTATGGCAATGCCACCCTAAAATGTTTTAGTTTGGGATTTCTTACAAAATTAATAAAAACAGCCACAATAATCTAATTTGGACCTGTTTTTGTTCCTATAGTATTATTAACATCAATAGCATTCATTTCCAGTCAATTTTTACCACCTCAGAGCTCACAATTTTGTTTTCACCAATATTGGTCAAAGGCTACAGTGAGCTGGCTGGTTATACTAAGCGACAGAGCAGCAGCACAAACACATGGCAGTTTGAAAGAATATAGCACATCAATGAAACATAGTGGTACAGCGGTGGCAGATGGAATGGCAGTATAATAAACTATACAACTATACTGAATGTTTTAATTGATCAAGAACTAATACCCAAAAAGTAAAAGTTTAGTAGAAAATATAATATATTACCAACACACTTCTCCAAACAGAAAATCACTGGCCATATGCCAGTACATTGTGATTGCTGCCAGAGTAACATCTGGTAGAAAACTAGATTATCATTGAACATACCCCAAACAGCAAATTACAAGCCTGAGGCCAGTACAGGTAATTGGAGTTGGCATATTTAGTGGAAGTTAAAACATTCATTACTATAAGGAAAAGTAAATCTAAAAATTTTACAAATTATTCAACACCAAGCTTGAAAATGTGAGTTTTCAAATGCAAACTTAATCCAAACAACAAATAACAGGCCTCAAACCAGTACAGATTAAATGAGATGGAATAACAGGTTAGTAGTCTTTACACCAATACAGCAAGGTGTGCAAAGCCCATAATGAAAAGTGGTGCAAAATATCATTGACCTTGGGATCTCCCATCCACAGTTCAAAAAACCAAGCACTTCATCGATGGGGACTGGCACTTTTGTGACTGAAGTGCTTGATTTGTTTGGGCCTCACAAAAGAAAACATTTTGGTGATTTTGTTAACCAAGTTACAAATGGGCTTAAGTCTAGCAGTGTTAATCATCCTCAAAGTTAAAGATGTCATCATCCTCATCATCACACTCATCTCTGTTGTTAATATCATCATCAATTAATTTTTATGAACATTTTTTTTAAGTAGCCTCCTACGCTAATTGCTCACAAGGTTCCTGGCTGTGTTAAACACTCTTTCTGAGTACACACTGGAGGCTGGGCAGCCTGAGTATACCATAGTTAGTAGGCACAAATGGCTCCAATTGTCCTTTTTTATTTCAGATTTCAAAGGACTGTGTGAGATGTTAATCATTAAAGTAATCCTCAACCATTCTATTGATGATTACTGTATCATATTAAGTCATGGTAGAGGTTTCAATATATGTGAGCATTTCTTTTAAACCTGACCAGATGTCGTAATGTTTAACTATGGTGTGTACCATCATCTCTCTTGGAAAAGGTAATTTTTTTACTGGCAGTAGCATTTGCAGGAGAAACTGAAGCAGTAGATGTGTCATGTGCCACTTTATTATAATTGTTATTATTATTATCCTTTATTTATATGGCACCACAAGTATACCGTAGCGCCTTACAATTTACATAAACAGAAGAAACTAGTAACTTACAGTACAATACAGGACAAGGACATGGTTTGTACACATTGCTGCATTAGCGATCATAACACTCAAAATAAGCAGCAGGGAGTCAGCAATCAAGTGTTAGATGCCCTTGTGGGGAGTAAGGAGTAGAAGAAAGTGCCACAGATACCTTGATAAGTGTCAGGACTTGAGTAAAATTGTTTCCACAAGGAAGAGATGTCTTTTTTGGTCTTCTGCCCAGGCATAACAAGTGCTGCCACTTACAGATGTGTCCTCCTACATCTATCCTCAATACGCCGCACAGTGTAACATGTTTGGAGTGAGTGAGTCACCAGGTCTCGTTCAACTCTGCTAGTGCAGGGCATCTTTTTTTCGCAAAATTATTAATTTGTTATGCATCACTTGTATATCTGTGTGTGGCTGAGTCTGTAAACAGTACTTGGCATGGAAAAAAGCTGTGGTCGTTGTATCATCGCACTTCGTATGCTGATTTAGAGACTTAGTCGCACAGATATACAAGTGTCACGTATTAATAATCAGCACAGTCTCCTGGTGCATCCTAGTTGCATCGTATTGTGACTTAGATGCATTTTCGTCAAAAAAAGATGCAAAAAGAACTAACAGAGTCTCACAGGACCTGGCGTGCTGAGAGGGGCTGTTTGGTGCTACTGCAGTTTTAGAGTTTAAGGTGTCTATTTACTAAGCAGTGTTAGGAGACAGAGTGAAAAGTGACAAGTCTGTGATAAGGTGCCAGCCAATCAGCTCCCAACTGTCATCTCAATATGACAGTTGGGAGCTGATTGGCTGGCACCTTATCACAGACTTATCACTTTTCACTCTGTCTCCAAACACTTCTTAGTAAATAGACCCCTTAGTATATAATTCATCTCCACTTGCCCAGCACCTCGAGGACCGCACACCAAAATTCTATATTATATTTTGTTATCTGAATAGGGTGTTTACCCTGTCCTATTATGGAGGATGGGCCCCAGAGTATTTTCAATAGCAGTGAGCAAGTTGATGGTACATTACTCAATAACAGGAAGATTAAGATATGACTAATATACTAAATATTGCCTTTATATTTTGCACTAATGGTAAACTAATCTTTAAAATGAGCAGAGAAACTCAATTTTTTTGTAGAGTACAGGTTGAGTCTCCCATATCCAAAATGCTTGGGACCAGGGGTATTTTGGATATCGGAATATTCCGTATTTTGGAATATTTGCATAAAATAATGAAATATCTTGGGAATGGGACCCAAATCTAAACACAGAATGCATTTATGTTTTATATACACCTTATACACATAGCCTGAAGGTCATTTTATACTATATTTTTAATAATATTTTGCATCAAAAAAAGTTTGTGCACAGACATGAAATTTATTTATGTTTCATATAAACCTTATACACACAGCCTGAAGGTTATTTTATACTATATTTTTAATAATTTGTGCTTTAAACAAAGTTTGTGTGCATTGAACCATCAGAAAGCAAAGGTTTCACTTTCTCAGTCATGCTAAAAATATTCCGTATTTCGGAATATTCCGTATTTCGGAATATTTGGATATGGGAGACTCAACCTGTAGTAGTTCACTTATGTTATATTATATTAATTAATATATATATATATATATATTATATATATATACATATATATATATATATATATATATATATATATTAATTTCACAGGCACTAGAGGGAGCTTAGAGACAAAATGTTTGCTTACATTGTATTCTTTTGTTGCTGACATGTATTGTTGATTTCTAAGGAGCCTTCAAAAAGATTTGCATGTGAACCAAAATGTTGGCAATATGGCGCATATTGATAAAAAATAAACTTGACGTGTTGCAAAATCTGGATAGTGCCTTTATATATCTACTGGAGTAGATCTGGATCTCTATCTATCTATCTATCTATCTATCTATCTATCTATCTATCTATCTACAAGGTGGTATTACACTTATATTATGAGATGCTCATATTGCACCAAACTTAAATAGCAATATGTGTTTGATTTAGGAACATGCTCTGCTTTCCTTTCCACCCTCACCCACCCTATTCATTGCCACTGAAGGAGTCATTGCAACTGGCAGCAAATTCTAGAACTTGTTATGCCTAGAGCGGGAAGCATATATAGGAGAGACTGACTGTTACAAGAAGGGAAGTTAACCACTGAGGGAGCAGAAGCTATGCTGTAGAGTGCCATTTGTCAGGGCAACTGACTGCAGGAGGTGTGACAGCAACCAGAGGCTGTGTGATGAGTGACACTTTTATTGACCTGGCCCATGGAGGCACAGAGTTGTGCAGCATACCAGCCCCTGAAGCACAACATATGTAGTACCAGGACCCATAATGTCTGTGAGAGAAGGGCTGGGCAGCTGGATTCCCAGGCAGTGGCAGCAGGGCAGGGCTTTGGTACCAGTGCCAGCCTCCCGTTGCAGTCCTTCAGTAAAATGGGCAGTCCAAAGATAGACTTGTCATGGCTGTCACTAAGGAGGCGGACCTGGAGCAGCTGTCACTAAGGTGGCAGAATCAATTGCTTCTTTATTGCTAGAAGCTGGTTACCAGACAGTGAGCTATCGAAGGAAGGGAGAAGGTGGTCCCTGGCCCAGAGAACTGGTCCAGGGGTGGGTATACAGAGCAGTGAGTGCAGAACTTGCAATGGAGGGAGTCCTGATGTAACTGATATTAAAGATAAATCAAGATGCCTGCACTCTCCCTACACAGCTGTAACACCTATAGTGCAGGTAAAGAAGTAGAGAGCTACTTATTATTTGACATAGAAAAAGGGAGAGGTGCTTCTTATCAAACTATCAAACCAAGTGAATGCCTCTCAGCGCACCAGTATAGATTGAGTAACACATAGTTTATGGACCAAAAAGGGTTAGACAAAACTTCATAATCCCTAACACGTGCATAGTGTGACAACATTAATTACAATAGAAATAACAAGCCTCGCACAGGCTACGCTCCTTTGAGGAGACATTTAAAACATATGTAATAATTCTGCAGATTGTGTGCTAGAAGACATAAGGTGCCCATACATGTGGCGATTTGCATAAGATGCGATCTCATATATACGATTTCCCTTGACAATTCTTCCCTTTGAAATTCTTTACGATTTGTGCCAACAAATGGTACGATTGTGCAAGCGAGCATGCGATTAGATGTGTCATAAAGTGATTGCAAATCATTTAAGATATATCGCATGCAGCAAACAACCTCACAATGCATCTGCTAGAATCACAATAGGGGAGGGATTATCTACGGGGTATAAAAGTCAGCATCCATCTTAGATATGGGTACACTCTGGCCCTGATTCAGAGCCTGACGCTCTGACAGAGCACTCGCTCTGAATCAGGGCCGTCCCTCTGAATTTTAGAGCGGCCTCCTGGCCGCTCGCATAGCTGTGGGTGACCACCCGCAGCTATAGCGTGTGGCCAAAAAGATGGTCGCGATGGTCAAGACCATCGCGACCATCGGGCTTGCGACAAGACCCTTGTGGTAGGGTCTCGTCTGACGCAAGCCCTAGAGTGCTTTCGGCTCTATCAGAGCCGAGAGCACTCCCACTGACATCACTTGTGATGTCAGTGGGGCCGGCCCCAGATGGTAGGCATTCCCATGGGAACGCCTCCGTCTGGGCAACCACGCCCCTGGCACGCCCACCAAAGGGGGCGTGCTGTCACTCACCATCGACAGCATGCCCCCTTTGAAAGCGAGACCCATAGCAACGGCTTAGCCGTCGCTACCCGGGTCTCGCGCATGCGCACGACGGAGCCGGCTCCCTCGTGCGCATACGCACTTGGCCAACATCGACCCTCTTGCGAGCGCTCAGCGCTCGCGAGTGGGTCTGAATCAGGCCCTCTGCTCTGTGACTATTGAGGCTTGGTTTTATACCCTGCTGAATGCTGTACATTGCTATTGTGCTTTGATTTATTATGGACTTGCCTTTAACAAAGTGTGTTCTATACTAAATACATTTTGTGGTGATGGATTCCTATAGCTATAAGCTTCTACTAGCCTATGGCTATCTGAAGCTGAAAGGTGATGGAGCTGAGGAGAGGAGGTGGATGAGGTCTAGCTGGACCAAGGAGTGGCTCATGAGGAGGGAGACTCACTCACATATGCCCCTGTTGATAGAGATTAGGGAAAACAACCTGGACAATTACTGCAACTACTTG
Source organism: Taudactylus pleione (assembly GCA_031769625.1). Classification (NCBI taxonomy): domain Eukaryota; kingdom Metazoa; phylum Chordata; class Amphibia; order Anura; family Myobatrachidae; genus Taudactylus; species Taudactylus pleione. Next base: position 1,253,081 of record JAUIMM010000182.1, read on the forward strand.
TGTATGGATGATGCCACCTTCCAGGAGTTGCTGCATCTGGTGACCCCTATATCCAGAGGCAGGACACCAGCATGAGGAGGGTGACCCCTGCTGAGGAGAGGATCATTGCTACCCTGAGGTACCTGGCTACAGGAAGGTCCTTTGAAGCCCTGAAGTTTGGGACCCTCATTTCCCCCCAGGCTTTGGGGCGCATCATCCTGGATACCTGCAAAGCCATTGTGAATGTCCTGAAGTCCCACTACTTTAAGGTGAATAAAAACACTACACATTTTTTTTCTGGTGAAAGAAAATGGTTTTTTTTTATTATTTTTTTCACACTGAGGGAAAAAACTCATCAAACATGGCTGTAAATATCAGTAAATGTATTTTTACTTACAAGCAAAACCAACATGGCTGCTTTTTAAGGTTTACCAAAACCATCATGGTTTAAAATGTATAAAAACTGGTACATCAACAAGTTTTATCTCTCCCAATAGCTAGTGAGCTGCATGGTATATGGTGTGTCAATCAACAGATTGAATAGGCCAAGAAGCACATGGCACAAGTCCAGATTGAGGCTCAGGCATTCACCAATCTGTCCTTGTGCCATACGTTTAGTGACCCTGTCCAATCCGCATCATCCACACCATATACCATGCAGTAGCTATTGGGAGAGATAAAACTTGTTGATACTGAAGGAGAAAACCTCACTAAAACTATTTTATCCTTTTCAGGTCACAACATATTTTATAATGTTTAATTAATGTAAAATAACTAGTATATAAACTAGTTTTATCTCTCCCAATAGCTAGGCAGCTGCATGGTATTGCGGTGTGTCAAACAATGGATTGAATAGGCCAAGAAGCACATGGCACAAGTCGAGATTGAGGCCCCGGCATTCCCCAATCTGTCCTTGCACCATGTGTTTAGTGACCCTGTCCAATCCACAACATCTGCACTGTATACCATGCAGTAGCTATTGGGATAGATAAAACTTGTTGATATTTAAAATTTTACTCTAATTTTAAACATTTTAAAAATGGGGTAGCTCCTCTTCCTCCACCAACATGGCTCTATAAAGAACCTCAGAGGAGGATGTGGAGGGGTTGGTGGGTTTGAGAGAAAGGTAAATGGGATGGGGTGTAGGGTGGGATGGGGTTGGCCTCAGTTGTGTGGCCTGGTAGCTTGGTGGCCTGTAGGAATGGGATGAGGATGACCCAAAGCAAGGCTACACCGTTGTCAGGGGCAGCCTAGTTGTGGTGATACTCTGGGCATGGATTTGTTGACTATCATCCATTTCACATAGACTACTGGCTATATGAGTGCCCAGGTGGTCGAACATGTCCAGAGCCTTTAGTAGGGTCTGTTCAACCTGTTTAAGCAGCTGATCTGACTGCACCTGGGTCTTGCACTGGTATTGACACTGTCTTGCAGCAGGTAGTTTAAATGTGGCCTTGCTCTCGCTATGGGTGGCCATTGGCGGACTAGTGTTGAGGTCGAGGTCTGGTGTTGTAGACTGTTGGAGGAGAGAGAGTTAATAACATATTTTCTAATATTAAGTTTTTTCTTTCTTTATTCTAGTTCTCAACAATGGTGTAGGAGTGGCAGACCATTGCTGAGGAATTTGATCGTAGGTGGAATTTCCCAAACTGCAGAGGAACCATTGATGGCAAACATATCCGCATTAACCCACCTGCCCACAGCGAATCCTTTTATTACAATTACAAAGGTTTTTTTAGTATAGTGCTGATGGCAGTGGTGAACGCCAATAACAAGTTTCTTTTTATTGATGTGGGCAAAAATGGCCATGCTTCTGATGGAGGGTCATTTAAACAAACCCTCTTCTATGAGAGACTTAACTCCAACCGTCTGCATTTACCAAATACAGAGGCAAAATTAGTATTTTGGCTTTCATCCACTTTGGTGAAGCCTAGTCATGGAATGGCTTGCTAAAAGCTACAAGCTCTTCAATTGCAGCAGCTCTCTTGTATTTATTGCTGTAGCCGGGCCTCTTGATTTGCAATAGACATTTGTAGGCACGATAGCGCTTGAGAAACCCTGTCACAAATTGTTGCTCTCTTGCACTGGTCATTTCTGTGGAAAAATAGAAAAAAACATGTTTTTAATATCTGAAAGTTTTAATGTTTTATCAGTTGAATTAATTTAATTAGTTGATATGTTTTTAATGTGCTCTTTTTAAATTTTAAAGTTTGAATGTTTTAGCAGTTGAATTATTTTAATTAGTTTATGTTTTAAATGTGTTCTAAATAAAATTTAAACCTGTGTCAGTTTATCTTTATAGTATTTAAAAAAAAATTGTGAGACAACTTGCATTGTCCTACACTGTCATAACATTGGCTGGGGGAGTGGGTACATTGCGGGTGTGGTGGATATCAACAATTGATGGTCTAGTACATTGGTGGCATAGGGTACATTGGGGGTACAGGTTAAAATACACGGGGTGTAAAGGTTAAAATACACATAGGGGGTGCAGTGGTTAAAACACACATTGGGGGGCAGTGGTTAAAGTACACATTGGGGATGCAGAGGTTAAAATACACATTTGGGGGCAGTGGATAAAATACATATTGAGGAAAGGGTTAAAATACACATTGGGGGTGCAGAGGTTATAATAAACATTGGGGGTCAGTGGTTAAAATACACATTGGGGTGCAGAGGTTAAAATACACATATGGGGTGCAGTGGTTAAAACAAACATTGGGGGCAGAGGTTAAAATACACATTGGGGGTGCAGAGGTTAAAATGCACATGGGACAGTGGTTAAAATACACATTGAGAAAAGGGTTAAAATACACATTGGGGGTGCAGTGGTTAAAATAAACATTCGGGGGCAGTGGTTAAAATACACATTGGGGTGCAGAGGTTAAAATAAACATTCGGGGGCAGTGGTTAAAATACACATTGGGGTGTAGAGGTTAAAATACACATTGTGGGGCAGTGGTTAAAAAACACATTGGGGGTGCAGTGGTTAGTGCGCATTAGGTGGAAGGGGTTAATATACATTGGTTACTATGCATTGGTGGGGCAGGGGTTCATATGTATTGGGGTGTTTGGGGGGCTGAGGTTATTATGCATTGGTGGGGCAGGGGTTAATATGCATTAGGGGGTCAGAGGTTATTATGCATAGGTGGGAAAGGAATTAATATGCATTAGGGGGGCAGAAGTTCTTATGCATTGGTGGGGCAAGGGTTAATATGCATTGGGGGTACAGTGGTTATTATGCATAGTGGTGCATGACATTGGAGGTGCAGGGGTACATTGGTGGTTCAGGGTGTACATATATATAGAATACAGGCGACTACTCACTTTTGATGCACAAGCCTCCACAAGATACGATGCTGCTGCTTCCACTTCTCTCATTGTCTGTCACAAAATGGAGGAGGAGAGTGGCCATGAACATAGTAAATCGCACATCGCAATCGTACATCAAGCAAAACAGTGGGCCTGATTCAGAGCCACTCGTAAGCGGCAGCTCGTTCGCTCTGAGCGATGTTCGCACAACTGCGCATGCGTATGGTTCGCAATGCGCATGCGCAAACCAGTCATTGTGGTCGGAAATTGTGTGCTCGTAAAACAACGAGGGGTTGCTAATTTTATTGACAGAATGTACCGTTTGTGGGTGGTAATGGGAAGGTGCTTGAAAACGGGGGAGTGGAGATCCGCAGGCGTGCCTAATGGTCAAAACGGCATTTAATGGGAGTACATAATTAGTAAAGGAGCGTCATCGACCACGTCACTTGGTTGTCTTTTAGCCTGAACTGCTCGCAGTGATAGCGGGAAGTAAATCCTACCACAAGCACTGCGAGCAGTTCTGATGCCTTTCGATGTTCCTGATTAATAACGGAGATGACGTGTGATGCGAACGGCAAAGGGGTGTCTTTACAAAATAGCGAGCGCATTTTTCGGACATTCGCTCATGGAGGCGTCAACACACTGCAAAGAGCGAGCGCTCAATTTAAATATCCGGCCCCTTTTTTAAGAACGAGCATCCGCAAATAGCTTCCGGGTCTGAATCAGCCCCAGTGTGCGATGTGTGTCAAATCCTACACAATAGGTCAATATCTTACTGCAGGTTCAGTTGATCTGTGATGCCGATACACTATGCCTGAGGACGCGCATCACCATTGTAATCATACTGGAATACACCACTTTTTACATGATTGGTCGAAATGATCGAAAATGGCCAAATTATGTAAAAAATCGCACTGTGTATGGGCACCTATACAGTAGTGGACTCATTGTGTGAGCAAAATATTCATAGAAATGCTTTGTTGCTAATTAGCTCAATGTCTGGATTCAGCAATTTAATATTGACTCAGTAACTGTATTGCAACAGCAAGACTTATCAACGGGATGTAGTTATGAGCGGCCGCCAGTCTCAATCCCGACAGCGTAATCCCAGCAAGGGATTTAACATAGGTGTCAAAATACTGATGCCTATGTTAATCCCGACGTCGGAACGCTGAGGACGCCTGACCGATCATCCTCTCTGGGTATTTCAATCCCATTCCCTTATAAAAAGTTGCGGACATTCAGTTAAAACTTTCTTTCATCAGCGTGGTTGTCAAGTTTATATCCTCAAAGGGTTCAGCTTCAGTGCCCCAATTATAGAGACTGCCAGCATTTCTCTAGCAGTTTAGCTTGCCGCTTCCTTATACCGCACACCACCTATTTATTAATGAAACTGCAGGAAAATACCAAACTGACAGGTTGACAGGCAGGAAGGAGCTGCAGCCCCCTCATTAGCCTAAATAAGCATGGGCATTGGTACAATCTCAATGATTTACAGGTTACCCATTCAGGATTCACCACATTTATTAAAAGAGAAATCTGTGCTCCAACATTTAAAACTGACCAGAGGATATTCTGCTCTAGAGAACTATAATTATTTTTTGCAGGGAACATTGTCTATATTTAATGCCTTAACTTTAAGTACCACAAACATTCATTTATAGTTGTTAACTTAGTATTCTGAGTTAACAATTCATGAATATTGGTATTATTATAAACAAGTCAAGTGTTGCTAAATTATATTATATTATGGTATAATGTATATAAAGTATCTTCACTTATTATATGCTGAAAGAGAACCTGAATTGAAGAGTTCCATCTTAATAAAATAGACATTGTATAATTTATTGTATTATTTACTGTCTTGCAATTGAGGACCACCTACTGTACCTCTCTGCCCTGGCGTGGGAAAGAAGAAGCAACAAGCACATCTAGATGAGACATTTTACAAAAATATATTCTAAAACACAATAGGATATTTTATTTGTATACTAGGTGAAGTATTCGGCATTGCATGGGCTTAAATCTTCAAGTTCTTAGGTTTTATCATATGATGTCATCCAAGTCCATCCAGTGGAAAGCCCAGAACAGGTTACCCGGGTCAAAGTTCTGCCCGGCACACTTCTACCGTGAGGTCCGATAAGGAGCCCAACCAGTCCAATAGGCATCCCAGACCAATTGCCACCTCTCTGTGATGTTTTCATCCAATCCATCCAGTGGAAGGCCCAGAACAGGCTCCCTGGATCTAAGTTCTGCCCAGCATCACTGGTTCAAAGTTCTGCCCAGCATACACCAATGGGATGTCCGACTGGGATCTCAATTCCCTAGTATGTATTCTGGGATACAATGTTACCACTTTGTGAAATGTACGTCCAAATCCATCCAGTGGTAGGACTAGAACAGGCTCCCCTGGTTAAAGTTCTGCCCATTGTCACTGGGTCAAAGTTCTGCCTAGCATACACCAACGGGAGGTCCGACTCGGCCCTCAACCCCCTAGTATGTCTTCTGGGATCCAATGTTACCACTGTAAAATTTACGTCCAAATCCATCCAGTGGAAGGCCTAGAATAGGCTCCTCGGGTCAAAGTTCTGCTCAGCGTACGACAACGGGAGGTCCAACTTGGACCTATCCGACCTAACACCTGCCCAGGAATCAACTGGACCACCTCACATTGGTCTCATCCAATTGGTGCAGGAGTGCATAACTGGACAGGCAAACAAACAGACCAATGAATTTTAGATATATACAGAGTATAAGATTTGTCACTCTGTCGCTTTGTCTCGTTGTGGCTATGTGGTCTAATAGCTTACTTTTTTTATAGCATCTAACTATGTAAGATTTGGCAGCTTTCCAATGAGAGCTGTGGAAGATATTCACCAACAAACAAACTTTTTCTTATATATATATATATATATATATATATATATATATACAGTCAGGTCCATAAATATTGGGACATTGATAGAATTTTCATATTGTGTCCTCTATTCACCACCACAATGGATTTGAAATGAAACAAACAAGATGTGATTTAACTGCAGACTTTCAGATTTCATTTGAGGGTAATTACATCCAAATCAGGTGAACGGTGTAGGAATTACAACGGTTTCTATATGTGCCTCCCACTTTTTAAGGGGCCAAAAGTAATGGGACAAACTAAACAATCCTAAATCTAACTTTCACTTTTTAATACTTTGTTGCAAATCCTTTGCAGGCAATTACAGCCTGAAGTCTGGAACGCATAGACATCACCAGACGCTGGATTTCATCCCTGGTGATGCTCTGCCAGGCCTCTACAGGAAATGTCTTCAGTTCCTGCTTGTTATTGGGGCTTTTTCCCTTCAGTTTTCTTTTCATCAAGTGAAATGCATGCTCAACCGGATTCAGGTCAGGGGATTGACTTGGCCATTGGATAACATTCCACTTTTTAACCTTAAAAAAACTCTTTGGTTGCTTTTGCAGTATGCTTCGGGTCATTGTCCATCTGCACTGTGAAGCGCCGTCCAATGAGTTCTGAAGCATTTCACTGAATATGAGCATATAATATTGCCCGAAACACTTCAGAATTCATTCTGCTGCTTTTGTCAGCAGTCACATCATCAATAAATACAAGGGAACCAGTTCCATTGGCAGCCATACATGCCCACGCCACAACACTACTACCACCATGCTTCACTGATGAGGTGGTATGTTTTGAATCATGAGCAGTTCCTTTCCTTCTCTTCTCTTCCCATCACTCTGGTACAAGTTGATCTTTGTCTCATCTGTCAATAGGATGTTGTTCCAGAACTGTAATGGCTTTTTTAGATGTTGTTTGGCAAACTCTAATCTGGTCTTCCTGTTTTTGTGGCTCACCAATGGTTTACATCTTGTGGTGAACCCTCTATATTCACTCTTGTGAAGTCTTCTCTTGATTGTTGACTTTGACACATGTACATCTACCTCCTGGAAAGTGTTCTTGATTTGGCCAACTGTTGTGAAGGGGTTTTTCTTCACCAGGGAAATAATTCTTCTGTCATCCACCACAGTTGTTTTCCATGATCTTTTGGTGTTGCTGAGCTCTCCGATGCGTTCTTTCTTTTTAAGAATGTTCCAAACAGTTGATTTGGCCACACCTAATGTTTTTGCTATCTCTCTGATGGGTTTGTTTTGATTTTTCAGCCTAATGATGGCTTGCTTCACTGATAGTGACAGCTTTTTGGATCTCATATTGAGAGTTGACAGCAACTGGTTCCAAATGCAAATGTCACACCTAGAATCAACTCCAGACCTTTTACCTGCTTAATTGATAATGAAATAACGAGGGAATGGCCCACACCTGTCCATGAAATAGCTTTTGAGTTGATAGTCCCATTACTTTTGGCCCCTTAAAAAGTGGGAGGCACATATTGAAACTGTTGTAATTCCTACACCGTTCACCCGATTTGGATGTAATTACCCTCAAATTAAATCTGAAAGTCTGCAGTTAAAGCATATCTTGTTTGTTTCATTTCAAAACCATTGTGGTGGTGAATAGAGGCCAAAATATGAAAATTCTGTCAATGTCCCAATATTTATGGACCTGACTGTATATAGTAGAATATCATCCCAAGGCCTAACTTGCTATTTAAGTCTTAAATAATGAACTAAGGAATACTAGTTTAAGAGAAAAATGGATTTCATAAGTAATTTCTATATGGTGATCCAATAATTATAGTCATTGGGCATTTACTCCCAGAGATGTGTAGGGGTGCTACTTATTGCTACAATATTAACTTTCACATTATTTACTATTGCTGTTTCTTATTTTAGTGCTTCAGACAATACTGTAAGCGCATTACTGGCATTTCCGTCTAAGAAATTATAAATATAACAATAATTTCTATAATGCCCAGGTGCACCATAAGATTGAAGTTATGTTTTTATATAAGTAAGAAAACATAGAAGTACTGTAGATTTGATCCTAGCATGCTTGTGGCAAAGGAAAACAGTGCATGCATAAAAATGCTGAAGCGTGGAAGTGAAAAGTGACAATACCTCAAGTTTGATATGTAAACATAAAAACACAGTTTAGCCCTAAGCAATTCCCCAGGTATAAGTGAAAAACTGTAACTGTGAAGATAAGCCTGTAGGCAAAACAATGTGCTAAAATAGGACTCCTCTGCTTAAATGTTAATGTGTAGCAGCTCATCCTGTCCCTGCAGTGGCTGACAAGCTCTGGGAAAAATTGGCTTTGTTTCAGTTATTATCTCTTTGCATATCTGTCTCCCTATCTACTGTAACTGCAAGAAGGAGAAAGAATTCGATTTTTCTGTGTGGTGTACTTTACTGTAGATCCAACTGTCCTGTTAAAATACAGAATCAACCTTCTTATCTTATATATTACTTTTATTTATACATTAAAAGGTTGTAACCTGCTAAGGATCCCAAATTGTAGTCTTCATATTGTACGTCATATCACCCATGTCAATTTTAAATTTGAAGTCACAAATGTGTCCACATGCATCTTTGCGCTAATTGTGCCAAAAAAACCCACTTGGCATGCCACAGACTTTGCAATTTAGTTTGGTACAGAACTTGATTGTACGGGGATGAACCCCCCCATTGCTTTTTACATTGGTGGCCAAAAGTCTAGTGTGTTCAGCATTTTTGTGTCTTGAGGTGACATTTTGTGCATTATACATTCAATTTTAATTTAATGTTACCTCGATGTGTAGCTAATTTTGTCATCTTTTAATACTGCTGAGATACAGCTTCACCCCTCTCCGAATATATACACTGTGAAAATGAATTATCTACTCACTAAAACAGGTATTTTTTTTAATAAATATTAGAAATTAGCTGTTTGGTTTTGCTGAAAACTGAACACATCTTGGGGTTCCGAGTCAAATCGAGTTCCGACTTGGATCACTTTGGGGTTCCCAGTAGAACCAAGTACTGACTCCTTTCTTCTCGCTAAGTTCAGAACCAATTCTTGCAAATTTTGAATTGCATTTTAGTCCCTCGCTTGTGATTTCAGATGCTGTGAAGTGGTCAAAATTGACTGGAAATAATTAGAAATTAATGTTATTAATGTTAATGATACTATTGGAACAAAACATGTTATTAGGTGGTTTATCAATTTTTAAAGAAATCCAAAGCCATCACTTCCTTGGCTTACGCTGCCAAAACCATTAAGGAGAGATTACAAGGGACTTTATTTTATACCATATAGAGATTGATACGTATTATCTTTTTTTCCTGAAAATTTTACGTATATTTACTGATACAAAATTTAAGTTTTTACAATCATAATCATGTCAAAGAAGTCTTGTCTCGTCTGAGGAAGAATCAACTGTATTGTGTCTACTCCTGTTACCACTCCGGGTCCACAACAAACACAGTCTCTAACAGTTTGCACTGGCCAAATGGATTTGGCTACTGGACAGGAGTCTAGAACAGATTTAATTCATGGCATGGCTTCCCGTCTGGAAGGTTTGGAGACCATGCAACAGCAAATAGCACAGTATGTACAAGAAATGGCACTCCATCAGGATACCTTACAAGCTATACTAACTACTTCAAGTATGCCTGCAGTTACTTCTGTCTCCACTTCTGTGGTATCTGCCTCTGGAGTTCCTCGTCATTTGTATTTAGCTACACCTGGCAAGTTTTATGGCAATCCTAAACTGTGTCGTGGATTTCTCAACCAGTGTGAAGTACATTTTCCCATACAACCCTCCAAATTCCCTACTCCTAAAACCAAAGTGGCCTATATTGTGTCTTTGTTGTCCGGCTCAGCCTTAGATTGGGTTTCTCCGCTTGGGGAGCGATCAGATCCACTACTGGATAATTACCCAGAATTTTTAACTTCATTCAGGAGGATTTTTGATGAGCCCAGAAGAACCACTTCTGCTTAATCCAGTATTATGAATCTGAAACAAGGTATCCGTCCTGTCAGTCAGTACGACATTCAGTTCCAGACATTGGCATCAGAGCTCAGATGGAACGAAGAAGCCCTTACATTGGCCTTTTGGCACGGACTATCATATCGTATAAAGGATGATCTAGCCACTCCTGATTTACCCTCTAGTCTTAATGATATCATTTCCCTCTGCAACAAGGTTGATATACACTTTAGAGAGCGTCAAGCTGAGAAGCACAGAGCTGATAGTTTTAGGCCTCATCCTCAACCTTCTCCTACCCCTTCTCATCCTTCGCTTACAGATGAAAAACCAATGCAGGCCAATCATACCCATCTTTCTAAAGAAGAATGACAGAGACACATTCAAAAGAACCTTTGTCTATACTGTGGAGACACGGGACACCTGGTGGTTTCCTGTAACACAAGCCGTGAAACACCCATTCCTAACTAGCCCCGGGGACGCTCAGTTAGGAGTAATACTTCCGTCCCCAAAGCAGAATGACTCTGTCTTGTCCATAGCTCTGGACATTAAGTCTAGTCCTATATTTGTATATGCCCTCCTGGATTCTCGGGCAGCAGAAAATGTAATGTCCTCTTGTTTGGCAGATAAATTACAAATTCCTTGAATCACCTTGCTATCTCCTTGATGGTAGACCTAATATTTCGATTGGAACTGTGTCTAAAAGAACCCAATATATTCTAGTTCGTATTGGAGCCCTTCATGCTGAACATATCAGCTTCTTAATCATACCCAAGGCTTCCCATGAGATTATACTTGGATACCCATGGCTGCGTAAGCACAAACCCAGAATTGATTAGAACACTATGCAGGTTCAGTCATGGAGTGAGGAATGCCAGGGGTAATGTCTCCCAAAGATCTGACCTGTGAGAAAAATTCAGACATTAGAGTTTACATCTATACCTAAAGAATATCAATCAATTACCGATGTTTTCTCCAAAAGACAAGCTGGTGTCTTACCTCCTCACAGAGAATGGGATTGTCCTATTGACTTGTTACCTGGGAAGACACCTCCCCGTGGTCAGACCCATATGTTGTCCCTACCAGAAACTGACCCATTGTTGGAATAAACAAGAGAATTTAAAAAAGAGATTTATACGACCATCTACATCACCTGCTGGAGTGGGGTTTTTCTTTGTTCTTAAAAAAAGATGGAGGCCTGAGACAGTGTATAGATTATAGAGGCCTGAATGATATTACAGCAAAGAACAGATACCCTCAACCATTAATCATCAAATTATTTGACAGAGTCAAGGGATTCACAATATTTTCTAAGTTAGATCTCCAAGGTGCATTCAACCTCATCTGTATCCGAGCAGGTGGCAAGTGGAAAACAACATTCAACACAAGGGATGGTCATTTTGAATATTTGGTCATGCCATTCGGGCTGCGTAACGCACCTTCCGTTTTTCAAGGTTTTGTTAACGAGATCTTTAGGGATCTCTTATATCTGTCAGTTGGCATCTATTTAGATGACATTTTGATTTTTTCATCTTCTCCTGAGGAACACCATAATCATGTCAAAGAAGTCTTGTCTTGTTTGAGGAAGAACCAACTGTATTGTAATATTAAGAAATTTGTTTTTTACGGTGTACCAAGTATTCCATTTCTTGGATATATCATTTCAGGATAAGGTTTAGAAATGGACCACAAGAAAGTCCAAGCAATATTGGATTGGTCCCATCCCATGTCTTTGAAAGCCATCCAGAGACTTCTTGGTTTCTCCAATTATTATCCCCATTTTATTAAGGGATTTTCCTCCTTGATGGCTCCCATCACAGCCCTAACTTGTAAAGGTGCCAACCCTGCTCTATGGCCTCCTGAGGTGGAGTCAGCCTTTTAACTTCTCAAGCAAGCCTTTATAACAGCTCCAGTTTTGAGACAACCAGATGTCAACAGGTCTTTTTTACTCGAAGTGGATGCTTCATCTGAGGCAGTGGGAGCTGTCTTGTCCCAGCGCTTCGAGGATAACCAGATTCATCCATGTAGTTTCTTTTCAAAAAAATTCTCCCCTGCCAAAAGAAATTATGCCATAGGCGAACAGGAGCTATTAGCTGTCAAACAGGTCTTAGAGGAGTGGTACCTCCTAGATGGCGCTAAGTTCCCTTTCACCATTTTTACAGATCACAGGAATCTTCTTTTCCTAAAAAATATTCAATGTATAAGTCCTTGTCTGGCCCAATGGGCAATATTTTTTGCCTGTTTTTGTTTTACCCTGTTGTATCACTCTGGGTCTCTCAATCTGAAGACCGATGCCTTGACCCGGTCACTGTCCACTGATATTGGTCAAGAAATACTGCAGAATAGTCCCGTGTTGGAGTCAAAGGTTTTTGCCACTATACAACTGCAACCACCTGTTGGGAAGATCTTTGTGGCCCCAGAGTTGAGGAAACAGTTGCTGACATGGGCCCACTCTTCTCGTTTTGCAGGTCATTCAGGCATTCATAAGACCTTGGAGTTCCTGAAGAGATCATACTGGTGGCCATTGATGAAAACCAAGGTAACCAAGTTTATCTCATCTTGTACCGAGTGTGCCCAGCATTAATCTCCACGACAGTCTCCAGCAAGTGAATTGGTGCCTCTTCCCATACCATCTCGTCCGTGGACACATCTGTCCATGGATTTTTTTGACAGACATGCCAAATTCTAATGGATATACCACCATCTGGGTTGTAGTGGATCGTTTCTCAAAGGTGGTCCATTACATTCCTCTAGAAAAGTTACCCTCAGCACCTAATTTGGTTCACCTATTTGATCACCATATATTTCGCCTTCATGGACTTCCTTCAGAAATCGTCTCAGACCAGGGTGTCCAATTCGTGGCAAAATTCTGGAGAGCCCTCTGCTCTGTTCTGCACTTAAAACAACTTTTCCACGGCCTATCACCCTCAAAGTAATGGGTCCACCAAGAGGGTGAACCAGGACCTCGAGACCTTCTTGAGAATCTTTATGTCCTCATCCCAAGACAACTGGTCTGAGTCCTTTCCATGGGCCGAATTCACGCACAAAGCATCATACCACTCTTCTACTAACCAAACTCCTTTCTACGTCGTGTATGGTCTTCACCCTAAGGTACCTGAGTTCTGAAGTTTTCCCTCCTTTGATGTACCAGCTGTGGATACCACTGTACAGAACTTTGCTTAAATTTTGGCTCAAGTGTGGGATGGTCTTGTTAAAACCTCCCAGGACCAGGCTGATAGGAAGCGAAGAAAATTCCTCAAATGTGGGTCGGGGATCAAGTATGGCTTTCTACCAGCAATCTTCACCTCAGGGTGCTGTTCGCTCCCCGGTTTATTGGACCATATGGTTTATTGGACCATACTTCATTACAGAGATAATCAATCCAGTCTCCTATCATCTTCTGCTCCCGTCTTATCTAAAAATTCCTAATTAATTTCATATACCTCTGCTCAAGCCATTAGTTCTCAATAAATTCCTTAGTGTTCTCCCCATTCCCAGCAGGATCCAAACTGAAAAGGGGGTGGAATTTGAGGTATCTCAGATTCTGGATTCTCGTATCCATCATGGTCATGTGCAATACCTGCTTGATTGGAGAGGCTATGGTCCGGAAGAGCGTTGTTGGACAAGAGCTGAGGATGTCTATGCTCCCAAACTCATGAGCAAATTCCACTTGGCTCATCCCAAAAAGCCTAGAAGATGTCCTGAGGCTGCCCTTAAGGAAGGGGGTACTGTCACGACCAGGGTTTTGCGGCATGGAGGTTTGCGGTCCTTACCGGTGAGGGCACTGTGGGCCGGTCCTTCTGGCTGGGGAGCTGGCGTGTTGAGACTGGCATTGCATGAACTCAAAGGTTTGCCAGGCAAGGGTAAGTCTAGTGGCGTCTCCACGTCATGGCTGTCTGGGCGCCACCATCTTGTCTTTGGCCATGTGACATAGCAGGCCAATCATCTGTGGGTCACCTGCTCTCTCAGGCCTATCACGTTCCATTACTGGCTACTTAAGGGGGTTTGGAGCACCCTGTAGTTCCCAGTGCAAAGTGCTCATAGCATCAGCTGTGAGAGAGAGTTCTCTGTGCTCCTGAACCTTAGACTTCGGTGCTTGCCTTAGCTCATTGTCAGCCTCCGGCTTCCGTCATAGCATGCACTGCTCTGCCTTGCCTTGCATTCTGCTGGGATCAGCCTTGCACCTTCCACCAGACCCACTTCTGCCTGAACCTGTCTCCTCAGTCAACCCATTCCTGCGCAGCCATCATCACAGCATTACCGAATTCTCCTTTCAGCCATCATCACAGCATTACCGGATTCTCCTTTCAGCTATCATCACAGCATTACCGGATTCTCCTTTCAGCCATCATCACAGCATTTCCGAATATCCCTCTCAGCCACTATTCAGCATACCAGGATATCCACTTCACTCTTAAATTCTATTTGGATTCACCTCATTCATCTCTGTCTTTGATCCGGACATTTGTTTATTCCCACTCACTACAGTTCCCTCCTGCCACATATATTAGTTGTTATTACTGGATTTTGGATTATCTCATTGCTCATGTCTACCAACATAAACTAAACAACCCACCTTGCAGTCTAAACCTGTACCGGTGTCTACTCCTGTTACCACTCTGGATCCACAACAAAAACAGGACCTGATTCAGACACGTTTGCTAGATGCGACCGCTCGCTCCCAGCTTATGCAAATTCAGCTAAGTGACATGAAGGCAGGCGATTGCACGACAAGGCCTAAGCACGCCCACTATGTCTTGGTCGAGCGATCACTTTGTGTTTGTGCGTACCCATCTGTCTGTAGCCGCCCACTAGTGCTAGTCGTCTCCAGGATGTATATACAACCATTGGTACATTGGGGTCATCGTATCTGATTGCAGCGCTTGCAGTTGCTTTTACACTACTGCAAGCACTGTGAGCATTTCAGTGTAAAAACCAGCCAGGTGATATGTACTCTGACGCTGCCTGTTAATTATGCATGCCTCTGAAATGGCGTTGAAGCACACCTGCATTCGCAACTCCACCCCGTTACTACTGGCCTGCCCCTGTTACTACCCACAAACGGCCTCTTCTGTCACTCATTCCACTGGGCTGTCTTTGCTGGGGCGAGCGCGTCCCGATCGCTCTAACTAGTTTGCGCACGCGCACTGCGATGCATACGCATGCTCAAATGCATAACATCGGCTGTGTATGAGCAAGCGTCCACTTGCGAGAGGGTCTGAATCAGGACCGCAATCTCTAACAGAGTGTTATTCCTAGATTTTATCTCATGCTAATTTAGAACTTCATGGTGTTTTACTTTCACATTCTGGAATGTCATCTTGTGGATATCAGTCCTATAACAATAAATAGGCAGAGCCGTAGCTAGGATAGTGCGGCCGGTTCCATCGCACAGGGCACCACAGGTCAGGGGGCACTGTTTGGGCCTGTCAAATTTCTGTTTATTATCATTCTTTCTTGTAGTTTCCTTTTATTTCATCCCCAGCATCTCCTGGCATCTCCTATCTCTTCCCAGGCCCTTCCCCATGAAGCCATGGCCCTTTTTTGGGTGCTTTATGGCCATTTGAAAAATTAGGGGGGCACCAATGCTCTTTCTGGCACAGGGCACCAAAAAGTCTAGTTACGGCTCTGTAAATAGGTATAGGTTGATATGTCAGAGCTGCAGTTAAATTAGTCAATAACAACCGTATATGACCCCTAGAATTATGTGCTATTCTGCTCTTAATAGTTACGGTAGTTTAATGTTAATGTCCACATGATCACATCCCAGAACTGGAAAGAACCCTTATACAAATTGTTGCATATTTTTGGACACATTTTGTTGTTTGCCTCTTTCTGGGTTCTACCTGTGGTCTCTTTCTCCAGATGCAATGATCTTAGTCATAGACTCTGCTGTGTGCTTTTTATTTGAGGGGGGGGATTTAATTACTCATTGTTTTCGCCCTGCAACTAAACTAATTAAATAAAGTATTTGAAAACTAAAGAGGACTGTTACAGATATGCTTCACAATCTACTCTCCTAATAGAGTTACAGTAGGAGGAATGTTGAATACTGTACAGGATTCAGTATGATTTACAGCCGGCCGCATGTCCGGCGGTTCAAATCCCGACAGCGGCATCCCAGCAGCAGTGAAAATCCCGATCGTCAAGAGGTAAGTATTGACTAACCTATTCTCCCCCCTAACCCTAATCCCCCCTCTAAGTGCCTAAACCTAACCCCCCTTCCCCGCAGCCTACCCCTAAGTCTCCTGGGGGTGTGCCTAACCCTAACCCTCCCTTACCTTCAATCGGTAAGCTGGGTGTCGGGCTCCCAGCGTATGTAAAATGACAGGCGTTGGGATCTCGGTGCCTGTCATTTAGCCCTTGCTGGAATTAGACAGTCGGGAAGCCGATGGTCGGGTTTCCATTCATCGAATTCCCGACTGCTTCCCTACTGTACATGTGCTTGAATCTCACTTTTGGAAATAGTGTTTGCTGCATTACATTTTGGTCCTACACCTGACAGAAATATATCATATATATATTCCAAAATCATTCTACAGTGTATCACACAGAAACTGTTGCTGGACACATTTCTAAAAGTGCAAACTTCTGCAAATGTTAAAGTCAGCTTAGAAAACCAGCACGTCATTAGTATTAATTGCCGGCATTGCTTGGTAAAATATTCTATTGATTTTGTCAATGCCACTTCAGCATTTGCTGAATTTTGCCCAGTTATTCTCTGACACATGTCATTTGAATTGGCAAATTAGAATTGCAATCTGTGTCTGGATAGTCCTTCAAGCCAGGAGCAGATGGCACTCATTACCAATCTTATCAGCCAAATTTAGATGGGTTTGTATTTCAACACTACAGATGAACACATCTCTATTTCCAGCACTCTAATTTCTACAACATATCCTTTTATAGTTCTAATTATGTTTAATTAAAAACAAAATTCAAATCTAAAGTATTCAGGGAACTCTGTTAATGTTGATATAAGCAAGTTCAATCACATTAATTCCCATGATTTAATTTGCCTAGTCGAAGTTAGCAAAACTCAGTGAATGTAAGTTGTTAAGAATCCGATTGTTGTTAATATATTTGATTAGGCTCCTGATTGGATGATTATTTTCATATTTAAATATACAGTTCATAGAAGCCTAACACATTCTAGAAGCAACGTACAATTTACAAAATAAAATGTTCAATTGGGTACAAAAAATAATTAAAGAAATGTTTATTGCAAATTAGAGTAGAATTATTTATTGTCTTGTGTAATTAGATTTAAAGTGGAAAAAAAACATACATACTGTATATGGGACCTTTTATCTAATAGCTTGGAAAATAGGGTTTACCACATAGGGATTTATGCCAATACTTCTCATTGCATTATTTTTGTTTTCAAAATCAGTGTTCCTCACTGCTACTATAGAATACAACACTAAGGGCCTAATTTTAAGTTAGATGTTAGGGTAAATAAGAAATTTCTGTAGTGCACAAATACATTCATAATTATATAGATTGAATTTATCTTACTGTAGACTAGCATCCTCTTATTAATAGAGAAGTATAATATAAATGGGCAAGTACAGGTTTAGTACATTATACAGGGCCAGTTTAGGTTTCTTGGCACCCAGCGCCATCCTGTGCTACACTCCCACTGCCGACCCCCTCCTCTTCTTCCCTCTCCTGTTCTCTCCCCCTGAGGTTATATACCAATAACTCCAGAATGTGGGTGGAGGGCAGGGTTCTCCTGAAGCTGGCCAGGTTGCAGTCCTGGCGCCCTTGTGCAGCTGCACAGGCAGAAGGTGCCTCGAGCTGGCCCTGGCAATAAGGGTTGTGTGCAAGTGAACAGTAACCCAATTAGATTCCTAGATACAGTACTTTGTGCAAGAAATATATTTTGCAAGCCCTGATGGATATTGATGATGGATAATGATGATGATAACACCAGCAACATTATTTAGCCACTTCGACCACCTCACAGATCACAATATTGTTTTCATCTAGTTTAGGCCAAAAGGTTGCACCAAGCTAGCTGCCTGTCTAAACTAAGTGACAGCAGTGGGTGGTAAAAACATATGACAGTTCAACTTTAAACATGATACATTTAGGAAACAGAGTGACACTGTAGTGGCACACAGAATGGCAGTTTAATAAACTGTATGACCCTGGCTTGGACTGGGCTGCCAGGGAGTTGGGGAATTCCCCGGGGGGGCCCCAGACTTGTGGTTCCTCCCCCTACCATGGGTGAGCGTGGTCAATCCTGCCGCACTTCATCTACAGCCCAGCCAGCCAGGAAGCAGCTGCACTTACTTTAATATAGTTGCCCAAGCTGCAGCCGGCTGGTGAATGTTCTTTTCTGGTACCATCACTCTGCTCTGTGTCCTGCCACCCTCCCTTCTGAACTTGTAGCTCCACCCACTCGCATGGGTAGGCGGGGCCAAGCCTGCATACACAACCCAGCCAACCAAGTAGCAGCTGCACTTACATCAATATGGTGATAGCTGCATCCGGCTGGTGAATGATTTTATTCTGGTACCATCTGCTCTGTGTGCTGACTCCCCTCCCTACCCCCCACATATTTGTAGCTCCGCCCACTCCCATGGGTGGGCGTGGCCAAATGCGCAGCACTTCATCTATAACTCAGCTGGCAAGGAAGCAGATGCCCATCCATTAATATATTGGTGCAAGCTGCAGACGGCTGGTGAATGATTCTCTAGTATAACCACTGCTCTGCATGCTGCCCCCCAGACTTGTAGCTCCACCCACTTCCACTGGTAGTCAGGGACAGGCCCGTGGGTGCCAACCTTGCCAGCCAGGTAGCTGCTCCTGCATACACTGGTGATGGCCAATTAATTATATATGCCTTCTGCTGCTATGCTGCATCTCTGCATGATAATATGGCTCAGCATAGCTTAACTTTATCTCTCAGAAGATACCAAGCCACTACTGGTGGTGACTGGTTTCAGAGCTTGCCTCGGACTCTGGATGACACCTAGGAGGAGCCATAGGGAGAGGGGACCTAGATTGCACACCCTAAGCACAATGTGAGGTGCTACCTGCTGAGACTTGTAGTGCTGCAAGCATAAAGAGACAAATGCAAGTGCACACGCTAACCATGCTGAACCTAATAATATAACTGCTAAATAGCATCAAAGAGGTTCTTTGCATAATAATGGCCATAATTATGGGCCTGCCCACAGCATCCAGGTGACCTCTATCAGGCAGGTCCCTAACACTCCCATGGAACAAATATAGGGCACAGGACCCCCCAGGCCAACCCAGCAGAACCGCCCCATGGCATCACAATAGTGTGAGATTTAAAGTGAGGGTTAAAGAATAATAAAGGAAGCCTATGTGTTAAGTCCTACCTAGGAGGAGCCACCTGCAATATGACCACACAGTAGAACAACAAGCTGGAAGGAAGATGAACTGACCCAGCACTGCTGCAGCATCACCAACAGCACACACATGGCATTGTAGATAACTTAAGATGGTGAGTAACAAGAGTATTGTTTGTTTGATAGAAGAAAATAAACCAGTCCAGCAGTGGGTAGAGATTCAATCCCTGGAAGAGTAGGCAAGTCTAGAGGCTCGCCCGCACCCCTGCAATCCCTGTCGGTGTCTGCTCCCACCTTTTATAATTGTGCAGTCTGGGGGCAGCTAATGATGCGATTCATGCTGAATTGCGTCATCGTGGACCCGCCCCTGGCTACACTATGCCGGTAATCTCAGCATTGTGTAGCGGGGGCCGCATTGATGCGGACATGCCCCTCCCCACTCTCAAAATCTTGTCTTGCTCCCGGAAGAGGCAGCCAAATTGTTGGCAAGCCTGCCCCAGAACCACCGAGGGGTAAATGCATCAGGCACAACAAAACTAAAAGGAAGCACTTGTATTCCTAACAGTTTTCACAATCACAGACAGTACTTCTAAAAGGGCATCCAGACCTGTCAGGTTCATGGTGGACTGGCAAGGAGCTATGTAAAAAAAGGGGGCTTCAGAGTCTTCCTAATTGAGCCCAACAATTATGCAAAAATATATAAAAAAACACTCAGGGCCTCATTCTGAGTTGCATGCAGCCGCATCTACAGTATTGCCAGTTGCCAGTCTGTGAGTTTATGCAAATAACACCACAAACTCCTTCCCTTGTGTACATTTGTGCAGCTGAATGTTCAAGAACAGAGATGCCCACTTTTAGCGTGCTTTGATACCAATTGGTGCATGCTTATAATCCACCATCGGTAGCACCATCCATACTATGATGCTTCTATAATGGCTGGCCACTTCTCTTTGGTGGCTGTCCACATCCCTTTCAAGTCACTGCTTCCGGAGACTGGCCACACCCCTTAGTGGGCCCAAATGATTGCATTCCCATGGTGGGCTCTTCATGTCCCAGTCCGACACTGGTATGACCCCATAGAATGTAACCAATAATGTTTTCATTAATTATAAACTAGATCCAAAGGAAGGAAAGATTGATTCGTAAATAATTTAATTTAATTCTTTAATTCCGAAAATGTTAATAAAGGAGGGTATTGGGGACAGTAATGATCAAACACTCTTCTTTCATTACCTTTTCTGTTCTGAGTTGCTGTAAAAGAAAGTAAGAAGGATTAACTTAGAATTTGACTGCAGATATGAACCACTTGTCCCATTTAATGCACACTTGGGTTTATCTTTTTGTTGATAGCAATTAACTAATAGTATGTTTTTGGATTGTAAAATGAAACCGAAGCACATGGACGAAACCCACGCAACAACGGGGAGAAAATACAAACTCCACACAGTTAGTGCCATTGTGGGAATCTAACTCATGACCTAAGAGCTGTGAAACAGTAATGTTAACCATTACACCATCCATACTGCCCTAGTTCCTGTAAACGAAAAAATGAAGGATTGATTGATTGATTGATTGATTGATTAGTTAGTTAATTTAACTGTTTGAATTACTAAGAAAATTTATGAAGGAGTAGGGGGGTAACTTACTTTAATTGTATCCCTGCTACCAAATTCCATCTTGGTTCCATTTTACCAAGACA
Source organism: Taudactylus pleione (assembly GCA_031769625.1). NCBI lineage: Eukaryota > Metazoa > Chordata > Amphibia > Anura > Myobatrachidae > Taudactylus > Taudactylus pleione. Next base: position 1,274,260 of record JAUIMM010000182.1, read on the forward strand.
ATGAATTTTTTGCCTATTCCTGGACCTTAAAAAACACATAATTCTTGGCCTACAAAATGCCATTTTATCCACTATCCACTTAAACACAGATATGTGGACAAGCGGTAGTGGTCAAACAAAAGATTAAATTACTGTGATAGCCCACTGGGTGGGTGTATTGTCTTCAGCAGCAGCAATACGTAACATCAAACACCATCTCATTCACAGACAGGCTCCTCTCTCTGTATCACCAGCTTCACTAATAAGCATAACAGTGTCAAGGGATGTCATAGTCAGGCCTGCCAAGTGCCGCAGTGGGCCCAGGTAAAAAGGGGGCGTGGCCTAATCACGGGAGACGTGGCCATGTCCCCTTTGAGAAAAAAAGTTTTGCAGCGCTGCACGCTGGCAAGGGGGGCGCTCTGAGCCCCCTCAGCCCAGCATATAACCAGTGGGGGGGGTGTGATCAGCTTGATCACTCCCCCCATAGGCATAGGAGACTGCTGCGAACCGTCTCACTGTGCAGCTCAGCACACAGCAGCATGTGCTGGGCTGCTGTGATGTAAGAGGGGAGGAGCAGCACTGGACCCGGGCCCTTGCCGGGCTCCTCCAGCAAGCCCGGGCCCAGATAATTAGTACCCGCTCCCCCCTCTTGGCACCCCTGGTCATGGCAAAATGGCGCACCCCGCTAAGACTCTCCTCAAGATTTGCCATTTCCAATAACGCATTTTACATCGTGAGAGCATTACAGCTGGGTGAATTCCAACAGGTCCTATGATTTGCCCACATGATATACTTAGTAGTTTAGAATTTTTTTTTAAAATGACAGGGGTGTGCAGGAGTTGCTGTCTGTTGCCTGAAAATTTTCATTCAGCATGTAGAAGATTGTAGCGGCTGCAAGAACAGTTCCATTTCACATGCCACCAACTGAAGTAAGATGTATTGACCAGGTAGAATTGCACTCTTTCTATGATTCAACAAATGGAGGAACAGCAACAAGCAATCAAAACCTACACAAGAAGAAGCTACAACATAGGGAGAGGTGGGTAAATGTACCGTAGTCTAGCACACTGCATGCTACTGAAAAAACATTTGAAGTACTGTAGCAACTAAAGAAATGTGAAAAAAATCTTATGTTCATAAAAATTAAATACAAATTCTATGAGGAAGACCTTTGCCACCCAATGCAGCAAAATACAGAGTGGATTCCAGTGTTGGTGATTTCAAAATTTTCAGCAATAAACTTTCCCTTTATTATAGGCGATATTTGCCTATGCCAAATAGACAATTCCCAATGCACACCAAAAATACAGGCCATTATAAAAAGAAAAGTTGAGCAAGATGGAATTGTACCTGTGTATATGTTGGATATTAAAAACTAGGACATGCGCAGTTTAAATTACCAAGCACTTCAGCGATAGGGACTGCCACTTCTGTGGCTTAAGTGCTTGGTTTATTTGGGCCTCCACAAACCAATTTTTTGGAAGGACTACATCTGATCACTAATAAAGAGGTGGATGATGAGGGTGTTAATTACATTATAATCTTGTAAAATACATTTTATGAACTTGCCACAAAAATCATAAGATAGAGGAGGTGCCTAGATGGCTAATGTACCTGCCTCTACTAACTTTGGCCTCACAAATGGAGTAGTTGCCTTCATAAATGTTGTCAGGATTTGGGTAAAAATAATCCCATACCAAGATGTGGCTTTTTGGTCTTTTGCCCAGGCATCACATTTTTTCATCACCTTTTTATCATGGGCAAGAACTGCTGCCACTGGTGACTGACTTACACAAACAACATCATCAACATCCTCATCTTCACTGTCAAATAGTAGCAGTACACCCATAGCCCCCTCATCATATTCTACTTCCACACAAGCATCCTCAATTTCTATTATGTCCTCATCACCATCTTCACTTGTACTGCTCTTCACATGTGCAGACGGTGCAGATATGGTGGAAAGAGGCAAAAGAGTAGTATCGTCAGGACTGCTGGCAGCAGCTGCAATGACAGTATTTCGTTGCTCTTCTTTAAACTAAATGTTATCCATTTTTCAATTCGCAGATCACTGCGTGGCTTATGTATGTACATGAACAAAGCACACTAGGGTAAAGAACAGCAAACAGTACAAATAATACACTTATTTAATTTATCATTTTGATGTTGCAGCTCTGTTCCTGTGTGGACTGGAGCAAGAGGGCTTATATATGCAAGTGAACAAAGCGCACCAAACGGTACAAACAATAAAATTATTTCATTTATTTTTTTGTTGTTGCAGCTCTATACCGGTGTGGTTTGGAGCCACTGGGCTTATATATGCACATGAACAAAGTGCACAAAACAGTAAAACCAATACAATTATTTATTTGTTTACATTTTATTTTGCAGCTCTGTTCCTGTGTGGACTGGAGCCACATGGCTTATATAAGCACGTGAACAAAGCAAACCAAACAGTACAAGCAATACAATTATTTAATTTTTGTTTTTTATTTCGCAGCTCTATTCCTGCTTGGACTGGAGCCACAGGACTTATATATGCACGTGAACAAAGCGCACTAGGGTACAGCATACCAAACAGTACAAACAATACAATTATTTTTATTATTTTTTGATACTGCAGCTCTATTCAGCTCCTTTCAAACTGTATGGAGTCACAGGGCTTATATATGCACGTAAATGTCTTTACTGATGTACTGTACACAGCACAGTCTATATATATAGCAGAATACAGCACAGCAGAGTACAGCACACAGCAGCGTACACCCCTATACACATTGACTAAGCAGCACAGCCACTTGTGAGTCTGGACACAGCACAGCCTATAAAGCAAAGTACAGCACAGCATACAGTAGCGTGCATAGCAAGAAAAACAATTATTAAAATTAAATGTAATATCAATGACCAATAACAATATTCACAGGTTAAAATAACCAGTCATGAGAATAAAATAAACATTTAGTTAATTTGTACAGGTACTAGCTGAACAATGTAGGGTACCTATTGTGAGTCTCCTGACTTGTTGTAGTGGATCCTCAGTCTAGGGTGTTCAAGAAATGGTAGAAGTAGCGTTAATTAGTGAAGTCCACTTTGTCCTTCCCACCATACGGCAGCCTGGGTAGTGTAGTGCTGCGTCTTTTACCACTTGCTGCAATTGCAACTGATAGAAAGGTTAGTGATTGGCACCAATGTAATGAAGGAAATTACCTTAGTTTGCAGCTAAAGAGGAAAAATAGGTGCTTTCCAACAACCCCACCAAATTTCAATAGCAATATGTTATTTCTCCGGCGCTAACTAGGATATTTTAAAACCACAATATAATTGTATAATGTCTTTGTTGGGCAATCCTCCTTACTCAATAATGAGCTATTTGTAAATATGGGAATGTCAATTCCATCATCGTACCAAGTGGTCTTAGTAAAAATACATAAAAAACTGCAGTGTCCTAGACATATATTAACTTCTAGAATGGACACACAAGAACACATTTTAACTTCATAAATCACAGAATAAAAGACTAAAATGGCATAATATACAATCATAAAAAGAAGTATAGATGTATGTTCAAAAACATTAGTAACAGGCATAAAAATAAAGCATAAAATAAAAAAGTCTTACTTATTTTGTAGTTGAAATTGAAACGTGTTTGCAGACAGGTCTGCTGGGTATGATGATACCTACGTGGAATGGACATTCCCTTATTTGCAAATAGCTCTTTATTGAGTAAAAGGGATTGCCCAACAAAGACAATATACAATTATATTGTGGTTTTAAAAAAAACCTTTTCTGTGCCAGAGAAATAATTTATTGCTATAGCAATTGCGTCTGTACCACTTTCTGTGGCTATGTCTTTTACCACCTGCTACGGCTGCGTCTTTTACCACATGTTTGTCTGTGTCTTTTTCCACTTGCTGTGGCTGCAGCTTTCATCACTTGCTGCGGCTTGACAATTCACCAGGCATTATAAACAGTTATGTGTTTTCCGTGCAGCACAAGATTTGTTATTCCTCTGCTACAGTGCCCCGGCTGTCTTCCTCATATATTTCTCATGTTGGCCACTTCTTATGATTTGCCAGGTGGACGTCTTGTTTTATGCAACCTATTGGCCTGTTGGAGCCAGGTTCTGGCGATTCATGCCAATGACTCTTCCTTCTCACAATATCAGTTTGGTTGGGTTTGGCAAAGTTAAATCTCCTGCATTGGCCCTTATCCTGTTGATTTCGGAATGCACACATTTTAATTCAGGCTGCTACATATTTGGAAGCCGTTTTCTAAATGTAATGAAATAATACTAATGGTGTGCGGTGTTCTTAGTATGTTGCATTGGGATGGTTCCTTACCGAGTATCGCTGTCACAGAATCTCCTGGGGTTCTTCCGGAAGGTGATAATTTAGATATAGGCAATTGTGTGCAACAAAAGAGTATATTTATTCAATTAATTACAGTTTAGTTAAATGAGCACTTCTAAAATTGTCAACACATTTTTAACGATTTTAAATACAATGTAGTACACTCATTCGAGTCAGGAAATTGCACTGGGATCCGTAAATTTTATTACACAGGAACTCCGGATCTGTTTTCCAACTGCGGAGTGAATACATTAAATGCAAATAAACGTAGCACAATACCTATAGGTAATTTTTACTATGACTATCGGCTACTTGGTGCACAAAGAAAATTCCAACAGATATCAATCTCTAGTGTTACCCTTGCATGCAATAGGTTATCTGTCTTGTAGTTTATAATTTAAATATGTTGCCCGGGTTGCTGGCTAAGTTGTGGAGAAGTAGTCAAAGTATCCTGTATCTATGCAAATCCCTACACTGTTGTGCCTTAAGCAAGTAAAGTATATTTATCGTGAAGTTTCAAATTGTAATCCTCTGCTTTCTAGTTAGACTAATGTTGTTAACTGACTTGGAAATTAGGTTCAATGCAACCCTGCAGTATTTCCCTTTAGGAATAGCTGGCTGGTAGCGGAGTAGGCTCGTTTAGAGATAATGGTAGCAAACTCCGCTGGCTACACTTATACTGGTTCTCTGTCTTTAATGTTTCTTTACAGGTATCACTCTACTATATTGATAGGGTGTTTTGCGGTGACACCAATAGTAGGTGAAGAATACACAGCTGACTTTTTGCACTCCGATCCTCTGTAATGGTTACTTACAATATAAACTAATGATATGCGGTGAGTATCACCTGTAGAATTAGATTGCAAGCTGCTGATGGATCGTTATTCAAACTGTCTCCTCACATAAACTGTGCTACCTTTGTGGTCAATTAACTTGGCTTGCTTACTGAACTATGTAGCTCATCTGCACGGCTGCCCTTAAGTCAATTAATGTTACTCAGCTACTGTCCCTGAATGCTGGGAGCTGACTTGTGACAAGTGATTGAAAGGTACAGTAGCAGGGGCTGGTATAGGTACTCACTACTCTGCCTCCGCCTTGCCTCCGTCCTGCTCTGTTCTGTGTAACCAGGGGCTGGCTGGCAACTTTTAGCCTGGGGGGCAAATGCATGCAGGCGGCCCTGGCAGAGGGGTAGCGTGTAGCTAGGGTGCCCGAAGAACATGAGTGCTACGGCGCCCCACCTCCTCCGCCTCAAGTGTTCCAGGGAGGAGGCGGGTCCATATGGGATTAAAGTAAAGTAAAAATAAATATTAGGAACAGCCACGTCATGGTGCCCATATGCAGTGCCCCCCTGTGCCCCAGGAGAGGATCCCCTTTATGCAGGCCTCCAGTAGTGCCCCCAGTAGTGATCCCCCTATGCAGTGCTCCTTATACAGTGCCCCCAGTAGTGGTCCCCCCTGTGCAGTGCCCCTTGTGCCCCCAGTAGTAATCCCCTTATATAGAGCCCCCATTAGAGGTGCCCCCTATGCAGTGCTCCTTATATAGTGCCCCCAGTAGCAGTCCACACCCCATGCAGTGCCCCAATAGTGGTAACCCTTATGCAGTGCCCCTTAAGTAGTGGCCCCAGTTGTAGACTCCCCCTATGCAGTACCCCCAGTATTGCCCTTTTTATAGAGCCCCCAGCAGTGGTCCCTCGATGCAGTGCCCCCAGTGGTAGTCCCCTCCCCCCTATGTAGTGCCCCTAGTAGTGGTCCCCTCCCCTTGTAGTGCCCCTAGTAGTAGTCCCTCCTTGTAGTGCCCCCAGTAGTAATCCCCCCAGTTGTAGTCCCCCCCTTGATGTGCCCCCAGTTATAATCCCTAGTAGTGGTCCCCCCTTGTAGTGCCCCCCATGTAGTGCCCCCAGTAGTGATCTCCCCCTTTTAGTACCCCTAGTAGTGGTCTCCCTCGTGTAGTACCCCCAGTAGTAGAAGTCCCTCACTCTTATAGTGCCCCCAGACCAGTAGTGGTTCCCACTTTGTAGTGCCACCAGTACCCCCCCTTGTATTGCCCTATTAGTAGTAGTCCCCCCCTTGCAGAGCCTCCAGTAGTGGTTCCCCCCTTGTGGTGCCCCCACTAGTGGTCTCCCCCTTGTAGTGCCAGCCTCCCCCCCCTCAGTAGACACACGTAGTGAAAAAAAAAACCACTTACCTGAATCCCTGGTCCCGCCGTCACCATCCGCTCCTCCGTCTGTCCTTCCCGGGCATTATGGGAGAGACATCATATGATGTCATGAAGCCTCTCCCATTGCCCACTGCGGGAGCTGGAAGATGGAGCGGCTCCTGCAGTGGGCGCAGCAGCAGCTAATGAGAGTCTGACAGACTCTTATTGGCTGCTGCTTACAACAAACACACAGCTGCCGGAGCCGGCGGCTGTGTGTTTGTCACTTGTGTAGCGCTGACCGAACTCCGTCCGGTCAGCGCTACACACGCAGTGCAGTCTGTGTCACAGTGACACAGACTGCCCGTGGCCCGCATGATGCTGCGGCCCGGGGGGCACATGACACCCTGCCCTCCGACCCAGACCGCCACTGTGTGTAACCACAATGCAGCCCTCAATACTTTCCAACTGGGCTGTCAGTCAATGAGATTGGGAGGGAAGCAGGGCGGCTCCACTGCTGAGACCGCTTCCTTCTATTACCGCCCCCGCAGCAGTTGCTCGGCTCCCCAGCCGTCAGTCACTGTGAAGAGGCAGGCTTAGAGGCGGGCACCCGGCTGATGCGACTCCCTTCCGGCAGGACTATTCCAGCTCCTGCGGCTGTCTGAAGACTCTCCCTTGCCGACCGCAAGGAGTCTCTGCCATATGGCCGGTAAGTCCCTGACACAACTCACGGTCCTCTCCTCTCTGGTAAGCGCAGCACTTCCTTCACGCTGTCTCACCTCAGGCACAACTTCCGAGCAGTCCCCGCGGGTATCACCTTAAATACTAGCGGTCGCATGCGAGGCTTCTTCCCGCTGACCGCTCATTCCGCTCTGCTGCTCTTGAAATTAACCCTCTATGGGCTCCCCTTTCTCTCCCCCCATGTGCAACGGCTGCATAGGATGTCCCTGGCGCGTGCCCACCAGTCTCTATGTCCAGCAAGGGCAGGCTGCGCCATATCCACCTTTGGGAGGGGGTCACATATATCCACATAGGGGAAGGTATCCACGGGTGTCCATAGTCAAGAATGGGCAGCTCAGTCCATGTGACACTTTATGAGAGGTTAAGATACCTCCACAACCACATATTTTCAGTTTTGTGTATACAAATAACTTGACATATTTTAACTAATGTATACCTGACCATCAATTAAAGATTCAATGAATTCACCACAACCATTTATATAAATATATCAATTGACCATCAAGCACTTTTTAGGGGTATCACATAAAGGCAACCCCTGCCCCTTCTAACCCAATAGGCAGCCTGCCTGTTACTTACATTTCCTCATCTGTGATTGGCCGCTTGAATACATATACCTGGCCAGCACTGTGTTACCACAGACTTTGACTAATCTAGCCACTCGCCTGGTGAAACACATTCTTAACTGTGGAGCCTCCACTGTGCATGTGGAGACTTCATTAGTGACACACCACCACAGCAGCCAGCACTACATCAGGTAAACTTCAAATTTTGGGATCTCCTAGGGGCATCACCTCACTGATTTTGGGCCCTCCACTGCACTCTCCACATAGACAACAGTGGGATAAGAGTGTGTTTATGCAGGTCAGCTGACTCCTGTCTTCCTTCTTGTGGGACTGGACTATCCAGGATCACTCACTCATTATTCACTTAGATATATCCTCACATACTGAGAAGCAGCACCTTTAATATTTTCACCTCACACTATCTACATTTTCTTATATCTGGCACTCTCATTTTCCACCACCCCAAAAGTGAGCCTGTGCTGCTTTATCACACCCACAGTGGTACTAGGGGACAACAGTAGATACCATTTTGTTATTCATACCCTCAGGGTATAGGAGATGGGTCCGCTCATAATCCATTACCTCCCAAGGATATATGGTGTAAAGCAGCTACTATACTGAACGGTATCTCATGTCTTTAATTCTCCTTGCTCCATTTATGGAATGAATACTGGATGAACTGTCGTGTTTAGAGATCGAAGCTGATTCAGCAGCAGCAAGAGAAGACAGAGTGATGCAGGTATGGAGAATCAATGGACACTGAAGCTTAATGTAGTGAGGGGAGAGTTATAGTGATCATCTCCATGTGTGTCTCCCCAGACATTGATCTCACCGTATTATACACTATCTCTATTAGTTTGTTATAATGAATATGGGGCCTGATTCGTTACCGATTGCAACTGCAATTACTCATGCAGACGGCCGATTGTTGAGTTCTGCACATGTGTATGCATAGCATTGCGCAAAGGACACACTGTGATCGGACTGCAATCGCAGTGACTACGCAGACCCATTGCAGAGTGATTGACAGGAAGTGAGCCTTTGGGGGTCGTGACGGGGTGGTCCGTGAAATGCAGACGTACCAGTGCATTTGAATGCTTTTACAGGGACATGCATAAATTAGCTACTGCAATGCCATACACAGCTTGGGCTTTTACTGCATGCAATGAGATTATCAATTTCTGAGTAAGGTGAGCGTGATGCTCCGATGGTTCTCGATGTTACAGATGGTTTCACAGATATTTCTCATATTATCACAGTGAGACTGTGTGTGTAATCGCAGTTGTGCAATCGCAGTTGTGATCCATAATGAATCAGGCCCATGGTGTGGAGAGATATTTATTTCTAAAGACTGTACAATTATTATGATCGTATGTTATGGGCTGCAATTTTCTGTGGTTTGGGTGTGTCAATTTAATAAATGTAGGGATTGTACCCCTCAGATTGAATGTATATTGAAACCAATATATTTCACCTTGGCTTATGCTGGGCATACATTGCCAGATAAAATACCTGTCAGACTGACAGACATTTTAGCTGGCAGCCTGTCAGCCCGCAGATATCGCAGGCATACACTGTGAGATGTCTCACAATGTATTGGCCCCGATATCTGCACTCTGCCCGTGGGGGAGGAGACATTTCCCCATTACTTCCATGGGAAGGAACAGGGGAAATGTCTGTCTGGCGGCCGCAGCTGGGCATACACTGCCCATTGCGGCCGACATTTTAACCTGCAGATATTGCATCGGACGGGCATGCCCGACCGATCGATGTTTAACTCTCAGTTGGCCACACACACACACTACAATTATCGGGGCGATCCGCAGATATCGGGTGGACAAGCCCTATAATTGTAGAGTGTATGTCCAGCTTTATTATTAATTATTTCTTTTATAGTTCAATGTATGTGGTTTGTGGTCTTCCTATGACTAGTGGGTCTTAGAACCTCTGATTATATAATATGTGATATTTGTAAGTGATCACCATTTACACTACTTATTCTGACATTTTGCCCTTTTTAATTATTTTTATGTGATCTGTTGTTCTTTGTTTGTCTCTTACATTAGGTAGAATGCAGTGCACCAACCAAAAGAGAGTACTTTTCTTTTTCTTTTCCATACATATGTGGAAATGGCAGTTTTATCTATACCTGAAATACAATCTTTATGCGGTGAGCAGGTTGCACTCTTTGTTCTGGTGTTTTATGCTTATAAGGCGTGTCTTTTCTCTTTGTAAGTACCGTATATACTCGAGTATAAGTCGACCCGAATTTAAGCCGAGCTACCTAATTTTACCACAAAAAACTGGGAAAACTTATTGACTCGAGTATAAGCCTAGGGTGGGAAATGCAGCAGCTACTGGTAGTAATCCCTCCCCTGGTACTGCCCCCAGTAGTAATATTCCCTCTCTGGTAGTTCCCCCAGTAGTAATACCCCCCTGGTAGTGCCCCCAGTAGTAATACCCCCCCTGGTAGTGCCGCCAGTAGCAATATCCCCCCCTGGTAGTGCCTTCAGTATTAATTCCCCCCTGGTAGTGCCCCCAGTAGTAATCCCCCCCTGGTACTGCTCCCAGTAGTAGCCCCCCAGTAGAGAGAGATGTAATAAAAAAAAAACTTACCTGAAACCCCGCTCCTGGTCCCGACACTGCTACTGGCTCCTCCGGGCGCTTTGCATTATGGGAGAGATGTCGTCATGACATCTCTCCCATAAGCAGCAGCAGCAGCAGCCGATGAGAGTCTGACAGACTCTCATCGGCTGCTGATTACAGCAAACACACAGCTGCCGGCTCCGGCGGTTGTGTGTTTGGCAGTGTGTAGTGCTGACCGAACTCCGTCCTGTCAGCGCTACACACGCGGTGCAGCTGTGTCACAGAGACACAGTCTGCACCGCGGCCCGCATGGTACGCTTCTCAGCTGCGTACCATGCGGGCATGACTCGAGTATAAGCCGAGGGGGTGCTTTTTCAGCACAAAAAATGTTCTGAAAAACTCGGCTTATACTCGAGTACATACGGTAAGTGTGTTTTCCCCATCTTTCCTACTCAGAGCTCCTCTATTTGCCCAATTTTAGCAAACGGAGTGCTGGCAGATTTTACTTTTTTTTTATCTAGCTAGATGGACATAATTGGCCCAAAAAGATTGGAATATTAAGGGGTCTATTAACTAAGCAGTGTTAGGAGACAGAGTGAAAATTTATAAGAAAGTGATAAGGTGCCAGCCAATCATCTCCCGACTGTCATCTCACAGGTTGTGTTTGAAAAATGACAGTTGGGAGCTGATTGGCTGGCACCTTATCACTTTCTTATCACTTTTCACTCTGACTCCTAACACTGCTTAGTAAATAGACCCCTTTGTCCCTACTCAGATTTTATTTTTTTTATCTCTCGCTAAGTTCACTTCTGTTCCCTTTGTTTGTCCCTTCCCACTCCTCCACGGTCATCACTCTGTCCTTCATTTTGACTGTCTCTGTCAGCGTGGGCCCAAAGCTCTCACCTCACCTCTTACCGGCCACGCACATGGTGCCACACCTATTTCTTGCATTGATAATGTGAATACATTTTGTTTTTGTTATTGCTCAGCTTTAACTTGACGGATCAAGATGAAACAAAGTGCAGAGTATTTCTAGAAGTTTCCACTACAAAATGATGCAATTTTCATGAAGATCACTTTAGTAGCTTTTGTGCCAACTTGAAAAAAACAGACACAACATTCTTATTGTATTAGTAAAGATTAATGATAACCATATTATCCAGCACTTTGGCTAGTCACCATTGGACTAGGTGGCTCTAGTAGAAGAAGGTCATGAAAATTGTTTGCATTTTCAATACCAGAATTACCCAGCACAAAACAGCATAGCCGAAGGTCATCCTAACCTGCTTCATCTCTTTCTACTTTAGTACACAATTGGGATCCCCAAGGGTGGAGACACAACTATGAAATGCTAATATAATTGGTAAGGTTTTTGTATGGATTAACAATGTATATAAGCACAGTAAAAATGTGAAGGTTTTTAATAACTTAATATTTTTAATATATATTCAATTTGCCGCTGTCATTTTACCGTAGGTTAATTTATCGCCGTGGGTGATTCAATTAACCCCATTTAATAGAGATTTCTTTTTGGATCTCATGAGACCCGAAAATAAATCCCTGATAACTGTACTGTCATCGGGTGATAACAACCAATTAAAGCATGAATCCTTTACCTTTTCACGGATTCACTGTGTTATTGCCCGATAACTACTGTAAACACCCGTTAACATGTTTATTGAACAGGCATTAACACAGGTATCGGGGGGGGGGAAAGGGAGCCTAATTTTAACCCCCGTTAACTTATCAGGCCTAATTGAATCTCCTCCAAAGTATTTACAATTTCACATGTTAAAAATCATTACTAAAAATAGATGGAAAATTCTTCTTGCCTTGATCCAATGAAGTCCAAATATCCAGCACTACAATGCAACATCATCTTCCTCAATCTTCTTCTTCCCTTTTAATTAAGTGTAATACAATATTAAAAAATAAAAGCAAGACTTCTGGATCTTGAAGCCCTAGATTCTGTAAAACCTATTTGGCACTAGTTGACTGTTCTAGTCTGTCCTGCTTGCATTACTTCTGTCCTGCCTGATAAAAACTTAGTTGCTAGTGAGTAGAGCTATAGTTAATCAATTATCAAATAGTTGGCACCACATTGCCTTTCATTAGAGACACAACACTTGGAGACCCTCTGTCTGGAGTCAGTTCTACAAAGAGCCTTTCCTGAGAGAATAGTATATCCTGTGTTCCAGTGCCAGATTATTGTTTACCATGTATTATATCTATTAGTATTCCTGCTATTGTTGTTTACTCATTTTACAGACACCTTACTTCAGCTTTTCATTAACTCTGCCTGACTTGACTACTGTACCTGCTTGATTTTGACAATTCTTTTTCTCATACCCTCCTACCAGTCGCTGTATGCCTGAATATCTAATATCCATAATGATCCATGATAGTCTGAAAGGTTGTTAAATAATTGTAAATATCATAAAAATGACCTATCATGTTTATAATGAAAAGTGTGAAATCATTTCATAACAAAAAAATAATCTACAACTTTTCTTTGGTAATATCTGCCAAAATCATTGGTTTCTTGCTCTTCTTAATTACTCTGATGAAATTTTCTGATGCTGTTAATTTTAAAGCATGAAATTATTTTCAAATAGCATGGATGTATCCATCACAGTTGATTAAGAAGGGATTGCGTATAATGAATGTAGCACATGGGAAATGTTAAGTGTCTGTTTTTAATGGAAAAGATTCTTAGAAGTTTAATGATCCATTATTAAAAGTGGGACCTCTCAGAAAACATAATTGCTGTGTACTGCATATTTTTTCTTTCTTCTCATTATTATACTCCTAAAGATGAGATGAATATATTTTTCCTAATTTTACATTATTATTATTATTATTATTATTATTATTTTATTTTGCTTTAAAAACATTGTTTAACTTTAATTGATGAAAATGTAGATTTTTTTATAGCTTCATAAAACTACTAAAACTATGTTATTCTTGCGCAACAAACTGTGTGATTATTCCATTACAAAAATGGCTTGTTAGAAAGTTGTAGAAAACAAAGCGATACAGTACAATGCCTGATTTAGGGTTAAATTGAGATGTTTGCATGCACAGAAGAAACCATACACTTTTTCTCAGCAACTCAGAGACCTGTACCAGGTTTATTAATTGCTAAAAGAGACATGTAGGTTACAATTCTAAGGAGTGTGATTGACTTACGTCTTCAAACTCTTACTGTACTGAACTTACATGTGAACATCTCTGAGCCTCTTCTCTCTGAAGAGTACACACTAATCCGGTCCACCCGATGACCATTTCAATAACGTAGTGTAACAGGTGATTTTCTACTAGGGCTAAAGCATACTAAGACTTGGGCTATAGCATCTGTTTGATCGTGGTATGAGCTTGTTTGTGACATCCCTCTGCATAACCCCTGTGACCTGACTGTGATCTCCTGGTATCATGACATTGGCTTTATTTGTGATTCCGCTTTTGCTTTCCTTGTGTTTTATCAGTGATCTCTCAGTGTAGCAGACCACAGCTTGCTGACATCTCTTATACCACTTTCAGACCAAAGCCAGGGCTTTTTCCTGGGTTATTGAACATGGGTTGGTCCAGGGTCACAGTTCCAAAATCCCTTTAACACTGAGCCTTGGTCCCAGGTTATTCCCGAGTAAACCCCCCTTTCACACAGAACCTGTGTCAGCCCTGCCAGTCTTGTGTGTGTCATAATAAATTGACTGTTTTTGGGCACACAAAGATGAGGTCATGAAAAGTGGGTGGTTACTTCTCACTGCATTGCATTAGTCATTGGCAATGAGTTACCAGTGTGCACCCCTGAGTTCCTAGTTTATTGCAGATTTCTGCTGTTTCACACAGCAAATGAAGGCCCGATACAGCTGCTTACACTGTGCTATATTGCACAGTCCTATTTCCGGTGGAGAAGGGCACAATTTCTGGTTGAGAAGGATTGTTCTTAAAGACAATATTTGCATAGGAGGAGAGTCTTCATGTTGTCCAGCATTTCATCTATATTGAAATTTACCACTGTGAGAAATTGAGCAATGTGGGCCGGAGGCCGCAGGTATGGAGAAACTTTCTGGTCGACTGTGGAAGCTTTTGAGGACGAACAGTGGATGGCACACTTTTGGATGTCACTTGCAATGTTTCAGTATTTGCTGGAACTTCTCATCCCAGCAATTACTAAGCAAACCACCAGCTACCGCACACCCTTTGAGCCAAGTAGGAGACTGGTGATTTTGTTGTGGTGGTATGCGACCCCTGGATAATACCGCACAATCTCCTGCTTGTTTGGCATTGGAATATTCACGGTTTGCTCTCTACTGCTTGCGGTGATGCAGGCATTTTTGGAAACCCTTTACCACTGTATTATCTCCCTATATCAAGGTCAGCACCTAGATGACACTGTAAAAGGTTCTCTTGTGACATAGATATCGCAGTGAACTGGAGCCAACCCGGGTCGAAAAACCCCAGTTACCCCCTTTCACGTTTTAGGCAGCCCGGGTCGGACCTGGGAATAATCCTGGTAGTGACCAGGGAAAAGGCCCCAGAGTAGACCCTTTCACACAGAGAAAGGACCAAGGTTGACTCAGCAATATCCAAATATCTGTCTGAAAGGGGTATTATTGTTTGACACCTCTAATCTATCATGCTAGTAACTAGTGCAGGGGACTGACATGCATACAGTACATGACACAGCAAAGTCCAAATCTTTTTGCAGGGGTTCCTGGAAAATATCAAAGCCCTGTCTCTGGTTCACTAACACTGGCTGATAGCACCAAATCTTTTAACGCTCACAGTCAATGACAAAATGTATACAAGCTCTTACAGTATATCGATAAAACCACATTTTTGTAAGCCTTCATCATATGTTCCTAAAAGTTTCAGAGCTATGCTGGAGAGAATGCATTCAGAAAGTTCATTTCTTAAAATTTGCTGGGATTGTGCCATTTTTATACAGTTTGGGGAAGAAGTTAGACATTTAGGATGATGTTCATGGACGCAAATGGCCAATGGACCTGGTTGAAAGATGTAGACAGTGCTGATATTACGCAGTTGAGTGATTATTAATAAACTGCACATGAGTTTAAGTCGCACTGTGCAAACATCAAGGTACACTACCATAATCTCTCACAGTGACTATTTACTTGCATTGTAATTGACAGTCAGGGAGCATTTGAAGGAGGTAATGGGGTAAGTGGTGGCAAAGATCGCATGTGTGTCACAGTTAACATTTGCGTTCCCGTATGCAGTGAAAGTGTGAAAGTGGCTCCAGTGTCTCAGTTCCCTTGGCCATTCTGAGTAGCATTAGGATTACTCAGAATCGTGATAATCGATATGATCTAAGATTGATGCTGCATCTTTGTACACAGATGCTTGGATTTGCAAAGCCGCAGGTGGGCATCCCAAAACATTCTTCGGCATCTGTGACATTTGCATATGTACCACTCTTAGACGCCAAGTGAATTTGGATTCAGAGAGAGCGATTCAGTGGGAGTTTCAGGGTGATAACAGGGTGGTGGCTAGCCAGATGTGGGCATGTTATGGCATTTCTAAAGATGCAGTTGCACTGACACAGGAGGCCATGTTCAGACAGATACTCTGCGCTGCCATAGGACTGGTGCGACTAATGGTGCATCTTGATACCACAGCAACAGATTAGCGCTGCAGTCTGTAGGCATCTCAGAGGGAAGACCATCGGCCGTGGCATTTGCACAAAGACACAGTTGCAGCTGCTGCAAGAAATGTTGTCACAGCTGCAGCTGCTTTCACCTGCGAATTAGGCCCTTAATTTGAAGCTCATCTCAGCCAATGTATAACTGAAAATATAATCTCCTTGTCCTTCACTGTCAGTCAACACTATTTTAACGGGACTGCTTAACTTTAAACAAAAATCTGGCATGTAGCGTGTATGCTCCATTGTTAATAATTTTATACCTCATATAGGGCTGTATTCAACGTGTTAATTATCAATAGTTAACACTTGAAATTTCTGCGAATGCCGAAGCAATTCATAATTGCTCCAGCTTGGAGACAGTGGATACCGAAAATCAGTTGTCTCTCTAAGTTTTTCACTGCTCCTTTCAGAGAAGTGAGACAAGTGCGCATGCATGGACAGGTGCAGAGGGATCCAAAAGGATCCCTTTTCATGTCGTGTGACTCCTTTCTATAGGGAAGGAGTGGGTAGCGGGAGCACTCACCATCTCATTGTATTTTCGGAGCTTGATGAATTCTGTCCCCATACTAATGTATGGGTACACCAGGCCATTCCGGTAAGCAGATTATATCTGTGGTATCTCCTGGTTTTCCCTTTTGATGAATGGCCCGAAAACATCATTTCTACAATTGCAGGTGAAAATGTTAATTTTTACCTGCTTTTGTAAAAATTAAGTAACTATGAATAGAGCCCATAATATTATATAATGTTAAAAATATAAGTGATACTGCATTCTCATTAATATGTTTTATAGTACATCCAATATATCTGGAAAAGTACAGTTAACATTTTATACAAAAGAATAAACTTGTGTACAGTATGCCACTATGAAGGGCAATGTGATGATAGGCTACAAATATCATATAAAACTATATGCGGTGCGACAAGCAGTGGCATGGCATTTCCAGGGATCTTGACTTGGTTTGGCAAGGTTCATTGCTTGCAGCAAGCATGAGACAGGTAATGTGGTTTATAACATATATATTTATTTTTCTCATTTTGCTCTGCTGCACATTTTTCTATGTTCAGATAGTTATATAGTACATTCAGGTATAATCAGAATCACTGCAGCTTTCCTTCTAATAAAAATATAACTTTGGTGCATTTCATTTTTTGTTGCTACATTGTGGATTGAAAACAGAATTGTTATACAGGTTGAGTCTCCCATATCCCAAATGCTTGGGACCAGGGGTATTTTGGATAACGGAATATTCCGTATTTTAGTATATTTGCATACCATAATGAAATATCTTGGGAATAGGACCCAAATATACACACAGAATGCATTTATATGTTATATACACCTTATACACACAGCCTGCAGGTAACTTTATACTATAAATTCAATAATTTTGTGGCTCAAACAAAGTTTGTGTACAGAAATTAAATTCATTTATGTGTCATATGCACCTTATACACACAGCCTGAAGGTAATTTTATACAATATTTTTTATAATTTGTGCCTTAGACAAAGTTTGTGTACATTGAACCATCCAAAAGCAAAGGGTTCATTATCTCAGTCATGCCAAAAAAAATCTGTATTTCGGAATATTCCGTATTTCGGAATATTTGGATATGGGAGACTCAACCTGTAATTGTATAATTGCATGTGTGCAATATATTTGCTAGGGCCATAACTAGTTAACTAGGATTGTGCAAGTGGCAGGGCCCTGTGGGTGGCACTGTCGCTGCCCCAAGGTACCTGCATGTGGCTTGCAGGGGGCCTGGAAGGGCACCCTGCAGTGAATAGCACTACTGCAGAGCCACCCACGGCATCCAAGGGACATTCGGTACATGCAGCGTGTGGAGCTGCCCGGAACGTCCTGTGGATGCTCTAGGCAGTGCTCTACTTACTGGAGCCGGGCGACCCCGTCCCCTAGATGTGGGTTTAGGGATCAGGAGCGGCATTGAGCCCTGTAAAAACACTGATATGTGCTTCTATATATGCTTAGCAAAAGTAGGACCTGTTTTGTTCAATATATTCCAAACAAATAAAAGAAAAATAACATCACTTACTGTACTAGTCACAGACCAACTGCATTATTGAGGAATTGCTGGGGTTATGTACAGAAGAAAGTAACTGTCAAAATAAACATTACTACTGTATGCATAATAATTTTGCCAAATGTTGCAAAAAGCCACCACACTAGTGTAATCTAATTCTGAATCTTAGGGTCATATTTATTAAACAGCAGCTTTACAAACCACTGATTGTCGATGTATTTGCCAGTAGATTTTAAAATGGCAATAATAATAAATACATAACCAGGTGTGTTTTGCTTTTTATATTATTGCTGTGTTCAATTCTCACTTATTGGTAAATACAGTATACCCCTAACAATGAGAAGTAATGGCCAATAAAAAGATAACACTAACCTCAAGTTCTTGAGTCAATTAACATTGTCACTAATTATCCCAGTGGGCGTTTGCTCAGTGTTGTGTTTTGGTGGACAAAAAAAACACAGTCTTTTAAACTGTACATGTCAAGGGTAGGGATGTGCGCCGGCCCCCATGTTTTGGTTTTGGATCTGTATCTCCTTCAAGGTTTTGGTTCTGGATTTGGTTTTGTAAACCACCCTCAAGTGTTTTGGTTTTGGATTTTTTAAATAAAAAATAGGTAAAATTTTTTAAAAACATGTAATTTATACTATCCAAAACTCAAAATCCAGATTTAAAATCCGAATTCTGAACCGCAAAAAGATCAGAACTGCAAACCGGATTTACCCAGATCTCCTCAGGAGATTAGAACCACGACTCGGATTTACCCGGATTCACAAAATTTGTGTGGATTCGGATTTCTGGAGAACCGAGCCGCACATAGCTAGCAATATGCACAGGTTCCTCCTGCTTGCGTTCTAGTCTGAGCTGCACTTACACATGAACACATTTGAAGGGTATATATCTTGTGCATTAAGAGGTAGAGACAGTACTGTGATTGCAAGCTTAGCTGATGAAAACTATCTGAGTGAACTGCACCCATCTTTTTCTGGATTAAAAAAATAAATTCTCAAGTATTTTAATTCAAATTAGATATTTCAAGGGAATAATGTGTGTGTTTGAGGGGAAGTGTATATTACTGTACTTACTGGGTGTTTAGGCCCCATCAGCTGCACCCCATATTAAAACAAACTGGTTTTATAAAAATTCTCAAATCTGTCATTTAAACTTTATAATATATGTTTTTGGAAAGATTGTGTGTGTTTGACGAGCAGCGGATATCTGCCAGCAAATGATCAAACAGGGATATAGTCGGCATTCCAGTAGTCAGAATACCTGAACCGGAATCCCGACAGCAGTAGGAATCCTGGACCTTAGAATCCAGATCGCTGACATCCCAATGGTAAGTATTGGGGTTAGGGAGAGGCTTAGGTTTAGGCTCTAGGGGGAGGATAAAGGTTAAGCAGTGGGGGGGGGATAGGGTTAGACATGCAGTAAAGGTGGGTTAGTGTAAGGGGGATGGTTAGGGGTTAGGTTTAGGATACTTAAGTAATCCTGTCTGGATTCTGACTGTCAGGATGCTGCTGTCAGCATTCTGACCGCCGGCATCCTGACCGCCAGGATCCTGTACCCAACATATCAAACACTGCACTTACTGGGTGTTGTGGCTCCATCAGCCACATCCCAAAATAATAAATACTGAAAGAAGACATATTTTTTTCTGGTTTAAAAAAAATTGTGAAGTCTTTTAATAAAACTGCATGGTAAAGGTAACAATCAATCATTTCTCTATCTCATTGTACGTGTCACTTGCTGTGGTGGCAGTTACAATTTCAAGTGCAGTAGTGTTACTCCTGTCCTGGTGTAAATTAATCAGGTATCAGCCTATAGAAAAACAGGAGCACCCCAGTGCCAGTGCTGGCAGTCAGTACTTCTTCAATATCTACTTTTAAAAATGGTCAAGGGGTAAGAAGAAGGTATAAGAAAGGGCACTCCAAATCTAAACTATTTACGAAAATATCACCTCTAACTATGAAGGGAAAAGTTACTGCTGTAAAACATAAAATTGCCAACATGCCATACACCACATGCAGAGGCAAGTAAAGGTTCAGACCATGGTCTTTATTTGCGAGTTGTGCTACGACTCTTGAATGCACTAGAATACATGGGGGTAAATTTACTAAGAATCATGTTGGTCCGGATTTGTCCTGTTTTTAAACTCGGATAGGATCGATGAAAAACTGCGGTTTTTTTTTACTCTAAAATTCGGGAATTTGCCAAGCTCCCGGTTTTGACAGGATCATTTTGATTGATGGTGTATTTGGTCGATCCTGTCCATTTTGAAGTCCAGATTTCACCACCCGAATTTCTTTCCCGAACAAGCAGGCTGCACATATCAGTGAAATATGTGCAAACTGCTTGTTTATTTTTTTATAATTTAAGGGTTAATTTTAATTAAAAGATTGTCGTGGGGTCCCCTCCAAAAACCATAACCAGCCCAGGACTTGTCAGCCAGTCCTGGTTCCTAAAATGATGGGAAACAAAATGAGTAGGGTTCCACCATAATTTAAGAATCAGCACCAGGCTGCAGGGCCAGTCCTGGTTTTAAATATAGGGGGAAAAAAATACTTAGGGGTCCCCCTATATTTAAAACCAGCACCAGACCCAAAACAACCAGGGTGTAATGCCACACCCCGGAGTCCCTATTACCGGGTCTACAGGGCCAAAGAACTCTCACCTCAAGTTGGTGAGGCCAAGCCATGGATCTCAGGGGAGGTGGGGACCCCCTAAAAAAGGGATCACCCTCTCCCAAACTCCAGGCTTAGTCTGAAGCCCGGGGCTCTTCCCCATACCCCCGGAGTGGTGGGTATGGGGGTAATGGGGGTTACCTAATCATGTGTTACTTTGTATTTTACAGTGGAACTACGGGTGCCAGGATGCCTGCCATTTTGCACTTGTGGAACTACAAGTGCCAGCAGGCGTCCAGCACCTGTATCTCTATTGTAAAATAAATAGTTGAAAAACCACATCACTCACACCGTAGAAAGTAAAGCTTTATTGCACACCTACCACACTCTCACTTACTTACCTACTGGCAGATGTTCACGTCCCATTGTCAACGTAAAGTATCCATGGATGTGCCTGCAAAAAAGTTCCTATACTCACCTTTTGTCCCACAAAGATCACTGCAGAAATCCATTAGGGATCACGGACTCACTATAAGTACATGTTGAAGCATGTAGTTACAGTATGTGAATGACAGCTCATCGGAATGAGCTGTCATTACTCCTGGGCCGTGAGCCAATGAGAGGGGGATTTACATTTAGTGGATGCTCATTGGCTGGGACCAACGTGGGACCAGCCAATGAGCGGGCGCTACATGTAAAGCGGCTACTGATTGGCCAGCAGGCCCTGAGAAATAGCAGATGATTACGATCATCTCTCAATTTGCGTAGTGTAAGTATACTTACACAAGTTCGGCCTGGTTCGGGTAAGTCGTGTTTTTATTTTAGCAAGACCCTGGATGCTAAGGAGAGCAGTGCCAGGATATTGGTGAGTATAAGATGTTTTTTGCAGGGCCATGCACATGGATTCTACTTGGACAAGTGGACAGACCGGCTGGTACAAGTAAGTATGTGTGATTGGTGTATGTAATAAATCTTTACCAGTCATGGTTTGTGTGTCATGAATTTATTTAACTATGTATTTTACAGTGGGGGTATGGGTGCTGGCCTTCCACAAGTGCCAAAGGGCAGGCATGCTGGCATCTGTAGTCTCACTGTAAAATACAATAGTTGTATTTTATTCTTCACTTTATTACCCCCATACCGATAGCTACAGGGGTGCAGGGAAGAGCCCCGGGCTTCAGACCAAGCCTAGGGTTTGGGAGGAGGGAAACCCCTTTTTTATGGGGTCCCCATCTTCCCTGAGATTCCTGGCTTGGCTTGAGCGGCTTGGGGTGATAATGCTTTGGCCCTGGAGACCCAGTAATAGGGTGTCCTGGCTGTGGCATTATACCCTGGTTGTTTTGGGTCTGGTACTGGTTTTATATATAGGGGGACCCCTATGCAATTGTTCCCCCCTCTATTTAAGACCAGGACTGGCCCTGCAGCCTGGTGCTGGTTCTTAAATTACGGTGAAACTTTACTCATTTTGTTCCCCTTAATTTTAGGAACCATGACTGGCTGACAAGTCTGGGGCTAGTTATCCTTTTGAGGGGGGAGCCCCACATCAATATTTAAAATAAAATTAACCCTAAAAACAAGAATTATTAATAACCATACACAAATCACACTGATTTGTGTATGTTGGATGGCAACTCGCAGCTTAGGAGGTGGTGCATTTAAAACTTCTATTGAGCCCCCAGATTTGAGTGCAAAATGGCTGAATTTAGCAAAATGAATAATGATAAATTCCTGATTTAGGCAGAAATGAGTGAAAAGTACTTCAGAATTGAGTTTATGGTGATATAAGTTCTAATGCAAAAAGTGGCCAAATTTGCTACATAAAACCACCAGATTTCAACTAGAAAAGATGAAAAAATCCCCTTACTTTAATCATAAAAAAATTCCCTATTTGCAAAAAAAGTGATATCACCTGAGAATGCAAATCAGGACCAACACAAATCTTAGTAAATTTACCCTCTATTGTGAAAACTGGGGCCAAACACTGTCAGGCATCTTCTCTAATGTCGCATGCAACAACTTCTCCCACTGAGTCTAGATGTGTCTTCTCCAAAACAGGCAAATCAGTGCACAAAAAGAACCTGAATGTGGAAGAGCATGAGGAAAGTCTAAGGGTATCCACAAGCGCTATGTGTGTCTGACATTTCTGATTCTGACACAAAAATCCTGGAGAAGACTCCTTCCACTATTTCTGAACCCTCTGTAAATGTGAGGATGAGAAGAAGTAATGATGATGTTATTTGTGTAGTAGTACATCAGCCACCAGTTGCAGCACCTTATGCCAGTGATAAGAAGCACATTGTCATGCCTGGGCAAAGGACCAAAAAAGACTGAAATGCTGACAACATCTGTCAAGGCATCTGTAGTTTTTGTAGGGCCAAAGTCAGTAGAGGTAGGGACGTTGACCATCTAGTTATCTTTTACCTGTTATGTCATTTGCAGTGAGTTAATTCAAGTTATTTAAAAAAAATTGGAAAATCATATGCAGTTTAGCATCAGCTATCAGCATCATGGATACACATGAAATCTCCACTGCCAACATCTTCATCATCAACCTCCTTATTAGCGATAGGAGGCAGTCCTCCTGCATACAATTTACAAAGACAAACTGACTACCCTAATGCAATCCATAATTCTCAAGAAAATCTTTGCATGCTATGACTGCTGCTGCAGCTGGGGGTACATTCTCATCACAAAAGGGACCAATAAATAAATAATCATTTGCAAGAAGAATCAAGTATGACAGCGGCCATCCTGTTCCACAGTCAATCTCTGAAGCCATGATGGCTATATTAGAATTTGATCTGCATCCAATATCCACCATAAAGGTATATGTTTTTAGCTGATTTTTTGAGGTCATGTGTCCATGTTACAAAATTCCATCCCGATTATATTTTACGAGAACAGCAATTCCTCATCTGTACCAGGACATTAAGCAAATAGTTATTCTTTGTCTAGATAATGCCACTGTGCCAACTATCCACTTAACTACATATAAAGTATGTGTGAATGCAGTACTGGTCAAATGAAAGATTACATGACTGTGACAGCCCATTGAGTGGGTGTATCACCTTCAGCAGCAGCAGTTTCTAACATACAATGTTAGCTCTTTCACAGGTAGACTTCTCTCCACATCATAAAATATACAAACACAGTGAAAAATCTAGGCACTTTCTCTGGGTCATATAATGATCCTATAATATAGTCTCTAGGCTGTATACATTTCCCAGATGTAAATTCAGTTCAAGTTGTTCCTCCATCACATATGCATTGCATCATGGTCATAGATATGCAAGAGAAGGATATAATCACATATAGTGAAATACCATTTATTCAAATTACAAATTCCTTAAAACAATTCCACCCCTCGTGGGATATTCAGCATACCAGCAGTGAAGGTGTATCCTGTACACCAGACAACACATTCAACAGCAATGGTTTCAATCTGGATTTTAAAACCTGTAAACGTGTCCACTGGATATGGAGATTTTTCCCACCACTCACGATTCTGGTAGTCTCCTCCCACCTTCCACCAACGCGTTTCAACTAGAGATGAGCGGGTTCGGTTCTCAGAGAACTGAGGCCACCCGAATTTAGCATAACCGAGTCGAATCCAAGCAGGCTCGGAGGTTCCCACCTTACTCTGTTCTCGAAACCAAGGCAAAAACATAGAGATGGAAATCTTGCGGTTCGTGAGCTTTCGTCTCTATGATCAATGTAGTATATAAGGGACCACGCGACTGACGCCATTTCCACTCCAGCTGTGTAAAGTGAACAGGTAGGGTGGGTAGTGTAGGGCTGGGAGAGGTACTGTTGCTATGTGCTGTGTCCTGGGCTGGTGACTGCTAATCCATTCTGGTCTGTGGTCACGGAGCTGTCACTATCAGTATCACTGTGCTGTCTGTGCTGAGCCATTCTGGTCTGTGGTCACGGTGTTGTCTGGTGATCCATCTGGGCTGTCTGCTGTGTCCTGAGCTTGTGCTGTGTACACCTCTGGGACCAAGTTTTGGACTCCAAAAAAAAAAAAGTGTCTTTTTAAGTTTTTATATTTTCTGTGTGTGCATGCGTGTTAGGCTTAACCACAGTAGCGCACAAGAGCCAGCCAGCAACGCACATTGCACTTGCAACCTTGTGCTGCCCGACTCCTGTCATTCTTAAAAAAAAAAAACAATACAAGTGTCACTGTCTTATATATTTTTTTCTTCTGTGTGTGTGGGTGTTAGGCTTAACCACATTAGCGCACAAGAAGATCCAGCGACTACAGTACAGTTGTGTTCAATAAAAAGAAAAATACAAGTGTCGCTGTCTTATATATTTTTCTCTTCTGTGTGTGTGGGTGCTAGGCTTAACCACAGTAGCGCTCAAGATCCAGCGACTACAGTACAGTTGTGTTCAATCAAAAAAAAACAATACAAGTGTCACTGTCTTATATATTCTTTTCTTCTGTGTGTGTGTGGGTGTTAGACTTAACCACAGTAGCGCACAAGATCAAGCGACTCCAGTCGTGTTCAATAAAAAAAAAAACAATAAAAGTGTCATATTTTTTTCTTGTTTGTGTGGGTGGGTTTTCGGCTTAACCTCAGTAGTGCGCTAGATCCAGCCAGCAACGCAAGTTGCAACCTTGTGCTGCCCGACTCTAGTTGTGATTAATCGTTACTCTGGGGCCAAGTTCTTCTGGAGCTGACAAAAAATATAAATCATCATTTGCTGTTTTTTCTAATATTTTGGTGTGTGCGCACGACTACACGTGTGTGAATTTTATAACCGCACCTTGGCTACACTATTGGTGATTGTGACTGCTTCTAGACTGCAGAAAAAAAATAAGGAGGGCTGTCACATGACAGGAGAGCAAGGCCAAGAACCACATGTTGTAGCTGCCACCAGCAGTGCAAGGCCATCAACTTCCTCAACCTCTAGGAAGGCCCATGCCCCAGGGCTTAAGTCACGCCATCAATATGGTAAAGCAGGTTTTACTGAAATTAAAAAAAAAATTGAAAGGATATTTGACTTTAGATAAACAAAAAATTGGCAATATGCCATTCACTACACGAAGTGGCAAGGAAAGGATAAGGCCTTGGCCTTCTTACTTTATGAAGAAGACTGCTGATTCTTTATTTTGCTTGTAGTAGTAGGTAGTAGTAGTGGTGGTGGTTCAATTGAAAATGTGAAAGTTGTTAAGACAGCTCCGGAAAAAACAACTGTGTGCCCTGAGAAATTGAAATCACAAATCCCTGAGGAGAGTGCAAGTGTGTCCACGGTTGCCAAGTGTGAGCCCGACCTAAAAACTAGTGTACGGGAGGATCCTCCAAGTTCCAACATTTGTGTGCCCTCTGTAAATGTGGGGAAGGGCAGTAAACATCTAGCACTGAAAGTCATTGAGCATGCTTCTGTGGAATTGCACATGGAGGAGGAGGATATTTTGGTGGATGAAGGCGCTAAGGATTATTATTATTATTATTATTATTATTATTATTATTATCCTTTATTTATATGGCGCCACAAGTGTTCCGCAGCGCCTTACATAGTACATAGAACTAATAGGTGAACAAGAAACAAGTAACTTACAGTACAATACAGTGCAGGACAAGGACACGACTTATATACATTGCGGCAATAGCGATTAAAGCACTCACAATAAGCAGCCGGGAGTTGGCAGTCACGTGTTAGGTGCCCTTATGGGGAGTAAAGAGTAGAAGAAAATGTAAAGAGGAGCAAATGAGGGAAGAGGTCCCTGCTCGTGAGAGCTTACATTCTAAAGGGGAGGGGCGGACAGACGGGTGTGACACAGAGGGGGAAGATAGGGAGGAAAGAGCATGAGGTGGGTTAGGATGATTGGTGTTGGTGATGAGGATGTTGATGCCCAGGATGTCCTTTGTGTAAGTAAGGCAACAGCTGTTGCCCATGGTTTGAAAAAGCCAAAGCCCATTGTTGTCATGCCGGGACAAAAGACAAAAAAATCTACTTCTCATGTGTGGAATTATTTCCATCCCGATCCGGACAACAGTTGTCAAGCCATATGTGCCCATTGCCATGCAAGAATGAGTAGAGGGAGGGACCTAAACCACCTAGGAACCTCCTCCTTGTTACGTCACTTGGAGCGCATTCATCAAATATCAAAGTGTACGTCGCCAAGTTCCAAAACTCAAAAAGTAACAAGTCCAGTGTCACCTACCTGCTCCCTCTCTGTGATATCCAAGCGCCTTCGATCTCCAACACCAACACCTGCAACATCACCTACATCCTCATTCGTGATCGGAAGTAATTTAAAAAAACAATTGACTATTAAACAGTCCTTTGATAGAGGAAGTAAGTATAACAGCTGTCACCCAGTTTCACAGCGGTTCACTGACGCCATGACAGCTGTGCTAGTATTAGATGGTGAAACAATAAAAAATGTGGAGGAAGTGCAAAAGGAGGATGAGGGGGAAATTTGTGTCCTATCTAACGCTAATGTGGATGTTGATGATAAGGATGTGGTTTGCGTAAATCAGCCACCAGTGGCAGCAGTTCTTGCTAATGATAAAAAGAAAGCCAGAAAAGCAACATCTTGGGAGTGGAATTATTTTAATCTAAATTCTGACAACAGTTGTGAAGGCATCTGTTCCATTTGTAAAGCCAAAGTTAGCAGAGGAAGGGACGTTAAGCATCTAGGCACCTCCTTCCTGTTACATAATTTGCAGCGAGTTCATGCAATTTGTTTAACAAAATGATAATAATTTGTAAATTAATAACAAGCAGTTCAGTATCAGCTATCAGCAGTTTGTACAAGCACATGCAATCTCCACCACCAACACCCTTATCATCAACCTCCTCCTTAATAATTGAAGTTAGTCCTTCCAAAAAATGTTTTGTGGAGCCCAAATAAACCAAGGAGTTCAGCCACAAAAGTGTCAGTCCTAGTCGCTAAAGTGCTTGGTTGTTGAACTGTGCATGTCCTTTCTAATATCCCACGTAAGAGTGGATGGGAGGGACAATTCCATC
Organism: Taudactylus pleione; assembly: GCA_031769625.1. Classification (NCBI taxonomy): domain Eukaryota; kingdom Metazoa; phylum Chordata; class Amphibia; order Anura; family Myobatrachidae; genus Taudactylus; species Taudactylus pleione. Next base: position 1,301,924 of record JAUIMM010000182.1, read on the forward strand.
TTGCACCTCTTTTCTTTACATTTGGCACAATTTGGGGCATTGCCGACTGACATTATTATAGTTTATTAAACTGCTATCCTGTCTGAACTGCTGTGGTGCAATGTTTCATAGATGTCCTATATTTTTTTAAACTGCCGTGCGTTTGTGCTGCTGCTCTGTTGCTTACTTTAGCCAGCCAGCTCGCTGCAGCCTTTGGCCTGTATTGGTGAAAAATAGTGAAATCAATATTGTGATCTGTGAGGCGGTTAAAAATGCCTAGAAATGCCTGAAAATCATTGTTATTAAGGTTAATAATACTATAGGAACAAAAACAGGCCCAAATTATGTGGTTTTAGCTGTTTTGATGATTTTTTAAGAAAAAATCCAGATCCAAAACCAAAACACGGAGGAAACAAATCCAAAACCAGATTCAGATCCAAAACCAGGGGAGATCCAGATCCAAAACCAAAACACGGGGGTCGGCGCACATCTCTAGTTTCAACTTGTTAAGTCTTTTTCAAGGTGCATGTTTTCTGGTGGATAATGGTGTCTTAAATACCCCTCCCTCCCCTGTGATTGGTTAATTGCATCAAGAGTAAAAAAATACATTCAACCCATCCGTTATTGTGCACATACCTCTTACATCGGGCATCCTGAATATTTGTATATTCATTCTCCTTCGTTAAATAACTTAAATGAAGCCGCAGTGAAGTTATACTTCCGGTTCCGCGTTCCCCTTGGAACGCACTCGTGGACTCCTGGGTAAATTGCATTACCCTTTCAGTTGTCCATAAATGCACAGTGAAAGTCATGCACCAACTTATGCATTCTCACGGCTGAGGGCCGTGTACCTGACTCACTTCATCACACGGCTCACCCTCCTTGCTGTGCATCTTCTCCCTGGAGTCAGGCGATTGCACGGTAAGGCATTAGCACACCCACTATGTCTTGGTGTGCGATCACAGTGTGTATTTAGATGCCCACTAGCCTGTCTTAACATGCCCACTTATGCACATAATCTCCAGGAAGTGTATGCACCCATTGGTAACATCGAGTACCATCGGATGCATAGGCAGCACTTGTGGTTGACCATACCCTGCCGCAACCACTGTGAGCGCTTCAGTGTGAAATTCTACCAAGTGATGTGTACTATAATGCTCCGTAATAATTATGCACGCCTCTAAAATGGTGTTAAGATGCTCAAACACGCCTGCATTTGCACCACCACTCCCCTGATTTCATCTACCCACCCCTGTTACCACCCACAAATGGCTTATCCTGTCACTCAGTCAAGCGAGCCATCTATGCTTAACGGGCGATCACTTCGCGATCACATGGATTGGTTCGTGCACGTGCTCTGCGATGCGTAAGCATGCACACATTGCAAACATCGGCTGGCTGTGTGCGAACGCATCCTAGCGAATGGGTCGGAATCAGTCCCTTAATTTCAGTGGTGTGTTATGTTTCTCCTGTGTTAGTTGCATTCTGCAGGCTTTCCATCATTATGTCAAAGGAGCAATTCCAATATTATTTATAATTTCCAAGTAATTTTTCAATGTATGGTAATTTATACTTTTATATGTGGGACAGATTACACATGACACAGTTGATCCAATTAGTTTTATGTTCTCTACTGTTCAGCTATAACCTTAAATGCATAAGCACTGTTAAAACATAATTTCATTTATTCATAAATTGTGTATACTTAATATATATGAAAAAATCTAATTCACATGGTGAAAAATAAGCTTTTGTTTTCCAAACTATGGCATCATCTCCCTTCACACTATTTAAAAAAAATAATAATAAAAAACACCAGCCAGCTAGCTAACATTGCAATAATGCAACTAGACATAAGCGGATTCGGTTTCCAGGTAACCAAACCCACCCAAAGTTACCTGAACCAAGCTGAGCCGAGCCATTGTTCAGATCTCCCCGCCATTTTCAGGTTTCCAAAACAAGGCGAAACATCATCTTCCTGGCGTCAGATCACGCATGTTTTGGATCCGATATAGTTAAGAGGAGGGAGTGAGACAGAGACAGAGGAGCTTATTCTACGACCGCACGGCCTCCTCGATGTTTTTCCAGTGCGCATGCGTGAGACCCGCTACGACCGACAGCGCTGGTCGTAGCGGGTCTCTTTCCAAAGGGGGCGAGCTGTCGATGTTGATTGACAGCTCGCCCCGTTTGGAAGGCGGGCCGGGGGGTGGCAGCCCAAACGGAGGCGTTCCTATGGGAACACCTGCCGTTTGGGGGAGGCCCCACTGACATCAATAGTGATGTCAGTGGAGAGCTTCCGGCTCAGACAGAGCCAGAAGCTCTCCGGGGCTTACGACAAGTGAGTCCCTACCCTAGAGTCTCGTCGTAAGCCCCGATGGTCGCGATGGTCTCTGACCATCGTGACCATTACCCGAGCGGTCATTAGAGCTGTGGGTGTTAACCCACAGCCTAACGACCGCAACAGAGGCGGGAGGTCAGAATGCAAGTGGCCGCCCAGTTTCTGAGCGACCGCTTGCATCCTCCGACCGCCTCTGAATGAGGCCCAGAGTTCAAGTTCAGTGACACTGTCTTTAATGGGCCGTGCCACCCACATCAGTCCCTAGAGTAATACTATCCGAGCTAGGTGTTTGGATAGGCAGTCAGCAAATCATTGTTTGTTTGTTTTTATAGTGCAAAACATCATTATAGTAATTGGTAATTATAGTAAGAATAATAATTACAATTGTGTGTGGTTTACAAAAATACTAAGTGTTTTTTTTTTATTAAAAAAACCCTTCAGAATGTGATACTGTGTTTTTAACACAAACAGTGGGGCAACCACCTTAATTATCTATGCAGTGTGTCGCAGTCAGTGGGCAGCTTTTTTTTTTTTTTTTTTAAGTTTTTTTTTGTTGATAAAACTTCAGGCTTCGATATGGATCATGATGATCAATCAATTGAACAGCAGGAGCAGCAAGCAAGATCTAGCACTGCAGCTATCACCAATCATGATGATACTGCTTCAACATCATCTACTAAAGCTGATGGTCAAGAGCATAGAGGCTTTCAGTCATGGCATCTAAAATACAGAAAAACATATTTTACATTACTAAAGAAAAAACACCTCATTGCTAAAAAAACCCTAATCAAGGGGAGGTTCCTGCAGAAAAACATAAATTTGCTAACATTCCATACACCACATGCAGTTGCAAGGAAAGGCTCAGGCCTTGTCCTTTATTTCTGAGTGGTGGTTCTGCAAATGTTGACAGGCATCTTCTTCTGTCTCACATGATGATGCAAGACTGTCTCTCTCTATGGGGTAAATTTACTAAGATGAGAGTTCTATTAAGAAGTGATGTTGCCCATAGCAACCAATCAGATTCCAGGTATTATCTTCTAGAAGGTGCTAGATAAATGAGAAGGAGAATCTGATTGGTTGCTAAAGAGGTGTCAAAAAAATGAAAACCATAATATGAGTGGTGAATAAAAACACCAAAGCAGTAGAAAGAACTGTGTGTTCAGAAATGTCACAAATCCCTGAGAAGAGTCCAAGTGTGTCTGCAAGTGTTATGTGTGAGTCTGTCCTTTTTGATAATGTACTCGTAGAGAAGCCTCCTTCCACCATTTTTACCCTGTGCCAATGTGGGGATGAGCAGCACAAGTCAAGAACATGTTAGCCTAAAAATTAAGGATGTTACTCTGGCATTGCAACAGGATGAGAAGGATATTTGTGTAGCTGACGTTAGTGCTAATGAGGATGTTGATGATGGTGATGTTTTTTTTGGAAGTGAGGCACCAGTGGAAGCAGTTCTTGCCCATGATAAGAAGGCCATTTTCATGCTTGGGCATAAAATGAAAAAATCCACTTCTTATGTGTGGAATTATTTTTACCAAAATCCAGACAACAATTGTCTTGCCATCTATAATATTTGTAAAGCCACAGTAAGTAGTGGTAGGGACTTTAACCATCTAGGAAACTCCTCCCTGTTACATCAAATGCAAAAAGGTTTTTTGTCAAAATCAGAAACTTATGTTAGAAAAGTAACAACAAGCAGTCCTGTGTCAGCTAGCTCCCATCTCTCTGCTGATCAAAGCAACTGCAATCTCTACCACCAATACCTTTATCATCAATATCCTTAATAATGATCAGAAGTATTCCTGCATCCAATTTGATAAAGCTAACTGACTCCTCCTCTATCCAGGATTCCACAGAAAAATCCTTGAGTGCTAGAACTGCTGCTGCTACTGCTTTGGGTGGATCTTCAGCCCAGAAGGGAACCCAAAAAAGTACTATTAGTACACAATCAGCCAATTGTTACATACTGCACATGCATATAGATCGCAGTGTGCGTGTGCACACTGTCCACTGTAATTGGGACTGATGGTCTGATTCAGACCTGATTGCATGGCTGCATTTGCATGCAGTCTGCAAATGTTTGCATTCTGCGCATGCGTATGCATCACAGTGTGATTGGGAATTGACCACAGTGAGCACATAGAGCCTGCATACAGTGATTAACAGGACCTAACCATTTGAGGGTGGTGATGGGGGTGGTCAGAGACACGCAGGCATGCCTGGGCTTTTAAACGCCATTTCAGGGCCGTGCATAATTAAGCCCCAGCGACAGCGTACGCATCCTACTGTCTAGTTACACACACAAACATTAGCAATGTGTGCGGTAGGGGAAGGTCAACCACAACTTGTGCATGTTGGTCTGATGGTTCTCGATGTTACCGAAGTTTTTGCTGTCTTGCAAGAATGTAAGTAAAGGGAAGTAGGCGGCATTATGTAGTGTTGGGTGTCTACTTATTGTGCTGCAGTTACATTGCGTATGGTGTCATTAGCATATTTTCACATCGACAGGCTGCATGCGAATGCAGCCATGTGATCAGGTCTAAATCAGCCCCTGAGATCACAGTGACTACACAGACACATCGCAGAGTGATTGACAGGAAATGCCATTTGTGGGTAGTGATGGGGGGTGGTCGGTGAAACGCAGGTGTGCCAGTGTGTTTGAAGACCATTGCATGGGCATGCATAAATTATCCACTGCAATGCCCTATGAAGCCTGAGGCCGCATAGCATAAACTGAAGTTATCAATTTCTGAGAAAGGTCAGAGCTTGTGCATATTTGTGTGAGGCTGCGATGGTACTCGATTGTACTGATGTTTTCACAGTCTTGCTAAACATTACGGATGTGTGTATGGTAAAGTGGGCTCCTTATGTAGTGCTGCGTTGGCATAGCGATCATAAACTAATTAATTAACATACTATCGCATTTGAACTGCATGCGTAATGCTAGCTGCGATGCAATAGCGATCCAAGCATAATCAAGCCTTTAATTCTCTGCTAGAGGAAGCAAGTATGACAGCTGTTACCCAGTTGCACAGTGGATCACTGATGCCATGATGGCTTTGCTGGCATTAGATCTGCGTCCAATAGCCACCATTAATGCAGTGGGTTTTAGACAGTTAATTGAGATCCTGTGTCCCACTACCAAATTCCATCCAGATTCCATTTTACTAGAAAAGCAATTCTGCGCCTGTACATGGACGTAAAAATTAATGTAATTATTGGCTTACAAAATGCTGTTGTACCCACTGTCCATTTACCCACAGATATGTGGACAAGCAGAGCTGGGCAAACTAAAGATTACATGACTGTGACAGCCCCCTGGGAGAGTGTATTGCCTTTAGCAGCATGAACAGCAGCAGCATCTAACAAACACCTGCTGATTCAGAGGCAGGCTACTCTCTATATCACCGGCTTCACTAAGAGGCATACCAGTGTCAACCTCTTACAAAATCTGGGGGATGTCATTGCAAAATGGGTTACCCCGCTTGGACTCTCCTCAGGATTTGTTATTTGTGATAATGCCACAAATATTGTGAGAGCATTACAGCTGGGTGATTTCAAGTACATCCTATGTGTGGTGCAGAATTTTTAAATATTACAGGGTCTGTGGTCCAAAAAATTTTGGAACATTTTTGGAATTCTGCAGCTGCATGTAGAAGATTGCAACACCTGCAAGAACAGTTTAAGTTGCACTGCCACCAGCTGCAGCAAGAGGTAGCAACAAGGTGGAAATCCACCCTTTATATGCTTCACCGGATGGAGAAAGAGCAAAAATCCATCCAAAGCTACACAACGAGCCATGACATAGGGAGCCATCCTGTCTGCCACTGCTGTGTGGCAATGTTTCATAGATGGCCTATATTCTTTTAAACTGCTGTATATTTGTGCCGCTACTCTGTCTTTTAGTTTAGCCATCCAGCTCACTGCCTATTTGGCCTATATTGGTGGAAAGTGAAAACAATATTGTGACTGTGAAGTGGACAAAATTGACTGGAAATAAGTGAAAATTAATGGTATTAAGGTTAATAATACTAAACGAATTAGAACCAAAACCAAAACTTGGGGTCGGCGCACATCTCTACTTCTTACCAATCCTTGGCCCTTTGATAATGTACATTTGGGATAGTCTGATACAAAGCAACCAAAACTCACTGTAATGAACTCACTGCTAATAACTTTTCTGTAATCAACGCCAAAAGAAAAAGTAGTCCACTCATTTGGATGCACAACAGTGTCAATATAGATATATAAATATATATTACATAACTTTTATTGAATATACATTATTAAATATACAAAATTTGTTACAATCAGCAAAGTAAAACAATAGAAAAGTAATGCAAATTAAAATACAAAGGCTGTATTAATCTCTGTGTCCCGTGATTATTGTGAGATGCTGTATGAGTGTATACATATATTTTATCTTTCTGACCATTGGATTGCCACAGAGTAGAGTAAAGGCAGGAATATATCTGTAATTTTATTGTAGATTATGTAGCAGAAAAGTATGTTT